>JAMXBD010000207.1:0-1433977 GCA_024138025.1 Combretum micranthum | reverse complement strand
CTGACACTCAGTGTTATCTTGCGAAATTCACTGGACTCTCCAAAGTATTATCATAGGGCCAAGGTGTTAATACATCAACTCTCCCAAGTATTTCCCTAAGGCCAAGGTGCTAATGCGTGAACTCTCCCATGTATTATCCTAAGGCCAAGGTACTAATACGTAACGTGAATATCATGCAAATGCAAGAAATGCTGTCATGCAATGCATGGCCAATTTATTTAAGGGTCGATTTAAGTTTATATTAGATTACTTTTTGACCAGTCAATTTCCAAATAATCAACATTACACATTTCACAATCAACACCAATCAAATAGTTCTCATTTCTGATATCAAATCTTATCAATTATTCAATCACCATATAGTGTGCATTGAACCCATCCCATACATAGTCAATTATCATTGTAGTTAAATCTTGTGCCATTACTTTATAAACATAAATATTGTGATAGGATTAAAGTCGCTCACCTATTATCTAGGCTAATTCATAGTAATCTTCTAATAAATCCAAGGATTGATCTATTTGTTTCTCCTATGAAAAGACTAATAATCACTCATCAGCCTTCATTATATACTTCATTACATTTTAGTGTTCAATTTCACTTTAATTCATTATTTTCATTTGATTGAAGCATAGATTTATAGTAAAACCTATTTGATTAGACACTATGTAGGAATCCTGCCATAGCTACAAAAATCACCCCACCAAGATACGGATAGTTTTTCATTATCTGTCAATTTATCTCTTTTCTTTTGTTTATAAATCATTTATTATAAAAACACAATCATTTTATGTAAAGACCCGGACTCACCCCTATATTTAAAATAAGTGAATCTAGATCTCCAACCACATATAACCTGCAGTGTTATATGTAAAGTTGATTACCAGGATCAGTTTGGATATTTGTTTACCTAAATCTCTTAACAGAACAAATATTAAAAACTATCAACTTTTAGAACTTTTTAGAAAAACATGACATTTACATATAAAATATAGATTCACTACAGATATATATTCATATAGATATTACAGACAAGGCTTATAAATGAGCCATAACGAAAATACATAAGTCAATCAAAAACTAACATAACTATTATATAGATTCCAAGGAAATTTCAATCCAGTCTATTATAAAGGGGTTTCCAATGAGCCAAGGTCATACTCCTAGTCTTCCAAATCATCTAGGAAATCCTTCAAATCCGTCCAGTGCCCCATACTAGTGTAGAACTCATCACTAGCATCAACACCTGAAATATGAAATAATGAGCCAAAGGCCCAGTACGCAATTTACAAAAACAAATACGAATGGCACATAAGCTTAAACTATATGCAAATGCAATAACCATCAAGTTATTAGAAAAATCTTTAATTAGTCAAACAACATTGAAGTATTTGAACTCCGAACAGCAAAGATATTTGGGGGTCCTAAGTGACGATCTCGATGCTTAAGGGGTTGATACAACTTATTCAAGGAATTAAATCTCCTAAATGATATATCCATAAAAGGAAAGAATAGCTTCCTCTAGGGTTTTCAACTGTTTGACAACTTTACTTAACTTAATCCATAATATCACCTAATTCAAATGTTCCCACAAATAATTATATTAAATCATATTATTTCTCTTTAAGAATAAGCAAATGTTATACGATACCAACAACCCCATCAACTACCTCCCTTGCCACTTATAAAAGTCTTATCATAAAGATAGGAGTAGCCTAAGCGCCTAAACTACCGTGCCTCCAATCTGAGTAGGGTGCCGCTCCCCGAACCAGATTCAACAGCATAACAGACAGTCAATTCAAACAGTTTAAGTTTTATCCTATTTAAAGTAATTTTAGTCATGCAAATCCTAGGCAAGAAATCAAACACATTACTACGTACCTAAGTCAAATTGAATCAAAGGTGGTGATAAACTGAGGATCTATCACTGTTACAAGAATTTTCAACTCAATCAACACTACTAATTCTAAACTAAATATAAAACACAATTAACTCTAGGCTTTGGGGTCAAGAAACTCAAATACATTCTATTCAAGATCATAACATGATATTTATATATCAAACAAACTCATATGAAATCATGAAATCATCACAAGACAAATTAACAAGATAAAGGAATGGTTTGAAGAAGTTTTGCAAATAGAAAACTGCAGGGATACGCCTGCCTCAAAAGCCGATGGCGTTCAGGCGATGTAGTCTGCACTAAAAATTATACGCTTACCATCGCTGGCAGTGTTAACCAAAACACCGGTAGTGTTAACCTATACGCCGGCGGCATTTAGGCGATGTATATTGCAACACAGATTTTGAAAATTTTGCAGACTTTCTTTGTTACGAGAATATAACTTTTCACCACATTTTTCATTTCCAAACTTCCTTCAAACACATTTCCAACACCAAACCTCAACCTATATGTATTCTACCTTCTTTTAACACACACAATCTTCACTTCAAACTCATTAAACATCTTTATTACTATTTCGAAAACAAATCCTCATTTAACCTTCATTTAGCCAATCCATTCTTCTCTAAATTATCTTAACCCTTCTCATTTCCAACTTCATGCACTCCAACACTGCTTATCACTTACTTAGCAAAACAACTACTTATAAACCATCAAGATATTCATTCATCACTAACTAACACATGTAAATCATCAAAACTTATCAATATTCATTTTAACATGGAAACTCATATTCTAACAAAACCTTAAACTAGCAAATACACACTTAACATAAGATATACATACCTTAAGAAGTTTTAAGTCTTGTTAAAAATCACTTAGGCTTTGGGTCTTGACCTTATCATGAGCTTGGAGTGCAAGGTTTTGAGGACAAAATGTCATGCTCCAAAAGATAACCTAAACGTGGTAACCCGCCACATATAATATCAAGACTCAAGAATGACTACCTTAGTCATGCAAAAGTCTCGATATTACATTTAAGGCGTCTAACACGGTAATAGAAGACGCTTTTGAGAAGTGTGGTCTAAGCAAGTAAAATTGAACATACAAGAATTCAGAAATAAAATAGATCATAATATTAATAATCAAAGGTCTATTACATGATTCTTAGGGGCATACCCCAGCTAAATTCCAAAGATCGAAATAACTAATAGTCCTTTAATTTAATTCTACATTAAAAGATTTCAAAGGAATTCTAATCTAATCCTTCAAATAGATTTCCTTCAAAAGCTCCAAAAGAAAACTTACGTGGATAAGAGGAGACCTCAGTTACAAAAACAGTATTCTTGAGAATGCAAATATCTATAGGGCTTAGTGAGTAAATCCCAAAATTCATACTTGAAACAAAATATCAATCAAGTTTATTACCAGCAAATGGGATGCAACAAGCATATGAGCATACAAGACATATGACTTTTCGGGAATCATATGTTGATATGAATTACGCCCTTCATTCGGGATTAGATATTCCGACCCATTATAGCCACTACTTCTTTTAAAAAATATTTTATAGATCTTACCGCTCCTATACGCCATAAAAAATATGTAGTTATTACCGGCTCCTATTAGCCACCAATTTTATGTAGATTTTTCTGGCTTATACTTGCCACATACATAATATAACGGTTATGTCTACCATCACTATCATACACTTGTCCACCAATTATATAATAACGAATGCAATGTGACTCAATTTATGAAGTGCATGTATCAATTTTTGTTCACAACCTAGCCGTTATATTTTAATTTTTACAAGTGATCAACTAATTTCAGACACTTAAATCATGCTAATAAACATACAATTTATTACAAGCGTTTCATGCTTCGATATACTTAGTATTCTTTCAACATATTATCATACATCTTCCACTTATCTTTCCTTAAATCTAATGCAACTAAATTTACAAGCACAAACATAAGCATGAAAAATAAGGAGAGTAAACTCACCCATCTATGATGATACTTCTCTTTATGGATGAGTCGATCGGTAATTCCACTAATCAAAATAATCCTCCAGGTACGAACACTCCTCCTCGGGGATCACCTGATCAAGAAAAATACACATAATGAGTATTTCTTGTTGATTCTATGATACTTATCAAAAACTATGTCATAAGATCATTAAAATTCGTATAGAGAGTAATTACAATTCAAAATGGCCATAACTTAGTCATTTTAACTCGGAATTGCACATATGATATATCGTTTTCTACCTATCCAACAGATCTATCCATTTCTAAAACTATTTTCATCAAACTAAGTCATTTGAGCTCCGAACAGTGGTGATCAGATTCACCACGAATTTTCTTGTTGCAAAACTTGATTTTTGTAAACTTTTCTTTATCTTGTAAATACTTGTATAAAAAATATAGATACTATAATGGTTGAAAAGACCTTTAAAAGTATATATATATATATATATATATTGACCCATATCAATGCATGATTTTAATGAAGTTGTCTCAACCATAGAATTTTTGTAAAAACAAAGTCTTCTAAAAATTTGGAAAAGCACAACTTTTGAAGATTCTTACTTAACTTGTTAGACAGTTTCTTAAATTATTTTAAATGAAAATTTCTTCTCATTAATTATATTTTCTTAGTCTTTTAAATTTTAAAAGAATGATTTTCGTTTTTTCCAAATTCCTTGTAGCTTAGTTTCTAATACTTTTTGAAAGTAGTAAAAATCTATTAACTCTATATTTTCTTAAAGAAATGATTTGTAAGTTGTTCATTAATTTTTATTCCTTAAGATCATTCTATATTTATGAAAGGAAATTGTTTGGTGTTGTCCAACTAGTTTATTGATATTCAAAGTATTGACGGAAAAGTGAAATTTAGTAAAAGTTTTATTTAAACAAGAACTTGAAATTTTTAATTTTAAAGAATACTTTACAACTTGTAAGGTATACGTGTGTATTATCTAAGAATTCCTATATTCTTCGGTTTCTAAATTCTATTATGAGTTCCATTAGATTTCTTAGAAAAGATTTACTAAGAGATTCTTAAGTTTTTTATAGAAAATCATTTCTTTCGTGATAACATTTATTTTGAAAAGAACTTCTATTTAAGGAAGCCTTTTTCATTCTTTATCTTGTTAAGACAAAATCAATATGTTCATACATAATTATGAATAGAAATTATGAAATTATGAAAGCATAAAAGACATAATAAGTAATAAAATAAGCAAGTAAAGAAATATGTCAAATATTGAATCTTAGCTTCATCAAGATATCCTGGGACTAAGAATGGACTAGTCCCAAAAGAAATAAGGAAAAGAAAGCAAATATTATTTTGACTTGATGAGAACAAGTCTAAGACTAGAGACTAGTCTTAAAACAACATGAAATAAGTAAATAAATTGTATAACTTGAAAGTCAATAAATAACAATGAGCTTATATGCTATAAATATTATATATAAGTACATAATTATATTTAGTTAGATACATATAAGAGATTAATGTAATATCAATAAATATAATAAAATAACAACATAGAAATACATAAATACATATTCATGAACAAGAACAATATATGAACATAGTGTAGCTTCCATAACATTAAGTTTAGGAAACTCACACGATGGTCATGTAAAGTTACATGACATGGTAAAAGAGATTTAAAGAGAAATTCTTACCCAAAGTAAAATGGTGGTAGTTTGTAGTATGAGAAGGTTTTGAGAGGAAATTTTGAGAGAGTTTTGGGAGTGTATGGAGAGAGTTTTGAGATGAGAATATTGGAGAGATTTGGTAGTGAATTTGTGGGTAGTAAATGTGTGAATGAAGTAAAAGAGAAAGGGGATTTATAGGAAAATAGAGAGTGAATTTAGATGTAATAAAATAAATTGAAAAAGAAAAAAATTTAGATAGATGAAAGAGAGAGGGCGTCAACCATGGAGAGGGAGGGAGAGAGAGATGTAATTTTTTGTATTTTTGTGTATTAAAAATATAATTTGTAACGTAGATATGATATAAAGTTATGGGAAGATAAAAAGTAAAGATAATAGGTGTATAGCGTTATAAGAGTAGGTGTTAGAAAAAGTAGATAAATGAATAATATAGAATAGTAATGAATAGTGTAATGTAAAGTAGATGTGACTAGTAAAATACCAATAATAAGAAAATACTTGTATAAATGCGATATCTTTTATTTTTAGTTACCGAAAATTACGAAACTAATATTTTTGAAATCCTTGTATTAAATCGGTCCTAATGGTATTATCGGAAATTTTTTACTATTCCAAGCTCTGGAACACGTTTTTCGAGAACTGATCCCATTTGAGTCTGAAGGACACTTGAAATTCGCGAATATGATATTTTTATGTTTCCTCAAGTTATTAGAACTATTATCACTAATTATTTCAACTTCGTTTTCTCTAGGACTAAAGAAACGAAATGCCGATCTAAATTCTATGAGTTTTGTACTAAACTTTTGTTGACCTTTAGGGTTTCTGGTTGATTTTTAGTTCTAAGATCAAACTTAAAATTAACCGAAATTTTAGAGGTTTACACAAAAGGAAGACAACATGTAGAATATGAGAGGAAAAATTCGTATGGATTTTGGGTCTATTTTGGAAAGTGTGTTTTTGATCAAAATTAAGGCTTATTCTTATCCAAAAGTTGACTTTAGGGGTTGTCATATTATGGGCTTTGATTTGCTTGGGTTTAGGCTTGATTTTTGGCCAAAAATCAATGTATTTGGGCTCGTTTTATGTCTAAAAATTTATGTTATGTTTTGGAATATATATTGAGCATATTTAACTTGTTTTCAACAAATTTTCATACACTTCATTACACTTACAAATTCATAGGCACAATATTTATTCACACTAAGATATTTCAATATTCAAATACATTAATATAACACATATATCATATACTAACACAAATCACATATATCATGCTCAAAGTCATGCACAAATGCTCTAACACTCATGTGTAAAATATAAATTTGGGAATTATCTATCATTTTATTATTCACTTCCAAGTTTTTTTTCCCCAATAAACTATTAACTTATGAAGAAAACAACCATTTTACTTAATAACATAATTTGAAACAATATACTGCTCTTAATATTCATGGTTTAGCCTAGTATATTAATCCAATCCAATTACAAGCTATTAAGCCTAAATTAACTTAACTTAACCAAGTCTAACTAGTTAATCTAATTATTAAATCATGTACAATTATCTCAATAAATCATTATTATGAATCTATTAGGATCTTAGTTAACATAAAATTCTAATTTAGATCAAATTCATTTTAACTCATCTAATTCATTAAGCGAAGTTGAACCTAGGCTTGCTAACTAAGTTCATATCATAAACTTAAATTCCATATTAAACCAAATTAATTACTAAATCTATTACTTCACTTAACCCACTCCTAATTATTTAAGTACTAGCATATTACATCCTCTATCATTTATCTAATCTTACATGAAATTTTATTTTAGATAACTAATTCTCGGTAGAATTCTCGGTTACTATGTTTCAATTTTAAAATGATCATAACTAACTCATTTTAACTCCGATTTCACATATGAATAGTTAATTTCATATACTTTGGATGCTCTACCATTTCCAAGGTTATTTCAAACATTTAAGTTCATTTAGGTCTAGAGATTCATGAATCACGGGCGTGACTCAAGCCATGATTTTTATCACGGGCACAATCCCATGATTGTGTAAAAATCATATAGCGAAGGCTACTAAGCGCTAGGTTACACCTGTGATTTTGAGATTTTGAAGTTTAAAAACAACTCAAGGCTAATAAGGGCTAGATCATACCCATGATTAAGAAAAATTTTCAAAATAGAGCTCATTATGGTTTAAATCACACACGTGATTTTTCAAAACTTCCAAAACAAAGCTTACCACAGGTTGAATCATGCACGTAATTGCTCAAAATTTTTCAAAACAAAGCCATCATGGGTTGAATCACACATGTGATTGCTTAAAAATTTTAAAATAAAGGCTAATAAGCGCTATGTCACATCTATCATTAATAGATTACCCAGAGTTAAGATTTTTCTATGCTTTTCACTTCAATTTTTATTGACTTATAAAACATACCAATCAAAATATCATAAAAACAACATATAAATTCATTTTCATAACTTTAATACTTCTATACTCTTATTAGTTTGTCAAGCATCCCAAATCACTTCGTCAAACTCCTTCTCCACACACACATAAACAAACTAGATTTTGATTATATGTTCTATATTTCTTATTTATCAATTTTATCACAAGTTGAGCTCATATCTAGCATCAACTCATCATATTCATGCATAAGCAACAATCAAAATAAGAAGACAATTATACTTGTTTTCTAAGCAAACCCATGCAAATTGATCTTCTCTCGTACTACTCCTCCTTAATTCTTGAAGCTATTTCATGTATGATCTCCATCTTTTATCCTATTTGTGATATCTTTGAAATTGACATTTTAGTTAGATTTTTGAAATGTGGATTTTTGAAATGACGAAGACAAATGGAGTTGAAGAAGAAGAAAAACGTAAAGAAGCAAGGAGAAAAAGAAAGGAAGAATAGAGGAAAGAAGATTGCAATAAAGGAAAAGGAGAAAGAAATAAAAAGGATAAGGATAAAATAATTAAAGATGTTTATAGGTAAGAGATTCGATTTAAGTTTTTTAGTTGATTATATTAAGTTCTAAAAATAATTACAAAGTAATTTAAGATATATAGAATTGAAATTTATATCTTAAATTGGAAATCTAATTTAGAAATTTAAACTTTACAAATTCAATATTTAGTTTGAGTTTGGGCTTAAGAACTTATATTTAAAAACAAGTAGAATAATTCAAAATTTATGAGGTTTAGGAAATGAAGTTTAGACTAAAGTGGCTAAACTATCTTTTAAAAATTTAGGTAATTGAATTTTAGAAATTTTGGTTCATTGAAAATTGAAAGAAAAGCATTCTAATTATAAATGTGTAGAATGATGATGAAATTTAATCGTTGGAGAAAATAATTAAAGTAATTAGACAATTTCAAAGGAATAGAATTCAAATTTGATGGTTAGGAAGAATTTGAAAATTTGATTGATGAAATGGGCAATCGAAACAAGTAGATAAATGGAAGAAATATTTAATTTGATTATGTTAATCTATGTAATTATATCCTATAGTTTAATTTTACTTGATTCTTAAACTATTTAAGTTTAATTTCTAAATTCAATTACTCAAAGTTCAAAATTCATCGCCTATACTAGTTAAGTAAGTCATTTCTAATTTAGATAAACAAATTGATCAATTGTTAGTAGCTAACACTTCATATTAACTTTAAACTTTATTATTCAAAAGCTTTCAATCATTTCAATTGTTATTCTTTCACTTATGTTTCCATTGCGCTACTCTAATTATTTTAGGTTAAATTTTTGTATTATGTTTTACTTCTATTGGAACTTTGAGTTGTCTGACAATCTAATAGATTGGGTTTATCTATTTCATATATATGGTATTATATTTAGTTGATGTTTCTCTCACTTTTTATGTTATTGTGAATCGTATCAAAACTCGGTATTATTTCGTAATCCTTTCCATGTTTCAAGTTTGTTTATTGCATGTATGATATGGTTACATTGTTTTGCTCTTTCATTGTATTGATTTAATGTTTCTGGTCATTTTCTTTTTTATGAAATATCTTGAGATTTGAGTTGTTTAGGTTTGGTATCATTTATTATAATAATTATTTACTCTCATTCATTTCTTTAATTTCATATTTTTAAGATTTTAAAGGTTTTGTTAACTTTATATAACTGATATTTTATGCAATATAGCATATATAAACAGTATGATTTGGTTTAGCAATTTCAACCTTCTACTACTTGATTGAAAAAGACTCAGATTCGACAAAGATGACTAATGACTTGACTTAACTCATCTCGACTCCTCTCTCAGATGACACATGATACCTAACACTATCTGACACAACACAATAACTCATAATTGAAGATTGTAGGTTTGCTATTTCATCCTATTTAAATATATCTAACAACATGCATTTGAAACATACAATATTCATATTCCTCAATTATCAGGAATGCAATATTTTATAATTTTTATCAATGTCATCATTTTGTTAAAGTTGTAATTAAGATATTTCATTTTTGTTCATTTACGCATATATATTGAATTACCATTTTATTTTTAAGGGTTACTATGAAAAAGTTGCGGAAAATTATATCTTGAAATTTTTATTAATAACAACTCAAATTCTTAAACAACAATTAAATTTTTCATATTTTAACATTTTGAAATCGAGAAAAATTAGAAGTGATTCTTTCGACTTTTATTTAAACATTTTCAAAGATTTTACATTATTTATTTGGTGATCATCATATTCAATTGTATACTTTAGGGTGGTTATGTGCACACGAGGCCCACATAACTAAAAAAAAGTTGGGTTGAAAATTTTAGCCCGTTTAACGTCAGGCCAAAATGGCTCGCCCCGCATAACCTGCGGGTTGAAGCAAGCTAACCCCTGCAGGTCGGGTTGGGCCGTAACTTGCACTTAAATTTTTTTTAAAAAAAGAAAGAAATAAAATATTATTAAAAAAAACTAGTACATTATCCTTTTTATTCCTCTTCACTTTTTTTTATTTATTAAGTTGTTGAATATTTTTTATGGGTATTATGTTTTAAACTTTCAACTTTTATGTTTATTATATCCTCAATCCTTTTATTAATATTTTTTCTTTTATATTTATTAAATGTTTAGATCTTCTATTTAAAATAAGCAATACAATATCAATTGATAATTTTCATGATGTATTTTTCCTTACCATGCCAAAGAAAAAATTAGAATGGATTACAATTTCTATTAGTTATAATAAATCCTTTTATGTTGAGATAAAAATTTTCAAAATAGAAGTCTACAACTTTCCATACACGATTACCATCTAGGATTAGTATGTAGGTAATTGGTGAGATAAAAAAGAATATTTTACCTTTAAATTATTAAAAATTTAATTTTAAATTTGAATTCTTATAAATTTTTTCAAAAAAGAATATTAGCGGGTTCACGGGCCATTCTACATAACCCGTCAACCCATAGGGCGGTTGGGTTAAAAGTTTTGGCCTACATAACAATGTGGGTTAAAGCGGGCTGGCCCCATAACCCCCAAACTAAAACGAAACGGGGCAGGTAGACAAGATGGGTTGGCTCGCATAATCTGTTTACGCAACCCTACTTACACGATTAGGTTCACTTCATTTGATCGCAAGTCTATTACCAGCTATTGTGTATTTTGTGTAATGCTTTGTTTCTTAGAAGTCAAAACAACACCAACAGTTTCTACCTTAACTATAGAACTTAGTACTGTGCTTTAGCAGCCATGACTGAAGAATTACTTTGGGTTTCATACATTTTTGTGATCTTAAGGTGATGTCAATTTTCTTATTATGCTTATTGTGAAACAAATCAAATTTTTTTATTGCTAAGGTATCCTTGCTTGCATGGACACACTAAGCATATAGACATTGACATTCAGTTTGTTAGAGATCATGTTACATGCGAACTTCTTTCTTCTACTTATATTTCAAGCGATGCTTAAGTTGTTGTAGAAATTCTCACAAAGAGTCTTGGGGCGGTTCGGCATCAAACATTATGTGCAAGTTAGCCTCAAGCAGTCTAACTTGAAGGGGAGGGGTGAAGGTCTTAGTTTATAGTTTTTGTTTTAATTGACAAGTGTCAGTCAATGTGTTTATAAATTTTTTAGGTGGTTAGTTAGACAGCTACTTAACTTGTCTATAAATAGTTAGCTAAATAGTCAATTGAACCTCTATGCATAATTATTAGTTTACTATTTTACTTTCATCAATACTACATACATATTCCGCTTCATCTTGTCTTGTTTCTTCAAAAATGAATTGCATTTTTCATTTGTTCACAAGATGCCAACACATAATAACCAAAATGGGCAATCCAAATAATTTAGCTAGCATAGTCATGAGGGTAGATTGCATGGGATTTTCATATACCGTGTTTGGTATAAGGGAATTAATAAAGAATGATTATGAAATACCCAAATTTTCCATACTTAGTTAGTTAAATAGTATTGGTTAATCAATATATAAATTAATTGCAAATAGTTTAGTAGAAATATAAAAATATTAGAATTTTGATTAGGTATATTAGCATAATCAAATATTCATTTTAATTTGTTTATTTAACCACTTTATTTCCAAAATTTCGATGTGAACTCAAATTTTCAAAAATTAATTTCTAAATCCATAGAATCTGCATCACAATTCATTTTGAGAAATCTTTTTATTTAAATAAATTCTTAGTTCAAATGTCACGCCACAAAGGGTACCCTAAACGTGGCAGCCTGCCACATATATATCAAGGCTTAAGAATGACTACCTTAGTCATGCGAAGCCTTAGTATTACATGTAAAGCGTCTAGCACGGTGATAGGAGACGCTTTGGGAAGCATAGTTAAGCAAGTAAAAATAACATACAAGAATCCAGAAATAAAACATATTATATCATTAATAACCAAAGGTCTATTACATGATTTCTTAGGGGCATACCCCCGCTAATCCCAATTCATTTCCAAATTTCGATGTGAACTCAAATTTTCAAAAATTAATTTCTAAATCCATAAGAATCTGCATCACAATTCATTTGAGAAATCTTTTTATTTAAATAAATTCTTAGTTCAAATTGTCACGCCACGAAGGTACCCTAAACGTGGCAAGCCTGCCACATATAATATCAAGGCTTAAGAATGACTACCTTAGTCATGCGAAAGCCTTAGTATTACATGTAAGGCGTCTAGCACGGTGATAGGAGACCTTTTGGAAAGCATAGTTTAAGCAAGTAAAAATGAACATACAAGAATCCAGAAATAAACATATTATATCATTAATAACCAAAGGTCTATTACATGATTTCTTAGGAGCATACCCCCGCTAATCCCAAGGATCGTGATAATCTTTACAACATCCAAAATACTACATTAAAGATTTCAAAGGAATTCTAATCTAAGTCTTCGAGCAGATTTCCTCCAAAAGCTTCAATATATAGAACTTACACGGATACGAGGAAGCCTCGCACAAAAATAGGTGTTCTTGAGAACACAAATACCTATAGGGGTGTAAGCTTATGGGCTTAGTGAGTAAATCTCAAAATTCATACTTAAAGTAAATTATCAACCAAGTTTATTCAAACATATGGAATGCAACAACCACGTGAGCATACAAGACATATGACTTTCTAAGAATCATATGTTGAATGAATTACGCCTTCATTCGGGGTTGGGTATTCAGCCAATTACAGCCACAACTTTTAAAACACTTTTATAGATCTTACCGGCTCTTATACGCCATCAAAAACTTGTAGTTATTACAGGCTCCTACTAGCCACCAATTTAAGTAGTTCTTACTGGCTCCTACTCGCCACTTACATGATATATCGGTTATGTCTACCACCACTATTATACACTTGTCCCACCAATTGTATAGTGTGAATGTAATGTGACTTAACATATGAAGTGCATGCATAATTTCTTAATTAGAGTCTAGTAGTTATATTTATCTTCTTTCAAGGAGCAACCAATTTCAAACACTTCAAGATAGTAATGTACAACAACTTTATTACAAACAAATCAAGTTTCGATATACTTAACATTCTTTCAACATATTATCATACAACTTCCATTGATTTTTGCCTAAATTCTAGTGCAACTATTTTTTACAAGCACAATCAAGAGTATGAAAAATAATGGGGAATAAACTCACTCAGCCATGATGACACCTTTCTTGAAATGGATGAGTCGTTCGGGATTTCCACTAATCGTAGTAATTTTCGGGATATGAAAAATCCTCCTCGAGATTATCTAAAAGAAAGAAGAATACCCAAGATGAGTATTTCATGAACTTCTATTCCTGAATATTCTAAACTTTTCTTAAAAATCGTGGTAAAATCGTATAAAAGGAACCTCCAACTTAAAATGGCCATAACTTGCTCATTTTAACTCTCGGAATTTCGCGTATAATATACCGTTTTCTACCTGCTCGAAAAGATCTACGCATTTCTAATCTTATTTTCATAAAACTACGTTGTTTGGGTTCCAAAAACAGCGACCAGATTTGCCACGAATTTGCAAAAACTTGTTTTCCTTCTTGTAAACAAAGCTCATTTGAAAAGATGAATATTTCAAGTATTTTGTAAACTTTTTGAAAGGTATATACATATATGTAATGACTCATAACCAATGTATGAAGTAAATGGAGTTGTCTCAATTTATGAAAAAGTAAAGTTTTTAGAAGACTTTGAACTTGACATTTCGTTGGAATATTCATTTTTCTTTTGAAAAGATCTTGAGTTATGGATATTCCTTTTTCTAAATTTAATCTCTTGTAATTGCTTTTAAACTCCTAAGGAGTGGTTTTATTTTCTAAACTTAGATTTCCAACAACTTTTTAAAAGTAATAAATGATATTTTTTTTTTTTGTTTCTTATAATGATTCCAAAAGAATTTCTAATTCTTAATGAAAGATAAGTTTTCATAAAACCTTTTGTTTATTTAAGAAAAATTATTTCCAAGCATGTTCATGAGTTTTTAAGAAATCCATTTTCCATATTTATTTAAAAAGAACCTTTAGTTGAAGAAAACACTTCCTCATTTATTTTTGTTGAGACAAAAATATTATGTTCATGCATGAATATGAATCATAAACTATAGAAATATAAAGGAACATAATAACTTGAAAGATTAAGTAAATAAAAGTAAATCAAGTATTGGGACCTTAGCTTCATCAAGGTACCCCGGGACTAAGAAAGACTAGTCCCGAAAGAAAAGAAAAGTTTTGACTTGATGAGGACAAGTCTAAGACTAGAATGACTAGTCTTAAAAACAACTTGAAATAAATAAATTGCAATGAAGTAAATAAATTGCATAAAGATAAATAAATTGCAAGACAATGAGCTTATATGCTCTAATATATATATAGCTATATAGATATTTAGATAGTTATGAACATAAAGGAAACATAAAGGAACATAAAGGAATTGTGATTATGAACAAAAATAAAGTATGAACCTATTGTTGCTTTCTTAACCTTCATGGTTTTAGAAAACACACACTAAGTTCATACTAAGTAGATGAACATAGGAATTTCTTGAAGAAAGTTTACCTAAAAGAAGGAACTAAAGAGAGCTTTCTTGTAAGAATTTCTTGGAGAGAATTCTTGAGAGATTTTGCGAGAGTAACTTTAGTAAAGAAGCGGTGTGAAAGAAGTAAAGGTATGAGGGGGTATTTATAGGAAAATGTAAGAGATAAATTGTGTTAATTAAATAAAGTAAAAATAAAAAAATTGGGCACAATTAAGGGGGTGGCCGGTGCAAAAGAGAGGGGTGAGGGAGAGAGAAATTTTTTTTTGTTATTTTGTTAATTAAAAATAAGAAATGAAAGATGTGAAATTGTATTGGAAATGAAAATGGTGTAAGAAGTATATAGTTTGTAAGAGTAGGTTGTAAGAAAAAGTAGAGATAGATTAATAGTGTAGAATAGTAGAAAATAGTGTAATGTAAAAGTAGACATGATAATTTAATGCCGGTAGTAAGAAAATACGTGTACAAATGCGATATCTGATATTTTTAGCTACCGAAAAATTATGAAATTGATATTTTTGGGAATCTTATATTTTTACGAGTCTAACGGTATATTCAGAATATTTTTCCTATTCCGAGCTTCGGAACACGTTTTTCGAGAACTGTGTCAATAGGGTTCTAAGGACACTTGAATTTTGCAAAACTGATATTTTTACGTAACCTATAGCTATTACAAACCATTATAGCTAATTATTCCCACTTCGTTTTCTAGGGCTAGAGAAAATGGCAATACCGGACTTAAGCGGTTACGATAAACTAGGGTTTTGTTAACTCTGGAAAATCCGGTTGACTTCCGATTAGGCTTTAAACTATAATTCGAATCCAAAGATTTTGGGGATTTACACAAACTAGCTAAGCCTTATGCTAATTTTATCTTCTTGCATTCTAAATTCTAAGACCATTGAAGCCATTTATCATGTAAAATCCAAGCCTCATCATTTAAATGAAAGCCCAAGAGCCCATAGTCCCACCGTACCATGCATTAATATACACCCAAGAATTTCATTCAATTAGAAAATATCATATGGTGCAAAAGTAAAAGTTGCTTTATGGATAATTATCCTATTAAAATTATAAAATAAACCCCAAAATAGACCCTAATTTGGCACCATTTTAGCGAGGGAGAACTCCGTCATCTTCATCACTCAAAATTTACTAAAATTCCCCCAAGTTTCCATTTGCAAGTCAAGATCAATTTAGGCAAAGTGATATTTACTTAATCAATTCATTTATTTACTTAGTTCTTAGGTGAGTTTGAAGGTTAGAAATAAAAATTAGGTTGAGTTTAGGCTTAAGGAATCCTCTACAACTCAAAAGATAAGAGTTGTAAAGATTATCTTGTTTATTTTATAAGATAGGTAAGTTTATTTAGTTTACATGTTAAAATATTGTTGAATATATAGTTATTGACGTTATTAGTATCAAGTAAGGGTATAATAACCAAGTTGATAGTTCAATTCTAAGACATACACATGATAATCTTTAGATGTTGATGAAGTTAAGATGTCTATATGAACGTGTAGAAGGTATATGGACTTATTGAAACTTGATATTGAGATTATGTGTTGATGTTGTTATGTTTCTACTAAAAAGATATCATGGTAATTAGATAGGAGATGTAAAAACTTTGAAAAATTCAAAGCAAAGAACATCAAGATAATACCCTGTGTGTCACGAGTGTAATAGTGGGTGTTATCTTCTCGGGAGGATTATTTAAGTTTGATCAAGGGAGTGATCATAACCGTGATCTTCTCGGCCTAAAATTTGCACCCAAACCATGGCCACAATCTAGGCCACGGGTTGAATCACAATCATGATGTTGGATGTGATCTCCTTAGTGTCTTTTTCAAAAATTTAAATGCCCTTAATCATGGGTGTGTAAACCCCCAAAATTTTGAGATCGGTTTAGCTTAAACCCTAATATAGAAGTCAACCGGAAACCCTAAAGTCAAAAAACCTTAGTTATACATAATAGCTTAAGTCTGGCAATCCCGAATAAGCAACCCTGAGAAAGTAAGTAAGATTTTAGTATGTAGAATAGTTCGTAATTACGTAAGGAAGCTTAAAAAGATCAGATTAGTAAAATCGCAACTTGTTTTGAACCCAAATGGATACAGTTCTCGAAAAACATATCCCGGGGCTCAAAATAGTAAAAATATTCCAAATATACCATTAGACTCGTAAAAATATAAGGTTTTCAAAAATATCTGTTTTATAATTTTTCGGTAAGTAAAAATAACAAATATCATAATTATACACGTATTTTCTTATTACCGGTACTTTATTAGTCATATCTACTTTACATTACACTATTCACTACTATTCTACACTATTCTTTTCTCTCTACTTTTTCGAACACATATTCTTACAATACCATAACCTATAACCTTTTCTTTTTACCTTTCCAATAACTTTATTTCGCATCTACCTTACTTATTACTTCATTTAATCAATAAAAATACAAAAAAAATAAAACACTCCCTCTTTCCTCTCTGCCATGGTCGGCGCAAACCCCCTCTCCCTCTCTCTCAATTTTTTTTATTTAAATCACTTAATAATCATTCCACATTTTCCTATAAATACCTGCCTCCTCTTTCATTTCTTTCATACAATTACTACTCACAAATTTCTCTCAAAATCTCCTCTCAAAACTCTCTCCAAATATTCTCTCAAAATAATCTCAAACCACTTTCTACCTACACAAACCCCATAACCACATAACATTTCAAAAACCTTCTTTAGGTAAACTTTTCTTTATATTTTCTTCTTCTCATGTCATGTAACTTTACATGACCATGGTGTGAGTTTCCAGAAGCTAAATATGGAAGTCACACTATGTTCATGTATTGTTCTTGTTCTTGTTCATGTTCATGAAAATCAATATTTGTTTATATTGTTTTACTTTGTTCATATTATTGTTATTATTATGTATCTATATATATACATATTCTTTAGAGCATATAAGCTCACTTGCAATTTATTTATTTCCATGCAAAGTAATTTATTTATTTCTTCCATTGTAATTTATTTATTTCTTATTGTTTTAAGACTAGTCTCTAGTCTTAGACTTGTCCTCATCAAGTCAAAACAATTTCTTTCTTTCATTTTATTTTTCTTTTGAGACTAGTCTACTTCTTAGTTCCGGAAGCCTTAAAGAAGCTAAGACTCCTAACACTTGACTTTATTTAATATTTATGTTATTTTTGCTTGATATTATTTCTCATAAATCATGCCATTAAGATTGTTGTCTGAATTTTTCAAAGCTCTAAAAATACTTGATAAAAAGGAGATTTTTTCACATATGAATAAGTTTATATGAAATATAAAATCTATGGTTTAACAAAAGTAGCAGTTATTCTTTTCCAAGTTTTAAGAAGAACTCACTAAAATTTTGAAACTAGTTTTGTTTCGAAAAGTCTTTTTAAATCATTTCTATATCACTTTGTTTTACAAAAAGAAAATGATTTTTATACAAAAATAATTTCTATAAAAACATAATATAAAGGAAACTTTATGAGAAAGGAATGAGAATTTTCAAATTTAGATATTTTCAAATAAATAGTCAAAGAAAAATTGTATAGAAAATAAATAGGAAAAGTAGCACTAATAAAGAAAATTTAGAAAAGAAGAAAATTACTTTTCGAAAAAGTCATCTAGGAAAATAATAAGTCAAACACAAAGTAATTCTTTGAAAACAAAGAATCATAGTATTCATTTTAAAAGATTTACAAAATGAATTTCTTGTAAACTATAGTTTTCTAAAAGTTCTAATTGACATTGTTTTACTCAAGAAACATGGTTGGACAACAAATACATGAACATGAATAAATATGAGCTAAGTAGCTATAAAAAGAGAATTTTTCAACTATATAAATAACTAAGTATTTATCAAACAAATTTTGAATGATTTAATGTTTGAACCAAATTGTTTTTGGATTAGGAAAATTCGTGGTGAATCTGATCACCACTATTTCAGAGCCTATATGATCTAGTTTGATAAAAATAGTTTTAGAAATGGGTATATCTTTTCGAGTAGGTAGAAATCGATATATTATATGTACGATTCTGAGTTAAAATGACCAAATTATGGCCATTTTAAATTAGAATTCTTCTTTATACGAACTTTAACGTTCTTATGACATTGTTTTGTCAAAATTCAAGAAAATTATCAAGAAATACTCATTTTGGGTATTTTCTTTGACTAGGTGATTTCGAGGAAAGATACCTATACCCCGAAGACTATTTCGACTAAGTGGATTGTGTAAACGACTCATCCGTTTAGAGAAATCATCAACATGGCATCGTGAGTTTATTTCCTTAAAAAGCTTTACTTGATTGTGCTTGTAATTTAGTCGCATTAGAATTAAGAAAAGACAAATGGATATGTGTGTAAGATAATTTGTTGAAAAGATCCTAAGAATATTGAGGCCGGAATTGATTTAATGTTTGTTTTAGTATAACAGTTTATTTGTATGAAATTCTATGATCACCTTAATTTGATAATAATGATGCTATGATATCATAAATAAACTAATTCATTCATACCACGAAGTGAGTCACATTGCATTGGATTATTATCCTTGGGTGAGAAGGATGGTAGCTCAGGTCAAAAGCAACACTTGGTGGAGTGACCGAAAGCGATTGCTTGGCGACATGGAGGAAATGTTTGGCGGAAAGTCCGGAAGCAAGGCTTAATTCAAGTAGACTTAATGTGCTTGGCGATATTGATCGAAAGCACAAATCTTTTTAACTAAAACTACTTGTTTTGAGGTTACGTATCACCAAACTCTGAATGGAGGGCGTAAATTCATTCAACATATAGTTCTCGGAAAACTATATACCTTGTTTGCCCACGTGTATGTTGCATTTCATTTGTTTGCTTAAATAACTTGTTTGAATTTCATTTGAAGAAGTCATTTATGGAAATAGTTCTTACTAAGCCTATTAGCTTATACCCCTATAGATATCTTTTGCAATTCACTTATGTGTGGTTGAGGCCATGTGGACCCTGCAACTAGGTATTTTCCTTTTGGTTAGGGAATTTCTAGATAAATTTTAGTATTGGATAAGATGTAGAAATATTATTGTAATAGATTTGTGACTGGGGAATGCCCCTAAGTTTTGTAAGATTATTGAAATGGACAAATGAATATTATGAATCCTCTTCTCTTAAATCTGTTATTATATCTTCTTAAGCTTCATAATTCCATATATGGTCCTCTAAATTTATGAGAGCACGCCTTACACTTAATATCAAAGCTTCTAGGAATGGCTAAGGTTATCATACTTAAGCTTTAATATTGAGTGTAGCGGACTGTTACGTTTAGGGTATCCCTTGGGCGTGACAGGGTGTGATAGTGCCCATGATGTAAATCACAACCATGATCATGGCCGTGCCAGATCCACTAACTCTTAATAATAATAAGGAATGAATGTATATATAGATATGTACACAAATGCTAATTTAAGTATTAGCATAAGATCTTACTTAAGTTGGATAATTGAATGTGGACTTAACATGTATTCATGAATACATGGATTGATAATTTAACCTTATAAAAAATGATTTCTTTGGAACAGATCCATCCACTCGATTGTGTCTATTTTCTGATCTTTTGCAAGATATACCAGTTTAACTAGGTACGCAGTGACATGATTGTTACTTACTTAAGGTATGTATTCCTAATGAATTAAAAATTAAAGACAGCCTAATAAACGATTGTCTTATTTGTACTTGTATCATTTAATCTAATCCAAGAAGCGACAACTCTACTAGGCGATGCCAGCAAGGTAGTTAGGTGCTTAGGCTACCCCTATCATTGTTAATAATAACTCACTAGTAGCTGAAAGGATAGTTGATAGGGTAAAAGATATCAAAGTAATGTTTACTTAAACTTGATGAAAAGTAATATGATTTAATTCATGACTTCGGGTGCTGATTGAATTAAATGATATTATGAACTAAGATAAGTAGATATGTGTAACAACAGTAAACCCTAAACGAAGCTATTATTTTAGATGTTCATATAAGAGATATAAGTATTCTACATGTTTATATCAACCCCTAAGCAGTCTACTAAGATCCCTAGATTTCTATGGCGTGTTATTCGGAGTGTGAATGCTCTGTTGTTGTTTGTTATACTTAAAAATTTAAGATATAATTTAATGGTTGTTGCATTGCATTAGATTAACTGTGTCTTCATCTAGTGTGTGCTTGTGTTACCATTGTTTTGGCTCACTTTTTCTTTTCCAAGTGTTGATAACCTTGATGATGACTCCTATGACTACATGGGTTATGGCGCGAATTTTGAGGAGTTTCTCGAAGAGTAAGATAATTCGTTACTTTGGACTTAGTGCATTAAGTTTTTTATTAAGACTTTAATCTTATCTACCAAACTTGTTTTTTTTTTTTTTCGTTAAGGACCTATATATGAGCCTATGGTTTGTAGACTAATATATCAATGTCTCCATGATATTTTAAGAGATTAGATACCATGTATAATTTTGAAGTACCCAATGGTTGGTACTAATTTGTAAATATGTATGATGATCTACTCAAGTGAGTAGCTTTTGGGAAATGTAATTATGAAAGTTTATTTTTGTTACCATCCCAGTTGTTTCCAGAATCTACTTATATAATTTCAGAAGTTAAAACCAATCAGCAAACAATTATAATAAACAATATCTTTTTAAATAGCCTTCTATGTAATGCTTATGTATTTTGTGTGGCCAGGTTAAGTACACCCTCGCTTCATTTCAGGCATGACAGAGTAAGAGGAGGAGGAAATAAGAGTGATTAAATTTCCTTCTCTTGTTTTTTCCAAAGGAAAATGGAAAATAGATGTAATATTTTCCTTATGTCACATCATTTTTTAATCTCCCTTAAAATGAATAAAATAAGGAGGAAAGGGAAATTTTTTTGAAACTACCCTTATACTATTATTTTTTAAATTACTTATTTTCTTTTAAGGGCAGATAAATAATTTATTGTTATATCTTATTTTGTCTTTTATAATAATTAAAAGTCCATCCATTTTCCTCTCCTTCATTATCCAAACATATGAGTTGATCTGAAGATATGTGTTAATCAAAGAAGTAAAACAAGGTGACTATATATGCCAACAAATATACATGATGTATGCAAATAACTGTCAAAATATAGTAGAATTTCATCATGATAAGACATAAAGACAAAACAAATTGTTTGATACAAAAATCCTTTAATAACTAGAGTAGCACAACAAAAGATGTAGAAAGACTAAATCTTAAATAATTAAATACCTTTAAATAATAAAAATATAAACTTGTTAATAGATTTCAACCTCTAACAAGTAGTTAGAAAGTTTTAAGGATGAAATTTATCGTGAGACTTGGACTTATCTCATGAAGAATAGATCATCTGTGTTTTCAGTTTTGACTTTTGAAGAATTTTTTTTTTTTTTTTTTTGTTTATGTTCAAAATCATTTTTGTGTGGCTCTAAAGAACATTAAGAATGATAATGAAGAGAATTTATCTCTTATCAATGTGTTGCTGTAGTACCCAAATGTCTTAACCTATATAACTATGTAGTATTGGTTAATTTGTATAGAAATTTGTTTGTAAATTTCTTAGATGATAGAATACATGTTTTAACATGTGATTAAGTAGATAAACATAATGAGATATTTAGAGAAATTAATTAAAATAGAGATTATATAGTCCTATTATTTCAACCCATATATATTTAATTCAATTTCAAATTCTCATATGAACTTAGGTTTCTAAAATTCAAGAGAATTTTCATTACAATTCATTTTAAGAGATATTTTATTTAAATTAATTTCTATTTCAAAGTAGTTGAATCCTTGTATAAATTTCATTTTCTTGTATCTAACTTTCTAAATGTCAAGAAGCCCATTTTAAAATGAAAACCCAAGCCTAATTATTTGACAAGCCTGAGGGCCCATGTCCATTGAAGCTTATCATGTACCACACACATATAATACTTTCAACTTTGTGCATAAAGGTCAAATTTTCAGGGATAATTATCAAGTTAAATTTACAAAAATTACACAAAAACATCTCCTAAAATAGACCATAGCTTGTGCCACTTTTAAAGGGAAAAGAAGAGTCCTTTTTATCAAATTTCTCTTCCAAAATTCATTAAATTCCCTTAAGTTTCCTAATCTCAAGTCAAGTTTATTTAAGGTAAAGTATTACTTATACCAATAAGTTCTTAGTGAGTTTGAAGATAGAAGTGATAAGTGAGTTGAGATTACGGTTAAGTAATTTCTTATAGCTCATAAGATAAGAGTAATAGAGTTAACTTGGTAGTTTTAGTAGATAAATGAGTTTACATGCTATATATGTTGAACTAGTGTGAAATTCATGGTTTATAACCTAAGAACTTGCATGATGAATTAGGTTGTTGGATGAGATAAATGTTATGATGTGTAATACTACTAAGCATGTGTAGTAAGTGAGTGTGTAAAATTATAATGCATAATAGTGTGTTTAAGAGTTAAAGTTAACATGCTCCATTTCTTGCAAACGTACACGAGAGAAACACGACGTGCCATAATCAATCGTGCTACTTTATGTTTCTTGAAACTAATTGAAATTTAACCTACTTGAGAAAAAACATGGCTGATACACAACAACCCTAACCAACCATGCTTCTTTCTGTTTTAAACATCAAATATAATTTTGTAACAATACAACTAGAACACGACTTCCCATATTCCACCATGTTTTTATCTGACCCTTGAGCACTTAGAGTATTATGAAAACATAAGGGGAACATGACGCCCTATCTCATCGTGCTTCTCATTGAGTCCCAACCTAAGAACAAAACATGACAGAAACACGACTAAATGTATGTAGTCGTGCTTCTCACCCATTAGAACACGAGTGAAACACGGCTAACCATATTCACCTGTGTTCTTCATAAAATAAAATAAAACAAGATAATATATATAGTATATACATATATATATATGAATCTAAATACTAAATTAAGCTTTTGCATAAAGTTTTACTAAAAACTAAATAATGAATGATAGGATTTCAATTAATATTGGATTTATGACTTAATTCTTATATAATAAATGTTTCCTCAAAACAAATCCCATTTTATCTAATTGTGCTTGTCTTCTAGTCATAATGAAACATTTAGGTACGTAGTAACTTGTATGATGTATGCTAGGATAAACATTTTGAATCAATTAATATTTAAAAATGACTTATTAAATGATTGATGCTTATGCTTATGTTGTTTAATTCGGTCTGAGAAGCGACAACTTTGCTTGACGATGTTAGCATGGTAGTTAAGCACTTAGGCTACCCCTTATCATGATGTAATGATAATTTATAAGTAGCTCAGTAGATAATTGATATGATAAATGGTATCAATGTAACATTTACTTATGCTTAAAGGAAAATAATATGACTTAATTCACGTTTATGGGACTCGTTAACTAAGTGATATTATGGATTAAGATAAGTAGAGTTTAGTAACAGTTATAAACCCAAAATGACTATTATTATTTTGGATGTTCCTATAGGAGATATAAGTATTTTAGCTATATATCAACCCCTGAGCAGTTGTTGCTATTCAGGACTCCCAAATTCCTAAAGGTATGTTATCAGAGGCTGAGTACTCCATTGTTTTTTGTCATACTATAAATTAAAGATATATTAATTGATTGTTGCTTTGCATTAGACTTAGTGTGTGTGCTAATCTTGTATGTGAATATGTTACTGTCGTGCTAGGTTTTAGCTTACATTTTGTTCTTTTACAGGTGTTGAAGATAATGAGATGATTCTTATGATTATTTGAGGTGCAGTATGGATTTTGAGGAGTTTCTTGATGGATTGGATGACTAGGACTCTTGGGCAATGGTGTTTATGTTTTGCTAAAACTTTACTTTGTTTTTGAACGTGTAAACTTTAGTGAAGGCTCATCAAAAAGCCTATGGTCTAAATTTAATGAACTAGTTTACTTTATGTTTTTGAAAAATTATGTATATAATGTCTTGAAGTACCAAAGACTAGTACTAAGATGTATATATGTATGATACCCTACTCATAAGAAGTAGTATTTAATACATAAGATAGTAAAATTTTATTTTCCATTGTTTAGTCAAATATATATTAAAAAGAAATCTAATTATATGGTTTCAAAAGTTGAAAGTTGGTTAGCAACGATCATAATAAACGATGTCTTTTTTTATAGCCTTATGTGTGATGCTTAAGTATTATACATAGCTAGGCTGGAAACACCTTGAATGTTAATTCAGGGTGTGATAGCTCGCCTTTTTTCTAGTCTTGGCATACTTCATAAAAAATCTTTTCCATATACACCTCATCAAAATTAGCAAGTTGAGTGCAAACATCAACATTTGCTTGATGTTGCTCAAGCATTACGAATTCATTGTAGCTTACCTAAGGCTTTTTAGGACAACTGTATGTTTGGTGCAACATATTTGATTAATAGAATGCATAGTTCTGTTCTTTAATGCAAGGCATCATTTCAAGTTCTTTTTGGACGCACACACAATTGTGATCATCTCAAACTTTTTGGTTATTTATGCTATGTAGCCAAACTTCATCCACATAAAAATAAGTTAGAACATCAAGCTTCACAATGTGTTTTTCTTAAATATGCTCATGATTCCAAAGGATATAAGGTTTATGATTTGAAGTTGCAAAAGATATTGTCAGTATGGACGTAATTTTCTTTAAAGACCGTTTTCCCTTTAAGGAACTTGATGTGTTCTCTACTTCTCCATCTTCTTCGTATAATATACCTTTGTCTTATGGTTCCATTGGTGATGTACCTTCTGTTTCACATGATACACCTCTTGTTACTTTGTCTACGCTTGATACACTTGCTTTAATTGATACTCGGTCTTTTGTTTCACATGATGTTCTTCCTTTAGATGAGAAACGTTCGACTAGAATAAGTATACCACCTCAATGGCTTCATGACTATGTTCACTCTATTCATTTTATTTGTTCTTCTTTATTTTTTTTCTCATGTCCATTATCCTTTATGTTCCTTTTTTTTTCTTCTTATCCTTCGAAGTATATTGATTCCATGGCCAATGTGTTGATAACCAAAGAAGCTACCTCTTATGTGCAAGCTTCTCAAGATGAGAAATAGGTCAATGCCATGAACGACGAGCCACATGATCTAGGGTTGTAAACGAGTCGAGTCGATACAATATTAAGCTTGAACTCGACTCGAATAAAAAACTTGAAACTCGAACTCGATCGAGCTTTGATTTTTAAGCTCAAACTCGACTCAATTTAATACTCGATAAACTCGAACTTGACTCGATTAAGCTCGATTATTCTTTTAGATATTAATTTAACTATATCGAGTATTTAATATTCGATAAACTTGAACTCGACTCGACTTGATTTAATACTTAATTAAGCTCAATTAAGCTCACGAACTTATCGATCCGAGTATTTTAAAGCTCAAACTCGAGCTCGGTAATTACTCGAGTAGCTCGAACTCAAGCTCGACTCGATTATAAACGAGTTGAATTCAAGTTTTTGTCGAGTCGAATTCGAGTAACTC
Source organism: Combretum micranthum (assembly GCA_024138025.1). Lineage (NCBI taxonomy): Eukaryota > Viridiplantae > Streptophyta > Magnoliopsida > Myrtales > Combretaceae > Combretum > Combretum micranthum. Next base: position 1,407,303 of record JAMXBD010000207.1, on the reverse strand, counting down.
ATAAGCTATCTCGACTCACTTATAGCCCTAGCATGATCTAGAGCAAAATCAAACACGGGTTGTTACTAATCTTCGAGTTAGAAAACATGCAACTAGATGTTGTTGGGTTTATAAGATTAAATATAAACTAGATGGGATATCGATCATTATAAATCAAGGTTAGTGGCTAAAGGATATACACAAATTGAAGGTAAGGATTACAATAGTACCTTTTCTCCCGTAGCTCATTTAACTACTATTTGAATTTTATTAGCTGTGGTGACTACTAAACAATGGTCTCCTCATCAAGTTGATGTTAATAACACATTCTTGCATGGGTACTTAGATGAGGAAATCTATATGCTACTTCCTCTAGGTTATTCTCATGCAAAATTAAGTCAAGTATGCTGGTTTTTAAGGTCCTTATATAATTTAAAGAAGGCTTCTCATCAATAGAATAAAGAAATTTATAAGTTTCTGGCACAGGGTTTCATACTTCTATTCATGATCTTTTATTGTTTACTCCAGTTGATAATGATGGTTTTCTAGTGATACATTTATATGTTGACAAAATGCTTATTATGGGCCCGGATGAGGGCTTTATTACTCACTTAAAATGTCTATTACATGCTGAGTTTACAATTAAGGACTTGGGGTGAGCTCATTTTTTTCTTGGCTTTGAATTATGTCATACTTCAGCTGGCATTCTATTACACCACAAGAAGTTTTTTATTGATATCTTACATGATTGTGGAATGACAAATGCAAAACTGGTCTCTACTCATTTTCAGTCAAGACTAAAATTATATACTAATGCAGGTGATCCACTTAATAATCCCACTTTTTATCATCGTCTTGTTGGTCATTTGTTGTATCTTACAAGGCCTCAACTAGCTAAATCCTTTCATGTTCACAAATTGAGTCAATTTTTATTGGCTCCTTGTGTTGGTCATCTTAAAGTTGTCTTCCATGTCCTGCGGTATATCAAGTCTAGTCTTCATCTTGGACTTTTTTACTATGCTAATTCTGATTTGTGGCTTCATGGTTATGTTGATTTAATTGGGGGGCTTTTCTCACTGATCGTAAATTCATTACTGGGCTTTGTTTATGTATTGGTGATCCTTTAGTTGCTTGGAAATCTAAGAAAAATAGTATTGTTTCTACTTCATCAACGAAATTCAAATATCATAGTATGGCTATAGACACAAAGGAACTTATGTGGATATGCTATATACTTCATGATCTTCATATTGATTCTCCTTTACCTGTTGAATCATATTATGATAATAAACTAGCTCAATTATTGGCTGATCATCCATGTTTTCACAAGTAAGTTAAGCATATTTCAGTTGATGTCCATTTTACAAACGAACAATTTCCATTCCTTCTTGTTGGCAACTTGCTGATAATTTTACTAAGTCAATCTCTATCACATGGCTTGTAGCACTAAGTTAGGCCTTTGTGTGGCTCTGCCTTAAGAACACGTATATAGAGTTAGTTACTATAGCTGGTATAAATAGAAAGTTTTTTTTTTCATTTCTTTAGTTAGTTTTGACTCTATTCTTTAGTCATTGTATAGAGTCATCTTCAATACAAAACAAAAAACTTTTCTCTAAGTCGATAATGGAGGTTTGATTCATGCAACTCAGTTTGTCTTTCTTACAAAACCCTTATGGAATGAATAATATATAAAGATAAGAAATTAAAAGCTGGAAATCATTAACTACTAGTTGTAAGTTATAAAAACCAAAGGTTAGAAAAATTCTATGATTCAATGGCAGTTACAGTGAGACCGGTCTCGTCATATCAATAAACCGTCTAAATTTTTTTTAATCATGATTGAACCCTTAAATTTTTTTGCACCAATTTTTTTAATCAATTTAATTTTATAATACCAACTGTACAGTCCTGTGACGAGACTGTAGAACTTCCCCAAAAGTTAGTGGCAAATGTACAAGTCCATTATGCCCAACTCCGAACCATATGCCAACGAAAGATCTACAATGAAACATGTAAAGTACGATTATAAATATTAGATATTTATTACGAGGGAATTTTCCTCAATCTATGAAAACGTGAAAAAAAATTAAAGATTCTAAAATATGAATGACTTATATAATGATAAATGTATCATTATCAATAAATAGAAATATAAGCCTAAAGTTCCGAGGGATGATAAAGTTTCCACTAGGACTGTTGCATTGATAATGGAGTCCAAGTTAGAGTCTTTGTCAGATCTAAGTAAGTTAGCATATATGCGTGGATCTATTATTTGGCTGAGCAATAATTTGATAAAAGTCTTTGGATTGGATTCTATGTCCATGTCATATAAAGTCAATAAGATAGAAGATGGAAGTAAATAAGGTAGAAGGATTAATTAACTCCATTAGACTAATTGACTACCTTTTATGTTTGACATTTTGTACTATAGGACAACCAATTTAGTTCTTATTTACGAAAATCTTTAATTTATATAATTTAGAATTAGAACTTTAAATAGATTATTAATTAAAATTAAGATAGGAAAAACATGAAAATCTAAGTGAAATAAATTAAAATGAGCTTAGGATTCAAATAGTATAAATTATTGTTAACAGAATAGTTGGATCCAAAAGATTAAGAACGACATTTAGAAAAATGAAGATTAATAATATGCCACTAGTTTGTTTTCTCGCATAATAAGTTTATTGAAAAATCAATTAATATATTTTGGACTATAAGGTTGTAATTGTTGTTTGTGTGTGTGGCCACTTGGATCTAGAGCTGACAACCATAGGTAAGAGAATAGTAATCCTAAAAAGATCAAATTAGATGTTAAGGTAACTATAATGACATGATGCGTCATCAATATGAGAACATTATGTCTCATAAAATCAAAGAGCGAGAAAGAAATTATGAATCTGCTTGGTCTATTTTTCATCTGTATTTTTATCTATATATGTTTGTCATTTATTTATCATCTATGTCTAATCTGCTTGATCTTTTTATTAGTAAAATTATATGTTCATCTTCTGTTAATTATCTATATCTAATCTATGGCTGATTTGTTTCTTACCAAATAGACCCATATGTATGCTAATAAGTGGAATAAGACATTGATCAGAATGTTATCAACGCACCTAATTGCTGATAGCAGGTTACAAGTGAACTCAATATGAGGCACTTAGTATATCAATAGGTGGTAACTGGGACAACCTCTACATACTAATACTATACTACTCTGCTAATAATAGGTCAGCGAGTCTAGTCGTGTTTTGGTGATAAGTTGCGTCCTGGCAAATTTGAAAAGTGGAAGAACTCAATTTTCAGGGTTGTGTTTTGCGCATTACATTGCTTGAAATAACATATATATTAGTGAATTTGCTGGTAGCATTTTGCTGTTATTTAACAAACAACTAACAAATGAACTTGAAGACAGAGAGCATAACGAACAAGTTTGGCAATATTCCCATCTAGGTAGGCATATATGGCAGACTGACCACAGTTTAGGGGTTCAAGGTATGACAACTCATGCGTTGTGTACTTAGGTGAATTGTTATACCCTTCCCCCACTCCCTATTTAAGTAATTACCATATTCACTTGCATTTTGGTCATATAATGGTTACTCCATAATTAATCCTTTTACTAAAAATATTTAATAGGGGTTATGATCATACTCCTGTGATTGGCTATAACTTGACTATTTATGGACCCTTCCATAATTGCCCTCAGAAGAACAAAGCAGACCAATACTACTACTAAAAACTGCCATTCACTTGACTAAAGTAAAGACCTTTTAACATCTCATAAAAAAAGTGAAAAATAAAAATAAAACGTAAATGCAAAACCATCCCCACCTAAATGACCATATGTAGATTTCAATTACAAAATTCAGTTATTCCAATTGACCATCCAGAATAATTGTAAATTATTCCAGCCAAATTCTAGCTCATAAAGTTTAATTCGACTACATTCAAGGTGGTGAAACCTTAGGAAATGAAATCCTTTGTAAAACATAAAAAAGTTCTAATGTTAGATCAAACAGCAACTGAAACTCACTGAATAAAAAAGGAAAAGGAAAAAAAAATGGAAAAATGAAATGAAGAAGAAGTAGAAGAAAAACCACAACCAACTACGGGAATTACAAATGCATAAGATACATATATAATGGAAGACAATCATTACTTCTCCTTTTCCTTTAAAATACTCCTGATATACTGGAGAAAAAGTACAACATAATAACACACCAAAAGTGATATAATAAGCTCTATTGCCTACAAGTGGTCAGCCCTCCCATCATCCTCACTGATGCCATCTCCAGCATGCCTGCAGCAAAATTTAGAATAGATAAGGAAAAAAAGCATCCAACTAAAGTACATAGTGACTACTTAGAAGAAAGAGCCATTGTACCAGTAAATAATTGATGGACCCTAGAGTTGTAATAGAGATAAGGTGATTAACATGCTTATCATCCATGAATCTTTGGAGATTTATAAATAGAGAGTTTGCACAACCTTTTTTTACCCTTATTAACTAGTACGAAAATAGAAATAAGTTATATATGGCTTCGAATGAAATGCGACATTTGAAATGCTCATGCAGAGAAGTTAAAAGAAGTACGAAACGAATGAAGATACAGATCATTTTGCAAGTCAATATTACGTCTTTCTATACTCTTTGCATTCCTTATTAATGAGCATTTCAAATAATACAATTGGTATCTGCCTCCAAATATAGCTATAAAAATGCCAGACAAATTGGACCATAACAAGAGTAAAACCACCTATTTTGCAAGTCTATAAAAGGCAAGCAAAGGGAGCGCCAACACCTGGTAAGTTTTTACCATGTGTCGGTGGTCTCCATTGTATTTGTCACCATATTGCTGCTCTTGCTTTATAGTTTGTGTTGTGCTAGCTCCTGTGCATGATTGTTTTGTGTTGTTTGGTGTACATGTGAGCTGTGGAGATTGATGTAGGAGGTTGTGAAATAGTCTAGAAATTTCTGTTAATTGATTGACAATTGCATAGAGTAGGCATACAATATAAAAGGGGAAGATTTAGTTAGAGCAGAATTTCATTTGTTACGAGCTTTGTAAGAGTTGACAACAGAGCACCTCTGCTCAGTATGCTTCTGAAAAAATTCTTGCACAGCAAACCCCAAATCTGCTAGTTCAATTCATTGTAATTCAAAATACCTGAATCTGAGCTCTATTGAATTGGCACCGCCTGCGGGCTTCTTTGTGATTTTATGGGAATTTGGCAAAGAATGACACAGATGGAGGCAAGAGTATATGGGATTGAGAAAATTTTCCGAAGAAATGCAAGGTAAAATTACTGAAATTCAGCATTAACTAGCTTCAGCTGATCAAAACCAGAAAAATTTTGAAGAAACCATCTATCCAATGCCAAAAACATTGCTAGATCTGTGGAATCTTAGTTGCGACAATGGAGTTGCACCTGCCAAACCTTTGTCAGCTTTTGTTGCCAAGGGAAAGAGCCACAAAGATGATGGAGATCATGACAATCCTGTCCATCCTCTACTGATGGATGAAGTAGGTGATGTCGAGATTCATGATGACTATTATATCAATGTAGCTCTTTTAGTGATCACTTTATTCAGCGAAGTCAGTCCTACTACTTGGACCACGATGACAGATCCATACATAAAGTAAAGAATACAGGAGAAGATAAGAAGGTTGACCTAGCTACAGTGTGTATGTGTGGTCCATGTATGCATAGTCTAAAGATGTCAAAGTGTCAGGGACACGATCTATGTTGGGATCTATAAAGCAAGCATTGATGAAGAGATACAATGGCAATTGGCCACTAATCCTGTTGAGAGTCTTCCTCAGCTTCACAATTGACAACAGTAAGTAAATACACTGAAGAACTCGAGTCCCTGTCATCACAAGCACTTATCTGGCCAGAATTACAATTGCTAGGGCATTCACTGGTTGCAAAGTTAATGCTGAATGTTGTTATCACAAACATAACAAACATTATTTAAGTCACATTAAGGATGGCCATAGTATTGGGTCAACTGGCCTATATTGTGATGTGAAGTTGATTATGGGAGATATTGTTATTACTGTGAATCGCTATGGTTTGGAACTCAGCGAGATATATGATGGGGTGGCTTGGTTACAAACACTAGGCAAAGTAAAGGTTGATTGGTTGAAAATGACTGAAAATTCCTAGCAAACATGGTGGACAGCTGCTGATCCAATCCTTTGTAGATCTTCTATTTCTCACAAATCCTTATGTAAGATGGTGGATGTTGATAGAGTGTAGTATGTTGTGGTTGTTAGAAAATGGCAAGCGCTGTCGAGAAGAGAGCTTAGAGACTCATATCAAGTCTTTATTAGTTGAATTTATGGATGTTTTTGAAGAGAGAGAGGGGTTACCTCCGTTCAGGCTGGCAAATCATAAGATTCCATTAAAAGACAAGTGTGATCCAATTAATGTGTTGTGTTGTATGGTGTATGTGTTAACCATGTTCTTTGACGTAGGAGGTTCTGCAATATTCTACCGGTTTCTGTTAGTTGAGTGACTGTTGTAGAGTAGGCATAGTATAAATAGGAGGGGGAGGGGTTGTGTGTGGGGTGTGGGGTAGTCGTGTTGGGTGTTGGTTTGGGGGTCTGTGTCTGCTTAGGTAAAGCAGAAGTTCATTTGTTACAAGCTTGGAAGGAGTTGACAATTGAGCACCTTCGCTCAGGTATGCTTCTGAACTAGTACTTGCCTAACAAACCCTAAATTCGCTAGCTCAATTTCAACATACATGAACCTGAGGTCTATTAGACCATCTACAACTCTCCAATCAATAAAAACAAAATATGTAGGTTAACGTGATAGCCTTTCCTTATGACATGATTTAAAAGAATCACGAACTAAAAAATGAAAAGTACAGCAAATTTGATGAATAGTTAAAATACAAGCATACCAAGTTTTAGTAAACCAAACGCATAAAAGGCCAAAAATTATTCAGGAGAGATTATAAGGGATGTCATACCGCCATGATGTCGTAAGGTTCCGGGCTTTTCTGTCCAACTGAAGGTTTTCCATAGCAGTTGATGCCCGGACAATGTCCTCTGGTAGCTCTTCATTTTCATATCTCCAATTGTAATCATCTTTCCTATAACCAGCTTTGGAGGACCCTGCTCTCCTGTCTAAAGAGGGGGTGGGAATGGAAAGAGAAAGATGAATACAATATCAGAAGCAATTGATAAAGACATATAGGGGAGGGAACACAAAAGCTGGTCATTTCAGGAGTCACCTGATGCCTGAGAAGCAGGAATGGACCTACAAACAGGTATAAATTACAAATAAGATCGAGGAAACCAACTGAAAAAGAGGGAAGCTTATAGAAACTACATGATGACTGAGATTCAGCACCTTCCTAATGGGGGTAAGCCCCCAGCAACAGATGTCGATGATGATGAAGGTCTCCGAGAATTTCGAGTCTCTAAACTAGATAAGGAGTCACTTTCAGTTGTGGTCATCCTCCTGCCATTGCCCCTCCCTTTAGTTATATCCTGTCAAAAGACAAAACCAAGTTCCTTATTTATGCCTCCCATGACTAAAAGTGGGAATGAACAGAAATTAAGTCAAGGGACTTTAAAAGTCAAAAAAATGATCCACAACCATAAAAGAGTTAAGAAAAAAGTGACCTCAAGATTATATTCAGAAATCAAGTCATGCATTCAACATTTATCAAATATAGTGACATAATCTGATTACTTCTAGGCTCCTTGATGACTTTCTTATTCAAGTACCAAAACACCATTTCCATTAGAAAAATGTATCTTTCTTCAAAGAAGGCAAAGCCAATTTTATGTGCCTAGGATATAGGCTCAGATAACATGAGAACAATAAATCTACTAGTATTAAACATTCTGCTTCCATTGGTTTTCCAGAATATATAATAAATACTTAGTTAACAGCAGGCATGGCCATTATCTAATAGACTGTTATGAGTATTGAAACCTATCCACTAGGCCAATCCCTTGGTTTGTGTATTGATTGTTGGACAAAGAAAATTTGATAGGAACTCCTTCCTCATATAGAAAACAACAGTGTTCAATAAAGCTACTAAGAATTCAACCTGCTTATTAACCTTGATGATTCTATAGGCAAGCCATTGGAGAGAGATTGCTGAAAAGCAGCAAACTTTTCTAAGATGTCCTAGTTTTGGGTAAAATTATAATCTAAATAAAAAAAAGCTTATCTTTCATGGATGAAATACATCATTGTTGCTTATCAAAAATAATACAATAATTTTTCAAGTGTTTCGTCACAGAAATATGATGAAATGCACAAAACACAGCTGCAGAGGTCTATATAGAAAGCACTGCTGATCAAAGATCCTGACACGATTCAACAATTTCATCCACCTTATCAATCAATCTTATGCGAGAATATGAAGTACAAATATCTGAAACATTAAATCCATTAGAAGTTACAGATGAAGAAGCCTTGTGGCCATATAAAATATAAATATCTTGCCTCATATTTCAAAAATCCTTCAAGGACATCCAACAACAAAGGGTTATCTCCTGTTCTGTTTAGTTCATATCCATTTTTACTGCTAAATTCGTTCAATTCAGCTCTCCAAGAATCTTTTTGCTGCAACAAAACAAGCACAAGATAATTCCTTCAAAACCCTGGACCTTGGACAAGATGGTATAACGAATATAATGGCAAAGAATTCCCACTAATATTACTTTATTACCAAATTACATTCTGGTTGGTAAACTTTTAATGAATGATTTAGTTGGGCCCAGTCTAAGTATTCACATACTAAAGCAGTTAGCAACCTCCCTGCACATAAATTGACAAAATTGTCAGTAAGCATGATGATAAGATCCTCAAATTCACTTTGAAAATTAAAGAGAAAGTAAGGAATATATATGTGCGTGTGCGCTTCAATACATGCACTGAAGAACAGTGACCTGAAGGAGAAGCATGAAGTTGTTTTGCACGCTCATTGCAGCTACCCAAGAGAGCAGGAGGTAACCCTTCCTTTTCAACAACCCGATCCTCCTCTTCAATTGCTTCAAATACACTTGCCCTAAGTTCAGCCTAAAACAGAAAAAGTTCAGGCACAGAAGGGAAAGAAACCAATGATCCTCCCAACATTGACAAAAAAAAACATGAATTTTGTCTGGTCCTAAAAAATGCTCAGATATTCCTTCTCTATCATTTTTTCCCTGTTTCTCTAATAAGTCAGTCTTTGGTTGTATTTGATTACTGACTTAACCACTCTGAAGTCAAAAGTCATTGAAAAATACCAATATTTCATGTTCGTTTTCCTTCTTTGGGTTTTCAGCTCACTCCTAGAAGGCAGCAGACAACAAAGAAATCCACATACTCATAGACATAAATACCTAGGCATACATTGTTTCTATTTCTTTGGAAGTAGCCTCAAAGATTGCATATTCATGCAGAGAACTTTTTTATTTTGAGTGAACAAAGGGGCACAACATTAACAGAATTAGCTACCACTAGACCCTTAAACCACCCTAATAAAGAGCCAGGCCACGAAATATTTAAGTCCAACCTTGTAGTCTAAATAGCCTCGAGAAGTGAGATCAACAAGACTTGATCATGGAACCCAATACAAATTGTTGTGGGGGCTCCTAAACCTTAACTACCAGGTCGGTCCCATTGGGTGCATACATGTAGATGAGTATTTCAGCAACAAGCTAAGAAAGAAATATATGCCCAAAGGTTAATACTCATCGATCAAGGAGCATTTTTAAATAGAAATAGTGCTCACATCTATAGGCAATTAATGCCATTCAATCTTAATTACTTCACAGCACATGCAAGTTCTCCAATCCAGAATGTATTGCCAGACCAGATGTAGTAAATGTTTCCAAGACAACCCATTGTAAGCTATATGTGTGAACATGCACTCTTTGATGAATAAAGAAATTTTTTAAGTATTTCTCCAAATATGCATCACGGACACAAAAAAAAAAAAAGAACAAAAGGCTACAAGGATATAATTACATCATAGAAGCACAGATCAATCCTAAATATTTAATTTAAAGATGTCAAAACACAATATATGGGAGATTCAATCGCTTCAAAAGCTTACTATGCCATTCTTTCCAGACACACCACATAATACAGTAAAAGGGAGATGCCCCATGATCTCTTGGAATGACCAAAGCTCTTATCTATGCAGTCAATAATTAAGAAGTAGGACTTGGCATGACCCGACAAGATTACATGGGGAATGAAACATTACTTCATCACAGGATATATATTGGTAAATGTGAAACACACTATAGATATATGTTCTCTTTTATTCAGTTTGGCAAACTAACAGCAAACCCAACAGGACACAAAAGAATCGAATTAACTTGAGTGGCAAACAGCCCATTAAATTCCATGCATATCTCCTCTCACTCCCCTTTCTGGTTGTTTCCATTTCCAACCAAAGGTAATACCAGCCAGAACACCAACTCACCGCACAAAAGAAAATATCATTCAAAATGGAACTTCACCTAAGTGTATACTGAGCTTCATATTTACCCAAAATAAATATTAAGCTTCTTATATAGATGCCAAAAATCTACTTCCAGCACTACACGAATTTCAGTTAACTGTTAAAGCGGAAGCATACCAAAATAACCAATTACAACATCATGAAACAACACATCTAGATAGAGTTTTTCTAAGTTATCTTTCCATCTAGGTACCAAACCGACAACGCATCCCATCCCGTGTTTCCATCAATCACTTGTTATCATATATCGAGAAGGAAACGTCACAACTGGACTAGTATTAAAAAATAATCATCTATGGCTATATGAGATTGGAAGGGGATAGATGAGGCCATGAAATGGCAGGACAAGAGGACTTCAACCCAAAAACCCCACTACACAACAGGCCATAGCCCTAGCATAACGTCAATAGCATTTGATTCAAAACTCAACTAAACCCAGACTAGAAAAAAATAACCTAAATTTCAAAACTTGAAACAAATGCAGCTACTCCACCGCAACAAAATCACAAATTTCCAGGTCATTATGGTTCCGTTTTCACATAAAAAAATAATAATAAAACAAAATATTCTCAAATAAAAAACACTATTATCCACATATCATCCAGAGAGTCACGACCCCATTGAACCTAACCTAACAAAACCCTGAGATTGGGAAAATTAAACTCAAATACAATCAAGTAAGTAAATAAAAATCCCAATTTTAAAGTAGAACGAAAGAAAAATTGATGAAAATCTAAAATGGCTTTGAAGGTTTAGCTTGAATTACCCGGATCTTGGCAAGTACACCTTTCTTCTCAAGAGTTCGAGTGACTAGGGTTTTTAGGTCCATCATCTCCCTTGTGTAATCGTCCATTTTTTAGGGTTTCTCTCTCTCTATCTAACAATAAAAATTACAATGCTTCTTCTACTTCTTCGCAATGTTAGGGTTTGGTAATGTGTTGGATTTGCGATTTTTGGTTTGATTTCCGTGCAAGGTGAATTTGGGGATAATAACGGGAGATCGAATTACTCAAGAGTGAATCTGGTTTAGTGGGTCCACTGGATGGTGGAGATTTGATCTGGGTCGTCCAAGTAGGATTGTTGAGGTCCAGCAGCATGGATCTAATGATCTAACGGTGGTGGTTTGTTGATGATGGGGAATTTGATTTTGGTAACCATAAGTAGAATGAAATGGAAAGATGGTGAATTTGGATAGTCACAGATAGCTTGAATTTTAATAAAACTAGTTAGCACCCTTGTGCGGATTTTTAAATAACATTTGTAAATATATAATAAATACTGCTGTTAATGATTATATAAATAATATAATATTAAAAAGCTATAATAGCATAATATTTTATAAATTGTAAAAATATATAAAAAAACAATATTGAAAAAACGTAATACAATAAGATAATAACGAATAGGTATAATATTGAAAAGGTATCAATATAAAAAATAATATGAAAGGCTAATATTAAAAAGGTACAATGCAAAAACTTAATCGTGAAGGGATACAATATTTCTAAAATAATTAAAATAAAATATATATATATGATATATATTATATACTTATTCATAAGGTGAAACAATTATTGGAAATTTTTAATGATTTGACACTTTTAAATGATTGAAAGAAAAACTATTAGAAAATTTTAAATAGGTGATACTTTAAATGAAAAGGTACAATAATAGAAAACTTCTGAAACTATATATTATGATAGATATGGAAAGTACATGATACTTCAAGTTGTGAAAATGTAATAAGATATGTAAATAATCAAATCACTTTGCATCACCCAAATATTGTAATAGTTTTTATAAAACTTAAAAGTTGCAAACCCTTCATTCTAACTTAATTAGAGAAAATGCTTAAGTGATAAAGAAAGCTTTGCATATTGAATAGGTACTAAGGTAAAAAAAAAAATTGTCAAGGGTTGCATCACTTAAATTTTGCAATAATTTTCATAAAATTTAAAAGTCACAACAATTCATCTATGGAAAAAAGAAAAAGTAAGAGATGCATAATCAAAAGTTGATCTAGAAAAGATTCCAAAAAGTAAATAAAACATAATAAATCAACCATCATGTGATTTCAATGCTGTTGTTATAGTTATTTTCATCTTATTGGAAAAAAAAAAAGAAAGTAATGTCAACATATTGAAATAATCAAAAGGTTTAATTTTACAGATCTCAATCGATCATTCTTAAGACATATCGCATAAAATAATGTAAAAATAGGCATTGCAACTATAAAACAACCACATCTTATAAATTACAAATCATAAAAAGAATTTTAGAAGGAAAAAGAAACATTAATAATTAAGATGTACTAAATACCTAACACCTTCAAAAATCATAACTTTATAATTAATTGTGTAAAACTACCACATATTACAAATTGGAAATTATAAAAAGATTTCAAAATAAAAAATAACATTAATAACTAAGATGTACTAAATACCTAAAACTTTCAAATTTGATAACTCTCTAATTAATTGTGCAATGTATTAAATAAGGAAATAAAAAATATACTTAAAAAATAGGGAAATGTGTATAGATAATTTAATGTAAAAGTAGGGTATTTTATAACTTTACGCCAGTTATTAAAACATATTTTCATTGTACAGTCGGTATAAAGATTTAAAATAATAAATAGATAACTAAAAAAATAATAAAGTGCATGTTAACAAATATTAAGATCACAAACTCCAAGGATATATATGATATCAAAATTGAAATTAGACCTACCTACTGAAATAACAAATGTTGTAGATGATTTTTTTTTTTATGTATATTGCATAGCCTCGCTTTTGATGGAACATAAAAGAGATAGGGAAAAAAAACCTACATTGTAGATAAAGATAGGAGATGAATAAACCATTACCTTGTAATAGAGGGCGCATTGTGAAATACAAATTGAGAATTCCGATTTAAGAATAAAGACGAGGGAAAAATATTTGGTAGAAAAAAATAAAGATGAAGATAAACTAAAAGAAAAATACATGACAGGGAGAAGAAAGAATGAAAAGTGGAAAAAAAAAAGTTGATAAAGATAGAAGTAAAAGGATAAAAAACCACAAAGAGAGATGGAAATAACTTGTACAAAATATATACGGTAAATTTTTAAGCAGTTGTACTTAATGGAAAATATTGAAAGGGTATTATAAAAAATAGGTACTAAAACACCAAAAGCTTCAAAAAATATATATTATATGCAGATTATTATAAGTAGATATGTAATTAGATATCCAAATTTTAAAATTAATCAATTTTATACTTGAACTTTAAAATTATTAATTTTATACCTGAATAGGTACTAAATTGATTAATTTTAAAATCTAACTACCTAATTGGATATTTTATCAAAATTTAAGTACGAATTGTGACATTAATAGCCCTCTCTAACCACCCCACCCACCCCCTCCCCACTAGAGCTGGGCATATGGGCCAAAGCCCGCGGGCCGGCCCGTTGACCCACTTAAAAAAGTGGGCTGCGGTAAAAAAAAATTGGCCCATTTAAAAACGGGCCAAAATTTACCCGGCCCATTAGCCCGCGGGCCAAAAAGCGGGCTGGCCAGCGGGCCAAGAGTTAAAACTTAAAAAAAAAAAAAAAATTTTAATGTTCAGTCAGAAACCCTAAAGCTAAACCCTTATGTCTATATTAACCCAATTTATCTTTAAGTCAAGTTTTTTAGGGTCAATTTGACCTAATTCAATAACTTAGTCTCGCACTAACAACTTCAGAAATTAAAAAAAAAAAAAAGGGACATAAAATGCGGGCTAAACGGGCCAGCAAACGGGCCAGCCCGTTAGCCGGGGGCTAAATGCGGGCCGGGCCCGGGCCCGGGCCAAGTGATTTTGGCCCGTTTTTAAAACGGGCCAAAATTTTCGGCCCGTTTAGCCCGCGGGCCGAAGTGGGCCGGTCCGGCCCGGCCCGCCAGGCCCGTATGCCCAGCTCTACTCCCCACCGCACGCACGCAGCATTCTTTTTGTTAATCTAAAATAACCATAATTTACATTTTGGTTCAGATTAAAAATTCTCTAGACCATTTTATAATATTTTGGTTTCGTTCGAATTACAAACTTTTTTTGTTCTCTTTTGTTACATTTGTATAAATATTCAAATATTTAAATTACTCCACAAATTTTATATTGCAAATCACAACAAAATGATTTATAAATCCATCGTACTCATAATTCATAGTCCTCTATTAAATTATGAAATAACCACAATTAATTATCCATCAATAAAATATATTCACTAACTAATAATAGTAAGTTATAATCTATAATTTTCCACAATACTATCGAGTAAGTCATCTACCAACAAAAGTCATATATGAATAAAGTTGTATTCTGCTAACAAAATACATTAAACAATTAATATATAATATAAGTTACAACTAAATAAACAAATTTTATACTCCACAAAGTTAAAATTATTTTAAAAAAAACAATATTACATCACAATGAAAGAATATGTATCATAACAACTGAACATAAAAAAACAATTTTAAAATAGAATAAGTTAATACTAATCAATATTCATCAAATATAATATCATAATAAAACTATAAGAATATATATGATCTTTAATCATTCATCATAATAAAATTTATAATTAAAGGTAAAATATTATTAGGTTTTTTCTAAACAACTTCGTTCGTCTGGTTTTATGGATTGGTTTGGTTTACGACTCCAAACAAATAATAAATTTACTAATTGGTTTGGATTGAAAATTTTTTAAACCAAATTATTTAAAAAATCATATTTTTGATATGGCTTGGTTCAATTTGATTGGTTTTTTTTTTTTACCCATCTTTACAATTAGGTACTTGAACATTAAAATTATTCAATTTAGTACCTAACTTTAAATTGAATAATTCGGTACATGAAAAAACTTTTCAAGCACATCAATAGTACCTTCAACATATTGGTTAATAATGCTATTTCGGAGGATGGAGTTAAATTAATTTAATGATGGTATAATTGGCGTTCATGAAAAGTTCTTTCAAATACTAAATTGATCAATTTTAAAATCCAGGTACCTAACAGTATATTTTATCAAAGTTTAGGTATCATTCACAACATTAACTCTATCTTTTATAGTTAAAGGTAAATGCCGCTAATAGTACTTAAATTTTGATAAAATATGCAATAAGGTGTTTGAATTTTGAAATTAATCAATTCGATACTTAAAAGAACTTTTTATATACACTAATCAATATCACGAAGGTAGTACCACATGCGTAAAAGCTGTTTTATGTACTAAATTAATCAATTTCAAAGATAAGATGCATAATTGCATATTTCGCCAAAATTTATGTATCATTAGTAATATTAACTCATAGTTAAAATTGGAAAAAATCACAATTTTATATGTCGATATTTTGATTTTTGGTAAACATATGGTTCTATGTGTTTCTTTCTTTCTTTCTTTTTCTAATCCTACTCCATGTCTTTAGTTAGAATGCATATGTCTTTAAGATAATTTTTTTAAATATCATAAATGAATTCAATTAGAGAATGTAACTAAAAGCGACAATACAGGAAATAATTGTGACATATTATAAAATGGAAAATTCTATTAAACGAATTGGTCTCGTAAGTTATCCAACAGTCCAAATTCATATAGAAATGTAATCATATCATAGAAATACTTAATCTATTAATTATTACATTTGTTATAATGGATGAATATCAAATTGAATGGACTTATTGACGGATTATAGAAGTTCCCATTAAGCAATGCTATTAACACTACATACTACTCTACTATGCTTATAAATCTTCTTTCCTTAAGTTTATGATGGGCCATCATATGATTCATGGGATATATTTTTTGAATGAATGTAAAGTACATATGAGAATAGATTATATTCCAGAACATTTAACGAGTGAACCTTTTCAAGCTATGCAGGTATGATGGGAATGGAATGAGTTTGGGAATGATAAATCCATTCCTATGTTTAGAAGATTACATGGAATGGAATGGCTAAAAGTGTATTTGTCGGAAATGCCTTTAGTAATAAATGCAAAATATTAATACATGATAGGATAACAAAGTAATTACATTCATAAAATTAATAAGAGTAGAATGGAATCACAATTCCGCCTTTGAGAAGGCGGAATCGAATTCCCCTTCAAAGTTGGAATTGTCAATTCTAAGGAATTGCGAATTTTGCTTCTAAAAACACTTCTAAACACTGAAAAAGGAAATGAAAGCCAGAATCGTGATTTCATTCCAGCCCATTCCTATATACTAAACGTGCGATAAATGTAATTTGAATAAGGTTTGCAAGGTATGGTGGATCAAATATTATAGAATACTTCAAATGATGATGGTCATATTTAGTTAAATGCGCATGGAATTCATACCAACCTTAATTTGGTTCAAAGGTACATTATTTAAATTTTATATGAGAAAAACACACGTTAAAAATGAGTGTGAAAAGAAGGAAAAAAGAGTCGATTCAAAGAACTTATGCGCAAACCCAAAAAGAAGACATGACCAACCATTTAAATAAGGAGAAATAGAAGCAAATGATCAACTTTATTGGTTCACAGTCTACGTGGAGATCAAAACTGGTTCAAGACGTGGGGCCACATGAAAAGGGCATCAGTTATTTGTTGGCTCAGTAAAAGGGCGTATTGTATAAGAATTGTTATAGTTTTAGATGTCTGTGATGGTTCAGCCAATAAAGGGTCATACTAGTTGAAATTTTTAGTTCTACTATGAAGAGGAAAGAAAGAACTTGTAGTGTGATAGATGACTTATTTAACATCGAGTATCTTGAATGAAATTCAATGTATGTTTGCATTTCTAATGCGATGCCACTAAACCGGGTTGCTTGATATGTAGAGTTAGAGGGTAGAGGTGAAAATGATAGATGTTAGGGTTTACTACACCTATTGCAACATAGTGAAAGGGAATTATGTGGTTCATTATGATTGGTGACCAATGACTAATAATTGTTTCAAGATGTGAAGTAAATGTTAGGGTTTGCACATAATTTAATTTGGTAAATTATAGCAATATGTATCAACATTTGTGGATAAGTTCATTTAAGGTTTTAACATTGTATGCATAAAAAGAGGTATAATTGCAGTTAAAAAGAGGTATAAATGTTTTGTAAATTGAATCCAATGAGATATAAACGTTTTGCAAAATTCATTTAAGATATCAACATTTAGATTGATTTTCAATCAACTTTGTTTAATTTTCCTCGATAGTCAGTCACCAATGTCTTTTTTTACTCACATTATGAAACGTTGATTCATCTTTTCAACTACTCAAAATCTTGATGCATTAAATGAGCTTGCTCCCCAAACATTGATTTCTCTTTTTAACTAATTAAAACTTGATACCTTAAATGAACTTACTCGTAATGATTGATACATTTTGATATAATCTACCTTTTGATATATTTTACCTAATTTAATGCCAATGCATGTGGAGATATATATAAAAATGAGCTGCTAGTTGTGAATGAGACAAATTTAGCACAAGATACCATGTATATCAATTCAGTTAAAAGTTAGTTATATGAATTATGAGCTTTTCCTTTATCCCGAGAAAGAGACAAAGGTTAGTCTCCAGTGTTTAACCTTGAATCAAATAAATCTAGTAAGAGTGATGATAGTGAAATCGACAATTCTACTAGCACTCCTTCTGATGATTCAGATAATGAGGATTGTCGTGATGGTATGATAGGGGTGAGGATTAGATATAGGCACTTGGTAGGTCTCATGGCTCGTAAAGCATGAATGATTAGCATTTATTGCTAGCTTAAAGAGATGTAAGTGTTGTTAGGAGTTCTGAGATCGTACGATTTTTTTTTTAAAGAGTGTAGGCAGTAGATATGCAACTTTTGAAGACGAGCAACTAACAAGTGATGACAACTAGAGCTTCATTGATGAATTTAAAGTGGGTATGTGGTTTAAGACCAAAGATCACCTCATACGAGCAAAAGATGTACCATATAAAGATCTATCTCAACTATGATGTGGTTTTTAAAATAAGGAATGGCAATTAATTGTACTGCATTGAATAAAGGTTGTAAGTAGAGTGTTACGTTCCTAGCACATAGAACATATGAGTTTGCCACATATATTGCTCTTAAGTAATACATATAAAGCTTTACTAAACTATGTGAGATTCTAACTTTTTTATCCATGTTTTAATTATGAAATCGTTTTTAATTTTTAAGAAATTCCAATAAAGTACTGGTTTTTACCCCCTAAAATGCAATGAATCATAATGTAGGTCCATATCAATTCATCAGTAGCACTTGAAATGCCTAAAAGTGAACCAAAACTCAGTTCACTAGTAAACTAGCACACTCATGATGTCACGTTTACCTAGTTCGATGCAACAACCACAAGTTTAATATAATCATATATAAGTTAGGCAACCATGCATTTCCATCATCCTAAAAATGATAAACACGCACTAGAGTACTGGACATGTATAGGAGTCATCATTCCTAAAGCCCAATGAATAATAATGTAGGTACACACACAAGTCATTAGTAATACCTAAAATGATTAAAAATGAGCAGTAAAGCTTAGTACACAATAACTAAGTACACTGTCAATAGCTTTGTGGCCTAGTGTCATCTCCTCTGATTTCTTATATAAGAGGTCTAGGTTCGAATTCCCCTATCCTGTTATAATTGGCCAAAACCCCCAAAAAAAAAAAAGAGCACACTAACACATGTCAAATGCTCATAGCCTAATGCAATAACCATAGGTTTAATATAATTAGATATAAGTCAGACAACTAAGCATTTATGGCATCCTTGAAACATCAACATGTATAAAAGCGCTCATGACTCTTACCAAACAATAACAGGAAATAGAAGGGATTTGTGTCAAGTCTTAAAGACTTTGACAAGCCTCTAGAATTTGTCAGATAAGGAAGAGAAAAGAATAGTCTCGTATGGCTTACTTCTCATATCAGACCATCGATGAGCAAAGTACATTGCAACACTTTACACAAGACCTAATTAATCCTACATAACTCGTTGCAACTTCTTCACAACTCCAATTGGTTGTCCAGTCTCAAAGCTTCCCTATCAACTATTTATTGGTCTATACCATGCACTCCATAGGTACCTAAGCATCTAATTATCGTATCATCTTATTGTTGCAATCAGACTCATAATCAAGTTGAAGGGTGCACTTTCTAGAGCAAGCAACTAACACTCATTAATTTAAGTTCAAGTATTAGTCCGACTATTAAATCTATCCTAGCAAGCAACATGCATCCATGGCAAAAGAAGAGAAAAAAAAAAAAGCAACATGCATGCACTATGCACCTGATTATTGTCCTTAAATCCGTTTCTCTTATTTCTAAAGCTTAAACGTTATTAGTTGTTCATAAGTTATAAGGTTGCATTAGGACAATACCTCAAGTAAGTTTAATCATTTTATTCATGATTCATTATTTGATTATTCAAGTTAGGATCCACATGTTCATGGACCCTAGTTTAGAAATTAGTTATTTATGAACAAGCAATTTTCTCTATGTCATTGGTTTTATGTAACCAAGTATGATTGAGATGGTATAGGAATTTAGGCAAACAAACCCATTAGGATCTATTTTCTGGGTAATAAACCCTTAATTAGTTAAGGGCCAGTGGCCTTAAGATCACTAATCATCCATTTAAGTCCTTTATGACCTTAGTTATTTTATCTATTTTCTTATTATTAGTAGGTCTTTATCTTCATCAGTAAGTTATAATTGTCATGACCCTAAATAAAGAGGCTTAGTAAGATTGTTCTAAAGTCGTCATATCACGTATGCACTTGTAACATAAGGATCACCTTACAAGTCAGAGTTTGTGCCACGTCCCAAAAGGTGTCCTAAATGTGACAGTTCATTATACTCAATATTACAAGCTTAAGTATGATAACATTAGTCATTCCAAAAGCTTTAGTACCGGGTGTAAGGTGTACTTTTGCAATCATAGAGGATCATACTTTGAAACAAGTTATCTAAGAAGATATGCATAATTGTGATTAAGAATGGAATAATAACATTAAAGCTTAATCATAATATAAGGAGTTCCAAATATCAAATGGGCATTCCCCTAACAATATATATATGTATATATATATAAATAGTTCATCAAAGTCTATCTTTCAAAAGAAATACACTGGAGTTTTCCTTAGAAGTCTAAGTCTACTTCTAGGCCATGACTTCTTTTCAAAAGCTCCTGAATCCAAAAGACGGTACCTGAGTGAAATAGCCCCTAGACTTCGGCTATAGATAAGGGTGTTGCAAAAGGTATCTAAAGGGGTGTAAGCTTACTTGCTTAGTGAAAAGTATTTCCACAATAAAGTACTCATACAACCAATAATAAAACACGTTAATTAATCAAGCATACGAAATGCAATAAGCATGTGAGCAACAATACACATGATTGACCGAAAATTATATGTTAAATGGATTTACACTCTCCATTTGGGGTTAAGTGTTCCAAGCTACTACTCTTCGTTAATATGTAATTCATTTAGGCTACTACTCGCCGTTATACAGATTTCAGGTCTCTGTTTACCTCACCACTATGCTCTTGTCCCAACAAATATATAGTAATAAATGCAATGTGACTCACTTTGTGATATGCATAGGTTCATTTAATTAAATTCTTTAAGCATGATAATAAGTATCTTTATTGGTGATCATGGAATCTCGTAGATACTTCACTATAATACTAAAACAACCATATGATTATTAACAATTCAAATCTCGATATACTTAATATAATTTCAAGCAATAATATAAGACACATGCATTTTCCCTTTTTATCTTTTCCTAAATTCCACCATTCTACAAGTAAAATCATAAGTATGAAATGTAGGAAACAAACTCACTTAGCCATAGTGTAGTAATCCTCTAGTCATAATAATCGTCCGACTAAGGAAAGTCGTCCTTCACGTCAACTAAACAAGAGAAATACCGAAATGAGTATTTCATGATAGTTCTACTCAAACCTGCTAATTCTATCATACTTGTTCGTTAAAATTCGGATGGTGAGAAATTACACCTTAAAATTGTCATAATTTGCTCATTTAAACTCGGAATTTTCGCATTTATATGTTGTTTTCTACCTACCTGAAAAGATATATCTATTTCTAAGATTATTTTTATCATAAAAAGTCATTTAGGTTCCAAAACGGCTCGATACATAATAGTTACAAATTCCCAACCTTAAGAATGAATTTTTTTATAAGGTTTTCCTCATCCAAAAATCCACAAAAAAACATATAGATATTTATATTGTTAAAAAATCCTTTAATACATATATAAATTCATACTATATGCATGATTTTAATGATGTTGTCTCAAAAATGATTTTTCATAAAACAACTTGTCTTAGGAGTTTGAAATATCGAAACTTTGACAATTTCTTTTAAGTTATTGGAAAGAAAACTAAAAAC
Organism: Combretum micranthum; assembly: GCA_024138025.1. Taxonomy (NCBI): domain Eukaryota; kingdom Viridiplantae; phylum Streptophyta; class Magnoliopsida; order Myrtales; family Combretaceae; genus Combretum; species Combretum micranthum. The sequence continues at coordinate 1,385,405 of JAMXBD010000207.1, read as the reverse complement.
TCTTTAGTTATTATAAGTGGGTGGTTTCTTATTAAAACTATATTTCCTTAATTTTGCAAAGATAATTTTTTTCCCAAAAATTTGGTCTTTTAAGTTATCTACTAACTTTTATTTCTTAAGTGAATTTTTATTTAGTGAGTTAATTTTAGCTTGACTTGAAAAACTTATCTAGTTTTTAGTTTTTGTTAAAGTGTTGGTGATAATCTTATAAATAAGTTTTTAAGAAAAATTTGCATAACAAAAAATTATCAACATTAAGGTTTAATACTACATTCTTAATTTAATGGTTTGAAAGAGAGAGAGAGAGTAACGAAACTACTTAATTGAATCTTGAAGAAGTCTATAATATTAACAATTAAAAATTCATGATGAACTTGTCTAAATTTTTTAAGAGAATTTGTTGTAACAAAATTCTAAGTCCCAATGGAATTTTTCTTAAGTAACAAAAGTCATTTTATTATAAAGAGTTTAGTCTTATTTTCTTTATCAAGAAAGAACTTTTTTTTATTTTATTAAGACAACAAAAATGATCATGAATGTATATGAACTTGTTGTTAAGTAACATGAGCAAAAATAATTCATCCAAAAGATACAAGACATAGAAATTAAATAAGCACATAAATAAAGGTCAAGTATTGGGAAGTCTTAGTTTGTATCAAAACTACCAGGACTTAAACATGGGCAACCAAAAGAAAATAAGAAAAATTGTTTTGACTTGATGAGGACAAGTCTAAGACTAGAAGGCTAGTCATAATAAAATTGCATGAAATAAATAAATTATAAGAAATATAAGATCATAAATAAAAAGTTATGTTAGTGAGCTTATAGGCTCTAATAATATATATATAAATATACTTAATAATGTATAAATGTTAAATTAGGAGCAATAATAAAACATAACAATATAACACTAGTAGTAATATTTGAATAAAGTTGAACAAGACATGAATATATTGTAAAATGCACATAGGTTTAGAAAACACACAAATATGGTCATGTTGTGTTAACATGAACATAAAGAAGGTTTTAAAATTTTACCTAAGGTTAAACATGGGTGGTAGAAGAAATGAAGTATTGATAGTTGTATGTGGATGATGGTTATATGGGAAGAAGATAGTGTTGGGAGGAGAATTTTGGAGAGGATATTTGTGAGAGAATTTGCTATGTAAATGAAGTGTATGAAAGAATAGGAGGGAGAGTGGTATTTACAAATAAATGTAAAGAAATTAGATTTAATTATGAATAAAGAAAAAAAATAGATAGAGGAGAGAGAGGGGCGCCGGTTTTGGTGTGTAGAGGGGAGAGAAATCTATTTATTTTGTATTTTTGTGATGGAAAGTAAGTAATGTGTAAAATTTGAAAGATATAAAGTAGAATTAAAAATGAAAAATGTAAAAAAAATAGGTGTATAGGTTGTAAGAATAAGAAAAGTAAAAAAATAAGATAGATGAATATAATGAATAATGTAAAATAGTTACTTGAATAGTCAATATGACAAATTAATACCGCTAGCAAAAAAAAAAAGGCGTAAATGGGCTTTGCCTGATATTTTTAATATCGGAAAAATTTAAAACCGATATTTTATGAATCCTTATATTATGAGTCTAATAGTGTTATCAGAATATTTTTACCATTTCATGTGTTCGGACACTATTTTGAAAACTAATCCCATTTGAGTTCGAAACGAATTAAATTTTGATGAATTTGATATTTTTAAACTTTACTATATTATTATGGATGACAATCTACGATTATCTCAATTTTATTGTTTAAAGGTTTAGAGCGTGAGATTGTCGGATCTAGATTCACTAGGGTTTGCTATAAATTTATTGAATTTAGGATTTCCAATTGACTTCCAGTTCTAGGGTTTAAGCATAAAACTTAGCATAAAATCTATGGGGTTTACAGTTTGCAGGACTTTAAGTAATTATCCTCTAGTTGCATTACATATAGTTTATTAAGTAAATAATTTTGGATATCGGTAATTCCACAAATTACAGAGACCATAAGAATTGAATACCTTACTAAAAGATAAATAAGGCAATCTCAAGTCTATCCTTTAACTACGAAGAAATTACTAAAGGGATAAGGAAAGTTTAAGAAAGAAAAAACAAGTTTCAAATCTTTCTCGTCTAAGTTTGAATATAGCTTCCTAATCCTCTAATTAGCTTGACTTGGTCTTTAGTATGCTCTAAGCCTGTGTCTTATCCCAATCTCAACTTTTGTTTTTCCTGCAAAAAGCAAATTGTTGTCAAGTAAGCTACATCCAACTTAGTGAGATATTTCCTTCAATCGTACCATAACAACCAAACAAACAAGTTATTTTATTTTCAAGCATATGCTATGCATACTATGCCATAAACACATAATCACAGGAGTATATGTGGTCTAGAAACCATATATAGAGTGGATTTACGCCATCATGATAAGGGTTAGGAAATGCATTTAAAAAGGGTCCTTGCACCCACCACTACTTTGAAAATGTTTGTGACACCAATACTTTGAAAAAGGTCTTTGCAACCACTACTGCTAGTCTCCGGGCACCTATCTACTTATAGCGATTGGTATGACTTAGCTCTTCGTAAGGCTGTTCCTTGAACATTTTAGTTTCTCATGCTTGGAGTATTACATTATTAGTTGGCAATCCACTCGATCGCTCGCGTAAGAGTATCAATTAAAAAAAATGTGACTCAACAATGCAATGCATGTCCATTTATTTTGTTAAAGTCGATTAGAATTATAATTCTTTTATGATGTGATCAAGCAGTTCATTATACACATAATGCATGAAATGAAAAATAAACAGCTTACTTAAACAATCATAACAATAGTTTTGATATGCTTAACTTCTTTTTATTACATATATAGAAACACAAGCAGTTTCCCATGAATCCCATACATATTTCTTTTATCTTTATTTTATCATACCTAGTGTAGCTAACTACAAATGTAAGCAAGGCAACAAAATCATAAAGAAAAAATCATTTGTCCATAATGCAATCTTTAGCCAAAGTGATCATTGAGGAACGTGGCTTCAAGGTCATCGTCACTTTATTTCAACTTTGTTTGGATAATTTCCAAGAGTTTTACTATATGAAGATTCTCTATGTTGTTCTTTTATTATTTCTAAGTTCAAATATAAATGAGACACAAATATTAGCTCGTTTCACACTCATGATCTTAATGATGTTGCTTGAGAAAATTCTCTTAAAGAAGTTTTATAGTAAAATTGTTGAACACTTCATCTATTCTAGTAGAGATATATTGAATTCATGCGCTTTGAGAAAAGAATTCCAAAGTTGGAAATTTTTCAAGACTCTTATTTATGTCATGATATCTTAATAAAATTTGAACATGAACTTATTTTGTTTGATTATTTTCGAAATACCAAAATCAAATTGTATTGAGAAGTAAAATAAAATTTTCACATCCCCATTTGTTTTCTACATGTCACGACATTTTGGGAAAATTAGGGGATGGAATTTGTTTTTAAATTTCTCTTTTCACTAAGGGGTTTTTCATATATTGAAAATGAGTTTTTGGAATTATTTTACACAGCAAAGTATTGCTAATATGTAAAGGTTCATGACTTCATGAATCTCTCACTTTTATGCTAGCCTTCTAAATAAATAAGTGAATGTGATGACCATCTTAGGATTGTTATCTTGTTCTTATTTTTAAATTTAGAACTTTTGGTCGTCATAGCATTTTAGTTCAAAACTCATTTTTATCATTAATACAACATCACTATAAGCATTACATATTTATGAACATAAAGAAAATAAATTCTTAAACAACGAAATAAAGAAATAATTTTGTTAGCAAGAAATTAAATAACATAAAGTAGAATAGGAGTTTTAGATTTAAGACAAGGCTTCCCGGGATTTGAAGTAGACTAGTCAACAATATAACATGAAAATTAAAATGGAAGTCTTAAATTTAGACAAGGCTTCCTGAGACTTTGAAATGTGCAAGTCTCCATAAGACTTGATTATGGATATGTCTAAGACTGGATTTAGGACTAATCTTCTTAACACTTAAAGCAGCTAAGGCTCGAAATAAACTTGCAAAAAATAAATTGTATGAAAGTAAAGAACATAAAAGTAAATTACATGTTAAGTTAGAAAAGTTATATTAGTTAGCTTTTTGTACTCTAGGTGATATACTTATACATATACTTACATATATAGGAAGTTAAGTTAGATTACAAGAAGTAAAGAACATAAACTTTACATAAACAAATTATACGGTATGATGCTACACATTTCCTTCCCTAGCTTGATGCATCATTAAGAAAACTTGTATGGAAATGGATTCTTACTTATACACATGATGATAGTTATAATATAGATGAGTATTTGAGAGTGTTTATGTGCATTTAAAGTGTAAGAGGTAAAGTGTGAAAATTAACGAGGAGGGGGTATTTATAGAAGTGAATGAAGTGAGAAAAATGAAAGAAAATGAGAGGAAGAGAAGGGGAGGGGGGGGGGGGGGGGGGGGGGGGGGGGGTGGGGGGGTGGGTATAGGATAGGTGGGTGATGAGGATCGGATGGCGTCAGTACAAAAATTTTTATAAAATAATAATAAAACTAGAAGTTGGAAGCTTGTACGTCGGCACAAAGGCTACCGGCCTATATTGTTAAGCTACCGACCTTCATAACATTAGGAGTCTTTTAGAATTTCTTTTATATCTTTTTTATTTTTCTTGTATTTATTACTTAGTTTGAATTTCTTTTATGTCTTTTCGATTTTCCTTGTATTTGTTATTTAGTTGCTTAATTTTTAGACTAATTAAAAGCTATAAAAACCAATCATATGTAATCTTTTGAGACAGAATGGAATGAATGAAAATTTAAGAGCTTATTCTCTTTGAGTTTTGGAAAGAACTTGTTCAGACTTATCGGGTTTTTAACCGTAGCGTTCACCACGACTTATCAATCAGGTGTTTTATCCCCGATTGTGGCATCCTCCTTTATACCAAGTTTTTGGTCTATATTTCCAAAGGGTCGAAATCTCTCTATCAAGGTTCTTAGGATTACTCAACCAATGGGTTGCGATTTTCCATCAGGTTTCTTAGATGATCCTTAGGTTCGAATCCTACATTACAATAGCGGGTCTTGTTCACGGTTGGCAAGGTTCCTATCACCAGGGAGGGGAGGGGGGGAGGAGGGGGAGAGAGAGTGGGGAAGGTATGAGGCACTGGTTTTGGAAAAAAAAGGGAGAGGGAGAGAGAATGAAGAAAGAAAGAAAAGAGTGTAAGTGGTGAAAATGTATGGTATATGAGGGGTATTTATAAAGGAGGTAAACTTACTTAAGAAGTGGAGTGAAAGAGAAAATGAATGTGAAATAAAGTTGATTGATGTTAATAATATTGAATATTGATAAATAATGAATAGTAAATGAAGTGGCAAGTATTTACCTGTTGAAGTCAAGATACACATAAAATTTTATTTAATTGACGATTTTATAATTTGATAAATTAGTATACGATATTAGAAAGATAACTTTATATTAATTTATCATTAATTGTTATTCGATTTGATTATCCTGGTCTGTGTGCTAGAGACCAAGTATGGTAATTGTTTGATTTAACTAATGAAATTTTGACTCGATAATTTAATACTATATTGTAGGAAATTTATTTTATATTATTTTATTATTAAATATTATTTAAATATATTGTCTCGATTTATGTGTTAGTGATCAGATAAACAAATTGTTTAGCATAGGATTTTAGGATCGATTTAGCTATTATATTTTAGATTGTTTTGATAGTGATATATTTTTGCTAATTGACTTACTTTTAGGGTTTTTGGACTTTACCTAGTCCATCTAATATCTAGGGTTATTTAAACATTATTTGAGGATTTCTAAGGTTGCAAATAGCTTGAATCAGTTTTAGGGTTTTGAGTTTAACCTAATTCATATGATATTCGGTCTAAGGTTTATAAGGTTTAGGTCTAATCTGTTTAGGTCAATGCGAATTCTAGGGTTCACGATGTGTTCGTTTTATTTGATTAAATTCGTAATTAGTTTTCTTATATGATTTCAGTCTACATCATTAAATTAATATCATGTTATTGTTTTTCCTGATTTGCATGTTTATTATTTGATATTACAATTATCTGGTATAATATTTGTTATACGAAATAATTTTTAGATTCGTAGTTCGTGCCGGTAGTTACATGCTTTCTTAGGTAATTGACTCTGGGTTTTGTTGGCTAATTTTGTATGAATTTTATTCTAAATATATCGAGTCTACTAGTTCGCATATAAGATTCTTAGGGTTTCTAATGAATTGGTATAAATTAGGGTTTTCAATCTTGTCACTAATGTTAAGGTTACTCTAAACTTTCTGAAATTTTTAGGGGTTCACATCTCTCTCTCTCTCTTCTCTCTCTCTCTATCTATCTCTATCTATCTATCTATCTATCTATCTATCTATATATATATATATATATATATATTACTTAGGATTTTCTAGAAAATATTTAGGATCTCTCAATTGAGGTCTGAACTTCATGAACTAAGGTTTTGACCCTTACGAATTTTGGTTTTGTGGTCTAATTCTAGTCATCGCTTTCCATGACCCTCTTAGTTGGTAACTAATGTTTCAAGGGTTTTTTTATCCTTTATCTTGACTTTTTCATCGCTTTCCATGACCTTCTTAGTTGGTAACTAATGTTTCAAGGGTTTTTTTATCCTTTATCTTGACTTTTCCTTTCATTGTTAATTCATTAACTTCTTATTTCTATCACCAAGATTATAGCTTGGATATTTCTAAATATACATGGTATCTTCCATTCACTAGGCAATCATCTTTACTGACGAATAACTATTGAACCATCTACATTACCATAATTTGACTATCAATGACTTAGTTCTTAACTCTAATTCTAGTAGCTATTAAGAAACAACTATGTGGATCTAAGCCTAGTCTATTTAATTGATCAGTTATTGATTTCTCTTTTTATGGATGTATCGATTATCACCACATATGCTGATCTTCTTAGATTAAATAACTTTGATTAGTTGCAAAAATATCACAACATAAGATAATTGGTTTCACACCTTTCTATGCTTGTCCAAGACTTCCACATAATCCTTTTGTAATCATTCGAACATTAATCTCAAATATAATAGCTACTAAGCGACCAACACCGAATATTTCCACAGTCATCTCTTGATCGGTAATTTAGTTCTAAGGATCATTAATGTTTTTGCTAACTTAATATTTTCTTGCAAATTGAACCAATGTACTACAATCTTCCAATCATGATTAAATTTATATATGGCATCCTACTTTTTTTTCCTTCATAATTATGAGTGTAAGATTTGCTATTCTCCAATTCCCATCCAATAATTAATTTTGTCTATTGGTACTCCATACTTAAGGGGTTAGAATCATTTACGTCTAGATGGGAGGATTTTATCCTAAATGAAATTATCGTACTCTTGTGACTTCTTACTTGTAGTCTTTAAACTTCTCTTCAGATAAAAATGGCATTGTATATTCCTTATAAGTTTTTCGTATTTGTAATAATCGATTTATCGTCGATTGTTCAAGATTATGGAAGTTATATTTTGAGTCTCAAAATATTGTTGGTAGAGATTCTAGTCAAATTGTTACTCTTTCAATATTCTTAAATCACAAAAATCGAGAGTGATCTTTGCAACTTTTTCTCAAAGCTTTTTTAAAATTTTATGTTATATTATTGGTAATTTATCATATTTGGATTGTGAAAAAATTAGGGGGTTCACAATAATACTTTTTAAAATTATATTGTCATTAATGGTAAATGTCGAATTTGATATCGAAACTTTGTACAAAGATTCAATTTGATATCTAAACTTTGAAGTGGTCTATTTAATAATCAAAACTTTTATAGCTACATATGCCATCTTCTTAACAGTATTTACTCCGTTTGTTGACTTGGAAGAGAGAGTACATCATTGGCTTTTTACCATTTCTCCTAACGCTATCTAACACTAACAGGTATTTCTTCTACCTCAAGAAACAAAACAAACAGTATAAGTGATGTAATAAAAATAATTAGGAAAAATATGATTAGATATTAAATTAGTTACTTCAAAGTTAATTTACCAAATTTAATTTTTAAGTAAAATTTGAGTTCTAAATTTGACATTATCCTTGTAATCAATACATTTTTTTCCCTCTAATTACTTACACAAGCCCTTAGTAACATGACCATTAATGTTTAGCTATTAAATAGGTAATTAATGTAAAACATGTATATAAATATATTATTACTCAAATCTAAATTTTATTTATGTAATTAAGTTATATCTCTTTCTATATTCCATTAATTAGTTGGAACTCTACACAATATGCAATGTTTTAACGATTATTTATAAATACATAATGTACATTATAATATATATGGTTGTTTATAGATATATAAAATAATATAATATTTAAACATTGTAATCCTTTGAATTATTGAAACTTTTGTATATTTTTATGTACAAGATGCATTTTTTACATTAATGAGAATTTATATGTTTTCAATAATGAAAATTATTGTTAATGAAAATATAAAAATGATTAAAAGTTTTGGAAAAAAAATGAAAAGTCTTTAAAAAATTTTAAGAAAATGATTAAGAATTGTGTTGTATAAAACTTATGAGATATTAAAAGTTAGTACTAATGTAGTGGTTTTCCATTTAAAAAAATGGTGAATTTTTGTGAAATTTAAGGATATGAAAAGGTACTATCAAAAATATATCATATATATTTAAAAAAAAAAACTTGGTGGCTTTTTATGAAATGTTAATGTAAATAGGTATGATAATAAAATATTTCCAAAATTATATATTTTAATATAACTAATAATATATTGTTATAATAAATTTTATATAATTATGTAATGTATAATCTAAATGGCTATTCGTTACTTTTTTCCTTTTTTTGTTTGATAAGTTGTAAGTATTGAAAGTTAGAATCAATGTGTTGCATTTATTCATAAAACATAGCAACATGAAAAAATATTACCAAAAAATGTATCAATTTGAAAAGGAATTATTGATATCAACATAAAGAGGTAGTATTAAAATAATATAATATGATATGGTAACAATGAAGAGGTACAAAAGAACAAATGTACCAATAGTAATATTTCATGGATAATAATAATATTGAAAAGGTTTGATATGAAAAACAATAACAAAGAGATATTAAACAAAAAATAATATAAAAATGCTTTGATAGAAAGAGGTATAAAATAGGAAAAGCTTCCAAAATTATATATTATAATGGATACATAAGTGATAAATTATATTTCATGACTTCCTCAATATATATATATATATATATATATATAGCATGAAGAACTTTTATATAAGGAAACTCAATAATTTAAGTCTTATTATATACTCCACACGTGTTTTTATCACCAATATCATAGAAAATCTTCAAATTTTAAGCATTTTTCCTAAAACTCATATCTCACATGCAATTAACAATTTAACTCTCCATTAGTTCACAATTCAAATACATGTGCCAATTCTTCAATTACACGCTCATGAATATTTAATTATCATACAAGTTTCAATTGCTTGTGTAATCCTTCTTTATATTTCCTATATCTCCTCCATTTACATATTTGATAATAGATAGCTAAATTCCTTAATTCAATGCTTCACATCTAATTAGGCTCTCAATTCTACCAATTTCATTCCACAAGTTAAAAATCCACATAGTAAATCATATACCCATTTTAATTTCTTATTAACATAAATCATTATCAAATCATTTAATCACTTCTTCACCTTTCCATATCGTTGAAAATAGTCCATGAACAACATATTTCATACAAAACTTCTCATTTCCCTAATTAAGCCAATCAGGAATCAATTTGATAATTTCTCAACTATACACACAAGAGACAATTTTTCTATACCTTAAAAATATTATGGGCTACCAAAGTCAACATTAATTTGTCTCTTATTTACCCCTTTCAAATAGGGCCTTCCATTTAACTTCCCAGTATAACACAATTTGCCAAGAAAACTAATATCTACTTATACAATTACTCATGTAGCAAATCCATTGACTAATATCCTTACAAGTTATTACTTAAAAGCTCCAATTTCCATTATAAATCATATTTTCCATATTTAAACATTTATTCCTACTCCTACCATGCATCATGCCACATGCATATATACATACCACATCACTTTCATCAAATTGCCACTTCCAATCACCACCAAATTTAATATATCCTTCAAGAATTCATAGATATCACAACCCAACATCATATTCGTCATGAAAATCAATATTTTCAGTAGTTAATTTCCTTAAAATCTAAGCCAACACACAATTTGTTACAATCCACAACAATCCCACTTCAATATTAATCGATCTATTTTGTTAGAAGTTTTCTCAAGTACTATACGTAACTCAATGAAACTATTTATTTGTATAGTGAATAATGTTTTGGACACATTTAAATCACAAATAATCAATATTTGAGTGATACTAATGACAAGAGGTGATAGTTTATTTGGATACGTGACTCTAATTCATCTTCCACATGACAAAATGTGAATCCCATTACTACGCCAAAATGATAGCATAAAGACAAACTAACATCCTTGATTCACAAGATCATTTGATGAATTCAACTAACACTCTCTATGTAATACCTAAGACACCTCTAAGATATACAACTCATAATTATTGTCAAAATTAATTACTTTGAGTAAGAGTCTCAACTATGGAAAAAATAATATATTAAGGAGGAACACGTTTTGCCCATCAACCATTACTAGGGATCCACAATCAGATTAATGATAGTTTGTTTAAGCAAAATCGTGTGATTTAAATCTATGATTTTTTTCTCTACCAAACAAAGAAATGTATAGCTAGAAGTTTCTAAGAACATTTAGAATGAGCCCTACATTACAAATAAAAAAAAATCATGTTTTTTATCTCTTCTAATTGTTGTTTAAAAATATTCAGTTTGAACACTTAAATAAATATACTTTTCACCAAATAGCTAATGTGGGAATATAGATATTGCATGTCAAACTGTGTATCTTTATTTTTATTTCTTTAGCGTTGCCATTTTCTTCACCGCTTCTATTTTCATCGGGTAGAGGATAAATGACAGAGCTAAATAATTCGAATCGAATTCATTCAACCTATTTCTTCATTTGACAACATATAGTTAAGGATAATTGATCAAGAGAAGAAGGTTTGACTTGCACATGTTGAATAAATATACAATATAATTATCCTTCAACTTTTGTAAACTACCATTCACCACATTTTTTAAGCATGCATTTATTTCGTTATGAATTCTTGAGGTATATTTGAGTCACAGAAAATCAATTATTTAATACTATTCTTTGTATGTATGTGATTCTTATAAAATATCATCCTATTTGAAAATGGCAACTCAAACTGAAGCATATAGAGAATAAAAAATAAAACACTATGTCTAGTGGTGGAAGTTTGACTATCTTTGACTATATGTCGATCTTTTTCCTATTTTTCAAAAATTTTCAATTTATTTTTCATAATAAGTTTAATTAAAGTGTAACCAAAACACAAACATGACACCATACAAGTTTCTTAAGATAAAGTACGTTTTCTAATAAATTTTTTTTATATCATAAATTTAAAAGGTGTAGTTAACCATTGCTGGAATACCAAAAAAAGAAATTGCTGTAATAACTACGTGTAGGTGTCCATGTGAAAAATTATCTTATTTAAAAACAGTAACTGAAATTGCAACTTTACCCATAACTTGTCCAAGAATATCTAGTTCTAACACTTTGATGGATATGCTTTTCACTAGATACCTAATGTAAGGATAACAATGTCAGATGCAAAAACGTGTACCTCTACTTTTTTTTTTTTTAACATCTCTATTTTATTCTGCTGGCGGATAATTAGTATAAATCAAAGGGTTCAAATCAACTTAATACAACATACTTCTTCCTTCAATTGTATATAGCTGAGGATTATTGGCCAAGAAGAAAAGGTTTAACTTGTCCCTTGTTTAACGAACACACATGTTAAATAAATATATAACAGTTGTCCTACAACTTTTGTAAACTACCATTCACCACCTTTTTGAAGCATGAATTTGTGTTATGATTAATTTTTTAGGTGCATTTGATTTATAACCAATCAATTATTTAATACTATTCATTGACTGTAGGTGGTTCATGTAAAAGATCATCCTATTTGAAAATAATGACCTAAATTGCAACAAAAAGCAAATAGAAAACAAAACACTATATGTAACTATTGGTAGAAGTTTTGGCAATCTCGACTATACATGGATCTTTTTTCTATTTTTCCAAAGTTTTCAATTTTTTTTTCATATGAGTTTGATTAAAGTATAACTAAAACACAATCATAATAGCATAGAAATTTCTAAAGATAAGGTACATTTCCTAGCAATTTGCATGATAAATTTGAAAAATGTTATTAACTATTGTTAGAATATATATGTATATATAAATACTATAGTGTTCGTGTATAGGTAGTCCATGTAAATAACCATCAAACGGTAACTCAAATTGCAATTTTGTCAAGAACTCATTGAAGAATATTCATCCTTAACACATTGATGAATATGCTTTCCATCATATATCTAATGCAAGGATAACGACATTGGATGTCAAAATGTGCACCTCTACTTTTGTTTTTTTAGGCGTCTCTATTTTATTTGGCTAGAGGATAATAATTAGCAAGAATCAAAGAGTTCAAATCACGTTTATTCAACATACTTCTTCCTTTGACTATGTAGCTAAGGATTATTGGTTAAGAAGAGAAGGTTTAACTTGTTCAAACAAGTTAATCATCATTATTAATTGATACTATAAAAATATCCATTTTTAATTAATAAATAATATATAATACATAATGAATCAATTTGCATCAAGCCATTCACTCAATGAAACAACTTATTTTAATAAAGTTAAATCAATATTGTATAAAGAACTTCAAATAAACTCCAAGATAGCTTTATTAATTTTTCACTTTAAAACATACAAAAGCAATCCAAACCAAATCCATAAATTCCATATAAAATGTGTTCATATTTCACTCTACATTAGTAATAATGAAACACCAAAACTCCAAACAAAATATTTTTTTTCATTAAACTCTAATCTTTACCTAAATAAGGAAAATTCAATTTGTTGAACTACATTCCACTAGAAAATATATGCTATAGTTGCGTAATCAAAGCTAAGAAGCACATCATAAATATCTATTGAAGTTTTGTTTTGGTCCATAAATCACATTTTTGGCTTCTGTTGTTTTCCTATGATCTTATGTGTGTGTGTGTGTGAAAGAGAGAGAGAGAGAGAGCTAATATATGAAATACGGATTTCTTCTTCTTCTTTTATTATTTAGTGTGAAGATGAAATTAAGGTTTGGTTTTGTGAGAAAATTTGAGACGCTTTTGTTTTGCTTTTGTGTGAAAACTTTCACAAAGTTTTAGCGTGCTAGGTGTTTTTTTTTTTAGTTTTATTAATAAATCAAGGGTTTATATAGTTACTTTCATATAAAGAAATGTATCTAAGGCAATAGTTTTTTTAACAAGTTACCAAGATAACTAGTTAATCCAATATTTACGAAATTATTACTTTAGCCATTGTATATTAAAATTATAGCAAGGTTGTCCAATTGTTGTTATGCATAGTATTACCCAAAATCAATTTTGTAGTAGTGTTCACATCTATGGGTGTGCAAAAAAACCGATAAAGCCAAACCGAAACTAGAAAACTAATAAAAAAATAGTTAACCAATCCATTAATTTTTGTTTAGGGTTAGATTTCTTTTCTTTATTCTTTTGGTTTCGATTTTGGTTTATAATCACAACAAACTAATAGTTTCAATTAATATTTGTATAATGTTGGTGTAATCCCCCTAATTTTACGTAATCTAATTTTAACAAGTACTAAAAATGTAATATAGAATTATATTAAATATTTGGAACAAGTAGTAAAAATTACTCCAAATTTTTCTCGATTTAAAAACATTAAAGTATGAATGAATTTGATTATAATTAAAAAGATTAGAATCTTTATCAATAAAAATTTCGAAATACAAACTGTAACTTCTATGATCTCAAATAATTTATAAAACGATGATAAACCAATCATTAATATAAATTACTGAATTCTTTTTCCTTAAGCTCAATATTTAGAAAATAAATCTTATGCTTGTTAAATAATGAAATGATGGTGTTTAAACTATTTTTGACATGTAACACTATTAAGTAGCTCTAGATAAAAATATGTTGCTATTAACAAATTAGTATAACATAACGTTTGGTAAAATGATCAATAGTCCAACAAGAAATCATAGGTAACCTTATTTATAAATCACAATAACAGACGATTAATTTTTGGAACTTACAAGTTATAAAAATATAGACTACAGATAAATCACTAGAATTACAAAAAGATACAATAAGATCACAAATAGATGGATATTTAAGAATCAAGATCTTAAATAAATATTTAAATTACACTAATATTCTAATTAAAAGATTTAGAGATTTTAGAAATTAAAACCTTGAGTTGCCAATGTAATTTTCATAACTGGAAAATGAACACATTGGCAAATATGAAACTAATATCAAATATATGATTTAAAAAAAAATCTTAGAATAGATCTATGAATTATAATAAACTCATTCGTAGCTTGAAAAACCCGAATAAAAATTTCTTTGACCTTAATAGATACAAAAAACGAGATTTCGTATATTGAATTGATGATTCAAGATATAATTAGAAGCATCTCTAAGTTTCAAAACCGATAAGATACAGTTTATTATAGAGTTTATTGGTATAAAATAATAATTCAAAGATGAATTACTAGTATTATAAATATATAATAGATACTAATACCGAACAATAATTATTAATCCAAATCTAAAAAGAAAATTTCAAACTCACTGTTATACTTGTTAGGAAATTTTGAATTTATTAAAACTTGGTTCATAATTTAATTTATTGAATTTGAAAAATTTAATCACGTAAGTTAAAATACTAAAAATAATTAATCGTGTAAACTTTAAACTAAAAATTTGAAAATATAAATAATCTAGAGTTTTTGTAATAACTTAGATAATTTTATCTTGATAAAACTTAAATGTAATGATTATAGATATACGTTTATAATTTAGTATTAGCAAAAATATTTTAGTTAATAATTATAATATATATATATATATACGGAAACCGCTGCACGAATGGAAATCACAAACACTTGCTGCAAGAAAGGATACCACGCACGTTGAAGCAGCAGTAGAAGACCGGGCAGAATTCCCATGCGCTGCAGCTTAAGTCTACGCAGAGTTCTTCACGCAGCAACTTCCCTCCCACGCTCTGCAAATGGAAATGATCGGTGCAGTTTGTCCCATGCGCTGCAAATGATCGAGCCGAATTGCTCTACGCACAGCAGCATCCAACGAGCAACGGCTGGAACTACGTGCACACAGTAGCACCACACATTCTCCACATACACATGGCAATGCTTGGAAGAAAAACAGAGCACTTGGGAAACAGAGTAGCAGCAGTAGCAGCAGCAGTCTCGATTGCAACTAGCTGATCTTTATTCAACTTTGTTTCGAATTTCACACACAAATTCAACTTGAAAAAGACACCCCAATTAACCCAAAAGCTACACCTATAACCTACAATTAATTTACAAGAATTACAAACCAAATAGAAGAGGAAAACAGCTACAATTTGGAATTGAAATTCGTGATACAGCAGCAAGTGAACCTCCAGCAACAGAGTTCCATTTTTCTTATCTAACTTGGATCCGAAATTTGAGCTCTAAAATCCAAATGAAATTGACCTATAATCCAACCACAACACTCCACATATAATCAACAATAAATGAGAAGAATTTCAGCTCAAATAAACAACCACAACCACACCAAATATCCTTACAAAAATCGGATCACACCAGCTGCAACAGAGAAAAAAATTCAACAAGAAAACAGCAGCTCGCACACTCAATTTGAGCTCCGATTTTTGTAGGATTCCTAGGCTTACTTGAGCTGATATTTTTGACTAATTAAACACCAATAGAGGGCCTTTAAATGGACACTTCACATATCAACAATTAATTAAAAATCAAATCTAAAAATCTGTCCAAAAATCAAGAGAAAATGTTCCAGAAATTTCAACTTTTCAAACTTCAAATGTCTCCGATTTGACCCGATTTTTATACAAGTTGAGCTCCTAAATTTACACACGTAAATGGCATTAATTAACTACCAAACAAACACAATTAATGCCCTCAAAGTTAGCCACAAATCTGTCAAAAACAAAGTCCAAATTTGCAATCTAAAATTGTCAAATTCGTATAAAATTTCCAGCTGCAATTTTGAGTCTTTTTCAAGCCCAAAACACTTTCCTTAGCCTCCAAAACTAAGTCTAGCCTTAGTACATATATATAAGCTTAAGTTAGTTACAAATTGAGCTCATAACTCCCACAAAATCACCCCAAAAATTTAGCTACAAGAGAAGTGCGTCCAGCCCTTTTATTTTTCTTTTCTATTGCAACATTTTCACTTAGAAAGCTTAGAAACCTTTGTAAGACCAAACATAAACCTCTAGCTTATTTCTCATATCGTATCTACACACCAAGCACATCAAGAACATCAATTCCCCTCTCCAACAACATCCAAAACCAAGTCAAAAAGTCTTGGTTATCATAAGATCCGGGGGTGGGGGGGGTGGGGGGTGGGGGAACTTAGCTTAACAAGGTAAAATACTTGTCAAAATTAGTAAACTTTCATTATAGATAATGTAGTTAACTTATAATTTAGTTAGGAACTCATCATCTAACCTTTGATATGGTTTGATTCTTGCTTAGAAAGGGAGTTGAAAATCCTTTTTCCATTCTAAGCCAAGGCAAGTTCTAAACCATCAACCTATCTTTGTTATGCTTGTGTATAGACTTTAGGATGAATCGTTGAGCATTGAAAGAAAGTTATGTGGTTGGAAGAAGTTGTTAATTCATTGATGAATTCAAGTAGATGGATTGTTGATGTATTAGAAATGATTAGATATTGTTGACAAAGAAAGACAACAACTTACAAAGATAGTAATAGTAAATTCGGATTTAGGAATGAAGTGGACAAAACAAGATTCAAATTTCATCAAATCTAGTCTAAATTCATGTCTAATGCTTCTAAGACCTTATATGAATATAAAACTTGATAAAACAAGCTTTAAAAGCAT
The DNA here is from genome assembly GCA_024138025.1 of Combretum micranthum. NCBI lineage: Eukaryota > Viridiplantae > Streptophyta > Magnoliopsida > Myrtales > Combretaceae > Combretum > Combretum micranthum. Next base: position 1,368,158 of record JAMXBD010000207.1, on the reverse strand, counting down.
GATTAGGAGTTCTACATCACAAGAAAAGTATTATGAACAAATTCATAGAAATTATACATATTAAAACCTCTATAAATTATGAATGAGCTTAGGATATGAATGAAGGTTTAAATGAGATCCTCTAAAATAATATACAATCAAAAGAAACTTAATAGAACTAGACATTAGATATTATGTTCTATAAGAATCAATACGTCAAGAAAACAACTATTTATTCGTAAAAAACGGACTAGAAATGAGTTAAATATCATCAAAACAACTTTTGACTACAGTTTTTAGGATTCACTTGAAACCTATGCATGTGTTTCATAAATTTAAAAATTGTACAAGTTTTTTTTTCTTGAAAATAATTCTACCACTAGGAAGTACTCGAAGAGTACTATCAAATCGACTATTTATACAACGAAATCGGATTTAAAACGAATAAGAAATCGCAAATAAAAGTTCACTCAGTTTTCAACCAATATTAATACTACTGTTATTTCTATTAATATAGTTATGATTATTACCATTAGTACTACTACTGTTTATAGTATTCCGTATTATTGATATTTTCAGTAGAATTATCATACTGTTATTTTATGTTAAGGTCACTATATTTTTACTATTATCAATTCTATTTTTGTCACTAATGGTATTATTTACTAACTGACTGAAAATTGTTGTTATTATTATACTTGTATTTATGATTAATATTTATATTAACATTTCAAACTAATATTACTTATAATATTGTAGTATTAAACTTAGATTGTTTTGCAATAAAAATAAAATTGAAGTATAATAAAAATTTGATATATCTAAACTCCATAAACATACGATTTATAATTTTTGAAAGATATAGATACTAGAATATACCCTTAAATAAATAAAAATACCAATTTGAGAGACAGATAAGGTTGATGGGCAAAGAATTAATAAATAAAAATCTTCTACTAAAAGTAGTAGGACTTAAAGAAAAGACAAACCCCTTAAATAAAAATATAGGTAGTAATTAAGATCAAGAAAAGCAAAACAAAAACGAATAACACAAAAATATTCATTACTATAAGAATTAAAACCTTAATAAAAACATACCAAATACCGATACAAAAGTTGGGCACCTATAAGGATTCAATTAAATTATTAACGATGCGATAATTAAAGTAACGGTTTAGTCTAATGCCCGGCGATTGGAATCAACGCCTTACAGAAATAGTCCAATAATAAATCTCTATTATTTCCTTTCATAGGAAAATAGATTAATTCCTGGACGTCCGTAGCTTATACAACTATTTTAGCAAGGACCACAGGTGAGTTACTTAACATTATCACATTGTTTTGCTTGTAGTATAGTTGCATTGGAAAATATATTCAATTGAAATGCATGCGAGATTGGGAATAATGCATGATGCTGGTGTATGATTGAATGCCAAATTATCATAAAATAAGTGAAAATCCTATTGTTTGATAAATATTATATGAAATATGTGATGATTGTCTGTAAATGGTGTGATCGCCTTAACTGGATTAACAACTACTGGTACTATAAATGAAACGAACATGCATTGCATGATTTTGCATAAACTGCATTTGGAGATGTGGCAGCCTCCTACGTGTTAGTATTTCGTTCTCTGGTAATGCTTGGTTTTTCTAGGCAAGAAGCTATTAGTTCTACGCAAGATTACCTTTGTTCCGTCGGTTCCATGGGAACTAACTGGTAATGAAGGACGCCACCCATGGTATCGCTGTGAAATGACTAACACTTAGTAGAGTCTAAGGCTTAAACAGGAATTGAGTGCCTAAAGTGTAAAGAGATAGTTACAATAAGGATCGTGGCATTCCTGTGTACTTAGTTTCTCCTGGATAGGTGAGCCATAGTATCAAGTTCCTTCAACCCAGATGAGAGGGCGTAAATCTCCATCCTGCCTTGAATTCTAGATCATCCAAGCTTGTAATGTGCATATGACTGATTGTTGCATTGCATATGATTGATAATTACACTTGTTTGTTATTAGTTGATGTGTGCTTTGGTCAGGTTATCTCACTAAGCCCGTGGTTCGCTCACCCCCCAACAGTTTTTGTGCAGGATTAATACTAGTTGGGATTGGACTATGAATGTATGAAGAGAGCATCTCCAACAAACTCTATTGAAGATAGAGATATAGGATATGGAAACTTAGAATGTAAATTAGATAAATTTTGAATTTTGTATGTAGTAGTTTGAAACCCACTTTCACCATTTGGTAGGGGATACCGATTCTCTACGATCTTGGTAGAAATTGAAAAATCGGATTCCATAGTTGAAATCCTGTAATATAATATATCATTTATATGATAATCACTTATAAACAAATAGAGTCTTGTACACTCTGACTTACAAGACGGCTCTCATATGATGGGTGCACACGTGATATGATAGCTTTAGATAAATCCTCTACTAGGCCCCATATTAGAGGCGTGACAATTGGTATTGAATTTTAAGTCTTATAAATTAGTATTAGACTTATATTATTGATTTGTTGGTTTTATAATCTAATTTTTTGTGTTATAATTGAAAATAAGGTTAACCGTTGTATTTAATGATTAAAATCAAAAATTGAAAAAATTAATTGAAAGAATGGTTAACTATCGTTAACCATTAATAATGGATTGGTTTCGGGATAAGATATTCAAACATATGATCATTACAGTTCTGTTAAAAAAATGAGATTATGGACTAGTTACCCGAATTATGAACATCTCTATTAACATCTATTGAACGCATGTGTTAAATGAACATATAGCACAATTCATTTAATTTCAGCTAGGTATCATTGATTGACTCTTCTAAGCACAAAATTTGTGTTGTAATTAATTCTTGAGGTGTATTTAAGTTACAGACCATTAATTTCTGAGTACATCATGCTTTGTGAATTCAAAGATAAAAGAATTTGATTGATACAATTGAATCTTATTTGCCATTTGAATAAAGATACACACACACACCCGAACCTAACGGTATACCACTTCTCCTTTTTGTTGAACTTAATTATCTCAAGGGTATATTAATCCTCCTCTAAATTATGTTAAATAACTCTGTCAAGGATTTTAACTATGGTAGAGCAATCTTCCTTTCATTAAATGGATCATGGACTAGAAACATTCATTGCATCAAATAATGTGCAACACTTTTTTAGAACAAAAGTTGGCGATTTGAATATTTTTAACCTAAGAAATAATTGGATACAAGATTTAAGTTGGTAAAGTAGCAGCAACCATGACATTAGAAGCAAGTCGTATATTACAAATAAAAATGAAAAAGAATTCAAACTTACACTTCAAGCGAATAAAAAAAAAACTATATATAACTGTTGGTAGAAGTTTTGGTTATCCTGGCAATATGTGGACCTTTTTCTTATTTTTACAGATTATTCTATTATTTTTCACAATAAGTTTAATTAAATTAGAACTAAAATACAATTATAATATTATAGAAGTTTCTTAAGATAGAGTACATGTTTCGGCAAATTTGCACTATAAATTTGGAAAGTGTTGCTAACTATTGCTAGAATGTAGAAAAAAATTTGCAACAATAATTGCATGTAGGTGGTTCATGTGAAAAATAATCCTACACGAAAACGGAAACTCAAAGTACAATTTGGTCAAAGTTTCATCTAAAATTCAGCTTGAACATGTCAATGGATATACTTTTCATCAGAGACCTAATGTTGGGATAGTGGTATCAAATGTGAAAACGCACCTTTGTTTTTTGTTTTCTTTGAAGTGTTCATTTTATTCAGCTAAAGAATAATTATCAACATGAAGGGTTCAAATCTAATTCATTTAGTCGATTTTACCTTTCAATTGGATAAAACCGATGATAATAGATCAAGACGAGAAGTTTTGACTTATCTACATCTATCAAACACACATGTTGAATAAATATAAAACAAAATGATCATTCATCTTCCTCGATACCATGTACTACCTCTTTAAAGCACAAACTCATGAATGTGTTGTAATTAATTCTTGAGGTATATTTAAGTCCACAAAACAACTTCCAAGTATTATCCATCTCATGTAGGTAGCTCATGTAAAAAATAATCTTATTTAAAAATGATAACTTAAACTATAATTTGGTTAATGAATCACCTGACACGAAATGCATATTATTTTCTCTACCAACTATAGCTTATAATTGATCAATAATTGCGATTTGTGGGGGTCAAAGATGAAAGAATTCAATCGATAAAATCACCTCTAATTTGCCAATTATACATATACACACATGCACACATATACCTGTATAACGTAGCTAACAATATAAAACTCTTCATCTTTGTTGAACTTAATTATCCAGGGTATAATAATCCTACTTTTGATTAAAGACAAAGGTCTTAATTGTTATATAACAATTTTCCTTTCACTAAATGGATCATAAAGTATATCATTCATCACATCAACTAATGCCAAAAAAATGTAATCTAACCTACACCACTTTGATTGATCAAAAGTTGGTGATTCAAATATTTTCAAACATTAAGAAATGATTAGGTATTGATAAAGGGTTTAGGTTGGTATGGTAGTAGCAATCATGCTATTCAACATGGGTCGTGCATTACGAATAAAAAAAACAATTCAAACTTATATTCTTAGAGTGAATAAAAAACAAAAACACTATATATAGTTGTTGGTAGAAGTTTTGGCTATCCTTAACCATACGTGGATCATTTTTATATTTTTTTCATAATAAGATTAATTAAAGTATAACCGAAATACAATCATAATACCATAGAAGTTTCTCAACACCAAATACATTTTCCAACAATTTTTTATGTTATAAATTTCAAAAGTATTGCTAACTATCACAAGGTTATATAAAAATAAAAATGATATAACAAACAAGTGCAGATGGTTTATGTAAAAATGATGGCATATGATGCTGACACGTACACCTTTACTTTTTTTGCTTTTTAATCTACACTAGAGAATAATTAGCAAGAATCAAAGGGTTCAAATCAACTTTATTCAACATACTTCTTCACTGCCTAATTTTTTATGTAATTAATTCTTAAGGTATATTTATGTTGTAAAAAATCAATTTCAAGTAATATTAATCCCATCTAGGTGATTTTGTAAAAAAATAATCGCATCCGAAAACGATAACTCAAACTACAACTTGGTTGACAACTCATAACACACAAGAAAATTCATATTGTGGTGCTCCACCAAAATTATAGCTTATGATTGATTAGCAATTGTGATTTATGGATTCAAAGATAAAAGAAATTAGCTAATATATATACATACATATATACTTGTACTAATGGTAAAAAATTCATTTTCATGGTTGAACTTAATTATCTTAAGGGTATATTAATCATCCACTTGATTTAAGTTAAATAAATCTTTTAAGGATCTTAATTGTGGAAGAGAAATCTTTCTTTCTCTAGATAGATCTCTAGATAGATCATAGAGCATGGTATTCATTGCATTAACTAATGCAAAAATCCATAATCCGGCCCCAGGCACTTCATTTGAGCAAAAGTTTGTGATTCAAATATTTTTAACAACACTAAAAAATGACGGGGTACAAGATTTAGGCTAATAAGATAGCAATATCCATGGCATTCGAAGTGCGCTTATGTTACATATAAAAAAAAAAAAACTTATAACTAAAACGACTGAAAAATAAAATACTGTATGTAAATATTAGTAGAACTTTTATCTATCATGGGCTACAGAAGATCTTTTTCCTATTTTCTAAATTTTTCTATTGATTTTCATAATATGTTTATTTAAAGGATAACCAAATTATGATCACAATACCATAGAATTTTCTTAAGACAAAATACTTTTTCTAGTAACTTTTTGTATTATAAATTTGAAAAGTATTATTAAATATTGCTAGAATATAGAAAAAAAAATGATGCAATAACTGCTTGTAGGTTGGTCATGTGAAAAATCGTTCTATTTGAAAATGGTAACTCGATCTACACCTTTGTCTATAAGTCATTCAAGAATATTTAGCTTGAACACTTTAATAAATATGTTTTTCATTGGATATTTATTGTAGAGATGGTGACATTGATTTGGAAACGTACAACTTTGTTTCTGTTTTGTTTTGCATCTCTGTTTTATTCAGCTGGAGGATGAATAGCAAGAAGCATAGGGTTCAAATGTAATTCATTGAAGCTACTTCTTCGTTTAATAGCTAAGGGTAATTAGTTAAGAAGAAAATGTTTGACATGTTTATTGAATGCAACATAATTGTCCTTCAACTTTAGTTAAGTACCATTCACCACCTTTCTAAAGCACAAACTCATGAATTTGTGTTGTAAATAATTCTTAAGATATATTTAAGTCACAAGCAATCAATTTTCAAATACTATTCATGTTGAGCAGGTGATTAATATAAAAATAATCCTGTTTGAAGATGGTTACTCAAACTATAGCTTGGTCCACAACTAATCCTACAAGACAAAATGCTTATTGTGATGCTCCACCAAAATTATAGCTTGCAATTGACTAGTAATTGTGATTTGTGGGGTCAAAAATAAAAAAATCTGATCAGTATAATCCTCTCTTGTTTTCCATTCGTATACATACATACACAAATATATCCTTACCTAGAGGTATAGAACACCTCTTGGATGATCTTAATTATCTTAATGATATACTAATCCTTGTCTTGCTTAAAGTTAAATAACTCTGTCAAGGATCTTAACTGTGGAAGAGTAATCTCCCTTTCACTTATTGGATCATAGAGTATAATATTCATCACATCAACCAATGCCAAAAATTTATAATCTAACCTATAGCACTTTGTCTGAGAAAAACTTAGTGATTCAAATATTTTAATATCTTCAATCATACATGGATCCTCTTTTTATTTTCAAAGATTTTTTTACAATATGTTTAATTAAAGTATAGCCGAAAAATGATCATAATATCATAGAATTTTCTTAAGACAAAGTACATTTTTAACAACTTTTTATATTGTAAAATTGAAAAGTATTGCTAAAATATGAAAATAAAATAAAAATTGCTACAATAACTACATGAAGGTGGTTCATGTGAAAAATTATTCTATTTGAAAATGGTAACTCAAATTGCAACTTTATCTATGACTCATTCAAGAATATTCAGCTTGAACACTTTGATGAATATGCCTTCACTGGAAATTATTGCATAGCAACATTAGATTTAGAAAAATTTATACTCTGCTTTTATTTCTTGTGTTTTTTTTTGTGTCTTTGTTTTATTTGGTCGGAGGATAATTAACAAGAATTAGAGGGTTCGAATCAAATTCATTCTACCTACTTCTTCCTTCAACTGCATACGACTAAGGATAATCAATCAAGGAGAAAATTTTGACTTATCTACATCTATCAAATGCACATGTTAAATGAATATACAATAAAATTTCCTTCAACTTCAGCTAAGTGCCATTCGCTACCTCTTTGAAACACAAACCCATGAATTTGTGTTGTAATTAATTCTTGAGGTATATTTAAGTCAACAACAATCAAGTTCTAGGTACCATTCATCTTGTGTAGATGATTCATGTAAAAAAAATAAAGTGTAAATTATAAGATGTCTATATTAGGAGGGTAAGTTCACTTAAGGTGCTAACGTTTCAAGCGATTAAAAAGAGGAGTCAACATCTTACAAAGTGAATCAAATGAGGTAGTAACATTTTTCAAAGTTCATTTAAGGTATCAACGTTTGGATCATTTTTCAATTAAGTTTTCTTTATTTTCATTAAAGGTTGATTATTAATATTTTGTTTGACTTACTTTATAAAAGGTTGATTTCTCTTTTTAACTAAATGTTGATGCATTAAATAAAATTTTCCCCAAATGTTGATTGTTGCTTTTAACTACTCCAAACGTTGATATTTTAAATGAACTTATTTTCAAATGTTGATATCTTTCAATGCAATTTACCTAAGAAATAATCCTAATTGAAAATAGTAACTCAAACTACAACTTGATCCACGGTTAATATCATATGACAAAATGCTCATAGTGTTGATCTGCTCCACTAAAATTATAGGTTGTGATTGATCAACAATAGTGATTTGCCGAGTTAGATATAAAAAATTTTGATCGATATTGATACATACACAATGGCGTATATATACAAGATGGAGAAGTTAACAAGAAATGAAATTAATCCCCCTTATTGTCCTAATCAAATTTCTAACATGATATTAATTTGCAAGATATATTCAATACAATTTGACTCTTCTTAACACCATCCCTTCCTCCCTTTAAACCCAAGATGACTCAGTAGAAACCAACTTGAGTTTGGTAAGTAAGACATCAAATTGTCCCAGGAGATGAGCTTTGATGAAGATGTTAGCCATTTGATTTGTAGAAGAAATGGTAAGAAGTTAGAGTGTACTACGTAGAAGATGTTGTTTAACAAGATTGTAGTCATTTTTAATGTGTTTTGTTCGCTTATGAAAGACATCATTGTGAACAATTTAATTGGCATTTTAATTGTCATGGTATTGAATAGTAGTAAATGAATGGGTAACACCCTTATCCTTTAGAAACCAACAGAGCCAAAGCAATTTAGATGTGGCATCAACAAGTGGTCGCTATTCAGATTTTATGACCAAGTGAGATGTAATCGTTTCCTTCTTACTCCACATCACACAAAAAAGAAGCAATAACTATTAGTGGAACGATAATCACTAGGATCACGAAGAGTGAGAACAGAATTAAAGCCCATGAAAGAGAGTGCGTTTCACATATTGAAGATTATGAAGAACTCCAGTAAAGTGAGTAGCATGAGGAGTAGCCACGAATTGACTAACTATATGCACAACGTAGGTAATATCAGGGTGAGTTTTCTTCTTATAGACTGATTTGCATCTGATAGGAGTATTGTCAAAGTGTGAGTCTCCTCTATGGCATGAAATTCTTTTGACATTGTTTGCTACCAAAGAGGGTTAGTATTAATATTAGCCTATCAATATGAGCGGGGTTCATGAGGGATACAACAACGAAAATACAATGAAAATCTTTAAGGTGATGAAGAGTTTATATTTCCAAATTGAAGCAAAAAAGAGGGGAGTATGATTGTTAGAAGAATCATAATCTATGGAGGCAGGTGTTGTAGTAGGAGTATAGTTAGTGGGCTCAACTAAGGTACCTGCATTAGAAGAAGGAAATAACTTGATGGAAATGTTAGTAAAGAAATGTTGAGAATAAGAGAGAGAATTATCAAATTTTGACAAAATAAAGAACATAGTATTTTCTAGAATGGCGACTTGTTCAACACAATTTTGACTTTTCTTAACATACTCAAAAGCCTAAGTTTTTTCTCCACCAGCAGCTTTATTGAATTTCTATGTGCACCAACTTCATCTACTACCCCTCAAATCTAGACACAGTATGATCCTTCCTGTGTTTTATGGCTAATGCTTAAATAATATATGTAGCCCAGAAGAAAGGACATGCAATTACCGACAAACCAGAAAGCTCGTTATAAGCAAAAGTCATCCTTCCAGAGAAATATAAATGGATATACAACAACCAACTTCCTAAGACACAAGCATATACATGCTATAAGAAATTAATGGAAATACATAATTTGAAAGGAGCTTTTATGAATCTTCCGACTCGATCATTTCGAACTTGTTGCCTACAGATTATATTGGTTCAGTGCCACAACAAGCTGGCCTATCATACCTGCTTTTAGACTTCCACAATTGCGGTGTCTACCCTATCAGACTTCAATCTTTTCAAAGGACCATATAACTCATGTAATTATTTTATGCTTGGGATGAAGCTCCAGGCAAACAATAACGATGGCCTTTTTCACGTATTACTTAGTGATGAATATTAAGCTGCTTAAACTTGAAAGTTTGTTAACTTAATCTACCATTACAACTATCCCTTTTACAACAAGATATCAAGCACATAACTAATTCTAAAGAAACTACCAATAAGAGAACACAGAAGCTAGCTAAAGACACAATACACTTCAGAGAAACTCAGTTCATACAGTTTCTCCTTTTAGATCTGCACCAAAAGAAGGATCTTTACCAACACAAGGTATCTTTGGGTGACAACTGGTGAGTTCATCATCAAATTCAAATGAAAAGAACAATTTTGGTTTTATTAATTACTTTAGTATTCATCAATAACCAGTTTTAAATTGCTTTGAAACATCTTGTCAAACAAAAGCTTCAATTTTAGATTAATTATCATTAAAACTCTAATTCATGGCAAAAATATTCTGATAACCCCCCTTCCCTCTCAATGGTGTATCTTCCCCTTCTAATGTATTCTCAAATTTTTTTTCACAAAGTATTAAATTCCTATGGTAGCATATCCAATTCAACATTATATAAAAAAGAAGTTGATCCTAATTTTAATTTGTCAAAACCAATAACCATACATATTAACTTTCACTATTTTGAACAGCATCATGTCAAACCAAAGTAAATTTTTGAAATTTTAGTGCACAGTACCTAGCTATGGATCGATTGCCATGGAGTGGAGATGGAGAGATTTTGGCTTTAGAGATACTACACCTAGAATCTTATTAGGTTTTTTATACTTCTACTCATATATATTTTAGAAAATGTAGCTAGAGAGAGAGAGATGAGTGAAATCTACATTTTTTTGGCAATTATAATGGCAGAGGTGGGATTTGAACTTAAGACTTCTCACATGAGAATCAAGAGAGATGCCACTAGTCTATAAAGCCATGGGTTAGGGGGTGAGAAAAAAAAGGGTCAAATAGAACCAAACTGTGACCAAACTAAACAAAAAATATGGTTTTTTTTTTTAATAAACAATTTGGTTTAGAAAATTCTCAATCTGAACTAATTCATAAATTTATGGTTGGTTTGAAGGGATAAACCGAACTAATCCATAAAACCAAACCAAACCGTTTTAGACAAACATAAAAATATTTTGCTTGTAATTATAAATTTTTCTATAATGATTGATTAAATGTCATATATTTCTTATGATTTTATTATGACATTTATTATATGATGAATATTGGTTAATAATAACTTATTCCTTTTATTAAAATTGTTTTTTAGGTTTAAGATATATTCCTTTATTGATCACTTAATGTTATTTTTTATTAATCATTTGAACTCTATGAAGTATAGATTTTGATTTTTAGTTATATATCTTATTATGTATTAATTTTTTATTGTATATTTTGTTAGTAGATCGCTTTTATTCATACACGACTTTTATTGGTAGATGATTTTTTTTGCCAAATTTGTTAGTAGGTGGTTGATTGAATTATTCTTTATAGGATTATAGATTATATTTTACTATATATTAGTTAGTAAGCGTATCATGTTAATGACTAAATGATTTTATAAGGGATTATGGATTCTAAATGTGATGAATTTATAAAATATTTTGTTGAGATTTACAGTATGAACTTTATAGTGTAATTTCAATATTTGAATATCCACACAAATGTAAAATATTAGAACTAAGGTTTTTTTTTTTATTTGAACGTTGATTAATTTGTAATATGACCCGAGTAGAACTAAATCGTTATTTAATGATTTGAAAATTTTCTAATCCGAATCAAACTGTTATTTAATAGTTTCGTTTATGAAATAGAAAAAATCAATTAATAAATTATGGTTTGGTTTTAGTAAAAATTGGAACAAACAGATCTGTGCCTAGCCTTACCATTGGTAATGAAATCCACATTTAAATATATATATATATATATATAGAGAGAGAGAGAGAGAGAATACATATAGTCCTAGTAAGATATATATACTATTATTAAGAAAATAAAGAGTTATTTAACCTCAATATTTTAGCATAAAGTTCAGTGATTTCATAAAAAAGCTCTAGTGGTAATACATGCCACATGTAATATAAACTACCTACTATTTCTTTCACGTGTCAAAATAAATATATGATATGTATTACCTATTGAATATTTTTCCCCTTATTTTATCGCATTCTCTCCTTATCCCATCACATTCCTTATTCATATCTTTAATTGCATTATCACATTTGATCTCTATGCCATCACGTTCTTTCAAAGATGTTTTGTCTATCTTTTTTAGTAGGTATAGTTTAATTTAGTAATTTAATATGTTATAAACTACTATAATCTCTTTCACATGTCATACATGTATGTATTAATTATTGAATATTTTTTCCCTCATTTTATCACATTCTCAGTCTCCATCCCATCACATTCTTTGTACATTTCTTTAATTGCATTATCACATATCATATCATACCCTTTACGAGATTTTTTACTGCAATATTACGGTAATTTTTTAATTTAGTAATTTAATATGTTATAAATTTTACTATAGAATTTTATTTAATTTTTCACATGTAATGTGGGTGCATGTTTGCTAGTGACTACTCAAATTTATTCTATTTTTTCCACTATAATTTCTTAAAATACAAAAGTGCCAATTGAGATGAAGATAGGGTAAATATAGAGAGTGAAATATGTGGGATAACTATGTAAAATTTAAATTGGCTAGTAGTACAAAGGAACTTTCATGCTCTATTAAGAGAATAGTCCACTCAATCATTTTACTTGGTATATTAAATATTTCAATGTTTGATTATAGTTGGATATGAATTTACTTTACTAAATAATCGATGGCATTGATTCTATGTGGAAAAAAAAAGATAGAATCATATGATTTTCTTATTTTCAAACCACTACATGAAAAAGTGAAGTGCTACCTATAATGAATGATGAAAATAAATATTATAAGAAGCTCCACATTAAAATTGAAAAGAAAAAAAAATCCACAGTTACACAATTAGGCATTTATTGATAAGTTTTTTTTTACGGTAGATAATTTATTGATAAGTTTTGAAAAATTAACATTGAAATTTAATGAAATGGTTCAAACGATTAATTCCAACTTTGCTGGAAAAAAAAATTCCAACTTTATTATATGATGATGAAAACAATACTTTAGTTTAATTATTTTAGTTGATAAAGAAAGTGGTCCAAAAAAAAAAAAAAGTATTCACACTAAACAATATCAAAACAATTCATTGCATGAAACTTACCAAAATAAATTATACCATCTCTAATTATTTATACTCATTCCTTCTTCTCATTCTTTTTCTTTTTTCCTAATCATAACAAGATGAAGAATAGAATTAGATCAAAGTTATACTTATTCCTTCGTCCCATTCTTTTTCTCTTTTCCTAATCTTAAAAAGAACTAAAAAGAAGAATAGAATTAGATCCAAAGTTAAAACATTTCTATCCATTTTCCTTGTCCCCTAAACTAAACTCCACTTAATTTACAAGCTAACAGTGTAGTATTACTTATTTAAATAGCTAAACATGGCGGAACTAAACTCCACCTTCTTCCTTTCTTTTCATCTTTGTTCTTTCTTCTTCCCTATATTCTTCTTCAACATCCACTCCACCCTCACTAAACCTTAGCCCTAACCCTGATCCTATTCCTAAATCCTCCTTCCTCTGTTCCTTCGATGGCACCAATCGACCCACATTCCTACACGGACTCCACAAACCCTCTAACCACTCACATCTCCCTTTCTTTCTACTTTGACTTTCCATCCTCCACCATCCACGCCTCTGCTCTCTTCTCTCTTTCCTCCCCATTTTCCGGCCCTCTCTCCCTCGACACTCGTTCCCTCCAAATCACGTCAGTCCTCGATCCCAATACACTAAACCCTCTCCAATTCACCATTTCCGAACCCGACCAAGTCAAAGGTCAAAACTTGATCGTAACGCTAACGGACCAATCCTCCATTTTGATAATCTACACTGTAACCCCATCGTCTTCAGCTCTACAATGGCTTAACCCACTGCAGACATTCAATAAAATACACCCCTATGTGTTTACTCAATGCCAGTCCATTCACGCCCGTGCGGTGTTCCCTTGCCAGGACACGCCCGCTGCGCGGATTCAATACTCGGCATTGGTCAATATCCCGCGAGATTTGTCCGCCGTTATGTCTGCCAGGATTGTCGATCGCCGCCCCCCAGTTATCGGGGAAGGCTCGGCGTTGTCGTGTGGGGATTCGGTTTGGTGCGGTGATGGGAGGGTAGTTGAGGAATTTGTTATGGAACAGCCGATACCACCGTATTTGTTTGCGTTTGCGGTCGGGGAATTGGGGTTTAGAGACGTAGGCCCTAGGACTAGAGTGTATGCTGAGGCGGGGACGGGGGTTTTGGAGGCTGCAGCAAGAGAGTTTGCGGGGACCGAGGATATGATTAGGCAAGGGGAAAGATTATTTGGAGATTATGAGTGGGAGAGGTTCGATTTGTTGGTCTTGCCGCCGAGTTTCCCTTATGGTGGGATGGAGAATCCTAGGATGGTGTTTTTGACACCGACCGTTATTAAGGGGGATGGGAGTGGAGCTCATGTGGTTGCACATGAGCTCGCGCACAGTTGGACCGGGAATTTAATCACGAACAAGACTAATGAGCATTTTTGGTTGAACGAGGTAGAGGATTTTGTTGATTGGCTTGTGCTTTTTCATTGCTATAGATACGTTTGCGGTTCGATCATGCTTAGTTGCATGGACCGATTTGGGTGGGGGGCCCAAAAGGGGCCAGGCCTCCAACCTCAGAAAATATCTATTATAAGGTTTTAAAAAAAAAAAAAAAAAAATTTATGTGTAGTATGTATATTTTAAAAGACGAATATAAGCATATTACTATATATGCTTAAGTGATAAAAAGCTAGGTATGAGTTTTCTATTAAAATGTTATTTTTCTAATTTATTTTGTTGAAAATAAAAATTATATAAATTCTGTGTATTTTTTTAAAAGTAAATTGATAGATAAATATTGATTACTATATATGAAAAAAATAAATAAACATTTTAACATATAAGGCACAGTGAATTTGGCCCCCAATCATTTAATTTTGTGTCCACCCCTGTTTAGTTGATAATGTTTAATCTAATTTATTGATGTACTTGTAAAAAAGAATTGTTTGTGTCGCTATAGAAAGTAGTATTTTAGATATGCTGCCATGCTGCTACCAAGAAAAACCATGCGGTGAATGAATCAGTAGGCATTATATTGATTTTTCAAACAACGTGGCCGAAAGTAATTTTCTTATTCGTTTATCATTTAGATAAAGTTTGTCTAATATTCATTGAGTAATGAATGTTAATTTTTTATGTAGCTTTTTATATCCTTAGATGCTTTTCTTTAAATAATGTTTTCTTCTGTGGCATTCTGAAGATGAGGTACTGCTCTGTTTGTTTTGGCTGCATTGTCCATGATCCTTTCAACTACTCCTTTTATCTGGAAAATTTTAAGGCCTCTTGCTGTAATACTGCAATTTCTGAAACTTAGACAACTTTTTCAAGTAGAAATCTATCATCGAATGGATTTCATGAATCTGGAATGAGTAGTCTTAACCACCTTTTTCAAGTAGAAAACCATCCTTTTCTTATATTATGATTACCACCTTTTAGGGCTTCACAACCTATGCGGAGAGGAGAATAGTAGAAGCAGTCCAAGGTGAAGATAGAGCTGCATTGAACATCGGGATTGGTTGGAGAGCTTTGAATGAGGAAATGGAGAGATTCAAGGACAACATGGAGTTCACTAAGCTTAAAACCAATCAGGAAGGAGTGGACCCCGATGATGTCTATTCCAGAGTTCCTTATGAGAAAGGCTTTCAGTTTCTATGGCGCATCGAGCGTGAGGTATCACCTGTTCCCTTTAATTGCTATAGTTTATATTTAGGATTACATTCTTAACACCATTTGCTATGTTCAGGTTGGAAGGCCTGCTTTTGATGAATTTACCAAGGAGTACATCGCCACCTTTAAGTTCCAATCAATTGATACAGAGACATTTCTCGATTTTTTGAAAGCTAACTTTCCTGGAATAGAAACGGAGATTGACTTGGTATTGTGGACTGAGGGTACCGGTATCCCCTCGGATGCCTATGAACCTATTTCCCATATCTATACAAAGATTGTATCTCTCGCAAATGATTTTAAATCTGGGAGGATGCTGAGGGAGGATGAAGTTGCCAACTGGGGAGGGCAGGAGTGGGAACTTTACTTGGAGAATCTACCTAAATCTGTTGAAGCTTCACAGGTACCTGCTTCCTCTTTTCACAGGACTTATCTCGCATTCTTACCTTTTTCATTACATATGGAAAACTAACTCTGGCAGGAGTGCTGTATTATGGTACTTTATCTTATGGTCTATGAATATTAAATCAGTTGTGTGCCATGGCAGATCTTATCTTGTGTATTCAAGGGATTATAATTTCAACATGCAGGTTTTAGCATTGGATGCTCGGTATAGGCTGTCGGAATCAAAGGATTATGAAGTGAAGGTCGCATTTCTCCAATTGGCAATTTCTGCTGGGTGCAAAGATCATTTAACTGAAGTAGAGAAAACTTTGAAAGAAGTGGGAAGGATGAAATACCTTCGGCCACTGTACACTGCTCTTGTACAAGGACCCGGTAAGGAAGAAGAGAAGGCTTTTGCTAAAAGGGTGTTTGGGGAGGCTGGGACTGCTACCACCCCATTGCACAAGGCGTTGTGGAATCGATCTTTTCAAAGCACATATAAACCTGTATGTATATATGTAAGTAATAAAACCCACCCTAGAATCCGGGAGGTTGATCCATTGGCCTGTGATTCTCTTTCAAACCAGTGAGATCTCTCAAATAATGTATTTAGTTCGAAGGGTTGTAAATGGGTTGAGATCAATATAGATACAATATTTAGTTCGAAGGGTTGTAAATGGGTTGAGATCAATATAGATACAATATTAATCTTGTAATCAAAATTCAGTATAAAACTTTTACTTGGACTAGATTAAATCTAAAATTTTAAGTTCAAACTCGATTTAGTAGACCTCTTGAGAAACTTGAGGTGCACTTGATGATATTCATTTAGATTTGTTTTATTTTTTATTTTTTGGCCATAGATTTGTTTTATTTAAAAGATGTATTTTTCATTAACTTAAATTGATGTCTAAACTTTATTTGAATCCGTTTTGTACATAACTCAAATGGATTGGTGAGTTGATAAGATAAAATATCTTTGAACTCAAGATTATCTCAATAAGTTATTCAAATAGATTAATGTTTCAACTCAACTAGACTACTATAGAGTAAAACTAGGTAAATGTTGAGTAGATGACAGTTTGTTTTTTATTTGTATCTTATTTATATTTTATCTATATTTACATCTTATTCGAATTTTACCTGCATCTTATTTATTTATGAGTAAAAACGTTTATTTTTTATCCGGATATGTTTTTAACAAATAATCTAATTAAAATAGATAAAAATTAAATATCAAACCGACATCAAACTAACAAATCAAATATGCCAATTCACCCGTTTAGGGAAATTAAACACAGAAATTTTCCATCGTGTAGAGTCTATTAACTTATCGTGATTTGGATTTTAGGACTGTATCATGAACCATGATTACCATTAACGACAATTACTCTTGAAAAGATTTTGGCTCGCCTATGCTATGCTAAAATTTGATGACTAATATATCTCCTCTTTTCCAACCTCCTTTATGGAAAAGGGTCAGTCATAATTTCACTACCTCCACCGAAACACATGATTCCTTTATCTGAAGGGACGTTCACACTCTTCTCTTTTTTCCTTTACTGTTATTGTTAATTTTTTTGGGTGCAGCATTGATCAATGATGATTATTTTTATAATCACCGTAACAATATCAAGAGTCTGGAGTAACTAGCGACTTTTATCTATTGACCATAAGAATCCTGTTCAAGGTTTATCAGTACACATTTGATACTAGAAAGAACTCTTTTTTTTTCTTTTTAAGATCTTTTAACTTTATTTGTAAGATATTTTAAAAGAAATTAGATTTATTATATATTATACACCACGTATAATGAAAATATTATGTGTATTAAAAAGTTATCAATATTTACGTACCACATATATATAACACATGAAATATAATACCTATCGAAACGTTTTTTCGACAATAGTTTCCTATAACTATTTAGGATTTCATTTGTTTTCAAAATACCAACAAGGATCGAGCATTATAGATATTGAGAGATACAACCATATATTGATTGAAAGATCAAAGAAATTAGATGCCAATAGTTATTGTACCACAAAGAATGGTTGGATGTTGATTTATCTTGCCTTATTTGCATTTTGATTTTCTCCGGACTAACTGTTTCTATTTCCCTGACAACATCAAACATATGTAATTAATCATGTGATGCTTTGAAGGGGAGAGAGGGAACAAGGTCAAGTTGACAAGCGTGTCTCAGTTTATCTTATATATGCGTGTAGAATCAAATGTAAAATATTCAAATTTAATGACATAATTTTTCATTTCGTAGTTTCTCTAATTTTCTTTCTTCATTGGTCGTAACAAGTTAGTTCTTCACTGAGCGATTGTTAATATTTTGGATTAGTTGTCGTGGGACGACCAAGTCAATGCGTCCTTTGGCAGCTTTTTATTTCGGAATTTATATTGAAATTTCTTTATGCTCCACAAACGGCTACGTAGTGACCTTTTGAGGGAAATTTTAAAAATTGGATAATATAACTTTACCTCATTTTATTTTTTCTTCTTTTATTCTCAGCAAAGCTTTGATATGACAAAGGTAAAATTTTATATTTTCTTTTGCTATTGCTCAGTATACTACTTGTTGTAGTACCGATTCCACCAATAAAGTTTTGGTTCGATAAAAGTAACTTACCTATAGCTAGTGGGAGGAAATGATTATTTATACTTATGTCATATCATAATATCTCCTCTAGGCATCGTCACGGTCCGGTTCGGGTCTGGAACCGGACCCGAACCGCCGGTTCCCGGTTCCAAAAGTGGTGGAACCGGAACCGAACCCGTGGGAGCCAGTCCGGTTCCCGGTTCTTAGGAACCGTCGGTTCTCACGGTTCGGTTCCGGTTCTAGAGGAACCGGGAACCATGAAAAAAAAATAAAAAATCAATTAAATAATTTACTTAATTTAACTAAGAAAAAATACAAAATAAATTTTTAACTTGAAATAACATTGAGCCTAACAATAATTGTTCATGGCATTAGTTAAAAAAAAATTTATAATTATGTATTTATTTATATACAATCACTTGCACTTTTTTAGTTGTTATATTAGCAATGTGACACTATAAAATATTCAAAGATATAAATAATTCTCAATAACAAAAAACGAATCATACATTGTTAAGAAGGAAAGTCTACTTTGATTAAAAGTCTATATAAATTTAATAATATATGATTTCAAATGTAATTATTACTTATGTTGTTCATAATAACACATTAAATATTATGAATAGGAAATAAAATTTTTATTATTTATGCAAAAATAGTTTTAAATATTTGTTTTATAATTACAATTTTTTATATTTTTCTTTTCTTTTTTTCTTACTTTTTTTATAATTTATATGGTATAGAACCGCCGGTTCTGCCGGTTCTTGAATCGACGGTTCCAAAACCGCCGGGTCATGCGGTTTTTAGGGATGGAACCGTAAAGACCCGTCAGAACCGACGGGTCCTTTACCGGTTCAGACCCGCCATTGCCGGGCCGGTTCCTGGTTCAGGAACCGCCGGTGACGGGTCAGGTCGGTTCCCGGTTCGGAACCGACCCATGATGATGTCTAATCTCCTCTATCAATTCTGTGTAGGGACAGGAACTGTGTAATGGGTTGGAAAGATAGCTTCGCTAGAGAATTCATAGTGTATCGAGGGTGAGAAGAGATCCATGTAGGAGTCAGTGCTTGGATAAACTCATCAAAAGTTTGGGCTTGAGCCCCATGGCGGGATGGATTCCTTATGGGCTAGTCGAAATTATAGGCTTTCAAACTCTTTTTGGGTCTTTAGGCCCATGCAAGGCTTCAAGTGTGCCAATTAGACTTAAGGTTATTATTTACCATCAATTTTACTAAAAGAAATAAAGTGATGTGTACTTGTATTATTTTTTTACATGTTAAAAATATGAGATTTTTGCATTTTATTTTCAATTTACCTAGTATTACAATACTATAATTTTATTTTTTATTTTTTGAAGAAAAGGTTTTTTACGAGAACGAAGAGAAGGACTAAAAAGGGGAAAAAGAAGAGATTGGATTGCTTGGGTGATGGGTCCACGACTCGGACTTGTGCCACGGTAGGTCCATGATCCAAACCCATTTTTCGACAAGTCTAATATCCGCATCAGCTCATCATGCGCGGATCTCTGCCCAGATCCTTAAATTTGGTCTAGCAAGCCAGCGGTTCCATCTTGGAATGGGTGGGTCCGACTTTTATGATGCTAGTAATTAATTATGCCATAAAGAATGGTTTGGAAGTTGATTTGTCTTGCCTTATTTGCATTACGATTTTTTCTGAACAGCTGTTTCTATTTCACTAACAATTTTAAATTCACTAATTAATCCTACTTAGCTACTGCTCTATCATAGAATCAGCCCTATTTATAATATTATCAATAATTTAATTATAAAAATTAGTATAAAATAATATTAAAAACTTTAATCACGATTAGAATAACTATAAATGGTTCAATAATAGTAGAACCGGTTTTATCATAATTAACATATAAAAACATACGATTTCTATAATTATATGATGCTTTGAGGAGAGAGACGGAAAAATATCACGTTGATAAACCTATCTTATTTAATCTTATGCATTCATGGAGGCCCAATTTATATTTTGAAATTTATTTACATAATATTCATTTAGTAGTTTCTCGGGTTTTCTCTCTTCCTTAATAGCAACAAGTCTTAGTTGTTCTCGGTGCCAAGCCTATGATTCTTTCATACGATACAATTTCGGTTTCATTTTTCATTTTTTGCCCACTTTGAAACGGGCCAAGTTTTTAAGAAGGGAAAAAAAATATTAACTCATAGAAGTCTCCATTCTAGCCTATATATTATTGATAATGTTTGATGAAAAATTTTATGGTCTTATTATTATTCAACGGCTCACATTATATACAATTGTGATCGAATTAATAAAATAGTTAATATTTTAATTATTAAATTTATTTTAACAGTTGATGGTTGACTGGATAGTTTCATCGACGAATCGTAGAAGCTTTCTATTTCGATTATTTACTTTAGAGTGCCATTCAGTCCAATTATAATAGCATTGAATATGGCTTTCACAATTTATTTAAAAATCAAGGGCAATATTGATTTATCTATACAGGAAGAAGATAATCATCAATTTCGATACCATAGTTTTCTTTTTTGTTTTTTTTCTCCCAATAAAATATTACATTTTTAGAAGGGAGAAGAATTGAACTCGGCTAAAAGACTAGCGTCCATTCCACTAAGTTACAATTGTATTTATATATAGTTAGTATATTTATCAATTTTAAATTATGAGATCTTTAAAATATAAGTGGATTAAAAGTAATTGCAATTTTTACTTGGCTATTAAATTTTTATAATTTATTAAGAGTTACTTGGTTTAATCTTTTGGAGCTGGGTTATAATAAAATAAAATATTTAAAAGTCATTCTTATCTCTAGTAATCTGCTTGTTTACATACGGAATTTAAGATTTTTTTTAAATATATATATATATATATTTTTTAACTCAAATTTTATTATTCTATTCATTTTAACAAGTTAGTATGATGATTGTGCCCACGAAACCTAAAAATTATTCAATACATAGGCTTTTTTGTTTTCCTTTTTTTTTTTTTGAGCAATATATGGTGTCTTTTGTATAGAATAGTTGGTATGAAAGAACTATTAAGAAATTTTACATATCAAGGTGAGACTTAGAGGGTATCTTAAAGGAAGGATGCAATCTACCTGCTGCTTCAGAGAGTTTCCTCAAGGATTCGAGACAACTCCATCACAGCCTTTTCCAATTGCAGATCCATAGAATGATGATTTAGATGAGATTGACCGTTTCTAGCTAGATGAAGAGGGACATGTTCAAGAGGCAAGTGCCGGTGCTGAGGATGAAGATGATGACTAATTTTTCTTTTATTTTGCAAGATTCATTTTAAATTTCAATGGCTTGATTGTAATGATTTATTTGATGGACCATTCATTTGATTTGCTGCTGTGGTGTAATTACCTATAAATGATTTAACTATTATAGGTTTTGTTAGTTTTGGATTTATTCATTAGTTTTTTATTTAATAATCTCTTTTATTCTTCGAGATTTATTTTCTAAAAACCCAAATAGGCTATTGAGAAGGTGAGTACCATAATGCATTACACATGATGAAAAGTGAATATCTTCAAGCATTTAAATTGGGGAAGATGTTTTATATTGTGCTGAATGTGCACATATGAGTATGATGTACAACTTAAGTGTGGAAAAGGGTAAGTAAATTATGCTTATGAATTAATTGCCTATACAGTAAATAACTCGCATATAAAGGATGATATGGAATATGGAATATAGAAATATTGCAAAATAAACGAGATAGAATTAATGAAAATAAGAATGACTAAAAAAAAAATCCTGTAATGATTTGAAATATAATAAATAATTATGATTTCTACTAGGTATAAGCACACCAATTTTATATTGATTTGCATCTTATTATTTGGTGATATAATTGTCCAAAGGTATAGATTGGTCGAAAATTTTTGAGCCTTTGCACATATTTTAATTGCTATTTTATGACTTCTTTACACTCTGTTAGAATCGATCAATGATATCTATATCTACCAGAGTTCTATATTATTTAAGCTTAAACTTCTAGGAATGACTAGTATACTTTGTAGCTTACTAAGATGTCTATTTAGTCCTTAAAGAAATTTTGGAGCATGATAATTTTTAGTAAGTAAACAAATATAACTTGTTTCTTAGTGATCTTCCTTATCAATTATTTAGAAGTCGGGAGTCATATGTAATTAATTGAATTTAAATTGAATAAAAGTGTTTATCTACTCAAATGGTTTGAACAAAAAATTCTAGTTATGAGTATCTCTGAACCTTAACCTCAAGTATGTTATTAATTTTCACTAATACATTTGGATACTAAAAATAGACACTAAGGCTGGAAAATTTTAAAAGATAGTTGAGAAGTGAGCCTCGTTAACTTGAGTAAATAAGGCCTAGGGGTGCCTTTTTTAGGAAAAAACATCTGTTAATTTGGGTGATGATCTTGAGATTATCAACTAAAAACTTGTTAAAAGAGTCAAGAGAAAAGTCTGAAAAAATTGAACTATATAATTAATTAATTAAAATGACCGATTGAAGTAGTAGATGTTTGAAGTTGGATTTTAAAACCTTGTAGCCTAAGATTGTTTGGTCTAAGACTTATTGATCGATGAAACTACTTTAATTAATTAACGTAAAGAAATGATTCCTAATGGAATTATATTCAAGGAAGAGATCAAGGATTTGGTAGATGTAATATGTGTTCACTACTAGTTGTTATGTTTAATGAAAAAGAGAAGAAAAGGGATAATGTCAAATGGTACCTAAACTTTGGTACAATATGTAATTTGTTGCCTAAACTTTGAAAATAATCAATTTAGTACCTAAGTTTAAAATTGATTAATTTGATACGTGAAAACTTTGAAATTAATCAATTCAATACTTGAAAGAATGTGATGGATAAACTGTTAGAGTGCAAAAAACATTTTTTTTTTTTTATGTATTAAATCTATCGATTTTAAAGTTTATGTACAAAAGTGATCTATTTTAAACTTCAAGTATTTAATTGGATGAACTGTTAGAATTTTTCTTAGGTATGCTATGCATTGGTAGGTTATTCATAATTGATCTTTATCTATAAAGACATTTCGAAAAATTTATTTTATTTTGCTTAAGGACAAGCAAAAGTTTATGCATGAAATTTGATGACTCATTTTCATGTATATATTATAAGGAATATTTTGTATTATTTTTATATCTTTTTATATGAATATTGGTTGTTGTTGTTGTTGTTGTTATTTATTCGTGTATTATTTTATTTAAGGGATTTTTAAGAGAAGATTTAAAATTTGAAGATAATTGATTTATTTTAGATATTATTGAAGATCTAGAAGAATAAATTAATTGTAGACCCAAAAGAATATTTGTAAGAAGGATCAATTGCACGTTATTGAATATATAAAATACTATCTACTATGTATAATATCTAACCTTGTTTGCTTACACACACAATAAAAAAAAACAAGTCAACAAACACACATAATTAGTTACTATTATTTTAATTGAATCATAGCACTCTTAATCACATGTTTCCTTCAAGGTTATCGCATCTATGTATTAATCAATTACTTACTCAGAAGCATTTATAACATAATGCCAATCATCATATTCATAGCAAAAAATAATAATAAAGAAGAAAGAAAATACAAAAAAGAATAAACTTAATATATTAATCTTAATTATAAGGCCGTAAACGAGCCAAACTAAGCTTTTGAAGGCTCAGGTTTGGCTTGTTTACGAATCAAGCTCGAGCCGGATTGAGCTTTTTATTGAGCCAACAAGCTTTTATCGAGCTTGAAATTAAAGCTCGAGCTCGACTTGTTTAAATAGCCCATTTTTCATTTTTTTCGAATTTAAAAATAATATGCAAGAGTTGCTAAATATACATTCATAAATATTAACTAGAAATTATTCTTGTTACTTTAATTATATATTAATATATTATAAATATAGAACTTGTAAATTTGTTAACAGCTTATTAACAAGCCTGCTCACGAGCTTATTCACAAACTTGTTCACGAGTCGGCTTAGGGCCTGAGTTAAAGCTTAAGCTTAGCTCATTTAGATAACTAGTTTTATCTTAAGCTTGAGCTTGGCTATTATTAATCAAGCTTAAGACAAGTGAAGCTTCGAAACGAGTCAAGTTCAAGTAGCTCACGATCAACTTAGCTCTTTTGCAGCACTAAATCTTAAATGAATCCAGTAGCTATTATGATAAAAAAAATAAAGCTATAAATGAGTAGAATCAAGATGATATAGTGCCAAGCTTGAACTTGACTCAAGCTCGAGCAGTTTGGCTTATTTACGAATCAAGCTCAGCCGGATTGAGTTTTTTATAGAGCCAACAAACTTTTATCGAGCTTGAAATTAAAGCTCGAGCTTGACTTGTTTAAATAACCCATTTTCAATTTTTTTTCAAATTTAAAAATAATATGTAAGAGTTGTTAAATATACATTCAAAATATTAACTAGAAATTAGTCTTGTTGCTTTAATTATATATTAGTATATCATGAATATAGAACTTATAAATTTGTTAACGAGCTTATTAACAAGCCTGCTCACGAGCTTGTCTACAAACCTGTTCACGAATCGGCTTACGGCCTGAGTTAATGCTTGAGCTTAGCTCATTGAGATAACGAGTTTTATCTTAGGCTTGAGCTTGGCTCCATTATTAATCGAGCTTAAGACAAGTGAAGCTTGAAGCGAGTCGAGTTCAAGTAGCTCACGAGCAGCTTGGCTCTTTTGCAGCACTAAATCTTAAATGAATCCAGTAGTTGTTATGATAAAAAATAAAGCTATAAATGAGTAGAAGCAAGATGATATAGTGCCAAGCTTGAACTTGAATCATATGAAAAAACACGAAACTTGAACACAATTAACCATTAATTTTTAAGCTCGAACTTGATTTGAATTGATAGTTAACAAGTTGGAGCTCGAGTTGGTTAAGCTCGATTATTTTTATAAAAATTAATTAGATTAAAAAATAAGTTGGAATATGGGAATAGAATAGGATTTTTAGTTAAATTGGTCTTAAAATATATAATAAATGTGAATTATTAGATATAAAGGAAAAAAAAGGAATGAAAATAGGTTTTAAAAAAGGGAAAAACACATGTTTTATAATTTTTTTATAAAAAATAACTAAAACTCTTGATTAGACTCATGAACTGTTTAAATTGAGTGTTTTAAAACTTGAACTTGATATCTGCTCAAGTAACTCGAACTCAAGCTTGACTCGATTACAATCAGGTCGAATTCGAACTATCAGTGAGTCAAACTCGAGTAGCTCGCAAGTCATACGTGAGTAGGCTTGACTTGTTTACAATCTTAACTGGAAATGGATGTCTTCTTCTTCTTACTACCACTCTCTATATCTCTTTCTTCTACAATGAAAATTTACTTTTCTATATAGGAAACTCATTCTTTTATGAAAAAACTCCAAAATAATATTTAAAGGCCAATAAAAATACCCTAAAATTACACAAAATATCTCAAATAATATAATAACGAAAAGCACACAATGTGTTTACTATGAAAAATCTACTTTCGATTTATCATTAGAAATTCTCGATAGCTCCAATTATTTTCCTTTGTAATTAGATCTGCATAATTATATGAATTTACATGCAGTTTGATTATTGAACAACATAATTTTGTTGATAATAGTGAAACATAATAGAGGAATTCATAGATAGAAGAAATAATTAATTAGAAAGTGTGTTAATTGATTAAAGTAATGCAATTTGAGTTAATAATTAAGAAAATTCCAAGTAATTGATAACAAACTGATGATTATGGATCCAAATGATACCACAATCCATACTAGGAATTTCTTTAGTGCAAATAATGAGAAGAAATAAATTGAATTTGACTCATTATTCATATAGGTAACTTCAGCTATGATTCACAATGCATAGCTATCAATGGGGAATCGATATTAATTTTGATTGTATTAAAAGAATAGTAATATTATAATCTTAGTTATCTAGGTGAGATAGTTGACAAGAAAGGTATTTCTAGTAATTATTTCATTCCTCCTATTGGGATGATACTTGATCTCACTGGTTGTACCATAACTAGCTATATGTGTGTTTACTTAATATTGATGCATCTTTCAATTTTGTCATTAGTATAGCTACCATGGCTTTTGCAGCTAGAGATTTAAGAAGAGATTTGCTAGATAAATAGGCTACATTTGATTATGGGATGGATCCATAGATGGTGAAAGTGATGACGATTAATTAATAGCTAAATAGACACATGGAAAGGGATGGAATAGTATAAATGTTGAAATGGATGCTTCAAATATTTTCATAACTCGATTAGATTTAATTTTGTTGTATGCTTGAAGCCAATCTCTATTATTAGTCAAGTTAAAAACTTATTAAGTGTTTGATATCACGATTGTCAAATAAAGAAGCAATTTGTTGGAGCATAGGTCTAAAAAGGTGTAATGTGAATATGTCTCTCATTACTAGTGCCTGCTTTTAGACTTACTGATTTTTCATTCAGAAAAATTATGTGATCCCAGCATATTTTTTTGGTGAGATTAGTCTTGCCAATTATTTAATAGTTCAAATTTATATCCAACCATGATTGCTCTTTTAAAATATTTAATATTCATTTTAATAGTCTGGACCAAGGGATTGTAGAGGTTCCCTAACTCAATTTGACGTACTTATTGCACAACTTTGTAAGCTCTATTAATGGGAAATGTTAATTTGTTTAGGATAAAACAAAAAGTATTATGAGCCCTTTCTACACAACCAAGAAAATATGGTGGATTGGATCGGTACTAGAATGAAATAAAGACATCTTTAGCCAAATGCCTACCCCGTCTTTAAAAAAAAAAAATGACATTGAATTTGATGATTTTACAAAAGAAAAATGAATGGAAATGAGGGGAAAAAAAGGGAAAGGTTGAAAAGGAATGAAGAATAAATTTTATTTTATGTTTAGTAATATATGAATAAAAAAGTATAAAATGTTTTAGCTTTAGTTTTTGTGTTTGGTTTATTTTAAAAAGAAAAAGAAAAATTACATTAGATGTGATCAATGTCGTGATTCAATTCAAACAAATGATTAGCGTTTCAAGTGGTTAAAAAAAGAGGATCAATATTATACAAAGTAGTGCAAGTAGCTAATCAACATTTTGAGCGATTAGAAAAAAAAAGATCAAGATTCTTTTTAATGTTACAAATAGAGACATAGTTTCACTCAAACATGCCATGTTAGTTATCACGCTCTGAAGGTTCCCTGGTAATAGTATACATGCCACACATATATACTGTTACCAATTTACCACTAGAGAATGATATATTTTCAAATAAATAGGATATTTTAGTTGTGTCGATAAAAATGATAAATATATATAAGCTACAAATTAGTAAAACATCCACCATCACATGTCTGAATATCATAATAATATTACAGACCATAATTCTATTCTATAAGTCTCCAAATACATAAGCTAATAATTCAAATACTAACTAACTTATAACTAGAAATTAAAAGTAAATAACTTATCCCGACTTTCTATAATCTTCCAACTTCTAAATTCTTACCGGAATCATGCTTTCAAGAGAAACAAGCCAGGGTCGGAGTATCAACATGAAAGGTCTTTAGGAGTGTGAGTAAAACTACGGGCTCAATAAATAACCAAACATATTACACATCATGTAAGTTTATTAACAAATCATATGTAATGCAACAATCAAACATATGTACAGATACAAGCTTGGATGATCTACAATCCAAATAGGAAAAAGATTTACGCCCTCTTTTTAGGATTGAAGAACAATTACTTAATGATCCACTGCTCAGGAGAGACTAAGTATACGGGAAAATCAACGATTTCTCGTTTTAAAATTATCACTTCAGTTTTAGGATATTTTAACTAATCATTTCTTGCATCATACCTTAGAACTCCATAAGTATTAGTAATTTCAAAATGATACTATAGGGGGCATCCTTCATTACCACTTAGTTCCTGTAGAACCAACAAAATACAAAAAACCTTGGAAGAACTAACTTTTTAGAAAACCAAGCATTGACAGAGAACTGAAATACTAATACGTAGCAGGCTATTACCCTTTTAGAATATGCAATAATGCAGCTTGTGTAATGTATGACTGTTTTGATTATAAAGTCAATAATTTATAGTTAGGCTTATGGTGATCATACATTGGACATGCAACATATAACATGCTTTCCTCGAATCATTAGACAATTATATTATCACTTTTATTATCTTTGTTTGTCAAGCAAACAAACAGCTCATAACACATAATACATTTTCACAATAACCATGTTATTATCTTTGCATTACGTATGCCACTAGTTACAAACACAAACAATGTAATAGATCTAAGTTAGTCACTTTCTCATTTTGCTTAATCGTAATAGTCAACTGAGAAATCTTCAACAGTATCAAAATCACCTATTGAGATAAATAAAAATATTCATCAATATAACATAGATTACATATCTAAACTCCTATGAGTGCCTAAGTGTCATATATTAATATTTCTATTACTTGTATTGGTTCTTTAAGGTAATGTTTCTATGATGTTAGATATTTATTAGTTAATATTTATTTTCATGTTGCTTGTCTAGATCTTATTTGATAGTCATATTTTTTTCGGGTAGTTATAAAGTTTATATTTAGTAAATCAGTATTTTATCATTACTATTATTATTACTTTTTTATCATTCCTTAGTTTGACCCATTTTGGTAACTAATATTTAGTTTCTATCATTTATTTCATCATGTTTCTCTTGATCCCATCTTATATTATTATCTATCATTTATGGAAATCACATTATTCTTATTTATTGCTTATTTACATTTTCCATTCTTGTATATTTACTTATATAAGATAGTTATCGTGCAATTATTATGATTTAATCTATTTGTTTAGTATGATAAAAATGTTTTCTACTTATAACAATAGCTAAGTTTAATACTTAAGAATTATTAATCTTAGTACTCTTAAATTATTACAAGCAGACGATGTATCTGCGATACGTGTGCAAATAAAATAACCTAACATATATAAATTAAATAGATATATTGTTTTGACAGGTTGAAAGAGGACAACCTTAATTAGTCCTAGAAAACATGAAATCAATTATAAATCATAATTAAAATTATATTTTCCACATGGAACTTCTCCATATTGGATAACTGTCAGGCATAAATATGATATTAGAGATTTAGATCCGTATATAAAGATACATGCTTAGACTAAAAAAAGAAAAGACTATATTTATTCAACCATTATTTAATTCTATTAAAACCCAATTTAATTTCATGTTTTCAGGTTTTTTACTCCTATATGCTAAAAAAGGAAAAAAAAACTATGTCTATTAAATCCCTATTTAATTCTATTCAAATCTTATTTAATTTCATGATTTTGGGGATGCAAAAAATATTTTACTTGGAAAAGACTATGTCTATTTAACCTCTATTTAATTCTATTCAAATTCTATTTAATTTCATGACTTCAAGAATACAAAAAATATTTCACGCCTGCTAAAAAAGAAAAAGACTATGTTTATTCAACCTTATTTAATTATATTCTAACCCTATTTAATTTTCATGATTTTAGGAATATGAAAAAATATTTTATGTGCATATGCTAAGAACATTATATTAAAAACATTTATACTAAAGACACCAAGGGGGTGGTTTCTCTTTAATAGTATAGATATATATATAATTTTTGTCTTTTGTTCTTATTCTCTTATATATATATATATATATATATATTAAACATAATCTATTTACGAGCGAAACAGATTTCTAAGGGAAAGATTACACGTACGCGGACATCCAATGCCGCCGGTGTTGAACCATGAATTGTCGACGTTTGTGTAAATTTTTTACGTTATTCATTCGAGCATAAGCCGGCTTTAAAGGTCACCTGTGTTACCATGTACGTCGCCAGTGCAGAGGAGATACGTTGCCGCACATTCGTTGTTTTTACTTAGAAAAAATTTTACATAGCTTTTGTTCCAATGTACGCGACCCGAAGGTTGCCGGCTATCTACGTACACAGCCTGTGTTAGCCAAGTACATTGCCGGCATAGGGCTGTTGTAGGTACTTTTCATCTTCTTCCTCGTTTTTCTTTCATTCGTAACTTATTTTTCTTATTATATATGTATATTACATTTATATCTAAACTACTTCTAAGTATTTTTACATGATTCTCAATCATTTTTCATGACATAACAACTCCTATAACATCTTTTAATCATCATACTATATGATTTTCTAACTTCTATACATAGTATAATACATAAATAGGGTTTTATGGTTGGATTTTACCTGGTAGGAGCTGATATGGAGGTGTTAAACCTTTTCCCAAAGCTTGAATGAACTTAGATTGATAGAAACATGGTTTAAGCTAATGTTTAACCTATAAACTTAACTTAAAACGAATCTACACTTACCTCCCTTTGTTATCTTCCTAAGTTTGGAGTTTGTTTAATGAAGTTATGTTTGGGTATGTTTTGTGGTGTAATGGAGGACAAATTTAGGGGTGGTTTAGTTGTTGCTAAAGTGTTGGTTGTGTTCATGCTTTATGGTGCAAGAAGAAGGAGAGGTTGGCTGCCAAATTGTAGATTTTATTGCTTTGGTTTTTTGTTCATTAAGAAGCTATATATAGAAGGAAGTGGGGGCAGCAACTTAACAAATTTTTGGCCAAGAATCTCCTCCGAATTCTACTTGTATTTGCATGCCTCCAATGCATTAAATGAGTTAGCTTATTGGTTGAATATGATTGGTTTCTCAATAATTTTCTTTGAATTTTGTTGTTCTTTTTTACTCTTTCTCTTTTTCGAATTCGCTGGCCAAAAATTGAGAAGATTTGCCCGCATATTAACTTCCATTTGCATCGATTTGGAGCAAATATTAATATAATATTATTTAGTTAATTAGTTATCTTAGTTTTAGTAGTTTATTAAGTTAAATGGGTATAATTATGTCATTTATTTGGAGTTTTATCTCAAAAAAATTATTTATACTTCTACAAATTTTCTAAGTTATCATTAAGTTCATATTTGAGTTTAAAGTTTAAGCGATTAATTATTTTTAGGGTTTTATCTTATGCGATTATGGTTTTATAAGTTTAATAGACCAATTTTGGTTTTAGTCTATAAGAGCTTCAGAATACTTAAACTAGAACAATAGTGTGATCCAAATATTATTTGGAGTCTATATTGTTAGTTATGGATCTATTTTTATTTCCATTGTGTATTTATAACCCTAACGGTTCATCCTTAAATTATCGTTTTCTAACTATAAGCTTTATCGATTATTTACTTTTTTATGCCCTTGAAGTTTTATCTTAATTACTTCCATAATTTGAGTTTTTGATTCCTACTAATAAATCTTGTCTTTGATATAAGTTATTATATAGAAAACTTTGTTTAAGGATTTAAAGATATATATTGGTTCATTATTACATGCGGTTTTAATTTAAGGTCGTTGTTGAGTCTTACACTAACATTCTATTTTCTATATTTTTATTTTTATTCATTTCTATTTGTATGAAAATTCTCAATGTTTACAGTAGTAGACATGGGTACAGTTCGATCTGAACTGAGAACCAGACCGGAACCATCACTGATGATTTCAGAACCAGAACTATACTGGTTGGCTGGTTCTTGGGCGGTATTTTGGCCTAAAACTAGTAGAATCAGCTATTCTGGCCGGTTCCATTAAAAAAATTATTGAAAAAATTTAAAATAATATTAAATATATTATTATTAATGTTTAAACTATTTTGTATGAATAGTAAAATTTATCATCAATTCACAACGTTTAATGTATTATTATCAACAACATAAATAAACATAACTTAGTATCATATGTAATTAGTTTATATAAACTTCTTCTAAAGGAAAATTTGTTTCATTAATAATGTGAAATTGTTTTTGTATTGTAATTTTTTTGTCCTTTAAAGTATTTTGCAATATCATATTATTAATTACAATTGATATTTGACGTGTTTGTATATAAATAAATTCACATTCTAAACAAACTAAAAAAAGTTTAAATAATTTAACACTTTTAAACCTAATAATTATTTTGATTTTAAAATTTATTTTATTAAAAACTAAAATTCATTTATTTATTTATTTTTTTTAAAAAAAATGTGGTTCCATAGTTCTAAAACAGGAACCGAGAACCTCTGTAGTTCCAAAATTGGAACTAAGAACCACCGGTTCTATAGTTGCAGACGAGAACCGTGAGAGATGGTTTCAGTTCTGGTTTTAGTTCTCAATTTCAAGAACTAGAATCAGCAATTTTGGTTCTGATTTGGTTCGGTTTTAGAACGACGATTCCAAAACTGGAATTAGGAACTGCCAATTCCATAGTTATAGATCGAAACCATGGGAGATGGTTTTGGTTTTGATTCCAATTCCTCAATTTCAAGAACCAGAACCAGTAATTTTAGTTCTAGTTAGGTTCAATTCTAGAACTATGCCCATGTTTACACGATAGCATATTTTATAACAATATAGTAATGATTTTTTATTTACATCATTTTATATATCATTAATCATTTTTTAAACTATTTAAAATGTTCTATTTTAATTTATCATTAAACATTGATCATTTTGATATAATTTTCCTAAAGAAAATGAGAAAACCAAGTTGGTACTTGATAAAAGATAAAAATTCATATAAATATTATATAACTCTTTTCTTTTCCTAGTGTTAGAAAAAGAAAAAAAAAATGTTTCCAAAGTTAAAATATTCCCATCCATTTTTTTTCAACCCTTTTATGCTTATCTCTCTCTCTTTACTTAACAATTAAATGTATTTATCGAGTACTCGAATTTGATAAAGGTTGGATTAAGGTAGTTTAGGCTTGGACTAGAATGGAGAGAATGAGGCTTGTAAAACAAAGACTTGGTTAGTGGGATGACCACTCTAATGCTAAAGTTAGATATTGTTATGATAAGCCCGTAAGTTAAATGTAAATGATTGGTTGAGTGTGACATTATCGCTCCCTTAGGATGTATGTGAGTATTTATAGGTGATTGACTTGGTAATTGTAGACGTCATGGTTGAGTGGGTGGTTAGTAATAATTTTAAAGGATGTGAGATAGGCCTACTACTTTGCTACTAGATGCTTGGTCCTACCGAGCTACCTGTGTCTGAGTGGTAAGCGAAGTGGTAATGATCGAGACTGAACAAAGGTCATGGTCGTCTAGATGAGGCTTTGCCTCATATTATTGTGTCTGTCATTAGAGTCTGAGCCTAGTAGGGTAGCTCAGCCCATTAGTGTGTTGGGCTCGGCTCTAGTAAGAAATGTTCTAACTTAAGCCATCAACAATACCATTACTTAAGATCCTAATATAATTATAAGTGAGTCAAGCTATTCTTGAGTTACTAAATCTCGGCTTAGCTTGAACTAAAAGTCTCATTTATTTAAATAAGCTAAACTCGAGCTCTAATTTAAGGTTACGAGCCTGCTTAAGAACAAGCTTCTTTAAGGTTGTGAGCAGGGTCATTAACAACTCACAAGCATGCTCATTAAGAAGCTTGCTATCCGGCTCATTGGTAGTATTGTGAGTATAATATTTATGAAATAGTATACATAAAATGAATAAAAAAATAGAAAACTAATTTCAATTTAATATACATATGTATATATACTATGTAACCCTTATTTGCTATATTTAGGTTTGAAATAAAAATAAAAATATAATAAATTTAAATAAAAAATGAACCAAACTCGAGCCTAAAATAAAGCTTGTTTGTTCAAACTAGCCAACCTTGATAAAAAACTTGGTTCAAACTTGATGAAAAACTCATACCAGCTCAAGCTCTATTTGTAAACAAGTCGAACTTGAAGTAAAACTCATTTAGCTAAATGAACCAAACTTAAGTTGAATTTCAAGCTCAAAAAAAGGTTCAGCTTGGCTTGAGCTCTATTTATAAACCAATGGAGCTCAAAATATAACTCATTTATTTAAACAAACAAAACTAGATATGAATTTTAACCTAGATAAAAAAGTTTGGTTCTAGCTCAAATTTGATAACTTTTTTCTTTTTCTTTTTCTTTTTGCCATAGTTCAATAAGTTTTAAATAAGCGGAGTCTAAACTTTATGAGTGGCAACATGATATATTGTAAAAGAGATATTATAAGTCCTATAATGAATTCAATTATATAAAAGCGGTACACGAACTGGGTTTAAAACATTACGAGATAGTTCGGTCCATATATGATGTGGTTTTAGAGCATTGAGAGGACTTTTCCTTAATATGAGAGGATCACAAAGGATGCATCTCTGGTGTACTAGTTATGATGCCCACGATAAACTTTGGGTAGCCAAGTGTGAAGCAGATAAATACTGAAAGCATCTAAGTAGTAAGTTTATCCCAAAATAAGTGCTCTCATATTCCAACTTTTTCCAATGACTTTGGTAGCATAGTTGAAATAGTGACGGGTTCTCTGCCCATAACGATAGAAGTTTTGAGGATTTAAGAAAAGGTCATGGCTAGAAGAGTTATTTATTGTTACGATAAGTGTCAAGCAAAAGTACGGTGGTATATGCAATTGAGGCATCCTAATAGATTGCTAGTTTTAAACCTTGTTCCTATTCCTATATCATCTAATCAATTTGATTGGGACTTCGTGGGCTTGGCTTGAGTTAGTTAGCTTATTCTCGGTTCAATTGTAGTGCTCATGGGGCTTTTGGGGTACTTTTAAAAAAAATTGCGAGAAAAGGTCGGTCTGGAAACTTATTCCAAATCTAGGCGAGCAAGACAGCGCCTTTGAAATTCCTCTATAGTGACAGCGTCTTTTATTTTGATTTGTTCTGAAGGCGACGTTCGAGACAGCGCTTTCAACATTACTACTAAAGGTGCTGTCGAGACGGTACCTTTAGTACAACGCCTTGCCTCTTTCTCATACCTGTAAATAATGCCCAAATACAACAAAGTCAAACCATAAAACCAGCTATACAACAAAAATTTAGGAAAAGAAAACAAACTGGACCACCACCACCACCTTTGTTACTCCACAAACCATTCCACCACTTATTAGAGGCAAACCTGACTAATCCAACATATTAAACCTGCAGTAAAAACATTTATTAACAATTAAAACTCCCGAAACCAATCCACTACTTAGTAGCAACATGCCCAACCAATCCAACATCCCAAAGCTACATAAATAATATTAACTAACCAGACAAACTCCTTGAACCAATCCAGTAACCATATGAGAAAAAACACCACCAAGATGAATAAAAGTTGATTACATAAAGTGAATTGGATAATATAATTGTGTTTAGACGAGAAGCATAAAAAAATAGGAAAGGTACAATCTTATCGTCTCCTAGTGCTGTGATGTAGACCTCTATCAATCCTGGAGGCTATGGATCGCTGACCACGCTGTGCCGATGCTGCCTTTAGATCATCCTCCTAAATCAGAGATGTACTGAAATCTAGTGGAGGGACTGGTATAGCCTGGTGGGTCTCCTAACTTGTGACAGCTGTGTCAATTCCTTACCCATGTCCTGATCCAAAGGTATTGGATGCCTCTTATGTGGTGGTGGAGGAGGATGACGTGATGAAGAGACTACCTCAGTGAATGGAGTGTGGTAGGATGGTAACGAGGAAGTGCTATGCCGTCCCTTCACAACTGCAGATGTGCCAGCAGATGATGATAGAGCGTGGTGGACAGAGTCATACCATTGCTGTTACTTGTACTCGATCTGGTCATCTACAGCGTCACCCTCATGCATTGTGTATCGATGCTCGGGGTATAGATAGTCAACAACCCCATGCTCATCGATTGTATTTATGCCACCAATCTACGATGGAGTGAATTTCTGCAATGTCAAAAAATAACCAAATCCGTCTAAACTGATCCGCCTGCATAGCAAGTGCAAACATTGGAGATTATATTTGTAAGTGTCTATCGCTATAGGAGAAGCCAAATACAAGATATATAACTCACCAATGTACCGATTCTGACACCAGTGTGGCTGAGATATCTCCTAGTGACATGTGTGAACCAACGTATGTAGTCTAGGTCGACAACAAGGGGAAACTCAACATCTACCAAGCGATCCCACCTCTCATTTCACATTTCATGGTAGACAGCATGATTGACAACCCAATTAGTGTCGATTCGCCCTCTAAGATCGATCTAATGCAGATCTGGCTCAATGTTAACTCCTGTTAGAACCCTTTGATAACCCCCAAACTGCCAAATGACACGATCAGGAAAACATCACTCAACATAACAAAAGAAAATTAGGGGGACACGGACCGTCCACACATCTACATCACGTCGATAATATAGAGGTAGCCTAGTGATGATTTGGTTGGTATATGACATCCAAACAACCTGTACCCCAACGAAAAGCTCAATACTGAGAAAACTTGAAATATTTATGGAACTAAATGGAAAAATGGATAGCTAATGTACCCGTTCAGCTCCGATTATGTCAAATGCCTCTCTCCATGTTGAAATGACATGAGATGGGTGTCGAGTAGTATCCCGAACTATCCCCCATCACGCAGCAAGTGGCGCTCCATCATCCAAAGATGGCCCAAAATGGGCACGAGGAGCAATAATAGGGAATCGATCCCAAGCCCATACCTGCAGTAAGACAACGGTTTGATCATTCAAAGGTAGTCCAAAACGGGCATGGAAAGTAATAACAGGGAATCAATCCTATGCCCATACCTGGAGTAAGACAACGGCTCTACCAATCTGCATAACATTTTCTAAAGAAGCACGGCATAATGATGGTACAACCAGCTAAGACATACATTACCCCAGCTATACTGCCCAACCTATGCTTACTCTGCTAACAATGGCAAGAACATAGTGTGTACCAATGAACCAGACTTACCTGCAAATATACAACCACCTATTAGCTGTAATATATATGCATGTGCATGGTTCGGTAAATGTGTGAAATGTTCCCGCAACCAAGTAAGGTAGAGACGGCCTCCACGGGACATACCTCCCTGCGGATAAGCACCCAATAACCTAACACACTTCGCCTGCCATTCGGTAGCTATGGATGTGGTACCGACAACAGGCAAGCCATCCACTGGTAGTCCTAGCTGCACCTCCACATCCTGCAATGTAATGGTGAGCTCTCCCTGGGGCATATGGAATGTATGAGTCTTTGGCCGCCATCTCTCCACCAACGCTAAGATGAGATGCCAGTCTAGCTGAATGTATAGGAGACGTGCAAGGCCTATGAAGTCGGCCTGCTCCAAGTAAGGCAAAAGATGTTTGTCAATGGGTTTTCCCACTACGTCATGTCTAGATGTCGGTTCCCTTTGTTTGACTACAAGGGCAGTGGCTGAGGCCTAAAATGACAGAGTTAAGTGCTACTCGATATGTTCTCAAAGTGCATCAACATAGCTTAATGGGAAACCATAGAGTAGGATAACATACCTCATCCAACTAAACTACTGATGAATGATGTCTGCCCTGATAGACAAGCACCGACGGATCAATGGGACCTGGCTCCATGTACCCTGTATGTAGGAAGGTAAATGTGAATCCTAAATGAAAAAGCATGAAAAATATGAAATAAGCATAGTAGGATAGCATCATATCGCTCAACCACTTTTAACCGCTAATATGCTAAACCTGGGCACATTCTGCCTTACTTTGTCCGGGTAACTCCTCCTATTATGACCCTCCCGTCTACATAGTCCACATGTGACTCTATCGGGTGGTTCTCTCCAATTTTTCCATCCTATATCGTTTTGTCCTTGGTTTTCCTTTTGGTCGTGCGATCGCAGAATCGGGGATAAGGCTGGGGAAGTTATATGGAGAAGGCTAATCATGATCATCACCAAATGGGAAGAAATGGGATTGATAGCATTGAAGTTCATTGGTCCACATATACCATGGCCCGACAAAAGAAGTCCAATCCACATTTGAGAACCCTACTACTGCCATAGCATGTGAGCATGGTAGTCGGTATATTTGCCACTTGTTGCATGAGCAAGTTTGTATGGAAAAGCCACTTTACGAGTTCTACCGCCATGTTTCAAATGACCTTTCTCACGTTAAGTGTCGGTTCGAACCTTAAATAATCCAATACTTCTGTTGAAACTAGTGTCTTGATGCGAACTCGCCCTTGCCGCCCATAAATCCATCTTCTTCTTTGCATAGGGTGTGAAAACCTCACCGCCCATTACAACTTTCCTCGCAGCATCAAGCCTCTCTTCTCAGTAATGACGCAGTTATAGAAGATTTTTTTAACCAGTCCCATTACAGGTAAGCCCCTCGCTCTCTTGATCATTGAGTTGTATGTCTCTGCCATATTAGTTGTCATGTACCCAAAACAATAACATCCATCAAATGCTAACGTCCATGCCTCTTTGCACAAGAGCAGATTTCCATTTGAATCAGTTTGGTTGAACCATTCAACTACTGCTTCATCAATGTTTTTGACGAGCTTCATAGATTTTTCGAATTTACGGGGTCATGCTTGAAATGCCGCATAAGTTACCAAGTTTTTGCACCTGATTCTTATAAAATTTGTTGAAATTGCTAGAAATATATCAAACACAAAATCGATGCACTGCAAAGGAAGGTTGCTACCCATTAGCCGCATCATCAACTGCCCCAATAATACCGGTCCTTCTATCTGAAATGAGACATATAGTCTCCTCTCCCTTATGTCCTATGACCCTTCGCTTCAATTTTCTTAAAAACCATGACCATGCATCTTTAGACTCAGATGGTGCCAGACAAAATGCTAAGGGTAATACGTGATTGTCTCCATCTATACCACCTGCCATGAGCAACACGTGCTTATATTTGCCATATAGAAATGTACCGTCCACACAAATAACTGGCCTACAATGCTTGAAGGCCTCCACACATGGGCCAAAGCTCTAGAATACCCACTTGAAATACACTTCATCTAGTTGTGATGATCTTGTCCAGCCCCATTCCACTATCGACCCCGGATTAGTTGACTTGATTGCATATAATAGCTTTGGGAGTTCATTGTAAGATTTCATCTAATCACCATAAACCATTGCAATTGCTTTTTTCTTACCTTGTCAAATTCTTCTACGGGAAACCATATATCCGTACACAACCAAGCAATGAGCTCAAGCTCCTTTGCCTTACAGTCTGGATTTTACCAAACAAAGCTGATAAATTCTCGAGCTAGGATATTCGAGTCTATTTGTGAATGGTCCTTCTCGAGTAAAGGATTAGTGTAAGAATGGGGACCATCAAGCTTTGTGATTACAAACAATCCTTCTAGTTTTTTCAAACAAGCTCGTATCCGCCATGAACAACCTTGATCACTTTTGGTGCAATGAGCAGTCCATAGAGTTTTCTTCGATTTGTCAACACGGAAGTTGCAATGTCTTCTTATGTGAAAAGATTTTACATCCTCAATTAGGTCATCCTTTGTCTTGAACATCATTCCCTTCACTAATTCTTGGTTATCTCAGATATTAGCAGACATAGCATCCATTTCATCTTCAAATGTCACATGCTCATCATTGCCTCCACCTAGATTAAAATAAGGAATTGTATCTCTCACCGATGCTTGACTTGGCTTTACATCACAAGGCCTTGAGCTAAGTGAGACATCCGAATTTCCAATATTACCTCTTTGAACTTCTTCTTCCACAGCATTAACATTCTCTTCATCCACCTCATCTTCTATTGTATCATTTTCATCCACATGATAGTAACCAACGAAATGATCATCTTTTAACCCGGTGGCAAACACCGGTGCCACTTCTTCTGCAACTCTATTCTCGAATTCTAACAGTGTCTCATCCACTTGCATTGGATCATATTGTTCACAATGCATATGTGAAACTGGCATAACAGCTTCCTTATGGAAAGGAACATTTGAACATGAACCACGCTAAAATTGTTGTACGCTAACATGGTAGCATGTTGTTCGTTGATGTAATCTCCACCACCAGCACTATTTGGAGGTGTGACTGCCCGATCATCGACTTTCATAAATATTTCCTGAATTAACTTAACACCCAACTCAGCAGCAAGTGAAATCAGATCTTCAAGACTGTCATCATCCACAATTGGCATTAACATGTAAACAACCCCATGACTCATATAATGTGCATGCCTATGTATTATCTCCACTTCACTGTTACCATGATCCACACCAATCTTGCCACAAATAATTTCCTTGAACTTTTCAAAACCGACATCCATCCTAACCTTCACTTTCTCAATGGGAGGCTTATCATATTGTGGCCCATAACATCCATCTATTATGTTTCCATGTGCATAAACAATGAACCTCTTACGTAGCTAGCCATTCCAAACCTATTGACAACAAATAAAAATGTTATATTTCTTTTCTTACAATTTCAATTATGATAACATCTTCAACTTCTTCAACATGTAAAACATCGTTCACTCAAATTCCATTAAACATCCCTATTGACAAACACACAGCTTTTAACCGATTGTAGCATTTCACCAAATACCTTTTAATCATTAACATCGTTTTATTGCATACTTCATTCATGAACATGCACTCCATGCTATATTCCTACAACACCTTACAACTCAAACCAACATCTACGATATATTAAATCGGACAAAATCATACTTTCAATGCCTCATATTACATTAAATATAAAAATCCACAACTTTGAACCATTTAGGTATTTTACCGAACACCTTGTACACATGGAAACAATCTCAATGTCAATGCCATAGATCAACAAATATAGTGACCTAACACTCACCAACACTCCATACACTACTTTACAACACTTCATAACTCAAAATCAAAAGCTATAACACTTTGATTCGCTCAAAATCACAAATTTCCTCAATTTCTCCATTTCTAATCATTTTTCCTCCAAAATTGCAACATAATGGAATAAACATTATCTTCTAGCAGATAATGTTGCACCGTGCTTGTCACGCCCCAAAGAGTACCTAAACGTGACAGTCCGCTACACTCAATATTAAAGCTTAAGTATGACAACCTTAGCC
Source organism: Combretum micranthum (assembly GCA_024138025.1). NCBI lineage: Eukaryota > Viridiplantae > Streptophyta > Magnoliopsida > Myrtales > Combretaceae > Combretum > Combretum micranthum. The sequence goes on along the minus strand of JAMXBD010000207.1, from coordinate 1,326,529 downwards.
ATTCCCAAAAGCTTTTATATTAAGTGTAAGGCGTGCTTTCACAAATTTAGAGGGCCATATATGGAATTATGAAGTTTAAGAAGATATAAATAACACATTTAAGAAAAGATGATTCATAATAATCATTTAGTCATATCAATGGTTTTACAAACTTAGGGACATTTTCCTCTGATCTCTAATCTATTACATGAATATTTGTACATCATTACTAATACTACACTTTATCTAAATTTTTATTACCTAAAAAGAAATTACCTGACCACAGGGTCCACGTAGCCTTAACCATAAGTAGGGAAACTGCAAAAGATATCTATCGGGGTATAAGCTAATAGGCTTAGTGAGAACTATTTCCATAAATAACTTCTTGTAACAAGATTTCAAACAAGTTGATTTAACAAACAAATGTAATGCAACAAACAAGTAGGCAAACAAGCATATAGTTTCCCGGGAACTATATGTTGAATGGATTTGCGCCCTCCATTCAGGGTTTGGTGATACTTATCCTCAAAACAAGTAGTCTTAATTTAAAAAGTTTTAAGCTTGCGAGCACTCATCACCAAGTATTCCGAATCTACTTGATTTGACCTTACTTTTGGATCTTCCGCCAAGCATTTCCCTTAAGCCACCAAATAATCGCTTTCGGATCTCCCACTAAGTGTTGCTTTCGACATGAGCTTACTATCCTTCTCACCCAAGGATAATAACCCAAAATGCAATGTGACTCACTTCGTGGTATGCATGAATTCATTTATTTATAAAGTCATAGCATAATTATTTTTGAATTTAAGGCGATCAAAGAATTTCATACCAAGCAAATATTATACCAAAGCAAACATGTAGAACAATTCCGGTTCCGATATTCTTAAAATTCTTTCAAAGAATTATTTTGCATACACATCGGATTATCTTTTCCTAATTCTAATGCAACTAATTTACAAGCACAACAAGTATAGCATTTAATGGAAATAAACTCACGATACCATGTCGACTATTCCTCTAGGTGGATGAGTCGTTCACACACTCCACTTAATCGTAATAATCCTCGGGGTATAGGAATCCTTCCTCGGGGTCACCTAACCAAAGAAAATACCCATAATGAGTATTCCTTGATGATTTTCTTAAAATTTGACAAAACAATGTCAAAAGAACGTTAAAGTTCGTATAAAGGAATATTCCAACTTAAAATGGCCATAACTTGGTCATTTTAACTCGGAATCGCCCATATAATATACCGATTTCTACCTACTCGAAAAGATCTACCCATTTCCAAAATTATTTTTAACAAACAAGGTCATATAGGCCTCGAAACAGTAGCGACAAAGTTCACCACGAATTTTCAAGTAAAAACAACTTTAGTTCAAGAAATCAAAATTTGTTTGATAAATACTTAGTTATCTATATAGTTAAAAAAATTCTCTTTTTATGACTATATAACTCATATTTAAGCATGCTCAAGTGTTTTGTTGTCCAATTATTTTTCTTGAGTAAAACAATGTTTGAAGAATATAGTTTTCAAAAATTGTTTTTGTAGATTTCTTGAAATGAATACTTTGTTTCCTTTTGTTTTCTAAAAAGGCTTTACGTTGGTTTTATTATTTTTCCTAAGTAACTTTTTTAAAATAAATTTTCTATTTTCTAAATTTCTACTATTTTAGAAAACACACTATTCTTCCTATTTATTTTTCTTGTACAAATTTCCTTTGTCTATTTGTTTACAAAAATCTTCATTTGAAAATTTCTCATTCTTTCCTCATGTATTATGTTTTTCATAAAAATCGTCCATGCATAAAAATTTATTTTCTTGATAAAAACAAAGTAGATCAATATGTGACTTAAGAAACCTTTTTATAGTAAAGTAGTTTCTACAATTTTAGTGGTTTCTTCTTGTAACTTGAAAAGAAATAACTTTATTTTTGTTTTCAAACCATAGATTTTCTTTGCCTATTTGTTTATAAAGGTCTTTACTTGAAAATTCCTTAGCCATTCATCTTGTTTATCTTTTTATAAAAAGAACCATTTTTGTATCAACAAATAGTTTCTTTTGAAAAACAAAGTGGAGTAATAAAGGTTTAAGTAGCTTTTTAAAGTAAAAGTAGTTTCTAAAATTATAGTGAGTTCTTTTTGTAACTTGAAAGGAAATGAGTTTATCTTTTGTTATCTTATAGATTTTATACTTCACATAAACTTATCTCTAAGTGACAAAATTCTTCTTTTGTTTGATTATTTTTAAAATTTCTGAACAACAATCTAAATGAACATGATTATGAGAATAATAGTAAACAAAATATCATAAAACATAAATAATAAAGTCAAGTATTGGAGTCTTAGCTTTTTCAAGGCTCCCGGGACTAAGAAGTAGACTAGTCCCAAAACAAAATGAAATGTAAGAAAGAAAAACTTATTTTGACTTAATGAGGACAAGTCTAAGACTAGAGGCTAGTCTTAATTCAACAAGGAATAAATAAATAAATTGCAATGGAATAAATAAATAAATTGCTTTGCATGAAATAAATAAATTGTAAGTGAGCTTATATGCTCTAAAGAATATGTATAGATATATAGATAATAATATATTAACAATAATAAAACAACATAAATATAAATGGATTGGCATGAACAAGAACAATACATGAACATAATGTAGTTTCATAACTTGTAGTCTTTGGAAACTCACACTATGGTCATGTAAAGTTACATGACATGAAGAAGAAGAAATAAATATGAAGTGGTTACCTAAAGAAGACTTTGGTATGGTTATGTGCTTATGGGTTTTGGTTTGTTGGTAGAAGTGGTTGTGGAATTATTTTGAGAGAGTTTTTAGAGGAGATTTTGGGAGAGTTTTTGTAAGAATTTGTGGGTAATGAATGTGTGAAAGAAGTGAAAGAGGAGGAGGGTATTTATAGGAAAATGTGGAGTGAATTTTGTGTGATTAAAATAAATGAAAAATTGAAACAAATTGAGGCCATAAGAGGGGGGGGGGGGGGGTGGTTTTGTGTCACGCCCCAATGGGTACCCTAAACGTAACAGTCGCCACACTCAATATTAAAGCTTAAGTATGACAACCTTAGCCATTCCCAAAGCTTTTATATTAAGTGTAAGGCGTACTTTCACATTTTAGAAGACCATATATGGAATTATGAAGCTTAAGGAGATATAGAAACATATTAAGAAAAGAGGATTCACAATAATTATTCATTCATGGCAAAGACTTTACAAACTTAGGGACAACTCCCTAAATTACTAATCTATTATATAGATATTTGCATGCTAATACTATGCTACGCTTTACCCAAGTTTCTAATGTTCAAGAGAGATTACCTGCCCGCATGGTCCACGTGGCCTTAACCATAAGTAAGGAAACTGCAAAAGATATCTATCGGGGTATAAGCTAATAGGCTTAGTGAGAACTATTTCCATAAATAACTTCTTGTAACAAGATTCAAACAAGTTGATTTAATCAAACAAATGTAATGCACAAGCACGTGGGCAAACAAGCATATAGTTTTCCGGGAACTATATGTTGAATGGATTTACGCCCTCCATTCGGGGTTTGGTGATACATAACCTCAATTCAAGTAGTTTTAAATAAAAATGTTTTCTTGCTCACGAGCACACATCGTCGAGCATTCCGAATCTACTTGATTGACCTTGCTTTCGGATCTACCGCCAAGCATATTCCATTAAGCCGCCAAGCAATCGCTTTCGGATCTCCCGCCAAGTGTTGCTTTCGACATGAGCTTACTATCCTTCTCACCCAAGGATAATAACCCAACCATGCAATGTGACTCACTTCGTGGTATGCATGAGTTCATTAATTTATAAAGTCATAACATAATTATTTTCAACTTTATGGCGATCAAGGAATTTCACACAAATCAATATTAAACTAAAACAATCACTTAGAACAATTCTGGCTTCGATATTCTTAGGATTCTTTCAATGAATTATTTTACATACATATCGGTTTATCTTTTCCTAACTCTAGTGCAACTAATTTACAGCACAACAAGTATAGCATTTAATGGAAATAAACTCACGATGCCATTGTCGTCTATTCCTCTAAGCGGATGAGTCGTTCACACACTCCACTTAATCGTAATAATTCTCGGGGTGAAGAAATCCTTCCTCGGGGTCACCTAACCAAAGAAAATACCCATAATGAGTTTTCTTTGATGAATTTCTTGAATTTTGACAAAACAATGTCAAAGAACGTTAAAGTTCGTATAGAAGAATGTTCCAACTTAAAATGGCCATAACTTGGTCATTTTAACTCGGAATCGCGCATATAATATACCGATTTCTACCTACTCGAAAAGATCTACCCATTTCCAAAATTATATCCAACAAACAAGGCCATATAGGCTCTGAAAAAGTAGTGACAAAATTCACCACGGATTTCCAAGTAAAAACAACTTCGGTTCAAGAAATCAAAATTTGTTTGATAAATACTTAGTTATCTATATAGTTGAAAAATTCTCTTTTTATAACTATATAACTCATATTTAAGCATGCTCAAGTGTCTTGTTGTCCAATTTATTTTTCTTAGGTAAAACAATGTTGGTTTGAAGCTTTTCGGAAATTGTTTTTGCAAATTTCTTTGAAATGAATACCTTGTTTCTTTATTTTTAAAAACATTTTATGTTGGTTTTATTTATCTTTTTCTAAGTGACCTTTGAAAATAAAATTTTCTACTTTCTAAGTTACATTAATACTATATTTGAAGTTTTCTAGGAATTATGCTATTCTTCATTTTTCTTGTGTAAATTCCTTTGTTTACTTGTTTTGCAAAAATCCTTACTCGATATTTTTCATTCTTTTTCTCATGTCTCATATTTTTCAAAAATAATCATCCATGCATGAAAATTTGTTTTCTTCATAAAAACAATGTGGAACAATTAAGGACTTTTTGTAGAAAAACTAATTTCTATAATCTTATTAATTTTCTTGTAACTTGAAAAGAAATAACTTTATTATTTTCAAACCATAAATTTTCTTTGCCTATTTGTTTGCAAAGGTCTTTACTTAAAAATTTCCTTAGTCATCCATCTTATTTTCTTTCTTATGAAAAGAACCATTTTTGTCAACAAAATATTTTCTTTTGAAAAACAAGGTGGGATAATAAGGATTTAAGTGGCTTTTTAAAGTAAAAGTAGTTTATAAAATTATAGTGAGTTCTTTTTGTAACATGAAAAGGAATGAGTTTATTTTGTGTTGCTTTATAGATTTTATACTTTACATAAACTTATTTCTAAGTGACAAAATTTTCTTTTTGTTTAAATAAAATTATGGACAACAATCTAAATGAACATGATTATGAGAATAATAACCAAAATAACATAAAGCATAATAAAGTCAAGTATTGGAGTCTTAGCTTTTTCAAGGCTCCCGGGACTAAGAAGTAAACTAGTCCCATAATAAGATAAAATGAAAGAAAGAAAAGCTTGTTTTGACTTGATGAGGACAAGTCTAAGACTAGAGACTAGTCTTAAAAACAACTTGGAATAAATAAAATGCATTGAAGTAAATAAATTGCATGAAAGATAAATAAATTGCAAGATTATGAGCTTATATGCTCTAAATAGTATATATAGCTATATAGATATAGTAGATAGTTATGAACATAAAAGAAACATAATAATCATAAGAGAAACATAAATGAATATAAAAGAAACATGAACATAAAGGAATTATGATTATGAACAAAAACAAAGTATGAACCTATTGTTGCTTTCTTAACCTTCATGGTTTTAGAAAACACACATTAAGTTCATACTAAGTAGATGAACATGGAAACTTCTTGAAGAATTTTTACCTAAAGGAGATGAGCTAAAGAGGACTTCTTGAAAGAACTTCTTGGAGAGAAATTCTTGAGAGATTTTGAGAGAGTAATTTTAGTGTAGAAGTGGTGTGAAAGAAGTGAAAGAGAAGGGGGTATTTATAGGAAATTGAGGAGTGATTTTTGTGTGATTAAAATAAAGAAAAATTAAAACAAATTGAGAGCATTGAGAGAGAGAGAGGGGGGGGGGGGGGGGGGGGGGGGGGGGGGTTGGGGGCGCCGGCCATGCATGGGGGAGGGGTAATTGTTTTACTTTTTTGACTTTTTGAAGAAATAAAAGATGTAATATGTAAGGTAGATGTGATATAAAGTTATGGGAAAGGTAAAAAGTTAAGATTATAGGTTTTGTAGAGTGTAAGAATAGGTGTAAGAAAAAGTAGAGATAAGATAATAGTGTAAAATAGTAATGAATAGTGTAATGTAAAGTAGATATGACAATTAAAGTACCGGTAGTAAGAAATACCGTTAATAGCTATATCTGTTATTTTTTTACTTACCGAAAAATTACGAAACTGATATTTTTGGAAAACTTATATTTTTACGAGTCTAACGGTGTATTCAGAATATTTTTACTATTCCGGGCTTCCGGACACATTTTCAAGAACTGTGTCCGTTCGGGTTCGAAGGACATCCGAATTTCGCGAACTGAAATTTTTATAAAACCTATGGTTATTACGAATATTCTAGCTGATTATCCCAACTTCGTTTTCTATGGCCAAAGAAAACGGCAATGCCAGATTTAGTTTGATACGGTAAACTAGGGTTTTGTTGACTTTTAGGGTTCCGTTTGACTTCCGGTTTAGGGTTTTATGCTAAACTGATTCCGAAAATTTGGGGGTTTACAGGTAGTGCCGGCCATGAGTGATGTGAGGGGAGAGAGATTTTATTTTATTTTTTTTTGTTAAATAAAAGATGTAATATGTAAGGTAGATGCGAAATAAAGTTGTGGGAAAAGTAAAAAGTTAAGGTAATAGGTTATGGAGTATGTAAGAATAGGTGTAAGAAAAAGTAGAGATAAAAGAATAGTGTAGAATAGTAATGAATAGTGTAATGTAAGATAGATATGACTAATAAAATATCGGTATTAAGAAAATACGCGTATAATAGCTATATTTGTCATTTTTAGCTACCGAAAAATCTTGAAATTGATATTTTTGAAAACTTTATATTTTTACGAGTCTAACGGTATATTCGGAATATTTTTCCTATCCCGAGCTCTGGACACGTTTTTCGAGAACCGTGTCCGATCGGGTTCAAAGGACACCCGAAATTCGCAAAACTGATATTTTTATAAAACCTATGGTTATTATGAACTATTCTAGCTAATTATCCCAACTTTGTTTTTCAAGGCAAAGAAAACGGCAATGCCGGATTTAATCGGTTACGGTAAACTAGGGTTTTGCTGATCTTTAGGGTTCTGTTTGACTTCCGGTTTAGGGTTTTATGCTAAACTGATTCCGAAAATTTGGGGGTTTATAGTGCTGCTCCACCAGCCATGCTAGACTACTTTATCCCTTAAGGGCCGCCCATTACCTTGCTATTTTTAACCGGAAAATTACACTAAAAGAACAGTAAGTTCTTAATATTTTAACTAATTAAAAATATTAAAATTATATAAAATAATACATTATTACTATACTAATATAAAATACACGAAAATGACATGATTGCTTAAAGTCATATCAATATATATGTCTATTATATTAAAAAAATGTTGTTTATTTATTTTAGTTATTAAAAATATTTTCTTCTATCCGTGTTTCTTTTCACAGTTTAAAATATGATTCCATATTTGAATTTGTTTTCAAACATCGATTCTCCCATTTAATTTTTTTTTTCTATTTTATCAGTATGTTAACTATAGAATAAGGTCAATAATAAAATTAGTATGTATATGGAGAGTGTGATTATTAATTTTCTTTTCTTTTATTATATTATTTTGTGGAATTGGGTTTACTTTTTATATCATATCGAAAACCTAAAAACCCATTCAAAACCCAATTTTAAAATAATTTGCAAAACCCATCCCAAAAAGTTTCTATGGACACATTGGTATGCCATACATCAAATTTAATTAGCAATTATCCCGATTGATTTGGTTGCATGTTTGTTTCGCCTAGTATAAGGATTTAACGAGTAGGATTATTTCTTATTCCATGCAGATTCTTCGAGATTTGGAACAAAATCCTCATCGAAGTCATCATCGGCCAGGTCTTCTACCCTGTTGAAGCCCACAGCAAGTTACTTGGCAAAGCTTAATCAAAACCAAGAATTTCACTTTCAAAGACTATTGAGGTAATCCGCTTAAAAACTGATATGATGTCTTTGGCTAGTGGTACTGCACCTATTCATTAACTTTGTAGTGTGCAAATGTACAATTTTCTTGCTGTATCTGAATAAATCCGTAGGCTTTCAACTCGGTGTTACAAGCACTAAGGTACGGAGATGTTTCTAAAATATTATAAAAAGGAGTATATATTTATGGTGCTACTTTTTTGCATCTTAATACCAGATCTCCAAAGGCAGTGGTGAAAGATGGGAAACAATGTTTGCAGACTTCATCCATTCTTCAGAATCATGCACCAAAAAGTCGGAAGCTTGAAGCTGGCTATCTGCCAAAGGTACTTAGAAATTGGAATCCATCGATTGAATAGAGAGTTGTGTTCTTCTTCTTACTGCATTTTGATGGTGTAAGATCTACCTTGAAATCAGTCGAATTATTTACTTCACAATGGGTGGTCTTTTCTGATTGATAACAAATGTGATAATCGACTTGAAGTTGATCATATATCAATAGCTTAGCAACAAGTTGAATGATTCTTTGCACATTGTTTGCGAATTAAACCATTTACACAATGGTTCAAAATGTTCAAGTTTGGAACTCATTGCTCACTAGGATTTTGCATCTTTTTTATTGGAATTTTTAAGATCCTGCCCTCCCCATTCATGGAATTTTGTTAGCAATTGCAATCGTCTACAACCCTAAATTTTTAATGAATGGGCACTATTTTTACCGATAATTCATCGCTTTAGGTTTTGGACATTATTAAATAAATAAGGGTTCTTTGGTGCAGGTAGCTCATTGAAGCACCGTGCCCCATTCCCACACAGGCCATTCAAAAATGAGGTGTGTTCTCTGCAGCATTCCTGTCCACTTTTGAATTTTGAATGACCTTCTAACTTTGTAATTTATATTAGTTTGAGCCAAATGTTGGTTTGACAAGACCAAAACCAAAGGCAACTGTCCCAAGAGAACCCCACCTCAAAACAACACTAAGAGCAGAACGACACAAGTGCTCCTAAACTTCACATAAATGATCAATGATATTGGTCGATGATGTTTATATATGTGCGTGTTTCATTTCATAAGTAGAGTGACATGTATTTTCTAAAATTGCAGGCTCAAGGACGGTGCAGGATCAACTGAAATATAATATCGCACTACACTACTTCCAAAGCATGCCAAGAGGTTGCTAAAGTTAGTATAAACCAATTAAAGTATATTTGTTCGATTCGAAAGCATACAACTTGAGATTATAAAACTTCCAATGGACTATATTCTAACGATTTTGCTTACTTGCCCTGGAAAGAAATGATAAGTAGCTAGTTTATGCACGAGATGTTGTTGATTCAATCTGTAACAATGATGCTTTATATATGTTTTGATGCATTCATGCAAAAATCATCTTTTACTAGATATCTACAAAATTTAAAACAGTAGTTACTTCGTGAAATAATAAAGTTTCTTTTTCTTTTTTTTTTTTTTTTTTGGGCAGGTAGTCAATAAATCAAACTCTTCCTCTACATCAAAAATAACAAGCAATCTTAGGTATATAAGTGCCCTATTTATCAAATCATTCTACTTCTTTTTTTAAAGTAAAGATGTCAAAGTCTAATGATATTGTGGCCTTATTTGTACCAATATGGCATGTATCTTGAAGATTTCATAATAGAAGCGATTGCAGAGACCTTTTGGAAAATTAATCTATGAATTTGATTTATTGAGCTATATCCCTAAAGCATATCTAGATCTCTAGCTTGTACATCTTATTCAAAAGCAATTCGAATTCCATCTCTTCAATTTTGCTAAAACAAATTACATATGAAACTTTCAAACCATAGCGCAAGATGAGTGGGAACTATTTTAACTGTCAAGCAGCTACTGTACCTGGGCGTGTCCCTGCTCCTTATTTTGCATATCGATACGCATTGTAATCCTTGCAATCTCTTTTGCAGGTCAACTCCAAAAGATGGTACAGAGCAGGAAAAATGTGAGAAAACTAATAAATGTGGAGTTTATCCACCAAATAAGAAGGTAACATAATAGTGTCCATGGATTATTTTGGTTTCACCCAGTTGATTCCTTCAAGTCTTCATGAAAACATTGCTCGGTGATTAATATTTAATCCAGGAAAGTAAATCTTTGATGGAGACGATTTATCCACCCACATATCCATTTCAAAAGGTAAGGTTCACCTTCTTACTTGTGTCCTTTCACTTCCCAAAAAAAAAAAAAGTGATTTCTAATTGCAAGTATGCTTTGCCTTTCGAAACATTATTAAACATGTATTTTTTATTTTTATAATTGTTACCAGCTTTCCTTGAGATCTGAAGCTCAGCAAAGTAGGACCTTCCAGTCAAAACTGCCTCAACAAACAAAGGTTGGCTCTTTGAACTCTCTTTTGGGATCTTTCTTAGTAGCATTTCTAAGTTCCTCCCCCCACCCATTCATTGGATCTTTTGTTAGCTGTTGCAGTTGTGTATAACCCTAAATTTTTTAATGAATGGGCCCGGTTTTTACTGATAATTCATGGCTTGAGGTTTTGGACATTATTGATAACTAATGGTTCTTTGATGCAAATACCTCATTTGAAGCACCGTGCTCCATTCCCACAAAAGCCATTAAGAAATGAGGTCTGTTCTTTAGAGCATTCCTGCCCACTTTTGAATTTTGAATAACCTTCTAACTTTGTAATTTATATCATGTTAGTTTGAGCCAACGTTGGTATGATAAGATCAAAACCAAAGGCAACTGTTCCAAGAGAACCCTACCTCAAAACAGCATTAAGAGCAGAAAGGCACAGGTGCTCCTAATTTTCACATAAATGATCAATGATGTCGGTCGATGATGTTTTTATATGTGCGTGTTTCATCTCTTAAGTAGAGTGACATATATTTTCTAAAATTGTAGGCTCAAGAATTGTGCAGGATCAACTGAATACAATGTCGAACTACACTACTTCCAAAGCATGCCAGCGGGTGCTAAAGTTAGTATCTATTGCACCACTTAGTTTGTATTTGTTCGATTCGAAAGCATACAAAGTTGAGATGATAAAACTTCCAATGGACTATATTCTAATGATTTGCTTACTTGCCGTGGAAAAGAATGATAAGTAGCTAGCGTATGCATGAGATGTTGTTGATTCAATCTATATGACAATGATGCTTTATTTATCTTTTGATGCATTCAAGCAAAAATCATCTCTTCCTAGAATGTATCTTTAACTAAATGAATACCTTATATTTTGCAGGCAAATTCTAAATCAAAATTACAGGTAGAAAATAATATAAAGGATAGATCACAAAGTTTCAGTGAAAAGCAATGCAAATTCAAGGGATGTTCTAATACTAGAAAAGGAAAATGCACACTGCATTAACAGGTTTTAGCACTAACATTCCACAAGTTGAATTTGTTTATTCTTTTTTATTCTGACTCCAAACTGGATGTATTTTAATGACAACCTTCCCTTGGCTATTCAACATGCTAGCTAGAAATTATTAAGTTTCTTATTTCATCGATGCTGAAATTTTTTCTCCATGTATTAATTACTAGATCTTGTTGCAGTTTTGAATGATAAAGGCGACACCAATGATCTTCGGCGGGCTTATTTGACTTAACAGAGCAAGGGATGCACTAACAAGTTGAAAACAGGCATCACAACTAAGCAGATCGTGATATGCATGTACGCTTAGTTAAGAAGACTGAATAAGTTTCTACACTTTTGTAAGGGATGCTACATTCTACGGTAGAATATGGAATGTGTCGTCACATGAAACATACACAGTTGTACAATATTGACGAATTTACATTTTCAACCTAACTCAGCCAATCGGTGAAAAATGGTGGCTTGCCCAATGTATAAATCACATGAAAAGCTTGCATGCACAATTAATATGAGCAATTCAACTATCTTTCTGGAAAAAATTTATCTATTAGAATTATATTTGGATGGTCTATTTTTCATATGAATATGTCCGATTTGTTTTAATATTTTATCTATATATAATATTTTCATAAGAACCATAAAAAAATTCTTAGAAAAAATTTTGGAAAAAAAGTCTGTATGTACAAGAAAGAAAAAAAAAAAAAAAGCTAGTCAGATAGACCCATGGATTGTTTGAAGTTGTCAGTTGATTAATTGTCCAGACCTTGCTGATAAAATATGACGATGGCTGAGATTATGGACGCCTACATAAATAATAGCCTGGGGCACCTAGTAGTGGCTAGAAGTTCATGGCTGATAGAATTATTATCATATTATTACAGGAACTTGCTATGGCTTTATCACGTGCTTTCGTCATATAATTTCGTTGGAAAAAATAAAAAGTTAGAAGAGGTGGTTTATTACTTTTTCGATTCCCATTGTTTCCCAACAAATCACAATAACACCTTGAAGATTGAATGAATCAAAACAGATCTTTTGTCTATGCCACACCATAATACATTTTTCTATGCACATACGATGTAACAAAGTAGAGAATAGGATCTTTATATGCCATTAACTGGCACTATTTGAGGAGCACTCTACTCAATTTTAGAGTTCCACATCAACAATCGCAGCATTGAAGAGGGACGATGTAAGAAAGGTAAAAACAGATCTCAAATTCATATTCCAAGAAGAGGCAATGTAAAGGAAGTTTTATGTCACAATAAATTTAATGTCACAGTCAATCCATTGTCTAATAGAAGGCAACAAAAGAAATATAATGTGCTACAAAATAAATAAATAAATAATAACAAGCAACTAAAATTTAATATAATAAATTAAGATTATGAAGAGTTTTTAATGGCGAGTTTTAATCTATTTAAAAAACTTTTTTTTATTATGATGTTAAAATGATAAAATCTAATGATATAATGGATTTGGAAAAAAAAAAAAGCAATTATGGTGAATATAGTTTGGATAAGAAATGAAGCCCTATAATAATGAAAAACATAATGTGGCAAGGAAATGAGTAATATTTTGGTGAATATAGTTTGCATAGAAAGTGTGCCATGTGACATTAGATCAAGCCCCTGATATGGAAAAAATGGAGTTTGTGCGGCAAAATGCCCTTACACTAATGAATCGGGCTTAACATGTGCAATGAGGCCTATAATGAAGCATGTACCATAAAATGATGAAAATGTGGTTTGACTAGCGATATAAGCCTTCCATTTGAGGAATTGTGCCCTATTATGATGATGATATGAGACTTACAACGATAAATGAAACTTTTATATGTTGAAATTACCTATAAAATGATGAAAAATTTCTTCATAATCAAGTAAAATGGATCCTAGAACAAAGAAGCTACCCCTACTGTGGTAAAATGGTCATTGGAATAATGAATTTCCTCATACTATGGTAAAATGGCCCCCGGAACTAGGAATTCCCCCTAAAGTATTAAAATGACCTCTCAAACAAGATTTTCCCTCCAATTGTGGTAAAATGGCACTTAGAATGAGGCATTTTGTCCTTATGGTAAAATGCCCCATTGGAACAAATATTTCCCTCCTACTGTGGTTTTTCCAAGTGTGGTAAAATAGCCCTCGAAATGACGAATTTTCCTATAGTATGGTAAAATTACTCTTAGAATGAAGAATTTGCCTCTATATGGTAAAATGACCCTTGAAACGAGGAATTACCCCTAGTATTGTTAGATAGCCCCCGGAACAAATAATTCTCTCTTAGTCTTGTGAAATAGCCCATCGGACAAGGATTTCCCTCCAACTATTGTAAAATGGTCCCCGAAACAAGGAATTTTCCCATAGTGTGGTAAAATGACCCTTGGAACAATGAATTCCACCGTAATGTGGTAAAATGACCCTTGGAGCAATGAATTCTCTCCTAGTGTGGTAAAATGGCTCATAGAATGAGAATTCCCTCCCTAATGTGGTAAAATGACCCTTAGAATGAGGATTTTTCTTCTAATGTGGTAAAATGGCTTCTAGAACAAGGAATTCTCTTCTAGTGTGCTAAAATAGCTTGGGAACGAGGAATTCCTCTATTGTGGTAAAAGGGCCCATAGAACGAGGAATTTTCCCCTAATGTGGTAAAATGGCCCATAGAACGAAGACCCCCCCCAATCATAATGCGATAAAAATGGCTCCTAAAATGAGGAATCCTCCCTCCCTAGTGTGATAAAAATGGCCCCTGGAAAAAGATATACCCCCCTCCCCTCCCTCCCTTAGTGTGCTAAATGGCCATCAAAATGAGGAATTCCACCCTAATGTGGTAAAATTGTCCACAAATCGAAGAATTCTCCTCTAGTATGGTAAAATGATCCTTCAAATGAGAAATTTCCTTCTAGTATGGTAAAATGGCCTTAAAATAAGAAATTTCCCTCTATGTGGTAAAATGGCTCTTAAAAAGAATTATCCCTTATGTGTTAAATGGCCATGGGAATGAGTTCCCTATAGTGTGATAAAATGGCTCCTAGAATGAGAAATTTCCTTCTAGTGCGGTAAAATAGCCCTTGGAATAAGGAAACCCGCCCTCCCCTCCTCCCCTACCAAAACAAAAAAAAAATGTATGATAAAATGGATCTTATAATGAAGAATTCTCTCATAGTATGGTAAATTAGCCCTACTCAAGGATTTTCCCCTAGTGTTGTAAAATAGCCCTTGAAATGAGAAATTCCCTCTTATTATGGTAAAATTGCCCTAAAAATTTCCCCCTAATGTAGCAAAATGGCTAGAGAACGAGGAATTTCCTCCTAGTATGATAAAATGGCCCTCAAAAGAGGAATTCCCCCCTAGTTAGTTGAATGGCCCTTAGAACAAGGAATTTCCCCCTAATGTGATTAAATGGCTCATAAATGATAAATTTCCCTTAGTGTGGTATAATGGCCCTTAAAATGAGGAATTCCCCCTAGTGTAATAGAATGACCTTAAAACAAGGAATTTCCTCCTAGTGTAGTAGAATGGCCCCCGCAATGAGGAATTTCCCCTAGGTGGTAAAATGCCCATAGAACAGAAATTTCTCCTTGATGTGATAAAATGGCTTCAAATGAGGAGTTCCCCCCAGGGTTGATGTAGATGAGATAGCTAATTCATTCATGGATAAGGAATCATCCAAGAAGCAGCCAAAGAAGCATAAGGATAAGGTTGCCGGCTTTGTTGATTGGTCGAACACCACCTCGTATGCTGCCGGTTTTAATCAAGGCCATCGACGTTCCTAAAGCACACGTCCGCTTAGAGCCAACGTATGACGTCTCCTGAAAGCAAAATTTTAAAGCCTTCTTCAACCGCAGTGTATATTTAAAGGCCGCCAGTGTAGATCATTAAGCCACTAGCGTTTGACCAGCTTACATTTAACTGACTTAGTTTTTATTAATTCGTTTTGGGTTTCTTGTGTAGTATAAATAGTAAAGTTCCAAACTTTTTCAGCAGACTATCATTTTTAACATTGAAAAACACTTTTTTGACATCTTTCTCAGTAAAATTGCAATATTTTGCAATCTTGATTTCTTGATTTAGTCGATGTGTTGGATCTGGGTTTGTTTTCGCCTTCCGCACTACGTCAAAGACTCAGAGTGGTATCAGATAGGGATGTAAAGGGGGCGGGTTTGTGATGGTTCATTCAGAACCCAACCCAACCTGATTTTGTGTAAAGGGGTGTCCTAGAACCTGACCTGATTTTAGGAAACCAAAACCTGACCCGATTATAGGAACCCAATACTAGTGATTGTATATGCTAGGAAAAATAATTTAAAAAAGAAAGAAAAATCAATCAATTATCCTTATTCATGATAGTAAGTAGACTTATTTATATCCTATCATGTGACTTAATACATAAATAACAAAAAGATTGAACAAAAAACATCATTCAACTAATGAATAAGTAGATTCTTTAAACTAAAATTTTTAATTTTTTTAATTATAAAGGGTTGGGATGCCCAATCAGGTTATGAGTATGACCCAAAACCCAGCCCTAAACCTATAGGTTTTGACCTTATAGGGATTTTAATGGGCGGGCAGTCAGGAACTCTATAACAATTCGTTCCGTTGCATCTCTAGTATCAAGCCCGGTTAAATTTTGTGTAGATGTCTGCTAACGACCGTGTTTATAGAAATCGTACTCTTGACGGTGTTCAAGATGTGAGAGTCTAGGGACTAAAGTTCCTAGGATGGTAATTGATGCCATGGATTAGAGCATCGACGTCTAGAAGAGCATTTTGAAGATCTAATTAAGCGTTTTGACGCCATGGCAGTAGATGCCAACAGAGACAAGGAAATTGGTAAAGACGACCAATGGCAAGAGATGCTTATGACGGTCCAATCAATCGATCTATCGCTACAAATCAAAGGGTACAAATTTCTAATGAATAATTTGAGGAATAAGATAAAATTATATATGAAGAGAGATAGCCGCGGAGGAGAGGTGGTGATGGTGGGTGGTAGATACCAGAGAAATTACTATGGATATGATCAAGGGATGGTGGAGATTTCCAATTAAAGGTAGACATTCCTTGTTTCAGTAGCAATTTAAATATTGAGGAGTTCTTAGTGATTGGTTAGAGGTTAATAATTTTTCAATTATATGGATTTTCAAAGGAAAGGAGGATGATAGGTTGGTTGCTTGCAGGCAGTTGAAAGGTGGAGCCTCTACTTAGTGGGTGAGGTTGCAGAACAAAAGGCAAAGAGAGGTAAACAGCCTGTGCGGACATGGTTTCCATGAAGCAATTGTTGCAACGGGATTTTTTTCCTCCTGATAATGAACAAATCTTGTTTCAATAACCAGTAACGTTGTCAAGGCCAACGATCTATTTATGAGTATATGACCGAATTCATGAGGTTAGTTGAGCGGAATGATTTGTGGGAGAGCGAACGTCAGTAGGTAGCCAAGTATTTTTATGGGTTAAAATTACAAATCAGGGACAAAATTGGAGAAAATGTGTTAAGGAGCTTGAATGAGGTGAAAAACATTGTGCTTTAGGCAAAGATGATGATATAGGACAAGGGTAGCCGTTTTGATGGAGGAAATAAGAGATATGGAGTTGAGGGGGACGAGCAGTAGCAAGTCCATGACCGAGAAAAATAAAGGTCATGAGGAGAAGCAGAATGTGAGTGGAGAAAAGAAGGATGATAAAGCTATTGGCAAGAAGCCCATTGAGGCTAAGGATGTTCAGAAGCAAAGCAATCCCTATGCCAAGCCTATTTTGGGTAAGTGCTATAGGTGTAATCAGCTAGGCCACCGGTTAAATGAGTGTCCAAATAAGAGAGGGGTAAACATTGAGGAGAGAGATGAGGAAATTTGTCGTAAGCCTAATGGTGATGATTAGACATCGGCACGGCCGCCCCAAATCATCCCCGATGGTTCCGTACCTGGGAACCACCCCATCGGGGATTGTTTTAAACCACCAGAGGGTCTGCCGGTTCCGGCAGGTCCTAGCGGTTCCTCCATGCCGAACGGTGGTTCCGACCCAGCTCGAGCAGAAATTAAAAAAAAAAAAAAAACAAAACATATACATTACAAATATGGGACTAGATAATGCTAAGCATTCTGCATTTCCAAATATTTAATGTTGTCAAATAAAAAGAACAACTCCTTTGGCAATTTGACGTATTATCTGAATTTATTGTGCTTATGCCTATTTGTTACCAAGGAAAAAAGAAAAAATAAAATACAAAAAGATATAGTCGCACCCATTCTGAT
Source organism: Combretum micranthum (assembly GCA_024138025.1). NCBI lineage: Eukaryota > Viridiplantae > Streptophyta > Magnoliopsida > Myrtales > Combretaceae > Combretum > Combretum micranthum. The sequence goes on along the minus strand of JAMXBD010000207.1, from coordinate 1,308,772 downwards.
ATTTGTGCTATCATGTCAACATAATGATGCTCTTTTGCATCAACTAATCTTGTGAACTACAGACTTCATGACATAATGCATATGAAATGAATGGACCTTGGTTAGGGATAATATATTGTTTATATGTGAACTACAAACTACAGACTTCATGACATAATTCATTATTACTATCATGGGTGTTGGTGTTGTAGTCAGAGTCAATGAATTGTGTGATTCTAGTTAGTTATTTGTTGTTATGGTAGTTAGTGTGTTCATGTTGTTGTGGAGGTAATATGTAATATCTAGCACAATGAAATTTACTCGTCATCATTTGCCTGTATGTTAATCAACTACTATGTGTTCCATATTGTGTTTATTATTTGCTAACCATTATATTTTATTTGGAAAAATTTTAAATGTTTATTTTGGGTATAAATAAGTTGAAATTGCTTATGTTGATTTTAGGGATTTTTTTTCATTTTTCGATTAATTCAAAAGAAAAAACTGGTTCACCGACCCGAACCGTGCTGATGTCTAGTGATGATGATATATATTAGTATATAGCAAATCTAAGCATGTGCATATTAATTACTTGAGGAGTGTATTAACTATGTCGAGAGAAAATAAATTATATGCTAATCTGACGAAATGCATCTTTATGTCAAAAAGACTATTATTTTTGGGATTTGTTGTGAGTTAAGAAGGGATTACAGTTGATGATAAGAAGCTGAAAGCTATTAGGGAATGGCCAATTCCAAAGACAGTGACTGAGCTAAGGAGTTATCTTATATTGGCTAGTTTTTACAGGAGGTTTATTAGGCACTTCAGTACTATTGCTACTCCTTTAACTAACTGTCTAAAGAAATGAAAGTTTCAGTGGGGGAAGATAATGAGACTAGTTTTGTTGTTTTGAAAGAAAAACTATATAATGCTCATATGTTTGCATTCCCTGACTTTAATAAACTCTTTGAAGTTGATTGTGATGCTAGTGGAGTGGAAATTGGTGCTATGTTATCTCAAGAGAAGAGACTTGTTGCTTATTATAGTGAGAAGTTGTGTGAAGCTAAGAGGAGCTGGTCAACTTATGATAAATAATTTTATTTTGTGGTGAGGGCAGTAAGAGTATGGGAGCAATACTCCGTATGGAAGGAATTTATTCTATATTCTGACTGTGAAGCTTTGAACCATCTGAGTGGTCATATGAGAATTAGTAAAGATATGCATCCTAGGTGGATTTAATTCTTGTAGAGATTTCCATTTAAACTTATGCATAAATTTGGAGTACAAAATAAGGTGGCTGATGCGTTGAGTAGAAGAGCTGTCTTGTTAATCACTATAAGTATTGACGTTGTGGGTTTTGAAAAGGTGAAAGAGTTGTATGTTGATGATGTTGATTTTGGTGATATATGGCAAAAGTGTACTACAAAAGAACCTTGTGATGATTATCATATCTTTGAAGGTTACCTAATGAAAGGAAATCGGTTGTGTATTCGTGAATCTTCCTTGAGGGGGAAACTAATTATAGAACTGTATGGAGGAGGATTAGCAGGACATCTGGGGCGGGACAAGACTATTGCTGCAGTAGTTGGCAGATATTATTGGCCTCAGTTGAGGAAAGATGTTAGTAGGGTTGTCCAAAGGTATTACAACTGACAGACATCAAAGGGCCAACCTCAGAATGCTAGCTTATACACTCTATTACTAGTTCCAAAGAACATTTAAGAAGATCGATCTATAGATTTTGTCTTAGGTTTGCCTCGTACCCAATGATGTGCTAACTCAATTTTTGTAGTTATTGACAGGTTCTCCAAGATAGCTCATTTTATCTCTTGTAGGAAGACTGCAGATGCTTAAGCAATTGCTAAGCTAAAGTGGTGCGTCTACATGGAGTTCCCAGATCTATCACATCAAACAGAGATAGCAAATTTCTTAGTCATTTTTGGAAGACATTGTAGCACATGTTTGATTCATCACTAAATTATATCAGCATAACTCACCCTCAAACCGATGGAAAGACAGATATGACCAACAAGACACTTGGAAATCTAATCAGAAGCATATGTGGAGAGAAACCAAGGCAATGGGATGTGGCTTTTATCTCAAGCTGAGTTTGCATACAATAGTTCTGTCCACAGGACAATAAAGCAGCCTCCATTTAAGGTTATCTATACTAAAGTTTCACAACATGCTTTGGATTTGATCAAGCTTCCCAAGGGTTCTGAATTTAGTACAACAACAAGGAATCTTGTAGAGGCTTGGCAAAATACAACATCGAGGTACGAGAAAGGATTGAATGATCTAATGCCAAGTACAAGATAGCAACAAATAAACATCGTAAGAAGCTCATATTTTCAGTAGAGGACCACGTGATGGTGTTTTTGCAAAAGGAGCGATTTCCAATTGGGAAATATAATAAATTGCAACCTCAAAAGTATGGTCCATATCAGATAGCGAGAGAGATCAATAACAATGCATATGTAGTTAGGCTTCCTGACAGCATGGGTATCTCAAAGACATTCAACGTTGCTAATTTGTTTCTTTTCCATCCCGATGATGTACCTTTATATCCATATGAGAAATCGGGGTCCAGTTCTTTGCAAGTAGGAGAGAATGATGTAGATGAGATATGTAATTCATTCATGGATAAGGAATCATCCAAGAAGCAGCCAAAGAAGTATAGAGATAAAGGTTGCTAGCCTTAAAGGTCGGCCTTGTATGCCACCAGCATTTAATTAAGGCTGCTAGCATTCCTAAAGCGCACCGCCTGCCTAGAGCCAATGTATGAGGTCTCTCGAGAGCAAAATTTTAAAGCCGTCTTCAATGCAGCCAACGTATATTTAAAGGCTGCCAGTGTAGGTTGTCTAAGCCGCCAGCGTTGGACTAGCTTACATTTAACTAACTTAGTTTTTATTAATTTGTTTTAGGGTTTCTTATGTTAGTATAAATAGTAAAGTTTCGAACTTTTTCAGTAGACTATGATTTTTTAATATTGAAAAACACTTCTTTGAGATCTTTTCTCAATAAAATTGCAATCTTGATTTCTTGATTCAGCCGGTGTGTTAGATCTGTGTTTGTTTTTGCCTTCCGCATTGCATCAGTGTGGTAGAATGGCTCTTAGAATGAGGAATTCTCCCCTAGTGTGATAACATAGCTCCTAAAACAAGAAATTTCCCCTTAGAGTATATACATATGATATGATTCTGTATATAAGAAATTATATGATATACATACATAAATATAAACTATACAACATATATATTACAAATCCGACACACATTTTGTATATAAAGCTTTTATATATTCTATAACACATAATATATATTCTATATAGCATATGTGAAAATTTAGAAATTTTATATATCAATCTAACATAAACATATACAAATTTAATGTATTACAATAACACAAAAGAGCATCTATAAATCTTATATTTTGATATAATATACCTATTAGATACATGTGAGAACATATGCAAATATGTCATGTATTACATTAACGTCTATATACACATCATATAAGACCTATAAACATATAATATTTTTTCATGTTTTAAAAGAAAATATACAATACACATGAGCAAATATATCATATCTAACATTTAAAATATATTTATAGTTTACAAGTTTCATTTATAAAGATTTTATATGTTACTATATTATACACATATATATCTTATATAACATATAAGATTATATACAAATGTTATATACTACTATAAATTTACAAATATCTATACGTTATATATAACATAATAGAAGATTTACAAATTTTATATATTAATATAACAAATGATGTTATATACTATAACATAATTAAGATACACACACACACACACACATATGATATGTGTATTTTATATTATAAAATATGATACATGATATATATAAATATATATATATCCTACCTAATATTTTATATAACTTATAAGAACACTTAGAAAATTTATATATTGTTGTATCATCTAAAAACATATAAGGATTCAATATATTATTATCATATAATCATATCATGTACAACATATATGAAAATTTAATAACTTTACATATTGCTATAACTTAAACATATTCAAATTTAATATATCACAATAACATTTTAAATATATGTATTTGATATAACATATAAGATATATATGCTTATGACATGTTCTTCTATCTTATATGATAATATATGATATACAAATACAATTATATCATGTACAATGTATAAAATATATATGATACACAAATTTTATGTATAAAAATTTTACATATTAATATAATATAATATATATACATCCTATGTAATATAAAGGAACATATACAAAATTTATCCAATACTCTAACTTTGTATATATATTATATGTCTTATTTTACGTATAAAAATTTTACATATTAATATAACATAATATGTATACATCTTATGTGACATATAGGAACATATACAAAATTTATATAATACTCTATCATGTAACATATATATATACTATATATCTTATATAACATATAAGAACATTTACAAATTTTATATGTTGCTATAACATACATATTAAATACATATATAGATATATGCAAATATATTCTGTGTTGCTATAACATCTAAATTGTATATCATATATAACATATAAGATATATATATATATATAAACAAATGATATTTTTTTATGTTTTAAAACAACGTATATAATATACATAAACAAATATGTTATGTACAACAAGTAAAGTATATATTAAATACACATACTTTTCAAATTTCAAATTTTTTTATATTAATATAGTGTCTAATATATACCCTAATTTAATATATTATTGTAAATATAAAATATATATGTCTTAATTTAATATATTACTATAACATATAAAGTATTTATATTCAATATAGCAAATGGTATATTTATTTATCTTATATGTTAAAACAAATGATAGACATATACGGACATATACTATATCACCGTAGCATCTAAATTATATATCACATTTGACATGTATATATCATATGTAACATATAATATATACACATATTGTAAAAATTTCACATGTAAATATTTTAAATATTACTATAACATATAAATTTTATATATATCCTAAATAACATATAAGAACATACAAGTTTTTTATATTAATATAACATATAAATTATTCCCTAATTTAATATATTACTATAGCATTTAAGATATTTACATCCAGTATCACATATAACATATATAAAGCTACAATGTTTTTTATATTATATAAGGAAATATACGATATACATATGAAGACATATCCTATATATGATATGTTATTTTATGTTTTGAAAAAAAAAAAAATACAATACACATAAACGAATATATCACACATAAGAATTAAAATAAATAAATATATATATTATACAAATTTCTTGCATAAAATTTTAACATATTAATATAACATATAAAATATATACATCCTATATAACATATAATACACATACAAATTTTGTATATTGCTATAACATATAAAATATATGATATATTATTTTTAACTGTATATCTTATATAATTATAAGTGCATTTATAAATATTTTATATTGCTTTAACATACACATTAAATACATGTAAAATATATATCATATATAACATATAAAACACACACATATATGATATTTATTTTATGGTCTAAAATAAAATATATAATATACATAATCAAATATATCATATATAAAAGCAGTCATAAGATTGAGATTAATAGAGAGAAAGTGAGGTTACAAGAAAAAAATTGATGCAAATAAAAAATAAAGAAGTGAAAGACATGAAATAAAATAAATAGGTGAAAGAAGAGAAAAAAAATTCAAAAAAGAAAAGAAAATGACAATCTTGATTGAAAGGAAGAGAAAAAATATAGGCATGTGTTTTAAGTTGTACAACAAATTGCAAGTTAATATGATGAAAGGCTATAATTAAATCTCAGTAAATAATGGTCTAAGTCTTAATGGGATTGGTCCCGTAAAATTAACTGACGGGACCGTAAAAGTCCTCCTTATTTTAAATCAATGCATTAAGTCACTCAAACAAGGTATTTGGACTTACAACTTCATAGTATAAGACAAGTTGCTAAGCAAATGGAGAATTGGTCCAACCAAAATATTTTCACTTAAATCCCTGACAAAACGAAGTGCAGGCACGTTATCATAACCAAGATGGAAAGAATGCAAACCTTGGTGAGATGCCATGGTATACTTACAGAACAACAAGGACCTTTATTAAAACCATTGAATATTATTCTTAATTAAACATTTACTTGCCTCTCTATTTTTTTTTGGAAATTTTTAATTTAGTATCATATTTAGAATCATATCTTGACCAATGTAAATTGATATGTAAAGGAAAAAGGTAAAAAGGAAAAGGAAACAAAATCTGACACACTTAACTAGTGATTAATATGATTGACTAGTAATTAATATGATATTAGGGCAAACCAGAATCATGGAGGTTGTTTAACTTAGTATCATATATAGAATCATATGTAAAAAGGAAAAGGAAACAAAATCTCATAAAATTGACTAGTAATTAATATGATATTAGGGCAAACCAAAATATAGTCATGATTCGTGCTATAAAAGACAACATCAACACGATCACGATTACGAACATCACCTTCATCTTCTTTCAGACACATAAACATAAAGACAGAGAGAGAAAGAGTTAGATACATACATACATCCAACGTGCATTAATCACGTAAAAAAGAAATAGAATGGAAGAAGATGGTTATGACTTTTTTAGCGGAGAAGAAGAGGAGGAAACATTTCTATCTATTGAGGTTTATGATCCTGTTTATGAATTCGATGCGATGCGGTTTTTCGATTTTAGTCGGCCAGAAACTCATGAGGAGGCACAAGAGGCCGAGCGTTGGTTCGACTCCGCACCTTCTTATTCACCACCTCGTAAAGCCTTTATTTCAACCTCCTCATTCTTTTAAAAATTTAATATTCTTTTCTCTTCATGATAAAGCATATTTTTTTATGTCGTAACTCTACTTTCACGTGATGTTTTTTTTAAGGTTACGTAATTTACGGCATCATTTTTACTGTGTTGCACGTTTGCTGTTGATTTTGTTTTCTGTCTATGAGGCTCTACAGTTTGATGCTAGGCTTGTTTGTTTGTTTCAATCAGCTTTTATAGTAAAGTTGGATAAGAATTGGCAATGGGAGAAAATAGAGATTCATCCAAGAGGCTTGTATGATGCGTTCGCTTTCGAGTTCTAAGGACAAGGAAGGTGCATATAATACCTGCAGTTAGAATATAGCAAGGAATCTGAATTTTCATCTTTGGAAGTCAACACCGAAGGTATTGATTCTTGCAAGATAATATTGTTTCAGAAGGCTGTCAAACTCACAATTCTAGTTAAATTTGAAACCGGTAAAAGGGTACTTCTAAACTTATAATTTTATCAGGAATTTACACCTAAATGATTTTACATCCAAATAACTCATTCATAGAATATATGAGTAGATATGCGATTTAACAACTAAATTGATTGATTGGAGTTGAATAATAATACTGCATCTATATTCAAGACCTTCCATAATTATACTAAATTGATGACCGATTGATTTAGGAGTCTTCGAGTTTAGAATTAAATTAAGCTAACTGGAAGGATGGATTCAATCTTGGATATATGAATTATTCCGTGGAGGAAGTGTGTCTAATGAATAACATTTCGGTTCTAAACAATACATAATGATCACAATTTGTAATAAAAAAAAAAATATTTATTATAAATGGGGAAATAATTTACATTTTCAAAGGAAAAAAAATATCAAACTCAATAATTTAACGATGAGAATAACATGTTTCAGTTTTTACATGCTACATGACCTGTTAGAAGGTTTTAATTGTCAACTAGAAGAAAAGAATGAAATACTTGTGGTATGTTGTTTGTTTAGCTGTGTGGCAGGCAGGTGTCTTTCAACCAAACAGTAAAAATAGTAAATAAATTGATAAAAAAAAATTCAGTATAAAAACATTTAACAAATTCGATCACCAAACAAAAAAATCTAAATTATTTGTTGATATGATTGAACCCATCCTTTTATAACCACACAGGATGATATAATTTTCCCATACATATTCCAAGAATGTCAAAAAGCTGGAAGCAAAGTCCAAATTAAACTTTGCTGCGCATAAGTATTCCAGGTGCAATTTTTTCTTTTTTTATCTTCTAGCAGATAATGTTGCACCGTGCTGCTCCACCAGCCATGCTAGACTACTTTATCCCTTAAGGGCCGCCTATTACCTTGTTGTTTTTAACTGGAAAATTACACTAAAGAACAATAAGTTCTTAATATTTTAACTAATTAAAAATATTAAAATTTTATAAAATAATACATTATTACTATACTAATATAAAATACACGAAAATGACATGATTGCTTAAAGTCATATCAATATATATGTCTATTATATTAAAAAAATGTTGTTTATTTATTTTAGTTATTAAAAATATTTTCTTCTATCCGTGTTTCTTTTCACAGTTTAAAAATATGATTCCATATTTGAATTTGTTTTCAAACATCGATTCTCTCATTTAATTTTTTTTCTATTTTATCAATATGTTAATGATGTGCTGTATAAGTATTGAATTTTAAAGCATCTTTCTAGCAAGCGTACTAGGCCTTCTATTGTAGTATAGTATGAATAAAGTGTTGATCCCACAAAGATTTACTAACTACTAGACAATTATCAACTAATACTAATATCTAGGCAATTGATCTTTTTAAGATGATTAGATTAAATTAAATTATCTAATCGATTATCTATATGAATGCAATGAGTTTTTTAAAGAGAGGGATATGATAAAAACAATGTGGGAAGGAGCAGAATCCACTTTAAACTATTGCCAATCAACTTGAACTCATGTTATAATAATAATTAAATTCATGAACATTCATAAGAAATTGTCAAGATTTAAAAACAGAGTTTAAAAATCTTTTAAACCACAAAACAATTCACTAACTTTCGCTAAATAAATTATTAGTGGAATCAACATTACAATTATAAATCTTCCGATTCTATAATTGACTAATACTTTATATTAAAATTTCCTAATTCCTTGTGAGAAATTAACATAAAACATTGCATTAATATTCATGAACAATTTCTAAATTAGATTAAACTCTGCCGCTTCCGCAATTGTAATTTAATATCAATTTATGAACTCATATGAACCCTAATTTCCCTTCCGAGTTACTAGAATTCTTATACACCAAAAGTATGATGAATAATCAGAATTCAATATGAATGTTTCATGATTCTAACTATCTTATAACATGGATTCAAAAATCATTTTAGCATGTTTAAAGTTTCATCAACTTCCCACAAAAAGAATTTAGCTACTCATGGATGATGATTCAAAAATCAGATAAGAAATTGCAAATGATTTTATTATGATCAAACTATTCAGATATATGAATTGCATAAAAGAAATAAGATTAGATATCACCAATTCAAAATACCAAAGCTTCACTTGCAATTTCTTGAATAACTTCAAATATCTCTATGAAATGCCTAGTTCTAAGTATTCTAGAGCTACTTGGATTGTGGAATGTATGCTTGGATGATCCTGAAAGTGAGGGGAAGACCCCCTATTTATAGGAAAAATTTCGTGGAAAACATTAAATGAACTTTGCTGTTTTACATTGTACGCCGATCGTTATGGATCCTACGCCGGCGGCTTACAGGCGGCATATCTTCAAATTGTCCTTTGCGCAGGTAGTGTACTGGCAGCCTTCAATATTAGTTACAATGTAGGCCGCTTCTATGCCGGCGGCTTAGATGTAGATCTAGCCGGCGTATATGGTCAGAAATGAAGCGTTGGACTGATTTATAATGAACGTCGTCCCAAAGCCGGCGGCTTTCATACCGGCGTAGACATTCCAACAGATTTGTCTCTTCAATTTCCTTCAAGCGTTGGATATCTTCATGTCGCTTCAAATCTATGATGTACGGTGCCTCAAAGCCGGCGGCTTAAGTGCCGGCTTATAATGTAACTCCTTCAAAGCTGGTGATGTTTCATTTCTGGGCTACCGGCCTTCATGTACGCTGGCTGCTTCATCTTCTACGCCGGCAGCTTTGAGGCGGCTTTGAGTGTTGTTTGAATTTAAGCTGGGCAAAGCTGGCAGTGTTGTAACGGCCTTGGATGTAAGTCGTCTGAACGCCTGCGGCTTTGAATGGTGAATTGCCGGCCTTGACTTCAATTTTTCCTCTTTTCAATTAAATTTCTCTTGTTTTGATTTCTTTATTCAAATTAGTCCTAAAACATAAAATTTAATCAAAACAAATATCCATTCAAGCTCTTTTGATCATCAAGATTTGTATAAAATATGATCTTATCAGTTAACTACAGAATAAGGTCAATAATAAAATTAGTATGTATATGGAGAGTGTGATTATTAATTTTCTTTTCTTTTATTATATTATTTTGTGGAATTGGGTTTACTTTTTATATCATATCGAAAACCTAAAAAACCATTCAAAACCCAATTTTAAAATAATTTGCAAAACCCATCCCAAAAAGTTTCTATGGACACATTGGTATGCTACACATCAAATTTAATTAGCAATTATCCCGATTGATTTGGTTGCATGTTTGTTTCGCCTAGTATAAGGATTTAACAAGTAGGATTATTTCTTATTCCATGCAGATTCTTTGAGATTTGGAACAAAATCCTTATCGAAGTCATCATCGGCCAGGTCTTCTACCCTGTTGAAGCCCACAACAAGTTACTTGGCAAAGCTTAATCAAAACCAAGAATTTCACTTTCAAAGACTATTGAGTTAATCCACTTAAAAACTGATATGATGCCTTTGGCTAGTGGTACTGCACCTATTCATAAACTTTGTAGTGTGCAAATGTACAATTTTCTTGCTGTATCTGAATAAATCCGTGGGCTTCAACTCGGTGTTACAAGCACTAAGGTACGGAGATGTTTCTAAAATATTATAAAAAGGAGTATGTATTTATGGTGCTACTTTTTTGCATCTTAATACCAGATCCCCAAAGGCAGTGGTGAAAGGTGGGAAACAATGTTTGCAGACTTCATTCATTCTTCAGAATCATGCACCAAAAAGTCGGAAGCTTGAAGCTGGCTATTTGCCAAAGGTACTTAGAAATTGGAATCCATCGATTGAATAGAGAGTTGTGTTCTTCTTCTTACTGCATTTTGATGGTGTAAGATCTGCCTTGAAATCAGTCGAATTATTTGCTTCACAATGGGTGGTCTTTTCTGACTGATAACAAATGTGATAATCGACTTGAAGTTGATCATATATCAATAGCTTAGCAACAAGTTGAATGATTCTTTGCACATTGTTGCGAATTAAACCATTTACACAATGGTTCAAAATGTTCAAGTTTGGAACTCATTGCTCACTAGGATTTTGCATCTTTTTTATTGGAATTTTTAAGATCCTACCCTCCCCATTCATGGAATCTTTTGTTAGCAATTGCAATCGTCTACAACCCTAAAATTTTTAATGAATGGGCACTATTTTTACCGATAATTCATCGCTTTAGGTTTTGGACATTATTAAATAAATAAGGGTTCTTTGGTGCAGGTAGCTCAATTGAAGCACCGTGCCCCATTCCCACACAGGCCATTCAAAAATGAGGTGTGTTCTCTGCAGCATTCCTGTCCACTTTTGAATTTTGAATGACCTTCTAACTTTGTAATTTATATCATATTAGTTTGAGCCAAATGTTGGTTTGACAAGACCAAAACCAAAGGCAACTGTCCCAAGAGAACCCCACCTCAAAACAGCACTAAGAGCAGAACGACACAGGTGCTCCTAAACTTCACATAAATGATCAATGATGTTGGTCGATGATGTTTATATATGTGCGTGTTTCATTTCATAAGTAGAGTGACATGTATTTTCTAAAATTGCAGGCTCAAGGACGGTGCAGGATCAACTGAACATATAATATCGCACTACATTACTTCCAAAGCATGCCAAGAGGTTGCTAAAGTTAGTATAAACCAATTAAAGTATATTTGTTCGATTCGAAAGCATACAACTTGAGATTATAAAACTTCCAATGGACTATATTCTAACGATTTTGCTTACTTGCCCTAGAAAGAAATGATAAGTAGCTAGTTTATGCACGAGATGTTGTTGATTCAATCTGTAACAATGATGCTTTATATATGTTTTGATGCATTCATGCAAAAATCATCTTTTACTAGATATCTACAAAATTATAAAACAGTAGTTACTTCGTGAAATAATACTAAAGTTTCTTTTTTTTTTTTTTTTTGGGCAGGTAGTCAATAAATCAAACTCTTCCTCTACATCAAAATAACAAGCAATCTTAGGTATATAAGTGCCCTATTTATCAAATCATTCTACTTCTTTTTTAAAGTAAAGATGTCAAAGTCTAATGATATTGTGGCCTTATTTGTACCAATATGGCATGTATCTTGAAGATTTCATAATAGAAGCGATTGCAGAGACCTTTTGGAAAATTAATCTATGAATTTGATTTATTGAGCTATATCCCTAAAGCATATCTAGATCTCTAGCTTGTACATCTTATTCAAAAGCAATTCGAATTCCATCTCTTCAATTTTGCTAAAACAAACTACATATGAAACTTTCAAACCATAGCGCAAGATGAGTGGGAACTATTTTAACTGTCAAGCAGCTACTGTACCTGGGCGTGTCCTGCTCCTTATTTTGCATATCGATACGCATTGTAATCCTTGCAATCTCTTTTGCAGGTCAACTCCAAAAGATGGTACAGAGCAGAAAAATGTGAGAAAACTAATAAATGTGGAGTTTATCCACCAAATAAGAAGGTAACATATTGTGTCCATGGATTATTTTGGTTTCACCCAGTTGATTCCTTCAAGTCTTCATGAAAACATTGCTCGGTGATTAATATTTAATCCAGGAAAGTAAATCTTTGATGGAGACGATTTATCCACCCACATATCCATTTCAAAAGGTAAGGTTCACCTTCTTACTTGTGTCCTTTCACTTCCCAACAAAAAAAAAAAAAGTGATTTCTAATTGCAAGTATGCTTTGCCTTTCGAAACATTATTAAACATGTATTTTTTTTTTATAATTGTTACCAGCTTTCCTTGAGATCTGAAGCTCAAAGTAGGACCTTCCAGTCAAAACTGCCTCAACAAACAAAGGTTGGCTCTTTGAACTCCTTTTGGGATCTTTCTTAGTAGCATTTCTAAGTTCCTCCCCTCCCCATTCATTGGATCTTTTGTTAGCGGTTGCAGTTGTGTATTAAACCCTAAATTTTTTAATGAATGGGCACGGTTTTTACTGATAATTCATGGCTTGAGGTTTTGGACATTATTAGATAACTAATGGTTCTTTGATGCAGATACCTCATTTGAAGCACCGTGCTCCATTCCCACAAAGCCATTAAGAAATGAGGTCTGTTCTTTAGAGCATTCCTGCCCACTTTTGAATTTGAATAACCTTCTAACTTTGTAATTTATATCATGTTAGTTTGAGCCAACTGTTGGTATGATAAGATCAAAACCAAAGGCAACTGTTCCAAGAGAACCCTACCTCAAAACAGCATTAAGAGCAGAAGGCACAGGTGCCTCCTAATTTTCACATAAATGATCAATGATGTCGGTCGATGATGTTTATATATGTGCGTGTTTCATCTCTTAAGTAGAGTGACATATATTTTCTAAAATTGTAGGCTTAAGAATTGTGCAGGATCAACTGAACGTACAATGTCGAACTACACTACTTCCAAAGCATGCCAAGCGGGTGCTAAAGTTAGTATCTATTGCACCACTTAGTTTGTATTTGTTCGATTCGAAAGCATACAAAGTTGAGATGATAAAACTTCCAATGGACTATATTCTAATGATTTGCTTACTTGCCGTGGAAAGGAATGATAAGTAGCTAGTGTATGCATGAGATGTTGTTGATTCAATCTATATGACAATGATGCTTTATTTATCTTTTGATGCATTCAAGCAAAAATCATCTCTTCCTAGAATGTATCTTTAACTAAATGAATACCTTATATTTTGCAGGCAAATTCTAAATCAAACTACGGGTAGAAAATAATATAAAGGATAGATCACAAAGTTTCAGTGAAAAGCAATGCAAATTCAAGGGATGTTCTAATACTAGAAAAGGAAAATGCACACTGCATTAACAGGTTTTAGCACTAACATTCCACAAGTTGAATTTGTTTATTCTTTCTTATTCTGACTCCAAACTTGATGTATTTTAATGACAACCTTCCCTTGGCGATTCAACATGCTAGCTAGAAATTATTAAGTTTCTTATTTCATCGATGCTGAAATCTTTTCTCCGTGTATTAATTATTGGATCTTGTTGCAGTTTTGAACAATAAAGGCAACACCAATGATCTTCGGCGGGCTTATTTGACTTAACAGAGGAAGGGCCTACACTAACAAGTTGAAAACAGGCATCACAACTAAGCAGATCGTGATATGCATGTACGCTTAGTCAAGAAGACTGAACAAGTTTCCACACTTTTGTAAGGGATGCTACATTCTAACGGAAGAATATGGAATGTGTCGTCACATGAAACATACACAGTTGTACAATATTGACGAATTTACATTTTCAGCCTAACTCAGCCAATCGTGAAAAATGGTGGCTTGCCTGTATAAATCACATGAAAAGCTTGCATTCACAATTAATATGAGCAATTCAACTATCTTTCTGGAAAAAATTTATCTATTTGAATTGTATTTGGATGGTCTATTTTTCATATGAATATGCATCTATATCAAAACAATACATGTGAATATGTCCGATTTGTTTTAATATTTTATCTATATATAATATTTTCATAAGAACCATAAAAAAATTCTTAGAAAAAAATTTTGAAAAAAAGTCTATATGTACAAGAAAGAAAAAAAAAAGCTGGTCAGATAGACCCATAGATTGTTTAAAGTTGTCAGTTGATTAATTTAAATGTCCAGACCTTGCTGATAAAATATGACGATGGCTGAGATTATGGACGCCTACATAAATAATAGCCTGGGGCACCTAGTAGTGGCTAGAAGTTCATGGCTGATAGAATTATTATCATATTATTACAGGAATTGCTATGGCTTTATCACGTGCTTTCGTCATATAATTTCGTTGGAAAAAATAAAAAGTTGGAAGAGGTGGTTTATTACTTTTTCGATTTCCATTGTTTCCCAACAAATCACAATAACACCTTGAAGATTGAATGAATCAAAACAAATCTTTCTGTCTATGCCTACACCATAATACATTTTTCTATGCACATACGATGTAACAAAGTAGAGAATAGGATCTTTATATGCCATTAACTGGCACTATTTGAGGAGCACTCACTACTTCAATTTTAGCAGTTCCACATCAACAATACGCAGCATTGAAGAGGGACGATGTAAGAAAGGTAAAACAGATCTCAAATTCATAGATTCCAAGAAGAGGCAATGTAAAGGAAGTTTTATGTCACAATAAATTTAATGTCACAGTCAATCCATTGTCTAATAGAAGGCAACAAAAGAAATATAATGTGCTACAAAATAAATAAATAAATAAATAATAACAAGCAACTAAAATTTAATATAATAAATTAAGATTATGAAGAGTTTTCAATGGCGAGTTTTAATCTATTTAAAAAACTTTTTTTTATTATGATGTTAAAATAAAAATCTAATGATATAATGGATTTGGAAAAAAAAAAGCAATTATGGTGAATATAGTTTGGATAAGAAATGAAGCCCTATAATAATGAAAAACATAATGTGGCAAGGAAATGAGTAATATTTGGTGAATATAGTTTGCATAGAAAGTGTGCCATGTGACATTAGATCAAGCCCCTGATATGGAAAAAATGGAGTTTGTGCGGCAAAATGCCCTTACACTAATGAATCGAGGCTTAACATGTGCAATGAGGCCTATAATGAAGCATGTACCATAAAATGATGAAAATGTGGTTTGACTAGCGATATAAGCCTTCATTTGAGGAATTGTGCCCTATTATGATGATGAATGAGACTTACAACGATAAATGAACTTTATATGTTGAAATTACCTATAAAATGATGAAAAATTTCTTCATAATCAAGTAAAATGATCCTAGAACAAAGAAGCTACCCCTACTGTGGTAAAATGGTCATTGGAATAATGAATTTCCTCATACTATGGTAAAATGGCCCCCGGAACTAGGAATTCCCCCTAAAGTATTAAAATGACCTCTCAAACAAGATTTTCCCTCCAATTGTGGTAAAATGGCACTTAGAATGAGGCATTTTGTCCTTATGGTAAAATGCCCCATTGGAACAAATATTTCCCTCCTACTGTGTTTTTCCAAGTGTGGTAAAATAGCCCTCGAAATGACGAATTTTCCTATAGTATGGTAAAATTACTCTTAGAATGAAGAATTTGCCTCTATATGGTAAAATGACCCTTGAAACGAGGAATTCCCCTAGTATTGTTAGATAGCCCCCGAACAAATAATTCTCTTTAGTCTTGTAAATAGCCCATCGGACAAGGATTTCCCTCCAACTATTGTAAAATGGTCCCCGAAACAAGGAATTTTCCCATAGTGTGGTAAAATGACCCTTGGAACAATGAATTCCACCGTAATGTGGTAAAATGACCCTTGGAGCAATGAATTCTCTCCTAGTGTGGTAAAATGGCTCATAGAATGAGAAATTCCCTCCCTAATGTGGTAAAATGACCCTTAGATGAGGATTTTTCTTCTAATGTGGTAAAATGGCTTCTAGAACAAGGAATTTCTCTTCTAGTGTGCTAAAATAGCTTTGGGAACGAGGAATTCCTCTATTGTGGTAAAAGGGCCATAGAAGAGGAATCTTCCCCTAATGTGGTAAAATGGCCCATAGAACGAAGACCCTCCCCAATCATAATGCGATAAAAATGGCTCCTAAAATGAGGAATCCTCCCTCCCCTAGTGTGATAAAAATGGCCCCTGGAAAAAGATATACCCCCCTCCCCTCCCTCCCTTAGTGTGCTAAATGGCCATCAAAATGAGGAATTCCACCCTAATGTGGTAAAATTGTCCACAAATCGAAGAATTTCCTCCTAGTATGGTAAAATGATCCTTCAAATGAGAAATTTCCTTCTAGTATGGTAAAATGGCTCTTAAAATAAGAAATTTTCCTCAATGTGGTAAAATGGCTCTTAAAACGAGGAATTATCCCTTAGTGTGTTAAAATGGCCATGGGAATGAGTTCCCTATAGTGTGATAAAATGGCTCCTAAAATGAGAAATTTCCTTCTAGTGCAGTAAAATAGCCCTTGGAATAAGGAAACCCGCCCTCCCCTCCCCCCTTACCAAAAAAAAAAAATGTATGATAAAATGGATCTTATAATGAAGAATTCTCTCATAGTATGGTAAATTAGCCCCTACTACAAGGATTTTCCCCTAGTGTTGTAAAATAGCCCTTGAAATGAGAAATTCCCTCTTATTATGGTAAAATTGCCCTAAAAAATTTCCCCCTAATGTAGCAAAATGGCTTAGAGAACGAGGAATTTCCTCCTAGTATGATAAAATGGCCCTCAAAATGAGGAATTCCCCCCTAGTGTAGTTGAATGGCCCTTAAAACAAGGAATTTCCCCCTAATGTGATTAAATGGCTCATAAAATGATAAATTTCCCCTTAGTGTGGTATAATGACCCTTAAAATGAGGAATTCCCCCCTAGTGTAATAGAATGACCTTTAAAACAAGGAATTTCCTCCTAGTGTAGTAGAATGGCCCCCGCAATGAGGAATTCCCCCTAGTGTGGTAAAATTGCCTATAGAACAAGAAATTTCTCCTTGATGTGATAAAATGGCTCTCAAAATGAGGAGTTCCCCCCAGGGTATGATGTAGATGAGATAGCTAATTCATTCATGGATAAGGAATCATCCAAGAAGCAGCCAAAGAAGCATAAGGATAAGGGTTGCCGGCTTTGTTGATTGGTCGAACACCGACCTCGTATGCTGCCGGTGTTTAATCAAGGCCATCGACGTTCCTAAAGCACACGGTCCGCTTAGAGCCAACGTATGACGTCTCCTGAAAGCAAAATTTTAAAGCCTTCTTCAACGCCGCCAGTGTATATTTAAAGGCCGCCAGTGTAGATCATCTAAGCCACTAGCGTTTGACCAGCTTACATTTAACTGACTTAGTTTTTATTAATTCGTTTTGGGGTTTCTTGTGTTAGTATAAATAGTAAAGTTCCAAACTTTTTCAGCAGACTATCATTTTTTAACATTGAAAAACACTTTTTTGACATCATTTCGGAGTAAAATTGCAATATTTTGCAATCTTGATTTCTTGATTTAGTCGATGTGTTGGATCTGGGTTTGTTTTCGCCTTCCGCACTACGTCAAAGACTCAGAGTGGTATCAGATAGGGATGTAAAGGGGGCGGGTTTGTGATGGTTCATTCAGAACCCAAACCCAACCCGATTTTGTGTAAAGGGGTGTCCTAGAACCTGACCTGATTTTAGGAAACCCAAAACCTGACCCGATTATAAGGAACCCAATACTAGTGATTGTATATGCTAGGAAAAATAATTTAAAAAAGAAAGAAAAATCAATCAATTATCCTTATTCATGATAATAAGTAGACTTATTTATATCCTATCATGTGACTTAATACATAAATAACAAAAAGATTGTACAAAAAACATCATTCAACTAATGAATAAGTAGCTTCTTTAAATTAAAATTTTTAATTTTTTTTAATTATAAAGGGTTGGGATGCCCAATCAGGTTATGAGTATGACCCAAAACCCAGCCCTAAACCCTATAGGTTTTGACCTTATAGGGATTTTAATGGGGCGGGCAGTCAGGAACTCTATAACAATTCGTTCCGGTTGCATCTCTAGTATCAAAGCCCGGTTAAATTTTGTGTAGATGTCTGCTAACGACCGTGTTTATAGAAATCGTACTCTTGACGGTGTTCAAGATGTGAGAGTCTGAGGGACTAAAGTTCCTAGGATGGTAATTGATGCCATGGATTAGAGCATCCGACGTCTAGAAGAGCATTTTGAAGATCTAATTAAGCGTTTTGATGCCATGGCAGTAGATGCCAACAGAGACAAGGAAATTGGTAGGAGACGACCAATGGCAAGAGATGCTTATGACGGTCCAATCAATCGATCTATCGCTACAAATCAAAGGGTACAAATTTCTAATGAATAATTTGAGGAATAAGATAAAATTATATATGAAGAGAGATAGCCGCGGAGGAGAGGTGGTGATGGTGGTGGTAGATACCAGAGAAATTACTATGGATATGATCAAGGGGATGGTGGAGATTTCCAATTAAAGGTAGACATTCCTTGTTTCAGTAGCAATTTAAATATTGAGGAGTTCTTAGATTGGTTAGCAGAGGTTAATAGGTTTTTCAATTATATGGATTTTCGAAGGAAAGGAGGATTAGGTTGGTTGCTTGCAGGTTGAAAGGTGGAGCCTCTGCTTAGTGGGTGAGGTTGCAGAACAAAAGGCAAAGAGAGGGTAAACAGCCTGTGCGGACATGGTTTCCATGAAGCAATTGTTGCAACGGGATTTTTTTTCCTGATAATGAACAAATCTTGTTCAATAATACCAATAATGTTGTCAAGGCCAACGATCTATTCATGAGTATATGACCGAATTCATGAGGTTAGTTGAGCGGAATGATTTGTGGGAGAGGAACGTCAGCAGGTAGCCAAGTATTTTTATGGGTTGAAATTACAAATCAGGGACAAAATTGGAGAAAATGTATTGAGGAGCTTGAATGAGGTGAAAAACTTGGTGCTTTAGGCTAAGATGATGATATAGGACAAGGGTAGCCGTTTTGATGGAGGAAATAAGAGATATGGAGTTGAGGGGGACGAGCAGTAGCAAGTCCATGACCGAGAAAAATAAAGGTCATGAGGAGAAGCAGAATGTGAGTGGAGAAAAGAAGGATGATAAAGCTATTGGCAAGAAGCCCATTGAGGCTAAGGATGTTCAGAGGCAAAGCAATCCCTATGCCAAGCCTATTTTAGGTAAGTGCTATAGGTGTAATCAGCTAGGCCACCGGTTAAATGAGTGTCCAAATAAGAGAGGGGTAAACATTGAGGAGAGAGATGAGGAAATTTGTCGTAAGCCTAATGGTGATGATTAGACATCGGCACGGCAGCCCCAAATCATCCCCGATGGTTCCGTACCTGGAACCACCCCATCGGGGATTGTTTTAAACCACCAGAGGGTCTGCCGGTTCCGGCAGGTCCTAGCGGTTCCTCCATGCCGAACCGGTGGTTCCGACCCAGCTCGAGCAGAAATTAAAAAAAAAAAAAAAACAAAACATATACATTACAAATATGGGACTAGATAATGCTAAGCATTTTGCATTTCCAAATATTTAATGTTGTCAAATAAAAAGAACAACTCCTTTGGCAATTTGACGTATTATCTGAATTTATTGTGCTTTATGCCTATTTGTTACCAAGGAAAAAAGAAAAAATAAAATACAAAAAGATATAGTCGCACCCATTCTGATATTTGTGCTATCATGTCAACATAATGATGCTCTTTTGCATCAACTAATCTTGTGAACTGCAGACTTCATGACATAATGCATATGAAATGAATGGACCTTGGTTAGGGATAATATATTGTTTATATGTGAACTACAAACTATAGACTTCATGACATAATTCATTATTACTATCATGGGTGTTGGTGTTGTAGTCAGAGTCAATAAACTGTGTGATTCTAGTTAGTTATTTGTTGTTATGGTAGTTAGTGTGTTCCTGTTGTCGTGGAGGTAATATGTAATATCTAGCACAATGAAATTTACTCGTCATCATTTGCCTGTATGTTAATCAACTACTATGTGTTCCATATTTGTGTTTATTATTTGCTAACCATTATATTTTATTTGGAAAAATTTTAAATGTTTATTTTGGGTATAAATAAGTTGAAACTACTTATGTTGATTTTAGGGATTTTTTTTCATTTTTCGATTAATTCAAAAGAAAAAACTGGTTCACCGACCCGAACCGTGCCGATGTCTAGTGATGATGATATATATTAGTATAGCAAATCTAAGCATGTGCATATTAACCACTTGAGGAGTGTATTAACTATGTCGAGAGAAAATAAATTATATGCCAATCTGACGAAATGCATCTTTATGTCAAAAAGACCATTATTTTTGGGATTTGTTGTGAGTTGAGAAGGGATTACAGTTGATGATAAGAAGGTGAAAGCTATTAGGGAATGGCCAATTCCAAAGACAGTGACTGAGCTAAGGAGTTATCTTATATTGGCTAGTTTTTACAGGAGGTTTATTAGGCACTTCAGTACTATTGCTACTCCTTTAACTAACTGTCTAAAGAAAGAAAGTTTCAGTGGGGGAAGATAATGAGACCAGTTTTGTTGTTTTGAAAGAAAAACTATATAATGCTCATATGTTTGCATTCCCTGACTTTAATAAACTCTTTGAAGTTGATTGTGATGCTAGTGGAGTGGAAATTGGTGCTATGCCATCTCAAGAGAAGAGACTTGTTGCTTATTATAGTGAGAAGTTGTGTGAAGCTAGGAGGAGCTGGTCGACTTATGATAAATAATTTTATTTTGTGGTGAGGGCAGTAAGAGTATGGGATTATTACTCCGTATGGAAGGAATTTATTCTATATTCTGACTGTGAAGCTTTGAAGCATCTGAGTGGTCATATGAGAATTAGTAAAGATATGCATCCTAGGTGGATTTAATTCTTGTAGAGATTTCCATTTAAACTTATGCATAAATTTGGAGTACAAAATAAGGTGGCTGATGCGTTGAGTAGAAGAGCTGTCTTGTTAATCACTATAAGTATTGACGTTGTGGGTTTTGAAAAGGTGAAAGAGTTGTATGTTGATGATGTTGATTTTGGTGATATATGGAAAAAGTGTACTACAAAAGAACCTTGTGGTGATTATCATATCTTTGAAGGTTACCTAATGAAAGGAAATCGGTTGTGTATTCCTGAATCTTCCTTGAGGGAGAAACTAATTATAGAACTGCATAGAGGAGGATTAGCAGGACATCTGGGGCGAGACAAGACTATTGCTGCAGTAGTTGGCAGATATTATTGGCCTCAGTTGAGGAAAGATGTTAGTAGGGTTGTCCAAAGGTATTACAACTGACAACATCAAAGGGCCAACTTCAGAATGCTAGCTTATACACTCATTATACTATTCCAAAGAACATTTAAGAAGATCGATCTATAGATTTTGTCTTAGGTTTGCCTCGTACCCAATGATGTGCTAACTCAATTTTTGTAGTTATTGACAAGTTCTCCAAGATAGCTCATTTTATCTCTTGTAGGAAGACTGCAGATGCTCAAGCAATTGCTAAGCTAAAGTGGTCGTCTACATGGAGTTCCAGATCTATCACATCAAACAGAGATAGCAATTTCTTAGTCATTTTTGGAAGACATTGTAGCACATGTTTTATTCATCACTAAATTATATCAGCATAACTCACCCTCAAACCGATGGAAAGACAGATATGACCAACAAGACACTTGGAAATCTAATCAAAAGCATATGTGGAGAGAAACCAAGGCAATAGGATGTGGCTTTTATCTCAAGCTGAGTTTGCATACAATAGTTCTGTCCACAGGACAATAAAGCAGCCTCCATTTAAGGTTATCTACACCAAAGTTTCACAACATGCTTTGGATTTGATCAAGCTTCCCAAGGGTTCTGAATTTAGTACAACAGCAAGGAATCTTGTAGAGGCTTGGCAAAATACAACATCTGAGGTACGAGAAAGGATTGAATGATCTAATGCCAAGTACAAGATAGCAACAAATAAACATCGTAAGAAGCTCATATTTTCAGTAGAGGACCACGTGATGGTGTTTTTGCAAAAGGAGCGATTTCCAATTGGGAAATATAATAAATTGCAGCCTCAAAAGTATGGTCCATATCAGATAGTGAGAGAGATCAATAACAATGCATATGTAGTTAGGCTTCCTGACAGCATGGGTATCTTAAAGACATTCAACGTTGCTAATTTGTTTCTTTTCCATCCCGATGATGTACCTTTATATCCAGATGAGAAATCGGGGTCGAGTTCTTTGCAAGTAGGAGAGAATGATGTAGATGAGATATGTAATTCATTCGCGGATAAGGAATCATCCAAGAAGCAGCCAAAGAAGTATAGAGATAAAGGTTGCTGGCCTTAAAGGTCGGCCTTGTATGCCACCAGCATTTAATTAAGGCTACCAGCATTCCTAAAGCGCACCGCGTGCCTAGAGCCAATGTATGAGGTCTCTCGAGAGCAAAATTTTAAAGCGTCTTTAATGCGGCCAACGTATATTTAAAGGCTGCAGTGTAGATTGCTAAGCCGCCAGCGTTGGACTAGCTTACATTTAACTAACTTAGTTTTTATTAATTTGTTTTAGGGTTTCTTATGTTAGTATAAATACTAAAGTTTCAACTTTTTCAGTAGACTATGATTTTTTAATATTGAAAAACACTTCTTTGAGATCTTTTCTCAATAAAATTGCAA
Source organism: Combretum micranthum (assembly GCA_024138025.1). Classification (NCBI taxonomy): domain Eukaryota; kingdom Viridiplantae; phylum Streptophyta; class Magnoliopsida; order Myrtales; family Combretaceae; genus Combretum; species Combretum micranthum. The sequence continues at coordinate 1,285,328 of JAMXBD010000207.1, read as the reverse complement.
TCTTGATTTCTTGATTCAGCCGATGTGTTAGATCTGTGTTTGTTTTTGCCTTCCGCATTGCATCAGTGTGGTAGAATGGCTCTTAGAATGAGGAATTCTCTCCTAGTGTGATAACATAGCTCCTAAAACAAGAAATTTCCCCTTAAAGTATATGCATATGATATGATTCTGTATATAAGAAATTATATGATATACATACATAAATATAACCTATCCAACATATATATTACAAATCCGACACACATTTTGTATATAAAGCTTTTATATATTCTATAACACATAATATATATTCTATATAGCATATATGAAAATTTAGAAATTTTATATGTCAATCTAACATAAACATATACAAATTTAATGTATTACAATAACACAAAAGAGCATCTATAAATCTTTTATTTTGATATAATATACCTATTAGATACATGTGAGAACATATGCAAATATGTCATGTATTACATTAACGTCTATATACACATCATATAAGACCTATAAACATATTATTTTTTCATGTTTTAAAAGAAAATATACAATACACATGAGCAAATATATCATATCTAACATTTAAAATATATTTATAGTTTACAAGTTTCATTTATAAAGATTTTATATGTTACTATATTATACACATATATATCCTATATAACATATAAGATTATATACAAATATTATATACTACTATAAATTTACAAATATCTATACGTTATATATAACATAATAGAAGATTTACAAATTTTATATATTAATATAACAAATAATGTACATAAACTATAACATAATTAAGACACACACACACACACACACATATGATATGTGTATTTTATATTATAAAATATGATACATGATATATATAAATATATATATATATATATCCTACCTAATATTTTATATAAACTTATAAGAACACTTAGAAAATTTATATATTGTTGTATCATCTAAAAACATATAAGGATTCAATATATTATTATCATATAATCATATCATGTACAACATATATGAAAATTTAATAACTTTACATATTGCTATAACTTAAACATATTCAAATTTAATATATCACAATAACATTTTAAATATATATATTCGATATAACATATAAGATATATATGCTTATGACATGTTCTTCTGTCACGCCCCGAAGGATACCCTAAACGTGGCAGTCCGCCACATATAATATCAAGGCTTAAGAATGGTTACCTTAGTCATGCGAAAGCCTTAGTATTATATGTAAGGCGTCTAACACGGTAATAGGAGACGCTTTTGGGAAGCATTGTTTAAGCAAGTAAAGATAAACATATAAGAATCCAAGAATAAAGTATATCATATCATTAATAACCAAAGGTCTATTACATAATTTCTTAGGGGCATACCCCCGCTAATCCAATGGATCGTGATAAACTTTATAACATCCAAAATACTACATTAAAGATTTCAAAGGAATTCTAATCTAAGTCTTCGAGTAGATTTCCTCCAAAAGCATCAATATATAAAACTTACACAGGTACGGGGAGACCTCGGGCACAAAAATAGGTGTTCCTGAGAATACAAATATCTATAGGGGTGTAAGCTTATGGGCATAGTGAGTAAATCCCAAAATTCATACTTGAAGAAAATTATCAATCAAGTTTATTATTCAAACATATGAAATGCAACAACCACGTGAGCATACAAGACATATGACTTTCCGGGAATCATATGTTGAATGAATTACGCCCTTCATTCGGGGTTGGGTATTCAGGCCAATTACAGCCACAACTTTTAAAAATACTTTTATAGATCTTACCGGCTCCTATACGCCATCAAAAACTTGTAGTTATTACAGGCTCCTACTAGCCACCAATTTAAGTAATTCTTACTGGCTCCTACTCGCCACTTGACATGATATACCGGTTATGTCTACCACCACTATTATACACTTGTCCCACCAATTGTATAGTAGTGAATGCAATGTGACTCAACATATGAAGTGCATGAATAATTTCTTTAATTAAAGTCTAGTAGTTACATTTAACTTCTTTCAAGTAATCAATCAATTTCAAACATTTCAAGATATTAATTTACATACAACTTTATTACAAACAAATCGAGTTTCGATATACTTAGTATTCTTTCAACATATTATCATACACTTCCTTTTGATTTTTCTTAAATTCTAGTGCAACTAATTTTACAAGCACAATCAAGAGTATGAAAAATAACAGGGAATAAACTCACTCAGCCATGATGACACCTTCTTTGAAACGGATGAGTCGTTCGGGATTTCCACTAATCGTAATAATCTTCGGGATATGAACAATCCTCCTCGAGATTATCTAGAAGAAAGAAAAATACTTAAGATGAGTATTTCATGAACTTTTTTTCTTGAAGATTCTAATCTTTTCTTAAAACCACGGTAAAATCGTATAAGGGGAAATTCCTATTTGAAATGGCCATAACTTGCTCATTTTAACTCGGAATTTCACGTATAATATACCGTTTTCTACCTACTCGGAAAGATCTATGCATTTCTAAACTTATTTCATAAAACTAGCCGTTTGGGTCCCGAAAAGACAGCGACCATATTTGCCACGAATTTGCAAACACTTGATTTCCTTCTTGTAAACTAAGCTCATTTGAAAAGATAAATATTTCAATTATTTTGTAAACTTTTGAAAGGTATATATATTTGTAATGACATAACAAATGTATGAAGTAAATGAAGTTGTCTCAACTTATAAAAAGTAAGGTTTTAAAAGACTTTGAGCTTGGATTCTATTGAATATTTATTTTACTTTTGAAAGATCCTAAGTTATTGAGACGAATATTCTTTTTCTAAATTTAATCTCTTGTAATTACTTTAATTTCCTAAAGTGTGGTTTTATTTTCTAAACTTGGATTCAAAAGTAGTAAAATGGCATTTTTATTTCTTGTAATGATTCCAAAAGAATTTCTACTTCTTGATGAAAGATAAGTTTTCATAAAACCTTTTGTTTATGTAAGAAAAATCATTCCTATGCATGTTCATGGGTTTTTAAGAAATCCATTTTCCATATTTATTTCTTTTAGAAAGAATCTTTAATTCAAGAAAACACTTTCTCATTTATTTTTGTCGAGACAAAAACATTATGTTCATGCATGAATATGAATCATAAGCTATAGAAATATAAGTAAAATAATAACTTGAAAGCTTAAGTAAATAATAAAGTAAATCAAGTATTGGGACCTTAGCTTTATCAAGGTACCCCGGGACTAAGAAAAGACTAGTCCCGAAAAGAAAAGAAAGAGAAATTGTTTGACTTGATGAGGACAAGTCTAAGACTAGAATGACTAGTCTTAAAAACAACTTGAAATAAATCGCGATAAAGTAAATAAATTGCATGAAAGATAAATAAATTGCAAGATAATGAGCTTATATGCTCTAAATAGTATATATAGCTATATAGATATATTAGATAGTAATAACATAAAGGAAAATAAAAGAACATAAGGGAACATAAAGAGATTGATATTATGAACAAAAACAAAGTATGAACTTATTGTTGCTTTCTTAACCTTTATGGTTTTAGAAAACACACACTAAGCTCATACTAAGTAGATGAACATGAAGAATTCTTTGAGAAATTCTTACCTAAAGGAAGCTAAACTAAGAAGACTTCTTGAAAGAACTCTTGAGAGAAATTGGAGAGAAATTTTTTTAGAGTAACTTTAGAAAGAAGAGGTGTGAAAGAAGTGAAGGTATGAGGGGTATTTATAGGAAAATGTGGGAGATAAATTGTGTTAATTAAATATTGGAAAATAAAACAATTTAGAGGGATAGAGAGAGGGGTCGGCGCCAATTCATGCATGGGAGGAAAAATTAATTTTTTTGTTATTTTGTTAATTAAAAGTAAGAAATGAAAGATGTGAAATTGTATTGGAAATGAAAATGTGTAAGAAATAGGTGTATGGGTTGTAAGAGTAGGTTGTAAGAAAAAGTAGAGATAGATGAATAGTGTAGAATAGTAGAAAATAGTGTAATGTAAAAGTAGACATGACAATTAAATATCTAGTAAGAAAATACGCGTGTAAAAGCGATATCTGATATTTCTAGCTACCGAAAAATTACGAAATTGATATTTTTGGAAATCTCATATTTTTACGAGTCTAACGTATATTCGGAATATTTTTCCTATTCCGGTCTTCCGGACACGTTTTTCAAGAACTATGTCCAATCGGGTTCAAAGGACACTCGAATTTTGAAAAACTGATATTTTTATAAAACCTATAGCTATTACGAACTATTACAACTAATTTTTCCAACTTCGTTTTCTAGGGCTTGAGAAAACGGCAATGCCGGACTTAAGCGGTTACTGTAAACTAGGGTTTGGTTGACACTGGGAAATCGTTGACTTCTGATTGGGGTTTAAACTATAATTCGGATCCAAAAATTTCAGGATTTACATCTTCTATCTTATGTGATGAATATATGATATACAAACACAATTATACCATGTACAATGTATAAAATATATATGATATACAAAATTTATGTATAAAAATTTTACATATTAATATAATATAATATATATACATCCTATGTAATATAAAGGAACATATAAAAAATTAATCCAATACTCTAACTTTGTATATATATTATATGTCTTATTTTACGTATAAAAATTTTACATATTAATATGACATAATATGTATACATCATATGTAACATATAGGAACATTACAAAATTTATATAATACTCTATCATGTAAAATAATAATACTATATATCTTATATAACATATAAGAACATTTACAAATTTTATATGTTGCTATAACATACATATTAAATACATATATAATGCAACAAATATATTCTGTGTTACTATAACATCTAAATTGTATATCATATATAACATATAAGATATATATATATATATAAATGATATTTTTTTATGGTTTAAAACAACGTATATAATATACATAAACAAATACGTTATGTACAACAAGTAAAGTATATATTAAATATATACTTTCCAAATTTCAAATTTTTTTATGTTAATATAGTGTCTAATATAACCCTAAATTTATATATTATTGTAAATATAAAATATATATGTCTTAATTTAATATATTACTATAACATATAAAGTATTTATATTCAATATAGCAAATGGTATATTTATTTATCTTATATGTTAAAACAAATGATAGACATATACGGAAATATACTATATCACCGTAGCATCTAAATTATATATCACATTTGACATGTATATATCATATGTAACATATAATATATACACATATTGTAAAAAATTTCACGTGTAAATATTTTAAATATTACTATAACATATAAATTTTATATATATCCTAAATAACATATAAGAACATACAAGTTTTTTCTATTAATATAACATATAAAATATTCCCTGATTTAATATATTACTATAGCATTTAAAATATTTACATCCAGTATCACATATAACATATATAAAGCTACAATGTTTTTTATATTATATAAGGAAATATACGATATACATATGAAAACATATCCTATATATGATATGTTATTTTATGTTTTGAAAAAAAAAATACAATACACATAAACGAATATATCACGCATAAGACTTAAAATAAATATATATATTATACAAATTTCTTGCATAAAATTTTAACATATTAATATAACATATAAAATATATACATCCTATATAACATATAAGAACACATACAAATTTTGTATATTGCTATAACATATAAAATATATATGATATATTATTTTTAACTGTATATCTTATATAACATATAAGTGCATTTATAAATATTTTATATTACTTTAACATACACATTAAATACATATAAAATATATAGCATATATAACATATAAAACACACACATATATATGATATGTTATTTTATGGTCTAAAATAAAATATATAATATACATAATCAAATATATCACATATAAAAGCAGTCATAAGATTGAGATTAATAGAGAGAGTGAGGTTACAAGAAAAAAATTGATGCAAATAAAAAATAAAGAAGTGAAAGACATATGAAATAAAATAAATAGGTGAAAGAAGAGAAAAAAATTCAAAAAAGAAAAGAAAATGACAATCTTAATTGAAAGGAAGAGAAAAAAATATAGGCATGTGTTTTAAGTTGTACAACAAATTACAAGTTAATATGATCAAAGGCTATAATTAAATCTCAGTAAATAGTGGTCTAAATCTTGATAGGATCAGTCCCATAAAATTAATTGACGAGATCGTAAAAGTCCCCCTTGTTTTAAATCAATGCATTAAGTCACTCAAACAAGGTATTTGGACTTACAACTTCATCGTATAAGACAAGTTGCTAAGCAAATGGAGAATTGGTCTAACCAAAATATTTTCACTCAAATCCCTGACAGAACGAAGTGCAGGCACGTTATCATAACCAAGATGGAAAGAATGAAAACCTTGGTGAGATGCCATGGTATACTTACAGAACAGCAAGGACCTTTATTAAAACCATTGAATATTATTCTTAATTAAACTTTTACTTGCCTCTTTTTTTTTTTTGGAAATTTTTTAATTTAGTATCATATTTAAAATCATATCTTGACCAATGTATATTGATTAGTCAATTGATATGGAAAGGAAAGGTAAAAAGGAAAAGGAAACAAAATCTGATAAAATTGACTAGTAATAAATATGATATTAGGGCAAACCAGAATCATGGAAGTTGTTTAATTTAGCATCATGTTTAGAATCATATCTTGACCAATGTAAATTGATATGTAAAGGAAAAAGGTAAAAAGGAAAAGGAAACAAAATCTGATACAATTGACTAGCAATTAATATGATTGACTAGTAATTAATATGATATTAGGGCAAACCAGAATCATGGAGGTTGTTTAATTTAGTATCATATATAGAATCATATTTAAAAAGGAAAAGGAAACAAAATCTCGTAAAATTGACTAGTAATTAATATGATATTAGGGCAAACCAAAATATAGTCATGATTCGCGCTATAAAAGACAACATCAACACGATCACGATTACGAACATCACCTTCATCTTCTTTCAAACATATAAACATAAAGACAGAGAGAGAGAGAGTAAGATACATACATCTAACGTGCACTATTCACGTAAAAAAGAAATAGAATGGAAGAAGATGGATATGACTTTTTTAGCGGAGAAGAAGAGGAGGAAACATTTCTATCTATTGAGGTTTATGATCCTGTTTATGAATTCGATGCGATGCGGTTTTTCGATTTTAGTCGGCCAGAAACTCATGAGGAGGCACAAGAGGCCGAGCGTTGGTTCGACTCTGCACCTTCTTATTCACCACCTCGTAAAGCCTTTATTTCAACCTCCTGATTCTTTTAAAATTTAATATTTCTTTTCTCTTCATGATAAAGCATATTTTTTTAAGTTGTAACTCTACTTTCAAGTGATGTTTTTTTTAAGGTTACGTAATTTACGCTATCATTTTTACTGTGTTGCACATTTTCTGTTGATTTTGTTTTCTGTCTATGAGGCTCTACAATTTGATGCTAGGCTTGTTTGTTTGTTTCAATCAGCTTTTATAATAAAGTTGGATAAGAATTGGCAATGGAGAAAAATAGAGATTCATCCAAGAGAGGCTTGTATGATGCGTTCGCTTTCGAATTCTAAGGACAAGGAAGGTGCATATAATACCTGTAGTAAGACTGAATATAGCAAGGAATCTGAATTTTCATCTTTGGAAGTCAACACCGAAGGTATTGATTCTTGCAAGATAATATTGTTTCAGAAGGCTGTCAAACTCACAATTCTAGTTAAATTTGAAACCGATAAAAGGGTACTTCTAAACTTATAATTCTATCAGGAATTTACACCTAAATGATTTTACATCCAAATAACTCATTCATAGAATATATGAGTAGATATGCGATTTAACAACTAAATTGATTGATTGGAGTTGAATAATAATACTGCGTCTATATTCAAGACCTTCCACAATTATACTAAATTGATGACCGATTGATTTAGGAGTCTTCGAGTTTAGAATTAAATTAAGCTAACTGAAGGATGGATTTAATCTTGGATATATGAATTATTCCGTGGAGGAAGTATGTCTAATGAATAACATTTTGGTTCTAAACAATACATAATGATGACAATTTGTAATAACAAAAAATGTTTATTATAAATGGGGAAATAATTTACATTTTCAAAAGGAAAAAAAATATCAAACTCAATAATTTAACGATGAGAATAACATGTTTCAGTTTTTACATGCTACATGACCTATTAGAAGGTTTTAATTGTCAACTAGGAGAAAAGAATGAAATACTTGTGGTATGTTGTTTGTTTAGCTGTGTGGCAGGCAGGTGTCTTTCAATTAAACAATAAAACAGTAAATAAATTGATAAAAAAAATTCAGTATAAAAACATTTAACAAATTCGATCACCAAACAAAAAAATCTAAATTATTTGTTGATATGATTGAACCCATCCTTTTATAACCACACAGGACGATATAATTTTCCCATACATATTCCAAGAATGTCAAAAAGCTGGAAGCAAAGTTCAAATTAAACTTTGTTGCGCATAAGTATTCCAGGTACAATTTTTTTTTTTTAATCTTCTAGCAGATAATGTTGCATCGTGCTGCTCCACCAGCCATGCTAGACTACTTTATCCCTTAAAGGCGGCCCATTACCTTGCTATTTTTAACCGGAAAATTACACTAAAAGAACAATAAGTTCTTAATATTTTAACTAATTAAAAATATTAAAATTTTATAAAATAATACATTATTACTATACTAATATAAAATACAAGAAAATGACATGAATGCTTAAGGTCATATCAATATATATGTCTATTATATTAAAAAAATGTTGTTTATTTATTTTAGTTATTAAAAATATTTTCTTCTATCCGTGTTTCTTTTCACAGTTTAAAATATGATTCCATATTTGAATTTGTTTTCAAACATCAATTCTCATTTAATTTTTTTTTTCTATTTTATCAGTATGTTAACTACAGAATAAGGTCAATAATAAAATTAGTATGTATAGGAGAGTGTGATTATTAATTTTCTTTTCTTTTATTATATTATTTTGTGGAATTGGGTTTACTTTTTATATATCGAAAACCTAAAAACCCATTCAAAACCCAATTTTAAAATAATTTACAAAACCCATCCCAAAAAGTTATGGACACATTGTATGCCATACATCAAATTTAATTAGCAATTATCCCGATTGATTTGGTTGCATGTTTGTTTCGCCTAGTACAAGGATTTAACGAGTAGGATTATTTCTTATTCCATGCAGATTCTTCGAGATTTGGAACAAAATCCTCATCGAAGTCATCATCGGCCAGGTCTTCTACCCTGTTGAAGCCCACAGCAAGTTACTTGGCAAAGCTTAATCAAAACCAAGAATTTCACTTTCAAAGACTATTGAGGTAATCCGCTTAAAAACTGATATGATGTCTTTGGCTAGTGGTACAGCACCTATTCATAAACTTTGTAGTGTGCAAATGTACAATTTTCTTGCTGTATCTGAATAAATCTGTGGGCTTTCAACTTGGCGTTACAAGCACTAAGGTACGGAGATGTTTCTAAAATATTATAAAAAGGAGTATATATTTATGGTGCTACTTTTTTGCATCTTAATACCAGATCCCCAAAGGCAGTGGTGAAAGATGGGAAACAATGTTTGCAGACTTCATCCATTCTTCAGAATCATGCACCAAAAAGTCGGAAGCTTGAAGCTGGCTATTTGCCAAAGGTACTTAGAAATTGGAATCCATCGATTGAATAGAGAGTTGTGTTCTTCTTCTTACTGCATTTTGATGGTGTAAGATCTGCCTTGAAATCAGTCGAATTATTTGCTTCACAATGGGTGGTCTTTTCTGACTGATAACAAATGTGATAATCGACTTGAAGTTGATCATATATCAATAGCTTAGCAACAAGTTGAATGATTCTTTGCACATTGTTGCGAATTAAACCATTTACATAATGGTTCAAAATGTTCAAGTTTGCAACTCATTGCTCACTAGGATTGTGCATCTTTTTTATTGGAATTTTTAAGATCCTGCCCTCCCCATTCATGGAATCTTTTGTCAACAATTGCAATCGTCTACAACCCTAAAATTTTTAATGAATGGGCACTATTTTTACCGATAATTCATCGCTTTAGGTTTTGGACATTATTAAATAAATAAGGGTTCTTTGGTGCAGGTAGCTCAATTGAAGCACCGTGCCCCATTCCCACACAGGCCATTCAAAAATGAGGTGTGTTCTCTACAGCATTCCTGTCCACTTTTGAATTTTGAATAACCTTCTAACTTTGTAATTTATATCATATTAGTTTGAGCCAAATGTTGGTTTGACAAGACCAAAACCAAAGGCAACTGTCCCAAGAGAACCCCACCTCAAAACAGCACTAAGAGCAGAACGACACAGGTGCTCCTAAACTTCACATAAATGATCAATGATGTTGGTCGATGATGTTTATATATGTGCGTGTTTCATTTCATAAGTAGAGTGACATGTATTTTCTAAAATTGCAGGCTCAAGGACGGTGCAGGATCAACTGAACATATAATATCGCACTACACTACTTCCAAAGCATGCCAAGAGGTTGCTAAAGTTAGTATAAACCAATTAAAGTATATTTGTTCGATTCGAAAGCATACAACTTGAGATTATAAAACTTCCAATGGACTATATTCTAACGATTTTGCTTACTTGCCCTGGAAAGAAATGATAAGTAGCTAGTTTATGCACGAGATGTTGTTGATTCAATCTGTAACAATGATGCTTTATATATGTTTTGATGCATTCATGCAAAAATCATCTTTTACTAGATATCTACAAAATTATAAAACAGTAGTTACTTCGTGAAATAATACTAAAGTTTCTTTTTCTTTTTTTTTTTTTTTTGGGCAGGTAGTCAATAAATCAAACTCTTCCTCTACATCAAAAATAACAAGCAATCTTAGGTATATAAGTGCCCTATTTATCAAATCATTCTACTTCTTTTTTAAAGTAAAGATGTCAAAGTCTAATGATATTGTGGCCTTATTTGTACCAATATGGCATGTATCTTGAAGATTTCATAATAGAAGCGATTGCCAGAGACCTTTTGGAAAATTAATCTATGAATTTGATTTATTGAGCTATATCCCTAAAGCATATCTAGATCTCTAGCTTGTACATCTTATTCAAAAGCAATTCGAATTCCATCTCTTCAATTTTGCTAAAACAAACTACATATGAAACTTTCAAACCATAGCGCAAGATGAGTGGGAACTATTTTAACTGTCAAGCAGCTACTGTACCTGGGCGTGTCCCTGCTCCTTATTTTGCATATCGATACGCATTGTAATCCTTGCAATCTCTCTTTTGCAGGTCAACTCCAAAAGATGGTACAGAGCAGGAAAAATGTGAGAAAACTAATAAATGTGGAGTTTATCCACCAAATAAGAAGGTAACATAATATTGTGTCCATGGATTATTTTGGTTTCACCCAGTTGATTCTTCAAGTCTTCATGAAAACATTGCTCGGTGATTAATATTTAATCCAGGAAAGTAAATCTTTGATGGAGACGATTTATCCACCCACATATCCATTTCAAAAGGTAAGGTTCACCTTCTTACTTGTGTCCTTTCACTTCCCAACAAAAAAAAAAAAAGTGATTTCTAATTGCAAGTATGCTTTGCCTTTCGAAACATTATTAAACATGTATTTTTTTTATAATTGTTACCAGCTTTCCTTGAGATCTGAAGCTCAGCAAAGTAGGACCTTCCAGTCAAAACTGCCTCAACAAACAAAGGTTGGCTCTTTGAACTCTCTTTTGGGATCTTTCTTAGTAGCATTTCTAAGTTCCTCCCCTCCCCATTCATTGGATCTTTTGTTAGCGGTTGCAGTTGTGTATAACCCTAAATTTTTTAATGAATGGGCACGGTTTTTACTGATAATTCATGGCTTGAGGTTTTGGACATTATTAGATAACTAATGGTTCTTTGATGCAGATACCTCATTTGAAGCACCGTGCTCCATTCCCACAAAAGCCATTAAGAAATGAGGTCTGTTCTTTAGAGCATTCCTGCCCACTTTTGAATTTTGAATAACCTTCTAACTTTGTAATTTATATCATGTTAGTTTGAGCCAACTGTTGGTATGATAAGATCAAAACCAAAGGCAACTGTTCCAAGAGAACCCTACCTCAAAACAGCATTAAGAGCAGAAAGGCACAGGTGCTCCTAATTTTCACATAAATGATCAATGATGTCGGTCGATGATGTTTATATATGTGCGTGTTTCATCTCTTAAGTAGAGTGACATATATTTTCTAAAATTGTAGGCTCAAGAATTGTGCAGGATCAACTGAACGTACAATGTCGAACTACACTACTTCCAAAGCATGCCAAGCGGGTGCTAAAGTTAGTATCTATTGCACCACTTAGTTTGTATTTGTTCGATTCGAAAGCATACAAAGTTGAGATGATAAAACTTCCAATGGACTATATTCTAATGATTTGCTTACTTGCCATGGAAAGGAATGATAAGTAGCTAGTGTATGCATGAGATGTTGTTGATTCAATCTATATGACAATGATGCTTTATTTATCTTTTGATGCATTCAAGCAAAAATCATCTCTTCCTAGAATGTATCTTTAACTAAATGAATACCTTATATTTTGCAGGCAAATCCTAAATCAAAATTACGGGTAGAAAATAATATAAAGGATAGATCACAAAGTTTCAGTGAAAAGCAATGCAAATTCAAGGGATGTTCTAATACTAGAAAAGGAAAATGCACACTGCATTAACAGGTTTTAGCACTAACATTCCATAAGTTGAATTTGTTTATTCTTTTTTATTCTGACTCCAAACTGGATGTATTTTAATGACAACCTTCCCTTGGCTATTCAACATGCTAGCTAGAAATTATTAAGTTTCTTATTTCATCGATGCTGAAATCTTTTCTCCGTGTATTAATTATCGGATCTTGTTGCAGTTTTGAACGATAAAGGCAACACCAATGATCTTCGGCGGGCTTATTTGACTTAACAGAGCAAGGGCCTGCACTAACAAGTTGAAAACAGGCATCACAACTAAGCAGATCGTGATATGCATGTACGCTTAGTCAAGAAGACTGAACAAGTTTCCACACTTTTGTAAGGGATGCTACATTCTACGGTAGAATATGGAATGTGTCGTCACATGAAACATACACAGTTGTACAATATTGACGAATTTACATTTTCAGCCTAACTCAGCCAATCGGTGAAAAATGGTGGCTTGCCCAATGTATAAATCACATGAAAAGCTTGCATGCACAATTAATATGAGCAATTCAACTATCTTTCTGGAAAAAATTTATCTATTTGAATTATATTTGGATGGTCTATTTTTCATATGAATATGCATCTATATCAAAACAATACATGTGAATATGTCCGATTTGTTTTAATATTTTATCTATGTATAATATTTTCATAAGAACCATAAAAAAATTCTTATAAAAAAATTTTGAAAAAAGTCTGTATGTACAAGAAAGAAAAAGCTAGTCAGATAGACCCATAGATTGTTTGAAGTTGTCAGTTGATTAATTTAAATGTCCAGACCTTGCTGATAAAATATGACGATGGCTGAGATTATCGACGACAGATGAATAAACGGCAAGGAATGACTTGGTTATATCACCATGCACAACGCAGGAGCCAGTGTGGTAATGGACGCCTACATAAATAATATCCTGAGGCACCTAGTAGTGGCTAGAAGTTCAAGGCTGAGGAGCACTCACTGCCTCAATTTTAGCAGTTCCACATCAACAATTTGCAACATTGGAGAGGGAAGATGTAAGAAAGGTAAAAATAGATCTCAAATTCACAGATTCCAAGAAGAGGCAATGTAAAGGAAGTTTTATGTCGCAATAAATTTAATGTCACAGTCAATCCATTGTCTAATAGAAGGCAACAAAAGAAATATAATGTGCTACAAAATAAATAAATAAATAATAATAAGAAACTAAAATTTAATATAATAAATTAAGATTATGAAGAGTTTTTAATGGCGAGTTTTAATCTATTTAAAAAACTTTTTTTTTTATTATGATGTTAAAATGATAAAATCTAATGATATAATGGATTTGGAAAAAAAAAAAAAAAAGCAATTATAGTGAATATAGTTTGGATAAGAAATGACGCCCTATAATAATGAAAAACATAATGTGGCAAGGAAATGAGTAATATTTTGGTGAATATAGTTTGCATAGAAAGTGTGCCATGTGACATTAGATCAAGCCCCTGATATGGAAAAAATGGAGTTTGTGCGGCAAAATTGCCCTTACACTAATGAATCGGGGCTTATCATGTGCAATGAGGCCTATAATGAAGCATGTACCATAAAATGATGAAAATGTGGTTTGACTAGCGATATAAGCCTTACATTTGAGGAATTGTGCCCTATTATGATGATGATATGAGACTTACAACGATAAATGAAACTTTTATATGTTGAAATTACCTATAAAATGATGAAAAATGTCTTCATAATCAAGTAAAATGGATCCTAGAACAAAGAAGCTACCCCTACTGTGGTAAAATGGTCATTGGAATAATGAATTTCCTCATACTATGGTAAAATGGCCCTCGGAACTAGGAATTCCCCCTAAAGTATTAAAATGACCTCTTAAACAAGATTTTCCCTCCAACTGTGGTAAAATGGCACTTAGAATGATGCATTTTGTCCTTATGGTAAAATGCCCCATTGGAACAAATATTTCCCTCCTACTGTGGTTTTTCCAAGTGTGGTAAAATAGCCCTCGGAATGAGGAATTTTCCTATAGTATGGTAAAATTACTCTTGGAATGAAGAATTTGCCCCTATATGGTTAAATGACCCTTTCTACACAACCAAGAAATTATGAGCCCTTTCTACACAACTAAGAAAATATGGTGGATTGGATCGGTACTAGAACGAAATAAAGACATCTTTAGCCAAATGCCCACCCCGTCTTTGAAAGAAAAATCGATATTGAATTTGATGATTTTACAAAAGAAAAATGAATGGAAATGAAGGGAAAAAAAGGGAAAGGTTGAAAAGGAATGAAGAATAAATTTTATTTTATGTTTAGTAATATATGAATAAGACAGTGTAAAATGTTTTAGCTTTTGTTTTTGTGTTTGGTTTATTTTAAAAAGAAAAAGAAAAATTACATTAGATGTGATCAATGTTGGGATTCAATTCAAATAAATGATCAGTGTTTCATGTGGTTAAAAAAAGAGGATCAATATTATACAAAGTAGTGCAAGTAGCTAATCAACATTTTGAGCGATTAGAAAAAAAAAGATCAAGATTCTTTTTAATGTTACAAATAGAGACATAGTTTCACTCAAACATGCCATGTTAGTTATCACGCTCTGAGGGTTCCCTAGTAATAGTATACATGCCACACATATATACTGTTACCAATTTACCACTAGAGAATGATATATTTTCAAATAAATAGGATATTTTAGTTGCATCGATAAGAAATGATAAATATATATGAGCTATAAATTAGTAAAACATCCACCATCATATGTCTTGAATATCATAATAATATTACAGACCATCTCCAAATACATAAGCTAATAATTCAAACACTAACTAACTTATAACTAGGAATTAAAAGTAAATAACTTATCCCGACTTTCTCATAATCTTCCAACTTCTAAATTCTTACTGTAATCATGCTTTCAAGAGAAACAAGCCAGGGTCGGAGTATCAACCTGAAAGGTCTTTAGGAGTGTAAGCAAAACTACGGGCTTAATAAATAACCAGACATATTACACATCAAGTAAGTTTATTAACAAATCATATGTAATGCAACAATCAAACATATGTACAGATACAAGCTTAGATAATCTACAATCCAAATAGAAAAAAGATTTACGCCCTCTTTTTAGGATTGAAGAACAATTACGTAATGATCTACTTGCCCAGGAGAGACTAAGTACACAGGAAAATCAACGATTTCTCGTTTTAGAATTATCACTTTAGTTTTAGGATATTTTAACTAATCATTTCTTGCATCATACCTTAGAAACTCCATAAGTATTGGTAATTTCAAAATGATACTATGGGCGGCATCCTTCATTACCACTTAGTTCCCGTAGAACCAACAGAATACAAAAAACCTTGGAAGAACTAACTTTTTAGAAAACCAAGCATTGACAGAGAACTGAAATACTAATACGTAGCAGGCTATTACCATTTTAGAATATGCAATAATGCAGTTTGTGTAATGTATGACTGTTTTGATTATAAAGTCAATAATTTATAGTTAGGCTTATGGTGATCATACATTGCACACGCAACATATAACATGCTTTCCTCGAATCATTAGATAATTATATTATCACTTTTATTATCTTTGTTTGTCAAGCAAACAAACAGCTCATAACACATACTCAGTACATTTTCACAATAACCATGTTATTATCTTTGCATTACATATCCACTAGTTACAAACACAAACAATGTAATAGATCTAAGTTAGTCACTTTCTCATTTTGCTTAATCGTAATAGTCAACTGAGAAATCTTTAACAGTATCAAGATCACCTATTGAGATAAATAAAAATATTCATCAATATAACATAGATTATATATCTAAACTCTTATGAGTGCCTAAGTGTCATATATTAATATTTCTATTACCTGTATTGGTTCTTTAAGGTAATGTTTCTATGATGTTAAATATTTATTAGTTAATATTTATTTTCATGTTGCTTGTCTAGATCTTATTTGATAGTCATATTTTTTTCGGGTAGTTATAAAGTTTATATTTAGTAAATCAGTATTTTATCATTACTATTATTATTACTTTTTTATCATTCCTTAGTTTGACCCATTTTGGTAACTAATATTTAGTTTCTATCATTTATTTTCATCATGTTTCTCTTAATCCCATCTTATATTATTATCTGTCATTTATGGAAATCACATTATTCTTATTTATTGCTTATTTACATTTTCCATTCTTATATATTTACTTATATAAGATAGTTATCGTGTAATTATTATGATTTAATCTATTTGTTTAGTATGATAAAAATGTTTTCTACTTATAACAATAGCTAAGTTTAATACTTAAGAATTATTAATCTTAGTACTCTTAAATTATTACAAGCAGACGATGTATCTGCCATAAGTGTGCAAATAAAATAACCTAACATATATAAATTAAATAGATATATTGTTTTGACAGGTTGGAAGATGACAACCTTAATTAGTCCTAGAAAACATGAAATCAATTACAAATCATAATTAAAATTGTATTTTCCACATGGAACTTCTCCATATTGTATAACTGTTAGGCATAAATATGATATTAGAGATTTAGATCCGTACATAAAGATACGTGCTTGGACTAAAAAAAGAAAAGACTATATTTATTCACCCCTTATTTAATTCTATTAAAACCCAATTTAATTTCATGATTTCAGGTTTTACGCCTATATGCTAAAAAAGGAAAAAAAAACTATGTCTATTAAATCCCTATTTAATCCTATTCAAATCCTATTTAATTTCATGATTTTAGGGATGCAAAAAATATTTTACGTGGAAAAGACCATGTCTATTCAATCTCTATTTAATTCTATTCAAATCCTATTTAATTTCATGACTTCAAGAATACAAAAATATTTCATGCCCATATGCTAAAAAAGAAAAAGATTATGTTTATTCAACCTATTTAATTATATTCTAACCCTATTTAATTTTCATGATTTTAGGGATATGAAAAATATTTTATGTGCATATGCTAAGAACATTATATTAAAAATATTTATACTAAAGATACTAGGGGTGGTTTTTCTTTAATAGTATAGATATATATAATTTTTGTCTTCTGTTCTTATTCTCTTATATATTATATATATTAAACATAATCTATTTACGAGCGAAACAAATTTCTAAAGGAAATATTACACATACGCGGGCATCCAACGCCGCAGGTTTTGAACCATGAATTGTCGGTATTTGTGTAAATTTTTTACGTTATTCATTCGAGTATAAGCCGGCTTTGAAGGTCACCTATGTTACCATGTACGTCGCCAATGCAGAGGATATACGTCGCCGCACATTCGTTGTTTTTACGTAGAAAAAATTTTACGTAGCTTTTGTTCCAATGTATGCCGATTCGAAGGTTGCCTATCTAAGTACGCCACCGGTGTTAGCCAAGTACATTGCCGGCATAGGGCTGTTGTAGGTACTTTTCATCTTCTTCCTCGTTTTTCTTTCATCTGTAACTTATTCTTTTTATTATATATGTATATTACATTTATATCTAAACTACTTCTAGGTATTTTTACATGATTCTCAATCATTTTTCATGACATAACAACTCCTATCACATCTTTTAATCATCATACTATATGATTTTCTAACTTCCATACATGGTATAATACATAAATAGAGTTTTATGGTTGGATTTTACCTGGTAGGAGCTGATATGGAGGTGTTAAGCTTTTCCAAAGCTTGAATGAACTTAGATTAATAGAAACATGGTTTAAGCTAATGTTCAACCTATAAACTTAACTTAAAACGAATTTACACTTACCTCCTTTGTTATCTTCCTAAGTTTGGAGTTTGTTTAATGAAGTTATGTTTGGGTATGTTTTGTGGTGTAATGGAGGACGAATTTGGGGGTGGTTTAGTTGCTACTAAAGTGTTGGTTGTGTTCATGCTTTATGGTGCAAGAAGAAGGAGAGGTTAGCTGCCAAATTGTAGATTTTATTGCTTTGGTTTTTTGTTCATTAAGAAGCTATATATAGAAGAAAGTGGGGGCAGCAACTTAACAAATTTTCGGCCAAGAATCTCCTCCGAATTCTACTTGTATTTGCATGCCTCCAATGCATTAAATGAGTTAGCTTATTGGTTGAATATGATTGGTTTCTCAATAATTTTCTTTGAATTTTGTTGTTCTTTTTTACTCTTTCTCTTCAAGAATTCGGCTGGCCAAAAATTGAGAAGATTTCAGCCCGCATGTTAACTTCCATTTGCATCGATTTGGAGCAAATATTAATATAATATTATTTAGTTAATTAGTTATCTTAGTTTTAACGTAGTTTATTAAGTTAAATGGATATAATTATGTCATTTATTTGGAGTTTTATCTCAAAAAAAATTATTTATACTTCTACAAATTTTCTAAGTTATCGTTAAGTTCATATATGAGTTTAAAGTTTACGCGATTAATTATTTTTAGGGTTTTATCTTATGCGATTATGGTTTTATAAGTTTAATAGACCAATTTTGGTTTTAGTCTATAAGAGCTTTAAAATACTTAAACTAGAACAATAGTGTGATCCAAATATTATTTGGAGTCTATATTGTTAGTTATGGATCTATTTTTATTTCCATTGTGTATTTATAACCCTAACGGTTCATCTTAAATTATCGTTTTCTAACTATAAGCTTTATCGATTATTTACTTTTTTATGCCTTGAAGTTTTATCTTAATTACTTCCATAATTTGAGGTTTTGATTCTCACTACAAAATCTGTCTTTGATATAAGTTATTATATAGAAAACTTTGTTTTAGGATTTAAAGATATATATAGGTTCATTATTACATGCGGTTTTAATTTAAGGTCTTTGTTGAGTCTTACACTAATATTCTATTTTCTATATTTTTATTTTTATTCATTTCTATTTGTATGAAAATTAGGTTTACAGTAGTAGACATGGGTACAGTTTGATTTTGAACTGCGAACCAGACTGGAACCATCACTGACGATTTCAGAACCAGAACTATACTGGTTGGTGGTTCTTGGGTGATTCTTTGGCTTAAAACTGGTAGAATCAGCTATTCTAGTAGATTCCATTAAAAAAATTATTGAAAAAAAAATTTAAAATAATATTAAATATATTTTTATTAATGTTTAAACTAATTTGTATGAATAGTAAAATTTATCATCAATTCACAACGTTTAATGTATTATTATCAACAACATAAATAAACATAACTTAATATCATATGTAATTAGTTTATATAAACTTCTTCTAAAGGAAAATTTGTTTAATTAATAATGTGAAATTGTTTTTGTATTGCAATTTTTTTTTTGTCATTTAAAGTATTTTGCAATATCATATTATTAATTACAATTGATATTTGATGTGTTTGTATATAAATAAATGCACATTCTAAACAAATTAAAAAAAAGGTTGAATAATTTAACACTTTTAAACCTAATAATTATTTTTATTTTAAAATTTATTTTATTAAAAACTAAAATTCATTTATTTATTTATTTCTATTTTTAAAAAAATGCGGTTCCATAGTTCCAAAACAGGAATCGAGAACCTCCGTAGTTCCAAAATTGGAACTAAGAACCACCGGTTCTATAGTTGTAGACGAGAATCGTGAGAGATGGTTTCACTTCTGGTTTTAGTTTCTCAATTTCAAGAACTAGAATCAGCAATTTTGGTTCTGATTTGGTTCGGTTTTAGAATCGTGATTCCAAAACTGGAATTAGGAACCGCCAATTCCATAGTTATAGATCGAAACCATGGGAGATGGTTTTGGTTTTTATTCTAATTCCTCAATTTTAAGAACCAGAACCAGCAATTTTGGTTCTAGTTTGGTTCAATTCTAGAACTATGCCCATGTTTACACGATATCATATTTTATAACAATATAGTAATGATTTTTTATTTACATCATTTTATATATCGTTAATCATTTTTTAAACTATTTAAAATGTTCTATTTTAATTTATCCTTAAACATTGATCATTTTGATATAATTTTCTTAAAGAAAATGAGAAAACCAAGTTGATACTTGATAAAAGATAAAAATTCATATAAATATTACATAACTCTTTTCTTTTCCTAGTGTTAGAAAAAGAAAAAAAAGTTTCTAAAGTTAAAATATTCCCATCCATTTTTTTTCAACCCTTTTATGCTTATCTCTCTCTCTTTACTTAACAATTAAATGTATTTATCGAGTACTCAAATTTGATAGAGGTTGGATTAAGGTAGTTTAGGCTTGGACTAGAGTAGAGAGAATGAGGCTTGTAAAACAAAGACTTGGTTAGTGGCATGCTGCACATGGGTCCAACATGACCACTCTAATACTAAAGTTAGATATTGTTATGATAAGCCTGTAAGTTAAATGTAAATGATTGGTTGAGTGTGGCATTATCGCTCCCTTAGGATGTATGTGAGTATTTATAGGTGATTGACTTGGTAATTGTAGACGTCATGGTTGAGTAGGCGGTTAGTAATAATTTTAAAGGATGTGAGATAGGCCTACTACTTTGCTACTAGATGCTTGGTCCTACTGAGCTACTTATGTCTGAGTGGTAAGCGAAGTGGCAATGATCGAGACCAAACAAAGGTCATGGTCGTCTAGATGAGGCTTTGCCTCATATTGTTGTGTCTGTCATTAGAGTCTGAGCCTAGTAGGGTAGCTCAGCCATTAGTGTGTTGGGCTTGGCTCTAGTAAGAAATGTTCTAATTTAAACCATCAACAATACCATTACTTAAGTTCCTAATATAATTATAAGCGAGTCAAGCTATTCTTGAATTACTAAAACTCGGCTTCGCTTGAACTAAAGTCTCATTTATTTAAATAAGCTAAACTCAAGCTCTAATTTAAGGTTACGAGCCTGCTCAAGAACAAGCTTCTTTAAGGTTGTGAGCAGGGTCATTAACAGCTCACAAGCATGCTCATTAAGAAGCTTGCTATCAGGCTCATTGGGTAGTATTGTGAGTATAATATTTATGATATATTATACATAAAATGAATAAATAAAATAGAAAACTAATTTCAATTTAATATACATATGTATATATACCATGTAACCCTTATTTACTATATTTAGATTTGAAAGAAAAATAAAAATATAATAAATTTAAATAAAAAATGAACCAAACTCGAGCCTAAAATAAAGCTTGTTTGTTCAAACGAGCCACCTTGATAAAAAAAACTTGGTTCAAACTTGATGAAAAACTCAAATCAGCTCAAGCTCTATTTGTAAACAAGTCGAACTCGAAGTAAAACTCATTTAGCTAAATGAACCAAACTTAAGTTGAATTTCAAGCTCGAAAAAAGGTTCAGCTTGGCTTGAGCTTTATTTATAAACTAATGGAGCTCGAAATATAACTCATTTATTTAAACAAACAAAACTTGATATGAATTTTAACCTAGATAAAAAAGTTTGGCTCTAGCTCAAATTTGATAACTTTTTTCTTTTTTTTTTCTTTTTGCCATAGTTCAATAAGTTTTAAATAAGCGGAGTCTAAACTTTATGAGTGGCAACATGATATATTGTAAAAGAGATACTATAAGTCCTATAATGAATTCAATTATAGAAAAAGCGGTACATGAACTAGGTTTAAAATTCATGAGATAGTTCGGTCCATATACGATGTGGTTTTAGAGCATTGAGAGGACTTTTCCTTAATACGAGAGGATCACAAAGGATGCATCTCTGGTGTACCAGTTATCGTGCCCACGATAAACTTTGGGTAGCCAAGTGTGAAGCGGATAAATACTGAAAGCATCTAAGTAGTAAGTTTATCCCAAATTAAGTGCTCTCCTATTCCAACTTTTCCAAGGACTTTGGTAGCATAGTTGAAATAGTGACGGGTTCTCTGCCCATAACGATAAAAGTTTTGACGATTTAAGAAAAGGTCATGGCTAGAAGAGTTATTTATTATTACGATAAGTGTCAAGCAAAAGTACGGTGGTATATGCAATTGAGGCATCCTAATAGATTGTTAGTTTTAAACCTTGTTCCTATTCTTATATCATCTAATCAATTTGATTGGGACTTCGTGGGCTTGGCTTGAGTTAGCTAGCTTATTTTCGGTTCAATTGCAGTGCTCATGGGGTTTTTGGGGTACTTTTAAAAAAAATTTGCGAGAAAAGGTCGGTCTGGAAACTTATTCCAAATCTAGGCGAGTGAAGACGTTGTCTCAGACAGTGCCTTTGAAATTCCTCTATAGTGACAGCGCCTTTTATTTTGATTTGTTCTGAATGCAACATTCGAGACAGCGCCTTCAACATCACTACTAAAGGTATCGTTGAGATAATGCCTTTAGTACAATGCCTTGCCTCTTTCTCATACCTAAAAATGCCCAAATACAACAAAGTCAAACATAAACCAGCTGTATACAACAAAATTTAGCAAAAGAAAACAAACTAGACTACCACCACCACCTTTATTACTCCACAAACCATTCCACCACTTATTAGAGGCAAACCCGACCAATCCAACATATTAAACTTGCAGTAAAAACATTTACTAACAATTAAAACTCTCAAAACCAATCCACTACTTAATAGCAACATGCCCAACCAATCTAACATCCCAAAGCTACATAAATAATATTAAGTAACCGGACAAACTCCTTGAACAATCCAGTAACCATATGAGAAAAAATCACCACCAAGATGAATAAAAGTTGATTACATAAAGTGAATTGGAAAATACAATTGTGTTTAGACGAGAAGCATAAAAAAATAGGAAAGGTACAATCCTATCGTCTCCTAGTGCTGCGAAGTAGACCTCTAGCAATCCTGGAGGCTATGGATCGCTGCCTACGCTGTGCCGATGCTGCCTTGGATCATCCTCCTAAATCGGAGATGTATTGAAATCTAGTAGAGGGACTGGTGTAGCCTGGGTGGGTCTCCTAACTTGTGACAGCTGTGTCAATCCCTCACCCATGTCCTGATCCGAAGGTACTGGATGCCTCTTATGTGGTGGTGGAGGAGGATGACATGATGAAGAGCCTACCTCAATGAATGGAGTGTGGTAGGATGGTAACAAGGAAGTGCTATGCCGTCCCCTCACAACTGCAGATGTGCTAATAGATGATGATAGAGCGTGGTAGACAGAGTCATACCGTTGTTGCTACTTGTACTCGATCTGGTAATCTACACGTCACCCTCATGCATTGTGTATCGATGCTTGGGGTAAAGATAGTCAACAACCCCATGCTCATCGACTGTATTTATGGCGTCATTGCAATGGAGTGAATTTCTAATGTCAAAAGATAACCAAATCCGTCTGAACTAACCCGCTTGTAAAGCAAGTGCAAACATTGGAGATTATATTTGTAAGTGTCTATTGCTATAGGAGAAGCCAAATACAAGATATAGAACTCATCAATGTACCAACTCTGACACCAGTGTGGCTGAGATATCTCCTAGTGACACGTGTGAACCAACGTATGTAGTCTAGGTCGACACCAAGGGGAAGCTCGACATCTACCAAGCGATCCCACCTCTCATTCCACATTTCATCGTAGACAACATGATTGACAACCCAATTAGTGTCGATCCACCCCCCAAAGATCGATCTAATACAGATCTGGCTCAGTGTTAACTCTTGTTAGAACCCTCTGATAACCCCCAAACTGCCGAAAGACACGATCAGGAAAACATCACTCAACATAACAAAAGCAAATTAGGGGGACACGGGCCGTCCACACATCTACATCACGCCGATAATATAGAGGTAGCCTAGTGATGATCTGGTCGGTATATGGCATCCAAACAACCTATACCCCAACGAAAAGCTCAATACTGAGAAAACTTGAAATATTTATAGAACTAAATAAAAATTGGATAGCTAATGTACCTGTTCAGCTCCGATTATGTCAAATGCCTCTCTTTATGCTGAAATGACATGAGATGGGTGGAGTAGTATCCCGAACTATCCGCCATCACGCAGCAAGTGGCGCTCCATTATCCAAAGATGGCCTAAAACGGGCACGAGGAGCAATAATAGGGAATCGATCCTAAGCCCATACCTGCAGTAAGACAGCTGTTTGATCATTCAAAGGTAGTCCAAAACGGGCATGGAAAGTAATAATAGGGAATCAATCCTATGCCCATACCTGAGTAAGACAACGGCTCTACCAATCTGCACAACATTTTCTGAAGAAGCACGGATAACGATGGTACAACCAACTAAGGCATGCACTACCCTAGCTATACTGCCCAACCTATGCCTACTCTGCTAACAATGGCAAGAACATAGTGTGCACCAATGAACCAGACTTACCTACAAATATACAACCACCTATTAGCTGTAATATATATGCATGAGCATGCTTCCTGACCTGCTCTTTGGTGCATGGTCCAACAAATGTGCGAAATGTTCTCGCAACCAAGTAAGGTAGAGACGGCCTCCACGGGACGTACCTCCCTGGGATAAGTACCCAACAACTAACGCACTCCGCCTGCCATTTAGTAGCTATGGATGTAGTACTGACAACAGGCAAGCCATCCACTGGCAGTCCTAGCTGCACCTCCACATCTTGCAATGTAATGGTGAGCTCTCCCTGGGGCATATGGAATGTATGAGTCTTTGGCCGCCATCTCTCCACCAATGCTAAGATGAGATGCCAGTCTAGTTGAATGTATGGGAGACGTGCAAGGCCTATGAAGCCGGCCTGCTCCAAGTAAGGCAAAAGAAGCTTGTCAATGGGTTTTCCTCTACGTCATGTCTAGATGCGGTTAACTTTGTTTGACGACAAGGCAGTGGCTGAGGCCTGAAAACACAGAGTTAAGTGTTACTCGATATGTTCTCAACGTGCATCAACATAGCTTAATGGGAAACCATAGAGTAGGATAACATACCTCGTCCAACCAAACTGCTGATGAATGATGTCTGCCCTGATAGGCAAGCACCGACGGATCAATGGGACCTGGCTCCATGTACCCTGCATGTAGGAAGGTAAATCCGAATCCTAAATGAAAAAGCATGAAAAAATATGAAATAAGCATAGTAGGATAGCATGATATCGCTCAACCACTTTTAACCGCTAATATGCTAAACCTGGGCACATTCTGCCTTGCTCTGTCTAGGCAACTCCTCCTATTATGACCCTCATGTCTACATAGCCCACATGTGACTCTATCGGGTGGTTCTCTCCAATCCATTTCCATCCTATATCGTTTTGTCCTTAGTTTTCCTTTTGGTCGTGCAGTCGGGATCAGGGATAAGGCTGGGGAAGTTATATGCGGAAGGCCAACCATGATCATCACTAAATGGGAAGAAATGGGACTGATAGCATTGAAGTTCATTGGTCCACATATACCATGGCTCGACAAAAGAAGTCCAATCCACATTTGAGGACCCTGCTACTGCCATAGCATGTGAGCATGGTAGTTGGTATATTTGCCACTTGTTGCATGAGCAAGTTTGTGTGGAAAAGCCACTTTGTGAGTTCTACCATGTTTCAAACGACCTTTCTCACATCAAGTGTCGGTTTGAACCTTAAATAATCTAATACTTTTGTTGAAACTAGTGACTTGATGTGAATACCCTTGCTGCCCATAAATCCATCTTCTTCTTTGCATAGGGTGTGAAAACCTCACCGCCCATTACGGCTTTCCTCGCAGCATTAAGCCTCTCTTCCCAGTGATGACGTAGTTATAGAAGATTTTTTTAACTAAGCCCGTTACAGGTAAGCCCCTCGCTCTCTTGATCATTGAGTTGTATGTCTCTGCCATATTAGTTATCATGTACCCAAAACGATAACATCCATCAAATGCTAGCGTCCATGTCTCTTTGCATAAGAGCATATTACCATTTGAATCAGTCCGGTTGAACCATTCAACTGCTGCTTTGTCAATGTTTTTGACGAGCTCCATAGATTTTTCGAATTTACGGGGTTGTGCTCGAAATGCCGCATAAGTTACCAAGTTTTTGCACCTCTGATTCTTATAAACTTTGTTGAAATCGCTAAATATGTTAACACAAAATTGATGCACTGCAAAGGAAGGTTGCCACCCATTAGCCGTATCATCAACTGCCCCAATAATACCGGTCCCTCTATCTAAAATGAGACATATAGTCTCCTCTCCCTTATGTCTATGACCCCTCGCTTCAATTTCCTCAAAAACCATGACCATACATCTTTAGACTCAGATGGTGCCAGACAAAATGCTAAGGGTAATACGTAATTGTCTCCATCTATACCACATGCCATAAGCAACACGTGCTTGTATTTGCCATATAGAAATGTACCGTCCACACAAATAACTGGCCTACAATGCTTGAAGGCCTCCACACATGGGCCAAAGCTCTAGAATACCCACTTGAAATACGCTTCATTTGGTTGTGATGATCTTGTCCAGCCCCATTCCACTATCGACCCTGAATCAGTTGACTTGATTGCGTATAATAGCTTTGGGAGTTCATTGTAAGATTTCATCCAATCACCATAAACCATTGCAATTGCTTT
The DNA here is from genome assembly GCA_024138025.1 of Combretum micranthum. Classification (NCBI taxonomy): domain Eukaryota; kingdom Viridiplantae; phylum Streptophyta; class Magnoliopsida; order Myrtales; family Combretaceae; genus Combretum; species Combretum micranthum. The sequence continues at coordinate 1,258,125 of JAMXBD010000207.1, read as the reverse complement.
TTTCTTACCTTGTCAAATCTTCTACGGGAAACCATATATCCGTACACAGCCAAGCAATGAGACTCAAGCTCCTTTGCCTTACAGTTGGATTTTGCCAAACAAAGCTGATAAATTCTCGAGCTAGGATATTCGAGTCTATTTGTGAATGGTCCTTCTCGAGTAAAGGATTAGTGTAAGAATGGGGACCATCAAGCTAGTGATTACAAACAATCCTTTAGTTTTTTTAGACAAGCCTGTATCCACCATGAACAACCTTGATCACTTTTGGTGCAATGAGCAGTCCATAGAGTTTTCTTCGATTCGTCAACACGGAAGTTGCAATGTCTTCTTATGTGAAAAGATTTTACATCCTCAATGAGGTCATCCTTTGTCTTGAACATCATTCCCTTCACTAATTCTTGGCTATCACAGATATTAGCAGACATAGCATCCATTTCATCTTCAAATGTCACATGCTCATCACTGCCTCCACTTAAATTAAAATGAGGAATTGTATCTCTCACGATGCCTGACTTGGCATTACATCACAAGGCCTTGAGCTAGGTGAGACATCCAAATTTCCAATATTGCCTTTTTGAACTTCTTCTTCCACAGCATTAACATTCTCTTCATCCACCTCATCTTCTATTGTATCATTTTCATCCACATGATAGTAACCATCGAAATGATCATCTTCTAACCCGGTGGCAAACATCGGTGCCACTACCTCTGCAACTCTATTCTGGATTCTAACAGTGTCTCATTCACTTGCATTGGATCATATTGTTCACAATGCATAGGTGAAACTGGCATAACAACTTCCTTATGGAAAGGAACATTTGAACATGAACCAGGCTAAAATTGCCACACGCCTAACATGGTAGCATGTTGTTCGTTCATGTAATCTCCACCACCAGCACTATTTGGAGGTGTGACTGCCCGATCACCGACTTTCACAAATATTTCCTGAATTAACTTAGCACCCAACTCAGCAGTAAGTGAAATCAGATCTTCAAGACTGTCATCATCCACAATTAGCATTAACATATAAACAACCCCATGACTCATATAATGTGCATGCCTATGTATTATCTCCACTTCATTGTTACCATGATCCACACCAATCTTACCACAAATAATTTCCTTAACTTTTCAAAACCGACATCCATCCTAACCTTCACTTTCCCAATGGGAAGCTTGTCATATTGTGGCCCATAACATCCATCTATTATGTTTCCATGTGCATAAATAATGAACCTCTTACATAGCTAGCCATTCCAAACCTATCGACAACAAATTAAAATGTTACATCTCTTTTCTTACAATTTCAATTATGATAACATCTTCAACTTCTTCAACATGTAAAACATCGTTCACTCAAATTCCATTAAACATGCCTATCGACAAACACACGCTTTTAATCAATTGTAGCATTTCACCAAATACCTTTTAATCATTAATATCGTTTTATTACATACTTCATTCATGAACATGCACTCCATGCTATATTCCTATAACACCTTACAACTCAAAACCAACATCTATGATATATTAAATCGGACAAAATCATACTTTCAATGCCTCATATTACATTAAATATAAAAATCCACAACTTTGAACCATTTAGGTATTTTAAAACCTTGTACACATAGAAACAATCTTAATGTCAACATCATAGATCGACAAATACAGTGACCTAACACTCACCAACACTTCACAACTCAAAATCAAAAGCTACAACACATGATTCGCTCAAAATCACAAATTTCCTCAATTTCTCCATTTCTAATCATTTTTCCTCCAAAATTGCAACATAGTGGAATAAACATAGAAAAAAACAAACAAAACACCTTACCTGAATTCGGACAGTGGACAACATCAAAAATCTTCGTCAAAGACCAACACGGATCGCTGAAGTACCTTCTCATGCCTCTTCTTCTCTATGTTTTTGTATGAGTTTTTGAGAGCAAATGCTATCGACGGGGAAATGCTGGGATTATAAAGACGTGAAGGCACCGTCTTACTAAAGGCGCCATTGCCACCCAACCCTAGTTTTGGAAATAGATTTGTCCCCCACTTCTTTTTGTACTTTTCTTTTCAAAAAGTACGCCCGATCGATCCATGACCCGTGCTCATGGTGAACACCACGTAAACTAAACTCCCTTTGTTGAGGCCAAAAAAAAAAAAAAAATCCCGCTTTGTTCCCTCCATTTTTATTCTTTCTTCTCCCTACACTTCTTCAACAGCCCTTTCCTCCCTAACGCTAACCTAACTACTCCTTCCTCCCTTCTCCAATGGCACCAATCGACCCCCATTCCTACACGGACTCTACAAACCCACTAACTACTCACATCTCCCTTTCCTTCTACTTCGACTTCCAATCCTCCACCATCCACGCCACCGCTCTTCTCACTCTTTCCTCCCCATTTTACGGCCGTCTCTCCCTCGATACTCGGTCCGTCCAAATCTCATCAATCCTTGATCCCACAACCCTAAACACTCTCCAATTCACCATTTCCAAGCCCGACCCAATCAAAGGTGAGAACTTGATCGTAAACCTAACGGACCAATCCTTGATTCTGATAATCTACACCGTAACGCCATCGTCTTCAGCTCTACAATGGCTTAACCCACTGCAGACTTTTAATAAAATAAACCCTTATGTGTTTACTCAGTGCCAGTCTATTCAAGCGCGTGCGGTGTTCCCTTGCCAGGACACGCCCGCTGCGCGGATTCGGTACTCGGCCTTGGTCAATATCCCGCGGCATTTATCCGCCGTTATGTATGCCAGGAGCGTCGATCGCCGCCCCCCAATTATCGGGGAAGGCGCCGCATTGTCGTGTGGGGATTCGGTTTGGTGCGGTGATGGGAGGATAGTTGAGGAATTTGTTATGGAACAGCCGATACCACCGTATTTGATTGCGTTTGCGGTCGGGGAATTGGGGTTTAGAGATGTAGGGCCTAGGACTAGAGTGTATGCTGAGGCGAGGACGGGGGTTTTGGAGGCTGCAGCTAGAGAGTTTGCAGGCACTGAGGATATGATTAGCAAGGGGAAAGGTTATTTGGAGATTATGAGTGGGAGAGGTTTGATTTGTTGGTTTTGCCACCGAGTTTTCCTTATGGTGGAATGGAGAATCCTAGGATGGTGTTTTTGACACCGACCGTGATCAAGGGAGATGGGAGTGGAGCTCATGTGGTTGCACATGAGCTCGCCCATAGTTGGACCGGGAATTTAATCACGAACAAGACTAATGAGCATTCTTGGTTGAATGAGGTAGAGGATTTTGTTGGTCGGATTGTGCTTTTTCATTCCTATAGATATGTTTTTGGTTTGATCATGCTTAGTTGATAATGTTTAATCTAATTTATTGATTTGCTTGTAAAAGAAGAATTGGTTGCTCTTGTACTTTTTCAGTTAAGTGATTTGATGAGGCAATTGGTTTGTGTCACTATAGAAAGCAGTATTTTAGACATGGTGCTATGCTGCTACCAAGAAAAACCACGCGGTGAATGAATCAGTAGGCATTATATTGATTTTTCAAACAACATGGCCGATCGTAATTCTCTTATTCGTTTATCATTTAGATAAAGTTTGTCTAATATTCATTGAGTAATGAATGTTAATTTTTTATGTAGCTTTTTATATCCTTAGATGGTTTTCTTTAAATAATGTTTTCTTCTGTGGCATTCTGAAAATGAGGTACTGGTCTGTTTGTTTTGGCTGCATTGTCCGTGATCCTTTCAACTACTCCTTTTATCTGGGTAATTTTAAGGTCTCTTGCTGTAATACTGGAATTTCTGAAACTTAGACACTTTTTCAAGTAGAAATCTATGGTGGAATGGGTTTCATGAATCTGAGATGAGTAGTCTTAACCACCTTTGTCGGGGTTTATAATATGACTATCTTCAGCTGGTTTCATGCCATCCTTTTTTTATATTATGATTACCACCTTTTAGGGTTTCACAACCTATGCGGAGAGGAGAATAGTGGAAGCTGTCCAAGTGGAAGATAGAGCTGCATTGAACATTGGGATTGGTTGGAGAGCTTTGAATGAGGAAATGGAGAGATTCAAGGACAACATGGAGTTCACTAAGCTTAAAACCAATCAGGAAGGAGTGGACCCCGATGATGTCTCTTCCAAAGTTCCTTATGAGAAAGGCTTCCAGTTTTTGTGGCGCATTGAGCGTGAGGTATTGCCTTTTCCCTTTAATCTGCTATGGTTTATATTTAGGAATGCATTCTTAATACCATTTGCTATGTTCAGGTTGGAAGGCCTGCTTTTGATGAATTTACTAAGAAGTACATAGCCACCTTCAAGTTCAAATCAATTGATACAGAGACATTTCTTGATTTTTTGAAAGCTAACTTTCCTGGAATAGAAACAAAGATTGACTTGGTATTGTGGACTGAGGGTACCAGTATCCCTTCGGATGCCTATGAACCTGTTTCCCATATCTACACAAAGATTGTATCTCTCGCGAATGATTTTAAATATGGGAGGATGCTGAGGAGGATGAAGTTGCCAATTGGGGAGGGCAGGATTGGGAACTTTACTTAGAGAATCTACCTAAATTTGTTGAAGCTTCACAGGTACCTGCTTGCCTCTTTTCACAGGACTCATCTCCAATTCTTACCTTTTCATTACACATGGGAAACTAACCTTGGCAGGAGTGCTGTATTATAGTACTTTATCTTATGGTCTATGAATATCAACTCAGTTGTGTGCCATGGTTGATCTTATCTTGTGTATTCAAGGATTATACTTTCAACATGCAGGTTTTGGGATTGGATGCTCGGTACAGGCTGTCGGAATCAAATGATTATGAAGTGAAGGTCTTATTTCTCCAATTGGCAATTTTTGCTGGGTGCAAAGATCATTTAACTGAAGTAGAGAAAACTTTGAAAGAAGTGGGAAGGATGAAATACCTTCGCCCGCTGTACACTGCTCTTGTGCAAGGACCTGGTAAGGAAGAAGAGAAGGCTTTTGCTAAAAGGGTGTTTGGGGAGGCTCGGGACTGCTACCACCCCATTGCACAAGGCGTTGTGGAATCGATCTTTTCGAAGCACATGTAAACTTGTATGTATATATGTAAATAATAAAACCCACCCTAGAATCCGGATGGTTGATCCATTGACCTGTGATTCTCTTTCAAACTCGTGAATCTCTCAAATAATGTATTTAGTTTCAAGGGTTGTGAACGGGTTGAGATCAAGATAGATACAATATTAACCAATATTAACCTTGTAATCAAAATTCAGTGCAAAATTTTTAATTGGAGTAGATTAAATCTAGAATTTTAAGTTCAAACTCAATTTAATAGATCTAGATAAACTTGAGGTGCACTTGATGATGTTCATTTAGATTTGTTTTTTTAAAAGATGTATCTTTCACTAAGTTAAATTGATATCTAAACTTTATTTGAATCCGTTTTATATATAATCTCAAATGGATTTGTAAGTCGATAAGATAAAATATCTTTGAACTCAAATTATCTCAATAATTTATTCAAATAGATTAATTTCAACTCAACTAGATTATAGAGTAAAACTTAAGTAAATATTGAGTGGAATTACAATGGTTTATTTGGACGATTTGTTTTTCATCTGTATCTTTTATTTGTATCTAATTTTTATCTACATTTTATATGTAATTTATCTGCATTCGCATTTATTAGTTTATGAGTAAAAATATCAGTATTTTTTTTTTTATCTGGATCTATTTTTAACAAATAGTTTGGTTGGAACAACATAAAACAAATATCAAATCACACCAAACCAACAAATCAAACGCACCAATTCACTCTATACTGAAATTAAACACAAAAAATTTTCATCGTGCAGAGTTTATTAACTAATGAGATTTGGATTTTAGCACCGTATCATGAACCATGATTACCATTAAAGATGATTATTCTTGAAAGGATTTCGGCTTGTTTATGCTATGCTAAAATTTAATGACTAACATATGAAGTATAATACCTATGGAGACGTTTTTTTACAATAGTTTCCTGTAACGATTTAGATTTCATTAGTTTTCAAAATACCGACAAGGATTAAGCATTATAAATATTGAGAGATACAATCATATATTGGTTGAACGATCAAAGTAGTTAGATGCCAATAGTTATTGTACCATAAAGAATGGTTAGATGTTGATTTATCTTGCCTTATTTGCATTTTGATTTTCTCCGGACAACTGTTTCTATTTCCATGACAACATTAAAGCTATGTAATTAATCACGTGATGCTTTGAAGGAGAGAGAGCGAACAAGGTCAAGTTGACAAACGTGAAATATTCAAATTTAATTACATAATTTTTCATTTCGCAGTTTCCCTAATTTTCTCTCTTCATTGGTCGTAACAAGTCCTAGTTGTTCCCTGAGCAATTTCAATATTTTGGATTAGTTGTCGTGGGACGACCAAGGCAATGCGGTCCTTTGGCAGCTTTATAATTCGGAATTTATACTGAAATATCTTTATGCTCCATGAACGGTCTACGTAGTGACCTTTTGAGGGAAATTTTAAAAATTTGATGATATAACTTTTCCTCATTTTATTTTTTCTTCTTTATTCTCAGCAAAGTTTGATATAACAAAGGTAAAATTTTATATTTCCTTGTGCTACTTACTCAATATACTACTTGTTGTAGATATCAATTCCACGAGTAGCATTGAGGTCCTACAATCATAAAAAATAGTTCGTAGTATGCTGGGAGGGTTATCCAGTGTAATTACTCTAATGTTTAAATCAGTCTGTAAGTCACCTAAGCTCTCCAAAAAGAATATTCAAGAGAGAGCATATTGATTGGATACAAATAACTTGCTGTAGCTAGTGGATGGAAAAAGGCTATTTGTAGTTATGGTCATATCAGAATATCTCTTCCACCAATTTCGTGTTGGGATAGGAACTATGTAATAGGTTGAAACGATAGCCTCAATGGAGAGCTCATAGTAGATCAGGATAAGAGCATATTGATGTCGGGATTGGTGCTCGCACGACCTCATTGAGAGTTTGGGCTAGAGCCTCCTGGCGAGGTGGACTCCTTATGGGCCAGTTGAAATTATGGGCTTCCAAACTCTTTATGGGTCCTTAGGCCCAGCAAGGCTTCTAATGTGCTGATTGGATTTCAGACTATTATTTACCATCAACACTACTATGGTATCTTTATTATTTTTTCACATGTTAAAAATATGAGGTTTTTGCATTGTATTTCAATTTACCTAGTATTACAATGCTATTATTATTATTTTTTAAAAAATAGTTTTTTATCAGAACAAAGAGAAGGACTAAAAAGAGGAAAAAGAAGAGATTGGATTGCTTGGGTAATGGGTCCATGACTCGGACTTGTGCCATAGTAGATTCATGACCCAAACCCATTTTACGACCAATCTGATATCCGCATCAGGTCATCATACGCGGATCTTTGCCCAGATCCTTAAATTTGGTCCAGAAAGCCAGCGGGTTGGATGTTGGAATGGGTGGGTCCGTCCATTATGCAGTTCTACTTTCTCAAATATTGGTTGAAAGATCCAAGTGGTTAGATCCTGATAATTAAGTATGCCATAAAGAATGGTTGGACGTTGATTTGTCTTGCCTTACTTGCATTTTATTTTTCTCTTTACAATTGTTTCTATTTCGCTAACAACTTTTAAATCCACTAATTACTTTTAATTAGGACTTTTACGATCCCATCATATAACTGTTTTTTATTATGAATAAATTAATTATAAAAAATTAAGTATAAAATAATATTAAAAACTTTAATCATACTTAGGATAGATATAAATGACACAATAATATAACATGACCGATTCTATCATAATTACCATGAAAACATTCCATTTCTCTAATCATATGGTGCTTTGAAGGGAGAACGGAAAAATGCCAAGTTGATAAACCTATCTTATTTAATCTTATGTATTCATGGAGGCCCCATTTATATATTGAAATTTATTTACATAATATTCATTTATTATTTTCTCGAGCTTTCTCTCTTCATCGACAGTAACAAGTCTTAGTTGTTCATGGAGCCACGTGCTTAAAGAAGGAAAAAGAAATTATTAACTCATAGGAGTCTCCATTCTAGGCCTATATATTAATGATAATATTTCGATTATATACTTTAGAGTACCATTCAATCCAATTATAATAGCATTGAATATGACTTTTACATGTTATTTAAAAATCAAGTATAATTTTGATTTATCTATACAGGAAGAATATAATCATCAATTTCGATACCACAGTTTTTTTTTTTTTCCAAATAAAATTTATTTTTAGAGAAGAGAAGAATTGAACATAATCTATTTTGCTGAAAGACTGGTGCCCACTCCACTGGGTTACAATTGTATTTATATATAGTTAAGTTTATTTTTCCATTTTAAATTATGAGATCTTTAAAATATAAGTGGATTAAAAGTAATCGTAATTTTTATTTGGCTATTAAAGTTTCATAAGTTATTAAAAGTTACTTGGTTTTAATCTTCTAGAATATTTTCAAAAGCCATTCTTATCTCTAGTAGTTTGCATGTTTACATAAAAATCTAATATTTCTTTTAAATATATATTTTTTTATCTCAAATTTTATTAGTCCTATTCATTTTAACAAGTTAGTATCATGAGTGTGCCCATGAAACCTAAAAATTACTCAATATGTAGGCTTTTTCGTTTTTCTTTTTCTTTTTTTTTTTTTTTGGTGAATAATATGTGGTGTCTTTTATATAGAAATGTTGGTCTTTTATATAGAACGGTGGGACTTAGAGAGTATCTTGGAGGGGAGGGATTTGGACAACTCCATCACAGCCTTTTCCAGTTGCTAGTCTATAGAATGATGATTTAGATGAGATTGACCGTTTCCAGCTAGATGAAGAGGGACAGGTTCAAGAGGCAGGTGCTGGTGTCGAGGATGAAGATGATGATTGATTTTTCTTTCATTTTTCAGGATTCATTTTAAATTTTGGTGGCTTGATTGTAATGATTTATTTGATGACCACTCATTTAATTTACTGCTATGATGTAATTACTTGTTATAGGTTTTGTTAATTAGAATATATTCATTAGTTTTTTATTTAGTAATATCTTTTATTCTTCAAGATACATTATTATTATTTTTTAAGAACCCAAATAGGCTATTAGAAAGTGCGTACGATAATACATTACACATATTGAAGAAAGTGGATATCTTCAAGCATTTAAATCGGATAAGATGTTTTATATAGTACTGAATATGCACATTGAGGATAATGTACAACTTAAGTGTGGGGAACTATGATAATGCATTACACATATTGAAGAAAAGTGGATATCTTCAAGCATTTAAATTAGTGAAAATGTTTTATATAGTGCTGAATATGCACATAGAGGATAATGTACAACTTTAGTGTGGGGAAAGGCTAGTAACTCATGGTTTATGAATTAATTGATTGTATAGTGAATAACTTGTATATAAAGGATGATATGGAACATAGAAATATTGCAAAATAAATGAGACAGAATTAATGAAGATAAGAATGACTAAAAAAAAAAAATTTTTTTTTTTCCTATAATGATTTGAGATATAATAAATAATTATGATTTCTACTAGGTATAAGTGCACCAATTTCATAGTAATCTTCCTTATCAATTATTTAGAAGTTGGGAGTCATATGTAATTGAAATTGAATTTAAATTCGATAAAATTGTTCATCTACTCAAATGGTTTGAACGAAAATTCTAGTTGTGAGTATCTCTAAACCTTAACCTCAAGTATGTTATTAATTATCCTTGATACATTTGGATAATAAAAATAGACACTAAGGCTGAAAAAATTTAAAAGTTATTGAATTGAAAAAACAGTTTAGAAGCAAGCCTCGTAACTTAAGTAACTAAAGGCTAACGATGCTCTTTTTAGGGAATAACATTTATTAATATGGGTGATGAGCTTGAGATTATCAACTAAAAACTTGTTAAAAGAGCCAAGAGAAAAGTCTAAAAAAGTTGAACTATATAATTAATTAATTAATTAAAATGACTCATTGAAGTAGTAGATGTTTGAAGGGGAATTTTAAAACCTTGTAGTCTAAAATTGTCTGGTCTAGGACTTATTGATCGATGAAACTACTTTACTTAATTAATGTAAATAAATGACTCCTAATGGAATTATATTCAAGGAAGAGATCTAGGGAATAGGTGGATGTAATATGCATTCACTACTAATTGTTATGTTTAATAAAAAGAAAAGAAAAGAGATAATGTCACAGATGATACCTAAATTTTGACAAAATATGCTTTGAAAATAATCAATTTAGTACATAAAGTTTGAAATTGATCAATTTGATACTTGAAAAACTTTAAAATTGATCAATTTAGTGCCTAAAAGAATATGATGGAAGTATTGTTGACGTGCACAAAAAATTCTTTAGGTATATAAAATCTATTAATTATAAAGTTTAGGAACTAAATTGATCAATTTCAAACTCTAGGTACCTAATTATATTTTGTTAAAGTTCATGTACCATTTGTGATATTAACCCAAAAGAAAATATGTATGAAAAGAAAGGGTTTCTAAATTTTGGTTAAGTATACAAGGTGTCATTGATTGTCCTTGGTTAATGCGTTACTTGTTATTTTAAGATTGTTAGTTTTTGTTTAAATAGCAGACGTTAACCTTGATGTATGTGGATTAATTCTTGAGTTCTAATATAGTTAAATTATCATATATAATTGTAAATTAATTGTTTAGAAGGCATGTATATATAAGCAAGAGGATTGCAATATATTTACGTTATAAAGGCAAGTTATAAAAGAATTTGTGTTTATCACTGAATATGTAGGTAGAATTTTTCTTAAATGTGCTATGTATTGGTAGATTATTCATAATTGATTTTTATTTATAAAGAGATTTCAAAGAATTTATTTTATTTTGCTAGATGATAAGCAAATGTTTAAATGTGCGGAAATTTGATGATTTATTTTCATGTATATATTATAAGGGATGTTGTGCATTGTTTTATATCTTTTTAGATGAATATTGGTTGTTGTTGTTGTTATCTATTTGTGTATCTATTTTATGTAAGGGATTTTAAGAGAAGATTTGAAATTTAAAAATAATTGATTTATTTTAGAGATTATTGAAGATCTGGAAGAATAAATTAACTGTATACCAAAGGAAGATTTGTAAGAAGGATAAATCGCAAGTTATTGAATATATAAAATAGTATTTACTTACATGCACAATGGAAAAAACAAGTCAACAAATGCACATAATTAGTTACTGGAGTAATGAGATTATTTCAATTGAATCATAGCACTCTTAATCACATGGTTCCTTAAGGTTATCACGTCTATGTATAAATCAATTACTTACTCATAAGCATGTATAATACAATGTCAATCATCATATTCATAGCAAAATCAATAATAAAGAAGAAAGAAAATACAAAAATGAATAAAATCAATATATTAATCTTAATTATAGGCCGCAAATGAGTTGAGCCGAGCTTTTGAAAGCTTAGGCTCGGGTCGTTTATGAGTTAAGCTTAGGTCGAGCTAAGTTTTTTATCGACTCTAATAAGTTTTTTTTAGCTTGAAATTAAAGTTCGAACTTGACTTGTTTAAATAGCTACTTTTCTATTTCTTTTAAATCTAAAAATAATATATAAGAGTTGTTAACTATACATTTATAGATATTAATTAGAAATTAGTCTTATTGTTTTAATTATATATTAATATATCATAAATATAAAAGTTATAAAATTGCTAATGAGTATCTTAACAAGCCTATTAATGAGCTTGCAAGCATATTGGCTCGTTTGCAGCGCTAAATCTTAAATGAATCTAGTAGCTCTTATAATCGAAAATAACATTATAAATGAGTAGAGTCAAGATGATATAATACCAAGCTCAAACTTGACTTGAATGAAAAAACACAAAACTTAAACTCAATCGAGCATTTATTTTTAAGCTCGAACTCAATTCGAATTGATACTTGACAAGCTCAAGCTCGACTTGTTAAGCTCGATTATTCTTATAAAAATTGATTATATTAAAAATAAGTTATAATTTAGGAATATAATAGGTTTTAGTTGAATTGATCTTAAAATATAATAAATGTGAATTATTAGATATAAAGGAAAAAAAAAGGAATTAAAATAGGCTTTAAAAAAGGGAAAACACAAGTTTTATAATTTTTAATAAAAAATCTAAAAATCTTGATTAAACTTGTAAGCTATTTGAATCGACTATTTTAAAACTTGAACTCGATAGCTACTTAAGTAGCTTGAACTTGAGCTTGACTTGATTGCAGTTAAGTCAAATTTGAACTATCACTTATTCAAACTCTAGTAGCTCGCAACTTGCTCACGACTAGGCCTGACCCATTTACAATCCTAATTGGAAACAGATGTCTTCTTCTTCTAACTATCAGTGAAATGATCCATATACTAATTATAAGAAATCAAAATAAAATAAAGTCAATAAAATTAATTAGAGTCATGACTGATTTAAACGGCCAAAATTTTCAAATTTCCCAAATTAGTCTCAAACCAAAAAACTAGATTTATAAAATTAAAAAACGATTCAAATATCGAATAAAGTGAATTAGAAATCAATAATAGTTATTTAAATGAAAAATTTACAAGAAAAATCAAAACAATACAATTAGAGCCTTCTTTTTTTGAAAAATTGCAATTTTGTCTTTAACGTTCTAGGTAAATTTGAACTTAAAATTTAATTAAAATAGATAAAATAAATTTATTTGAGAGTTAAATCATAATTTACACCAAAGTTGTATAACAAGTCTAAATTAATTAAATTGTCAAATTCTAGCACTGTCAAAATGAATGATAGATGATGCCATGTGGTACATGAAACGAAAAGAAGAAAACCCTAGACCTCCCCATCCTCAAAATTCGGATGGCTACCCCCTTTCCTTTTTCTCCCTCTCATATTCTCTTTTCCTTCATTTCTTCTTCACTAAAACCTCCCTAAGACTCATATAAGATAGAATGTCTCCAAAATCCATTCTTTAAGCACATTTAGACCATGTTTAAGCTAGTATAATGTAAGATTAAGTTAGAATTATTTTTTCCCTTACTTCTCTCAAGAGAATGAAGAAGACATGAACATCCTAGAAGTATAAGAGCTGCAAAATTTGTAATACCCAAAAGTAAGGTTACATAAAAGTATAGTAAACTTGAGTTTTAGCTTATTTTAACACTTAATAAGCTCCCTCAGTAACCATATTATTCTTAGGTTATAGTTTAAGATTAGAAAATTGAGTAAATAAAGATGAAGAAGCCACTCAAGGTCAACAAAATTCGTGTCAACGTAAATGAGATTTTAAGATGTTGTAGTGTGAGTGTTTTAGCATTTTAAGCTTGAAAACTAACTTGGGTGAGTTGATACACGTTTGGAGTATCAAGAAATCAAGTTTTAGAGTGATTTTAGTCTTAAATCCCCTTCCAAGCTGATGCAAGTGAAAACTATCGTCTAAAGCGTGTAAGACATCAAATTAACTTATTTTCTTGAGATTATAATGGTTTTAGAGTTGGGTTTGCCATAGTAGTGATAAATAGTGTTTGGGGTGTGATTTGAAGGTTGTGTTTTGTTGGAATGAATTGTGAGTGATGGATTCTAATGTAGTTGATGCTAGAGTTGTAAAGTGGTGGATTTATGCTTAGATTTTTTAGAAAATTTACTATTTAACATGTTTTCAAGGGCTGGTTAGTCATAATAAATGAATATTGGGTTCAAACATGATATTTTAGCTCTTTCAAACCCCAAAAGTCATCTAAAAACACTTTTCATCGAAAAACTTTAATTTAAGCTTAAAACAATAGAAACCTTGAAGAGCACCGACAAAACATAAGGTTGTGTATCATCTCGTTTCCTCTCTGACCTTAGAAACTCAAAGAAATCGAGTTTCCAAGAAAAACATGGCTAATACACTTGGTAATGTATTTGCTTCTGTTTCTCTCTGACTTTAAAACTAAAAGATCAAGTTTTCTAGAAGAATATGGCAAAAAACACGGAGTAATGTATCTGCCCATGTTCCTCTCTAGTCCCAAGACTCATGTAACCCTGAAATAACATAAGGGAATACATGTGCTCCTGTACCAGTCTTGTACCAGAACATAGGGAGATATATCCCCTTGTGTACTACCCGTGCTCCTTGCATGCCCCCTCTTAACTTCACCTTTTCTTGTCTGAATCACACAAAACTTGACCCGGTTATTCCCTTAACCTTAAGTAATCTTCTAAGACCTTCGAAATACGTATTTAGCAAGTGCAAATACTCTATTCATGACGTACATCATCCAAACACTTAAGTTTGAAAATGCTTCACACAAACTAAAGTAATTTAGACTTTATAAGCGGAATAGGACACTAAGGACTATATGAAATTGGTGGACTCTTGGAATCAATTCTTCAAAGGTCAAGAATTGAGACCTACAAAATTAAGCCCACTAAGGGTCGGCTCACCTAAGACCCATAATCGACCATAACCTATATAATTAACTAGATAACTTGGCTAAATGAAACAATGACCCTTCAAATATTATTCTTGAGTAGATATGGTTAATCTAGAGTGACCTATATATAACAACAACATAAATGAAATGAAGGTAGTGAAACTTGGACTAATTCCTGACTTCAATTGTGAATGGTTATTAGACATCGAGCTTGAAGAAGGGATTGGAAAGCTTAAACCAAATAACAAGTGTGCAGTAACTATGTGTTTCTTGCTAGGATAGTTTTAATAACTGGACTAAGAATTTAAAGTAAGCTTAATTGATTGTCAGTTGCTGCTTGGTCACTTATTCCAAGAGTGGCACCCCTGGATTGGGTTGCGAGCTTGATTGCAACTTTGGGATGATGCAGTAGTTATGGATGCCTAAATCCCCCATGGAGTGTGTGGTAAGGACAAGTGGGTAGTCGATAGGGGAAATTCCAAAACTAGGTGATCAGTTAGGAGTTGGTACGAAGTTGTAATGGAGTTATGCAGGGGTATGTGCTCTTGTATAAAACTTGCAATGGACCGTGTTCATTGATAGCTGTTTGTAGGGAATTGATTCATACGAGAATACTTCTTTATTTTCTTTCCGGTAAGTTCTGGGGACTTATGGAACCCCTATCTTCGATAGGTAACTCACTGAGGGAACCCCATCCCTTTTGTTTGGTGAGGGTCTTGGGTACCCTTATGCATGTTTGTATTTCTAAGATGCTGGGAATACTTGTTTGTTGACTTAAACTTAAACAAACTTACTTTGTGTTTATTGCATTAGCCTAGGCATGCATAACATGCGTGTGTGTATTTGATTACTGTATACTGGACTTCGTAGCTCATTTTATTGACCTTTCAAGTCTTGCTGATGAGCCGATGGGAATGAGATCTATGTGGGGTAAACCGATTAAATGTCATTGTACGAGATATGGACCTTATAAGCTTTTCATGAAAAAAATTTGTTGTAATCATTTTATATTATAAATTTTGATGATTGAATCCATTTAATTGTTAAGCATTTCCATTTGATTTAATGTGGGTCTTTAAGTCTCAAAAGTTTATTAATCAAGTTGTACTAATTTGATGGGCCATAAGGGCAATATTTGTAAATCTTTTTCTCCAATAGCTAAAATTTTGTAGGTTTTGATAAACTCGAGCTATGGGAAAACAGGCAGTACTCTACCGACTTCTTTTTATAAAAATTAATAACGATTTCACAAATTCAAACTTAATTAGAAATCCACTCAAACATGGGAGTGTATTGAATAAATCACTTGGAGATAATGTATGCAGTGAAATAACCAAGCCCTTGAGTGCCTTAAGGGCTGGATCATTTTAATCGAAATGAAAATTTACTTTTTATATTGGAAACTAACTTTGAAACAATATTTATAAGCTAATAAAAATACCCTAAATTACATAAAATATCTCAAGTAAGATAATTACGAAAAGTACACAGCTAAGAGCAAGGCTGTGCTTCAACACATGTTTACTATGAAAAATCCAATTTCGATTTATCATCAAGGATTCTTGATAATCACTCCAATTATTTTCCTCTATAATTAGATATGCATAATTATACGAAGTTGCATGTAGTCTGATTATGGAACAACAAAATTTTGTTGGATAATAGTGAAAATAATAGAGGAATTCATAGATAGGAAGAGATAATTAATTAGCAAGTATGTTAATTGATTAAAACAATGCAATTTGAGTTAATAATTAAGAAAATTCCAATTAATTGATAACAAAGTAGTGATTGTGGATGCAAATGATACCGCAATCCACCTGTAAAGTAATGAAAAGAAATAAATTGAATTTGACTTATTATTCATACAGGGAACTTCAGTGGTGATTCACAATGCATAGCTATCATTAGGAAATTGATATTAATTTTGATTGTATTAAAAGAATAGTAATATTATAATCTTAATTATCTAGGTGAGATAATTGCTAAGAAAGGTATTGTTAGTAATTTTTTCATTCTTCCTATTGGGATAATACTTGATCTCATTGGTTATACTATATTACTTAATATTGATGCATCTTTCAATTTTATCATTAGTAAAGCCGCTATGGCTTTCACAGCTAGAGATTTAGGGAGAGATTTGCTGGATAGATAGGCTCCGTTTGATTATGGGACGGATCCATGGATGGTGAAAGTGATGATGGTTAATCTAGTAGTTAAATTAACACATGGAAAGGGATGGATAGTATAAATGTTGAAATGGATGCTTCAAATGTTTTCATAACTCGATTAGATTTAATTTTGTTGTATGCTTGGAGCCAATTGCTATTATTAGTCAAGTTAAAAACTTATTAAGTGTTTGATATCATGACGGTCAGATAGAGAAGCAGATTTGTTTGAGTGTAAGTCTAAAAAGGGGTTCTGTTCTGTTTAGGGGCGGGGAAAAACTTGATAAAATTAAAAAACCGAATCGAAATCCAAAAAATATGGTTAACTAATTCAATTCATTGGTTTCGGTTTAGGATCATGGTTTTTATTTTTTCGGTTTTTGATTTTAGTTAGGGATGCAATGGGTTGGGTTTTGAATAGGTTGTATGAACCTAAACCCTAACTCACTACACTATAAAACATACCAAACCCGACCCTATAACCTTATAGGGTTTTCGTTATATATCCAAACCCGCCCTACAAGGTTTACTTTAAAACCGGCCACTCGCTCAATTATCCATCCAACTATCAACTCGATTACCCCCTACCATTTGCCTGATTATCAACCCGAACTTGCCCTGCTTATTTTTTTTTTCAATAGACTTAGTAGACTTAAGCCAATAAAATAATAGTCTAATAATATAGGAATTTACTTTCTCTCTGCCAATCTATTTTTAAATTTAACCTGTTAATAAGTGTACATTTAGTAAATGTACTTATATTACAAATTTTTTTTATTAGGATTAACGAGTCGAGTGATACGGGTCGGATATCCATCGTGTTTTAGTAGTATCCAAACCTGACCTTAATACCCTATAGGATTTTCTACCTATATCCAAACTTGACCCTATTACCCTATAGGGTTTTTATCGGATTACATGGGTCAGAAACCCATTAATGACCAACTGAGTTACATCCCTAGTTTTGGTTGTGGATTGTAACTATGAGAAACCGACAGTTAACTATTAGCCGTTAAAAAACCAATAATTGGAACATTGAATTTTTAATATTATGTTGTTGTTGTGTTGTAATTTGGAAAAAAAAAAAAGGAGAAGTCTGTAAAGTTTTAATTCGTGTAATATTATATTAGAGTTAATTCCTAATTTGTTGTTGGTTTTTTAGTTATTTAAGTTGTTAAATTTGCAATTGTTGAACATAATTATGATATTTAATTTGTTAATTTATAATTTTTGAACGTAATTATGAAACAAAAGGGTTTAACTTTTTATAGACCAACTGAAAATATAAACAATTGCAACTTTTGATTAATCATTACGTTAAATACTTACAAATCGAAAAACTAAAAAATATTTAAAAAATGGTTATCCATTAAAGCGATTAGAGCTGGACAAATGGGCTATGGCCCGCGGGCCAGCCCGTTTAACCCACTTTAAAAACGGGTTAGGGCTAGCTTTTTTTAGCCCGTTTAAAAGTGGGTTAATTTTACTCAACCCACTTAACCCGTGGGCCAAAGTGGGCTAGCCCGCGGGTTAAGTGGGTTGACCCACCAACCCACTTTTATAAAAATAAAATAAGTAATTATAGGGTAAATATGTATTAACGAAGGTTATTCTTGACATTTTTTATACTTGAGATTAAATTTATGTGTTAATTATAACAAAGAATGACAAATTGATGCACATGCACCATAAAATTTTATAAAATATATTATTATTGTTTTAAATGAAATATATTATCTAATAAGTTATTGTAGAAACTTATTTTTATATAAAAAGTAATTAAAATAATAATGTAATTAATCATTAATATATATATAACCTTATAAAACTTTTTTTTTAATTTTATATATCTTATGTAATTAGTATAAATAAGTTAAATAGGTCAACTTGGCCTATTTAACTCACAAAATATGTAAGTGGGTTAAAAGAATCAAAAAGTGGGCTGGCCCGTTTAACCCACGGGCTAAAGTGGATTGAGTTAGGGTCAGGCAATTTTGGCCCGTTTTTAAAGTGGACCAAGATTTTTTGGCCCGTTTAACCCACGGGCCAAAGTGGGCCGGGCTGGGTTGGCCCGTTTAACCCACTTGCCCACCTCTAAAAGCGATTAACTATTAATAATGAACCAATTTAGATTTAAAATTTAAAAAAATTAATTATTTTGATTCGATTTAAAAAATGAGGTCACAAACTAATTAATCAAACCACTCCCACTGCTTGTTATGTCCATCTCATTGTTATTGCCCTGCTTTTAGACTTATTGATTTTTTATTATAGACAGTCTGGACTAAGGGATTATGAAGGTTCCTCCGACTCAAATTTTTTTTTGGCCCATCCTCGGACTCAGTTCGATGTACTTATTGCACAACTTTGTAAGCCCTATAATGGCGAAACGTTAATTTGTTTAGGATAAAACAAAAAAGTATTATGAGCCCTTTCTACACAACCGAGAAAATTTGGTGGATTGGATCGGTATTAGAGTGAGATAAAGACATCTTTGGCCAAATGTCTACCCACTTTTGTTTGAAAACTATATAAAAAAAAGATTTTGACATTGTATCCGAGGATTTTTACAAAAGAAAAATGAATGGAAATGAAAGAGAGAGAAAAAAAAAAGGAAAGATAGAAAAGGAATGAAGTATAAATTTTATTTTATATTGAGTAATATATGAATAAAGTGGTAGAAATGTTTTAGCTTTTGTTTTTGTGTTTGTTTAATTTTAAAAATAAAATGAAAAATTACATCAGATATGATCAACGTTGGGATTCAATTCAAATAATCAATTAGCATTTTGTATGGTTAAAAAAAGAGGATCAATATCATACAATGTAGTGCAAGTAGCTAATCAACATTTTGAGCGATTTGAAAAAAAAAAAAAAAGAAGAAGCTCAAGATTCCTTTTAATGTTACAAATAGAGACATATTTTTCACTCAAACATGCCATGGCAGTAGATATGGGTACAATTTGATTCCAACCAGGAGCTAGACCAAAATCATCTCCAACGATTCTAGAACAAGAACCGAACTGGTTGGCTGGTTCCTAGGTGATTTTTCGGCTTAAAATTGGTAGAACCGGAGATTCCAACTGATTCCATTGAAAAAATATTGAAAATGTTTAAAAAGAATATTAAATATATGATTATCAATGTTTAAACTATTTTATTTGAATATTAAAAGTTTACCACTAATTTACAATATTTAATGTCTTATTATCAACAACATAAATAAACATTCTTAATATCATACATGATTAGTTTATATAAACTTCTTCTAAAAGAATATTCATTTCATTAATAATGCGAAATTATTCTCTGTATTGCAATTTTTTTTATTCTCTAGAGTATTTTATAATATCATATTGTTAACTACAATTGATATTTGATATGTTTGCATGTAAATAAATGCAAATTCTAAACAAATTAAAAAAAAATGATTAAATAATTTAACACTTTTATACGTAATAATTATTTTGAGTTTAAAATTTATTTTTATTCAAAACTAAAATTCATTTGTTTATTTTTATTTGAAAAAAAAGGTGGTTTCACGATTCTAAAACTGGAATCGAGAACCTCCGCGGTTCCAAAACCAGAACTAGGAATCGTTGGTTCTATAGTTACATATCAGAATTATGAGAGATGGTTCCGATTCCAATTCCTCAATTTCAAGAATTGGAACCAATAGTTTTGGTCTTGGTTTGGTTCAATTTTTAAACCGTGATTCCAAAATCGAAACTAGGAACCACTAGTTCCATAGTTACAGACTAGAACCGTAGTTCCGATTTCGGTTCCAATTCCTCAATTTGAAGAAGCAAAGCCAACAGTTTTGGTTTTGGTTTAGTTCGCTTCCAAAAATGTGTCTATGTCTGTATGACAGCATATTTTATAACAATATAGTAATGATTTTTTATTTGCATCATTTTATATATTGTTAATAATTTTTTTAACTATTTAAAATATTTCTTCTCTATTTTAATTTATCCCTAAATGTCAATCATTTTGATATAATTTTCCTAAAGAAAACGAGAAAGCCAAGTTGGTGCTTGGTATAAGATAAAAATTCCTATAAATATTAGACAACTTTTTCTTTTCTTAGTGTTAGAAAAGGAAAAAGGTGTTTCTAAAGTTAAAATATTCCCATCCATTTTTCAACCCTTTTATGCTTATCTCTCACTCCTTACTTAACAACTAAATGTATCTATCGATTACTTAAATTCAATAGAGGTTGGACTAAGGTGATTTGGGCTTGGACTAGAGTGGAGGAATGAGGCTTGTAAAACAGAAACTAGGTTAGTGGCGCACCGCGCATGGGTCCGGCATGATCACTTCGATGCTTAAGTTTGATGTTGTCATGATAAGCCCATATGTTAAATGTAAATGATAACTTGAGCGTGACATTACTACTCTCCAGTGATGTAGGTGGGTATTTATAGGTGTTGACTCGACAGTTGTAGATGTCATGGTTGAGTGGGTGATTAGCAACAGTTGTAAAGGAGATGAGGTAAGCCCACTACTTCGCTACTAGATGCTTGGTCCGATTGAGCTACCTACGTTTGAGTGGCAAGCGAAGTGGTAATGATCGAGATTGACCGAAGGTCATCGTCATCTGAGCAAGGCTTGGCCTCATGTTGTAGTGTTTGTCATTAAAGTTTGGATCCAGTAGGGCAGCTTAGCCTAATAGTGTGTTGGGCTCAACTTTGGTTGACAAGGTTCTGATTTAGACCGTCAACAATACCATTACTTAAGATGCTAATACGATTACAAATGAGTCATGCTACTTATGAGTTACTAAAACGCGGCTTGATTCAAACTGAAAGTCTCATTTGTCTAAACAAGCTAAACTTGAGCTCCAATTTAAGTTCATGAGCCTGCTTGGGAACAAACTTCTTTAAGTTTGTGAGCGGGGTCATTAATAGCTCACGAGCATACCCATTAATAAGCTTGCTAACAGGTATCTTAGTAGTTTTGTGAGTCTAATATTTATAATATATTATACATAAATGAATAATTAAAACAAAAAATAATGTCAATTTAATATACATATGTATATATTTTGTAACTCTTATTTATTATTTTGGTTTGAATAAAAATCAAAATATGATAAATTTAAATAAATAATGAACCAGACTTGAGCTTGAAATAAAGCTTGTTTGTTCAAAGTTCAAGCAAGCCAATCTTGGTAAATAAACTAGGTTCAAACTAGGTAAAAAACTCAGCTTAGCTCAAGCTCTATTTGTAAATGAGCTAAACTAGAAATAAAACTCATTTATCTAAACGAGTCAAACTTTGAATTTGAAGCTCGAAAAAAAAGTTCAACTTGGCTCAAGCTCTATTTATAAACAAGTCGAGCTCAAAATATAGCTCATTTATCTAAATTAGCAAACTTGATACGGATTTTAAATTAATAAAAAGTTTGACTCTAGCTCAACTTTGATAACTTTTGTTTTTGTTTTTTTAACTTTTAAATAAGTGGACCTTGAGTGGCAGCATGGTATCTTGTAAAAGAGATACGATAAGTCATATAATGAATCTAATTCCAAATAAGCAGTACGTGACTTGGGTTTAGAATGTTGCGAGATAAATCGATCCATATTCGGTGCAAGTGTTAGAGTATTGAGAGAACCTTTCTCTAGTACAAGAGGACCAAGAAGGATGCACCTCTAATATACTGGTTATCATGCCCACGATAAATGTTGGGTAGCCAAGTGTGGAGCGGATAACTGTTGAAAGCATCTAAGTAATAAGCCTACCTAGGTATGGTAAATGGGTTGTGGCACGTGGGCTGCGGGCTTGGCACTGTATGCGAAGGAAAAAGATAAAAGCACAAGCACGCATGGGTCAGCACGCAATACACGAAATAAGTGGGTTGGCACAGCACACGGGCCCTTTTTTTAAACAGTAGTATAAAAATAGTGATTTATTTTTAATTTACTTTAAATTATATTTAAATAAATTATTTTTATTAGTTTAATTAAATGTATTTGTCTTCTTAAAAAATAACATATTTAGTATATTTTATTTGTTTTAAATGATTTCAGTTGTATTACTATTAAAATATTAACTTCAATATTGTTTAGAAAAAAAATGAAATTATATAAATTATGACAATAATTAATTTATATGCTTTTTTTAAATAATAATATAAAATAGGGATTTTTTCTTAATTTACTTTAAATTGTATTTAAATAATTTATTATTATTTTAATTATGTATATTTATCTTCTTAAAAAATATAATATATTTAGCATATTTTTTTTTGTTTAAAATGACTTCAACTGTATTAATATTAACATGTTGACTTCAATATTTTTTAGGAAATAAAAGAAAATAAAATAATCACATAATATTGTAACATTAATTAATTTATATGCCTTTTTAAAAATAATAATATAAAAATAGTGATTTATTTTTTAATTTACTTTAAATTGTATTTAAGCAAATTATTTTTATTATTTTAATTAAATATATTTGTCTTCTTGAAAAATATAATATATTTTTTATTTTTTTATTTTTTAAAAATGATTTTAATTGTATTACTATTAACATATTAAATATTAACTTTAAATTTTTGTAGGAAATAAAAAAATAAAATTATCAAATAATATTGTAATAATAATTAATTTATGTTAAATGTTAAACTTGCTTAATTAATTTATTTAGAATAATTATAAATTGTTAAATAGAGGAAATTAATAAATATATTGAGATTGATGGAAAAATAAAATTTATTACTAACATATTTTAACTATAAAAGAATACAAGAATGTCAACAAAAAAAAAAAAAAAAGAGGTCATCAACGATATACCTTTCCTCTTAGGAATCCTCTTCTTTTTTTTTTTTTTTTAAATGTGCCTATGTCATTTCTATATATACCTTCAATCGATGTGGGCACTGCTTAGTTCTTGGTTAGATTTTTGAGTTTTGTTGGAGTTGTATAAAATATAACTTTTACAACACAACTTGAAGTTGAAGCTTTTTAAAATTTATAAAACTAATTAGTCCTGTCCAACTTCGGTTAGCAACTACCAATAGTAATGGCAAGCACACCTCCTAAAGTAGTATAGAAAGAATTAGGTTGGATCCAAGAGAATGGTGTCATCTATCATAGTCATATTTCCTCTATTATCTTAGCAAGAAAAAAAAAATTTAGCAAAACATAATGGAAACATAAGTTACACTAATGTTAATAATATTCACAATTGTTTTTTGAGCAAAATTAGGGAATTGGTTTGCCATTATGCAATACGACAACCTAGGATTTGCTTCACTAACTCCTTATCATGTGATTTCTTAAAACCAAACTTGGAAAGAGAGTTGTTTGCCGAAGTATTTGCACTGTCGAATTTAGTGAGTTAAATTTAAGCCTCTCCAAGGTGATAAACTCTAGACCTAGACCAGATTGCTGGAATCCCTTCACAAGCTATCATTGGCCTAGATCCGCTTAAAGAATAATAATCATTTGTTTTTAAAACCAACTCAATGAATTTCAAAATAAGCGATAGAAAGTATCCACCCACTCTCCCTCTCGATATTTAGTATCAATTCCATTAGCAGACATAGGTCTATTCAAAAGAATGACCTCCCAGTCTATTTAGCTGAAATTAGACACGAATCTAATTCATGTACCATGCAATTAGACTCAAGAAAATAAATTCAAGCTATTAATTACAAACATCTAGTCAATATTGAATTGAAAGAGCATTTGAAATCACATGAATAAGGATTTAGGTTCACAAACCCTAAGCTGTAGGAGATTATTTCTCTATGGATTTAGGCATTATGAACATTATCTGAAGAAGTAATATGAAATTAATCGAAAGATATTAATATTTCGCACAGGGTCTTGCATAAATTATAAACAATGGGTTAAAATGGTTTATACCTAGAAATCTTTGAGACTTTCTAAAGCAAGAAGAAACGAGATTCTTTTACTTTAGAAATTCTCTCACTAAGCTATATTAGTTTTGTACACTGTATAAAAATCTCTATGGGTACTACACACTTATTACAACATTGTGCACACTTATTCATAGGACAATGGCATATAAAGAAATGATGATTTATTGCAGACGTGGTAGGTTCTGTATAACGAAATGCAAATTCTTCATCCACGCGCGCATCTGGATCAAGCGCTAAAACAATCGCTTTGTTGAGGGGAAAGTCGAGGGCTCGAGTGCTGCATTAAGGATAGAGCTCGACTTAGATTAATGAAATGCTATTGTTTCTATCCATTATTCAATCGGGGGCTAACTTGAATGCTATCGACTGCTTTATTGCTTTGATATTCTGAGGCGTGACATAATGTGGTAAAAGTCTATACTTTGCTTTAGTAACTATTGTGGGTCATATTTAGGATGCAGCATTGAGGCACGACAAAAGCTTTTCTTCAATTTTTGGCTTGATCTCCTTAGAACAATTGTCGAGGGTTACATCAAAAGCTAAGTTTGAGGTGCGACAGATCAATTTTTGCCTGTTTCTCCTTGTATCTTGGCCTCGATCGGTATTTAAATAGGGCGTGGTAGATATGTTCTTTTACTTTTGCTGTTGTTTTGCTTCAAATCTAGTGAAAAACACTTTAATTCTTCTTCTTTTGATTCAAGGAGCTGAAAAACAATAATTCATCATTAAAAACACCAAATTCATAAGAATTTAATAAAAAAACTCATCAAAATAAGCTCGAATTCCTATCAAAACAATGGAATAAAATTAACTTATCAGGCACGTTGACTCCAACCCATATCGTTTTCACACGATCACACTTGCATGCACTTGTTATTTGTTAATTGTATTAGAAGTTCCTTCTTCTATAAATAATGGAGCATCCATAAAATTCACATTATCGTACTAAAATAACTACACGACGTCGCTACTAGAAAAGAATACCGTCCTCGTACCCGTCACTGTCCCAGACCTCGTCTCCGTCCCCTTCACCATCCTCATCTTCTTCACCCAGTCGTCACCCACGTGGTGATAATAATAATTATTTCCATTTGTCCACACTCGCAATGAGAGCATGATACAAAACTAAGTTCTACTCTCGATCCATCCTTCTAGGTAAAGATTATGACATGGGTGAGTTAAATTAGTGGTACAGCTTCACTAACGCCTTACGTGACACTAGTTTAGTCGCATCATGGACCTTTCGAATGAGGCATATATCGATCTCGTTCTCATGTTTTATTCAAATGCTACTACAAACGATGTTATAGAAGATGATAATGTTGTTCCTTGGGTGGATAGTAGATGCCAAAGTCGGGCCTCTATCACCACTTATATGTTTGGCTGTGTTCTCTATATTCTCCTATATTATCTAAACGGTCTATTCCATTAAACCAACGGAGACGATAAGTTGCATAAAAATTGAGATATGACCAATGCATTCCACTGGGTATTTAATTAAGCTATCGCTCCAATATGTGTTGGTGAGAGTCAATTTGACCACCTGAAGCACCTCAAGTAAAAATATCTCTTATCAATTTATAGACTAATCCATCATATTATTGGCTACAATATATGTCAATGGGCGAATTTAGATAACGTCTCTATTGAAGACGTCTACCTCGTAGATGCAATGATGGATCCTCGAGCATTAGATGTCGGTTATTTGGTGATACATTGCATGCGTTGAGTGCTCGGGAGAAAGGAGACCTATCTTGCATATGGTTGCCTTATCACACTCATTTTGAAATTGTGGGGATTTGACCTTTTAAATTACACGAAAGTAGAATCAAGGTCCAAATTCACAAAGAACGACATAGTAAGAAGGTTGGGTTTCAGCTATGATCCTCAAGCCAACCAATATATTAGAGATCAAGGTGGTGCATTACAACCGAGAGACGGAAATGAATCAAATGAATAGAGCTTTGATCTCAACTTGGATGATTTGTCCCTTTCCTTCCCATGGCACAATGAAGGAATGAGAGACGAACATAGACACAGACAGTGGCAGGGTCAAACTCAAGCACAACAACAATCCGGATCCAGTACATATAATATGTAGGGCATAATGAAAACTCTAATATAGATAACCAAGGTCCAACAAGAACATGGAGACTTGCTCAACTCTATGAGTACCCACATGCACAATTTCTTCGAATTGGCAAGTTATCGACTGGTGCATCCTCCATCACTACCCCCATAAGGGCTAGAACCATCGTATCATTGTCATCCCTCGAGCGATGCTAATGATCAAGGCAGTCAACAAGACGGTCAATCATCACATTTGCACCTTTTTTTAAATGTAAATTAACTAATTTCATTTACTATAAATGTAAATAATAATGTAATGCACATTATTATTAATAGAGTTAAAAATATTGCTTTAGTAATTGTCTAACTAATTTGAATAATTAGTTTAATTAAAATTTCGAAAACCATCGGAGAAAAAAACTGCTAGTAGAAAATAATAAAAAAACCAAATAAACCATATGAAATTGGACCAGATCGAAGGTATGTAAACCAGCGTGCATGGTTGTCAAACTCGCGAGTCTACTCGTACGTTTTTACGAGTTTACGAGTTGATGATGATATTTCGATTCAACTCGCATACAAAATCGTTTTTTGAGTAAATCGTAAGTAGAATCATAGAATCGTGAGTAGAATCGGTAGTAGAATCGTAGTAAAATCGTAAAGTTGTAATTTTACACTTTTTTTCTATTTTAACTTTAAAAATGCAATCAATTTAATATATTTAAATTTAGGGTTTTTTGGGTTAGTTCTTGATATTTATCTTAATCTAATTTAATTTTAGTCTTTAAAATATTTTTTTCCTTTTATTTCCTTTTTTTTTGTATTTTTCAAAGAGTTATTTTCTTTTAGGTTATATACTATGATATATTTTGAACATTTGAATGAAAATTAAACTAATATATACAGTGCTATTTTTTCCTTTTTTAATAATTTTCTATCTATAAATTTATTTGCCATAAATATAATGATTTTTTATGTAATGATTTTTTGTACAAATATATAGTGAACATGAAAATATTCATTACTGCACAAAACTAGCTACTCATACATGATAATTTAAATGATTTGCAATACATCTTAATAATTATAGATTATGAATTATCATTAAATAAAAATAATTATTTTAATTATAAAATTGCACTAAATATATTAATGACAGTATGTGAATTATGATTGGTAAAACTTAAATTTTGGTTGTACATAACTAATTTAATATTAAATTCTTTATTTTCATAATTTATTTAAAGTTTTATTAGTTTATAAGTACATCAATAGTTTTTGTAAATAAATTTACGTTAGTTGTAGAATCTTACGATTCTATGTCTCGATTTTACGTTTCGATTCTACGGATCCCTTAGCGATTCTAGATAGAAACTCAAGTTTGACAACCATACCAGCGTGTGGAGATACGCAACATAACATACGAATAAATGGATCGATATGGTATAGCACGTGAAAAAAAAAAGTATGCAAAGCACGACATGATAGGCATGCAAGCATGAATGAGCCACGTATCTAAAAGCACATAGCATGCAAGGCACACAAAATTTGACATACGAATGGTATAGTACAGTCTATTTACTACGCCTAAGCTTTTGTTAAGATGAGTACTTTCCTATTTCGACTTCTCTAGGACCTCTGATAGCACAACTAAGATAGCGACGGGTTCTCTACCTATGTGAGAAAGGAGTAACGGAAGTTTTGAAAATTTAAGAGAAGATCATGATGAGATGAGTTATTTATCATTATGATAGGTGTTAAGTGAAAGAGCACTGACATGTGCAATTGAGGCATCTTACTAAACCGGTTGACTCAAGCCTTGTTCTTATATGATCTGATCAATTCCATCGGGCCTTCCCGGGCTAGGCCTGAATTAGCTGGCTTTTTCTCGGCTCATTCGCCGTGCTCATGGTAAACAACGCGTAAACTCCACTTTGTTCCCTCCATTTTTGTTCTTTCTTCTTCCCTGTACTTCTTCAACAACCCTTCTCCCTAAACCCTAACGCTAATCCTAACTTCTCCTTCGTCCCTTCTCCAATGGCACCAGTCGACCCCCATTCCTACACAGACTCCACAAACCCACTAACCACTCATATATCCCTTTCCTTCTACTTCGACTTCCCATCCTCCACCATCCACGCCTCCGCTCTTCTCACTCTTTCCTCCCCATTTTCCGGCCCTCTCTCCCTCGACACTCGGTCCCTCCAAATCACATCAATCCTCGATCCCACAACCCTAAACCCTCTCCAATTCACCATTTCCGAACCCGACCCAATCAAAGGTGAGAACTTGATCGTAACCCTAACGGACCAATCGTCGATTTTGATAATCTACACCGTAACCCCATCGTCTTCAGCTCTACAATGGCTTAACCCACTGCAGACTTTTAATAAAATACACCCTTATGTGTTTACTCAGTGCCAGTCTATTCACGCGCGTGCGGTGTTCCCATGCCAGGACACGCCCGCTGCGCGGATTCGGTACTCGGCCTTGGTCAATATCCCGCGGCATTTATCCGCCGTTATGTCTGCCAGGAGCGTCGATCGCCGCCCCCCAATTATCGGGGAAGGCGCCGCATTGTTGTGTGGGGATTCGGTTTGGTGCGGTGATGGGAGGGTAGTTGAGGAATTTTTTATGGAACAGCCGATACCGCCGTATTTGTTTGCGTTCGCGGTCGGGGAATTGGGGTTTAGAGATGTAGGGCCTAGGACTAGAGTGTATGCTGAGGCGGGGACGGGGGTTTTGGAGGCTGCAGTAAGAGAGTTTGCAGGGACTGAGGATATGATTAGGCAAGGGGAAAGGTTATTTGGAGATTATGAGTGGGAGAGATTTGATTTGTTGGTTTTGCCACCGAGTTTTCCTTATGGTGGAATGGAGAATCCTAGGATGGTGTTTTTGACCCCGACCGTGATCAAGGGTGATGGGAGTGGAGCTCATGTGGTTGCACATGAGCTCGCGCATAGTTGGACTGGGAATTTGATTACCAACAAGACTAATGAGCATTTTTGGTTGAATGAGGTAGAGGATTATGTTGATCGGATTGTGCCTTTTCATTGCTATAGATAGGTTTTTGGTTTGATCATGCTTAATTGATAATGTTTAATCTAGTTTTGGAATTGCAAGCTTGAGATATAAGATTTTATTGATTACTTGTGGAAGAAGATCCATTGCTGTTGTATTTTTTTCAGCTGATTGAATTCATGAAGCAGTAGGTTTGGCTGCAATTAAAAAGAAGTGCTTTAGATATGGTGTTATGCTGCTGCAAAGAAAAAACCATGTGGTGAATGAATCAGGAGATGTTATATTGATTGTTTAAACAACATGATGGATCGTAAATTTCTTATTCGTTTGGCATTTAGATTGAGTTTGCCTAATATTCACTGTGTGATAAATATTATTTTTTTAATGTAGTTCTTTACATCCTTAGATGCTTTTCTTCATTTGATATTTTTTTGGGTGAAGAATAAAAAAAATTTTGGGTGAAGTTCTTCAAAGGATCTTTCCTTCTGTGGCATATTGAAAATACTCTGGTTTGGCTGCAATTTCCATGCTTTCTGTTTTGCTACTCCTTTTATATGGGTAATATTATGTCTCTCTTTACAATACTCTAATTCTTGAAACTGACACTTTCTCAAGTCAAGCCAATCATAGAATGCATTCCATGAATTTGAGACAAATAGTCTTAACCAGCTTTGGTGGGTTTTGCTAATTTATCATCTTTTGAGTCTGTTTCATGTTATATCCCTCTCTCTCTCTGTTTTTTTTTTTTTTTTAATCCTATATATTAAAGTTTCCACCTTTAGGGTTTCACAACCTATGCGGAGAGGAGAATAGTGGAAGCAGTCGAAGGTGAAGATAGGGCTGCATTGAATATTGGGATTGGTTGGAGAGGTTTGAATGAGGAAATGGAGAGATTCAAGGACAACATGGAATTCACTAAGCTTAAAACCAATCAGGAAGGAGTGGACCCTGACGATGTGTACTCCCAAGTTCCTTATGAGAAAGGCTTCCAATTTTTGTGGCGCATCGAGCGTGAGGTTTTACCTGTTTCCTTTAATTTGCTATAGTTTATATTTAGGTATAAATTCTTATTGCCATCTGCTATGCTCAGGTTGGAAGGCCTGCTTTTGATGAATTTACCAAGAAGTATATAGCCACCTTTAAGTTCAAATCGATCGATACAGAGACATTTCTCGACTTTTTGAAAACTAACTTTCCTGGAATAGAAACAAAGATCGACTTGGTGTTGTGGACCGAGGGTACTGGTATTCCTCCCGATGCCTATGAACCGGTTTCCCATATCTACACAAAGATTGTATCTCTTGCGAATGATTTTAAATCTGGAAGGATGCCAAGGGAGGATGAAGTTGCTGATTGGCAAGGGCAGGAGTGGGAACTTTACTTGGAGAATCTACCTAAATCTGTTGAAGCTTCACAGGTAGCTGCTTGTCTCTTTTCATGGGACTTATCCTGCAATCTCAATCTTTTCATTACATATGGAAAAGTGACTCTGGTGGGAGTTCTGTATAATGTTATTTTTATCTTTGCCTCTAAGTCAGTCATGTGTCATGGCAGGTCTTAGTCTTGTTTATTTCATGCACTATGCTTTCAATATGCAGGTTTTAGCATTAGATGCTAGGTACAGGCTGTCGGAATCAAAGGATTATGAAGTGAAGGTTGCATTTCTCCAATTGGCAATTTCTGCTGGGTGCAAAGATCATTTTACTGAGGTAGAGAGAACTTTGAAAGAAGTAGGAAGGATGAAATACCTTCGCCCTCTGTACACTGCTCTTGTACAAGGACCCAGTAAGGAAGAAGAGAAGGTTTTTGCAAAAAGGGTGTTTGCGGAGGCTCGGGACTGCTACCACCCCATTGCACAAGGTGTTGTGGAATCGATCTTTTCGAAGCACATATAGACTTTTATGTATTTATGTGTAAATAATAAAAATAACCCTGGAATCCGGAAGGTCGATCCTTTGTTTTGGTAAGCCAAAACGCAGAATGGTAACTTATATTTGACATGCATCTTTGATGATGCTAATATCTGGAACTGGCAGTAGTATGAATCTGCCTGCGATTCTCTTTCATCCGTCTGGAGAACTCTTAACTTGTTTAAGGGGTACGATAGTTTTTTGTTCTGGAATGCTACTTAATTAGACTGTTGAGATCTCTCAAACAATGCATGTCCTGCTGTATGAAAGTCCTGTAGAAATGGAAATCGCTTGATGTATTTCGGAAGGCAATGCTTATGGTCCCTCGTGAAAGTTTGCTTATGAGTCTTGAATTAAAATTTTCATTTTTGATATTACTTTTAAGTAGAAGTTTTATATATATATATATATATATATTTATTATGAGATATTATCAATTTATATTCTTCAATCATTAGAGAATGTTGAATGCTAATCGCTGAGGACCTTATCTAGGGTGGAACCTCTCTACCTTTAGGATTTCTTTATTTTATTGAAGGTTTTTATTTTATCGTTCAATTTATTCTTAATTTGTTTTATTAAATAATAAATAAAACATATATCTGTATATGTGTGTGTGTGTGTATATATATATATATTTTTTTTTTTGGTGCCATTGATATTTGTCAAAAATATAGAAATATAAAATATTTATGAAGGTGTCCATAGATCTTCTGATTTTTATGAAGGCATTGCTTCTTCTTTCTCCCCTCCAACCCCCCCATATAATTTTAGAGTTTTAGTGATGATTTAGGGCGTATGCATATATTTGAAAAGCTGTAAAGAGGTTCTTTTTAATATTTTTCCAGAGCTGAAAATTTCAATTTCATTGTACTCTATTGCAATATAAGTTCCCTTTTCACCAAAATATTTGCTTCGCTTCCTTCTCACTCCTAAAATATATCCGAAAAGACTGCTATATATAATCGGAAAGGTTTCAAAACAATATTGACCTTGCGATCGACAGTCAGATCAAAATTCATACTGGCACTGGGATTATATCAAACTTGGCATTTCAATTTTGCACTTGACTTAAAGGGGCCTCTCAACAAGCTTGGGCTGCACTTGATGTTGTTCATTTAGACTTGTTATATTTAAAAAAAATTGACTTTAATTGAAATAAGAGTAAAATGTAAAAACACTCTCTAAATTTTAATGGTGGCATATATCAATCTTCTAAACTTTAAAAGCATGAATTTTAACTTTTAAAATCATAAATAATTAGTAAATAAGTCAATACTTTTTTGTTAAAAAAAGTATAAAAAATTTACTGCTCCAGAATTATTTTTTTTTGTACAGATTTTATGCGAAATTGTACTAACAAGTACGGACAAAGGACAGGAAAAACAAAAAAGAATGAGCTGGATTTATTTGATAATTTTTTTTTATAGTTATAAAGGTTAAAAATTATACTTTTATAGTTCAAGGAATTAATCCATACACCTGTAAAATTTAAAGGATGTTTTTGCATTTTCCTCCTAAAATAAATCGATGTCGGAACTTTATTTGAATTCGTCTTATACATAACCACGAATGGTCCGATGAACTTGTCATGTAATACACCTCTGAGCTCGAGATTCTCTTGAGCCTTGAGGAGACTCCACTATAATGGGATAAAATTCAAAGTAAACGTTAAAGCTGAATTCACTCATATTTAATTAATTCCTATAACTGACATCAAACACTGAAATTTTCCATCATGCAAAGTTCTATTAACTAATCGTGATTCAGGATTTTAGCATTGCGAGATGAACCACTAAAGATGATCATTGTTGAACGGCACAGATTTTGGTGTTATCAATTGGATTCATATAAACTAAGTTGAAATATTAAATATCTCTGGCATGTTAATTTATAAAAGTAAGATTGATAGATATCTGATAATGATTATGCAGAAATGCAGAGATTGATAGATATCTGATAATGAATATGCAGAAATGATCTTAATCAATAAAGAAAGTAGTAACATTAAATTGAATTTATTTTATATTGTGTTATTGATAGGTATACACAACATACCTATATATAGACAGAGAGTATATAGATATCTTCTTATATTATTAGAATATGGGTAAACCTATATGGTATTGGACTACACAGTAATAAGGCCACAAACAATAATTTTATTTTACTATATGGTTAAGTGTTTAATAACTTAATAAAATTGAGACATACATAAGTTAAGTCTTAGATTGCCCAACAATATAATCAAATTTTCCATTTTGTTAATACATATATTAACAGTTGACTTATACTAGTCTAAAAATAATAATAATAGAAAAACTAGCATTTGGTTCTTCCATGTTATGTAAATGACATATAACTAGATGTCCTACCAGGGCTATTTCGATCTAAATTTTTGGAACATGTAATCGCCCTTGGGTAGAGAACGAGGTGAGTTAGGAGAGGTCTGAACCATCCCTTTGTAATATGTATTTTAATTTTTTAATTATTTATCATTTTTTAATAAGGACCGTTTGGATCCACTGTGTCACTGGTTCAGCTAGTGGATCGATGGACCACGATAGGTCTACTTGAAGGGTCCATAGCTGGCTCACCATTGTCGATTGGATCAAATCCGGTTCGGACCTGTCCTGGAGAAATGGCTATATATAACTACACTATGTTAAAACTTTGTTGACTAATATGTCTCCGCTTTCAATCTTCCTTTGAACTATGACAAAGGTCAATCACAATTTCACTATTTGCATCTTCTCTAAAGAGACGTTCATCATTTTTTTTTAATGATTTCCTTTTTTGGGGTAATAGTATTCATCTATGTTGAGAACATCTTCTAATCAACGGGATAATCTAAAGAGTTTGGAGTAACTACAGACTTTTAACCATTAAAATTAATGAAGGCAAGCATAGTAGTCAAGTTGCCTCCTGATGCAACAAAAGAATAACACCAAGCAATGCAAGAAAAATTTTTAAACTAGCGTGAGTTACAAATACCATAATGCTTGAACAAGGTGACGGAATTGGATCTAAAGTTGGGATAATGTGTAGAAAATGATAATAAAATTATATGTAACACTTACATAGACACGAGATTCAAGATAAGTAACAATAACAACATATAACCATTACTTTACTATCATTTTTCCCACATTATCTTAATCATCAATCATATCAAAAGAACAAAGTTTGCCGATGGTAAAATTCCTATGGTATTTTTAGCTATTTAGTAACTTTTTTGAATGAGTGGAAAAACCAATAGGAAGGACTATATAATAAAGAAATAACACTCATATATATTCCTTGAATCGTCTACATGTTATTATTATAGGTTGGGATAAAAGCAAGCCAAGAGTTTGTACTCTAATTTTTAGTAATTTAGTATTTTTTATTTAGATTTTAGTAAATTAGTATATGTACTTTCAAATTATGTGCGATTCAATATCTCTGTTAGATAATATTCGACGAATATTTATTTTGATGGCAATATAATGACAGATACTTGGTCAAAAATTACCAAAATCTAAAAATACTATACTAAACTACAAATAATTGTTATAAATTGAAAATACAATACTTGATTTGTTATTATCTTATCATCAAAATAAATGTTTATCAAATATTATTTAATAAAGCATCAAATTATACATATTTTGAAAGTATGAATGTTAATTTATTAAAATTTAAAAATAAAAAAAAAATACTAAAAATTAAAAATACTGACACTTAATTTGCCATTTTCCCAATATAGGTTAGGTGCCAGTAATTTAATATTGTTGTGTTTGTGCGTTGATTTATTTTGACTCTTGAGTTCTCCGGCTCCTTTGAACATTGTTTCCGACATATTCGGTCAAAATTTGAACCCACTTGAGCACTTTTTCCATGTGATGCTGTGAAGGAGCTGCTGAAAAAAGGAAAACGAATGACAAGTTGAACAAATTTCTTGTTTTATCTTATTTTTTCATGTTCCTGAGAAATCGAAATTCATTTAAATATTTTTCATTATGTAGTTTCTCTAGTATTTCTCGCTTCCTTGAAATTAATAAGTTTGGCTGTTCACTGAATTGATCATGGAGTAATGTTTGTTTGACTGTACAAATCGGTCCACGTTCACTCGCCGCCTTCTTTTAATTTGATGTTTGACCTCATCATTTTCGCTAGAAACTTAGCTATCTCTCTCTCTCTCTGCAGCGACACTAGACACATAGGATTTTCGGAAATTCGGCGGTGGTATCATTTAACAGTTCATATCATATCTAATTATAATCGAATTAATAAATTAATTAATATTTTAATTATTATATTTATTTTAACAAATAGATGATGACTCAAAGTAAAATTTCATCTATTTCTAACAAAGATTGAGAATTGGAGGCCCATATTTGTACGGTTTTATTTTGCAAAAACAAGGGCTTGAATTCTTTTACTATGCCTTTATAGGATCTATATTTATAATTTATATGCATTTTAAGGATATCCATCTATCTCTTGTGAATGAAAATTGACGTGAATAGAAGCTTAAAGATGCACGTAAATCATTAATATAGCACCTTAAATGCATGGTTACAAAATTCAGATCCCCTTTTTTTAGCCGCAAAATTGTACAAATGTAAGCCCTTAAAAGGAATGGTTGAAATTCATTATTTATTTATTGCAATTTCACACATAAGAAATTTTCATCATTTATTGTTATTTGAAAAAAAAATTGCATGTTTTTTTATTTATTATTATTTTCACTATAAGAAAACTAAGTTTTAGAGATGAAAATTTTTCTCTAAATGTAAATTTCTGTCGTAAACGTCATCGTTGCTAATTGTATTTGTAGAAATATAACTTGTTTTACCCATTTTTCGTCTCAAAATTTCTCTATCTAATAGCCAACTTTCTTGTAGAGTTTTTTTTTTTTTAAAAAAAACTGTTTATTATCGTTAAGGATGAGAAAATTGTGTATATATATTATATGAAATATTGAGTAGAAAAAATTATATTATTACAATGACACTCTGGTACAAAATATATTTAACTTTTTACTTAATATAGCAAAGTTTCCTTGTTATATGATTATTTTGACTTTTTGTTATAAATATACATATATAATATTCTTATTAGTAATGATGATATCGTTTAAAGTAATTAATGTTGGTTATCTTTATTGTTAGTACAGGTAAGAAAAACAACATTCATTAATTTTAATTTATTATCATATATGATTATATTTAATAAATCATGAAAACATACACACACATATCAAATCATCAACAATCTAACCGTTAAAATAAATATAATAAATGAATATTAACTATTTTGGGATTCAATCACAATTAGGTATGCTATGAGTCATTGAATGGTAACGAAATCGTTCCGTCAAAATTAATGATGAGATCATAAATTTTACTCAAATCATCTAGAATATCTATATATATATATAATATATATATTTGTTCAGAAATGCTATATGAAAGTCCAGTAAAGGTGGAAATCGCTTGATGTATTTGGAAGGCAATGATTATGTTCCCTTGTGTAAGTTTGGTTTATTTGCATTTTCCTTTGACTATAGGTGGATGGTCTTTGAGTTCAGACTTGTTTATACTTGTACGAAGATCAAGAGTTTAATCAAGCTTGTCCCGAGATTTATAAACTTGAGATTCAATA
The DNA here is from genome assembly GCA_024138025.1 of Combretum micranthum. Lineage (NCBI taxonomy): Eukaryota > Viridiplantae > Streptophyta > Magnoliopsida > Myrtales > Combretaceae > Combretum > Combretum micranthum. Next base: position 1,220,983 of record JAMXBD010000207.1, on the reverse strand, counting down.
TTACTTTTTAGTAAATGTAATGTGTGTATATATATATTATATGGGATAAGATGAATATATATTCTTAAATTATTAGTAAGGTGTTGATAGACCCTCTAATTTATAAAGTGGTGTTTTATACATATAACTATTGAAAATATGTGAATAGCTTAACTTATTTGTAGATTTTCAAAATTGCTACTAAAGGATCATAATTAGCAATAAGCTTAAGCTTTATGATGGAATGGGGCATATGCATATATTGTATATTGTAAAAGTTATTCAGAGGTGAATCTGACTCAAAAGCCTAAGGTAATCCATGTTTCACCATAATTTAGAGGAGCTACTTTCAATTTCCTCAATTTTCTTTTAAAGACAAAACAGATTAATTAGATCAAATTTGGAATCTCCAAGTATGAACTTGACTCAACTGCCTCGAACTTAGGTTACTCTTGATACTCGGTTAGACTTGTTTTATTAAAAAAAAAAAATATTTCACTTATATAAATTGATGTTTAAACTTTATTTGAGTTCTATCTCATACATGATTTTATATGGACCGACAAACTCATTGAGTAAAAATAACTTTCAACTAAAGATTGTCTTGATAAATCGTTTATCAATATTCAAACTCAACTATTGCAATCAAATAATAAAATAAAACTTAAGTAATATCGTGTCGAATCAAATGTAATATAGTTAGATTTAATTCACTCATATTACTTGCAATTAAACATATAATCGTGAACATATGATACTTTCTCTAAAGAGGCATATCCATCTGTCCTTGTGTACATTTTTTTGGCAAAAAAAAAAAAAAAAAAAAAAAAGAAAGAAGGCTTTGATAACATCTTCTAATTACCAAAATAATTTTAAGAATTTGGAGTAACTAATTGATGAAAAACTATCATGGCAGTTAAGTATTACAATAAAAACTGAGAAAATTTTTTTCCCGTTGAGAGTTGTGAATACCATGATGCTTGAACAAGGTATTCGAAATAATTAGATCTAAGATTGGGATAATGGGTAGATAATTATAATATATATATAAATAGTCACTTATAAATACACATGAAATCTAATAATTAACAATATATAACATTGCTATAATTATCCCCCCCACTATCTTAATCATCAATCATATGAAAGAACAAAGTTTGCCGATGGCAAATTTTCTATGATATTTTAGCTATCCTGTACTTTTATCTTTTTTGGATGAAAAGAAAAACTAAAGAAATACTAATTATTTAATTTATTATATGCATGAATAAGAATGGTTAGATGTTGATTTATCTTGCCTCTTTTGCTTTCTGATTTTCTTTAAGCAGTTTTTCCGAATCGGTGAAACTTTAAATCCACTCGATTTTGATCCTAAGTGCATGTGATGTTCTGAGGACAGGAGAAAAGAAAAAAAAAAAAAAAGAAACAAACTAAAAATTTATTTTGTTTTAACTTAAACGAGTTGGATTGTCATTTAGGCTAGGGTTTCACGATTTGGAAGTGATTGGTGGGATCAAACTTCCCAGGCACTTTAGTCGTGATTTCGTAAATAAAAATGGTATAATGTAGAAACAAATCGAATTGAATTGGTTGGATTGGACGATTGTGAAGTTAGGATTTTAAAATTTGAGAGGATTTCTGTTATTTGTTACGAGGAAGAAAGGCCCTTTTTTTTAATAGTTCGTGGGAGAAGGAAAAAAAAAAAATTATGAAAATGCCACCGAAGAAATATAATTCCTAAATTAGGCAATTTGGGCTCAATAGTGATTGAACTTATTACTTCAAAGATGATTTTAATGCGATGAGCTAAACTCATCTCTTTTTTGACATTCTAAACGGACCCTTCTCTTCACAAAATGGGTTTACTATTTTAGCCAAACTCATCTCTTACCTACTAAAAATTGCATCAACAACTGCAATTATGTCATTTGCCAGATAACACAACTGATATCTAACACCTACCAATTCAAGATCAAATATATAATATACAACATATGGGAGCTTCTATGGTCCTATCAACGGGATTCCAGTCAATAATCTAATTGTTAAAATAGATATAGTAATTGGAATATTAACTATTTTAGTGGTTCGAAGATAGTTGGGTATGGTGTGAGCTTTTGGATAGTTAAAGGACCAGTCCTATCAAAATTAATGAAAGGACCATTGAATTTCCCTACAACATATATCGCTTTTCCAAACACCAACTTCAAAAACACCTAGCGTCCATTAGATACCAATAAACTAAACAATATACCTACACAACATTTCAATCCATTTGACCACACACATGTAAAACTAAGAGAAAAATGTGAAGGAACAAGTAATACTTCATTAATAAAGCTCCATGTCTCTAAGTAAAAGAAAAAAGATTAAGAAAGATATATAAAGAATCGTTAGATGGAAAAAGAACAAGAAAAACCACTACTTGTGCTTCCTCCGCCTCCTTCCTCGTTCGAATGAAATTGTGCAATCTAGTGCTAGATTCTAGTTCTTGATGCCATTAAGGATGCTTCATGGATGCTGTCTCCAATTGTGTCATCTGAGTGTTCCCAATCTCCATTAGGTGGGTTGTAGTGGGACTCTGATGATATATGGGATAGGATCAGACCTAACTTGAGTGAGACCTTCGCTTATATCATTATGCGGTATTGCCTACCTCTTATGTAAAGCTAAAAGTCTTAATGGTTGCAATGAAGCACTCAAGCAGTGATTTCTGTAGTCATAAAAATATTTTACTATATTCAATCAAAAGGTTTTTCTTTTTCCTTTTTTTTTTTAATTAGACTTTAATTTTTGGAGCTACCAATATATTATGTTATTACTTCTAAATGATGGAACTCTTCTTTATATTTAAGTGAGAAGATATACCTTATTGCTTTTAAGAAAACAAAGCAATCTATTACCAATTATTCTATTTATTTATTTAGTTTTTCTTTTCAGCAACAAACATAACATTCACAGTTAAATAGATCCACAAGACTGATTAACATAGTTTTAATTAAAAGCAAGATACTGATTTCATTATTATTTATACTATACTATGTATTGGAGGAAGAAAAACAATGGGAAGGAATTTAAAGGGAAAATTGCTCATCCCTTATTTGGAAAAGAGAGGAAAGGGAAAATAATGAATTTAGAAAAGAAAACTTTCCCTAAATCACAAAAAAAAAAAAAAAATGGTTCTCTTCAATTTGGATATAATTATGAGAAATTTAAATGAAAAGATAGTTACAATCTTAAAATAAATGAACAATGTCAAAACATAAGGATTTTGTAGTATTTTAACAAAATAAAAAATCATACTACTAATTTTCCTTCCCGAAGTTTAAAGTAATTGAAATACTCTAAATCCTCACCTAGTAATTTAGAGATGATTTAATTGAAAATATAATAGATAGTTAATTTTAAACATGGTTGGATAATTTAAATAAATAAACTGAGTAAAAAATAGAGAACATAATAGGTAATTTGATATAATTAAATTAATAAAATCGGTTAAATTAGATATGACATTTTTCAATATTCTTTTCAAAATATCTATTTTTTCTCCTATCGATTTTATAAATTAAGCTATCATATCTACTCAATCATTCATTTAGTTAAACTTCTTTTTTCTTCAAATTCAAATCATTTTCGTCTCAAAATAAATATTTTAAATGTTTTGAAAACTCCTAAACCCTTAAACTTTAGTTATCTTTCATTTTGTAAAATCTTAATAATTTTTGAAATCAACTACTTGTTTAAAAATATCAGTTTTAAACCCAAACCCAAGTTAAATATCATATTTTCACAAATTGTACTATTGAAATTATATTTTTTATATCAAGTTATAAATTCCTAATATATATACTCTCAAATTATTTTCTAATTACTTACATACTAAAGATAATTATCTAAAAAGTTTAAGCTAAAACTTTTACTGTATATTTTCCTAAAATATCTGTTAATTCTATCCTTTTTCCCTTTTCTTTTCCTTTGTTTTCTGCCCTTCCTTTCTTTCTTATTTTCCATTTTTCGTTTCTTCCATTCTTCTTCCTCTTCTTCATTTTCTTTTTTATTTTCTTCAATCTATCAACCTCAAATCCATATCTTAATAAGATTAAAGAAGGAATTAGAGTAAAGAAATAAGTTAGAAGTTGAAGATCATGCATTCACAAGCTTCAAGAGCTAGGAAGAAGAAAAAAGAAGATAAAGAAAACCAAGAAGTTGTTTTGCCAAGAAGATATAAGTCTTGTTTTCCTTATTTAACTTGTTATTTACTTTGTCTTAATCATTGTTTATATTTGTATGTTTGATTTAATGTAGATGTATGAGATGGGTTGTTGAGGAAGATGATGAATAGTAGTGGGGTTTGATGGAGAATTGATGGTGTTTGATATGTTGAATGGATTTGAAGTGTTAGAAGTTGTGTATATTATTTGTATGATGTTGTTATTGAAGTAGGAGTTGTTTTGAGTATGCTTGAGTTGGTGAGGAAGAGTTTGATTCGTGTTAATTGATGTTTGAGAGTTGTTAGATGTTGAGAAATGGAGTTTATACTTGTTTTGAGATGTTAAATGCATGTGGTATAGTTTATAATGTGTGTGTAGTGTTTTAGTTGCAGTAGGATATGGGTTTAATGTGTAAAAATCAAGTTTGAAACAACGGAAATTGAGAAAAATTCAAACATCCTATCAAACACCATGTTTGGGAAGGTGTATGGACCAAGTATTCTTGATACAGCATGTGTAGGAGGGTGCTTCACCCACTGACGCTTCATACACCTTTTAAACACCATGTATGATAAGGTGTTTCACTTTCTGGACCTTTATTTGCATTTCTCCTAGGTTTAAACAGCTTGTCATACCATGTATGACAACATGTTTCACTTTTTGGAGTATTTCGAGTTTTCTCTGAGTTCATAAACCATGTCATACAGCATGTATGGAAAGGTAAATGGTTCATACAGCTTGTCATACATCCCTGTTTGGTTTTTTCTTGTTGCGACATTGTTTCTTATTTTTTCATAACTTTTTCATCCGATCTTGGATTGAAGTGATTCAAAAGCTCAAGCTTCGATATATCTACAATTTTCATGTTTTAAGTTTTTGCAAATTATAAAAAGTATTAAGGCCGAAATTTTATTTCTTTCTAACTGCTACATTTCCAACCAAAGTTAAAAACTTATTTTACTAGTTATATATATGTAGTTGATAACATGAATCTTTTTAAGCTAAAATGAAATAGATTAATGATAGTTAATATGTTATATTTGTTGAATGATATAACGAAGCATGAGTTAAGTGGATTTATGTATTTAATAATGATTTGATTAAATATAGAATTAGATATAAATGATCTTAGTTAATAATCTAAGTTCAACTTGGTTTAATGAACTTGAATGAACTAAAATAAATTAGATTGATTAAATTAGTCAATTTGGCTAAGATTAAGTTAACATAGGCTTAAGTTAATATGAATCTTAGTTATAAAATAAATTAGTTAATAATCTTAGTTAACTTGACTAAATGGACTTAAATAAGTTAAAATGATTATATTAATTAATTTAATTAACTTAGCTTAGTAATGGGATTAAATGATTTATTCTAATCAATTTGGCTAGGATTTAGTAGAATGAGTTAATAGTTAATAGTTAAGAATTGGTTTAAGTTAATGAGATGGGATAACCTTAGATTAATATGGTGAATATATTGTTTCAAATGTATGTTTGATTTGAATATGAATGTTTTGTAACAAAATACTATAATTAAAGAGAAAAGGAATAATTTACAAATAAAGGAGAATTGCCTATATTTTGGCGGGGCGATTTTCGCAGCCATAGCAGGGTTCCTAGTGTTGATTAAATAGGGTTTTAATAAAAGTTTGAGATAAATGGATAATTTCTTTAATTGCATATATAGTTTAAATTCTTAAACAGATGTTTGAGTCTAGCTTTTGAATCTTTTGGATTATCTTCTGAAATGGATTATGATATGCCTTCTGTCTCTAATTAGATTTATATATAAGCTACGCAGTAACTTGCATGTTGATTGTTAAGATAAGAATTCTAAAATGAATTAAAACTTAAACTCGGCTTAAAAATTGATGAGTATTGGTTGTGCATGTGCCATTGAATCCGGTCCGGGAAAGCAACAACCTTATCTGGGTAGATACGGTAGTTTAGGCACTTAGGCCACCCTGTCATGATGTAATGACATTTGTAGGTGCTTGGGCGGGTAGCTGATGGGGTAAACAGTATCGATGTAACATCTATCTTGATTGGTGAGAAGTAATATATTAGGATTCATGTTTATAGGACCGATTGAACCCTTTTATATTATGGATTGAGAGGTGTAGAGTGCGTATAACGACTGTAGACCCTAGATGAGGCTTTTATTCTTTTTCGGTTATATCATCTAGGAAATATAGATACTTAGGCTGCCTATATCAACCCCCTGAGCGTCGTGTAGTTACTTAGGACCCTCAGATTCCTAATGGCTTGTTCCATAGTGTGAGTACTTCTATGTTGCTTGTTTTCTTAAAATAAAAGATAATAAATAGCTATTTGTTGCATTGCATAGTTAAGCTTATATGTCATTCTGTGTGTGTCGATGTTACTATGTACTTGGCTTCGGCTCATTATTTGTTGTTGTTGATATTTTTCCAGGTATTTTATTAAATTGATGATAATGATGGTGATGATGTTGATGATGATGAGGATGAATGTGATGAAGTTGATGATGGAGTTGTTGTTGTTGATGATGATTGATGCTAATGATATTTGGCTTAGGTTTTGGGCGATGTTAGAGAAGTGAAGTGGATTAGAGCCGGTATTTATTTGTTTGTTTGTTTTGTTATTGTATAAAGGACTGGATTATATTTTTAAGTTGTAATTTTTTTCAGGGGCTTGATAAAGCCCATGTTTTATAAAAAAAGCTTTTGAAGTTTTGTATACCATCAAAAAGGGTATTTGAGATACCTAATGTTATATTTTGTTTTACGGATGTGAGTCTACTCATGCGAGTAGATAATAAATTGTTCTATAAAGTTTATTTTGTAAATTATAAATCTAATGGTTTTTAGAATTTAATTTAATGATTTCTTAATCTAAAAGTGAGTAGCAAATGTTCACAATAAATATATTATTCAGGGAAATCTGAGTGTGTAATACATAAAATATTATACATGGCGATAATACCTTAATTAACTTTAGGTCATTACAGCAATCATCTCTCTAAGTTGTTTTTTATTCTTCTGTGCTTGTCGACTTGATGATCTCATGGAGGCTTCAAATTAATATGGGATGTATGAACTTTTTATTTGTTAGTAATATTTATCTATCGAAAAATAAAAGTTTCTTCCCCTTTCTTTTTCTTCTTATCTTATCTAAATAAGCAACTTATAATTTTTCCTAGGGATGTAACCGATTGAGTTTCAGATAGATCATATGGACCTAAAAATTGACTTGTTACCCTATAGATCTAACGAACCTAACCTTATAACCCTATAGGGTTTTGATGCTACATCTAAACCCACCCTATAGGGTTTGATTTAGAACTTGAAACCCGACCCTATAATCTTATTTTTTAAACCTATTTTCAAATTTTAATAATTAATTTAAGAAAAGCTGGTACTTCTAACACAAGTTTCCTATATATTCAAAAAATGAAATAATGCATGTGGAATTGATAGAAAATGTTATAGATCAAATTTATTATATAATATTTAAACACAAATATATTACTTTTTTTATCATATATTATCTTACAAACATGGTTAAATTGAATCTTCTACTGGGACTAAAATATAACATACAACAAATAATATTAATCTACGTAGCAAGTATAACTTGGACAAAATTTAATAAATAGTTCTAAATCTGTAACTAGTCTAGTAGACATAAAGAAAAAAACATTTTAAAAGGTAAAAAAGATGATAGCTCATTTATATCTTCTTTTATCTCCTTAGACATTTTGCAATGTTTTTTATTTATTTTTTAAATTATAATACCTATTATCGGGTATCATCGAATTGGTTATATGATAAAACCCGACCTTATAACCCTATAGGATTTTTACTCTATAATCAAACCCAATCCTAAAATTCTATAAAATTGAATCTTATAGGATTTTTAACGGATCGAATAGATCGAAAACCTATAATAACCAATCTACATCCCTGATTTTCCCCTCATTTTCTTTCATCTTTTAGCTCTCCCCTCACTTTCCTTCTAATTGATCTTACCCTCTTCTTCAAGGTAATAATAAATATAACAAATATTCAAAATTCAATGAAACATCTTCTTGCTGGATGTTGGCTATAGAGGTCGGCACGTTCGGACCCGAACCGGAACGCCGGTTCACGGTTCCACATTTCGTGGAACCGGAACCGGAACCGCCAGAGCCGGGGCGGTTCACGGTTCCAAGGAACCGCCGGTTCTGGCGGTTCCGTTCCGGTTCCATGAACCATTTTTTTTTTTTTTCTGGTGAAAAATATAAAAAAAACCAAAACCTTACCCCCTACCCCCCCAACAGCAATCCCCACGCCAGAAACAACCTGCATGTCTTCATTTTCTTTTTTTTTTTTTTAAATAAATATATGGCGGTTTCGGACCCGTTGGAATCGCTAGGACCCGCCGGTTACGGCGGGTCCTTAGACGGTTCGGAACCGTCACCGACGGGGCGGTTCCCGGGTCAGGAACACCGGTGACGGTTCGGAGCGGTTCGCGGTTCGGAACCGTCCCGTGATGATGTCTAGTTGGCTAATAGCTCTGATAAAGTACTTTTCTGATATGGGTCTCAATAATTTATTTTATCATCAATAAATGATTGGACGTTGATTTCTCACGCCATTTTTGCAGTCTGATCTTTCTGTACACCTTTTCCCTATTTTAGCTATAGCCCACGTGACTTGACGGCGAGTTTTTTTGTGTCGAAATCTGCTTTTGAACTGTGGAGATTTATTATACATTGATTACTCATAAATGAAATTAGGTAAGAGACTTGACGATCCACCTCAGTAGCAATAGTAAATGCTTAAGAAATTAGAGAAATTTCATTAATTTTAAAGAGATTAATTTTATATTTATACTATACCCAATCTAATAGGATTATTAAAATAATTAATATATTTATTTTAATGATTAGTTGATTGATTGAACGAACCTATTAATGAAATCGTAAAAACTTTCCTTAATCGATGGTGTTAATGTTACTATGTGACTAAATAAATTTCATTTATATGTTTTTGATCATTGTGCCATATCATAAAGAAAATGAAAAGTAGAATAATATAAAAAATGCTTTATAACGTAGATATATGTAATTGATGATACACCTTAGGATAGAAAATTTGCCCTTATAAATAGCTTTGTTGATAATAATACATCTAAATGAGGCAATTGTTTCATATTCTTCCATCATGCTAAGTCTTTAACCTTTCTAGCATAGGTTTTTGGATATTAATCCGTCAAGAAGAAGTAAGAACACTCAACCAAAATTAGTAGAGCACGCACGATAATTTTTTGTCAGTGAAGAAAATTGTGATTCGCATAATTACAATAACAAAAGGGGCTAATATATAAATATAAATATAAATATTATAAGACATATTGTCATAAAAGGTGAGTAGATAGATTCTCCTTATTTTATTCTCTATTCTCTAGAAATAAGTTTCAAGAACTTGAAGAAAGTTGTTGTTTGATTACCATTTTGGAATACTTATTTTACAAAACTTATAGAGCTTTCGGGATATTTTGTGGAATCATATATATTTTTTTCCTTTTAAATAAAGTATAATTAGTCTATGTAAAAATGATGATATCTATATTATAAAGTTGAAGTCATGAATAGCTTATTTGCATTAATAAATGATAGGTTAATCAGGAAATTTAAGCTCCATCCAAAGTCCACGATCCGACAAAAACAAGATTAAACATCCACATACAATTTCTCAAAAATCATACCACACGAGATCTTTCTAATCAGAAACATTTATTACAATATATTATTAAAAACATTTTACCATTTATATTTCTTCATCAATAATACCTTTTGATTTTTTGTAATTTATAATTTTTATCAATCACACATTTTTATTGCTGATTTCTTTTGGTTATTGTGGATGCTTTTTTTTTTTTCCCCAATCTTATATCAGGAGATACGTACTTTTTGTACAAAGAATGTTAAAAATGCAACTCTTACATGGCTTTATACAAAATCACTTTTAAAGAGTTATAACTCTTCTACTTGAATTAATTTTACGGCTGTTCCCTTGATCGATGATTGGAGACATACACAACCTCAAAGGCATCCTTCAAGATAACCATGAGTTATAACTCAATTCATTCTTTTGTATACATGAGTTTTTGAGATGTTGGATACGCAAACTAATTCAATGATTTGTCATACCAAATCTCTCCAAGTTATCCTAATAAATGAATTGGACTCTATGGGCCTTGTCACATAACCCATAAGTCAAGCCCAATTAAATAAATAATAATATATATAATTTTAAGCCTATTTAGACAAATCAATTAAGTACCACACGAGAGTGCTTTTAAAATTAACATCTATGACAATTTGTACTGGAGCAAATGATTGGAAGAGCAAATGTCATCTAGAATCGAGAGCAATACGCTTATGGTAGTGCAAGTATGATGTCGATAAGACATTAATTTTTCTAACCTCACACACACACACACACAACAGAAGAAAAACAAAAGAGAGAGGAAGAGCTTTAAGATTACAATCTCATATTTGGTACATTTTTTATGTTACAGAATTCTGCTTTTTATAGGCATTACAATACAAATTTTAGAAAAGCCCATTTGTGAAGATAAGTAAAACAAGGATTAGAAATTGTCTGTTAATTTCATATGTGTAGCTAAAAATTAACATAGCCAACAATAGAAGTTTGGTTTCTGTCTTTTGCAAATACAGCTCTATACAACTTAATTTAAATTCTTTAACCAACATTGCCTCCCTTAAATCAAGCTTGTATCATTCCAAGTATTTTCTTCAACTTATAAAATAAGTCATTTTTAAAGGCTTTGTAAAAATATTTGTAATTTGATCTTCGGTGTGGTAATAATTATTTCTACTTCCTTCTCAGCAACCAACTCTCGGATCTTATGAAACCGGATATCAATGTGCTTGGATCATCCATAAAAAACTGGATTTTTGCATAGAGCAATAGCAGACTTATTATCACAAATATATCTGTAGGAGTTTCCCGCTTCTGATGCATCACTTCAAGTATTCTTCTCAGCTACATTGCTTGAGTTGCACAACTAGCTGCTGCTATATATTCTGCGTCGGCCATAGAGAGTGCGACAACTAGTTATTTCTTTGATGACCATGATATTGCACCACTCCCTAAGTGAATTGCGTATCTTGTCGTTCTTTTTCTTGTTTCTATATCTCCTGCCCAATCACTATCTGTACAGCCAACAAGTTTCACATCATTATCATTGGCATAAAAAATTCCCTTTGTCAAAGTACCTTTGATATATTTGAGAATTTTTTTAGCTCCTTGTAGATGATAAACATGTGGCTCTTCCATAAATCTGCTAAGCAATCCAACTCCAAAAACAATATATGGTCTTGTTGCAGTTAAATATCTCAAGCTTCTAATCAAATTTTTGCAGTGAGTTGAATCTATCTTCTTGTCACTATTTTCTCTTGTCAGCTTTAATTTTTCTTTGATTGGAGTGGAAGCTGGCTTTGAATTTTCCATCTTAAATTTCTTCAAAATATCACTAGCATATTTCTTTTAAGATATGAAAATGCCACCATTTTGTTGAACAACTTCAATGCCAAGAAAGTAAGACATTAAGCCCATATCTGTCATTTCAAAGTAACTTATCATAGCCTATCTAAATTCATCAATCATCCTTGAATTGTTGCCAGTAAAAATTAAATCATCAAACATAAAGACACACAATAAGAATATCTCAAGGCTCAACAAATTTGATATATAAAGTATGCTCAAATGGGCATCTTTGAAAACTATGCTGCACAAAATATGAATCAATCTTCTTGTACCATACTCTTGGTGCTTGCTTCAATCCATATAGAGCTTTTTTCCGTCTGTAAACTTTATCTTCTTTTCCTTCAATCACATAACCTGTAGGCTGCTCAACATACACTTCTTCTAGTGTTCCATTTAGAAAAGTAAATTAACATCCATTTGATATATTCTCCAATTATTTTGAGCTGAAAGAGAAATAATCATATGGATTGTATCTAGCCTTGCAATTGGAGCAAATACCTCAAAATAATCAATACCAGGCTTTTGCTTGTAGACTTTAGCCACCAACCTTGCTTTAAATTGGTCTATCTCTCCATTAAGCTTGTATTTTATTTTATAGACTTACTTCACTTCAATTGGCCTTTTATCTATAGGCAAACTGTTAGCTCCCATGTTTTCTTCTTCTCAATGGCATAAATCTCTTCATCCATGGCCTTCCTCTAATTTGTGTCTCCTAAAGCTTCTTTAAATGTCATTGGTTCACAATCTGCAAACAAAGCAAAATTTATAATTTCTTCATCGGAAAGATCATTATCACCACCAACAACACAATCCTCCAATCTGGTTGATGATCAGCATAGTCTTTGTGGTCTATTAGATGATTCTACCACATCTTGAGTTGAACCTGGTTGCCTTTATCTTCTCCATTATTATCAGGAATTACTACCGCCTCCTTCTGGGATTTTGAAGACCATTCCCATATTCCTTCTTCATCGAATGTCACATCTTTACTAATGATCACCTTCTTTGTCTCTGGATTGTATGACTTGTATGCCTTTGAGTTTGAGCTATAGCTAATGAAAATTCATTTTTCTCATTTATCATCCAATTTCTTCCTAAGCTGATTTGGTACATGGGCATATGCAATACACCTAAAAACTTTGAGATGCCAGATTGAGGGCTTCCTTCCACTCCAAGCTTTTTCAAGTGTCTTGTCACAAATACTCTTAGTTGGGCACCTATTCAAAATATAAACAGTAGTGGCAACTACTTCTGCCCAGAATTCTCTAAGCAATTGTTTAGCTTTTAGCATGCATCTTACTATGTCCATGATTGTTCTGTTCTTTCTTTCTGCAACTCCGTTTTGTTGAGGTATGTATCTGGTTGTTAGTTGGTGTTGAATTCCATGCTGCTCAAAGAAGTCTGCACATACAAGATATTCTTAGCCTCTATCTATTCTTAGTGCTTTAATTTTGCAACCACTTTGTTTCTCCACTAATGCCTTGAATGACCTAAAGGCATCACAAGCTTCTGACTTCTGCTTTAAAAAACACACCCATGTGTTTCTACTGAAATCATCGATTAATGTGATAAAATACCTGCTATCACCATGTGTCGACACCTCAACCATACATAAGTCTAAATGGACAATCTCCAGCAACTTTCTCGCCCTCTAACACTTTCCAGTTGGGAATGAGTCTTTGTGCTTCTTGCTAGTTAACAAGTCTCACATACACCCTCAGGAGTATTCACAATAGGCAAACCAGAAACATATTCTTTTCGTGACAGATAATTCAATCCAAAAAAGTGAAATGTCCAAAACGCATATGCCACAACTAATCATCATTTGGAATAATAGAACTTAAATAAGAAAATTTTTCATGCTGAATTTTCAAAGGGAATAGGCGATTTGGCGTCATTAGTATTTTGGCTACAAACCTTCCATGCTTGTCAATCAATGTGCAGTAACCTTGATAAATTTGCATGTTGTATTCTTTATTCGACAGTTGTCCGATACTCAATAAATTGTGATGAAGACTAGGAGCATAGAAAACATAAGAGAAAAAGTTCTGAGATCCATCCTTCAATTTAATAGCAACTTGACCTTTTCCTAACATCAGAATATTTGTATTATTTCCAAGTTTCATGGTAGATTTTACCGCTTCATCCAGAGAAGAAAATAACTCCTTTTTGCCACATATATGATTACTACATCTTGTATCTGAATACCAGATATCTCCATCTTCTACAAAATTATTAGCTGCCAAAAATAAACTTTGTGGGTTATCAGAATTCTCACCAATGTTTTGGTACTCATTTTCTATCATGTTTGCCTATTGTCTAATCTGCAGTCCGTAGTTTTGTGTCCAAACTTCCCACAGTGAAAACAATCAACATTTGTTTTTTTCTTGATAGTTGTTACCTCTTCCTCTTCCTTGATTGGCAGTCCAGAAATTGTATCCACTTCTTCCTTGACTAGATGGTCTAAAATTGTTGTCCCTTCCTTGGTTAAAACTACCACGTCCTCTTCCTTTGAAATTTCCTTAAGCTCTACCTCTGTAATTTCCTCTTCCTCCACTATTAAAACCATCACCTCTACCTTCAGCATTTTAACTAGTTTCAAATTTATTGTTGAGGTTCACATGACTTTTTAAGGCTTCTTCATTCACTTTCTCCATCTTCTCCAAAATTCTACTCACATGACTTTCAATGCTTCCTTGCAACTCTGCAATCGTCATGGTATCTGTATCGTAGGGCTCGAATATTGTAGTCACCACATGATCAAACTTAATTGGCATGGTTCGAAGAATTTTCTCCACTACCTTGCTTTCAAGAATGTCATCTTTATACACGCTCATTTTATTGACAAGATTAGTAACATGAGAAAAATATTGTTCAACACTTTATGAGTTGGACATCTCATATCTTTTGTATTCTCTACTCAGGAATTGTAATTTAGATTTCTGAGCTTTCTCCACTCCTTTATATGACAACTTCAAAATATTCCATGCTTCTTTAGCAGTTTTGGCATTTGGAAATTTTCCAAAGATTGAGTAATCTACACCTTGGTGAATTTGTGATAATGCCAACTGGTCCCTTCTTTGAGTAGCATCATCGGCTCCTTGTGAGCTTTTAAATGAGTAGACGTCAAAAGTTCTCAATAACTGTAATCAAGTTTCCCATCTAACTTGGGACCTGACCACACAATATTATAATTGGTTGTCATATCTCACTCTCTAATAAAGTTTTCTTTTTTTTTTTTTTAAATAACTACGAGAACCTTCTTGTTCCTCACTAACACTCAAAACCAAGTGCTAGATTTTATCAGGATTTAGTTATAAATCAAAGTTAAGAGAGGGAGATCCAACATTCAGAGAAGAGCTTTTGAGCATTGCATTGGGCATTAAACTGAAGTGAAAATGTAAATTCAGCTAATACACCGTCGAGCAGCAAACTTGAAACTCAGACTAATCCTTTTTCAAACTCACCAACTCAGTCTGAGGTGTACATTATACCCGAGGCGCATGTTAGCCAATAAGGCTTTTTATTATGGGTCCTTCCATTCCCTACCTTTCGAAGAATCATTGCCTTTTTTTTTAGCATTTTCTAATTGAAAGTCGGAAGATTTTGGACTTCCAGTGGTCAATTTTGGGAATATGATTGATGTGTACTGTAAGAGGGGTTGTTTAGTTTATGGCTTCTAAATGAGATCGAGAGAGTTGGTTGTTCAGTTAATGTTGAGACGCTTACGACTCTAATTCATGAGGCGGGAATTGTTAGGAACTTGGGAAAGGTAAAGGAAATGTTTGATGGGATATGGGTAAGGAATATGGAGCCTGTTGTTTGTGCTTATAAAGCTCTAATACCAATTTAATGTCAATAAGACATTAATTTTTCTAACCTTACACACAAACACATAACGGAAGAAAAACAAAAGAGAGCGGAAGAGCTTCAAGATTACAATCTCATATTTGATACATTTTTTATGTTATAGGATTTTGCCTTTTATAGGTATTACAATACAAATTTTAGAATAACTCATTTGTGAAAATACATAAAACAAGGATTGCAAATTGTCTGTTAATTTCATATGTGTGGCTAAGAATTAACATAGCCAACAATAGAAGTTTGGTTTCTATCTTTTGCAAATACAGTTTTGTACAACTTGATTTAAATTCTTTAACCAATAAAGTAGCTAATTAAGATGATTTGATAATCCTAACAAGTAATTTTACAAAATTGATCTTCTCTTTTGATGCATATCAATAAGAAGTTCATTTTCTCCAATTTTATATAGGGTAAATGTTACAAATAGTACTTGAACTTTGAATAAATATATAATTAGGTACTTGAAGTTTGAAATTGATTAATTTAATACCTAAACTTTAAAATTGACTAATTTAGTACCTGAAAGAACTTTTGGTGCACCCTAACAAAAACTCCATCAAGTTAGGTACTAAATTGGTCAGTTTCTAAGTTTTTCAAATATTAAATTAACGAATTTTATTGATCATTTTTAAAGTTTAAATATCTAATTATATATTGTTAAAGTCAAGATACCATTTGTGATATCATCTTTGCTCTATATATAAGGATGCATCCATGACATTATAAATATAGAAACAAAGAAAGAGAATAAGATGATGTTTTGCGTCAGTAAAATATTTCCGTAAAAAGAATGGATTATTTTCATCCTTTCAGTCACTTTCGTTGTAATATATGTAATTGTAAATAAAACACCTCCTTGTTTATTAGTGAGAAGACATGCTATTTTTTTTATTTCTTTTCTTTTTTAATATTAGCAACGCCCCTGATGTAAATAGTCAATCATATCTATTCTCAATACAAAAAAGTCGATAGAACTGATTTTTGTAGGTTTTAATTAAGTGGCAAATTCTCTCATTTCGAGAGCGACATTGATTTGTCTATACACCGAAATTCAATGAGGTATCGCCCTTCTTGGTTAAGAGCGGTGCTAGTAATTTTTTGGGCAGCTCCGATAATATATGAATATTAACAGTCGGTCCACTTAATATGAATAGTTATTCATTTCTTTTTCATTTGATATAAAGTTGTTGTTATAATATTTACATATGAGTAATGCCAATTCATAATAAATTACTATTACATAAAATGATTATTAAAAATCTTTTTTAACTGTATTTTAATATTATAATAAAAAAATCTCATCTATTAAATAACTGATGATTTTGAAGAATTTTCCCAGCTTTGCTGTCTGATTTTTTGTACACCTTTTTGTTAATTTAGCTATAGCCCACGCAAATCGAGGGAGAGCTTTTGTGTCAAAACTATGTTCGAAGTAGGGATGTAATCATGGTGGTTCATTATAGAGTACTCGGCCTGCCCGAGCAGTTAAAAACCCTATAAGATCACGGGGTGGATTTGGGAATTACATGCTAACCCTATGGGGTTTTGGATCAGGTTTGGGTCATTAAAAAAACCTGATGAGTAACCCGAACTCGTTATTTTATAAACAATTTAAAAAATTGAGTTTGAAATTTTAAAAAACAAAACCCTATTAATTTTTATCTTTAATAATGTTATTAGTAATTTTAACTTTATTTTGCCTTCTTTTTTTAATTTTTAATTTTATCTCTTAAAAAATTATTTTTACAATATTATTGATTTTTGTTGTTTTAACAAATAAAATAGCTAGTTCTATGAGCTTGTGAATTGATAAGTGTACTGTAACTAGCCTAGCTCGGTTTAGACCATACTTAAGTTTAGCTGCCGGCTTACCACCTACTATTTTGTTGGAAGATGCAATTGAATTTAACTAAGAGTTGAAAAGGAAAAAAGAAAAATGAAGCGGGTCCCTGAGAGGAGGGGGAGGGGCTTGGTGGGGCAGTGGGTCTAGGTGGGTCAGGGTCAGGGTCAAAACCCTGTAGGGATGGGTTTGAGTATTGAACAGAAAACCCTATAGGGTCGCGGGTCGGGTTTGGGAAACTCTTTTGGGAAGCGAGTCGGGTTCGAGTCTTATGTGACCCGTCCCAAACCTGCCCTAGTTACATGTCTAGTTTGAAGAGTTATTACCTATTGATGACTCATAACACAAGTTTCTATGAAAGTCCCTTCAATTGTATTATAATTATTTTAACTCGTCCACCTAAGAAAATTCGAGTGGAGTAATAGGTAAATTGAGTAATATCATATAAATAATAATGATTATATATATATATATTATAATTTACATAGAAAGACCAATTTTTTAATATATCAAATAATAATGTATCCTCTACTTATCTTTTATCTATATATATATATATATATAGCATAATACTAATATTATATTTATTGACCTATAACGCTTCTACGATCAATTTTAATTGATACCAAGGAGAGCGAGCAAATGAAACAACTATATAAGTTTATTCTATGAAAATTTTATGATCTTATCATGATTAGTCCTGTTAATGATTTGACTATTTAATAAATATCGGCTAATTTTTCATATATGCCCTAACATTAATAAAGACATCACTGTGGAAACTGGATTTACAAAAAATCCACATCCTAGGGTTTTCTCCTTTTCCATTTTTATAAAATACCCTACAAGGTGTAGATTTACAAAGAGTGACAGGATCAAGCTAACCTTAAAAATTAGATTTCTTAGAATCATGATCGTGGTTAAGTTTCTATTATTAGAGGGATAGAATTTTAAGAAATGCTAGTTTTCTTATTTATTTAGATGATTTTTTCATCTGTATTTGATCTGTGACTATTCATAAGTAAAATATATGTTTTTATTTGTATATTTTTTAAAAAATAGTTTGATTAAAACAAATATTAAACTAATACCAAACCGATAAACTAAGCAGACCCGACTAGGAAGGTATCCACTACATAAGGTGCAGGCAAGAGTAATCAGTAGCAGTGATTAGAGGGAGAAGAAGGGGCAGCGCTAGTAGAGGGTTTAGTCCTGGCGGGTTTCTCATTGAGTGTTTTAATTTGTAAATTTGCAAAAGAAAAGAATTAAACTTAGTATTTTTTTTCAAGATAGTAAAGAAAAAAAAGTAGTATTTTTAAGGAACACCCTTAAGGGAACATTTATCTTTATGCCATTTGGATGGAAATTTACAATCCTAAAAATATTGTGTGAATAAAGACTTGCTCATTAGACAAGTAACAAAATCCCTAAAATAAAACATGGCGAATTATCACTTCATGACACGTGACAAATGTTTATTCATAAAATAGAAATAGG
The DNA here is from genome assembly GCA_024138025.1 of Combretum micranthum. Classification (NCBI taxonomy): domain Eukaryota; kingdom Viridiplantae; phylum Streptophyta; class Magnoliopsida; order Myrtales; family Combretaceae; genus Combretum; species Combretum micranthum. The sequence goes on along the minus strand of JAMXBD010000207.1, from coordinate 1,202,049 downwards.
GCAACATTTTCAACACAACAAATTTTCATTAATTGCAAATAAAAAGGTGTTGTTCCATTTTTGTTACCACAAATAAACTCTCCTCATAGGTAAACTAAAACTAGAAGAGTAACAAAATCTTGTAAAATAAAACAACCAATAATTATCATTTTATTATGCGTGGCAAGCATGTATTTAGTGACATGAATGAGGCAATGATTTCTACACAGGAAAAATAAATTTTCATCGATTGCCTGGACAATGGGTAAATCATGCCTAATTTATTGGAAGTTAATTTTCCTAGTATGATACTTATCATTTAATTATTTTAAATATAAGTTTTGTGCAATTTATTATTCATTTACTTTAGAAGATATGGAGGGAATGTCTAGTAAGGAAATTATTTCTTGATCAGACCCTTGTAAACGTAATTACTTAAATAAGGTTCATTTAAAATTAATCATCAAAATACAATTTTAAAATTGCATGTGTTAAATGGATGTGTAAACAATGCATTTTAGTCTTTTATTAGGTGATGACCATGTTGTTCATATATACACATGTATATAACATATATACGCATATCACATCTTGTAAATTGAATATACACATGTATCTTATCGTGTAAATGTAATATACATATATATCTTGTCTTGTAGATGCATTGTAGGTACAATATATAAACTTCATGCTACGTTTATAATACGCAATATATGTATAAATCATGGTATCCCAACTTATAGATGTGATATAGGTATGTGATTTTGGTGATTTTTTTATTTATCCTATATTATGGCTTTTTTTTTTTCAAGTACTATAAACATGTTGTTTACTGTCTAGTAAGCGTATAACTTGACCGGCTACAAAAAAAAAAAAAAAAAAAAAAAAAAAAAAAAAAAAGGCATATAACTTGGTCCAAAATTAGATGCCAACCTGATTTGGCAATGTAATTCCTTATTCACCTGCTTCTAAAACATTTACTTGCTTTTGATTTATTATAATAAAATTGTATTCTATCTTTCTTATCATAAAATAACTATACCTATTTAGTTATAGAAAAATAACAAGTAAGGATTATTAACTTTATATAAGATAGATAAAAGTTTTCTATTCTTCCTTCACGAAACAAATTATCAAGAATTTATATTTCTATATAGCATGCATTTTTTTTATCCAAAATACTCATATTGTAAAATAAATTAATACTAAAAGAAATACTGTATTTCTAGAGTTATTTTATCTTAGGGAACCAATTATTATTGATGTAATGAATGCATGTATTATTGCAGTGAAATCATCGCCCATTCTATCAAGCTTAAGCATAGAGTGGTAGAGTGTAATTATAATTTGAATAATTATCTGGACTGGATATAACCTGTACATCTCTCTCTCTCCCCCTATTAAGGGATCCAGCCACCTACTCCGATATATTCTCCAATCTCTTAACAGTCGCTCAGGCCACTAAGGAGAAAAGATCTTGGGATTCTGATCAAAGATAAGCGGTGGATTCCGCCAACCATAGATTCTTTGTTATCGACAGAGAGGGAGGTGTCGTGTTGGTGGTGGACACAGTGATTATAAAGTGGTTTTTTTTTTCCTTTATTCTTTTAAGTATACCGGAGAAGGAGATTTAAATTTGGGAACCTCTTTATGTAAAAGAATAAAAAATAAAATATCATTAAGTCACAAAACTATTAATAATTATAAAGAGATTAGAGGAATCATGGAGTCTGCAGCTGGATTCAATGGGGAAAGGGAAAAAAATAATAATAGTATTTTAATAAATAATTATATTAGATGAAAATAATCTTAATTTTAAATATGTTAAACTCCTTTAAAAAGATGGCAAGTTTATAGGTTATTGAACTAATTTTTTAAGAAAATAACTCTAAAAATATATAAAATAATCTCGTCTCTTTTGATATTGTCTTATCAAAAAACGAGTTATTGGACATCCATAAAAGATCAGTTCTTCCTCGTCTCAGTTATAATCTTAGCACTCGTCTTCATGGATTAAAAGAAAACAAAAGATGAAAGGGAATAATATTTTCGTTTCGTTTTGTGAATTGACCGGTACCCCGGATAAAAGCAACATCTTGTACTGTGCTTCATATGTGACCTTCATTTTCCAAGTAAAATCACCTACTAGTGCTGTGCTTCGATCAGCCGATGACCAGTAAGGTTAATGACGAGTATTATGACGACGATGGACATGGCAATCTCTCATAGGGCACCCTCCTTTCTGGTTGATAGCAGCATCTGTGAGTGTGAAACCTTTTGGGTTTGGTGGAAATTCCATTCTCCTTATGTGTGAAACTTCGGTTTGGGTTATGTAGAAATTGAAAATTATGTAGGATTGGACCCACCGCCTTCTTGAAATTCTCATTGAGTATGGGTGTGCGAAACTTTGGTTTGGGTTTAGTGAAAATTGAGAGGAAATAAAAGATGAGGGTAGACTAGTCTTGAAATTGTTTCTGTGATTTTGGTTATTGAAAAGACGAGTTTCGAAAAATATACTGATTTTATTTTTTTAAGAGAAAAGCTTATTTTATTTTTTTAAATTCGTCTTTTCTTCAGATACTTATAAATTTTCATTTCAACTTGCCTAAAATTTTTAGTGATATTTTTATAATTATTTATTAAAATATTATTAATTTTTTCCTTTTCCCAGATTCCATGAACGGAAACAAAAGAAATAAATGAGAGAAAAAAACATGACTAACTTGGAAAGGATACAATAAAGTCGTGACTTGAACAGATGATATTATGTCCTATAATATTGGAATTTTTTTTAAATTTTATTTTGGAATAATTCATTAAAAAGCATTTTTTTTAACTGTATAATATAATATAGCAACTTTTTTATTCGATAGCTATTGAAAATATAAAGATATCCTTATTACTAGCTCATTCACACTTGAAACATCCTAGCAGACATTGTACCAGTGTTTTGTGTGCTAATTTAACAAATATTAAATAAAAAATATAAATTAAAAAAAGATCTTTGATTTTATTGTAAAATGTTAAAATATTTGACCATAAGACTCTATTTAGATCTTGGATTATATAGAAAATGCTTTATGTTTTCTTTTTTTTGATAGAATCATATATGATGTGATTTTCTTATTAATATTAAAATAGTTGACCATAAAAACTCCATATAGATTTTGGATTAAATTAAAAATATTTTATGTTTTTTTTTTCAATTTTGACAAAATTATGTATGGTGTGATTTTATTATATTTCTTACTATAAATTCCAATTTAAACTATTAAGAATGAAGAATGGAGGGAATGATTATTTTAAAAAAAAATTGGTAAGGTGTTTGAAGTTTTGTTGACTGAGTATTGTTTATTTTTTTTTAAAAAAAAAGAGTGAGGAGTTTTATTGTAATTAAAAATAAATAAATAAAATAAAGGTAGTAAAGGCACAAATAATATCTTCTTGTTTTAACAATAGAGATTGAAACAATATTGACATCGCGTTTCACAAAGGAAAAGATCATGGTGCATAGTTATCTTAAGAATGCACAGAATTGGAATTAGTAATTTTTCCTTTTGGCATGACAACTAAAATTTCGAAATGAATAGTTACAGGCATACAATTTGGTGGAATTTGAACAAAGTTTTTTTAAGAAGAGGGAGTTATTAAAAGATAGATACAAAAAGATAAATATAGAAAAGAAAGATAAAATAAGCAAAATTAAGATATAACTTTTACAAATAAAAGTGGGGTAATAATGAAAAATATAAACATAGGTTAGGTGATTTCCGTTATGATATTATTTGACTTACATGGGAAGCAAAGAAGAAACGAATACAAAAAGCAACACGTAATTTTCCTGGAACTGGAATAAGAATACAATACCTAGTAAAAGCTGATTTGACCAACCCCATAATTTAAACCTCATAATATTTGTCTCTCTCTGACTTTCTAAGGTATTGAATTCGTTGCATGCACGTGAAACAAAACATAACACGCCTCGACTTCTATCTCCTCTTCCTCGCGCAATAAATCTCGGTAAGAAAACCCAAAAGCCTCCTTCTCTTTCTGTACCGTTTCGCGTCGCCTCTCCACGAGACAACTCACAATCTCGCTGTATTTCCGTCGAAGCCATCGGAAGCCACCGTCCGTCCTTCCAGGCACGTCCTGTTCTCTTTCTGTCTCTTCTCTCTCTCTCTCTCTCTCTCTCTCTCTAAGATTGTTTCGATGCAGATCGGATTAACTGCTGCTTGCTACTCGGCGGTTTTATATTCCGCCGTCCGCCACCAGTATGTACGTCCTCTGTATCTCTGACTATTCTCTGTCTTTCTCCCCGAGTTTTCTAAATTAAGGATCATGAGTAATACGAAGGTTTATAGATACTGCAATATATTAAACTAATTAAAAAAAAAAAAAAGAAGAAGTAAAGATTAAAAGAGTGTTATCGAAAGGATTATAAAGAGAAACTTACGGTTTCATCGAAGCATAGAGTTTCAACTTGAAAGCTGAAATCATAATCATTTGCCTAGCTATTGTTTTCCCCATGTAAAACCAAAGTAAGAGAAAGAAGATCAAAATGTGGTGAATTATTGTTATAAACTCTGCTTCTCCATTGTGTACCGTATGCCGTTTTTTTCTAAGGAAGGGGTGACTTAGATTCATATTCAATATCGTACCGAATACTATATTTATTTTAATAGTCAGGTGTAGATAGGGCGTAGAATTTCTTGATTGATAACCTATTATTGAGATTATTACATGTATCTCAAACAATGCATACATTTGCAAATAGTATATCACTTGTTCATTCTGTCTGCACCGTCGCTCTATCTCTTTTTCAGCCTACGGTGGTGAAAATTTGGTATTTTTTCTATGTACAATTCGTATTTCTGTAATTTTCTTTTTTACTAGAATGGTAGACATATCTTTCACCTACATATTATTATTCTTCTTCTACACTATATATGCCCGGTGCTGCTAACTGAAATGCTCTTACCCAATATACTATTTTTATTTTCTTTTTAAATGAACTACAAGGATTTCTCTTTGATTTGTTTTTGTGTTACGAATGATAGGATTTCAACTTTGTAATCTCAAGTATTTATTGCTCAATTTCATCATTGGACATCTTTTTGTTTTCAGCAAAGGGTATTGGGAATTCGGCTTTGTGTCTTATGATTACTCTGCATTTTTGAGCAGTTATGTCTATAAGTCTATTGCATACTTTGAATTTGATATGTCATGCCTTATCAGAATTTTGAAATGAACATTCTGATTTGATATTGCCACATGTGACAAATATAAACTAAATCTAATCACATAAATGTGAAATTTTGGATAATTTACAATTGATCAATATGAATATTTGGATAATTTGTTCTCTGTTTTATCCAAATGAAAAGATTGGCTCCTTAGTTGAAGCTAAATTAGAAGAAGGCCCCTATTTGATTATTGTACCAAAACGTTATATTCGTTGAGTTATATAAGGAGGTGTATTGCTAATAAAGCAAAACAATGGCCTCCATGTTAGCAAGTTCGGTCAATTTTTACTCTCTGTGATAAAATGGGTTGGTGCACAAGAAAAAAAAAAAAAAAGAAAACCTTTTGCTTCTACTTGATACCAAACAATATACAGATTTGGCCTTCTAAACCTGTGGTTCAGATTTTTGAACAATGATGTTGAAGTGGTTAATCTTAATGTATCTGGGTGTTCATTCCTAGAGTATAAGTAGTTATCTATAACCGATGAAAATTTTATGTTTCACATTGTAGTAGGTCTAATATTTAAGCTGCATGTATCGATTTGATGATTGTTAATTGCATGCATGAATGAAAATGTCTTCATAATCTTGAATTATGTTTTACATTGCATATGTCAATGAGTCAAACATTATAAAGTAAATAAAATTTCATGATGGTGATAGGAGAATATTTCTGAATCAAAAAAGAGCTGAGTTTGGGCAAGAGTAGAAGTTACTACCATCAAATGTCTGCATTTGATTAATACGACATGTTCATATGTGAAGGAAATTAAGATCACAAGGGGTTACTGTGCAATTAATATGGTGGTAAACTGAGTAGCTCTTAAGCAAAATCTACTTGGAGTCACTCAGTGGTCAAGGAATAAATATCCAGAAAGCATGAAGAAATGATATTCATATATACAGAGATAGAAATGGAAAAATCAAGCACTGTCGAATGACATGAGGCTCTCTAACATGCTTAAATCACTTCAACAGTAATGATATATATCATATTCATGATTTAGATTATTAAACCTCTTCTTGGGTACGCTCATTTTGTCTTTGTTTGCAAGAGGATTATTGCTTGCTTTTCCAGGAAAACAGAATTTGCAATTACTTCATTTTCCATTACATATTTGGAAAACTGCATTTTTAAACAATATATTAGCAATCTCTCAGATAAGTTGCTATTTGTTTGTTTAATGAGTTATTGCTGATTCTAGAGTTTGCTTCTCTTGTTGGCTTATTTTTGTCTGCATGCTTTTGGGAAGTTGATTCTGATAGTATAAGCTAATGTTTAACCTGGAACGTTATTTATATATAATCAGAAATTAAAGTAATTTAAAAAGAATTTCCTATGAATTTCACATTGATAACAAAATATGTATTTATGTTTGCATTTATTTGCCAATGTTGCTTATTTTTCCAAGGAAGAATTAAGCCAAAGCGGCAGATGGAGACAAGTAGAGCACTTCCTAATGTGTCTGCAGAATTTGTGGTGCAGAAATAACACTTACTTGGTTGTCTAAGGAAAAACAAATTTATACATACACAACATATTATTCCGACATGTTGGCAAACCAAATCATACAAGTTTTGGATCTTCTGTGATGTATATTTGGTGGATGGCATCTCCACTTTTTATTTTTGTGCATGTTTCAAGTGCACGTATATGTTGAGCTTCTCATGGCTAAATTAGTTAGAATTTCTTGGAACTACATGCTATGCATTGCGTCATTTGGCATTAGTGCACTTATACTTGAAACATGGTGAATTTATTATATTTGGAACCTGTGTGGAGGTTTTGAATTGATATTACATGTTGCAGCTATTTCTAGACGGAAAAGCCTCAGAAGTATGCTGGTGTTATGATGGAAGCAGAGAATTCTGAAACACAACCCAGGAGAAGCATGTCATATGGTAGGACAAGCAGCGCCGGGTCTACTGTAAGACGGCATTCTTTCAGACTGTCAGGTGTGGCCCCTTATCAAATAGAAGATGGCATTGATAGCGAAACTGTCTCAGAGGCTGGAGATATAGGTGATCGGGAACTTCACAGTTGGAGGAAGAGTGGGAGTTTTAATGTCCGGTCCACAGCAGATGATCAGCTAGAGCGTGGTGTGATATTTCCCATAAGTGATGGCACCAAAATGCAGCCTAATGAATTGTGGTCTCATGATCCTGTAGCGATGAATGATGTCTCTTCTGTGTCACCATTGCCAAAAGAAATCACATCCTCTCTCTCTACCATTCCAGTATTGGACTCCAAGTCCAATATGGAAGTAAGCTTTATTTATTACAATGGAAATTAAAGCTACCTCTTGCAAATATTATATCCACCTAAAATTTCATGAGTATTAAATGCTATAATTCTGATGTGCTCTTGTCAAGATTTTTAACCTGATATTTTGAATCGTGCAGGACCAAGAAAAGGTCTTGCCTTTGTGGATGGAATATCTTACATGCCTTATTCATCTAGCCTTTTTCGGAATTCTTGGGGTAAGATGAATACTTCTTGTGCCCTGGTTTATGGTGCAGGCATACTGTTTCATTAATCTGCTATGGGCGATGAACCTTTGGCTACCATTGCCTCCTGTTTCGGATTCCTTATAAAAATGTTTTCTTTTATTTCGGATTCATATCTGGTGCTCATAATTTGACCCCATTCACGCAAATTTTTCCATACAAGGAGCAGATGAATATCTATAGGGTACTACAGGGAGGAAACTTTTCATGGAGAACATATCTTCTCATTTTAATCGAAAGAAATGCTTGTTTTTTATGCTTCTATGCCAAGTGATGAATAATCAACTCCCAGACATTGGGATTAGCAATAAAATACTTTGCTGTTTTAGGCCTTCTATGACTCATTCGTATTTGCTTTTCAAGATTGTTCCTTTGTAATTGTCAAATCCTGCCTAAACTGGGTATTTAGCAGAATGATTCTGTCACTTTCATTTTTTCTTGTTCTTATTTTTCATTTTTTTTCAACATAACGTCTTCTTAGAATACATACATGTATATTTTCTTTTGGTAAACTCCCTTTTTATATTCGATTAGCGAGAAATTCCATAGTTTAAATTTAAATTGTCTTTGCTTATGTTTTCCTTTAACCTAGTCTAGTTTCCCATAACTGGCCTGTTTCAATTTGCAGGTCTTAACAAGGCATTTACTGCAAAAGTTGTTTGGTCCTAGTATCATCAAAGCAACTAGTGATGACTCTATACTGTACCTTGATCTTCCTTCAAATATGGTTTGTCCCTCTTCCTTTCTATGAAATTTATTGAATTTATGTGAGTATGTGTTGCAGTTTCCATTGAGACGTGCGTGAAATTCTTGCATAATTTCTTGGTTTCTTCCTTTGTTACCATTTTCTGTCGCAGTCATATCCAAGTGATAGTATTATGAAAATCCAAAAGATTCATTTTGTTCTTTATATTTATCTCTATTCGAGTTTAGGAAGCCCTAATTAGTGGAATACATCATAACTTTTTATTTATGCTTGTTTTAATAACTTCTCCTTTGCCATCGGCCAACTTCCCCATCCATTCTTTTCCTCTTCCCTCCAGGTCCCTTTCTCTTCTTTTACATCCTTGGATGGAGTTGTGTTTCCATTATATCCATTATGCTATGTTTATGTGGGCTGCATTAGTTTGAGCTGAAGTCCATTCTAGATCGGCACTTTCAAAATTGAAAGCCAACTGGGGTCTTCATGCCCTATCCTTTCATTGTTCTTTCTATTAGCTTCTAATGTTATGCTGTGGTTATCTTGGATTCTGTATGGTGGCCATTAAGCTATGGGGGTATGTTAACGTTATTCCCTAATTCACTGCAAATTGCACACACACACGCACATTCAAAATATTCATAGATTGGTATACAGTTTTACAACATTTGAGAGTTTCCTGTTAATGAACTACTATTCTTCTTCTTCTTCTTCTTTTTGGGAGATGGTGGAGGAGTTCTGCTCAAATTGGACTGGCTAACTTGAGGCTCATTAATAACCCTGCAAGACCCACCATCAATTATATAGAGCTCGCAACTCTTTCAGATAGCTGAAGTTTCCATAGTGGGGTTTGAACCCAAAACCTTGTGCAAATTGTTATGAGAGCTTCTATGCCTCATTTACTGGGTCACACCCTTGGGTTGATTTCTGATTTTTCACATTTTGGAGGCTATTTAGACATTGGTAAATCTGTTAGTAATAGCATTCCCTTACAGATTGACCAATAATGGGAGTGTAGAAACTTTGATGAACGTTTTGTTTGAATCAAGTGTATACTACTTCGCCTTATGGGCATGTAAACTAGATTAAGCTTCAACAGTTGGCCGATGCTGAGAATCTAGAAATTTTGCTCAAACTTGTTGGAACTAATTACATGCTACTTCTCCTCTGTGATGCGAATGGAAGTTGGTATTCGAACTCTCCATGTTACCTGCTTGCAACCTTAGCATTATGTTAATTGATGCTTTAATGTCCTGGTGATCATTCTGATTAAAAGACATAATTCAGATTGGTTCATTCTTGATGGGTTGGTGGGGTGTTGTATTCAAAAGAGAGATATCACAAGTCTCAGATTATCTGGCAATTGGTTTGACAACTGGTTACTTGGGAAGCCTCACGACTTTCAGTGGCTGGAACCAGAAAATGCTTGAGCTCAGTCTGCATGGCAAGTGGGTCCTCTCTGTTCTGGGCTTTCTCATAGGTGGGTAACATCTCAGAGAAGACAATCAAGTGGTTGTAACTTGTAACATACGAAGCAGAAAATTTGAATCTAGATTGTAATTCTAATAGCTTTGTCGACACTTTCTTGCAGGCTTGTTTTTGGCGGCCTATTCCATCATTTTTGGGGTGGAAACAGCCAAGGGATTCAGGTGGCTTATACGGGATAGGATCCTCAATTTAGTAAGTGGCTGCAGAGTGAACAATTATCCTCGTCACCTCGCGGTCATGCTTGTTTTGTTTTTAATGACGTGCTTACTATGGGCCATTAGTGGAACACTGCTTAAAAACGAGTTCAATAATGGTGAAACTGGACCAGAACTATGGTTGGCCTGCATAGTTGGACCTTTTGGTGTCTGGGTCAGATGGTTTTTAGCACGTCTCAATGGGCGTGGGCTAGGAAAGGCTGGTTTATTGAAATGGGTACCTTTTGGAACACTGATTGCCAATGTTGGTGCAGCATGTATCATGGCAGCACTCTCCACGACAAAGAAAGCTGTAAGTCAACCATGCATTATCTTTTCATTCATATTCATGCAACGGTTTCAATATATTGATTTTTGCATTTGTAGCTTCTATCTCCATTTGGAAATAGCTCCTTTGAATCTTGAAGCACAAGAAATAAGTAATACAATCTGAACATAAACTGAGGTTTCCTGGTTTGCTTGGTATGTTTGCATGCTGTCCAAATTGGCCTATCTATGTAGGAAACTTATTTCAGTCCATATGGTATGGATCTTATTATGAGTTTGATGGTTACATGGTTTTTAACTGGCAGGTCCATACCAAGACCTGTGATATTATTTCTACAGGCCTCCAATTTGGTTTTCTAGGCTGTCTAAGCACTGTATCCACATTCATCTCCGAGTTCAATGCTATGCGAGAAAGCATACACCCCTGGCGAGCTTATGTTTATGCGTTGATCACTATAGTCTTGTCCTTTGGCCTGGGGCTCCTCATATATAATCTTCCTGTATGGACCAAAGGATACACATGAATTACATCACTAGTGTATTCTTTGCTATAAAGAATGAGGCAGCTGCCGCCAGAATAAAGATAAAGAGATGGTGAAGAAAGCATCTGATCCAATGTGAATCAGCCTAGATCCGGCTCACGCTTCCATTTTCCTGGAAAATTTGATGAGCCTGTGCACTAAATCCTTTCATAGAGTTGGAGTTCTGGAGGTAATAATTTATCTGCGTTTGTTCATCCTGACTAAAGCTCACCTGCAATATAGAGTTGAATCATTCAATGTGCAAGTATTCCACTATATGAAAAATCTTTCAGATTCTTTTCCTGTCAGATAGGCCCGGCGTGTCTGGATAGGTGGGGGTGGTGAAAATGATTGGAAATTTTGTGTTGGTTTAAGTTAAATAGGAAGTGAGAGGAATTTGATGAAAGCGGGCATTGAATTTTTTTTTTTAAGTAGCATCTTCAGATCATATGTTTGTGAATATAAAATAAAAAGATAAAAATATAAGTGTATATATCTCTATCTAAAATGCATAACAATCTGTAGGTTCATTTATCTTAATTACTTATTTTATTTTATTAATTAATTAATTTATTTTTAATCAGATGAGGTTCACTTCTTGCAGTGAGTAAATTAAATTTTTAAAAACCTTTTTGTCTGGAAGATACTGATTTCCCAACTCTTTTCCGCAATTACCATTTTCAATAGAGATCATCCCATCAGAACACAAAATACTGAATAATTTGGTTATAACATTTTTTTTCCTTTTAATCGTTAGGTTCACGAGACGAGAACAAGGACAATAGTATAACGGCATAATGTGGATTTAAATATAAGGCAGAGACAACAGCAATGAAAATAGTCAAGAGAGCATTAATCTTTTAGGGTTTTACCGCCAAATTGAATATATTTCTATTCAGGATATTTTTCATACTAAAATAAAGTGAATACTCAATCATTTCCATGCCAATAACCATTGGTCGTGTTTTAGATTTTTAACATTTTATATTTGAAATGTAATCTCAATTTATGGTAATTTAATCTTTCATCATGTCTCCGAGTTTTAACAATTTATATTTGAAATAATATCCTCCATTTTATATTTTTGGCTCTGTTTGGTTTGTTGGTGTCCCCATATCATCATTTTGGTTAATTGTTTATTAAAAAAAAATATAGATAAAAGATAGATATTTTTATTTATAAAGATCAAACAAACCAGATTCAATCAAATACAAATAAGATATATCGCTTGCTTGGATATGTAGAGGTTAGACCTTAAGAGTTTGGGCTTGAATTGATATTTGGTGTAAGGCCTGTAAATAGAAGAACCTAGTTAGTGGTGCGCTAGACATGGGCCTGGTGGGACCATTTTGATACTTCAGTTAGAGATAGTCATGCTAAGTCCATAAGTTGAACTAAAGAAAGTAATTGAGTGCGACATTACCTATCTCTTGAAGGGTAGATGAGTATTTAGAAGTGACCAATCTGGTGGTTATAGACATTGTAGACTAATGGGTGAGTGGGCGATTGACTACAGTAGTGAAGAATGTGGGGTGAATCCATGACTCCACTACCTGGGGACCAAGTCGATTGAGCTATTCATACCAAGTAATGAGCGGGGCGGAGACGACTGAGCAATCGTTCAGACTTACTATGAGGTAGGTCACCTATTGTGGGATTTGTTGGTGGAGTTTGAGCCTAACATTTGTTCAACCATTAGTGTATTAGATTTGGCTCAGGTGACCTTATGTTTTAGAATGGACCATCAGTAAGATACATGTGCAAATGAAATCCAAATATAGATACAGTTGAAAAATAGATAATAAAAATAGACCCTTTGTTTAAAATGACCGCCTTATTTTAGTAAGCATCGTACTACATTCAAATCCTTAAAGAAAAAATTAAGGATGATATTAATAAGAGATATGATGTCTTAATATTTTACCATTTTTTTGGGCACTCATAATGCAAGTATGACATAAGCTTGGTTATTCTACATGCGTTAACTTCCTCATGCTTCCTAACCTTACGTTTACCATGTCCTTGACAAAAATCTAAAGATAAGAGAAATACATGTTTTCTAAAGCTGTAAAAGGTAAACTTCATCACAGATGATCAATAATTTAAAATATATATTTATATTATAATTATCCCATAAAGGAATCAATGAAGCAATTTTTTAAACTCTATAATAAAGATTTTCAATTATAGGAGATACACAAAATTATTTATGCTAGGATTAACTTATAGTTATGATTGTATATACTTCATAACAAATTTGCAGTAAAAAGAGTTCTATTAACTTTGAAGTGGTATATATAATATAAATAAAGTCTCAAAAAAAGGGATGGCTTTCAAGAATGAAAGAATATAATGATATTGATATGATAGAAACAAATACGAAACATATAGTTGTATAGGACAAAATAAATTTAAGTACAAATGATATCGATATTGCCATCTTTAATGGTGATAAGGGTAGTGGAAATCTTTTACTAAATATTTTCAGACAAATTGCCTTTAATTAAAATAAGTATTGACTTCAAATTTGCAAATAAAAAAATTGGAAAAAAAAAAACATAACTAGGATTCTAAATTGAGGTGATAAATGCAAACTCAATCCAAATTTTAAAACTTAATCTTCACTCAAAATAGACATCAACAAACTCAACCTCAAACTCAATTTAAACTCAATATAACTCAAATTTTTTAAAATAATTTTCATTTAATTAAAATAATATTTATAATCAAATTTTACTCAATCTCTACTCATATTCAAATTCTATCTAAACTCAAGTAGTTTACTATGTAGATTTGCCTGGAGACACTAATTATCTTAATGTACTTGATTGGCTAGCAACTTCCATTAGATAGACTGATGATGTAGGAAGCCATGCAACTTCGTGGCAAGAAAATTGGAAGCTACAACTTAGAAATTCCATTCAGTAGATATCGAAAAATAAAAATCATGTCTTTAGATCAGGTTTATTTGTCTGGTAATCTGAACTTTCCTTAAGAAAAGACTGGTTTAACTCCGGTTTAATCCAATTTTATTAGTTTATCATTGTCCTCTAGCAGGTCTACATCTAACTTTGGTCCTGATTTGACAATATTGATAAAAACACATATACACACAAATAAAGGAAAAAAAGGCTATCTAATACCTTATTTGGTGTTCTTCTTAAGCATTCCATTTTATCCGAAATGCCCATATGTTCCAATATCCATTCTGTCTCCGTCGGGTCAATGAGAGTAGTGCCGTGTATACGGTACCACGCCATGACGAAGACTTCAACGGGTATTGTAACGCATACACATTACGAATGTCTTTCTTCTTCCTATTTTACAAATTTTGGATGAGTTAATAACATTATGAAGAAGATGAGAAAGAGATGAATTGGGTCTGATTATTTCATCATATTCCAGTCATTTTGAATCATATTGTTATCATTTTTAAATAGATTATTCGATAAAAAAATAATAATTTTTCTCATAAACTGACCAAACAGATGCGATATAATATAATAAGTTATAATATAGATATGAATAGATAAAAATCCAATGATCAAGCAAGACTCGTGACATATTGGGAACTCATCCAAATAGTGATTAAAGGTTTATTTATTATTATTATTATTATTATTATTATTATATTATTTTCTTCTTTGGTAGGTACGGTGATTTATTTATTTTGCCCCTGAGTAAATGGTTGATTTAGGACTTGCGATGCCATTTTTGCCTTCGGATTCTTTTATGTGCAATCTTTCCCTATTTCAGCTTTAGTCCTTTCCATTGACTAATTTAAATTTGACTGCTATCATAATTAATTAGAAAAATGTAAAAATTCATTATTCAAATTTTAAGTATTTTTTTTCCTAAATACCGTGGACATTATTATCATAAACTTCGATTCCGTGGCAAAAAATGGATTTTTTTTTTTTTTTTTAGTTTTATATCTGAACTTTGACACTATCAAATATTATATTGAGGTAGACTTTTACTTATCGAATATTACATGTGAAAATTAAAATTGCTAAATATGGCTTCATTGAATTTTATTTAATGAATTTATTGCAGCCATCATCTTTAGTTAATGCTATAACACATGCTTATTAGCTGATGAGTACCATGTTCAGTAAGTTCAACCTTCATCTCTAAAGTTAGAGGAGGGAAAAAAAAAAAAAACTCTTAAAAGTTAGGTAGGGATTATGAAAATTTTCCTTTACAACACTATTTTTAAGGTTCAACCTTTCTAAATGCACATCTAAGCAAAATTTTACTTATTAAATTTTGTTCTTAAAATACTAGGTTGTTAAGTGTTTATGCAAATCAATTTCTACCATAAAATTTTTATCTAAAACTTGAAATTTTAAAAGCTATGGTCAATTATCGTGTTGATGATGAATGCTTGACTAAAGTCCAACAGACTTAATATTGGCCTAATGAGCTGCGAAACCCATGAGAAACCTCAACGAGATCCCTGGCTATGGAGCTTGTCGACCTTAGCCAAAGCAGCAGGAGGATCTCAACCAAGAGGACCTTGTGTAAGAAGAACCACGAGGACCTCATCCTCTAAGGACCTTAGCTAGTCATCCTTCTTTTCGCGACTCCGCAATCTAAGGTCACTACTATTTCTTCAGGAGAACAATTACGAGCTCAACTACCTCCACTTCATTAAAGGACCACCACCTTGGTATAGAGGTCATCTACCTCCGTATAGGTTCAAGATTATGAAAACTAGATTTTGTGGACCCTAAGTTATGACATAACCAAAAACTATAAATAAATCCTTATCCCTAGAGGTATAACATTTGATTTTACTTAATTTAATAAGTTACTCACATATTTTTCTCAAGCTCAATGCTAATTTAAGTATCGAAGTGATCACGTTGGATAATCCTCGGTACACCACTACTATGTTTTGTGTTTTACAGGTTCATGGTGTTCCATCACCCTCACTACCGGTGATTCAACGCCTACAACAATTCTTAATTATTCATCACATATATAACACCGATTATCTTCATCTTTAAAAGATGACCTAAGAAAATTAAGTTTTAAAGATAAATTTTATATCTATAAGTAAATTTCTACTGCAAAAATTATTGCCTTGGTACTATCTATAGAATATAATTTCTATTACAATTTTTATTGCAAAATTTCTATCTTTAAAGGTCAATTTCTTGTCATGTGATATGGTAAACATTTATTAATCTTAGGGAATAAATATAATAATGATAGATTAGACAATAAAAATTTAACAAATACAATTTTGATTAAGTATGCAATATAGCATTTTTAAATTCATGTGTAAAAATGATAAGGAAAATAATAATGTAGATAGTGTTTTGATAGCCGTTAGTTGATTCCTCCTGAGCAATGGTAATCAACACTAATGCCACATTTGGTATGTGAATCGTTCGCAATAGAATGGATTGGAATCGAAGGAATGAAATGAAATGAAATCAATATGAGAATGATAAATCCATTCTTTGTTTGGATATGCATATGGAATGGATATGAATTATTTTATATTGGAATTTTCAAATTACCTTTAAAAAAATAAGATAATAAATTTATACAAGATAAAAAGTAATTTAAGTAAAAATTTTTAATGAAAGTGGAATGGAATCTCGATTCCGCTTTTGAATTCTATTAAAAGCAGAATCGTCGATTCCAAGGAATCATGATTTGTCGCTTTACTTTCAAATGTAAAAAAGAAATGAAAACGGAATCGCAATTCTATTCCAGTCCATTCATGCATACCAAACAATCCATAACATTACTCGGCTTGATACATGGCAATATTTAAAAAAATTATGACACAATACATTGTCTAAAGTAATATATTCGTGTTATGTTTGTGTGGCGCTACGAGTATGTGCCATAGATTATTTTATGCTTTTACACATATATTGTTAAAAAAAATTTCATAAAGCAGCTAAAAAATATTAAAAGATTTATCTGTATTCATTAGGAAACATGGTTGCCTTTGCAGTTATTGAGTAATGTTGTTTTACTTAAATGCCAATATGTAGATTCATCAGATTACATGTCTTGAAAATTATGAAGTTAAAAAAAAGTGTACTATTTAAATAAAATATAGAAAAAGAGAAATAAAAAAAAAAAAAGAGAATGGGACCGCCACACTAAGCTGATGCAATTTTGAAAAATAAATAAATTAGAAGTTAAAAAAATGATGGCATATATATATACACACAAACAAATGGAAATTAACTAAGCAGAAGTAACAAAATAAAATAATTAGATAGAGGAAGCCCAAACTTCGGTTGTCGCAACAGAAATGGAAACTGCAGCTTATAAATTCCAATCTAGCGGAGATTGAAAAAACTTATAAAGATATATGCATAATTTGAAAAATACGTACACAAACAAAGGGGGGAAAAAAAGGGTCATTCGAAGACCATTGTATCTTCATTGAGTCAATGAGAGTTAAGGAACTCATTCGCGGTTCAAGTCAATGAAATTTAATCAAATTACTCATAAACAACATACTAGAGAATGATTACTTTTAACATCATATGACATGAAATTAAGTACTAGACTAGAAAAGGAAGATTGGACATATTCTTGCTAATATTAAGCTCTTCCAAGATCCCATAATTTGTGAAAAATTAGGAAAAACATGAAGAAGAAGCCACAACTTGATCCATTTGACTTACACATCATTTCTACTTCTGCACTTGAATGCTTCACTTTACTGAATAGATAAAATTATAATAAATTGTTATTCATGAAAAATGGAAAAATTATAATAGGATTTTTTTGGTTAATTTTTCATTTAATTGAGGATATTTTAGACAAAAAAAACTATTACGGCATTGAATTCTTATATATATATATATATATATGTTTGAGTAATCAATAGCTATTCAATATTTTTTGTAATCGAGATTTTTATAAAATTGTTAATATAGTCAATTAAATATTGTAATAAAATTGTTATTACAATGAAGTAAACGAGTATTAGTGTTCTTTTTATTTGAAATTGTTAAGTTCTCTCTAAATGAGTTTTTGATGATAATTAAAGGATTAATAATTATTTAAAATTGTGTCAATAGGTATAGGTTTTGTTACATAAGTTAATTTGTAAGATGACATTTGATAGAAGTTTGTTCAGAACTTATAATATATGAAATTACAAGCATAACACAGAAGTTTTGATAAAAGTTTCAGCTAAAGAGATGGAAAAAAAAAGTTTCGGCTAAAGATAAAAGGTGATACAAGTTAATCACAAGAATATCGAAAGCTTTTGGATAAGTTAGTTATGCTATCATAGTTTTGAGATGGAAAGTCATAATTATATCTTTATCTGGAAAAGAATTTCTTAGTGTGTTTAGAACTTACTTTAGAAACTTAATGGAAGAAAATTCTATGTTAGTCTGGAGTTACTTCAAAAGTTTTATACTGAAGTCAGAATATACACAAAAAAGTCATAAGCAATTTAGAACCTTCTTCTCATTTAATACAATTTTTTACATATATATGTTAAAGCTAATATAAGTTAGATTTTTTATGATTATGAAGACCCCAATCCATTTGTCAAACAAAGCCATAGGGTTCTTTTGTGGTAGTTTAGTTTGTTTTCCATATTGATAGATAGCATATCTTGGAGGTTCCTCTTTAACTAAATTCCAAGGAAAAACTTTTACCTTTCATATGAACTTTCCATTCTCAATTATGCAACTTTTGTCTTTGCATAGCACATGCATCCTATTTCTACCAACTAAGCAAGACTTAAAAGATTTTAATTAATTTTAGGATCATATAAATGTCTAAAATTAATTTCACACTTAATAGGCTTTTAGTTGCCATCGTTCCTTTGCCTTTCACTATAATGCAAGCTCCATTCCCAATTTTGACTTTAGAGGTAAAAGTTTTATCAAGGAAGGATCATTTGTCATGTGGTTTGTGCTACCATTATCTATAAGCTTGCTTTCTATGTAGTTGTTGGAAGACAAACATGACAGGGCAAATAACACATCCTCTTGTGACTATTCATCAATGGCCTTGGCTTCTTAGTGTTATGCTTTACAAAACTTTTCCACATGCCTTAGTTGATAGCATCTATGGCATTTCACGCTTGGTCTCCACCAACAGTTATTATGTGAATGATTTGTTTTTTTATAGTATGAATAAACTAGAAAAATCGAATGTTGTTGCTACCGTTATCGTTGTTTTGTGATTTGGCTTTAAGGGTACCTTCTACATATTTTTCTTCCTTCATAAACCTCCTTTGTTCTTGTGTCTGCAATGCATTTAAAAGTCCTGCCAAGCTAATACTTAACAAATTTTTAGTGTCTTCTAATGTGGTTATAGATGCTTCATATCTTTTAAGCATTGTTACAAAAATCTTTTTTACTATTATCGAATTCAGTGCGAAGTAATCTTATCTCGTAAGCAATGTCATGCAATTTGTGTAAGTACTATTTAATTTTCTTAGACTTTTTCATATTTTACAACTCGAGTTCTCTCATTGAACAATTTAGCAATTGCATGCCTCATATCCTTTTTATCCCCTGCATATTCTTCCTTCAAATAATCTTAAATCTTTTTGTCTCGTTAGACATGATTTTGGTGAAAATAGTTGAAGAAAAAGTAGCAAATAGTTATGCTTTTGCTTTTTTGTTTTATTTTTTAGCTTGTGGTTTTTAATTGGTGTTGGGGGGATAATATAGCAGTGGAGGAACTTCATAATCCTCCCTTCCTAGAGATATAAAGCCTTTTAAGTAGGTCTCCATTCTCATTATCCAGACCTGGTAAATTTTTTCCTCAAAGGCAGGTGGAGAAATTTGTGAAAAAATTGTTTCTTTTTCCATTGTGATTTGTTTGTAGGTTGTATGGGTAAGTGTTTAAACTTTGAATCCCACGGATGCTCAAGATAAAAGCTCTTACACCAATTGTTGTTTTTATAACAAGAAAGGACAAGAGAAATATAACTATTGTATATTTCGCACAAGGCTTCTCTCTTTATTCAATAGATAGATTACACCTTTTGTAGAGCTAATACATATACAAAAAGAAGATAAATACAATATTAAATCATATCTATCTAAACCCTAATATCATGCTACAACTAATGAAAAAAATTTAACAAGAATATCTCTTAAATAATTGGTTTGTATGAAAAAGTATTTAGCATATCTTTTTATAGATTTAGCAAACTAAGGTATTTTTCCGATACAATTGAAGTTAATGTGATTCAATTAATGTGATTCAATCAGCCATGCAAGCCATATTGGGGTAGTATAGTGCACATCATTGCAAGTCACGGTGCTAAAAAAACAGTCACTCCACATGCCAGTCAACAGAGAAGATCCCATTGTAATTGCACATATTAGAGTCGCAACATAAAACAAGACCCGAAGGAAAAATAATAAAGAGAGAAGCAGCCACCATACAAATTGGACACACTGAGATGAAGGAGGGAGACTCCAAGAACAGAAGGGCTAGAGAACGCGAATCCACCAGAGAAGAGGAATTTGATTCTTATTATTCTTGGATGATTTCTTACACATCATATTTTAAAAATAACTTTTTTTTTAATTTACATTTTTTTATACCAATAGTTTTTCTTAAATTGTTTGTGTATGTGTATGTGTCTTTATTTTATTTACTTGCTAAATCTTTTGTATGGGAGATTGATGCAACACGGGAAGTGTAAAGAAAACAAGATCTAATTCACCAAGTTAGATCTTCAAAATAGCAACAATGTTAAATCTATAATCTTAAGGATAACATAGAGGACCCCCTTTAAAAGCCTAAAGGCCTATTTATACTATTACATGAGGAATTCTAAAAAGGTAAATAATGAATACAATAAATACAAGTAAATAGTGTAACTAACAATTAATATTTGAAAAAAAAGTTGGCGGCGTATAATTAATATTGGCAGTTTCAAAACTCAAAAGTTGAAACCATAAGTAATAATGGTTAACTTTAATTGAGATTCCGCTGCTGCATTATTCTCTTCCACCTACAAAGAATTTGTCCCCGAGTTCTTATCTGAATATAAGACTAAGTCATCAGAGGTAGAAAGGAAATATATCAGTCCAAATCTCTTTGACACCTGCATCAGCTTAATGGCTTGTACCCTACAACCTCAACATCTATAGTCACCAAAAGATTTGCTTTCTCTTCTTCATCCATTTTCACCTTGTTCCCAATCTCAACTTGTTACTTTCAGGCTCTTCCTTTGCTTCATTTTCAACCACTTCACCACCTATTTTCTCTTCTTTATTTTCAATTTCTTCAAGCTTTTCCTCTAACTTAACAACAGTTGATTCATTTGCTTCCTCCTCCTGAACCAGTGTTTCCATAGGTTTACTTTCAATAACTTCAAGAGTTTTTAGTATCTTTCGTGGTAATTTTAGACAGTATGTTAGGAACAAGTCCCCTTTTATTAGGCTCAATGGAAATAACTGGTGGATGTTCAGTTTTCTCAATAACAGGTCTTCCTTGTACCTTAGAAGTGTTAGCTTTTGAAACTCTGATGGGGTTTCTTGAGGAGTCTCTTCAATACATCATTTCCCACTTTCCTTTAGAGTAGGAACATCTTCTACTTTTTTCAATCATTACTTTGCACTAACATCTCAAACTCTAAAAGATACTTCAGAGGAGAAATTTATCTTCCATTAACAACTTCATCCCAAACCACGTTCTAACAGGTTATCTACCTTCACAATACATCTTGTTCTATAGCCTCTCCCACTAAGTAGAAGCATAGCCCTTTAATTTACAAGCCACCAATTTCACTCTTTTCTCTTCAAGAATTCTTACATATTTGAAGATCCATTCAATCTCATTAATCAAATCAACAAATTCCTAATTCCTTAATTCTCCTATAGAGTATGGAATATTTATCTGTAAATTGAAATCATTCCTTCCATATGTATACCTATCTTTATAATATTTGTCAAAATTATGATCTCTACCTCTATAATGACATATAACGTTACCATATGATTTACCTCTTCTAGATTTGCCATCAAAGCCTTGTCTTCATGGCTGCCTTTCGAAAAACTCATCTTCATCATTAGTATCATAAGTAAAAGAATTGATCCTTGGATCGCCTTCCGGTCATCTCTAATAATCATGCCTGCTATTGTTGGTATTGGATCGATAGATCAGGGCTTCACGGTGTTGTTTCTTTTGCCGGATTTTTTTTGACCCATGGTCTCTTCTACCGCCTTTTGTACCGGTCGCCCATAACGTAGGACTTTTGTACCCCAAACATCATCAGGAATACGACCACCTCTTATTATGTAGTCTATTGGCATCTCCGCAGGATTCTACCCGCTCTGATACCAATCTAATGCAGCACGGGAAGCGTGAAGAAAACAAGATCTACTTCACCGAGTTAGATCTTCAAAATAGCAACAAGTTTAAATCCATAATCTTAAGAATAAAACAAGGGACACTCCCCTAAAAGGGTTTTTAATTTAGTAATATCAAATGTTCTAATTAACAAAGACAAGCCTAAAGGCTTATCTATACTATTACATGAGGAATTCTAAAAGACAAGATCTAAAAAGACAAATAATAAATACAAATAAATAGTGTAACCGACAATTAACGTTGAAAATAAAAGTTGGCAACCTATAATTAATATTGGCGGTTTCTAAAAGTTGAAACTATCAGCAATAAATGCTAACTTTAATTGAGATTTTGCTGCTGCATTAGAGATAATAAATCATCATTGTTGCTTTCTTATAATATGTTTAAATAATTAGATTATTGTTTAAGTCTTGAAAATAAAATTAATGCGGCCCAAAACATTGTATTGTTGGATGTATTAATGAAGTGCAAAGGGAGTTCAGGTTCATCAAGAGTCATCTTTGATTGATTTAGTGAAGTTGGAAGATTGTAATTGTTATTTATTAATTAAATTGATTTTTCATATGCTCTAATTAATTTTTATTGAAGGAATTTTGGAGAAATTATTTAAGTTGTTAGGCAATTATAAATATAAAGAAGAGTATTGTAATTTTGAACATTAATTTAGGAATCTATGACATCAGGTATATTAAGAAGACTTTATTACTTAAAAGAGATTTAAAGACTTAGCAAATTCATAGATTAGCCAATTAGATGAAGATAAATTACTAAATATAATTATAATTTAGTTGACATGCACTTAATAATTGATCGTTGATTTGATTTTTCTCATAATCTATTTGATTGAATTAGAAGGCTTCTCTTGGCGGTCAATTTATATGATTGTAAGGTCAGTTTCTTAATTTGTTTTAGTATAATTTTATGGGGACAAGCCCATTTTGGCCAAGTGGACAATTAGATATTTAAACTTTCAAGAAGACCAATTTTATATGTAGCTAAACTTTTCTTGTCCTTTTTTACTATCTCACTTAGGGGCAGGCAAAAAAAACCAATCGAACCAAACCGAACTAATCCGTAATCGAACTAAACCAAATCGAAAATATAGTTTTTTTTTTAACAATTTGATTTCAAAATTTTCCAAATCGAACCAATCCATAAATTTATGGTTCAGTTTAGAAGGTAAACCAAACCAATCTGTAAAACCAAACAAACCGTTTTAGATAAATATAATAATATTTTACTTGTAAATTATAAATATAGATTTTTTATGATGAGTGATTAAATGTCATATATGTTCATATGATTTCATTTGATATTTATTATTTGATGAATATTGATTAAAATCAACTTGTTTATTCTTAAATTTGTTTTTTAGGCTCATAATATATATATATATATATATATATATTTATTTGTTGATAATGACTATTATATTTTTAAATACTTTTGAACTTTATAAAGAATAAAATTTATTTATTTAATTATAAACTCTTATTATATATTAATTGTTTAGTGTATTTTGTCAGTGGATTATTTTATTCGTTGATGAATTTTGTTGATAGATGATTTTTTATTTTAGCTAAATTTATTGGTAGATGATTGACTTGATGATTTTATTAAAATTATAAATTATGACTTATTATGTATTGGTTAGTGAATGTATTTTATTGATGGATAACTGATTTTATAGAGAACTATAGATTAAAATTATGATGAATTCATAAAGTATTTTATCGTGATTTATAATATAAACTTTATAAAGTGATATAAATATTTAAATATCTATACAAATATAAAAAAATAGAATAAAGAAAATTTTTAGTTACAATTTTAATTTAATTCATAAGCCAAACCGAATCAAACCGTTATTTAATGGTTTAGAAAATTTCTAATCCGAACCAAATCGTTACTTAAAGATTTGGTTTGGGATGAAAAAAAAAAAAAAAAACCAAACAGATCCGTGCCCATCCCTAACCTCACTCTTTTATTGTCTTTTGATGTAATTGACATGTATCATATAATTATTGGGTGAGGTAGAAAAAATAGGCATAAAAGTTTGACTATGTATGAAATTGATCTTCTTAAAAGTTCAAGTACTAAAATGGGTTTTATCTCTAATTTTATTTTATTTGAATTTTAGACCTTGTAGATAATAATAGAGTTGGTATTGGTCTATTAATTAGTTTAATACAAATAGGAGAACAATCCCATTCAATTCTAGTTTACTCGATTGACTGGTGCACTGTGCACATACTAATATGTGTTTACTTAAAATTTTTGGAATCAGCTAGATATGAGGGAAGCTCGAAGAGGCAGGTAAGGGAGCCCCGAAAATTATACAATTCCTAAATTTATGAAGCTCAACGGCTAAGAAAGAGAGCCCCACCAAGCATCTCCTAAAGTTTGCAGAAACAATCAAGCGCACGAGCTTGATGATGATCTCAACTCAATAAATTATCTTAGTTACTCTAGAGACCAAATGCACTTGGCATGTTCAACTTATCCCATTCATGTGGGACTATGTAATAAATGTTCATAGAAAAATTCTTTTCAAATTAGAAACTGATGACTATCATGGATATGAGGTGGATCAAGTAGCATTTAAAGGAGATTTGATAGATTACATTGTGTGGTTAGACAAGGTTGGTTGACTATGCAAGATGTTAGTGTTTAGAAAGAACTTTTTCCAGTATATTATTTCCCATTAATGTTGAGTTGTTGACCGCAGCTCATTTTCTGAAAACAAGGCCCAATGTTAGGCAATCAATTGAAGTTCATAGCATGCGTATGGGAAGAAAATGGATGCCCCAGTGTAGATTGTAAGCAGCCAAACAGGGAAAAAAAATGGATCACGGTCGCTGTGCTCAGTAGCTAATAAGGTTCTTGTAAGAATCTGAAGTGAGCTAATGTCGCGTTGCTTATGACAGCGACAAGGATTTTGAAAAATATTCGGTAATTTTAAGATTGGCATCAAATTGAAGTAATCAAAATTTTATTCATTTATTTTGGATAAGAAAAGATTATATTACTTCATCGAAAGAGAGATTACAACCATTTGAAGGCCTTGTAACATGATCAGCCTGGACTAGTACTGATAAAAGGCTTGGGGTTTAACTCTCAATAAAATATGCTCAAATTCTTTTTATCGAATCTTATCTTAGATAGACCTTTCATTGAAGATCTATCAAGTAAAAAAATGGTATCGCATATGCGATATGACCAAAATTATAATATGACAAAAACTGTAAATAAATCTCCACCCTTAAAGGTACGAGAATTGATTTTATTTAATCCAATCTAGTTACTCACATATTTTCTCAAATCCACTGCTAACTTAAGCATAAAAATGATTACGTCGGATAACCTTTATTGCACCACTAACGATGTTTTGTATCCGTAGGTTTACAATGTTCTATGACCCACTCTATCAGTAGTTCAGGTCCTACAATAATTCTTATTTATCACTTATAAGACATCGGTAATCTTTATCTTTAAAAAATGACACTATAAGAAAATTGAGTTTTAAAAATAAAAATTATGTCTCTAAAAGTAAATTTACGATGTAAACAGCATCATTGCTGATATTATCTATAGAATACGACTTCTATTACCATTTTTTATTTTCTAAATAGATAACATGGAAATTATCATTGTAAAGTTTGGATTTTTTTTTTTTTTTCCATTTTGTATCATTGTCGGTTTTTCTTCCTCAACTGTTTTTACGCAATACATAGAACAACTTGAGAAATATAAATGATTCTTATATAATGGAAACAACTTTTTTTTTTTTGTTTAAGGTATTTATTGATTACTTAAATAAGATCAAAATGGATATATTATCTATATACAATAACAAAGATATGCTATCATGCAACTTAGAAAAAGATGTTCATTGTGCGGACATGAATTATTTGAGCAAGTACGATATTCAGAACAATTTTTTATTCAGATCATGAAACATGATCTAGCAGTACTAGACATTTTTTTTATCCCACCTCATATACGCAATTTATATATAAATTATGTATATCCGGACTTATATATGTGATTTTTTTAATGGGTATTAATAATTTTTTTTGCTTTAACTTTATTTTAATAATAATAATAATTACCTTTTACATGTGATTGACAGATGTTTCACTCTACACCAACAAATATCTTGTTTTAAAGAGAACTGTTTTTATTTTTTAACCTATATTTATCTATATATAAATAAATAATTCTTGTCTAGTACTGATAAAAAAATAAAATAAAAGAGAGGGGGAAAAAAAAGCCTGGGAGATAAGATAAGCCCATCTTTTATTTATATTTCTTCTTCTTTTCCGACCTCTTCTCCTTCCACCATTTCTTTTTCTTTTACCCAAAAAGCTCCTCCATGGAGACCACACTCCTCACACTCCCATCAACCAGACACCCCTTAACCCTCCAAAGCTCCTTCCTCTCATCCAAACCCACGTCCCCATTTCTCTCCCCGACCCCATCCCGCTCCAAATTCCACACTTCCAAAACCCCATTTTACCCTTCCATCAAATCCGCAATCTCACGTACAAAGAAGGAAGAAACCGTCACAACCGTGAAAGAGAACCTCGAGAACTGCTACTTCCTCGCTGGTATCAAGTACAAAGGCTTTACAGTCAAGCAATTTCAAGAACTAAGACGTAACCTCCCTGAGAACACCAAGCTTGTAGTAGCTAAGAACACTTTGGTGTTCAAAGCCATTGAAGGGACAAAATGGGAAGTTTTGAAACCTTGTATGAAAGGCATGAATGCTTGGCTTTTTGTACACACTGAGGAGATTCCTAGGGCTATTAAGCCCTATAGGAAATTCACCAAGGAGAAGAAGATGGAAGATAATGACTTTTGTGGTGGTGTCTTTGAAGGGAAGTTTTATGCTCCTGAGGAGTTTAAGGAACTTGAATCTATGCCTACTAGAGCTGAGGTTTATGCTAAGTTGTTAGGTGGATTGCAGGGGCCGGCTACCGGGTTGGTCGGTACGCTTCAGGCGCCTGCCAGGGAGGTTGTTATGGTTTTGAAGGCTTTTGTGCAGAAGTTGGAGGAGGAAAGTGGTGGTGAAGGGCAATAGTAACTTGTGATTGGGTTTGTTGTATTTTTAGGTGTAATTGAATTGGTATTATAACACCCTTTTGATCATTTGATTTGTTGTTTATAGCGGAATCGATGTGATCAGATTTTTTATCTTGAATTTTGAAACTTTTTTCTTGAAGTTGTCAGTAAAACAAGCAATGTTGTATCTTGTTCTTTAAGTTGCTTACTTAAAGTTTCATACTTTAAATTGCTGTTAACTACACAGTTAGGTAGACTATTCATGTCTAGAACTTTGAAATATATGTTTGATTAGTAATGCAGTGGAATTTCTTGTATCTGTCTCTGAAATAAGAAGACCTTCTAATGCTATTGATATGTTGTTATGAATGTATGCGGAAAAGTGGGTAGAGTTTATGGTAGTTTTATAGTAGGTGTAACTTGTTATAGCAGCACCCTTTTGTTCATTGTATTTGTTGTTATAGTGAGTTCAATGTGATCGGGCACTTTTGTTGGATTTGTGTAACAATTTTCTGAAGTTATAGTAGTAAAGATGATATCATGTTAGGCTTTGCACTTTTTGGTGTACCCTTTTACTCATTCGATAATGGTTAGTGAATTTGGTGTGATTAATTATTGCTTTGTTGAACTGCTGCAATTTCTCAACGTAAAGTGAATGGGGTACATTATTGCACTGTTTGTAACTTTGTAGTTTCTGCTTGATTAGTCATGCAGCAAAATTTCTTGTGGGTTTGTGAGAGAAATGGAAGGACTTTCTCATGGAATTGTTGTGTTGTTGTAGCTGTCTTGGCAGTCGAATGGTTACGGTGGCTGTATATGCAGATGTAAATGGATTGGATTTGTATGCGCTCTTACTTCATTTTATTTTTTGTCTGTTGGTGATAAAATAAACTTTTTCTTATGGCTTTGGAGGCTTTTGTGAAGAAGTTGGAGGAGAATAGTGGTGATTGGGATTGATATATGTGGTATTTTTAGGAGTAAGAAAATTGGCGTGACTCCTTTGATTATTTGAATTAGTCTTACATCATATATGTAATCTTGTTATCATTATGTTGGATAGTATTACTTTTTCTTTGAGTTGTCGAAGTGAAGTACCGTTTTGTGATTGGTATTACGTATGTCCGAATTCGAGTAGTTCTGCTTCTTGTTTGATTAATAGTGTGGAATGAAATTCGTGAAGGTTTGAGTGAGGTGTGAAGACCCTTTAAAGTGCATTCAATATGCTGTTACAGAGGAGGGAGTGATGCAAGTAATAGTGTGGTTTTGTTGATTTGTTTGAGCAAACATCAATTTCGGTTTTGGTATTTGTTATTGGTAGTTGGAGAAGGGAAGATGGAGCTTTGTAAATGAACTGTTATAACATCCTTTTGCTCATTTGATATGATCCTAAATCAGATTTTGTGATCGACTTACCATAACAATGGATGGCATAACTCTTTTTGAAGTTGTATATGGAGTTGTATTTACCTTGCACTATTTGTGACAAGTAATTGTGGAATTATGAGGTTTTTTGGAAGTGTGAAGTCTTAGTTGCTAGAAGAATTAGTAATGATATGGAATTTCTCATAATGTAAAGGGTAGAGTTTATTGTAATTGTGGGTCTGAGTGGATTGTGATTACCCCTTTTGATCATTTAATTGATTGCTAATATGCATTTAATATGATTGATTCATTGCTATGTCAAATTAGATTTCTTTTGTTATACTTCTTGTGGTGAAGTGTAGTAATGTCTGGTTATAATACTAGGTTTGTTTTAATGCTTCTGCTCCGATGAATGACCAGGTATTGACAAGCTTGGAGTGCACTTTTGCCTTATGCAAAGCGTGTGCTGTATGTAAATGGCAGTGTTACTTTCCAGTTACAACTGGACCATGGAAAAAGAGCCCTAATCTCTGCACCAATGAGCTAAGTCCACACGCGCATAGGTCGCTTGAGCCTCTGCTCCGTGGAAACAGAGGATGATTTTAAGGCAGGTGTGACATGAATGTCTTTTAAACTTCCTAGCTCGACCTTTCAGAGCAAAGAAAATGCCATTATCGAAAGTAGACAGGTAATGTTAGGACATGATGAAGTTCTTAGACGATCCGCGTAGATGGAATGTGTTATTATATCCGCAATACTGGGAGAGCTCTTAAAGGAAGCATGCGGTCATAGATATGCAACTAAGACAACCCCATCACACCTCTGTGCGTAATATGCCAAGTCATCAGACAGTTTGATTGGCTAGTCCCCTGTAGAAAGTCGAGTACTTGGCAAGCTATACCCCCTTGTTCTCGAATTGCAGGATATATTATTATGTTTTCATCATAAGGGTTCCCTCAAAAGCACTTCATTGGAGACAGGCTCGTTAGTTGCTGCACCTTTGGAGTCTCTAATGAAACACAACTAGTAACTGGGGAGTTTACCCTATAGAGACTTGATTTCGAGGCACTTATTGGTTGTTTCTTTTGGTTAAATCACTTATTGGTTGTTGGCTGCTCTTTTAGATGAATTTCTTTTACCAATCTTCACTTTCCTTTCACTACTTATTGTACCAGAAAAAGAAGCAGTTGTGGAACATATTCCGTTTTGATCGATGAAAAAAGAATTGCTTTAACCGTTAAATGGGAAAGGCAATCAATTCTATCTGCTTTTCATAAAAGTGCATACAACCATATTAGATTCTAAGAAGAATTTGCATCAATCAATAGCATTGCATGTTTGAAGAATGCCATGTTGGGCTTACAAAGGTTCATGTAAGTGCCCAAATCAGGCTCTCTAACCGTATTACTGTGCAGTTTATGATTAATTTGCCCTGTTGGCACATAAAGAATAGACATCAAGAAAGTAACATACAGGCAAGAAATGCAACACACGTACAGGCAAGAAATGCAGATGAATTGGTGCATCTGATTGCCTAACATGTCCAAGATGAAGAGAATCCTATGAACTACACTCCCTGTTTAAGATAAAATCCACAGCTTCTTCGGCTGTATCAACTACCTGTTAATAAACATGACACCAGGTTAATTATTTCAAGGGGCATGGACAGTGGCAAGCATATTGCGGTAGGCAAATATTGCGTCCGAAGGAGCAAGACATCCTCCTTTATTTCCGATACTTACCATATCTGCAGGATAGTCCACATCATTGTCTTCTCCCCTGAAAACCCCTGTTCTTGTCAGAAGGAAAACCACGGATGTCCAGCCTGCAAAATGTATTGAAAACTTGCGTTAAAATTTTAGGAAATTATCCCCAGTGACTATGTGGAGGAAATAATAACGAGCAACATGGTCCACAGAGCTCAACAACAGAACACACCTGTTGAGCACCCTTGATATCAACTGGAGGGTTATCACCTATCATGTAAAGGTTCCTTAATGGGGCACCTTCATCGGCTAAAGACACGTGAAGCTGATTCAATATGGATTCAGCATTTTTAAATACAAATGGATTTGGTTTCCCATAGGAGACATACTGCAGAGGATGATGATGAATGCTGCATGGTAAGACGGATGATTGGTTATCCAACAAAGAAAACATCTTCAAAGAAACTAGTCAGGGTATAGGAAGTGCTGGCAATTCTGAATATGTACCAACAACTGGACCCAAACCAAACACGACTTGAAATACAATTATATAGCCGAAACCCACACTAGCCTGAAAACTGTACAAAATGATGTGGTTTTAACCCATATATCGTGATATGACATGCAGGATGACAATACACATCGCCCATAGCTGAAAAGAATCCTGTATCCCTTTAAACATTTCCTAAACACTATCAAAAGTACAATGCAAAGTTTACTTGAGGTTTCTTGTTCAGGATTTCTTCAAAAGAACAACAATGAGAATGATTATCCTTTCTTGAATATATCAAGGGTTGCAGAGCACAAAAACTCTGATTTCATGCTGAATCATATGCCTGGGTGCAACTACCATGAGGAGACCTAAAGATAGCTGCTCCACAAATATCATAACTGTTAATGCAGGGGGAAAAAAATTAAACATTACCTATTGAAGACACTTTGCAGAGCAATCCTGAAAGCACCCATTCCAAGACGCTCAGAGGGAAATGCAGCCTGCAACACTACAAGGTATTCCTTTTAGGAAAATTTTTCTAGTTTAAAGGACAGAACAGAGGGAAATAAGTTCATTATTTCCCAGCGTTACTTATAATAAATTCTCAAGTTTCAGCAAACGAAGCAACCTGATATTCCAGATCATCAGCTGCGAAATAGAGAGCTGGTTGATGCCCATTTCTCAGTCCAGGAAGACCACCAGAAGTCAGGATATCACAGAGTACCTGATAGAGAGATTCTGTTAAATTATGTCTTCTGGAAAAAGTTTGGAAGGGTTACACACCAAAGTAAAATAATAATTCCAAAACAGTCATTCACAAAGAACACCAGTTACAACTATCAGAGGCATGCAATTCCATTATTTTTTGCACAAGGAAAATTCTGCTCTACATAACATGCTATTGATAGCAGAGTAACTGCCTCCATATCATGTAGGAAATATCTAATTCAATGTCGAGTAAAGGAGTATTAGAAATTACCTCTTAGTACCATAAAAACATTATAGAAATGAAATGATTTGTAGGAAATTTAAGTTGCAAACATCAATAAGAACCAACAGATTTCCAGTAAAACATAAGGCAATTGATTCACCCAATACCTTCACTCAACATGAGCTTTTAGTAACAAGATCCTCATACTTCTCTAACAAAAACTGGAACGATCTTCCTACAAACTTAGATTCCTGGATATCAACAAACTACAACAGGTTTTTGCAAGCTGAATATTATATTGTGTAGAACTCTCATTCACTATAGATAAATTTTAATCCTTGTGGTTCTATGAATGGATTCTTAAATGCCAAGAACACCAAATATCAAATAATATTGCATATTGCGTAGAACAGAAGCTGTTTAAGCCTACACAAAGGTTTCAAATACAAGCTTGAATCTACTGATAACATTCCAATCTTGATCTCAAATGTCTAGATAACATTGTAACATAATCAACTTTCATATCATGTCTTGTGAGAGTTATCATATGACCCAGAGATTTGATTTCCAACCATTTTCTCCAAGAACTCAAGATTACTATTTGAAAATTATTTATATAATGTTGGCTGGCTCCATCCAGGGACCAAGAACTTAGGAAGAATATAATCTTCATTATGAAAATAAACATAAAAGGGGGGAGGGGGGAACCTCTGTTCCTCTTTTAGTGTAGTCCACTACAAGTTGACTATTTTCCTGCACATGTATGTCAGGAGATTGAACAATGCTCAACTCCCAGAAGAGGATATCTCAGAGGCAACAGTACTACGAGCTTTTAACTCCATGCCAATTCCAGAAAAGTTTCTTAAAACCCAAGCAAAAGCTTTTTCTTTATTCATTCAAGAAAAAAAAAATTTCTTTTCATTAATCGACAAAATTTGCCTATAACCATCAATCATCAAATTGTTTTCTTCAGAATAATTACCAATACACCATATTGATGACAAAAGATATACAAAGCTGAGTCTAATGGCACAGAAGGAGACCCAAAGATTTAGAAGCACATGCCAAACCAGAGACAAACCATGAATTACCTGAATGTCCCTACCCCAATCTACAGGATCACTGATAACAAATGCTGCCTGGACTCTGTCAGTGAAAACATTATATTTTGTGTCCAACTCCTTATAGATGCTTTCTTTGTTTAATGCATGCTCAACTGTCCAGTTCTTATAATGGGACACAGGGTCAATGTTCTCAAAATGGGCAGCATACTCTTCCAATGATAAGACTTTTCTGCAAGAGTACATGACTTCATTTATATATACATGAATGCAACAGAAGCTAAGAAAAATCTAATCTGATATGTAAAACATTACTTGAAACCATAATTGGCCATTACGTCAGCAGGTTCACCTTTCCCAGTGGCTATAATGAGGTCATTCTCATACCTAATAAAACATAACCCACTAATTTATGAGTTTGTATATAAAAAAAATATCATTGATGAATTGACGATGGAAGGAAAGTCAGAAAGCCAGGAAATGAAAATTAGGTCTACTTCAATATGTGGTTTTAGAATTTAGATCATCCATGCTATTGAGCGAAAATAGATCTTAATACATATGTCAAGCACAGAAGCTTATCTCTATTTATCTTTTTTGGATACGTGGAAATAACAATGAATGGACGAACTCCCTCCCGTCACATAATACAACGTAGAAAAAAACTTGGTCTGATGGAAGACAAGCTAAAGACCTTATGAAATTGGTCATGCTTATGCTTGGGTCTTAATCACTAGATATTAGCACTTTACCATGCACAAGCCTCTTTTAAAAGTTTCCTCAAGCAGTCCCTAAGAAGTGACAAAAAGGAATTTCTTGTTTTCATGTTTGTTTGGACCAAATTCACATCATTGTATCAGCAACATTGCTTTATCTGTCATGATGCACCACCAACAAGAGTTTCTTTGAAAGGTTTATTTTAGGTATAGTTGAAGGGTTTTTAATGATCTTATCTTATATTAAAGAAGCTATTACACGTAGCATTAGCATACAGCGAATGTTATTTGAAGAAACCTCATTTTTTTAACAAATAATTGCATTTGTGAAAGGAAATCGTAAGTAATGGACAAAGTATTGATGCAAAAACTGTTCATGTTGAATAAAAAGACAATACTCTCTCCCTCTCTCTCTCGCGTGCCCCCTCCCCCCTCTTTTATCATACCCTTCTCTTCTCCTCAATCTCTCTCTCTGCCTCTTTATCACTCATCTTCTAATTATGGGCCCAGAACATGTTCAGCATTACTTTCATAAACCACTGCCAAACGCTACTCTAGCCTTGAACCAATCCTTATTATCGTGACAATCGTTGAATTAATGTTGTATCTAACAAGCATGTTAACTGTACTGGTCAAAATCTCTTAATGCAAGTAGAGTTTACATAAAACCCATAGACGGTTTCATTTCTTAAGCTAAATGAGTGCAAGAATGAACTCATTGTCTAGAACCTGTGATGTACAAATGCATTTTGTTGCTGAACATAGGTACTAAACCAAGATATTAATTTTAGCAACATGAATAGCAAACAAGAGTAATAAAATAAAGTTTAGCCATTTCAACTAAGAACAATGTTAATCTTATGCTAAGAAGTAAGAATAGCTATGATGAAACAACAATATACCTTCTTAAGAGATTTTTGAAAGGGGTGTGACCCTGTACTACCTGCAAAAGCACGCCATGAAAAAAGCAAACTATGGCAACGGCTTCATCAGTCAGATTATTGACATTTAAGGAGGAAGAAAAATAAGCAAATAAATAAATTAATGATCACAAGAGTGCTACTACACATAACACCAATAGAACACAGAATATCAAAACACTACCTGAGCAGGCAATATGTTCACTCCCAGAAGTTTGCTTAAATCAGCAGCTCGTCTAGTTTCAGGAATGCCACCCCCTAGTTAAGTAATTAGATAGCAACTGTTATTCTTCTAAGACAGATATTATTCTTTAGAGCTTGCAATCTAGAGGTAAGATGGTTTTCACTTGACGATCAGTCTTAAAAGTGGGAATCACAAGAATAAGTTGTAAGATAAGCTTTACAAAAGTAAAAATAATAATCTGGTTGTAACTTATAATAGAAATAACATGACTTAGATAAACAGTAAGAAGCATTTAGGTCTCTAGATTTACCCAAAAAAGGTCTACTTGAGTCCTAAAGTCAGCCAAGTAGTTCTGAGTAAATAATAGTCTGATAGAGGGGTGCCAGCAGGCACTTGTTAAAAGCACCTAAAAATAACTTTTTTCACAGTTTCAAAGTTTCAACATTGATTAAACATTTAACTGAAAAGCAAATGGTGAAAAGTGCCCTAAGGCACCTGTCAAGATTTTCCATTAATTACTCAGCAAAACCCATGTATGAGTATCTGCCAGAATCTAAATAACTTAAGCTGTTAGAGATATAGATGGTGGACCATTTGTCAGGAAGAGAAATGGAATCTTCAAAGTACCTGTAGAGCGAAAGAAACTGATCAGATCAAGGAACAAGCCTATGTTATATGAACTGTCAAAAGTCAAAAAATACAAGTGAAAAACATAAGAGATGAAAAGCCTAATATTTTCTAATTTCTTATTTCTTTATATGACAGAGGGGCATGACTGTATTAGGATCAGCTATTGAATATCTTTCCCATGTGAAAAAAGATTCAGTGGATATTGTACATGTAATGTATAATTATCAATGGTATTCTAATACGTGATGGTATGAATGGTGATTACTTTGAAAATTGTCTACTAGCCTGTCCATAGGTTAATGGATGAATGGTAGTTACACACCATATAATGTGTATCATCCAGTGAATATTTTTCTCACTACGTATAAATAGCTTGCACTATGTAGATACCAAAAAAATGTCCATAGTGGGGTTTAAACCCAAAATCTCATGCAAATTGTTATGACATGTCTTAGACTTCAACCGTTGGGGCTAAAATTTTAAAAAATTTTAAATTTTATAATTTCATATGTCACACTATATACCAAAAACAAATACAGCCACTATAATCATTTCTACTGAAGATCGGGACATCTGGCTAACACCTCGTGGATAAATTCATCAAAAGGTACCCTACACATCTGGAATTGCCTGGCAATTAAAGCCAATGAGTCCCGAGTTTTTCAAAATTCCAAGGCATAAATCACAAGCATTGTCACAACATTTACACACTCATCAGCAGTAACATATAACCCACTCCATTCTTTTCAGAAAAGTAAGATTAAAAGGATTAAGTGAATCACCGGAATCATCATACAATCTCCTTAAAGCCTGTGCGGAGCCACCAATTGGAGCTCTTCCACGGAGAATCACTCCGTCAATATCGAAAGCAATTCCAAAAGACTTCCTGCAAATCAACATTCCCCAATGAAAAAGCAATCCAGTTTTTCCACTCTTGAAAACTGAACCAAAAACATAATGGAAAAATTTTTATTCACGAACCACCTAACTAACTCTACAACTAACTAACTAACTAACAGAATTTGAATGAAGATGAAATTTTTGAAATATGTAAGGTCACCTGGTGCGTTTGGAATGAAATGATGATGGTAATGGGGGCTTGCTTCTGCAATGAGAAACCCTAATTACATTCAGAAATCGCATTGTCCTTTCCTTTTTCTTTCCCCCCAATTTTATCCTGGTTTATGTTCTACTCTTCTCTCGTTCTCATTTCCTTTTGTTATGGACCTCATCTGCGTGTGTGACGGTTGAATGGCAACGAATACTTCCATGGTGGACCGGCCGCTCCCGGTTCTCATTTTATTAATTTTCATTATAGAATACTATTATTTATTGCATTATGTAAATAAATATATTTAATATTATAATTTTGTTAAATTTATTATTGTGAATTAGTTCAAAATCAATATATGGCGTGCATATACTTTAAAACTTAACAGATTTGAAAAAGTCCCACTTTTGTAAGAGTTTCAAAATATTAAAGAAGGGATAATATCATAAATGATATGGCCTTTGGTAAAATATGCAATTAAGTACCTAAACTTTGAAAATGATCAATTTAGTATTTGAACATTGAAATTGATCAATTTGATATCCGAAAAACTTTGAAATTAATTAATTTAATATCTAAAAGAATTTGATAAAGGTAATATAGAGTGCACGAAAAGTTCTTTTAGACACTAAATTTGTCAATTTCAAAGTTTATGTGCTAAATTGATCAATTTCAAATTTTAGATACCTAATTATATATTTTTTTTCAAAGTTCAAGTAATAGTTCTAATATTAACCTTATTAAGAATTCAAATAGAAAAAGAATATTTAGATTCATATAGAAAAGTAGGTGAATATTAAGAAATAAAACATGCCCTCATTACTAACATTAAGATGGTATAAGATAATTTCATATCACAAATGTTAATCCATGTTATTTTGGATCATTATTCATTGCAATAGGACATGCTTGTCTCGGCATTTTGTGGTGGTAGAGCCTGGATATACAAGACCTGGAAGGGATGACTTTAAGCTCTCAAAACAGAATAATTGTTAATAGAACAATTGGGGGTTGTCTAGTGAGATCACTCTGATTCTTAAGTTAGTGATAAGGAGTGCTTGCCATATGGTAACGTCAAGTGTATCCATATGTAGATGCTTTACTAGTGAGTTATATCTAGGAGAACTATAGTGAGTGGATGACGATAGTAGAAATTGTATCTCGATATATTATGAAAGTGTATTCCAATATATTAGGAGACCATCTATATTCACTATGGTAGATTCCAAGATCTTATGATATGAGCAAGAGATAGTTGGATTCATTTGTTGATCTCTTGCGTGGCAAAACTTTGACTTAATAGATTGGAGCTCTCTAGAGGGCACTTCAAGGTATCTGGTTGGCGGTATATAAGGAGTGACCTAACTCTTGTGGATTGAGGTGGCTTAGTCAACTTTGCCAGATTAATCTTGTTCATGATAAGTCAAAACAAAGGCCCATAACCAAACATACGAGTATGAGCTTAGACATTTTGGTTATTAACAAAAAAAAAAAAAATGAAAATTCTTTATTTAATTGTAGCATGTTAATCTTTTTGGTCAATATAATGCGTTATGTGAAGCTGATTTCATCAGGATTTCATTTGATGCACTTAGGTGGTCAATTAGACAGTTCGTTGTTAGTTACTAAATGGCCATTTATAATTTATTTTTGGTTTTGATTATATATGTTCTGTATGTGTTCTCCATACTAACACATAATACACCAACACAATCGTAATGGAATACCTATTTATATGTAAGAGAAAGCAGCAGATTTGATCCATAATTTAACTTTTTGAAAGATTTATGGAGAAATTAAATTTCATAATTCTTCAATATCCTCCTTATTTCATTTTCTTAAATTTCTTTGTTGTCGATTTCCTTTTCCCCCAAAAAACAAAAATTTATTGCTGATTTGTTAATTGACACATTCTTCTTAGCAACTACATTATACATTATGATTTTATATATAATTTGTTATTTCATTCTATATCGATTAATCATTAATAATGCGAGCTTAGCAGTTACTAGGCACTATGAAAATTTTAATATTGATATATATATTATATATATATATGAAAACTTTCCTTTGAAGAAAGTTTATATTTTTACAGGTATGATAGTTGAAAAAAAGAATCTCACATATCCTTACTCCATATATTTTGTTCATAACATACAATGAGTTTGCATGACAAATATTTAAGGATTTTTAAGGCCAGGTTAATGGAACTGATTCATTCTCTCAATATCATTGAAGTGGCTGTAGAGAACAATATAGTAGTGTTTCAATAATGAGATGATGAACCAAATGATTCCATGGGTGAGGCCTTATTGTAGAAAAAAAAAATGAAGAAAAATCATTAATAAAAACCGGGAACAAATTTTCCAAAGAAAGGATCACAAAATATACTTCAAGAGTGAATATTGAGTGAAGCCTTTCCTTGTTATCTCATTGGGCAAGAATGAATTCTTAGGCATTATTATGGAAACTCCATTATGGAAAATTCTCAGAAGAAAGGTTAGGAAAGAAGGTGGAGTTACAGAAAAAGATGTTAGGTATTAAAATATATATTAGAATAATTATATAGTACACTTCCTGAGGGCACTTTTCGAGACCAAATGAGCTTATTTACTGTATAGTAATTCACATTAACAACCCAAGCATGGAATCAATGTTTAGTCAACAATCATGAACAAAGGAACCACCAAACAAGACCGAGATCAACACCTTGTATAGGCATCCAAACTTATACTTCCCCAATTATGCATAAAGATAGGGTTTCAAAACTTGACTACCATGATAGACTTATCACTAATAATTTATCGGAAGGCCACTTTCCATTATTGAATGGACTATTTATGCCCCATACCACATTCTTTTTCGTACGTCCACATCTAACTACTGATGCAACTTTTCGCATCGTCTTCATCAAAAAGTTGACGATGGATCGCTTCACTCGACCCCTTTTAGGGGGAAGTCTTGCTGTTATCCTTGATTTCTCTAATTCGTTCATGAAATATATAAGCTAGTGCACATTATAAGCAATAACTATGAAGAAAATGGAATCCAAGCACTTTATGTGCTTCCCTTGCCGGAAGGAATTTGGGAAAAAAGGCAAACTGGCAAAATACTAAACTCCAAATCTAATAACTAAGTGAATAGTGCCATTGACAATATTACAAGAGTATATTCTTAGAAACAAGCTGATTGGTCTAAGTGATATTACATATTTATATTTCATAATTGATGGCTGATTGCTCCAAGTGCAAAAACAATATATTACAAAAGTATATCCTTCGGAACAATTTCGAAAACTAATGATACGGTCTGATCCTTTCCCTTGATTTATATCTATCATATTTGTAAGTAGTAGCACTAGCAATTTCGAAAATGATTTATATATATCATATTTGTAATACTAGTTGGAAAAATCATATAACAAGGGAAATTTATATTTAAGTAAAAAAATTATACTATTATAATTAGAGAATGGTGTGAAATCTATAAAAGTTGTTACTTGAGATAAAAAATTTCCC
This sequence comes from Combretum micranthum, assembly GCA_024138025.1. Lineage (NCBI taxonomy): Eukaryota > Viridiplantae > Streptophyta > Magnoliopsida > Myrtales > Combretaceae > Combretum > Combretum micranthum. The sequence goes on along the minus strand of JAMXBD010000207.1, from coordinate 1,162,155 downwards.
TTGTTATGTGATTTTTCCAACTAGTATTACAAATATGATATATATAAATCATTTTCTTATTTTAATAATAATAGATAGCATTTAAAGTAATTGATATTGATTTATTAACTATTTTTTATATTATAGGTCCCTTATTATGTGACAACACTTATTTTTAGTACATAAACAAAAGAGATACAAAAAAATTAATATTAATCTTAATTAATTATCATACTTAAGGATAACTAATAACCATGAACATATGCATACGTATATATATCAAGTTATATCACGAGCTAGAAACTTTGTTAATAAGTTTCAAAAATTAATTTTTAAGTAATCATCAAATAGTAAAATGTATTTTTCTAATTTGTGCAATTTTAAAAAAGTTTTTAAATTTTTTATCATGCAATTAAGAGCTTTATTAGTATAATTTTGCAAAAGAGACCTACATTTCTAATCATGCATTTAAAGGTCTATGTTTGTAATTTACATGTATCTTAAGGCCTCCATCCATGCCACATCATATTCCGTTAAGCCAGATGGAAGCCCTCAAATGCATACAAATAATAAATATAGATCCTAAAACTTGTGATAAAAAAATTTAGACGCCATTTTTCTTATAACAGTTATACAAATATTGACCCTTCCACAACATTTTTCCCAATAATAATTTTCATAAATATTTATTGTCTCAGTTTGTAGTTACATGGCTGTGTCGATGAATAATAACGTGCTATGTGTTATTTTATATCGCCGACGCAAAATACATAAAATAACTAAACTATATTAATAGCATGTGTCATGTTATCAGTTGATGGATTGCAATATGATAATAATCCTTTACCTGGGGAGGTTCTTTCCTCCTCTTTTCCTCGACATTTCCGAGATCGGATGGATATGGACTTGAATAATGTGAAAAAGTTTAATGTTTGCGGGTCCTGTGATTTCCAATTGCCATGGTCTTGGTCTTTCTCCATTCATTTAATTTGATGAGCAATCAGCAAAGTTGGTGTTAAGAGTACATAAAATGATATAGAAATTATAAATAACTTACTTATTTTAAATTTATTTATGCGGGTCATAAGTGTTGAGAGCAGATAAAATGATATAGAAATTATAAATAACTTACTTATATTTTAAATTTATTTATGCGGGTCATAAGTGTTGAGAGCAGATAAAATTAAATAGAAATTATAAATATAACTTATTTATATTGTAATTTTGCTTGTTTTATATTATAATTGTATTGGCACAAAAATTGTGATTCGTGAGGCTTTTTCATGATTGACCTGAAGTCAAACTTAGTCCATGAGGAAATGTGACAAATAAGTTAAGCTATTCATGAGCTATAGGAGCTTGACTCGTTTTAGACTCGACTGCAGCTTGATTAATAAATGTGCTGAGCTCGAACCTAAGATAAAAATCATTTATCTAAACAAGTTGAGTTCAAACTTTAATTCAGGCTCGCAAGTCAATTTGTGAACATGATTATTTTAGATTCATGGACAGTCTCTGAGTAGGTTCATTAACAGGTTCGTTAACAAGCTCATTAGTAAATATATAAGTTTTATATTTATGATATATTAATATATAATTAAAATAATAAAACTAATTCTACTAAACATATTTGTATATATATTTAACATTTCTTATATAATATTTTTAAGTTTTAAAAAAAAAACTGAAAAAGAACTATTTAAATAAGTCGAGCGTGGGCTTTAATTTTAGGCTCGATAAAAGCTCACTAGACTCAATAAAAAAGTTCTACTCGACTTAAACTCAATTCGTAAATGAGTCAAATTCGAAAAAAAGTAAGCTTTTTATTAAGTTTAAAATTTAGGCTCATGCTTTGCTTGGCTCAAGCTTGATTCATAAATAAGTTGAACTCGAAATAAAATAAATTTTTTATTAAACCTAAAATCTATGCTCAAATTCTACACGACTCAGTTTAACTTATTTACAGCTCTATTTAAAAACGGCAGCCTGGTCCGTCGTGGCGACAATGCTATTCGTACCAGTTGTACCTGCGGTAATCAACGATAATATTTCCATTGCTGCATGGCATAGACATATAAGATATCACGACATGGTTTAAGATCTATATGAGATATTAAATTATTTTAATATTAGAGTGAAGGCAGTTTTTACCAAAGCAAAATAATAAACGTGGCAGCTTGCTTAGCCAATCGGAAAAGAAAACGTTGCTTGTTTCACTTTTGAAGGTGTGAAAATTTTAAGAAAAAGTCTAGCGTGTGGGAGTGGCCATAATTTCATTGTCTGTGTTTCCACATGGCCCACTTCCCCGACCAGCAAAATATGGACACACATATTTCTACCATTATAATAGTTTTATTAATAATTTTCAAAAGAAAAAGAAAACATGAAACTTCCATGCACATGCACTGAATATTAAAATAATTTTCCATGGGAAGTCGATAGATAGCGGGCTCACACTTGAAGAGCAACATTATGATCTTGCCCGCTTGAGAACAAAAAATCATACTAAACCGTTTGTAGCCATAAAATAGTCCATATAGCACACTACGGCTCGATAACAAGAGCATAAGCATGGCTAAACTAAGAAATTTAATGTTAGATGTCCTTTGGTTTTATGATCCTCCTCCTATGTTTCTTAATGACAGACGAGGGAGTAGCTGCATCGTCATCTTCTTTTAGGTTGTCGACACCCAATTGCATAGACCATCGTCAAAACGACATGGTTGTCAAAATCGGCTCGGATCGATCGGTTCAACCTGGTTTGATCAGAACTGGTACTAATACCGGATCGAGTCTCGTCTAAAACTCATTTTCGCAACGAATTGGCTTGACCCGGTTCAACCTGGGCAGTCGAACCGGTTGATCCGGACCAGTTAACCTGAATCCAAAAAAAAAAAAATAAATAAAAAAATTAGAAATCTAAATAGTTATTCATACTTTATTATAAATTTATAAAATATAATCATTAAATCATATTTATTTAATAATTAATTGATGAATTTGATCCAAATATAATTTAATTGAGTGATCACACATATATTGGTATTTTATAATTAAATCATCCCTTATATTTTTACTTTTTCATGACCTCAGTTCGACCACCGGTTGAACCCGGTCCGACCTCTCGACCCCTGATCCCCTAGCTTGTCCGGATCAAATCCCGGTCTGGTTCTGATAACTTTGAAAAATGTAACGATTCCTTAACCATTCGGAAGGGATAGATCTCAGTGTATCTTGGATGAGCAGCACAAGAAAGATTGTCGAAACGAAACAAATAATCCCACCCCTTTCCTTTCTTGCAGGTGCTTGATATTTCGGTTCCTGTGTTTGTGTGTGTGTTTGTGTGTGTGTATATGATAAAAAAAATGAGTGATGTTCTGAGACTTTTTTTCAGTGATCCTTATCTAAAATCGGATGGAGTAGTTATTGTCAACGATACAATAAAATATTCAAATAATAACATTGATCGATCTAGTAAAGTGACTCGTCCCCCTCCGAGTCTAAAAGGAGCATGGGATGTCCCAAAGGGTATTATAAATATGACAGTTCATCGTACATAATATTAAAGTTTAAAATGATTATTTTAATTATTTGAAAAGTTTCCATACTATGCACAAGACATACTTTCACAACGAGAGATGCTGGTAGAGTTATGCATTTGAAGATGATAGGAATCATGGCAGGCAATAATTACTAAACATAATTGCATAACTTGGAAATTCAAAGTCTTACAACTCAAATGAGCATATCCCCATCAAATCGTTAAACATATACAAAACTATAAAAGTCTTCAAACTAATAATCACAAGTCTAAAGAGACTTTCTAAGAAAATCTACTTCAAAAATCTTCACATAAATTTCCTTCCAAAAGCTCGTGAAAATTCTTCATTGCCTACCTTGGGCACTGTGTTCCTTCGATAAAGCCATATATGTTCCTGCGACATCAAGAATCAATTGGGGTGTAAGATTACAACGTGCTTAGTGAGTAAATCTTTCATACATACCCATCAATTATAAGCATGCAAGTTTATTTAAGCAAACATATGCAATTCCAATGCATCAAACACATATAACATCAAAGATACATACAATCATCTAGAAACCAAATGCAGCATAGATTTGTGCCATCCGTGATAAAGGTTGAATTGATCAAAAGGTCTTTGTCAACTTACATGCAATCCTACAATTAGACCACACTAACAACATTAAGAATTTCGATCATGCAAAAAAAAAGGGGGAAATTGAGACATGGTGTAAAGACCCGCCCACTTAAACAAATTAATTATGTGCCAAATCTCCCGACCACGCAGATACCCAAATACTACGAACAATATTTCAATTATACGTAAGGTCGTCTTAAAAAAAATGTTTGTAAGGGCTACCTGTTTAAAACAGATATAACATTCATATGCTTTGAATTAAAAAAACATTACCACTACATGGGCAGTGGGTCATTAACTATATACATCATAACTTAATATTTTATACATTACAACTTCTCAAGGAACATATAAACATAGAAGTCCTACTTAAACCCAACTATATTACAAATACAATCAACACAAATTACATTCCAAGGCTTAACAAATAAGCCTAAACCTTCAAAAAGAAATCTTCATCAAAAGGAATCCTAAGCATATACTAGGCCTCTCTCCTAGTCATCCATAGAGTCTTCCCAATCATTCTCATAGCCCAAATCGTCATAGAGCTCGTCATCAAAATCACCTGCAAGATAGCAGCATGAGCCAAAGGCCCAGTACACAATAATGCAAACAAATACATATGCAATGCTCACTTAACTAAAAACAATGCAATAAATCACCACAACTTCATTATCTTTTAGTTAAGTGATAAAACAGCACTGGAGTATTCAAACTCCGAACAACTTGGAATCTAAAGGGTCCTGAGTAACAGCAGCTGCTCATGGGTTGATATAGATAACCGGATACCTATATCTCCACTAAATCTAACCGATAAGATAATAGCTTCATCTAGGGTTCACACTCCTTTATATAATCCACTTATCCCGGTCTATAATATCAATTAGTTCAACGGTCCCATACACGTGAACTAAAACATATTATTTCCTTCCAAGCCTATGTAGATGATATACCACAGATACAGTAACCCTATTAACTACCCACAGCCAATAAAAGAAACCACCATGCATCATGGTGAACCATTCATCATGGATTTGAGTCATTGCATCATGACATAATTGGACTAAGTGCCTAAACACGTTGCCATTGCGTCATGACAGGTGTCGCTCCCATCCGGATTCAACGACGTAAAGCACAACCAATTTTAATATCTTTTCATTAATCTTTGATTAAGGTCAAATGATGTGCTTAACCTAAGCGACAATTAATCAAAGTATTGTGTACCTGTACAGCTTGAGATCAATGGGAATAACCGAAAGGGGATCACATCACTGTAAAAAGAAGTAATTACAAACTCACACTTAGTTCTAGTATATATATTCATCAATTCTCAAGTATAATCATCCACAGAATTCAAATAAAATAAATTACACACTCATCACATAGCATTTAGATATCATATAATCATACAATACTCAACAAATACTTAAATGATCATTTATCAAGCTTGGGAAACCTTTAACAACCACAATAAGTTTTAAACTTTGTTTAGAAAGTGTATCAGTTGAAAAGAACTAAAATTTAAGCATTTTTACTTTTAAAAATTTGTGAAAACTTAAAACAGAAAGTTATATATCTCTTTTTAGGCTTTCTAACACACTTTTAAATCACCTCAATCGGAGTCGGATAAAAAAGTTATGACTAATTACAAAACAGCATCTCAATAGAAAACTATCCGAGAGCGAAATGCCCTAGCAAACGGGGCCGTTTGGGAGACCGTTTGCATTCAGGGAAAAGAAATTTGATCTGTGAGCGCAACACCCTTGCAAACGGGGCCGTTTGGGAGACCGTTTGCACATCAAGAAAAAGGAAATTTTGATTCAGCGTGCGCAACACCCTTGCAAACGGGCCGTTTAGGAGCCGTTTGCTCCAAACACCCTTGCAAATGGGCCGTTTGCACCAGCGTTTGACAGTTTTATGAATTTTTTCAAACTTCAACACTTTTGACTTACTTTCTCAACTCCTAACATGTCTAAACCTTATACAAACTTCATACAACATTCTTATACATTTAACAACATAAAACAAGAGTGATCTCCACTCCTCAACTTCAAACAAGTTCAAACACTCTACATAAATCAAACACTTCTTCATCAACCTTCACCAACCCTAGTACACTTCAAACAATCTAATACTTCATACTTCAACACTTCAATTCCAACCACATGAGGCCTACTACAACCTATCTACAACAACTCAAGCATTCTAAAGCTTTCCTAACAACTCTACAACATTCAACAGAATTTAGCATACTAACTACTTATTTTACACACATGCAATTTCATGATTAAGAGGGAAATAAAGCATCTCAAACATCAAATAAACTTACCTCAATGTATCTATAGGCTTGGGGAAGGATTTTTGGTGTTTGAGTCCAAGAAAACTTGTTTTGGGTCTTGAAAATTTTGGCCTTCTTGAGTTACGAATTTTCTTTTTTTTGCTCTGTTTTAGAGTCTAATGATACAATTAGACTTTTGTGTTATCTTATTATTGACTTTTGAGGAGGCAGATTTGGGAAAGGCTTGGGCCTTATTTGGGCTTAGTTGGACTTAATTTGGGCTTAAAAGGAAAATAAAATCTGCTAAGTTTAGTATTAATTTAGCCTAAAACAAGTTTAAATCCAACACATATACAATTCATTACAATAACAATTAACACTAACATGATAATTTCTAACATGAATAAACTATCAACCTAGATATATTTACCATAGCATATTATCTACACATATGTTATAACCACCAACATTACAAACACACTAATCCACTCAAACACATACACACATATAATTATCAAATTTAGCATGCATTAATATATATTAAATTATGGCTATTTCACTCTTCCCTCCTTCAAGAAGTTTCGTCCTCGAAACTTACCTCAATCATGATTCAAATAACTCGGGATACTTCTGTCTCATCATATTCTCAACTTCCCAAACCGCTTCATGCTCGGATTGGTTACTCCATTGAACCTTTACCATAGGGATTATCTTTTCCTTAACACTTTATCCATTCTCCCCAAAATCTAGGGCCTATGGTCAGATCAGGTCGAATTTCTGGCTGATTTGTATCAATAACAGTATCTGGATCTGATATGCACTTCCTCAACTGTGAAACATGGAATACATTGTGTACATCCGATAAATTTGGTGGCAATGCTAACCGGTATGCTAATGGTCCAATTCTTTCCAAGATTTCAAAAGGACCTATGTATCTCGGATTCAATTTTCCTCTAACACCGAATCTGATTATTCCTTTGGTTGGAGAGACTCTAAGAAAAACATGATCTCCAACTTCAAATTCCAACGGTCTTCTTCTCTTATCAGCATAACTTTTGTATCGGTCTTGTGCAACTTTTAATCTTCGCTTAATGAGTTGAATCTTGTCTATTGCCTGTTGAATCAATTCTGGACCAATTAGAGCTTTCTCACCTATTCATCCCAGTGGAGAGGTGATCGACATTTTCTTCCATATAGTGCTTCATATGGAGCCATTTGTATTGCCGACTGATAACTGTTATTGTAAGCAAATTCGACTAGAGGCAAATAATCATCCCAATTTCTTCCAAAATCCAAGGCACAAGCTCTAAGCATATCTTCTAATATCTGTATTGTCCTCTCGGATTGCCCAGTTTGAGGATGAAAAGCCGTACTAAACTGAAGTTTCGTACCAAGTGCTTCATGTAAACTCTTCCAAAAGCGACTCACAAAGCGAGTATCCCTGTCTGATGTAATCGATACCGGAATACCATGGAGTCTCACTATCTCTCGGATATAAATCCATGCCATTTTCTCCAATGAACACCCACTCTCAATGGTATAAAATGTGATGATTTGGTCAATCTATCCACAATAACCCATATAACTTCATTCTTGGCAGGGGTCTTAGGGAATGCACTCACAAAATCCATGGTTATATCATCCCACTTCCATTCCGGAATTGATAATGGTTGCAACTCACCACCAGGTCTTTGATGTTCGATTTTACTTGCTGGCATGTTACACACTTGGATACATATTCTGCAATGTCTTTCTTCATATTGTTCCACCAATAATTCTTCTTCAGATCCTTATACATCTTCGTACTCCTGGATGTATTGAATATCGTTGTATGAGCTTCCTTCAAGATTTCTCTCCTCAATTCCCCGTCTCTGGTACAAATTCTATTCCAAATCTGATAACATCATTTTCATCAAGTCTCAACTCTTTTCTTCTTCCCTCTTGTATCCACTTTTTATCTTCACACTTTCTAGATCTTCTTGTTGTCTTTGCTTAATCAAATCCATAAGAGATGGTCGAAGTGTCAAATTTGCAATCATCACTTCTACTTTGTCCAAAGTTACTTCAATATCTAATCTTCGCAAATCTTCTTGTATTTCTCTTTGACTCGTAATCATGGTCGCCATACTCATTTGTTTCTTCCTACTCAAAGCATCGGCTACCACATTGGCTTTTCCCGGATGATATAGAATCTCTACATCATAATCCTTGATTAACTCAAGCCATCTTCTTTGACGCATATTCAATTCTTTCTGAGTAAAGATATACTTCAAACTTTGTGATCTGTGAATATCTTACACTTTTCTCCAAACAAATAATGTCTCCACAATTTCAAAGCTAAAACCACTGCTGCAAGTTCCAAGTCATGCACAGGATAATTCTTCTCATGTGGCTTCAATTGTCTAGACGCATAGGCGATCACTCGGTTGTCTTGCATCAGAACACATCCAAGACCTTGTATTGAAGCATCACTATAGACTGTGAATTCCTTTCCATTAACGGGTAAAGCTAAGATAGGTGCAGATATTAATCTTTCCTTCAAGTCTTGAAAGCTTTCTCACATTGCTCATCCCACTCAAATCTCATATGCTTCCGGGTTAGCTTTGTCAATGAAGTGGCAATCTTTGAGAATCCCTGAACGAATCTTCGATAATAACCTGCTAAACCCAAGAAACTTCTCACTTCAGTAACATTGGTAGGTCTTGGCCATCCAATACTGCCTTAATCTTTTCAGGATCAACAGATATCCCATCCTTTGTGATATATGTCCTAAAAATGCAACTTCTTTCAACCAAAACTCACATTTGCTAAACTTGGCATATAACTTCCTTTCCTTCAACCTTTGAAGAACCAAACTTAAATGCTTTTCATGTTCCTCTTCACTTCTCGAATACACTAGGATATCATCTATAAATACAATCACAAACCAATCCAAGTAGTCCTTGAATACCCTATTCATAAGATCCATAAAGCGGAGGGGCATTCGTCAAACCAAACGGCATAACTAAGAATTCGAAATGTCCGTATCGAGTGCGAAAGGCCGTTTTTGGTACATCTTCTTTAATTCGAAGTTGATAGTAACCTGACCTCAAATCAATCTTTGAGAGACTGTCGCTCCTTTTAATTGATCAAACAAGTCATCAATACGGGGCAAAGGATACTTATTCTTAATTGTAACTTGATTCAACTCCCTATAATCGATGCACATCCGTAGACTTCCATCTTTCTTCTTCACAAAAGAACAGGAGCACCCCATGGGGAAATACTAGGTCGTATGAAACCAATCTTTTGCAATTCCTCCAACTGAATCTTCAATTCTTTCAATTCCGCAGGAGCCATTCTATAAGGAGCCTTTGATATAGGAGTGGTTCCCGGAATCACTTCAATACCAAATTCAATTTCCCTATCTGGTGGTAACCCAGGTAATTCTTCAGGGAAAACATCTACAAAGTCTCTCACCACAGGTACTACACCAATATCAAGCTCTTCACCATTTACAACTGTTTCTGAAGTCTTCTCCCATAACTCCATTGTATACATACTCTTAGGTCTCTTCCTCTCCAAGACATGAGTAACCTTCCCACTCTCCAGATCAAAACTCATCTCCGCCTTATTACAATCTATAATTACTTTATACATATTTAACCAATTCATACCCAAAACCGCATCAAAATCAACCATAGGCAAAACCATCATATCAATTGGCATATCACTATTAGCAATTCTTACATTAATTCTCTACAAATACAAGGCTGTCTAGACTTCACACCCAAAGCAGTATTAATACTCATTACTCTATCAGTCAACACTTCAAATTTCAAACCACACTCATTCACAAACTTTTCAGCTAAACATGCATGAGTTGCACCAGTGTCTACTAATGCATATGCTGGATGATTTGCAATCATTATAGTACCTGCTAGAGTATCTACCGATGGAGCTTTCTCACATTGTTGTAAAGCAAAGATCCTAGCTGCTGTCATTCCTTTCCCGGGGTTAGGACCATCATTCTTTGGTTTGGTTGTACAATTAGCTACATGATGCCCTCTTTGTTTGCAATAGGCACAGAAAATAGGTTGTAGCATCGGATCCTTACACTCTGAAGCTTTGTGTCCTACTTTCCCACAAGCAAAACATGCTCCCGGAGTCCACTTACATTGAATTTGATCATGAGGCCCAAAACATCTAGGACATCTCTTCTCAAATGTGTTAAAGGGAGTAGAAGTCTTAGTAAAAGATCCCAAATTCAATTTCTTTCCCGGAAATGGTTTCTTCCCTTTGCCATAAGTATCATACTTCTTGTAGGAAGTGAAGGTGCGGGTCTCTTTCCTAGGAATGTAGCTCTTCTATCACTTTGGGTCTTATTTTCATTCTGAATCTGTTCCGCCAACTTCGCTTTGTTCACAGCATCTGATAAAGTCGGAAGTTGAAACATCTTAACTTCTCCCTTGATTTCCTTGTTCAATCCATCTGAAACTTCTGAACTTTCATCCTTTCATCATTATATATGCCTCCAGCAAATCTGAGCAATCTACAAAACTCTGCATAATACTCTTCAACTGTTCTATTGCCTTGCCTAAGACTCAGCCAGTCTGAAATCATCTGTTCTCGGACCGTGTTGGGAAAATATTGTAGAAAGAAAGCTTCTTTGAATCTAACCCATGAAATCGGTCTCACCATGTCTTGACTTGTCAATCTCCACCAATTATTTGCATCCTTCTTGAGCATATAAACCGCTAAGTCAACCTTTCTATTCTCTGGAACTTCACTAGCTGCAAAGGCTTTCTCTAGTTCTTCAACCCAATGCTCAGCAGTAGTAGGATCTGAAACTGTTCCATCAAACTCTGGTACAATCTTGACAAAATCATGTAACTTAACTTGGTCATTCCTCTCATTGCCTTGCACATTTGCTCCATGACCCATCGCTTGAGGAGTATGTTGTTGTATAAACTGCTGCTGGTGTTGGTACATCATTTGTTGATACTGTTGCATCATAGCAAACATATCTCTGAATATCGCACACATAGCATTCGGATCTCCCATTGGCATTTGTGTCATCTCTGGCATTGGTGGCATAGGAGGAAATGAAGGCATTTGGGGCATTGGAGGTGGTTGTGGAGCTTGAGCTGTAGAAGCAGAAGCAGGAGATGGAGTAGTAGTAGAAGCTGGAATAGATGATGAAATAGAAGCTTGAGCAGTTGATGATGATGGAGGAGGTGGCATGTCCTCCCGTTCCGACTGTTGTCTAGTTTGTCTCCGAGTCCTATCCATCTATAAACAACATATATATATGATGGCACTTGTTAAATATGCAATCCTAATGAAATGTCACTCAATTAACAATCACACAAACAATCAAAGCAATAATCGAACAAACGCATTACTCAAATCAACTTAAGTTTATCCCAAACAAATCACACTACACTTAAAGTCAAATCATGTTTAGGAATCTATTTAAACAAGCAGTCATACAAACTAAGGCTCTGATACCAACTGTAAAGACCCGGCCCACTTAACCCAATTATTAAGTGTGCCAAATCTTCCGACCACGCATAATACCAAATATTAGGAACAATATTCAAGTATTATACGTAAGGTCGTCTTAAAAAAGATGTTTGTAATGGCTACCTGTTTAAAACAAATATAACATTCATAGCTTGAATTAAAACATTACCACTACATAGGTAGTGGGTCATTAACTATATACAAGTCATACTTATATTTATACATTACAACTTCTCAAAACATATAAACATAGAGTCTACTTACAACCCAACTATATTACAAATACAATTCAACACAAATTACATTCCAAGGCTTAACAAATAAGCCTAAACACTTCAAAAAGAAATCTTCATCAAAAGGAATCCTAAGCATACTAGGCCTCTCTCCTAGTCATCCATAGAGTCTTCCCAATCATTCCATAGCCCATATCGTCATAGAGCTCGTCATCAAAATCACCTGCAAGATAGCAGCATGAGCCAAAGGCCCAGTACACAATAATGCAAACAAATACATATGCAATGCTCACTTAACTAAAAACAATGCAATAAATCACCACAACTTCATTATCTTTTAGTTAAGTGAATAAAACAACACTGGAGTATTCAAACTCCGACTCAAGCTTGGGAATTCTAGGGGTCCTGAGTAACAGCAGCTGCTCAGGGGGTTGATATAGATAGACCGGATACCTATATCTCCTATATCTAACCGATAAGAACAATAGCTTCATCTAGGGTTCACACTCCTTTATATACAATCCACTTATCCCGGTCTATAATATCAATTAGTTCAACGGTCCCATAACCGTGAACTAAAACATATTATTTCCTCCGAGCCTAAGTAGAGATATACCGATACAGTTAACCCTATTAGCTACCCACTTAGCCAATAAAAGAAATCACCATTGCATCATGGTGAACCATTGCATCATGGATTTGAGTCATTGCATCATGACAAGGATTGGACTAAGTGCCTAAACTACCATGCCATTGCATCATGACAAGGTTGTCGCTCCCCGGATCCGGATTCAACGACGTAAAGCACAACCAATTTCAATATCTTTTCATTAATCTTTGATTAAGGTCAAATTGATATGTGCCTATCCTAAGCAACAATAATCAAAGTATTGTGTACCTGTACTAGCTCGAGAATCAATGGGAATAACCGAAAGGGGATCACTCACTGTAAAAAGAAGTAATTAAACTCACACTTAGTTCTAGTATATATATTCATCAATTCTCAAGTATAATCATCCAAAGAAATTCAAATAAATCATTAAACATCATCACATAGCATTTAGATATCATATATTATCATACAATACTCAACAAATACTTAAATGATCATTTATCAAGCTTGGGAGAACCTTTAACAACAACAATAAGTTTTAAACTTTGTTTAGAAAGTGTATCAGTTGAAAAGAACTAAAATTTAAGCATTTTTATTTAAAATTTGTGAAAACTTAAAACATGAAAGTTTAGATCTCTTTTTAAGCTTTCCAACGCACTTTGAATCACCTCAATCGGAGGTCGGATAAAAAGTTATGACTAATTTACAAAACAGCTCACAAAGGGAAAACTATCCGAGAGCGAAACGCCCTAGCAAACGGGGCCGTTTGGGAGACCGTTTGCACTCAGGGAAAATGAAATTTTGATCTGTGAGCGCAACACCCTTGCAAACGGGGCCGTTTGGGAGACCGTTTGCACTCAAGAAAAAGGAAATTTTGATTCGCGAGCGCAACACCCTTGCAAACGGGGCCGTTTGGGAGGTCGTTTGCTCCAAATACCCTTGCAAATGGGGCCGTTTGCACCAGCGTTTGACAGTTTTATGAATTTTTTTCAAACTTTAACACTTTTAACTTACTTTTCTCAACTCCTAACATGTCCTAAACCTTATACAAACTTCATACAACATTTCTTATACATTTAACAACATAAAACAAGAGTGATCTCCACTCCTCAACTTCAAACAAGTTCAAACACTCTACATAAATCAAACACTTCTTCATCAACTTTCACCAACCCTAGCACACTTCAAACAATTCTAATGCTTATCATATTTCAACACTTCAATTCTAAACCACATGAGAGCCTACTACAACCTATCTACACAACTCAAGCATTCTAAACCTTTCCTAACAATCTACAACATCTCAACAAGAATTTAACATATCAACCACTTGTTTTATACCACATGCAAATTTCATGGATTAAGAGGGAAATAAAGCATCTCAAACATCAAATAAACTTATCTCAATGTATATATAAGGCTTGGGGAAGGATTTTTGATGTGTTGAGTCCAAGAAAACTTGATTTGGGTCTTGAAAATTTTTGGCCTTCTTGAATTACGAATTTTCTTTTTCTTTGTTCTGTTTTAGAGAGTCTAATGATTTAATTAGACTTTGATGTCTATCTTAATATTATTGACTTTTGAGGAGGCAGATTTGGGAAAGGCTTGGGCCTTATTTAGGCTTAGAATTGGACTTAATTTAGGCTTAAAAGGGGTAAAATAAAATCTACTAAGTTTAGTATCTAATTTAGGCCTAAAACAAGTTTAAATCCAACATATACAATTCATTACAATAACAATTAACACTAACATGATAATTTCTAACATGAATAAACTATCAACCTAGATATATTTACCATAGCATATTATCTAATCACATATGTTATAACACACCCAACATACAAACACACTAATCCACTCAAACACATACACATATAATTATCAAATTTAGCATGCATTAATATATATTAAAATTATGGCTATTTCACATGGATTATATTGTAATAGTATTATACTATATTTGAAATTATGACTTCGACTGGCTAGCGTCTTCTACTATAATGAAGGTTAAGATAATAATGCATATTAATAATTGTAGCAATATAATTGAGATATTTTAAATTGATAAAACTGTGAAAAAACTCAAAAATTATACATTAGGAATGATAATAATAAGAAAAGGATTTAATAGTACTAAAATGCAAAAATACAATAACTAACGATGTGTAAGCATTAGTAAAATTTTAAAATGTAAATTGTTCTGTTAAAACTATATCCTGCTATCATCATTTAATAAAAGAATATTTAATGCTTGTGTATCACTCATCTGGACATGAGGTGTTCTAGTTTCGATTAACCTCTTTTTTTTTTTCTCCCCTCCCCCCAACGACAACCGCTGTATACTTCGGAAATCGGTTTAATTTGACAGCGTACATACATAAGCATATGCTAAAAACTTTTGTAGTTATATATATATATATATATATATATATATATAATTTGCTAGCACCCCCAAATTTTCCTTAATGAAGGATGTAGGAGCTGCATCTCTCCTAGTTAGCCAAAAAGTTCGATATTTATTGAAATTTCCAAAACTTTATAGCAATCCGTTTTCATGGGTGAATTATATAAAATTCAGGAAATTGAAAGCAATCAATAATCCCATACCTAAGAGTCTAGAGAGCGCGGTTGTTTCTTCGTCTTTTCCTCTACATTTCCTGGATGAGATAGACATTGAGTTGAATAATAATAATACTAAGGAATCTTGCAGGCCTCCGGTGACATCCATGTGGAGTTCAAACTGCAGCTTCGTTTGATCATTGTCTTGCTTGTGCAATTAAAATTTGTCATTAAAAATTTGAAGAGACTGGTATTTAGTGCCAGGAAAGCATGTGCTTGTGTTGGTTAATAAATTACTTATACGACAAATTAAATCATTAATATTAGAGTGGGTTTGAGTTTAAAATATTAAACGTGGTTTTTCTCACTTTTGAAAAGTGAATATTTTAAGAAAATGCCTGGTGGCTTGCAGTGTCACGATTTCACCATCCGCATAAGAGTATGCTTTTTCGCCTAACACACTTCACCGACCAGTAGAAGCAGAAAGTAATCTTTTTTTTTTTTTTTTTAGTTTACAATTATTAATTTTTTTATTAATAACTTACAAAATATTTAAATACATAAAAATATGCACGAAAGTTGCATGCACAATGGACTGAATATTAAAATTTTCCATTAGCAGGTTCACACTTCAAAAAGCAACATTACATATACTAAACCCTTGCAGCCAGCCATTTTATAGTCCATAGTACACTAAGGTTGGACAACGAGAGCATAAACATGGCCAAAAAAGAAATTTGCTGTTAGATATCATTGGTTTTGGTTTTATGATCCTTTTTTTTTTTTTTTTTTTTTTGTTTCTTAATGATAGATGGAGTAGTTGTGTCATCTCCGCATAGGCTTTTGGAACTTCATTGCACAGACCATTGCTGAAATATTAAGATTCCTTATCCATTCGGAAGGGATAGACCCGAGTGTTTCTTGGATGAGTGGTACGAGATAGATTGTCGAAATGAAACAAATAATCCCAGTTTCTCCTAAGGAAAATCGATTTGCAGGTGCTTAATCTTCCCCTCCTATAAATTGCTATAACGATGATTATTATAGTAGTAGTGATGGATATATTATCAACTTTCCGATAATATATTCAAATCCTAATTGCTCTACCAGTCTTTTATCACCACCACGACTTCTTCCAAGTCTCACTATAAGAAAACTAACCTTTAGAGACAAAAATTTACGACAAAATTTTTATTTCTAAAAAAATGAATTAGCAACAGATTTACGATAGATTTTTAATGACATAAACTATATAAATAATCTTATAATTTTTATATGTTTTTTTATGGAATTTGCGATAAACTTTTTCTGTTGCAAATTTGTCTCTGATTTTAGTGGAAAATAAATTATTTTAGCACCAATTTCTATTTTTTCAAATTCTGTTGTAAATCTGCCTCAAAATTAGATTATTATTATATATGTATATGTATGCATATATAAATAATTATGTTTAAAATATAGTTTTAATTATACATATCAAATGTAATATATATAAATGTGTAATATATAATATGGAATTATATTATATTTGTAAATTAATTTTATTATATAAGAAATATAATATGTATGATCATATGTCATTTACAACTAATACTATATATTTTATTTATAATATATTTATTAATATATTACATATGTATATATTACAAAGTATAAATAGTAAATAATACTTAAAAATGTTTGTTATAAACATTTATATATTTCGTAAGTTATTATTTACATATATTATATATTCTTTTACATAATAACTTCTTAGATAAAAAAAATATACAACTTGATAAAATAATGTAAAGCTATAATATAATATGTTATATATAATTAACAACATAAAATGCTACTTAAAAATAAAGTATTTTTCAATAATAAAATATGTAAAATAAAATAACTACTATAAAATGTGAACTTAGTATATATACACGTATATAAAATATAAATATTTTAATTTATTTTAATAATATAATAATATAAAATATATTCATATTATTTATAATGTTTTTATTATATATATTTATTATAATTATTCATATGTTATTGAATATATAAAAATATGTTATATATATCTTACGTAATTTATATTTACATACTATATATTATTTAAAATATGATAACATATTTTCCAAAAAAAATGATATACTATGTAAAATATAGTCTATTTAAAAAATAAAATGTATAATATAAAACAATTAGTTAAATATAAATATATTTAAATTGATATTATATATTATTTTATTAGTATATTAATGAAAATAGATTTTTATATTGTTTATAGTATATATTTATTATATATATCTAATAAAACTTATATACTTATAAGTTTTATAGAATTTATTAAATGTAATTAAAAATGATATAAAAATAAACATACCACTTAAAAATATAATTTATTAATTTAATATAAAATATAAAATAAGTACCATAAAAAATGTAATGCCCTAATTTGAAGGCATTATAACTTGCCACGTGTCCTTCTCTTATTAAGAACACGCAAAGGCTATAAAACACAATACCACAATTGTATCAACATTAATCATCAAAACTCAGAATTTGTTTACTTCAAAACATCTCGTAAAATAATCTCTTTAATATCATGGACTAAGACAATCCGAAACGACATGACATCAAAACAAATGAATACCTAACAAACTAATCTCATGAAGTTCCTAATAACTAATATCATTCAAACATAATGTAAAGACCCAACATGCTCAATTCTCAAATTAAGCACACCAAGTCCCCAACCACGTATAACTCTTACGAATTATACGTTGTCTTAAAAGAAGGTGTTTATGTTGAACATTACTATCCGATTTTAGATTATAAAATCGTTTAGTTAGATTTTCAGATAATCGGATTTAGTAGCGGAAAAATAAACTTTAATAAAAACGTTTCTACATAAAAGCATTTCAAACTTCCATTATTACAAGTAGAAAAACTTTCACTTTGATAAATATTTATAAAAGCTTATTTACAAAACTTGGGCACTAACAAGCCCTTAAATAGAAATACAAATTTATGAATGAATCCAGTCTCTATAAAACAAACAAAAAGAGAAACAAAACCAGTAAACTACTCAACGCTCCTGACTCATATCACTCATCCACAATCCTTCCCGAGCCAACAGAAGCACCTAAAAACCCGAGATAACATCATCAACAACAACAACATCATCATATCATCATCTCATCATCCATCATTATCAACATCAACAAGAACTCATCATCATCAACTTCATCAACATCATCTTTATCAACAACAAAACCTGTAAAAAGAATAACAACAACAAGAATGAGCTGAAGCCCAGTACACAGCAATACAATCACACACGAAGTGACACACGAGCTTAACTAAATGCAATTGCAACAATCACAAGTTATTATCTTTCTTTAAAGTAAACAAATCAACACGGGAGTATTCAAACTCCGGGCATCAAGGATCTAGTATCACGTCTGCCTCCTTGAGTGGTCCCTACTGTTCATACAAACTAGGCAACCCCACCTTCTAGCATAGCTCGTAATACTAAGGGATCCTCAGTAACGTATCACGATACTCAGTGGGTTGATATAAGTAGCTTGGATACTTATATCTCCTAGATAAATCTATCCAATAACAAAAAAAGTACCATACCCCCAATCTGAGCAAGGTCTCGCTCTCAGAACCAGATTCAACGGCGTAAAAGACAATCAACACTCATCAATTATTAAGTCAAGTTTAAGCTCTTGATTCATTTTAGATACCTATCCTAACATCCAACATGCAAGTTACTGCATACCTTATATACGAAATCCAAATAGAGTCTTAGAAGGAATTTCAGAAGATAATCCAGAAGATAAATCAGATATCCACTTCTGTTAAGGAAAGAGCTCGTATAAGAAACTAAACTAAACTAATCATCCTCTTCATCAAAATCATATAAGAACCTAATCTATTTATCCATTCATCTCAAACTCATTTTATTAAATCCTATTTGATTAAACACTAATGTGGAACCCCACTATGGCTGCGAATATCGCCCTGTCAAAATATGGGCAATTCTCCTTTGTCTATCAAAGTAATTCTTTTCACTTTAATTATAGTTTCTTATCACAAAACATAGCATATATAAAGCATTCATACATAAAAGTATTCATATTCAAAGCAAATAAACATTTGAAACAACATATTCCCATATTATTCAAAGATTATCCTAATTCATTCATCTAAGCTAATTATTAGCTATTAACCCATTTCAGCTTAACCTTGGCCAAATTGTTTAGAGTTAGTCATTTAATCTAAAACTAGTTCAAGTTGATTAACTTAAGTAATCTAATTCATTTTAGCTAATTCAAGCTTATTTAGTCAAGTTGAACTTAGATTCATTGCTAATTCATTATACATGTAGGATCTATGTCAACTCGAACTCACCTTAACTTAAACTTAGCTAAATTAATTAACCTTAATCATTTAGTTAAAAAACTAAGTCAAAGACGGTTAAACTAACTCAATCTAATTCATTTTAACTCATTCAAGTCTATTTAATCAAGTTGAACTTATGTTAACTAAGTTCATTTAAGTCCAATAGCTAATCATAAGAACAAATAATAAACAAGGTAAAACAATTGAAGAAAAACACTACTTAAAACATACTAAATCTTAAACTTAGCATGAAGGAAATTCAAATAAAATTCATATAAATACATAACTCACCATTTATATACTTACCAGGATCATTTAATTTCACTAAGTGGTCACAAGATCATAAAACAAGCAATGAAAATCATATATACAACATAACTACTTTTAGTTTAATACTCTCGAAAATTCAATTATTTGTTGAATCTACAAATATACTTAAATCATGCTTCATTATTGTAAAGACCCGACATGCTCAATTTTCAAATTAAGCACATCAAGTCCCCAACCACGTATAACTCTTACGAATTATACGTAAGGTTGTCTTAAAAGAAGGTGTTTATGTTGAACATTGCTATTCAATTTTAGATTGTGAAATCGTTTAATTAGATTTTCAGATAACTGGATTTAGCAGCAGAAAATCAAATTTTATAAAACAACTTATAAACTTCTACTCCCCACAGAGCAAACCAGTTTTCTAAGAAACTAACTTTATAAAAACACTTTATGATCTACTCTTAGGGGTAGATAACGATTTACAATCAATTGGGCATTAACAAGCCCTTAAAAGAAAATACAATGTATAAAAATATCCAGTCCTCTTACAAAACAAAACAAAACAAAAGAAGAAACAAAATACAAGAAATGTCTCGATCCTATCACATTTCACTCATCTCCCAAATCTTCAGAATCGCCCAAAACCCGGGACAAACATCATCACATCAATCATCATCACCATCACCATCACCATCCTCATCAACAACAATAAGAAGAACAACAACATCAACATTCTCCACATCATCATCAAGTCATCATCTCATCATCATCATCAACACTAACAATACATGTAAAAAGAATAACAACAACAAGAATGAGCCGAAGCCCAGTACACAGCAACGCAATCACACACGGAGTGACACACGAGCTTAACTAAACGCAAATGCAACAATCACAAGTTATTGTCTTTCTTTAGGGTAAACAAATCAACATGGGAGTATTCAAACTCCGGGCAACAAGGATAGTAGGGGATCCTGAGTAACAACCTTGACGCTCAGGGGGTTGATATAAGCAGTTCGGATACTTATATCTCCTAGATAATTTTACAGAAAACACAATCTGAGCAGGGTGCCGCTCCCCGAACCGGATACCAATTCCATCCCAGGCTCACCCAATCTGTGAGGGGGCGCCCCTAGGCACTCATGCCACCCTAGGCAGGGATTGGATTTAATGACGTAAAACACAAATCAACACTCACAATTAAGTTTTTCTTAATATATATAGTTTTCATAAATGCTTATCTTAACATAGAGACAAGCTAGTTACTGTGTACCTTGAATATGGAATCCAAACATAGCCTCAGAAGGAAATTTCAAAAGATAATCCAGAAGATAAATCAGATATCCACTTCTGTTATGGAAAGAGTTCGTATAAGAAACTAAACTAAACTAATCATCCACTTCATCAAATTCATACAAGAACTTATATCAATTATTCACTAATCTCTAACTCATTTTATTAACTCCTATTTGATCAGACACTAATGTGGAACCCCACTATAGCTGCGAATATCGCCCCGCCAAAATATAGACAGTTCTCCTTTGTCTGTCAAAGAATTTCTTTTCACTTTAATTATAGTTTCTTATCAGAAAACGTAGCATATATAAAGCATTCATACATAAAAGCATTTATATTCAAAGCAAATAAACATTTGAAACAACATATTCCCCATATTATTCAAAGATCACCCTAACACATTCATTTAACCCAGTTATTTGTTACTAACCCATTTTAGCTTAACCTTAGCCATTTAATTCAAAAGCTAAGTCAAGTGGATTAAGCTTAAGAAATCTAGTTCATTTTAGTTTAATTGAGTTCATTAAGTCAAACTCATTAGAATTAATCATTTAAACTAATTACTAAGCCAAAGTAATTAAACTAACTCAGTTTAATTTATTTTAACTCATTCAAGTCTATTTAATCAAGTTGAACTTAAGTTTGTTAACTAAGTTCATTTTATAACTAACTTCTAGATTTAATCTAATTATTTGTTAAATCTATAAATCTACTTAACCCATGTTTAATTACATGAATTAATTCACTCAACACATCAAATATCACTTATCTATCTCATTTTATCTCAGAAAGATCCATTTCCTAAGCAAAAACACATTTAACAAACAAAAACAAATTTTTGACTTTGTTTTGAAAAGTGTTGCAGCTGGAAAGAATCAAAATTTAAGCATCGATAAGTTTCGAATTTGTAAAAACTCAAAACATAAAAATTGTAAATCTCTTTTTAATCTTTCCAACGCAACTTGAATCTAAAATACAAAGAGCTGCGAAACAGGAGAAGTCTACACGACCGGGTACACGGCCGTGTACCGAGGCCGTGTTGGGTAAAAAAAATGACCCGAGAGCAACTTTTAAGAATTTCAAGGCCTACACGACCATGTATATGGGTTGTGTACACTGGAACAAAAAAATGACGAAATCCCCTGTTTTCAAAATGTATTTTACACTTCTTAAAATTCTTTAAACTCATTCCAAAGTTACTCTAAAGCTTGTTACATGATCATCCCATCATTCAAACAACACCAAACATCTCCAAAACTTCATCAACTCCAAATCACTATTCATCATCTTCTTCCTCTAACCAAACCCCAACTTCCATCAACCATTAAACCAACAAATACATAAATAAACAGCACTCTCAACCCAATTCAACATCAATTCATCAATTATAAATGTAAATAACAAGTAAAAGCAAAGAGAAATAGAAATAGAAAACTTAGCTTTTACAAAAGAACACAAGTTGAAACTTCATCCTCTAGCTCGGTTTCCTCCATCTAGTTCATCTCCTAGTCTTGATTCATCCTCTAGTTGGCTTTAATCTTGAGATTTGTTGAAGAATTTGAAGAAAAGAAGGAAATAAGAAGAAGAAAGGAAGAGGGAAGAGAACCATCGGTTGGGGAAAAGGAAAATAAAGGAAAGAAAAGTAAAAGGAAGAGAGAGAGAGCAGGAGATGAAAAATAAATAAAAAGAGAAGTTTAAGGCTTAAAATTAGGATATTTTAAAATAAGGGTATCAAATTTAGAACTTTCAAATTAATATCTTTAGTTCTAAAAATATTTATGAGATGATTTCAAAACCAATAGGTTAGAAATTAAGAACTCAAAGTATCAACTTAATTTAGAAATTTATTTTGGATAAAAGATATTTAATTTGAGTTCGGGTTTAAGAACTGATATTTTTATTCAAGTAGATGAACTCAAATTTTACTGAGATTTAGGAATTAGTGTTTAGGCTAAGAATCAAGGATTTAGGAATTCTCTAAACACTTTGATGACATGTTTAGGGAATTTGAAACTCAAATCTCAATTAATAGCTAATTAAATTATATCAACTTGTCTAATTAAATCCTATAATTCATTTCATTTATTTAATCTATCTAAACTCAATTTCTAATCTTGGTGAAGATTTGGGGTATTTCAATTATATCCCTCAATCATCATTACACATCAAATATCATTAATCTATCTCATTTTAGCTCAAAAAGATCCATTTACACTTAACAATAAACATTTAGAAATAAAAAACAAGTTTTAATTTTGTTTAGGAAAACACAATAGCCGGAAATAATCAAAATTTAAGTATCTATACGTTTTGAATTTGTAAAAACTCAAAACATAAAAGTTGTAGATCTCTTTTTAAGATTTTTATATCAACTTGAATCACCTTAATCGGAGATGGTATGAAAAAGTAATGGCCAAAATACAATTAAGCTGCGAAACAGGGCAACTGAGTAAAAAGAACACCGATACTTCTACACCGACGACGTAAATTTCAAAGCTGGCAGCATAGGGGTTCAACATCGGCAGCGTTAGAGGCAGCTTTAAGAAAATGCATTCTGTTCCCTTCAATACCGCCTCAAAGCCGGCCACGTAGAAGCTCCAGGAGGCGACGTTGACGATAGAACAGGTTTGCGAAAACATGTTTTTTTACACTTTCCTTTTATCAAAACTTCTTCAAATCATCTACTAAGCTTTCTATATCAATTCTAACATCAAATAAACTCTAATAACAACTCCTGACACTTCAATCTTCCTCCAACAACTTCAAACAACAATCAAATCATCACAAACTACTATTCATCATCTCCTTCCTCCAACCAACCTCAACTTTCATCAACCATTAAACCAACAAATATAAATGTAAACAGTACTTCCAACTCAATCCAACATCAATTCATCAATTAGATAAGCAAACAACAAATAAAACAAATACGAATTGAACTAGAAAACTTAGCTTTTTCGCTAAATCATGCAACTTCTTGTACTTCTAGCTTTGATTTCCTTCTTCTATTCTCATATTCTACTTGATTCTTCCTTTTCTCTTATTGAAATTGAGATTCATGTCTTGAATTTGGAGAGAGAAAGAAGAAGAAGAAGAAAGAAAAGGGAAACGTAAAAATGAAAGGGGAAAGGCAAAAGGCAGCAAAAGAATAAAAAGAAAAGGAAAGGATAAAATTAAATTTATATATTTTAGAAATAAGGTATAGGTTTAGAACTATCAGATCAATATCTTAAGTTCCAGAAGTATTTAAAAGATGATTTCTAAACCGATATGTTATAAACTAAGATATTATAATAAGAACTTAATTTAGGAATTTAATTTGGATACAAAGATATTTAATTTGAGTTCGGGTTTAAGAACTGATATTTTTATTCAAGCAAATGAACTCAAATTTTACTGAGATTTAGGAATTAGTGTTTAAGCTAAGAATCAAGAGTCTAGGAATCCTCTAAACATTTTTAGAACATGTTTAGAGATTTTAGGAATTTCAAATCTCAAAACGAACTTAATTATTAGCTAATTAAATTAAGCCAACTTGTCTAATTATATCCTATAATTCATTTTATTCTTTTAATCTATCTAAACTCAATTTCTAATCTAGGTGAAGATTTGGGGTATTTCACATAAAATCCATAAAGTCTTCCACATCTCTCCATTATATCCAACACTCTAGATCTATGAGTCATCAGCTGGATAGTGAAGTCTACTATCACCATCGCCATGATCTATATATAGATCATACCCAGATAGATTATAAATAACATCATCTTCACCTGTACCTGAAAAATAAAATAATGAGCAAAAACACCCAATACGTCATACCACAAACAAATATGTATAAACATGTAATATACAAATATCACACACAATCCTAAATTAATGCAATAATCACATATTATTATCTTTGATTAGTGAAACAAACAACACAGTTTAGAACCATATACATTTAGTCCTAAACCCGGAGCAACTCATGACCTCAATTCACAACCTTTATATAAAAATAGTTTATATACATATATATTGATGCTGGGTACTCCCAACACATCGTTGTGTTCCACCATGTGAACCGGAACAACTTCTAATCTACCGAAATCATTTTCGAGTGCAACTCCACTAGGGATAGTGCCACATAAGGATCACCAGTGTGCTTCATTAGTATTACACTCTGCGTGGTCTTTACTAACCAATGCCACATTAATTAAGGCATTACTTTCCCGTATAATACTTAAGTGTATCATACGCTCAGGCATTCCTAGAATGATATGTTTATTGTAAACATTTACTACTCACTTTTAGATTAATAAATCATTAAATTAAATTCTAAAAACCATTGGATTTATAACTTAGTAAATAAACTTTACAGAACAATTTATTATCTACTTTCATGAGTAGACTCACATTCATAGAATAAAATATACCATCAGGTATCTTATATACCCTTTTTGATGATATACAAAACATTAAAATTTTCTTTTTATAAAACATAAGCTTCATCAAGCCCCTAAAAAAAATTAAGACTTAAAAATATAAGTCCAGTCCTTTATACAATAACAAAACAAAATAAAATAAAGTACACGACTTTAATCCTCTTCACTCCTCCAACATCACCCATAACCCGAGTCAAATATCATCAGCATCAATCATCAACAACAACAACTCCATCATCAACTTCATCACATTCATCCTCATCATCATCAAATCATTATCAAATCATCATCACCATCATTATCATTAATTCAATAAAATACCCAAAAAAATATCAACAACAACAAATAATGAGCCGAAGCCCAGTATACAATAACACCAACACACACAGAATGACACATAAGCCTAACTAAATGCAATGCAATAAATAGCTATTTATTATCTTTTATTTTAATAAAATAAGCAACACGGGGGCATTCATACTTCGGAACAAGCCATTCGGAATCTGGCAGTCTTGAGTAACCGCACGATGCTCAGGGGATTGATATAGGCAACCCGAATACCTATATCTCATAGATGATATAACCAGAAAAGAATAGAAGTGTCATCTAAGGTCCACATCTGTTACACACACTCTACCCATCTCGGTTCGTGATATAAAAAGTTCAACCGGCCCCATAAACGTGAATCCCAATATATTACTTCTCATCGATCAAGATGGACGTTACATTGATACTGTTTACCCCATTGACTACTCGCCGAGCCACCTACAAATATCATTGCATCCTGACGGGGGTAGCCTAAGCACCTAAACTACCATGTCTGTCCGGACAAGGTTACTGCTCCCCAGATCAGATTCAACTGCACACACACAATCAACACTCATCAATTTTTAAGTCGAGTTTAAGTTTCACTTCGTTTTAGGATGCCTAACCTAAAAATCAACACGCAAGTTAATGCATACCTTATATATATGAAATCTAATTAGAGACAGAGGGCAAATTAAAATCCATTTCAAAAGTTAATCTAGAAGATTCAAAAGCCATACTGAAACATCTAATTAAATTAAACTATATAAGCAATTAAAGATATTATTCATTTATCTTAAACTTTTATTAAAATCCTATTTGATTGACACTAAATAGAAACCTCGCTATGACTATGAAAATCGCCCTGTCAAAATACGGACAGTTCTCCTTTGTCTGTCAAAGTATTTCTTTTCTCTTTGATTATAGTATTTTGTTACAAAAACATCAAGACAACATTCATATTCAAATCAAACATACATTTGAAACAACATATTCACCATGTAAATCTAGAGTTATTCTATCTCGTTAACTTAAACCAATTATTAACTATTAACTCATTCTAAGTAAATCCTAGCTAAATTAATCAAACTAAATCAATCTAATCTATTTTAACTCATTCAAGCTCATTTAGTCAAGTTAAACTAAGATTATTAACGAATTCATTTTACAACTAAGATTCATATTAACTTAAGTCTATTTTAGCTTAATGTTAGCCAAATTGATTAAAATTAATAAATCTAATTCATTTTATTTCATTCAAGTTCATTAAGCTAAGTTGAACTTAGATTATTAACTAAGTTCATTTTATATTCAATTCTATGTTAAATCAAATTATCTATTAAATCTATAAATTCACTAAACTCATACTTAATTATATCATTCAACAAACAAAACATATTAACCATCATTTATCTATTTCATTTTAGCTCAAAAAGATTCATATTATATTTAACTACATACATTTAACTAGTAAAATAAGTTTTTAACTTTGTTTGGAAAATATATTAACTGGAACAAAACAAAATTTTAGTCTTGATACTTTTATGATTTGTAAAAACTTAAGACATGAAAGTTATAGATCTCTTTTTAAACTTTTTGTAGCCTTTAGAATCACCTCAATCCAAGGTCGGATGAAAAAGTTATGACCAAAATAAGAAACAATGTCGCAACAAGGAAAACCAAACGGGGCTATATGACAAGCTGTATGAACAATATACCTTTCTATACATGCTATATGACAAGCTGTTTGAACTCAGGGGAAAAATACATGAAAGGTTAGAAAGTGAAACATTGTTCCATACATGCTGTATGGGATGTTGTTTGAACCTAGGGAAAACGAAATTAAGAGTCTAGAAAGTGAAACATCTTGTCATACAGGGTGTTTCGAAAGGTGTTTGGAGCTTTAGAGGGTAAAACACCCTCTCATACATGCTATATCAAAAGCATATGACCCATATACCTTCCCAAACATGGTGTTTGACAAGATGTTCGAATTTTTCCGAATTTCTCTTGTTTCAAACTTGATTTTTACACATTAAACTCATGTCCTACTTTAACTAAAATACTACACAAACATTATACACTATACCACATGCATTTAACATCTCAAAACAAATATAAACTCCACTTCTCAACATCTAACAATTCTTAAACATCAATTAGCATGAATCAAACTCTTCCTCACCAACTCAAGCATACTCAAAACAATTCCTACTCATAACATAACTCATCTAACCTCAACACTTCAACTCAAAACAACTTTCAAACTTACAATAACCTATTTACTACAACCTTAAGCATCCAAAATCTTTCTCAAACAACTCAACATACTAATACTACTTGTAATCTATCAAGATTCATTTTGATAGGAAATTCATGGAACAAAAAGATAATAATTATCACAAAATGACATATTAACTTACCATAACTTGTAGATGATGAGTGGAAGAGAGTTCTTGGTGAAATGAGTAAGGAAACTTGATAAAAAAAATGAGGGGGGAAAAAACTTGAAAATTCCCATGAATTTTGGATCTATTTTGGGTCTGTTTTTTTCCTTTGAAATCTTGTCAAAATGAGTTGTGTTTATCCTTTAATTGTTTGACTTTGAAATGGTAGATTTTTAGAAAATAAAAGAGGCTTAGGCTTTGGGCTTTGGCTTGTTTTTTGACTTAATTTTTGAGCTCTAAAAATCTGCTAAGACTTAGTTTGGTTTGGTTTGAGTTTGTTTTAGGAGAACTTGAGTTTAACATGCACTAAATCAACTATCAACACAACTATCAAATTATATTAACATATTAAATTTATTTTTAACCTACCTAGCTTATCAACCATATTTGTATATAATAAATATAATTTAAGCAACATTAACATATACAACATATTCACACACTACTAATACTAAATCATACTAACTCATCGTATTTCATTAATTAGTTGTTTGCTAAAATTTCTATGGTTCAAGCAAACATAACATATATTAATTTTACACTAACACATTAAATTTTCATCAACTAAACTCTTAACAAAATTCATAATTTAATTAAATCAACATATATATATATATTCAATTAATTATGCATTGAAATTTTGGATATTTTAGTTGGGGGTTTAGAAATTGAAATCTCAAATTTCAACTTAATTAGTTACTAATCTAATTATATCAACTTGTCTAATTATTTCCTATAATTCATTTAATTTTTAACTTAGGTAAAGGTTTTAGATATTTCATTCTTCCTCTCTTATAAGAATTTCGTTCTCAAAATTTACTTGATTATTTGTTGGTTATAAACATTTCATTTTTCTTCTAACTTTAATATTCACAAACTTTTAATCATTTTAAGAATTTTACTTCTTCATTAAGCTTTCATTGCGAACTCTGATTACCTTTTTCATTCAAGTTTTATTATTACTACACATTTCAAAAGAAATTTTGAATTATTTATCAAATTCATTTGTTAACATATACAATATCACATTATTTTATCATATTATTGTATTATATTTCAAGTTATTACTTGGTCAGGCTAACATCTTCTAGCATAACAAATGTCAAAGATAACAATACACATTAATACTACTTTTAGCAATTTAATTGAGATATTATCAACTTAACCACATTAGTTAGTTTATCCCTTAGTAACCATCATGAACAATTATATTTTCTGTTTTGTTTCATCCCTTTTTTTTTCCTTGTTTTAATGAAAAATACAGGATGTGCATCTCCTAACTAGCCGAAGCTCAAATAATAAAATTACTGTAAACATGATTCGTCCAGCATCATGAAATTATCCAAAACTTTGAAGCAATCTGATTTTGTCTGGTAAACAAAGTAAAATTCAAGGAAATGAAAGCAAATAATAATCCTATACCTACAAAGTTTTATTTACTTTCCTCTACTTCCTCGTTTGCTGGATGAGATGTATATTGAGTTGAATAATACCAAGGCATCTTGCAGACCCCGACAAAATCCATGTGGAGTTCAAACAGCAGTATGTCTTTATCATTGTCAGCTGTTATTAAAAATTTGAAGACACTGCCCTTTTAGCGCCAGAAAAACATGTGATTGTGCTTTTGAAAAGTAAAGGCTGGAGGCCAGCAGGGTTCACACTTCACATTTTCATTATCTACATAAT
Source organism: Combretum micranthum (assembly GCA_024138025.1). Classification (NCBI taxonomy): domain Eukaryota; kingdom Viridiplantae; phylum Streptophyta; class Magnoliopsida; order Myrtales; family Combretaceae; genus Combretum; species Combretum micranthum. Next base: position 1,132,001 of record JAMXBD010000207.1, on the reverse strand, counting down.
ATTACAATGTCTTTTTCGCATAACAAGCTCCACCGACAACGACCGGTAGAAAGTGACGAATATTTTTCTTTTTTTTTTTTTTTTTTTGGGTTTTTCTGTACAATTATAATTTTTTTTTTATTAATTTATACAATGATCAAGTAAATAAATAAACACGAAAGTTGCATGCGCAATGCACTTAATATTAAAATTTTCCATGGGCAGATGATGATAGCAGGCTTGCACTTTAAAAAGCATCGTGCCGTAGCCATAACCAAATCATACATCCAAAACCCTTCGTAGACCACATACTCCATAGTAATCTTCGGTTCGACAACAAGAGCATAAGCATGGGTAAATTAAGAAAATTGTTGTCGGATATCCTTGGTTTTATGATCCTGATCCTCCTCCTATGTTCCTTAACGATAGATGCAGTAGCTACTGCGTCGTCATCTCCTCCTCCTAGATTGTGGAAACTCAAATGCAGAGATCGATGTGGAAATATAACGATCCCCTTTCCGTTCGGAATGGATAGATCCGAGTGTTTCTTGGATGAGTGGTACGAGATAGAGTGCCAAAATGAAACGATTCCTATCCTTTCTCCAAAGAAGCTCAACTTGGAGGTCCTTCATATTTCGCTTGCTGCCCGTGGGATAAATGAACGCACACGTACCGCTTATTATGACGACCCACAGGTCTCTGTTAAATATCCGATAGCATATTCAAAAAATTCCTATTGCTCTGCTGAAGTGAATAGTCCACCATCACCACCTCCGAGTCTAAAAGGGAGCCCATTCTCCTTTTCATATTGGAATGCCTTCACTGCAGTTGGATGCAACGTCAGTGCTATGATGAGGGGCAGCAACCGTTCTTTCACGGGTTGCATGCTTGAGGAATGTAGAGGTGGAGACGACGTCAGTACATGCCGAAGCACGCAGTTACCCGGCGATGCCCAGACGTTCGATGTGTATTTCTTCAATAATAGTTATCCTAAGGATGCAACTGGAATAAACGACAGGCAGTGCAACTATGCTTTTCTAGCGAATCAATCTTGGTTGCAGTCCAGCTCCCCAAATTCGCTGGAAGTGGAAGGGTATGCCCCTGCAGTACTATTATGGGGAATTTCAAGCACAAGTGATCATGCGATAGAGTTGTCTGATGGGGATGAATCAAATCCTAGCTATCTCCAAGACAACTCCTGGACATATGATAACGGCACCAAGATGATGCTGTCATTTAGATGCGAAGAAGGTTATGATGGTAACCCTTTCCTCTTAGATGGATGTCAAGGTAAGATTTCCTTATTTTCTATCCAAATTTTACTTTTTATTTTTTTCCCTTTTTTTTTTTTTTTCCCTCCTCTCTTCGTATTTATAAGCATCCGTGGGTTAATAGATGAGCCAATTAACCATGAAGATGATTTGACTACTGATAACAGTAAATACTTTAGAAAATTACATTTTGGCCATATAAAATTTAAGCTCAAAACTTTTGTCGCTGTATTTGAATGAACGTTTTTATGTTCGGGTTGAAAAAGTCATTAAAGTAGAAGCAGAAGATTGAGATACACGTCCTTTTATTTCTTAACAATATGAACAGAAGTGGGTGAAAAAATATTGTAATTTACAAAGTTATCCATAAAAATGTATATAAAATTCTCATAGAATTGATTGATGTTTTATACCAATGGAATTTTTACGATCTCGTCAGACAATCCATTTAATAATTTAACCAATAAAATAAACATAATAATTAGTATATTAACTATTTTAATTATATGATTATGGTTGGATATGAATGTGAGTCGACCTCATTTATTTTCTCTCCCAATTCATTTACCAAACAGAACATAAGAAATACCAAGTTCTAGAAGTTCTTGGTGGTGTTTATAATGTATTCCTATACCCTCAAGATCTATGGTAGCGTAGCATAACTATTCCTTTCTAAGCTTTTTATTTGTGTCATGTGAAGTATTAACATGATGCTTCTTCAATCTCTAGTGAATATTTTTTCTATATCATCCAAATTTATGCAATGTTAGTAAGAATATTCCTTTCTAAACGAGTGAATAATTCTTATACTTCTTCAATAATTAGTTTTGGCAAATGGGTTTTTGCTCCAAGCAGATCTTTGCCAGTACTTTTGGATCCCTAACACTGTGATCCTCTCTACTTCAAGTCCAATGGCCGTGTGGACTAGCATACTAAGACCTATAAGATGAAAACTAGTTAATAGACATCAGGATATTCCCTGCATAACCATTCTAATGTTTAAGTCACTAAGTAAGCAAGAGAATGTCGAGATCAAAGTGAGAGCAGATAGAGTAAACATGGCTCTTAAAATAGCTAGAAAGAACTTGTATAATCTAGTATCCTTCTCTTTTAAGGAAAGGGGATCTATCTAAAAGGGTAAGTGCCTACGTAAATTTTAAGCAAGTGTAATCTGGTTATTCAAAAATCCTTCTAGAAATATCTCTTTTGAGAAAGTATTGAGTTTAATTATCTTCCTTACCTAAAATGGCAAGAGGTCGAACTAAGCAGCTTCCTCTTATGTGGGAGGGCCACCGAGGCAAGGCCATCAAGTCTTGTGTGTAGCCCAAGTACTTCATTAGGTTTATTGGTCTTAGATTGGACAAGTTGGCTTGCATGGTGAAGAGGTCGAACTTGACTTATAAGCCAATAACAAAAATTAGCTATCAACAAGGCGTTTATCGTCATCATCATCATCTCTTCTCCATGAAAACAAACATTATTTTTTAAGGAGCACTTATGCATTTTTTACGACGGTGTCATTATAATTATATTACTTTCTAATAACGCAAACACATGCACATGTGATGCTAGTTTCTTTATATTATAAATGACTTAATTCAAAATAAATGGAAATTACACTAATTCTATATGTTCTTATTTAACTTAGATATTAATGAATGTGAAGATTCAACTAGAAATCGTTGTCCGACTAGATGTGTGAATACTCAAGGGTCGTATAATTGCAAGGATCCATACAAAATATTGAAGCTCGTCCTGATAGGTTTGTGACTCTACAGCCTTGCATATTTAAATTTCATTCATTTTAAATTCAATTCTCAGCTAACCATTGAAAGGTTGGATTGGATGGATGACTAATTGATTATGGTTAACATCTTTACATCACCATTCAAAGGATACTCTCCCAATTTTTAATTTTTATTCATTTCACTTGCTATTAAATCATCTTGAATGGGAAAAAGGAATTATACATGCTATTTAGGATAATTGCTTTGAACTTTATCCTTATATATTGCTTTGCAAACAAGCTGAAACAAATGCCACATATTCAAAACCATTTTTTTTATTAATATAAACATCAAATCTAATTGAATAAAAACTATATACTAATGCAAATAAGCTTAAAATCAATTAGTTTTGTAAGCTACAATCTTTAATCAAATTACATGAAGGAAAGATACTTGATAAGGAACATTAATAGTAGTTGAGAAATGGCTGAAGATCTTTTATATACCTCAATTTTATTTAAATTATAGATATATAACTATAAAGTTTGCCAAATTAAATTAGTAAATGTTTCATTTTTCCCTAATATGATGTAACTGAAGCCCTTAATATTGAAAAGTGACGCAAAATAATGGTATTGTTAGTCCCACGATAACTGTACATTTAACAATGTAAGGCATTGAAGGCATGTCCTAACGATATTATTTTTAAGTAAATAATTATATACAGCCTTTTAAGTATTCAATTTTATTACAAATTGGATAGAATTGAAATTCATGATTAAGAAATCATGTCCCTAGTTATCCAGCTTATGGTGCCTTTAATCACACTTTAAGGGTTACAATCACATCTCTTAAAAGTATGTGTTTATTTTTAAGAGTTAAAGAGATATTAATATATGTTGTCCTATGATTACTTTTTTAAATAGAAGCAACTAAAAAACGTAATTATTGCAAATTAATCTTTCATCTGTAATTACTCACTAGTTAATCCATTATCTTACCTTTGATTGGAATTGGGTTTTCTTTTTTCTCTTTCATTTTTAGTTTATGCTTCATATCTTTATTCATTTTTTACTTACCAAAGAACTTGACTTACTATTTTACCTTAAAAATCTATAACCGTGTATTTTTAAGCACATATTATGAAGTTTCATCCGCATATATAGATCAAACATTAAATGATTGCAATAAGTAAATGGAAATAAAAAAGAAAAGAGGTAAATAGGAATAAAATGCCAAACTAGCGTGCAATTTTTTGTGACATAGAGGTTAAATAGCATACTAGATCTAAAGTTTAACTAAATCGCAACCTTATCACTTTTTTATTCCCCTTGATAGCAGTCTAGAAAATGGTACGAGTTTGGGTAAAAGGTAATAAAATGGGAAATGCAGCTTATCAATTTACCTTCTTTTAACTTTAATGAATTTATCCCATTAAGATGTTATTATGTAGATAATGGTTAAGACTATAAGAAAAAAGATGATATTACAATAATGTCACAAGATGTTTTATGAATTTAATAATTCTCAAACATTGATTTGTAAATTAATTGAACTCAAGAGGACTTAAATCTAATAAAATAGCTTATAATTTAATTTTTAATCATTAGTCCCATGAAGAGTGATAGTTATCTTCTACGAAACCATGTATGAACCTAACATATTCTAACAACAAGAATAAACCTTAAAAAACAATTAAATTGAACATTAAGAAAATATAAAACAATAATTAAAAAATTGTAGCTTGCAAGAACTAACAAAACCACACGTCACTGCTATTTCATCAGAACATTTAATAATGTCTTTCTGCTAAATTTCAAGAACCTACATGTAGGTAACTAATTAACCATCTATAAACACATTAAGATTTTAAAAACAAAGGACCACAAAACTAATTAGCTATTTCATCCTTCATTAATTATATTTGAATTAAAATGACACTGACTCTTTCAAATAAGTCTGGTGAAATAAGGAAAGGGGTTTTCAATTAATGTAAAGTTGGGATTCAATCATGTCAAAACCTACAATGAAAAATAATGTGAGCAGGCCACCCTTTGTTGAACCACAATGAACTTTGATGGATTAGAATCTTTTAAATAAATTCTTTTCATTCTCTAGTAATCTTCACCTAACAAAATCATAGATTAGTCAACTAAAGTCATATTTTCTCCACTTTTATCATTCATCTTCTCTTCTTCAATCTAATTCTACTTATCTTTATATTTTGGTGAAATCCTCAATATTTTTCTTTGTATTGAAAATTAAAAATTTAGTATTTGCCCACAAGAGAAGACTTGGGTTACAAACCAAATGAATAAATGTTCCCATCCCTCTTAAATTAATTATTCTTTGAAAGACAAAACACATGTAGTCAAAACATATTTTTTTTTTTCAATTACACAAAATTAACAAGACATATTACAAAGAAAATTTCATAAGTTGAATTTTCTTTTATTTTCTTATCTTTTTGTTGTTACAGGCATTGGCTCTAGTTTAGGAGCTCTCCTCTTAGTTTTTCTAGGATGGTGGCTATACCAAATGATTAAGAAAAGAAAAGAAAAGAAGCTTAAGGAAAAGCATTTTAAGCGAAATGGAGGACTCATATTGCAACAGCAATTGTTATCATCTGAAGGAAATGTTCCAAAAGGTAAGATATTTAATCAGAAAGAGATGGAAACAGCTACCGAAAATTTTAGTGAGAGTAGAGTTATAGGAAAAGGAGGCCAAGGAACAGTCTACAAAGGAATGTTAACAGATGGAAGAATAGTGGCAATAAAAAAAGCTTTGGTCATAGATGAAGAAAAGGTGGAGCAATTTATTAATGAGGTTATGATTCTAACACAAATTAGTCATAGAAATATTGTACAACTTTTAGGATGTTGTTTGGAAACAGAAGTTCCTCTTCTTGTTTATGAGTTTATACCAAATGGAAATTTGTATGAATATCTTCATGGATCAAACAAAGAGAACTCAGTGTCGTGGGATGTGCGTTTGCAATTAGCAACAGAAATTGCAGGAGCACTTTTCTATTTGCACTCGGCAGCATCAATACCTGTATATCATAGAGATATTAAGTCTACAAACATACTCTTGGATGAAAAGCATCAAGCAAGGATTGCAGACTTTGGTACATCACGATTAGTATCTCTTGATCAAACTCATGTTACCACATTAGTACAAGGAACTATTGGATACCTTGATCCAGAGTACTTTCAAACAAACCAATTTACTGATAAAAGTGATGTGTATAGTTTTGGGGTAGTACTTGTTGAGCTTCTAACAAGAAAAAAGCCTATTTTTAAAGCAAAGATGGAGGATGGCATAAACTTAGCGGCTCACTTTATTTTTTCAATGGAAGAAGGTCATTTATTTGATATCCTAGATGCCGAAGTTTTGAATCAAGGCACTGAAGAAGATATTCACAATGTTGCTAACCTTGCAAGGAAGTGTTTAGACTTACATGGACGGAACCGACCTACTATGAGAGAAGTTACTATAAAATTGGAGGGGATAAAAAGGCTACAACACATGTCCAATATTCAAGAAAGTGAAGAAAACTATGAGCAAGTTCAATGCCAAGGCATCAATAGCTCAGTGTCTGCTAGGTTTGAACTCAACACAAATGTTATTATGCCATCGAATGCTCAACCTCTTTTACATACCTGGTGACATGATCTTCCTCGTTGATCAATTAACATGTTTATCCTTATGGCTAACAAATAAAAAGATAAAAGATTGTTACTTTCCTTCTTGTTATGCCATTTGCTTTCTTGTACTTTGTAAAATGAATTACTGTTAAAGCCATTTTGTATCTTCAAAAACATATGGGTAAATTACATAAAAAAATATTAACATTTGGGAGTAAATTTAAATAAAATATTAATGTTGTAAGTGCTTAAAAGAAGAATCATCATATTAGGAAAGTTGATCAAATAACTAATTAACATGTTAAATAATTAGGGGAGGAGAGTAGATCAACAATATATAAAGTGATACAAATAATGGATACTTTTTTGTATTTATTTGTTATCCACTTAAAATATTGACATTTTTTTTATTTCATTTATAATGTCAATCCCTAATTTGAATAATTTTTTTAATTGTTGATCTTTTGTTTAACCACTCAAAACGTTAAAACCTTATTTGAACTTACCTCAAATATTCATACCTTCTATTGTAACTATTTTCAATAAGATATGATCTCAAATGGTGATTAACTAACTAAAAGGCGATAAATCAACAAATTAGTGATTGAAAGACAAGTAACCATGACTACATTATTTTAGGGGTTTGCAATATCCTTCCCATAAGATGTGCTATAAAACGTATGATTGAAGAGTATATTAGAATCATATAAAATTATTAGTTTATTTCAAGGATATTAATGCTTTTGCTATCAAGGAAATATATCATCATAAAAAACTGTTGAATAGTAACTTAAGATGATAAGATATTACTTTTTGTTGATGCTATTATATTTTCCATTTGATATGCCTTTTTATGTTACTTTAGTGGTGTGATGATCAGCGGCAATAACATTTATCATAGGCTAATATTAGCATAAGTTATTGATAGTTTATCCTGTTTTTCAATATTAAATAATTAGCAATTTAAGTAGGAAGGAACATAATAAAAAATCTAGGACATTTATTTAAATAAGTGACAAAATTTCAACTTAGTAAAATTCTCAACGATGTTAATTCATAAACTTTGGATTGACAAGTAGACTCAATTCTCAAACTGTAAATTTTACATCCAAAAGTCTTTCGAACTAAGATTTGGAATTTTATACTTAAATTTAATATTCTTTCATGTCAATAATGGTTTCTTGCTGAATTATTTCATAGAATTTCTAAAATCTGTTTTAAACAATAGGACTATATTAGGGTTGATGGATTTATAGTACTTTACTTTGATTTTGATCTTGATTTTTTTTATTTTAATTCATAATGATGGGTAAATTTTACCTCCTAGTCACGAGAATATTCTTTGGAACATTTGACATTAGCAGATATAAAAATTCATCATTTTTACCAAGCTAGCATAATTAAAAAAGATTATTAGGACTTTATGGGGAGAAGTACGTTAGAAGTGTTCCATTTTCATTCTAACAGTTAAAAAAAAAAAAAAAGGTATCGATCATTTGAGTTAATGCAGGACAGTACAACATCCAAATGGGAATATAATATTAAAAAACTCAAGCCTGATAATGAATATAGAAGTAGTATAAGTTGATAAGAGACTGCTATCAAGAAAATGAAAGGAAAAATGGCCATAATCAAGCTATTAGCATAGAAGAGAATAAAAAAAGGTATAACATAATAACTAACAGCAAATGATAGCACTAATAGTGAAAGAGCAAAGAGAAGATAGACACATCATTTACTTGGAAAAACTTGAGTTTAGAGAACCTATGGATAAGAAAATATAAGGATAGACAAGTTTTAAAAACTATACTCTCTAATCTTTTAGTCTAACTAATTGAATAATTTATAGAAACAAATCTCATTTCGCGGGGGGTGGTGTGTGGTGAGGGTGGCTGTTGTGATTGGTGGGGGATGTGATGCTCCTTGTCAAAATTACTTATTGTATCATTTCTTGTCTTTATTTTCTAAAAGTTTGTGTATTAGATTCTTTTTTCTTTTTTATTTTTTTCCAAAATATTCGTTATTTTTTATTCCATCTAAATAGTTTTTTATATTTTAATTATTGAGAGATCAAGAGAACATTACTCTCTAATATATGTGCGTGTATGTACATATAGGGGATTCTCGCACTCTTTGAGAAAATTAGGTAAATGTCATCTCTTTGTCAATTTACTCCCATTCTTACAATTAGATCACACAACACCACTAAGAATTTCAAAAAATAAAAAATAAAAAAATAAAGGGAAAACTGAGACATGGATTATGTTGTAGTTGCATTATACCATATTTCAAATTATGACTTGGCCTGGCTAACGTCTTCTAGCATAAAAAAGGTCAAGATAACAATACATATTAATACTTGTAGCGATATAATTGAGATATTATAATTTAGATAATATCGTGCAAAACTAAAAAAAAAATTAATATTACTAATACGTAATATGAAATAATTACTAATATATTAGTAAAATTTTGATACGTAAATAGTTCTACTAATTAAAACTATACATTACTATTACCATTTATCAAAAGAATAATTAATACTTGCTTATTACTCATCTGTATACGTGATGTTTTTGTTTCAATTAACCCTTTTTTTTTTTTTTTTTTTTGTCCACGACTACTTCCATATATATTTTGGAAAGCAACATCCATTCTGCCTCCAGATGCAGTACGAAGGTCCCGCAAATTTTTAAAAGTAAAAAAAAAATAAGGAGAGTAGTTATGGTTTAAAAAAAGATTAAGGAGGGAGTAGTTTTTTACTTTGAAAAAAAAAAGTTATAAATTTAAACTATAAAATTCATTTTCATCAAATCATATATTAAAAATTATATTTATACTAAAGTCACAAAAAAGTGAGCCTTTTGGCTTTAATAATACTAGAGGACTGTGCATCCCATTACATGGGTGCTGAAAAACATATAGAATAATAAAAAAGAAAAAAGTGTTGATAAAAAGGGTTAGTTAGAGAAAAAAAAAAAAGAATATGGTAACATATAAGTGTGTGGTGATTAGATGATGGTTTAAATTGAAAAATGTATATGGAAGTTATAGGTAGTGGTAGAGGAAAAGTAAGTGGAAGAGAAAAAATAGTGAGGTAAAAAAATTATATTTAAAAATGTAGAGTCCATATTGAGAATGTTTTGGTTTTATAATAATAGATAGATGGATAGATATTTTCTATCACATTTGGAGAGAAATGAATAGAAAAGAGTCAAAGTATGGAGAAAATTACAAATATGCCCTTAAAAATAGAAGAAAACAAAAACAATAAAGGCTAATTTGGGCATATACCTTTTCTTTTTCTATCCACTTCGACATATTTCTACTTTCAATATCGAAACAAGAGAAACTTTTTTTTCTTTTTTCCCTTTCTTTCGTATCCACTATTGTCATTTTCACAAACTTTCTACATCTTTTCACTTTTTAAAAGATTAAGGAACATAATGATAAAACCCACTAATTAGTTTCGTTATTTATTTATTTTTTCCTTTTGTCGTTATTCTATATCTCTTCTCCTAGAAAACAAATATTACTTTGAACCATAAATAGCCTAAAGCAACAACAATATTAGTTGCTTTTACCTTTAAATTTGTTGCCTAAACACATAAGTAACGAAATTTCCTCCATTGTATTGAGTGTCCGTTGCTTTTAATAAAAGGCATCGAATTTTTTACTAAATGCAACATAATATAGGTGTTACCTAACAAAATTAAAAACACAAAATTAATAATAATACAACAACATTTTTGGCTTGAAAGCAACGATGATGTAATTTAGTGCAACAACTTAATTGAGCAAAGGTAACATTGTTAATGATTTAGCAACAACTAATTAAAATTATATGCAACTCAATATTTTGGTTTTGCATCAATTTTTAATGGCATAAGAATCAATATTTTTTTACATTATAAGTAACACTATTCCTGTTGATGCAACTTTAAATCTGAAAAGCAATCTTTTATTTGTCTTTTGGACATTACCTGTACTTTGACTTTGTTGATACCTTAATAATATTGATACTTTAAAATGCACATAACTAAAAATAATTACATCAAATGTTACAAGAATATAAATAGTTACATCCTTAAAATATCTCTAGCAAATAAAATGATCACAAATGTCACTCAATATTCAAATATATAATAAGTGTAGAATCTATAGGGAAACTATATCTTGAATCAATAATCCATCATTTTCTAATCCTTGCACATTTTCTTCATTTTCTTTATCCTGACAATAATCCTGCATAAAAAGGAGGAAAAAAAAAAAGAAACAAAGGTGTAATACCCTACAAAGTAAATGTAATCCATTTGTGAATGAAAAAAGATGATGAATAGTTAATTTATTACTTGTTTATGAGAGAGATAATACATATATATAACAATTTATATTAATCTTATATAAGTTTAGTGCTATCTACTACAAATATATATAACAAGTAATTTTACGATTGCATTACAATCAAACCATTCATACATATCCAACGACATAATATATTTAATGTAAAAATATACAATACTTAAAAGGTACCTGATTAGACTTAGAAATTATTAAACTTGTAGAGTCTTTTGGTGGAGTGGGAAGGTGTAAAAGATCAAGCAATTCTGGAGGAATAACTAAGCCTGGATTGCTTTGTACTAAAAGACTAAGGCTGATTGAAACTTCTCAAATCTATCATTGATGTCATCTCGTTGAGAATTGTTTTTATTGCCACTTTCTGCTACTTCTTTTAAACTCTTTTTAGTGACACCTCTCCCAAAAAATTGCATATGTGATGCTCTCTACTCGTCCATTAATTCAACAAATTCTTTCTCTCTCTTGGGATACTCTTGGACTATCGACTGTATTTCTTCAAATCATAACTGTAAACCCTGGTTTTCCCAGTGGTCAAATAAACTTCGAGAACCGAAAAGCGAAACTCTAAACCAGATTAGTTCAAGCCTTGTGACAGAAACTTAGAAACCCTATATCCGGCTTTCCTTCGGTTTCATATCAAAAGAAATCTTACAAAATAATTTAATGAGAAATATTATTTTAAAGTATATTTCAAACCATAGAAAGTTTTAATTTCAGAAAATTTCCTATTCCGGGCCTTCCCGAGCTCCATATGGAAAAGCAAGCCCCGGGACTAAAAACTCACAAAAATATTCCATAATATTTTTTAGAACTGAAATTTTATAAGGATTTCAAAAATATAAGTTTTATAATTTTTCGGCCTATAAAAATTACAGTTATAGCCTTTTTCCCTTATTTTCTTTACTACCGGTAAAGTAGATATCTTGTTTACTATTTACCATTATTCACAAGTACAACCTACAATACACACTACCCATGCCCTAGCCTTACATCTTTACAACTACTCATTATATTTTTCTTTTCCAAGAAATTTTTGCTTCTTACTAAATTATTACATTTAATACATTTTATTACATAAATTACAATTTCAAAAAAAATTAAATCACTTCCTCTCTCTCTCACTTGATGGCTGGCGCACACCCCCCATTTTCCCCATCAAATTGTTTTATTTTCTTCTTTTTATAATATAAAAACCCCTAATTTACATAATATATATACTCATTTACGCACTCTCTCCTCATTTCTACTCTTTCAAAAATTTTAACAAAGCAAAAATCCTCTCTTTTTCTTCCTCTTTGCCGTGACCACCACCATTCACACACACACACACTTCAAGTTCATTTCTTCATCAAATCCTTCTTTAGGTGATAATTCTTGAGCCTTATTACTACTTAATCTTGTAATGGCAAGATTATTCATGTGTGTTTTCACTTTAAATCCCCAGGAGCAAGTGCTAGGGATAAAAAAATGCTAATACATGAATATCAAGCCATCACAAGAATAGATCTTGTGTTTGATGAGCTTTTGTTGAAACATTATCATGTTCATGCATATAAAAGTAGAGATCTTGTATGAAAAATATATGTTCATACTCTTAAACTCCTTTTCATGCACTATAAGTAATAGATCTAGCACTTAGACCCTCATATTATAATTGACATTCATGTTCATATAGATATTTTGTGTTTTTATGCATTAATACTCATAAAGATTTAGTCTTGTATATATAAATGTGATAGTTGGTAGATCTTTATGTGGATAAGACAAGAAACTTGAAAAGAAAAGGTTTTTATTAGGAATGTTCAAAAGAAAATTCGTATGACTTCCAAACCCTATTTTAAAAACCCTTATAACAACTTTGAAACTCATGTTTTATATGAAAAATGAAGGATATAAGTAATAGATATCACTAAGTAATGATTTTTATAAGTTGAAATGAGTTTGGATGAGAGTAATGTGTAAAACAAGGAGTAGAATCAAGATGAAAAATTTTGAGTTAGTAGTCAACTTGTAAAATTCGTAACTTTGGATGATGCCTATGTAAACACCTATTGTTCAAACTCAAAATAAATGTTTTATGTGTTAAATGAAGTCCTTAGGTAGTGGATATAGTAAAGTCTTGAATTTCAATGCATTACACAAGTGTTCCCAAAGGAATCATTCAAAAAGTGAATTCTCAAAAATTCGGATTTTTGAGTAAAGCCTATTAAAAACATATTTACAAAGTGTAAAATGTAAATTTTTATGTAGAAATGAAGATCTTGAGTAGTATAGGAAATGAAGAGTCATTTTTAATTAAGATAGCTAGAAATTCCTAAGAATAAAATCCAAAACACTAGTGTGGTGTCAAAATTAGAAAAGTGAACTTTCAAGAAGTAGTTATTGTTGGAGTCTTGCAAAATAAAGGCGTTTGAAAGTTTTTTTTACCAAAAATCATCAAGATCATGCATACATTGAGCTCATCACATGTCATTCATGATAAGAAATCATTCATACTTCATATATACTTAAATCATCAACTAGATACATTTCAAACAAGCGCAAAAGCTATTTTTCGGAAATGGGAATGGTTACTGATCAGATCTGATCTCTCTGTTCCATGACCTAAATATTTTCAAAACTTAGAAAGAATATTATAATTAGGTATATTGTTCGAAGTAGATAGAAATCGATATAAAATTTACGAAATTTCGAGTTAAAATGACCAAGTTATGGCCGTTTTAAATTAGAACTTTCATAAATAGTGAGAATCACGATTTTTATTAGTGTTGATACATAGTTTGGATTAGTTAAGTGAACTAAAGTACTCATTTGGGTATTCTTCTTTGGTAGGTGATCCAGAGACCAACGAATCCCTACCACCCGATTACTACTATTAAAAGACCGGCGTACCATGGCCGAGTGAGTATCACTTTCATTTTCAATTATTGCTTGTGATTGTATTGATAGCTGCACTAGTTACTTAGCAAAGATAAAATGAATATGCATGATGGGGTTGAATGGGAATTATAATGTCTGTTGTTGTTATGTGAAGTTGAACTTAAAGAATATTGAAGCCGAGTGATAAATCATTGCTTGCATAGATGAGCTAGGATTAATTGTCTGCAGATATTGCTTGATCATCTAAAAGAACTGGTATAATTGATTATTCGATATTGAAGATAAACTTGAACTCATTCATAACACGATGGGGATGGAGCATTAGCATTTGTTGGTTTTTCGTGATCCATAAAATGAATATAAGTTGGTTAATCGTGATCCATAAAACGAATATAGGTTGGTTAATCGTGATCCATAAAACGAATATGAGTTGGTTAATCGTGATCCATAAAACGAACATATGAGTTGGTTGACCGTGAGCCTAAACGGCGTCTTACCACGGGATTCGTTAATTTGCTAACCCGGAATGTAGGGCGTAAGTCCATCCACATATGATTTCCAGCTGATCATATGTTTATTGAATTCACGGGTTTGGTGCATATCATTTGTCTGATTAATCACTTGCTTGAATAGTATGTTTTAATTGTAATATGGAAGTTTTCACTCACTAAGCTAGTATGGCTTATGCCCCTATAGTTTTTATTTGTTGCAGCACGAGTTTATTTAGCATAGGCCAAGGCAGGCTACAGCTTAGGTACAGGAGCTAGGCATTTCTTATAGAAGTTGTATTCAATTTTTGTTTAGACTTCCATAGGAAATCGAAAGAATCTGGATGACTGTAATGGACCTTTAATATTCTTTTACGGGGGAATGCCCCTTAGACTTTGTAATTATTATATATATGCGTTTTGATTTGTTATCTAATGCTATTGAATGCTGCATTAAACTTCTTAACTCCATTGGATATAATATTCTATTGTCGTAAAGGGACGCCTTACATCTATACAAGACTCCCGAAAGACTCGGATAGTAATTCAAGGGTCTTATATGGCATGTGACGGACTGTTACATTTAGGATACCCCTATGGTGCGTGACAGTAACTATATTTGCAAACAACAAAAATTTTTTCTAGATAAAGAAGTGTGTAATTTAAATAAAATATTAAATACCGACAAACAAATGAAAGTATTATGAAATTCATTTATAAGAAAAGCAACATCAAACTGTTTATAGTCTTTATATTTATGTCCTTAAAAACATAAAGTTATGCGGAAAAAATGAAGGAAAGACATTAATGTAGATCTTAAAAAAGCTAAATAAGGAGAATAATATAGATGTACATGGATTCATCTTCTTCAAACCCATCACAACTGCCAAACATAATCTTCTATAGTAATTTATAATCTTTTCAATTCACACATACACACATATATAAATATATAGAGAGAGTCAATGGACACACAAGTGCCTATATAACATTGCCACATCTTATTAACTAAAATAAATAAAAAAGCAATTTCCCCTAAGAGATATGATTTTATATGTTTTGGTTATTATAAATTTAGGCCTAAAATTTTTATTATACAAAAAGTTAGTGCTTTTAAATTAAAAGAAGTGTGTAGATGTTATAAAAAGTTAACCTATTTAATGCATGCTATTTTTCCTTCTAGTTTTATTTCGAATTAAATGACATAAAGAAGTCAGAGATGAGACAATTCTCTCATATTATCAATATTTCCTCATGAAAATACTAATTTTAATAGATGATGGATATCTTCCCATATTTTCTTTAGGACACAGTTCCGTTATTTTACTTGTTAGACTACCTACATTACATTTCTTTGGAAAATCCCAATAATTAGAAAAAGTTAGATTCGAACTTTGACAATGAATTTATCACATCTTTGATGTCACGCCCCAATAGCACCTTAGTAGTAATATATATATTATGATACAGCCTGATAACCCAGACGATATCAAATACACAGATCAATACTAAAACTACTTTGGAAAATGACATGAGTTTAACAAAACAGGATCTTTTTGGTTACGTGATAAGAAATAATGAAAGTAAATGAAATCAAAATACCATAATTAAGTTCTACTGTCTGAATAATAACTATTACAAACCATAAAACTTTCTAAGTTCTCAGATAATAAAATTGATGCACTAACACCAATTAATACATATAAATAATGAAACTATTTTTCCTTGTTTCCCAAAACTTTTCCAACTTTAGAAACATACCGGCTCTAAGCTCCTAGAAGCCACCAAACAAGGCTTAAGTGTCATCATGTAAGGACTGTAGGAGTGTGAGCATAACCACGGGCTCAGTGAATAACTAGACTTATCACAACAAGCAAGTTATTATCAATCATATATAATGCATCAATCAAACACATGAACAATTACAAGCTTGGACAAACCGGAATCCAAACAGGATGGAGATTTACACCCTCTCATCAGGGTTGAAGGAACCGATCTCTGAATCACCTACCCAGGAGAAACTAAGTACACAGGAAATCCACAATCCTCACAATTATTATCTCTTTATGTTAATGATGTTTTAAACACTCATTTTCTGTTTTAAGCCTTAGAAACTCCACTAAGTGTTAGACATGTCACAGTGATATCATGGGCGACATCCTTCATTACTAGTTAGTTCCCATGGAACCGATGGAACAAAGGTAAACTTGAGTAGAACTACTAGCCTCTTGCCTAGAAAAACCAAGTATTACCAGAGAACCGAAATTCTAACACGTAGTAGGCTATCATACAAACATAATGCAGTAGTGCAAATCATGCTATGCATGTATCATTTCACTTATGATTTCGATAATTTTTAGTCAGGTTATAAGTGTTCAAACTTTATTCAGACACTCAACATGCTTCACATATAGTAATTTCACAAGCTATTCATTATCACTTTTGGTTAGTAGTATTTGTCAAACAAGTAATTCCAAACAACAAGCAAATTCCATAACCCCATATACACAAGAGTTCATTATTATTATCTTTGTATTTTAGTGCAACTAAACTACAATCACAAACAATGTAACAAGTCTAAGTTACTTACCTGCTCATATTGATCAGTCGTAGTAGTCGACCGGGAAATCCTCGACAGTATCGAAATTACCTATTAAGATGAAATATTTATCAATAATATTTATTAATAGGAAATTAAATTCCTATGAGTGTCTAAGTGTCCTATGTCGGATTTGATATCATTCCTATGGTTTATAGCGATTTCTTAAAGTATTGATTCTCATGGAAAAGAAAGTTTTATTGTTTAATTCTTTTAAGTTTCTTTTGATTGACGATTATTTTAGAGGATCCCATCTAAACCATCATTTATATCTTAAGTTCCATCATAACTTGTAGAAGTCTCGGTATGTATAATTTCTATGAATTTGTTCATAACACTTTTCTTGTAATGTAGGGCTTCTAATCAAGCTTGTAAAGCTTGTTTTATCAAGTTTTATATTCATATAAGGTCTTAAAAGCATTAAACATGAATTTAGACTAGATTAGATGAAATTTGGGTCTTGTTTTGTACACTTTATTCCTAGATCCGAATTTACTATTACCATAATTATAATACTTCTAAGTTGTTGTATTTCTTTTCCAACAATATCTAAACATTTCAAACACATCAACCATCTATCCACTTGAATTAATCAATGGATTAACAACTTCTTTCAACTACAAACTTTCTTACAATGCTAATAATCCATCCTAAAGTCTATTCACAAATTTAACAAGGATAGATTATAGTTTAGAACTTACCTTGGATTGGAATGAAAGAAGGATGTTCAACCTCCTTTTAAAGCAAGAATTAAACCTATATCAAAGGTTAGATGATGAGTTTCTAACTAAACAACATTAACTATAATGGGAGCTTACTAATGCATTCCAATATTCTTACCTTGTCAAGCTAGTTTTCTCCTCTTGAACCTTAGGATAACTAAGACTTTTGGTTTGGTTTTGGATGTTGTTGGAGAGGGGAATTCATGTTCTTGATGTTCTTAGTGTGTAGATAGGATATGGGAATTAAGCTAAGGGTTTATGGTTGATCTTACAAGGATTTCTAAGCTTTCTAAGTGGAAGGTTGCAATGGAAAGGAGAAAGGAAGAGGCTGGACGCACTTATTTATGTAGCTGTGTTTTTGGGGTGCTTTTATGGGATTTATGAGCTCAATTTGTAACTAACTTAGGCTCATATACATATACTAAGACTAGGCTAAGTTTTAGAGGCTAAGGAAAGGGTTTTAGGCTTGAAAAAGGCTCACAATTGCAACTGGAATTTCCATACAATTTTGGTATATTTGGTTTGCAAAGTTGGACTTTGTTTTGACAAATTTATGGCTATCTTTGAGGGCTTTAATTGTGTTTGTTTGGTAGCTAATTAATGCCATTTATGTGTGTAAAATTAGGAGCTTAACTTGTGTAAAAATCGGGTCAAAATCTGTTGAAGTTTGAAGTTTGAAAATTTGAAATTTCTAAAACATTTCTTCTTGATTTTTGGACAGATTTTGGATCCAATTTTTTTAATTAATTATTGGTGTGCGAAGTGTCCATTTAAAGGCTCTCTATTGGTGTTTAATTAGTAAAAAATATCAGCTTATTGAAGCCTAGGAATATTGCAAAAATCGAAGCTCAATTTGGGTATGTGTGCTGCTGTGTTTGTTGAATTTTTCCTCTGTTGTAGCTGTTAAGATCCGATTTTTGCAAAGATATTTGGAGTGGTTGTGGTTGTTTATCTAAGCTAAAATTCTCCTTATTTTTTGTTGATTACATGCGGAGTGTTGTGGTTGGATTGTAGGTCAATTTCATTTGAAGTTTAAGGCTCAAATTCGGATCAAAGTTGGGCAAGAAAATTCAAAACTCTGCAGCAAGGAAGTCCTTTGTTGCTGCATCACGAATTTCCATCTTAATTTAGAGCTGCTTTCCTCTTCCATTTGGTCTGTAATTCTTGTAAATTAAATGTGGGTTATAGGTGTAGCTTTTGGATTGGTTGGGGTGTCCATTTCGGGTTGAATTTTGTGTAAAAATCGGAACAAAGTTGAATAAAGATCAGCTGGATGCAACCGAGGCTCCTGCTGCTACTGCTCTGTTTCCCAAGTGCTTTGTTTTTCTTCCAAGCATTGTCTTGTGTGTGTGTGGAGAATGCTATTTGCTCGAGGGTGCTGGCTTGTTGCTGTGTGTGAGATGAAGTCTGCTGCTTGCGCGTGGAGTATAGCTCACTGGTCGTGTGGCTGCTGCTGTGCGTAGAATTAGCTTGCTCGGTCATCCCTGCTGCGCGCGCGAGAAACTTCTCCTCTGCCATTCCACGTTCAATTCCTCAAGTAGTGCAGCGGTTGAAATGTCCGATTTTTTTTTATATGTAAATATATATATTTAATAGTTATTAACCAAAATATTTTTACTAAAAATAAATTATTCGCGTATATCTATACTCATTATATTTACGTTTTATCGAGATAAAATTTCCTAAAGTTACTACAAAACTTTAAATTATTTGTATTTTCAAATCTTTAGTTAAAACTTCACACGATTAATTATTTTTAGTATTTTTAACTTACGTGATTAAATTTTCAAGTTCGATGAATTAAGTTAGGAATCAAGTCCTAATAAATTTAGAATTTCCTAACAATTATAACAGCGGTTTTGAAATTTTCTTTTTAGATCTAAATTGATAATTATTGTTCAGTATTAGTGTCTATTTATATTTATAATCTTAGTATTTCCTTTTCAAATTATTGTTTTATACCGATAAGCTCTATTAATAAACTATATCTTATCGGTTTTGAAATTTTAAAGCTATTTCTAGTTATATCTTGAATTATCATTTCAAGATACGAAATCTCATTTTTTATATCTATTAAGGTCAAAAAAATTTGTATTCGGATTTTTCAAACTAGGAATGAGTTTATTACAACTCATAGGTCTATTCTAGGATTTTTATCGGATTCTAAATTCACTATCTACTTTACGTTTTCTATTTTACTATCGTATACTATTGTGAAAATTTTCGGGGTTTACATCCTCCCCCCTTAAAATAAGCTTTGTCCTCAAAGCTTGATACGTACCTGATGATTCAAACAGATTAGGATAATTCTTCCGAACTTCATCTTCTAATTCCCAAGTCATTTCTTCCGTTCGGGGATTCCATAAAACCTTAACATATTTGATTTCCTTGTTTCTAAGAGTTCGTACTTTACTGTCCATTATTCAAACAGGTTGTTTCTCATATGTCAAGTTCTCCTTCAATGGAATTGGTTCCAACTCAACCACTTTATCTGGATCAGACACATATTTCCTTAGAACTGATACATGAAACACGTTATGTATATTAGACAGATTTGGAGGTAAAGCAAATCGGTTGGCTAAATCTCCTACCCTATCCAAAATTTCAAAAGGTCCAATATATCGAGGACTTAATTTTCCTTGATTTCGTCCACGATGAAGACTCTTGATCGAGTTCACTTTAAGGTATACATGATCTCCCTCTTTGAATTCCAATTCCCGTCTCTTCATATCTGCCCAACTCTTTTGTCGATCTTAAGCTTCTTTCATCTTTTGTTTT
The DNA here is from genome assembly GCA_024138025.1 of Combretum micranthum. Lineage (NCBI taxonomy): Eukaryota > Viridiplantae > Streptophyta > Magnoliopsida > Myrtales > Combretaceae > Combretum > Combretum micranthum. Next base: position 1,111,551 of record JAMXBD010000207.1, on the reverse strand, counting down.
ATCACTGCCAACTTATCTATTGTTTCTTGTGCCATTTCAGGTCCAACCGCTATTCTCGCTAAATTATCCCAAAATAATGGTGATCTACACTTTTGACCATAAAGTGCTTCATATGGCGGCATTCCAATACTAGAATGATAACTGTTATTATATGCGAATTCCACCAAAGGTAAGTGTTGATCCCAATTCCCTTTAAATTCCAATATACAAGACATTAGCATGTCTTCCAAAGTCTGTATAGTCCTTTCCGTTTGTCCATCAGTTTAGGGATGATAAGCAGTACTGAACTTTAACTGTGTCCCTAATGCTTTCTACAACCCATTCCAGAATCTGGAAACAAAGCGTGGATCTCTATCCGATACTATGCTAGCTGGTATTCCATGTAATCGAACAATCTCTTTAAGATATATCCGTGCTAGCTTTTTCAGTAGATACGTCATATTGATGGGTATAAAATGTACTGATTTAGTAAGTTTATCCACAATAACCCATACAGCGTCATGTCCACTACTCGTTGTAAGCCCCAGAAAATTTCGGTAAATAATTCCGAGATGAACTTCGAAAATAAACCCTAAAAATCACTCCAAATTAAAACCGAACTTCGACTAGTTCTAAATCATGAACGAATCCAGAAATTTCTTAATCTTGAGAAAATGAAAATCCTTAAAAACAAAATACAAACTCAACATACTTCAATTCCAAAACCACTACGTATGACAAATTTCATATTTAACTCCGGCTTTTAAAATCGGGTAATATAAAACCCAAAAAAAATTATTAAAAAGTAAATAATGAATTAACCTTCGGAAATAAAACTCAATTCAAGAATCCCGAAAACGTTAAAATATATTAAATACTTACAAAAATAAAATTTAAGATAAATTTCTTAAATCAAATATGTTGTATAAACATAAAATATCAGTTTTCAAATTGGCAATGATCTAAACCGGAAAAATCATCCGGAAACCCTAAGTGGAATACAATAGCTTAAGTCTGGCAACCTAGCACCCTTAACCCTAGAGGCCGAGGTGTAGTCTAAATATGTAGAGTAGGTCATAGTAATATAAGCTTGTTTAAAAAGATCAGATTGGTAAATTTTTTACCTATTTCGAACTCGTTCGGATACAGACTTCGAGAAGCTTGTCCCGGGACTCGAGATATCAAAAATATACCATTAGTACCGTTGGACTCGTAATTTCATAAGATTTTCAAATATATCAGTTATATAATTTTTTGGGTTATAAAAGTTATAGTTATAACATTTTTATTGTATTTTCATTACTACCAGTAATTAATTAGCCCCTTGCACTATTCACTTTTATTTCATTACACAATTTTATTATTCTTATAAAGCCTTATATTTTTAGATAAATATTTTATATAATATAGAATTTTTTTTTCTAAATTTAGTTTGTTTCGGGTTTTTACGGGATCAGATTCTATTTAAAAGCCGATACTAAAAATAAAATAAATTAATTTAATAATTGAAAAATATTTTTAAAATATTTTTATTTTAATAAAATAAATTTTTATAATTTTTCGGGTTATAAAAATATCATTTATAGCCCATATTCGCGTATTTTGATCATACTGGTAACTTATTTGATAATTCACTAAAATAAATAAATTAATTATGTTATTTTAATTATGAAAAATCTACTACAAATATTTGAAATAAATTTTCTATTTTTATTTTATTTTATTTCATTAAGAAAGTACTCTTACAATCCATACTTTCAAGTACACCTTTCACATATCACTTCTTATTATCAATTCTTGGCAGATTTTTTTTTTACTTCTTTTGGCTGCCATTGTCCTTTAATTTACTCCATTTTGACTAAAATAATTATATTCCACTCCTTCTTAAAGAAGCAACACATACACATTAATTACACAATTTAATTTCAAGTCAAATTTCAACAAATTCATCCCTCTCTCTCTCCCCTCATTCACGTGAACCCCCTCGCCCCAAAAAACAAATTTCTGCCTTGTTTTATTTTTTTCTTCTTTCATTCATTAATACACTCATTTTCTCACTCTCTTTCATTTACTTCTCTTTCCATTTTTCATTCCTTAACTTTTTCTCTCTCTTCCTCCTCTCTTTTCTTCTTCATTTTGTTCTTGTTTCTTCAAGAACACAAGCTGCCCCCTTCTTCTTCTTTGAGCTCCTACACACATTTCTTCAAGATTTTTGAATAAAACTCTTGTCCAAAGCTTCCATAAGTGATATAGGTAAAGTATAATGAGAGTTTCATGCATCAAATGACGTTCCATAAGCTTAAAAGGTAAGGATGATGATACCAAAATGAAACACTCCTCTTCTACATGATTATTCACTTGTATTATTATTATTTTCTTGTTTAAAGTAGTTATATCTTGTAGATCTAACTTTTTGTAGTTTTGATTTTTGTTTATGTCTTAGATCTTGTTATTTGAGTTATTATTTTTGTTATTGCTTATGATTTATGCATATATTCCTTATTCACATGTGTTCATGCATTTAAAACTAGTATAGAAAACTAGATATAGTGTTTTGGAGTTCATAAATGCATTAGACTTTTGTTTTATGTTCATATACAACTTGTAGTAGCATGATGATAGTAGGAATGTTTTTAAAAACTCAAGAACTATTTTATTTTCAACAAAAATCATTTTTGAAAATTCGGATGAAAATGGAACCATATTTAGAAAAGTTATTTTTCAACTTCAAAATGTGTATTCTTCATTTAAAATGAAGGGCTTAGGGTATAGGTAACATAAATGAGTGATTTTGATGAGTAAAGTTTAGATCTATGAGTTTATAGTTTACTACCATGGGTTTCTTTTAGATTTATGTTCATATTAAGTATAGATCTTGGTTTTGAACTTAAACAAAGATAGTGAAATTCGTATTTTGGTAGGACCCCTAATTAAAAACCACTTTCCAAATGTCAAAATGAAGTTTTTACTTGAAATAATGAAAGCTTAATATATGTATATCATCAAGACTTCTTTTTACAAGAATCAAAGGTGATTTTCAAAAGTTATTTTCAAAACAAAAATCTCATTTTCGGATTTTGGCCAAGGCATATTTTTAAAACATGTTTTCCAACTCAAAAATGAAGTTTTTATTCAAGATATGAAGGGTTCTTAGGATAGGATATGTAAGGAATGGATTTCCATAAGTTTAACTAGATTTTATCAAAAGATATGTCCAAGAATAAATTGTGTAAATTCGGATCTTAACCAAGACCAATTTTGAAAACCCATTTATCAACTCCAAAACTCATGATTTATGTGAAAAATGAAGGGTATAGGTAATAGGTATCATTAAGTAGTGATTTTTACAAGTTGAAATGAGTTTTGATGAGATTAATGTGTAAAACAAAAAAGTAGAATCAAGATGGAAAATTTTAAGTTAGTGTTCAACTTATAAAATTCGTAACTTTGGATGATGCCTATGTAAACACCCATTATCCAAGTTCAAAATAAAAGTTTTATGTATTAAATGGAGTCCTTAAGTAATAGGTACCATAAAGTCTTAAATTTTAATGCATTAAACAAGTTTTTCCCAAAGGAATCATTCAAAAAGTAGATTTATAAAAATTCGAATTTTTGAGTAAATCCTATTTGAAAACATATTGCAAAATGTAAAATGCAAATTTCTATGAAAAAGTGAAGTCCTTAGTGGTTATGAATGGTTGAGCCTTAATTTTCTAAGTATCAAATGACTTTTACTTAAAGGGATCACTCAAAAACTAAGTTTACAAAATTCGGATTTTGGATTCAACCCTACTTGAAAACATGTTTACAAAGTGCAAAATGGAAAATTTTATGTAGAAATGAAAGTCATAAGTGATAGATCTAATGAAGACTCAATTTTAACAAAAATAATTATATTTTCTTAAGTAATAAATCCAAAACAAAAGGAAATGATCAAAATTAGGAAACTAGTATTCTTAAAAGTAGTTATCCTTGAAGTCTTGCAATATAAAGAGTTATAAAATTTCCTTTTAGCAAAAATCATCAAGATCATGCATACATTAAGCTCATCTCATGTCATTCATGTTAGGAAAACATTCATATTGCATGTATAGCTAATCTATATGGTAGGAACATTACAAACATTTACAAATACTATTTTTTTGGAAATTGAAATTGTTACTGTCCTAATCTAATCGGATCTTTTCGAAGCTTAAAAGTTTTCAAAACTTAAATATAATATTAAAAATAGATAGGTCTTTCGAAGTAGATAGAAATCGATATATAATTTGCGAGATTCTGACTTAAAATGACCAAGTTATGGCCGTTTTAAGTTGGAATTCCCGCTTAAGACGAGAATTATGAATTTGATAGTTCGTACAAGATCGTTTGGATTAGTTTGAGTTGAAATACTTATTAGAGTATTTCTTTCTTTTTATGTGATCCCGAAATCGACAATTCTCTACCACCGGATTACTTTTAATAAAAGACCGGTGATCCAATGGCTGAGTAAGTTTTCTCCATATTTTGTTACCTTGTTTGTGCTTGTAGCTAGTTGCATTAGAATTATAGGAACAAGATAAAAATCGATATGAATGGGGATGGGAGATATGATGAGACTGTGATGAATGTATGCCAAGGAATACTAAAGCATATCGAAACCACGATTCGATTGGATAACTGCAATGTTCATATTATTTCTGTTATGTGTGTGATATTGGTTGGTCACTCTAAAGAATGTATGAATATTTTGACCTAAGCAAAAATTAAATTGGTCATGCATCGCATCAGACATATTGCATTTGATAGCGTGCTACTCCTACGCAGGTCGATCGGTATGGTCCGTTGATGACTCGTTTGGATAACGAGACCGGTGCCAGAGCTCATTCATGGGTACTAAGGCGCATGTGAATGTATTTCATGAATGAGCCTAGCCAAGTCGAGTGCTATGAGCCGAGGGCTTGGGGACTAGAAACGGTCATGTAGATTTCAATACCATTCCTAACCCAAGATACAGAGGGCGTAAATTCGTTCTGTGTGTGGGTTCCGGATACCCATACATAATTGTTTGCTCATGTATTTGTTCATGCATAGCATATGGTTGATTATAACTTGTTTGTTATGGTACGAAATTAAGGGAATTCTCACTAAGCTAGTGTAGCTTATACCCCAATAGTTGTTTAAATGAACAGGTTATCTCAAGAATGCAAAGTGGGGACCGAAATAGTTGGAGCCAAGAATGACTTCGGGATTTCGGCAAAGAATAAGAATGTTTGAAGTTATCAGCTAGGTTTTATGATTTGCCTTGTAATAGTTTATGTAGGGAAGTCTTTGGATGAATGTAATTGAAGTTTAATGATTTGTATTATGAAGTATAGTGATTTGTATCTGCAGTTTAGTGAATCGTATTTCCTTTACATTGTTACTCAAGTGTATCAATATAAAATTTATCTCTCCAATGTGTCTTCTCTATGTGTTAGACACCTTGTACATAGTATGGATGCCTTGTACATAGTATGGAAGCCTTCGCATGACTGAGGCGGTCATTCCTAGGCTTTAATATTGTGTACGACGGACTGCCACGTTTAGGATATCCTTCAGGGCGTGACACTCGTCTTAGGTAATGAACATACAAAGTCCATAGAGATCCGATCCCATTTCCATTCAGGAATTGGTAATGGCTTCAACAATCCTCCCAGCTTTTGGTGTTCAGCTTTAACTCATTGACATATCTCACATTTGGCCACAAATTCCACTACATCCTTTTTCATCTCGTTCCACCAATATGCACTTTTCAATTCTTGATATGTTTTCGTTTCTCCAGGATGAACAGTATATCTTGAGTTATGTGCTTCTTGCATTAACTTCTGCCTTAACTCCGATTTACGGGGTACACACAGTCTGTTGCCCATTCTAAGGATTCCTTCATCATCGACTCGGAAATCCCTATATTTATCTTGTGATATTTCTTGGATAATCTTTTGAACTTCCATATCTTCTTTTTGAGCCTCTTTGATCTGTTGAAGTAAAGTAGGTTCCAAAATTAGATTTCCAAGTTCAGCTTCAAAAGCTTGCATTGTGAATCCTAAACTCATCCTTTCAAATTCCTTAATGAGTTCTTTTTACTCAGTCAGTATTGAGGCTACTTCATCGTAGTTTTTCCAACTCAAAGCATCAGTGACGACGTTCATTTTTCCTGGGTGATAATTGATACCCAAATCATAATCCTTTATTAGCTCCAACCATCATCGTTGCCTCATGTTCAATTCTTTTTGTGTGAATATATACTTCAAACTTTTATGATCAGTATAAATTTCACACCTTTGTCCATATAAATAGTGTCTCCAAATTTTGAGTGCAAAAACAATAGTAGCTAGTTCCAAGTCATGAGTAGGGTAAATCATCTCATGAGGTTGGTAAATCATCTCATGAGGTTTTAATTATCTGGAAGCATATGCTATTACTTTTCCATTCTGCATTGATACACATCCCGAACCATTTTTGGATGCATCACTATATATAACATATGGGTCTTGATCATTGGGTAAGACCAATATTGGTGCTGATACTAATCTCTTCTTCAATTCTTGGAAACTTTGCTCCCGCTTTTCATTCCATTCAAAATTTTCATTTTTCTTTGTCAATTGCATCAATGGTCTTGCAATCGTTGAGAAATCCTGTACAAATTTTCTATAGTATCCAGCTAAGCCCAAGAAACTTCTGATTTCAGTAACTGTCTCCGGTCTTTTCCATTCCACGATGGCTTTGACCTTTGCAGGATCTACAGAAATTCCTTCTCCCGATACGATGTGTCCAAGAAACGATATGCTCTCAAGCCAAAATTCACACTTTGACAATTTAGCATATAATTTATTATCCCCCAAAATCTGCAATACATTCCTCAAATGCTCCTCATGTTGCTCCTCTGATGGTGAATATACCAATATATCATCTATGAACACAATCACATAAATATCCAACAATGGTTGAAAAATCCGATTCATCAAATCCATAAATACCGTAGGTGCATTAGTCAGTCCGAATGGCATAACCAAAAATTCATAGTGGCCATACCGTGTTCGAAATGCAGTCTTAGGTATATCTTCTATCTTGATTCGAATTTGATGATATCCTGATTTGAGATCAATAAAGGAAAATATTTTTGCTCCACGTAGTTGATCAAACAAATCATCGATTCTTGGTAATGGATACTTGTTTTTTATGGTTACCTTGTTCAATTCCCTATAATTAATATAGAGTCTCAATGAACCATCCTTCTTTTTAACAAATAGTACTGGGGCTCCCCACGAAGATACACTGGGTCGGATGAATCCTTTATCCATCAATTCCTGCAATTGCACTTTTAATTCCTTCAATTCTATAGGTGCCATTCGATATAGAGCTTTTGATACTGGTTCTGCTCCAGGCATCAAATCAATGGAAAATTCCACTTCTCTTTGTGGAGGTAAACCAGGTAATTCCTCTGGAAATACATCTGGATATTCGCACACGGTTCTTATAGTATGAATATCAGGTTTATCTGGTTCTCCATTAACAGCTCCTAAAATAATTTCTCCTAACTTCTCAATGCCATCATCATGAACTTCAATGGTTGTTAATTTGACTCCACTGTCTCGTAGTATTTCTCCTTGGTACTCCTTTCTTTCTCCTTGACAATTTATAAAGGATACCATCTTGAGACGACAATTGATCTTAGCTTTTGTAGCAGCTAACCAAGTCATTCCCAAAAATAACTTCATATTTGTGCAGATCTACTACAATTAGATCAACAATTGATCCTTGATTCCCAATCTATATTGGGCATTCTTTCACTATCTCCTGAGTCATAACCATGTCTCCAGCGAGCGTACTGATCCCTAACCCTTTATTCATAGCTTCACTTGTTAGACCTAGTTGTCTGGCTAATACAGTGTCTATAAATGAATGTGTCGTGCCGATGTCAAATAGAGCGTACACTTAATAGTCTTTCACTTGTATTGTGCCTATTTATCAATTATACATTACATGTTATTTATGACTTATAAAAGCATTAATTGTGCATCTAAAGTGTTCGTGTCTCATACTATTGCTTTAAACATAATAACATACCTGCAATGAGTCCGGTATCATCCAAATCAACTTCTTCCCAAATGTTTTCAACATCATCCTCCTCTATCTCCTCCTCATTAGCTGGAGTTCCGTGCATAGCATAGATTCTAGCTGTTCCATTATTTTTGTTAGTACTGGCATTGCCTTCTTTCTGATCCCTCGCTCGAACAACTCCTTTAGATTGTGATGATCCTGCCGCTCCAGTACTCCTTTGAGGATAGTAAGTTGATATACAACCTACCTTCTTACAGATAAAGCAGGTCGCACTTGCCATTTTTGGACATTTGGCAATATTATGTCCACTTTCACCACAATAAAAGCATTTGTGTTGCAGATGTGGGCAGTCTCTTGGATAATGAGCGCCCTTGCATTTCCAACAGGTAACATTACTTCTCCCAGTATTTCCACTTTTGGCATTTCCAATTGACTTAAAGAATCTCCCTTTCTTAGGAGCAGTACTCGTTCCCACATTATCATGAATTCTTTTCCAAAAGTTTGCCCCTGTTTCTTATAACTTTCTACTTCATATTTTCTAGCGCGTTCTATCACTCGCGCCTTCTCTACCATAGCAGTAAAATCAATAATCTCAAATTCAGCAAGCCTCCTCTGAAAGTGGGGCTCTAATCTAGCCACAAAAGTTTTCCTTTTTAATTCATCACTGTCTTTGTATGCGTCTGGGGCAAATTGCAGTAGTCGATTGAATTCATATTCATATTCATCAACCGTTTTACTCCCTTGAGTCAAATTCATTAAATCAGTACTATACTTTACTTTCAAGCTGCTTGGGAAATATTCTTTCAGAAATTCTCGTTTAAAAACTTCCCACGTTATGGGGTGTGGTAATCCTCTTTGCTTTGAATCCCACCATATTCATGCCCTTAATCGCAGCAAGTAGGTTCCGTATGGTACCTTAAGAGCTTCAGGTATCTGAAACACGTCAAATGATCGCTCAATCTGAGACAACCAATCTTCTACTTCTTCTGGTTTTCCCGGCATTCCCTCAAAGTACCTGTTACACTTTATAAACTCAGGTAACAAATTCCTTTGTGGTCTCCAAGGTGGCGGAGGTGGCAATTCATGATCATGTCGGGGTGGTCCTTGCACTTCAGCTACAGATTCAACACGTTGTTCTTGATTTCTTGGTTCTTCCATGGGTGGTTGAACCGATACAACACGTTCCTCATTTCTCCTAGCAAAAACTTGAGGCATAGGTGGTGCCTCAGGAGGTGGTGCTACAGGTGGTATTTGTCTAGCTTGCAAAGCTTGTAAAATCAAGGTGTTCTGTTGATGAATTGCTTGTAAAATAGTCTCCAAGCGATTAGGTTGTAGTGCCGGTTCATCATTAGGCGAATTCATTGGTACTCTTGCAGTTCTTCCCCCTCCACCTCTCATTCTCGGCGTTCTACCATAAATTACATATCAAATAAGGTAAGTCTTATTTATTGTAACCATTTCTTTTTCAAGTTATTTATGCTCCTTACTGCATTTTTCATGGAGTATCTCATGCATGTGTAAATCTTTCATAATTTAAAATACACATGATACTTTCCTAACATGAGCATACTTTATTTACTACTTCACTTACATTTACATACACACATGATAACATATATATATGTACACCAAAACATACTTGTATTCCATATTAGTGGCATGTGTACAACATCAAAAATTGCACCAATCTATCATCACTAATACTAAGTACATCACATCATAACAGAGTTCCTAAAGTTAGTGTTTTATATACAACATCAAAATTTGCACTAACTATCTATCTACTAGGTCATCAAAAGAGCATCACCATAAGTCATACATATGTAGTCCAATTACAACGCGTAAAATAACATTCTTTCAACTAAACTCTCTAAGGGCTGAGGTAAAGTGGTCTCTTGCCCTTATCTCTGGCATCCAACTGTGGGTACTCATCCTGATCACTGGAGTCGCTGCTGCTCAACTTGTGGATCTCAACATGCTGTTCAGGTGGAGCTAAACTAAGCTTAGACCCATCAAGCTGTACTCCATGTATCTTTGGAGCTTGTTTACCCTCATGTACAAACACTGTATCCTCACCACATATCCATCCTCCATATGGCGTTCCCTTCCATGTACTATATTTGCCAAAAGTACTATGTGCGAAATCCAAGAATTCTAATTCTTGTGGAACTGATACATTACTCCCTGTCCTAGTCTTCTTTATCTTGTCAGTATTTTCTTCCAAATCAATACTAGCTACTCCTCTTTTGGTTTATCCCCTTCCACGTCCTCTAACTGGTAATACAATATCCTGAGTAATCTTATGAGAAAAAGTGTCACAAAAACCACAAGGACTTTGGGCATCGGGCTCAACTGTCGGTATAATGGCAGGTCGACTCTGTAATATGTCCTTAGGAAGCTTGCAATTATTTAGATGATACATTATCCACTCATCAGTGCATGGATCAGTACTACGTACACCAATGTGATCCTCCTTAAAATCATGAGCATATATCCAACCTTTGCCAATATACTCCCATATCTTGAAATCTGGGAGAGTCGGCCTCCTGGAATTCACTTATACCACAAATGCTACATTATCTATTTCTACAGCTCCACCATTCCTACCGACAAATCTTTCAAACCTAAACATTAATTCAATAGCAGAACCTGGATTCGGGTGTGATTTCTCCATCAAGAACAACCAATCTCTAAAGAGTGGCCTCAGTCCATGTCTCCATTTACTCAAAATCTGATCCAATATTTTAGGATTGCTTACCAATGCTAGGTCTTCCACCAAGACCCTCAACCTTCACCTGTAACCAGTTAAAGTTTCTGAAGGTTGCATACTAAAAACCAACCACTTAACATAACAGGTTGTCGGATTAACCTGCACCATAAATAAAATTTGCATGACTAATAATAATCATACAGATTTTATTTTAAGTTCTTGATTCTACACAAATCTACCCCTATTAATCTTAAATAGATTCTATCACTACTACTATGTATACTAATTATGATTTTGTTTAATTTCATCTTTTTCTTATACTTGCAACCACAGCTCTGATACCAACTAAATCTATCACTCCCCAATAGTACCCTAGTATATATATATATATATATATATATATTATGATACAGCCTGATAACCCAGACGATATCAAATACACATATCAATAGTAGAACTACTGTGGAAAATGACATGAGTTTAACAAAACAGGATCTTTTTAGTTACGTGATAAGAAATAATGAAAGTAAATAAAATCACAATACCATAATTAAGTTCTACTGTATAAATAATAACTATTACAAACCATAAAACTTTCTAAGTTCTCAGATAATAAAATTGATGCACTAACACCAATTAATACATATAAATAATGAAACTATTTTTCCCTGCTTCCCAAAACTCTTCCAGCTTTAGAAACATACTGGCTCTAAGCTCCTAAAAGCCACCAACCAAGGCTTAAGTGTCATCCTGTAAGGACTGTAGGAGTGTGAGCATAACTACGGGTTCAGTGAATAACCAGACTTATCACAACAAGCAAGTTATTGTCAATCATATGTAATGCATCAATCAAACACATGAACAATTACAAGCTTGGATAAACCAGAATCTAAACAGGATGGAGATTTACGCCCTCTCATCGGGGTTAAAGGAATCGATCTCTGAATCACCTACCCAAGAGAAACTTAGTACATAGGAAATCCACAATCCTCACAATTATTATCTCTTTATGTTAATGATGTTTTAAACACTCATTTCCTGTTTTAAGCCTTAGAAACTCCATTAAGTGTTAGACATTTCACAGCGATACCATGGGCGGCGTCCTTCATTACCAGTTAGTTCCCATAGAACCGATGGAATAAAGGTAAACTTGAGCAGAACTACTAGCCTCTTGCCTAGAAAAGCCAAGTATTACCAGAGAACCGAAATTCTAACACGTGGTAGGCTTTCATACAAGCATAATGCAGTATGTGCAAATCATGCTATGCATGTATCATTTCACTTATTATTTCGATAATTTTTAGTCAGGTTATAAGTGTTCAAACTTTATTCAGACACTCAACATGCTTCACATACAGTAATTTCACAAGCTATTCATTATCACTTTTGGTTAGTAGTATTTTTCAAACATGTAATTCCAAACAACAAGCAAATCCCATAATCCCATATACACAAGAGTTCATTATTATTATCTTTGTATTTTAGTGCAACTAAACTACAATCACAAACAATGTAACAAGTCTAAGTTACTCACTTGCTCATACTGATAAGTCGTAGTAGTTGATCGGAAAATCCTCGACAGTATCGAAATTACCTATTAAGATGAAATATTTATCGATAATATTTATTAATAGGAAATTAAATTCCTATGAGTGTCTAAGTGTCCTATGTCGGTATTTGATATCATTCCTATGGTTTATAGCGATTTCTTAAAGTATTGATTCTCATGGAAAAGAAAGTTTTATTGTTTAATTCTTTTAAGTTTCTTTTGATTGAGGATTATTTTAGAGGATCCCATCTAAACCTTCATTTATATCTTAAGTTTCATCATAACATGTAGAAGTCTCGGTATGTATAATTTCTATGAATTTGTTCATAACTTTTTTCTTGTAATGTAGGACTTCTAATCATGCTTGTAAAGCTTGTTTTATCAAGTTTTATGTTCATATAAGGTCTTTGAAGCATTAGACATGAATTTAGACTAGATTAGATTAAATTTGAGTCTTGTTTTGTACACTTTATTCCTAGATCCGAATTTACTATTACCATAATTATAATACTTCTAAGTTGTTGTATTTCTTTTCCAACAATATCTAAACATTTCTAACACATCAACCATCTATCCACTTGAATTCATCAATGGATTAACAACTTCTTTTAACTACAAAACTTTCTTACAATGCTCAATAATCCATCCTAAAGTCTATTCACAAATTTAACAAGGATAGATTGTAGTTTAGAACTTACCTTGGATTGGAATGAAAGAAGGATGTTCAACCTCCTTTTAAAGCAAGAATTATACCTATATCAAAGGTTAGATGATGAGTTTCTAACTAAACAACATTAACTATAATGGGAGCTTACTAATGCAATCCAATATTCTTACCTTGTCAAGCTAGTTTTCTCCTCTTGAACCTTAGGATAACTAAGACTTTTGATTTGGTTTTGGATGTTGTTGGAAAGGGGAATTGATGTTCTTGATGTGCTTAGTGTGTAGACAGGATATGAGAAGTAAGCTAAGGGTTTATGGTTGATCTTACAAGGATTTCTAAGCTTTCTAAGTGGAAGGTTGCAATGGAAAGGAGAAAGGAAGAGGCTGGACGCACTTATTTTTGTAGCTGTGTTTTTGGGGTGCTTTTGTGGGATTTATGAGCTCAATTTGTAACTAAGTTAAGCTCATATATATATACTAAGACTAGGCTAGGTTTTAGACGCTAAGGAAAGGGTTTGGGGCTTAAAAAAGGCTCACAATTGCAACTGGAATTTCCATACGATTTTGGTATATTTGGTCTGCAAAGTTGGACTTTGTTTTGACAGATTTGTGGCTATCTTTGAGGGCTTTAATTGTGTTTGCTTGGTAGCTAATTAATGCCATTTATGTGTGTAAAATTAAAAGCTTAACTTGTGTAAAAAGTGGGTCAAAATCTATTGATGTTTGAAGTTTGAAAATTTGAAATTTCTGAAACATTTCTTCTTGATTTTTGGACAGATTTTGGATCCGATTTTTTTAATTAATTATTGGTGTGTGAAGTGTCCATTTAAAGGCTCTCTATTGGTGTTTAATTATTCAAAAATATCAGCTCATTGAAGCCTACGAATATTGCAAAAATTGGAGCTCAATTTAGGTATGTATGTTGCTGTGTTTGTTGAATTTTTCCTCTGTTGCAGTTGTTAAGATCCGATTTTTGCAAAGATATTTGGAGTGGTTGTGGTTGTTTATCTAAGCTGAAATTCTCCTAATTTATTGTTGATTACATGTGGAGTGTTGTGGTTGGATTGTGGGTCAATTTCGTTTGAAGTTTAAGGCTCAAATTCGGATCAAAGTTGGGCAAGAAAATTCAAAACTCTGCAGCAGGGGAGTCCTTTTCTGCTGCATCACGAATTTCCATCTTAATTTGGAGCTGTTTTCCTCTTCCATTTGGTCTATAATTCTTGCAAATTAAATATGGGTTGTAGGTGTAGCTTTTGGATTGGTTGGGGTGTCCATTTCGGGTTGAATTTTGATGTAAAAATCGGAACAAAGTTGAATAAAGATCAGCTGGTTGCAACCGAGACTCCTGCTGCTGCCGCTGCTCTGTTTCCCAAGTGCTTTGTTTTTCTTTCGAGCATTGTCTTGTGTGTGCGTAGAGAATGCTACTTGCTCAAGGGTGCTGGCCTGCTACTATGCGTGAGATGAAGTCAGCTGCTTGCGCATGGAGTACAGCTCAATGGTCGTGTGGCTGCTGCTGTGCGTGGAATTAGCTTGCTCAGTCATCCCTACTGCGCGTACGAGAAACTTCTCCTCTGCCATTCCACGTTCAATTCCTCAAGTAGTGCAGCGGTTGAAATGTCTGATTTTTTTATATATAAATATATATTTAATAGTTATTAACCAAAATATTTTTACTAAAAATAAATTATTCGCGTATATCTATACTCGTTATATTTACGTTTTATCGAGATAAAATTACCTAAGTTACTACAAAACTTTAAATTATTTGTATTTTCAAATCTTTAGTTAAAACTTCACACGAATAATTTTTTTTAGTATTTTTAACTTACGTGATTAAATTTTTAAGTTCGACGAATTAAGTTAGGAATCAAGTCCTAATAAATTTAGAATTTCCTAACAATTATAACAGCGGTTTTGAGATTTTCTTTTTTGATCCGAATTGATAATTATTATTCAGTATTAGTGTCTATTTGTATTTATAATCTTACTATTTCCTTTTCAAATTATTGTTTTATACCGATAAGCTCTATTAATAAACTGTATCTTATCGGTTTTGAAATTTTAAAGCTATTTCTAGTTATATCTTGAATTATCATTTTAAGATACGAAATCTCGTTTTTTGTATCTATTAAGGTCAAGAAAATTTTTATTTGGATTTTTCAAACTAGGAATGAGTTTATTACAACTCATAGGTTTATTTTAGGATTTTTATCATATTCTAAATTCACTATCTACTTTACGTTTTCTATTATACTACCATATACTATTGTGAAAATTTTCGGGGTTTACATTTGAAACCAATGAATAGGGGGAAAATGCGATTAGCTATTTAAGGAAGAGAAATACATATAACTGTTATAAGATTAGACACATACAAAAAAGAAAAAAAAAACATAATTACTTATATTTTCTATACTGATAATTATATCTATGTTTCATGGGCATTCGATTATCATAACAAGATATTTTTCTCTTATTAACATGAAGCACCATTTCAATGTTAAATTCTAAATTCATTTTGAGATTTTACTTACAATCTTTTGCACAATATCTTTATCAAGTGCTACTTTTCCTCTTGGTCTTCGAGTCTCAAGGAGCATCTCAATGCTCGATGGTTCTTCTTTATTCCCCTTATTGGCCATCTAAAAATGAAAAAAAAAAAAAAACCTTATAAATCTTATACTATATTTATATATAAAAGCAAAGTATATTACACGAAGTCAGTATTCTGAGATGTATAACTTAATTAATTATATTGTTTAATATAACCATTATTTATTTAAGAATGCAATCACCATATCGTGAAACATAATGTATATTCTTGTATATAAATAAAAAAAAAAAAAACTCACCAATTCTTCTCTAACCCTTGCAAAGCTTTTCGGACCAACTCTATGAGCATTTTTTAGCTTTTGACTATTCTCCTTGCTTTTCCTACTAATATCCTACAATTTTGAAAATGATGAATATATGCTAAACTAGGCTATCATATTTGAATATACAAAACAAGTTTTTACCTTGACTTCTTCCTTCTCCCAATATTAAAGTAATGTTATGAAATGGTCTAAAGGGATATTAGGTGGTCGATTTTGTACTCTTTCTACAAAGCTTTTGTACTTAGTCAACTACCTTTTTTTCAATCTTGATTTATATACTCTCCATGAAGCAACAATGGTATTAAATACCCATTTCTTAGCACCATTTGGACTGATATACTTGTCCTGCAAACAACTAAAATGAGTTACCAAGTGTCTTTATAATCAATTTATACACACAAAAGAGAGTATTCAACTAAACCTACATTTACATATTTCCACAACTTTTCTTTTTCTTTTTGTGGAAATTTGGTCCAATTTTCAATTGTGAGCGGAATAAACTTTGAGTTACAAGCTATTGAACTAAGAAACCGACTGAAGTCATTACACATTTTCCTATCACCAATAGGTTGTCCTTTGTTATTGATAGTAATAGTCTCGCGCTCTTCTAGTCCTCAGGCATGGATATGCTTATATTTGGAGGGACCTCTTGTCTTTTTCTTAGAAGAACCTGAGACAAATTAGTAGCTATATATTAAACAAAAAAAAAAAAAGAAACTAAGATATAATATTTACGAAGCCTACTATGTGTATTAATAAGTTTTATATATGGGTAACTAAAATCATAAAGACAAATACTTGCCTTCATTTGCAACTTGGGCTTCATTTGTAATAGTGTGCTGGTTTTCACTTTCATACTCTTCTTGAAGAATCATTGCTTCTATATTTTCTTCCTTAGTCCCATCACTTTCCGATTCTATATCAAAATTACTTTCCTTATCTTCAAGATACCAATCCTCATCACTATCTTCTAGATTAGCATTTTGTGTTGATTTTCCTTTATCTCTACGAAATTGTGGCACTATGATGTGGGAAGATTGTTTTTTAATACCTTCCTTGATTTCTAAAAAAATAGCCTATAAACCCCGAAAACTTCCATCATATGATACGACCCTAGACTAGAAATTGTGAGTTGACCAGTAACCTTAGGAGCTAATTAGAAACCTTAGTTTAGATAGATACTTTAAATTTGATTGGTTTAGGACTCATAGACTTTATAAAAGGACTCCTTTGACCCCAATTGTTTCCAAAAACAAGATTTCGTATTCCGAGTTAATAATTCAGGTTGTGATCAAGGGAAATTTCACATCCAAAACCCGAATCCTTGTCAAATAGACAGATTCTATAAGAAAACCTAAGTATGGGTATTAAGTGATTACTTTAGTATTCAATAGAGCTTTGGAATTAAACCAATGTATAGTAATGAACCTATACTTGCATTGGAACCCTAAAATTTGAGAATATTAGTCAGTAATAAACTACATTGATAAGATTTCATAGTGAGTATCCAAATCTAAAATATATAACTAGTATAGCCTATATATTAGTAGCTTTATTACATAAATGATTCAATAGAGTTGTAGTTGGAAAATTGTGTTCTTAAGATAAACTGTTAGGATTATAAATACCCAATAAAAACATACATTGATGTATAACTTGAGATCTAGACTTCAAATATAGAATTGAATCATACCAATAACCAAATTAGGGTTTTCTAAAGCCCTTGGAGCCTAAAACGAAAATTGACCCAAAAAGCTTATAAAACCTAAACGCGTAGGATAAATTTTTCTTAAACAATTAAATACGTACTATTAAAGTTTAAATTTGTACTTTTTGTTAAACTAAACACTTCATAGGATTCATTAAAGACCTTTGTATATATATATTTACATATATAAGTTAAAATATACCCTAATAGTGTATTAAACCACCCGAAAACTTAGCTAAACAAAATCTAACTAATATAATATATATATAGATATATATGTTGCAACTTGCAGGAGACACCTTTAGCTCATTTTGGATAGCTATGATTTTCTTAAAATTGATGAACCGAAGTTTCTTCAATAATTTCTCTAAAGGTCAATCCCCATCCTCTCCAAAGCCAGTAGAAACATGACAGATCACCTTTGTATTTATGATAATCAAACAAGGAATGTGATGGACAATAAACAAGAGCAAATTATTTCGGAATTGAGGGAGCAACGCGATCGGAAACTACACTACATTATATATATTATATATATATACGAACGAACTCGGATGGCTAAGCAAACGAACTTCAAACTCCTCCAAACTTTCCAGAACTCATTTACATCTCATTAGGAGTGAAACCAACCCAAGAACCGATTTTTAATCGCTCGAACAAACCTAGTTCTAAAATTTGAACAAAAATCTGGGAATAACTTTCAAAAACAAACTTGAGGTAAGTGATTCTTGTTCCGCGAGTTTCCTTCTAGTTTTATGGATTGAGACTGACTTATAAACATCTTAGGAAGCTAACCAAATCCATTAGGAGCTTCGGATTTCACCGAGAAGCCACAACGAAGGTATTTTTCACAAACCCTAGCCGAGTTGGATGATTCGAAATCATGGTTAGCATTTTGTTTTTAAGTTATGATTCTTGGATACTTAGGTTTATTAGGTCCTTAGGAGTCTTGTAGATCCAAAATCTCGACGTTTTAACGTCGGGATTCGTCGGAAATGGACATGACTCATTGGGGAAGACAATGAACAGTGCTTCCCGATGAGCCCAGGCACGTTGTACGGGCGTGCTCAACCCGTGCAATCCTCAGCCAGCACGTTGTACGGGCGTGCTCAACCCGTGCAACCCTCAGCCAGCACGTTGTACGGGCGCACTCAACCCGTGCAACCCTCAGCCAGCACGTTGTACGGGAGCACTCAACCCGTGCAACCCTCAGCCAGCACGTTGTACGGGCGCACTCAACCCGTGCAACCCTCGGCTAGTAACATGTACGGGCATACTTAACCCGTACACCCCTCAGCAAGCACTTTGTACGGGCGTACTTGACCCCGTGTACCCCTCGGCCAAAAGAAAAGAGAAACGAAACTAAGTATACATAATTACATAATAAATAATAATTAAATAATTTTATAATGTTTATTATTTTTCCTGCATTTAATTATTTTTCAGGAATAGTAATAGTAATATTATAATATAATAATATTAAATCCAAAATTTATTTATTTAAATTTAAAAATAAAATTATTTTTCTGACTTTATTAAATATAGGATGTTTAAATATTTAACCTATTATTATCTAAAAAGAATTTTCTTTAGAAATATAAATTACTTTGATAAGTAATTTCCGTATAAAAGATTTCTAATTATTAATATCCTTTATATTACTAAAAGAATTTTTAGAATTTCGAATATATTATTTTTGAAATAGTAATAAATAGGGATATAAAACTAAAATTACTTTAGTAATTACTAATTAAAATATATAAGACAATTAGTATAACTCTTAATGTGATGAGATATAATCTATTTTAGGAAATTTGTTTTATATTATTATTATTATTACTATATATAATTTTATTATTTTATTATTATTTATTATTATATTTTTATTATTATTATTATGATTATAATTATTTTTGGTGCTATTTTTGAATAATTAAGCTTATGGAGAAAGAAAAATAATTTTGAAAATAGTTATAATTAAGTTAATAATTCTTTTATTAGTAATATTTATAATAAAAAAAATATATATATGTATAAATTATGAGTTAGTAAATACTAAGTATATACTAGAATATTCATATGAACAGATAACAATGAAATTTAAATACTCCAAATTTGTGAGTATAGGAACATCTATACTCTATAAGAAAAATTTATTAAGTAATTTAAAAGAAAACTGAGAGTACAAGAATCTAGAACTTAGAGCTATTCGAAAGAATTAGCTAAGAATAAAACAGACCCAACCGACCAATAGGACACTTAAATATTCATAAAACTAATTGTATAGTTTGAATTTTAATATTATATTATTTATCTTAATAGGTGACTCGGTATTGGGAGGACCTACCTGAAGATTACTACGATTAATAGGATGGGCAGGTGAGTGACTCAGTCTTATTACATTGGTTGTGCTTGTACTAGTAGTGAACCATAAATAAAAGATAATGAAAATTGGTGATCTGTTTGAAATAGGAAAGTTGTGTATTGTATTCCATTGATTGCCATGTCACTCTAAAATAAGTGATAACACAATTGCGTGTATCTTGATAATGTATGTAGTATCTATTGAATGTCTGTATTGCTTGATCACCCTCAAATTGACTAAAAACTACTGGTACCATAATGTAAATAAATCATGCATTACATACTATGCATAAAAAGCATTGAGTAAGTGGTAGCCTACTACGTGTTAGTTCTCGGATCTCTGGTAAGGCTTGAATTATCTAGGCCAGAGGGCTAGTAGTTAATTGCAAGATTACTTTTGTTCTGTTAATACCATAGGAACTACATGGTAAACGAAGGACGCCGCTTATGGTATTACGTGAGAATAACTAACACTTAGTGGAGTTTCTAAAGCTAAACAGGAAATAAATAATGAAACATGATAAGTATAAAGAGATAACTAAATTTGAGATTGTTATTTCCTGAAAGCTTAAGTCTCTCCTGGGTAGGTGGACCATAGATTGTGATCCTTCAACCCCGATGGGAGGGCGTAAATCTCATCCTGTTTGGATTCCGGTTATCCAAGCTTGTAATGTTCATTTGTGTGATTGCTGCATTTCATATGATTGTTAAATAACTTGTATGTGTAATAAGTTCTGGTTATTCACTGAGCTCGTGTTTTAGCTCACACTCCCACAGTCCTTTCAGGTTCACTCTGCGACCGTGGCTCATTACTAGCAGGAGCATGGTCCCGGTAAGAGAATAGAAGCCAGAAGTTTAAAGTTTAGTATAGAATTAGAATATCTATATCTGTAGTAGTCTTATGATGCATTTAATGTGCATTAGAATCATCAGTTAAGGTTGTAAGGAATTCTGAAGCATATGATCTGTAATATAGTAGTTTGTAATAGTTGTTTACTAATTTACATCTTATATATGTTTGTTTATTCCATCCAAGCAACTAAAAGATCCTGTTTTTGAAAATCATGTCATACCTAGAAGGTAAACTAATAATGGTGATTGAATGGTTCTTGATTATCATTATTAGAATACCCTCGGGGCGTGACAGATTTAAGTTGGTATCAGAGCATGGTTGCTGGTATAGGAAAAACAAATATATGTAAGAAAGTGAATTAGTAAATGTGCAGTTAAAAATACCAATTTAGATCCAAATAGAACCATTGAGTTAGTGGGGTAGTTATTAGTAAATTAGATGCACAATTAGGAATAAAATCTGTGTGATTGCTAATCATACAAATTTTATTTGTGCAGACCAATCCCGCAGTTTGTCATATTAAATGGCAAATTTTAGCATGATGGAGGAGGAAACCTTACTGATTATAGGCGCCGACTCCGAGTCTTAGTAGAAGATTTGGCATTGTCTGGCATTACAAAGACCTGGATGAAATTTTAGCACTTGGAAGAAAGGTTTACAACCCTGTTGAAGACTTGGTTGTTTTAGTGGAAGAGCTTTTCCAAATAATGGCACAGCAGTAGAAACCATCTACAGGTTTGAGAGATTGATCATCCAGAAGGGGGAGGCATAGAGATTGATAATATAGCCTTCATTGTGTCAGCCCGATCAGTGAGGCCTGATCTTCCAGATTTTAGGATCTGGATTCCTATTGGAGGTGATTGGGTATATGCACATGATATCAGATATGATCATGCCTTAGTTCCGAAGGATATTGCTCCTGATGATGAGTGGATGCTGACCCATGTGATCATAAGTCATTACCCTAGAAGTGTTTTGACAAACAGGCCTCCTATCATACCAGAAGATGAAGGTGAGACTCAGTCCATCAGGAGATCAGCTGGCAAAACAAGACAAGCAGCTATGCAGACCACAGTGGTTATGCAAAGTGTGACTACAGCTATGATAGATGAAAAAGAAGGTAAAAAGAGAAGGAGGGAAGCAGAAAAATTTGTATCCAATTATAATTATGCTCATTGGACTGGGACTGCTCATGGGGGATGGATAGAGGAAGATGTGACACCTTCGGGCAATATGGAGAAACCTGCTTCAAAAGATATCCGGATGATGGATACTAATTTGACTCTAGCACCACCAGGGGGTAAGAGGAGAATGGAGAGTGATGATAGTAGTTCAGAGGAGGATCACTATCCACAGTTGGGCCCTCGGGAGAAGGGCAAGGGACCTCTGTACCCTAGCCCATAGAGTTGCCTTGATATATGCTTTGATAGATTATATAACTGATGTACTGTTTTGATGAACTTATTGTCATATAAGTATATAGTATGAAGTATGATAACCTTGAAGTAATAGTAGGAAATAGAACTAGTGTTAGTGCAAATTTTGGATTGTACATAAAGCACTAACTATATAATATTATGTATGTTTGGATTATGAAATATGGATGTGAAATACGTATGATTACTTGTAGTCTTTCTTTGAGTTTGAGTTGTGAAATTAATTCAAGTACTATGTTTTATGACACTAGAATGCCAAGAGGAAGAGGTAGGGGTAGAAATACAAGGATATTTGAAAAATCCTCAATGAATGCTCCTCCACCACCTTAAAATCAATTAGAGGACGTGTTGAAAAACCTGCAGCAGCAAAATGTGTTAATCTTGCAAGCTCTACAAAAATGCGAGCTACACATGCGGTACCTCCAACTGGAGTACCAGAAGCTCCTCCAACACTGGGAGGAATGAAAGATATACTACACCTGCCAATTTCAAGAAAATGGACCGGTAAATCCAAATGAATCGGCGGCTGAGGTACAAGGACCAATAAGATATGAACCAGAATTACCGCCACCACCATTGCGTCCTCAAAGAAATTATTGCCTGAATTTATCAAATGCAATCGGTACTTCGAAGGATTACCTGGTAAGCCAGAAGAAGCTGAGGACTGGCTAGCTCAAATTGAACGATCTCTTGATGTATTCCAGGTACCGGAAGTTTTAAGAGTACCGTATGGAACTTATTTGCTCCGATTGAGAGCGAGATTGTGGTGGAACTCTAAACAAAGGATATTGCCTCAACCCATCAGTTGGGAAACATTCAAACAGGAATTTCTAAAAGAATATTTTCCCAGCAGTTTAAAGGCAAAGTACAGTACTGATCTGATGAATTTAACACAAGGCAATAAGACAATTGATGAGTATGAGCACGAATTCAACCGGTTACTTCAATTTGCACCCGATTCTTACAGAGATAGCGATGAATTAAAGAGGCAGACCTTTATGGCAGGGTTAGAATCAAATTTTCAAAGGAGATTAGCCGAGTTTGAAATTTCAAAATTTGCAGCCATGGTTGAAAAAGCCAAGAACCATTGAACGTGCCAAGAAATATGAAGTTGAAAGATATAGAAAACGGGATTGACATTTGGTAAAAGAACATTTGAGGAGACAGGGACAAGTTTTGTTCCTAAGAAAAAGAGATTCTTTAAACCTATGGGAAATGTGAAAAATAGGAATGTTGAAAATGTTTCGTGCTGGAAATGCAAGGGAGCTCATTACCCGAGGAATTGTCCACATCTACAACAAAAATGTTATTACTGTGGTGAAAGTGGACATATGGTCTTCGCATGCCCAAAGAAAAGTAGTGCAACTTGTTTCATTTGTAAGAAGATTGGACATATATCAACTCATTGTCCACAACGAGTGAACGCAGTTGCTGGATCTTCCAACCTAAAGGCATTGCCAATACAACTGGACCCAAAAATGGAAATGCTAATAGCAAAGCCATGACAGCAGCAAGGGTATATGCTATGCAGGGAACCCCAATTGAGGAAGGAGAAATAGAAGAGGAGATGAAGAAAATGTGTGGGATGAAGCTGATCCAGACGATTATCTCATTGCAGGTACTTAATCTGATAATTAATTTTTTATTTAAGTAGTTTAGTCGGTATAACCCTACTTATAAACAAACATTCCTGTAGAGAATAATAACCTATGTTTAATAATTAGGAACAATCCAATTGAATGGTCAACCTGCTTATACTTATTTGATACGGGAGCAACACATTCTTTTATCAATACGGATTAGCAAGGAGATTGGAATTCCATCGAGACCATGACTAAGGAACTAGGAGTTACTACACCCACGGAGATTAGTGATGGCTCGTGAAATAATGAAGGGATATCCATTAGAAATTGGGGGACAGAAATCCTTTGCTAACTTAATCTTGGTGGACATCCAAAAATATGATGTTATCTTAGGTATGACATGGTGACTGCTGTAAAGCAAAAGTCGATTGTCGTCTTAAGACAATATCTTTTATGAATGACCAAGGAGAAAGAAAAGAGTTTAAAGGGGAAGTCCTCAAGAAAGTCGAAGGGCGAATGATGACCATAGAGGGTGAAAATGAAATAGATATGGAATCAAGCGGGGATAATCATGGACGATTGAGGATGAATCCAAGAAGATAGATGTTCATACTATCAGAACAGTATGCGACTATCCAGAAGTATTTCCTGATGAATTACCAGGATTACCCCCACATAGAGAAGTGGAGTTTTCAATTGATTTGATACCTGGAACAGAACCGGTATCAAAAGCTCCATATCGCATGGCACCAGTGAATGAAGAACTAAAGGTGCAATTACAAGAATTGATGGATAAAGGATTTATCAGACCAAGTGTGTCACCATGGGGAGCACCAGTCTTGTTTGTCAAGAAGAAAGACGGTTCAATGAGACTCTGTATTGATTATAGAGAATTAAACCGAGTAACTATTAAGAACAGATACCCTTTGCCCCGAATTGACGATCTTTTCGATCAATTAAAGGGAGCAAAGGTGTTTTCTCGAATTGATTTGAAATCTGGTTATCATCAAATCCGAATCAAGGCAGAAGATATACCAAAAACGCATTCCGGACTAGGTATGGTCATTATGAATTCCTAGTTATGCCATTTGGATTGACGAATGCACCTGCTGTTTTCATGGACTTGATGAATCGCGTTTTAAACCTTTATTGGATGTTTGTGTGATTGTCTTCATAGATGACATATTAATATACTCGGTTACAGAGGAACAACATGATGAACATTTAAGAACCGTATTGCAATACTACAAAGCAATCAGCTTTATGCCAAGTTGTCCAAATGTGAGTTTTGGCTCAAAAGTATATCCTTTCTAGGACATATTGTGTCAGGAGATGGAATTTCTGTTGATCCTGCTAAGATTAAGGCTATTGTGGAATGGAAAAGACCTGGAACTGTTACGAGATAAGAAGCTTCTTAGGATTGGCAGGATATTATCGGAAATTCGTACAAGATTTCTCAAGAATTGCACGACCACTGACGCAATTGACCAAAAAGAATGAAAAGTTTGTATGGAATGAGAAACGTGAATGGAGTTTCCAGGAATTGAAAAAGAGATAGTTTCTGCACCAATACTAGTTCTGCCCAATGACCAGGATCCTTACACTATTTATAGTGATGCATCCAGGAATGGTTTAGGCTGTGTATTAATGCAGAATGGAAAGGTGATAGCCTATGCTTCTAGACAATTAAAACCCCATGAGATGAATTATCTTACTCATGATCTAGAATTAGCTGCTATCGTCTTTGCGCTTAAAATTTGGCGTCATTATTTGTATGGGCAGAAATGTGAAATATACACAGATCATCAGAGCCTAAAATACATATTTACCCAGAAGGAATTGAACATGAGGCAACGAAGATAGTTGGAGTTAATCAAAGACTATGATTTAACCATCAATTATCATCTTGGCAAGGTAAATGCGGTAGCCGATGCGTTGAGCCATAAAAATTATGGAGAAGTAGCCTCAATGTTGACGGAACAGAAAGAACTCATCAGACAATTTGAAAATTTAAAATTGGAATTTTCAATACAAGGTCTGGACGCAGAACTCAGCAGCTTAACCTTGGAACCCACTTTATTACAACGAATAAAAGAGGCTCAAGGAAAAGATGAAGAACTCCAGGCAATCCTCAAAAGAGTATCACAGGGGAAATATAAAGATTTTCAAATAGATGGAAATGGAGTATTAAGGATGAATAAAAGATTGTGTGTACCACATGATGAAAGTTTAAGGAAAGAGATAATGAATGAAGCACACTATTCTGGATATACCGTCCACCCAGGCAAAACTAAGACCTACCAAGAGCTGAGGAGTGCATATTGGTGGAATGGAATGAAAAATGATATTGCTCAATTTGTGGCCAGATGTGAGATATGTCAGAGAGTAAAAGCAGAACATAAGAAACCAAGGGGATTGTTGAAACCATTGTCCATTCCAGAATGGAAATGGGATCAAATATCTATGGATTTTGTATGTTCGTTACCCAAGACAAGTGCAGGTTATGATGCTATTTGGGTTATTGTGGATAGACTCACTAAATCAGCCCATTTCTTACCGATCAATATGACCTATCCCTTGGAGAAGTTGGCCCGGTTATATTTAAAGGAAATTGTGAGACTACATGGAGTGCCAGTTAATATAGTATCAGATCGAGATCCACGGTTTGTTTCTAAATTCTGGCAAGGATTACAAAAAGCACTGGGAACTCAGTTGAGATTTAGTACGGCCTATCATCCCTAGACCGATGGACAAACAGAAAGAACGATTCAGACAATGGAAGATATGTTGAGATCATGTATCTTGGAATTTAAAGGAAATTGGGATCAACATTTGCCACTAGTGGAATTTGCATATAATAATAGTTACCATTCAAGTATAGGGATGCCACCCCATGAAGCTTTATATGGTCGAAAGTGTCGATCTCCATTATTCTGGGATAATCTGGAAAGAGTACTAGTTGGACCCGAACTGATTCAAGAAACAATCAACAAGGTTTCAGTGATAAAAAGAAGGATGAAAGAAGCCCAAGATAAACAGAAAAGCTGGGCAGATTTGAAAAGACAGGAACTAGAATTTAAAGTGGGAGAACATGTTTACCTGAAAGTAAGTCCAATAAAAAGTCTTCGTAGCAGACAAGTAAAAGGAAAGCTGAGTCCTAGATATGTAGGACCATTTGAAATACTAGAATGAGTGGGAAATCTGGCGTATCGTCTTGCATTGCCACCCAAACTATCTAGTATACATAATGTTTTTCATGTATCGGTACTAAGGAAGTATGTACCAAATCCAGATAAGATTGTTGAGCTGAAACCAATTGATCTAAAAGAGAACTTGACTTATGAAAAGCACCCTATCCGAATCCTAGACAAGAAGGTACAAGTTCTCAGAAATAAAGATATCCACTACGTCAAAGTGCTATGGGATCCTCGGACTGAAGAAGTAACTTGGGAATTAGAAGAGGAAATCAAAAAGAATTATCCACAGCTGTTCGAGTATCCAGGTACGCTTTCAAGCTTTGAGGACAAAGCTTATTTTAAGGGGGGGAGAAAATGTAAACCCTGAAAACTTCCATCATATGATACGACCCTAGATTAGAAATTGTGAGTTGACCAGTAACCTTAGGAGCTAATTAGAAACCTTAGTTTAGATAGATACTTTAAATTTGATCAGTTTAGGACTCATAGACTTTATAAAAGGACTCCTTTGACCCCAATTGTTTCCAAAAACAAGATTTCGTATTCCGAGTTAATAATTCAAGTTGTGATCAAGGGAAACTTCACATCCAAAACCCGAATCCTTGTCAAACAGACAGATTCTATAAGAAAACCTAAGTATGGGTATTAAGTGATTACTTTAGTATTCAATAGAGCTTTGGAATTAAACCAAGGTATAGTAATGAACCTATACTTGCATTGGAACCCTAAAATTTGAGAATATTAGTCAGTAATAAACTACATTGATAAGATTTCATAGTGAGTATCCAAATCTAAAATATATAACTATTATAGCCTATATATTAGTAGCTTTATTACATAAATGATTCAATAGAGTTGTAGTTGGAAAATTGTGTTCTTAAGATAAACTGTTAGGATTATAAATACCCAATAAAAACATAAATTGATGTATAACTTGAGATCTAGACTTCAAATATAGAATTGAATCATACCAATAACCAAATTAGGGTTTTCTAAAGCCCTTGGAGCCTAAAACGAAAATTGACCCAAAAAGCTTATAAAACCTAAATCGCGTAGGATAAATTTTTCTTAAACAATTAAATACGTACTATTAAAGTTTAAATTTGTACTTTTTGTTAAACTAAACACTTCATAGGATTCATTAAAGACCTTTGTATATATATATTTACATATATAAGTTAAAATATACCTTAATAGTGTATTAAACTACCCGAAAATTTAGCTAAACAAAATCTAACTAATATAATATATATAGATATATATGTTGCAACTTGCAGGAGACGCCTTTAGCTCATTTTGGATGGCTGTGATTTTCTTAAAATTGATGAATCGAAGTTTCTTCAATAATTTCTATAAAGGTCAATCCCCATCCTCTCCAAAGCCAGTAGAAACATGACAGATCACCCTTGTATTTATGATAATCAAACAAGGAATGTGATGGACAATAAACAAGAGCAAATTGTTTCGGAATTGAGGGAGCAACGCGATCGGGAACTACACTACATTATATATATATATATATATATATACGAACGAACTCGGATGGCTAAGCAAACGAACTTCAAACTCCTCCAAACTTTCCAGAACTCATTTACATCTCATTAGGAGTGAAACCAACCCAAGAACCAAGTTTTAAACGCTCGAACAAACCTAGTTCTAAAATTTGAACAAAAATCTAGGAAAAGCGTTCAAAAACAAACTTGAGGTAAGTGATTCTTGTTCCGCGAGTTTCCTTCTAGTTTTATGGATTGAGACTGACTTATAAACATCTTAGGAAGCTAACCAAATCCATTAGGAGCTTCGGATTTCACCGAGAAGCCACAACGAAGGTATTTTTCACAAACCCTAGCCGAGTTGGATGATTCGAAATCATGGTTAGCATGTTGTTTTTAAGTTATGATTCTTAGATACTTAGGTTTATTAGGTCCTTAGGAGTCTTTTAGATCCAAAATCTCGACGTTTTAACGTCGGGATTCGTCGGAAATGGACATGACTCATCGGGGAAGACGACGAACAGTGCTTCCCGATGAGCCCAGGCACGTTGTACGGGCGTACTCAACCCGTGCAACCCTCAGCCAGCATGTTGTACGGGTGTACTCAACCCGTGCAACCCTCAGCCAGCACGTTGTACAGGCGTACTCAACCCGTGCAACCCTCGGCTAGTAACGTGTACGGGCGTACTTAACCCGTACACCCCTCAACAAGCACTTTGTACGGGCGTACTTGACCCCGTGTACCCCTCGGCCAAAAGAAAAGAGAAACGAAACTAAGTATACATAATTACATAATAAATAATAATTTAAATAATTTTATAATGTTTATTATTTTTCCTGCATTTAATTATTTTTCTGGAATAGTAATAGTAATATTATAATATAATAATATTAAATCCAAAAGTTATTTATTTAAATTTAAAAATAAAATTATTTTTCTGACTTTATTAAATATAGGATGTTTAAATATTTAACCTATTATTATCTAAAAAGAATTTTCTTTAGAAATATAAATTACTTTGATAAGTAATTTCCGTATAAAAGATTTCTAATTATTAATATCCTTTATATTACTAAAAGAATTTTTAGAATTTCGAATATATTATTTTTGAAATAGTAATAAATAGGGATATAAAACTAAAATTACTTTAGTAATAATACTAATTAAAATATATAAGACAATTAGTATAACTCTTAATGTGATGAGATATAATCTATTTTCGGAAATTTTTTATTATTATTATTATTATTATTATTATTATTATTATTATTATTATTATTATTATTATTATTATTATTATTTTTGGTGCTATTTTTGATAATAATTATTAAGGCTTATGAGAAGAGAAAAATAATTTTGAAAATAGTTATAATTAAGTTAATAAATTCTTTTATTAGTAAATATGTTTTCATAAATAAAAAATATATATATATGTATAAATTATGAGTTAGTAAATACTAAGTATATACTAGAATATTCATATATGAACAGATAACAATGGAAATTTAAATACTCCAAATTTGTGAGTATAGGAACATCTATACTCTATAAGAAGAATTTATTAAGTAATTTAAAAGAAAATTGAGAGTACAAGAATTTAGAACTTAGAGCTATTCCGAAAGAATTAGCTAAGAATAAAACAGAGACCCAACCGACCAATAGGACACTTAAATATTCATAGAAACTAAAATTGTATAGTCTGAAATTTTAATATTTATATTATTTATCTTAATAGGTGACTCGGGTTTTGGGGAGGACCTACCTGAAGATTACTACGATTAAATAGGATGGGCAGGTGAGTGACTCAGTCTTATTACATTGGTTGTGCTTGTACTAGTAGTGAACCATAAATGAAAAGATAATGAAAATTGGTGATCTGTTTGAAATAGGAAAGTTGTGTATTGTATTCCATTGATTGCCATGTCACTCTAAAATAAATGATAACACAATTGCGAGTATCTTGATAATGTATGTAGTATCTGATTGAATGTTTGTGTTGATTGATCACCCTCAAATTGACTAAAAACTACTGGTACCATAATGTAAATAAATCATGCATTACATACTATGCATAAAAAGCATTGAGTAAGTGGTAGCCTACTACGTGTTAGTTTCTCGGATCTCCGGTAAGGCTTGAATTATCTAGGCCAGAGGGCTAGTAGTTAATTGCAAGATTATTTTTGTTCTGTTAATACCATAGGAACTACATGGTAATTGAAGGACGCCGCTTATGGTATTACGTGGGAATAACTAACACTTAGTGGAGTTTCTAAAGCTAAAACAGGAAATAAATAATGAAACATGATAAGTTTAAAGAGATAACTAAATTTGAGATTGTTATTTCCTGGAAGCTTAAGTCTCTCCTGGGTAGGTGGACCATAGATTGTGATCCTTCAATCCCTATGGGAGGGCGTAAATCTCCATTCTGTTTGGATTCCGGGTTATCCAAGCTTGTAATGTTCATTTGTGTGATTGCTGTATTTCATATGATTGTTAAATAACTCGTATGTTATGTGTAATAAGTTCTGGTTATTCACTGAGCTTGTGTTTTAGCTCACACTCCCACAGTCCTTTCAAGTTCACTCTGCGACCGTGGCTCATTACTAGCAGGAGCATGGTCTCGGTAAGAGATTAGAAGCCAGAAGTTTACAGTTTAGTATAGGGTTAGCATATATGTATTTGTAGTAGTCATATGATGCATTTAATGTGCATTAGAATCATCAGTTAAGGTTGTAAGGAATTCTGAAGCATATGATCTGTAATATAGTAGTTTATAATAGTTGTTTACTAATTTACATCTTATATGTGCTTGTTTATTCCATCCAAGCAACTGAAAAATCCTGTTTTTGAAAATCATGTCACACCTAGAAGGTAAACTAATAATGGTAATTGAATGGTTCTTGATTATCATTATTAGAATACCCTCGGGGCGTGACATAGCCTCTTGTTATGAGAGGTTAGTGCCTTGTAAATTTAATAGGTTGATTTCAATGGACTTGTCTTCTCTAAGGAACTTCTATGTATCTTTCGAACCATGGTTCTAGCAATCTTATCATTCTTGTCCCTTACTTGTAAATCTTTTACTTTCCTTTGTGCCTTCTTAGCATTTGCAAGCAATAGGGTTTCCTTCATCTTTAAAAAAAATAAAAAATAAAATCAAGCACATTGTATATGAAATAAGAGACCATAAAGTGTTGATTAATTTTCTTATATCCTTCATGTAAACAAATTCCATATGCTGCAATATTCACTTTGAAATCACATAATTTGAAATTTATGCAAATATTGTATCAAAACAAAAGTAACATTAGTAAAAGAGTTAAACTAGACCTAATATTGATCAAGCCAAACTAATGTAGATATTTAATAACAACATTTTTCAATATCTGCATTACTTAATTTATGAAAATATATATTATTGAGGCATCTCACAATTATTTTTTTTTTTACCAAAACCTATAAACATAAAAAGCTTACAATAAATGGATCTTTTTCTTATGTAATTGTTAGATAAAAAATACAACGTACCTTGTCATACTTTGTAAATGCATAAAGGTATTTATAAGTATTAGCATAAAGATTAATTTTCTACTTAAATTCTCCTATGCCACCATAAAGATTAAGAAATAACTCATATCTTTATTAAAATTTTAAATGATGCCATGCTAAAAAGTAAATGAAAGTAATAAAAAATTGATAAAATTTAATTCATTTTTCTTAAAGGATATATCTAAACATTTTATGTAATTATTTGGTATTAGCATATGATCGAGGGAAATTTTCTGGTACAGATAGTTTTATCCATGTATGAAATGATGAAAATTTAGGTATATATACACACGAATAAAACATGCATTGCGTCATACTAATTTTGTTTGTTTTAATTTCTTGTATGTATTATAAATCATTTTTCTCCAAGAAATGAGCTTTCACCATGTAACATACCAAGTTATATATATAATACTTGTACTTTTTAATTTAATATGAAAACACTGTGGTTAATTATCAATAAGAACTTGCTATAATGGCTAAAAAGGAAATAATAATAATTTAGCATTTAAAAAAATAATGTACAAGTTAATTAAATTTGCATCTCATACTAACGATTGATGCTTTTTTAAGACATGCTAATTTCCCATACATGGTAGATATATCTTTTTTCCATTAAAAGTCGATACATCTTTCATTAATGCGTGCTATTAGTACTCAAGCCTATAACATATATACTACCATCCACATATAAAATAGACAAAATTGATCAACGGCGATGATTGGGGGAGATCCAATTAGTATAAACAACGAAAAGTTCATTCTTATGTGGAAACGTACGACATGTAGATAATATTATTCAGTTTTCCAAATTTAAATAAAAGAAATGAAACTAATCATAGAACATAATCAAATAATTTGTGATAAAGTGAGAAGAATGCCTTATTAAGCAAAATAACTTTTTGTGAGCAGGATTTGATGAATCTGCAAATAATAGATAAGATGAATAAGATATGGATAGTTCATGTTAAAATAATGAAAGGGAGGAAAGTAACTTACAAATATGGAATGCACAAAGATGATAATAATTGATTCCCATATAACGTTGAAAGCTGAAAAGAATGAGAGTGGATGTGTATGTATCCCTATTTTCAGGTTCATCATGGATTGGATTCAACTTATCACAATAATGGCGCATGCGCGGCAATTGATGCACTATTTCCCTTTTCAGCACAGGTAATAAATTAGCTACTCTTGTTTTTTTTTTTTTAACTTTCCTGCATTAATTGTTATAACAATAAAATGAATAAATAAAAAGAAAAAAAATATTTTACCTCTTTTTTACTAGTGACTACTATCTTAAAATGTAGTCATAACCTGTATGCCATTAGATAAATATTTTAATATGATCCTTATGTATTAATTTAATAAAAATATTTTATATATTTGCTTTTGTTATTTGACTAAAGTTAGAATGAGAAGATATAAAAAAATCACAATTATGTGTGTGAAAATATGACAAACCAAAATTTATAAAAACTTAATTGCAAATCAATGAAACCATAAAACCCAAAATTGATCTCTTGATACGACATTGGAATATAATTACAAATGAAGGCTTATATGAAAAGCTATAAAAAGTTATGTACAAAATATTTCTACCATTTTTATTAGTGAGATTTATAGAAATTTTTCTAAATTGACAAATTTTCCTTATCTTAAATGTAAATAGTGGGATGATGTAATTTTCTAGTTACATAAGAGACATTAATTAATTTTACCTACCTTTAAAAATTAAGTTCATATTAAAAGGATATAAGAAATCAAAAAAGTTTTTTTGTTCTTTCATATGGTAGATGAATATTACAAAAATGTTTATTAATATCATTTAATACAACATTTATTATACCCATGGTAAAAAGGGAAAAAATCAATAGAAGTGCTACACATCAATTTGAAAGTTGCGTATATTATAAACTCACTTTTACCAAAGTGATAGATAGGTTTTTATAAAATATTAAAATACAATATAATAAAATAATTAATATAATTTATACTTATTTTCTCAAAATATATAAGTAGATAATGAATATATATATTTTCCACATGCTAAATTATGGATATTCTAATGATAGACTGTAAATTTATATGGATATTTCGAAAGTTATATGGAATAAATCTTGTGATATCTATAAAAATTACGAGTTCCATAAAAGATACTCATAATTAAAGAAATTAATTGACAAATAACATAATTTTATCCTGATGAACTTTAAATATTTCTAATATTTAGAGAAACAAACATCATTCAAATTAATATCACTAAACAAAAATACTTCTATTGAATTAAAAAAAAAAAAAAAAGACCACTTGGAATTTGCATGCATAAAATAGAAAAACATTTTTAAGGAGATCAATGTGGAAAAACAAACATCATTCAAATAAATATCCCTAAACAAAAATACTTCTCAAGAAAAAAAAAATACTTCTATTTTAAAGAAAACTAAAAAAAAAAGAAAAAGAAAACTTGAAATTTGCAAGCATAAAATAATAAAATAAAAAAAAAGCATTTTTAAAGAGATGAAATGCTATACCTACAACTAATTTTTTAATAAATAAAAAAGGTTAACAACAAATGAATACACAAACATATAAAATATTTAAAATTGACCTGGACTAGGGATGAACACGTGTTTTACTGACATTTTCTTTTTCGAGTCTTATTGATATTAATTTATGCAAATAAGGTGCAGTTACATTCTCTGACAAAAAAAAAAAAAAGAAAAAAAAAAATGAATTTTAGTATCCTAATAGGAATACTACTACCTATAAGTACGGAAGAGACTGATGTTATATATTCTCATGATTAAAGAGATGTAATATTTGAAAAAGGTAAAATATAAAAAATATATAACTTGTGCAGTAATATATTATTATATTAGATGTTAAAAGCTATATCAATAAATAGGGAAAAAAATTAAATTACACTAGTCCATAAAATCTAAATCATTATCATAATATCTTCTTCTTCTGTTGCTTCATGTTCTTCCTCATCTTCATTGTTATTTTCTTCCTCATTTGTATTAGTGTGAGCACATAGTTCATCCAGAGGCTTATCAATATTTGTATCTTCAACCCCTTCTCGAGATAAATCAAAATCATCTGCAAATTCCAATATTTGTTCCAACTTGATATTGCTTGAATCTTCAAAATTATCTATTGAAGTAGAATCTTCACTATTAAAAGATAAATTTTTGGGGACCATCAAAACAAAGTGCCAGTCAATATCTAAAGGATCTTTCACATAAAATACTTGTTGCACTTGAGAAGCCATAACAAAAGAATCATCTTGGTAAATCAATCTGTTAAAGTTAACTCGTGTTAATCCAAAATCATCTTGTTCTGCTTTGAACCAAGCACATTTAAATAAGATGATCTTAAAACTTCCATAATAATCCAATTGTATAATTTGATCAATTGCACCATAGTAAGTCACATTGGCAACAATTGGATTTTGATCCTTTGAACTTGCGTAACTTGTTGTTAAAGCAGACAAACTAACTCCACTATTCTGTGTTTTACAATTCACATCACGTTTTCTAGTGTGAAACATAAATCCATTGATAATATAGCCATAAAATGTACGTGCAATATTGCTTGGGCCTCTTGCCAATTCTCTAATATAATCAGGAATATCATCATCATTCTCAACACGAGTCTTAAACCAATTAGCAAAATCATTCATATGAGATTGTGCATTTTTCCATTTGTGCTTTCTTCTTCCACATACATTGGAAACTATATTCTAGTGCTCACTACATTGAAATATTTTAAAACAATGCAAAATTATTAGACATTAAATAAAATGCAAACAAAAAACTTATTATTAAAAATATATTGACTCACTTGATGAAATTTTAAACTCCATCACAATTGAATAGGATGTAACGATGAGCTTGATCCAAAGATATCTCTTCTAATTCAATTATCTTCCCTTTCTTATTTTTCTTTCCCCATATTGGATTACCCACCAAAGGAAATATCGGATGCTTTTCATCTGCTGGTGCACTTGTAGATGGTTGATTCCTTAAAACCTTATTAAACCTAGTAGTGCAACTATCATGCAAGTATCTTGAGCAAAATGTTAAACACTCTTCTGCTAGGTATCCTTCAGCAATCGATCCCTCTGGGTGACTTCTATTGTAAAGACCCGACCCACTAAATCCCGATATTTAGAGTACCGAGTCTCCAACCACATATAACATTTTCATATTATATGTAAGTTTGTCCTAAACTAACAGTTTATTAAAATCGATTGATTAAATCTACTAAAACTTTATAAACAACTTTTAACAAAACAAGATTGCCAATAAAAGTAATCTATACATATATATACATCATATGTACAAAGTTTAGTGTCAATATAAGACACTACAAAAATTACAAGTTTTCTTAATACAAAAAGTAACCCTAAGAGATCTTAAGGTCTTTACATCTTAGGTTATTCTATCAAGCCTTCTATACAAAAACTTTTGCTTTAACAAAAGCTTCTCCAAAAATCCAGGGTGTTCGAGTCCTATTCGCCCCACTCATCCATGAATTTCTCAAAGTCTGACTTGTAACCCAAATCATCATATAATTCATCTCCATTACCTGCAAAGCGGCAAAAGTGAGCCAAAGGCCTAGAACACAATAATAAAATACAAAAACAAGTTATCAAGCCAAACTTAAATCGAATGGAATGCATCAATAGACAAGTGATTATCTTATTAAGTTTTCCTTTACAAAACAACAGGAGGGTATTCAAATCCCGGGATCATGCTTTGAGAATTTAGGGGTCCTGAGTAACAGCAGCTGCTCAGGGGGTTAATATAAGCAGTCCAAATACTTATATCTCCTATATCTATTCCATAAAGAAAATAGCTTCATTTAGGGTTTAAAAGTCATTGCCCGACTCTACTTAAACTCAGTCCACAACATGAGCCTAGTTCACAAGTTCCCATAAACTTTGAACTAAACCATGGTATTTCCCCTAAGTTTAAGTAAACGTTACTCGGATACTATTCCCCCTATCGGCTACCCACTTAACCAAAATGAATCGCTATTACATCATAGCATACCATTGCATCATGGTAAAGTCATTGCATCATGACTTAGGTTAAGCACCTAACTAACATGTCATTGCATCATAACAGGTTTGCTGCTCCTCGGACCAAATTAAACAGCGTAATGGACATCCAGTTCATCAAAACATTAAGCCGAATTGAGTTAAATCAAATTAGGAATGCCTAGTCCTAGTAAACAACAAACAAGCTATTACGTACCTGAACCCAATAGTATATCACTATATTCACTCGAAGAGGAACTAACCGAAGAACCTTTAACTGAAATAAGAATATCAAAACAATCAATAATTGAATGTAGAATTCACATATATATAGATATCACAATCATAGATTAATTATACAAGGAGATTCAATAAGCTTTGCATATATTTTTAATATCTAATTTATGCATAAAACATGCTTATCTTGCTCATATATTCATTAGGAGATCATATATGAAGTAAGGATTGAAGATTGAAAAAGTTTGAATTTGAAAAACTCAAGGGATATGCGGCTTTCTTACGCAGACAAAATTTGAATGAACGCCGGCAGCATGGGAAATATACACTGACAGCGTTTCACCTAGCATTAAATATTTTGATTATGTTCACATCTAACACTGCCCATATGCCGGCAGCGTTGAAGCCCTAATGGCAGGCGTACCTGTAAGGACCCGCTATTACCCCTAGTTGAAATAAGCAATAGCAGTTCCCCAACCGCATATAATCTGCAGAATTATATGCAAGGTTGTCTTAAAAGGATTGTTTGATGAATTGTTCACCTAATCTTAAGGAATAAATCATTTTGAGAAATAATTACTTAGTAGCTTTTCAAAACATATTAACATATATATACACAACTTCAAACAAAGGCAGATCAAGCTAGATATATACATACATATATTACATCCACAGGCTTCTTACAAGCCTTAAACAAAATAACAAAATATAAAGCTTAACAAAGCTTTACAAACATCCATTCTAACTAACTATCTAGTCTATTACAAAAAGAATGGTTCCGTCCAGTCCTGGTCAAACTCTAGTCCTCATATTCCTCCAAGAAGTCCTCAAAATCGGAGCCATAACCCATGCTCGCATAGGACTCGTCCAGGTCATCACCTGAAATTGTTAAAAGAATGAGCCAGAGGCCCAGTACACAGCAACGAATACAAAAGCGAGATGAAGCACACAAGCTTAGTCTAAATGCAATATGCAACATCCATTCAATTATTCTTTAATCTTTAATTAATCAATCAACACGGGAGTATTCAAACTCCGGACAACAGGGATCGCGAGGGGACCTGAGTAACACTCGGACGCTCAGGGGGTTGATATAAGTAGTTCGGGTACTCATACCGTCCTAGATATCGTTAAGTCAAAGAGAAAAGTAGCTTCCTCCAGGGTTAATAGCCGTTACTTAGCTCTATTTATACTCAGTCCATATCATAAAATATAGTTCACCCGTTCTCATAAACGTTTGAACTAAACTAATACTATTCCTACCAAGTTTAAATAAATTTTCACCGATCTATACCCCCCGTCGACTACCCGCCGTACCACTTAATGAAAGTCATCTCAAATGACAGGAGTGGCCTAAGCGCCTAGATCTACCGTGCTCAAACGAGCAAGGTGCCGCTCCCCGAACCGGATACCAACTTCCATCCCAAACTCATCAAACTATGAGGGGTCGCCGTTAGGTTCATACATGACCTGGCGTAGGAATTGGATTTTAACGGCATAAAACACAAGCAACAATCACATTTTAAGTTTTCTTATTATATATTTAAGTTTTATAAATGCCTATCCTAACAGAGACAAGCAGGTTACTGCGTACCTGTATTAGCTCGGGAGTTAATAGGGATGGCCAGCGAGAATCAAATACTGTTCAACAGAATTATTACAATTTTACACTTAGTTCAAGCTCAATATCAACCAATCTCATACATTATCATCCAAAGAAATTCAAATAAATCATCACAAGATTTTTAAAATAAGTAAAGGAAATCATATATATAACATAACTAGTTTTAGCTTAACTCTCATGAAAATTCATTAATTTGTTAAATCTATAAATATATTTAAATCATGTTAAATTATATCATTTAATCATCATAATACATCAATTATCATATATCTATCTCATTTTAGATCAAATATATCCATTTGGTAAAGCAAATACCTATAAATCAATCAAAAACAAGTTTTTAACTTTATTTAGAAAATGTATCAGTTGGAAAGATGTAAAATTTAAGCACTGATACGTTTCGAATTTGTAAAAATTTAAAACATGAAAGTTGTAGATCTCTTTCTTATCTTTCCAACGCAACTTGAATCATCTCAATGGAGATGGATGAAAAAGTTACGGCTGATATACGAAAACATGTTTGAGCTGCAGGGGTCTACGCCGGTTCCAACGCCGCGGCGTTGAATGCAAAATTTGCCAGCGTTAAGGAACCACGATTCTGGTCATGAAAAGTCATTTCAACACCGGCAGCATAAACTTCAAAGCCGGCGGCGTAAATCCTACACGGCAAAGTACACCGGCAAATTTGCAGGCGTTGACAGCAGCGGAAATTTTCCAAAGTTTTTCCCTGTTTTTCCTTTTTCAAAAACATGCTTTTACACTTCTTCAACTCATTCCAAATCTTTCCAAGCTTATTATAAGTTCATTTATCACTTCTATCAATCAATCATCATCTCAAAACATCTATAACCCTATTCTAATCATCATCCAACAATTCAACAACCAAAATCTCCAAATTCACACTCTATACCATCATCCAACCATTCAACCCTCATCAACACTTCAAACTCACTTTCAAACAAGCAAAACTAACCAATCTAGTCCTATTACACTTCATATAATATCCATACAACATGGATCACGAATTCATAAACAAAATATCATCAAGAACACATACAAGCATGAAAATGAAAAATAGAGAACACACTTACCACTTGGACTTCTATGCTCGGTTTAAGGACTCTAGATCAAGCTTTTGATGGTGAGAATTGTAGAAAATCAAACTTCAACTTATTGGTCACCTTGGGAGCTCTTTTGATGAAGAGAGGAATGAGTTTAGGGCAAATATGGAGAGTGTTTTTGGTGAGGCAATTTTTGGCCGAATTTTGAAGTGTTAGGTGACTTTTGTGTTTATCTTATTGGCTTTAAAAAGGGCAGGTGGCAAAGGGAGTATTAATGGCTTTAATGACTTTAGCTTTGGTTAATTAATTTAACTTGTTTTACTTAATTAAATGGCTTTGTTTTAAGGCATTAAAAAGGGGGTTTTATTGGCTCTATTTTTACTCAAATTTTCTGCTACTTAGGGGCTTTCATATCCATACATTCCATTTATTTCTAACATGTATATTTCACCCTAAAACATATTGATATTTTATAAAATAACAAATAACTAATTCTAACATATTTAAATAATTCTACACATTCACATATCACATAGTTCATCAAAATTTAAATTAACCATCAACATATATTTATCATGCATAATTCAAAAATTCATTCATAAAATAAAATTAGGAATTTCTTGGCTATTTCAGTACCTTTTGAAAAATAAACGCTAGCAAAGTTTTCTCACAAAATCCATCGGCGTTCAAAGCGGCTTTAAAAAAATCGATTTTGTTCACTTCCAATACCGCCTCTACGCCGGCGGCATTGAAGTGCTAGATGTCGGCGTACGTTCAAAAACAAACCTATTCGAAAAGATGTTATTTCCCCTGTTTTGCACTTTGCAAATTCCTAACCAATAACACTTTTAATCCTTCTTCAAGTTCATTTTTAGCTTCATGTACTATTTCCTATCCACACTAATCAATCCTAGCAACTTAGAACATTAAATCAACACATTAAATCACTTCAAATCCCATTCCACTCATCATCAACTTCAACTACTCAATTCAACATTATTCCTTCCCAACACTTCATATAACTACTACAACACATAACCAAATTCACGCAATAACAAAACATAATCCAACCTATATCAATGCATGAACCAAACAACTCAAAAGACATTAAACTCATTCTACCAAAGATTTCATATAGATACCATAAGAAAGAAAATAAAAAAAAAAAAAATCTATACTTGTATTACTTACATGAGTAAGCCTTGGCTTAGAGAGATTTTTTATTCAATAAGCTTGGAGTTATTCTTTAGTTTAGGGCTTGTAACTTAGAGTGAAGGAAAAGAGAAAAGGAAAGAAAGAAGATGGAAATTCGCATGGAAATAGAGGGCTGCCAAAAGAGGGCTTAATTAAGCAAATTTTGGACTCATTATTATATTAAGTTTGACTTTTAAGGCATAATAGACTTTGGGTTGAATTTGGGTTAATTTGGAGCTCATTTAGGTGCAATTTAGGCACGAAAAATGGGCTTAATTGAGTAAAATTTATGTCAACTATTTCTTAAACAATTCAAAAGTTGATTTTATAAATTTAAACATAACACGAACATATTAATACATAAAAGACACAAATATTAATTATACTATACACACATTAATATATATAAAACAATGACATTAATTTCATTACACATGCAAAATAACACATGTGTAATGTTCAAGATATACTAACTTAGACACATTTAAACTATTACCAACTCATCTACTCCAATATTAATATTACCAAACATGACTCTCATAAATCAACATGCTCATATAGTTCAATAATTAATACAAATAAAACATATACATGAAAGTTAAATAGAAACTAAATTTAGATCATTTCATCTATTTCGAATAGATGATTTTAATTTACACAAATATCGCTCTACTGGATACATTCACTGATAATGTATTGGACCACCAAGTAAAGTTTCTTTTGCTAAATGGATTGGTAAATGAACCATTATATCAAAGAAGCTTGGTGGGAAGATCCTCTCAAGTTGGCAAAGTGTTTTGGAGATTTCAAACTGCAAGCGATGAACATCTTCTAATTTGATAACCTTATTGCATTAGCATCTAAAGAAAGACCCTAACCTAATTAAAGAAATTGCTACATGTTTTGGAACTGTCCTTATAACAACAACCTGAAGAAGATAATGCATGATGAAATGTGCATCATGACTTTTATACCCGAAAATTTTCTTTTCCTTGAGATTAACACATCTCGAGATGTTTGATGCTGATCTATCGGGAAGTTTCACCTCTTTAAAAACTTTACAAAAGATTTCCTTCTCTTCCTTAGTCATTGAAAAGCATGCTTTAGGAAACATAGTCTTTTTTGAGCTATCACAAGCCTTTGGTTGTAACTTCTTTCTTATACCCATATCCATTAAATCTAAACGAGCATTTGCATGATCTTTTGTTTTTCTGGGAACATCAAGCAATGTACATAAGATGTTATCACAAATATTTTTCTCTATATGCATTACATCAAGATTGTGACATATTTTGTTGTACTGCTGATAAGGTAACTAAAAAAATATGGACTTTTTCCTCTACGATCCATCATGTCTAATAACAATTTGTCTCTTCCCAAAGATATTTGGAAAATTTTGCACATTGTGAAGTGCTGCTGATCCTGAGAGAGGCTCTGGTGCAACCCTATTTTCAATGGTTCCATCAATGGAACTTTTATCACGATGCCATGGATGGTTGAAATCCAAAAATCTACAGTGACCCATGTAACACCCTTTTCTACTATAATGTAGATATCGGTACCATGTCTCATAATTACAAGAGAGACATGCGAATTTCCCTTTTGTACTCCACCCACATAACATTGCATAGCCAGGAAAGTCACTGATTGTCCATAGTAGAGCAGCATGCATTTTAAACATTTGATTACTTATTGCATCATATGTAAAAACTCCAAAAGACCATAACAATTTCAGCTCTTCAATTAATGGTTGCAAATATATGTCAATGTTATTTCCGGGGGAGTGGGGCCTAGGTATAAGTAAGGATAGCATAAAATACTCAGATTTCATACACATCCATGGCGGTAAATTATATGTCATTAACACTACAGGCCATGTGCTATGAGAAACACTCATGATTCTAAAAGGATTAAAACCATCAGA
The DNA here is from genome assembly GCA_024138025.1 of Combretum micranthum. Classification (NCBI taxonomy): domain Eukaryota; kingdom Viridiplantae; phylum Streptophyta; class Magnoliopsida; order Myrtales; family Combretaceae; genus Combretum; species Combretum micranthum. Next base: position 1,068,418 of record JAMXBD010000207.1, on the reverse strand, counting down.
TGTTAAAGCAAGCCTCACATTACGAGAATCTAAGGCAAACTCAGGGTCAGTTAAGTCAAAATTTTCCATGCCTCTCCATCAGCTGGGTTTCTTAACTTTCCGTCACTAATTCTCTCATTCTTATGCCATCTTATAAAATTAGCTTTCTTTGAAGACAAGAACAATCTTTGCAATCTTGGGATCAAGGGAAAGTGCCTTAGAACCTTGCTTGGAATCCTAGTTTTCTTAATTAAGGCATCGTTACCATCATTGGCACTTAAATTACAACTTTCTTTCCAACGAGATGTACCACATACTCAACAAAAATCTCTACTCTCATCTTCCTTCCAATATAACATGCAATCATTTGGACATGCATGTATTTTCTTATAATCAAGTCCAAGGTCTTTAACCATGTTCTTAGCATGGTTAAAAGATTTAGGAAGCTTTGCTTTTGGAAACGCTTCATGTAACTCTTTCATAAGAGCATCAAAACATGCATTACTCATTCCATGAAGACATTTTAAAAGGTACAATCGAATAGTAAAATAAAGTTTTGAAAATTTCTCACATCCAGGATATAATTCTTCATTGGCTTCTTTAAGTAGATTAAAGAACTTTATAGTATTTGTATCAGGCCCATCTGAAACTCTATCATCAGGTTCATTTGCAACAAAAGTATCATGTATTAATCCTTGCATATCATCAAATCCATCTCTTTCATCTCTATCAATTTCATTGCTATTACTTTGTGATGATGATAAATCTTCCCCATGAAAAATCTAATCTGTATATATTGTATCAAAACCTTTCAAGATCAGATGTTCTAAAACATCATTTCTCTTTAACTAGTTATTGTTATTGCATCTTGAACAAAGACAGAAAATTTCGTTCCCTATGGCTGCATTGGAGGAAAATGCAAAATCCAGAAAATTTCCAACTCCTTTGATGTATGTTGAACTTGATATTGATTCAAAAATCCAACTTTTATCCATAATTTAAAATGAATTTTCACAATCAACACTATGAGTATCTCTAGTTGAAAATAGGTAAAGAAAAATATAAAATGAGAATGAATGTACATGGATTTTGTTAGCCTCCTCTTTGTTAGGGTTTGTTGAATAATTTGTTTTCAACTATGTAAAGAAGCAAAAATCATTATTTATATATCTTTTCAAATATTCATATATAATGGCCAATTAAAGCTAAGATTACATGACGATCATAATGATTTTACATAACTATAAATTGTATGTTAATCTTATAAATATCTGATAAAAATATTTTTCAAATATTAGCACCTACACTTAATACATCCATTCTTATTTTTTTCAGTTATAGGGTTTTCATGCAATTAGTTTATTGTACTAAATCCATTGATTGTGTTTTTAAGTGTATCTAAAATCTATAATTATCTTTAATGTAATCTTTCAAGTATTCACAATGTTTTCAAGTGTATCTAAAATCTATAATTATCTTTAATGTAATCTTTCAAATATTCACAATCCAATGCATAGATATTTTTCTACTGTGGTGATCAGCATTGTGGAATTTGAATTTGATTTAGTATAGAGATGCATATCATGAAATTTTCAGATGTTTATCTTCTTCAACTCTATAGTATAACGATAATTGAATTGTATGAATCAAATTATCCACAATGATAGAACAATGATTTCCCTATAAAAATACTGTCATTACATTAAAATTATGAAAAAATCACCTTAGTCTTAAAATTTAACATTAAATAGATTGCATATCTATTCAATTTAATGTTGTAACTAAAAAGATAAAATACTCACTTAAAAACCAATAACAATGAACAATTTAATAACATATCTTTATAATAATTATAAGTATGGTGAAGTTAACTATTATTTAATTACATAATATATATATATATGTATATTCTATGTCATTTCTCTAACTTATATATAAAATAATGCATTGCTTCTAAAGGATGTCAACCCTTCAACTTATAATGCAGTATTCAGATTATATAATGCAAAAATTGTAACTCATTTATAAATAATTGTTCCTTTCATAAAACTTATGTGTCTTTCTCTTACTTTTGCTCATCTTCTCACGTCTCTGCATTTTCTGAATATTTGAAATTTAATGTATAGCATAGATAATTCTTCCCTCTCAATTATCGAACTACCATGTATAATTGCAAAAATAAATAAATAAATACATAAATAAATATGTAAGTTAATTCCATTCCTTTTTTATTTCCTAAAAAACTACTTTTTGTTCTAATATGCATCTACTCACTTTTTTTTTATAATTTCTCCCCCTACATTATTGTAGTTTTTGACTTTCATTATGAATTGAATGTAAATTTCGTGATATTTATGTAATGTTATAATAAATAAATATTATTTTAAGTGTTTTATTTATTGTTTTACAAGAAGAAAAAACAAACTAAATAAATATACGTGAGTGGTCTATTACAACTACATGTTATATGACATAATTTCTCAAAAATTTACCGCTATGATCAGTTTTTCACTTATATTTATCTTATATGCCTAGCCAATAATGATTTCATTTCAATTATCTAACTACCAAAGAAATTACATATAGAAGTTAATCTCATTCTCTTTTTTCCTTTCATTTTTATTTCTGTAAATTACATTAAGGCATATGTTTGGTATTATATATAAATTTGTTTTTTCAATATGTAATGTATGTGGACTTATTAATTGTTTAAGCAGTGTTATAATAAATTAATATTATTATTAGTGTTTTATATATGTATTTATTTATAATTTTACAAAATGGATCAATAACCGTTAACTTTTACAAAATATACGCCCAAATAAAAATGCATGTGTGGCCATATGTTGCTTAATATGACAAATTTTTTAAAAAATTTTCCATTACTATCAATTTTTCTCATTTTTATCTTATATGACTAAACAATAATGATTAGTAAAAAGGAGATTAATATGTGTAACACTTATATTTATCATCTGCACAAGCAATAGGGTACATTACTGCTAGTATATATTAAACTATGTTGATTAATTATGAAAATAACCTCCATTTTAAAGATTTTTCATACATTAGATTTCCTTGTTTCAATTTATTACTCAATACAAATTGTTCATAAAATTTCTAGCAATAGAATATCTACATAATTGAAATTTATAAAATTAGATAAGTTTCAATTATATTATCGACAAATTTTGTGGAACTATAAACTTAATTTTAGCTTTTAATGAAAAAAAGAAAAAAATTAAATAAAAGAGGATTTGAAGTTATCCATCCTTCATCAATGATGATCATTTAAAATTCTCTTTCCTCGATTTTAAAATATAACAAATAAGATTAATTCCTTAACAACTTCTACGGTCCTACGATGGGACGGTAACCCTAATGTTATAAATATAGATATATTGATTGTTTAAAAAATTATTGTAAAAAATTTAACGGCTTTGATCATGATTAAAATATATCTAAATCGTTTAATGATATGATAGACCAGTCATCAGGATTATAGAATTTTCCATTCTTTTATAACATATATAAATTGTCATGTTCTTCTTCCTTCACACTCTCCCTCTCATTTTTTTTTTCTCCTTCTAAATTTTAATGATTTGATCTATTTCAACAATCCACAATTGGATAAAGTGTATAATATATATACATATATATATATAAGATAATTATGTTATATAATAATTTACATGTTACGACTATTACTACTAATTATATATTATATATATTATAATATATATATGTTAATAGCAATTTATATACTTAATGCATATTATAATATGTATAATATATATAATATATTATATATATTACAATTTATATCTATTATAATTATTGTACGTCACAACCACAAAGTTTATATATGTTATTTATATTTTTATATGCATACGTGTGATTGTGTATATATATACATTATAATATGCAATGCATAATATTATGTCTATGTTATTGGTTATTTTAATGAGTGAAATATAATATAATATATAACATGCGTTATACATCATGTTATCTGTATGAAAAAATTTTGTATGAAAAGTATATTGCAATAACATATTTGTGCTATAGAGTAGCATAATTTATGTTATACAAACGTATTAATATTATGATTATATATTTATTGTACCTTAATTTTAAAAATATGATATGATGTATAATATTATATTAGCGCAACTATTTTGATTAATTCTTAATATGAAATATTTGCAAGATGATAAGAATTATAAAATTTGTGAAACTTAAAACAAAATAAGAAGTTCAATAAATTAGATAAGATTTTAATCTAATAAGATAGATTTCAATATTTCACATAATATAATCAGAAAAATTGGAGAAGTATAGGAAATAAAACCTCCGTGTATTCAAATATATTAAGTTGTTTTATATTAACAGAACTTTTTTTAATATAAAAAGTGTTGAGTTAGTAGTAGTTATTATCTAAAACTTTCTTCGTTAATGTAATAATTAAGTTAATATTGCATATTATGATTAATATTGCAACAATTTTAATTGGTCGCACCATTATAGCAATAACTTTTTCCTATTAGTTGGATGTTCTTATGCTATAAAGCAACACCTTTATAAATTATCACTAAAACTCAATTAGTTATGGTAATAACTTATATAAATTGTTGCATTTATTTAAAAATCATTAGCAACAAAATATATTTGTTACCATAATATTGCATTAAAGTAATTGTAAAACTCGGTTTTCCTAGTAACCAAGTAAACTTCAGAAATCGGAAACCAAAACCCTAAACCGGATTAGTTTAAGCTTGAAAGGGAAACCTAGGAACCTTGGATCCGGCTTTTCTTCGATTTCAACTAAAAGAATTTTTGTGAAATAAATTAATGTGAAATGTTGTTCTAAAGTATAATTCAAACCATAAAAAGATCTGTTTTTGAAAAATTTTCCATTCCGGGCCTTTCCGAGCTCCATTACTGGAAAACGAGCCTCGGAACTAGAAATTCAGAAAAATATTCTAGAATACTCTTTAGAAATGAAATTTTATAAGGATTTCAAAAATATACGTTTTATAATTTTTTAGGTTATAAAAATTACAGTTATAGCATTTTTCCCGTATTTTTTTTACTACCGCTAAAGTAAATGTCTTGTCTACTATTTATTACTATTCACAAGTATAACCTACTACACACACAACCCATACCCTAGTCTTACATCCTTATAAACACTCAGTTATATTTTCTTTTCCAAGAAATTTTTGTCTTTTAACAAATTATTACATTTAATACTTTTTATTACATAAATTAAAAATTAAAACAAATTCAAATCCCTCTCTCTCATTTCCCCTTTGTGGCCGGCGCATAACCTCCCCAATTACCCTTTATTTGTTTTATTTTTCTTCTTTTATAATATAAAATAAACCTTAAATCACTTAATATAAATAATCCTTTTCTTTTCTCTCTCTTTCATTTTCATTTCATTTGTTCAAAACTCTCTCCATTTTCTCTCCCTATTGCCATGACTCTCACCACCCCATCACACACACACACAAGCTTCATTTCTTCTTCATTTCTCCACCAAATCCAACTTTAGGTGATGAATCTTAAGCCTCTCTACCATTTAGTCTTGTAATGGCAAGATTATTCATGAGCATTTTCACTCTAAGCCCCCATGAGCATTTACTAAGGATAAGAAAATGCTAATACATGAGTATCAATCCATCACAAGAGTGGATCTTGTGTTTAAATATGTTTTCATCAAATGATTTTCATGTTCATGCATGTAAAAGTAGAGTAAAGTAGAGATCTTGCATAAAAATCTATATTCATGCTTTTAAACTTCATTTCATACATCATAAGTAGTAGATCTTGCTTTTAGATGCTTATACCATATTTGACATTTATGATCTCATGGATATTTTGTGTTTTCATGCATTAATGCTCCTAAAGGCTTTGTTTTGTGTACATAGATGTTGTAGTTGGTAGATCCTTAAGTAAATAAGACAAGGAACTTTAAAAGGAAAAGTTTTTGTTTGAAATGTTCAAAGACAAATTCGTATGACTTCAAAGTTATATTTTAAAAACCTTTTTATCAACTCTAAAACTCATGTTTTATGTGAAAAATGAAGGGTATATGTAATAGATATCATTAAGAAATGATTTTTATAAGTTGAAATGAGTTTTGATGAGATTAATGTGTAAAACAAAGAGTAGAAACAAAATAGGAAATTTTGAGTACTAGTCTACTTGTGAAATTCGTAATTTTGGATGATGATCATAAAAACACCTATTTTCCAAGCTCAAAATGAAAGTTTTATGTAATAAATGAAGTCCTTAAGTAATAGGTATAGTAAAGCCTTAAATTTTAATGCATTAAACAAGTTTTTTCCAAAAGAATCATTCAAAAATTAAATTTCTACAAGTTCGGATTTTTGAATAAATCCTCTTTGAAAACATATTTACAAAGTGTAAAATGCAATTTTTTATGTAGCAATGAAGGCCTAAGTAATAGGTATAATGAAGACTCAATTTAAACAAGGATAATTTGATTTTCTTAAGAAAATAAATCCAAAACAAATGGAATGATCAAAGTTAGGAAACTAGTTCTCTTGAAAGTAAATAGTCATGGAGTTTTACAAACAAAAGTTTCTTAAATTTCCTTTTAGTAAATAATGTTAAGAGCACGCATGCATCAAGTTCACAAAACTATTTTTCGGAATTAGAAATTTCGACCAATAAGAACTGATCAGATTAATTCATGAACTAAACATTTTTGAAACTTGAAAATAATGTTAGGAATAGATAGATCTTTCTAAGTAGATAAAAATCGGTATATAATATGCTCAATTCCGAGTTAAAATGAGTTAGATATGATCATTTGAAGTTAGGACTTTAACTTATGCGAAAATTGACAAACTTAGTAGCTAGAATTGTTAAGTTTATTACAACTTCATAAGAGATACTCATTGAGTGTATTCCTTGTACTTAGGTGATTTGGAGGATGGATTTCCACTCCTCGAGGACTACTACGACTAGTGGATTTCTCTCTATGGCCGAGTGAGTTTAATTCTTAAATAGTTGTGCTCATGTATGTGTTTGTAGTCATAGTGGCATTAGAATTAGGGAAAAGATAAAATAGAGCTGAGTTGTGATCTAATCTGGTTGAATGAATATTAAGAATATCGAAACAAGACTTGTTGTGAACATATTGTATGAGCTAGTATAGACTTGAATTGTCTGAAATTCTCTATGATCGCTCTTAACTTACCTAATTCACATGCCACGATTATATGAATAAACTGTACATGCATATCACGTAGTGAGTCACATTGCATTGGCTGATATACTTTTGGTGGGACATGTAAACCCCGAAAACTTCCATCATACGATACGACCCTAGACTAGAAATTATGGGTTGACTAGTAACCTTAGGAGTTAATTAGAAACTCTAGTTTAGATAGATACTTTAAATTTGATCGGTTTGGGACTCATAAACTTTATAAAAGGACTTTTTTGACCCCAATTGATTCCAAAAACAAGATTTCATATTCCGAGTTAATAATTCAGGTTGTGATCAAAGGAAACTTCAAATCCTAAACCCGAATCCTTGTCAAACAGACAAATTATATAGGAAAACCTAAATATGGGTGTTAAGTAATTACCTTAGTATTCCATAGAGACCGGGAATTAAAACAAGGTATAGTAATGAACCTATATTTGCATTGGAACCCTAAAACTTGAGAGTTCTAGTCAGTAATAAACTACATTGATAAGATTTCATAGTGAGTATCCAAATCTAATATATATAACTAGTATAGCCTATATATTAGTAGTAATATTACAAAAATGACACAATAGGGTTTTAGTTAGGAAATTATGATCTCAAGATAAACTGTTAGGATTATAAATACCCAATAAAAACATAAACTGATGTATAACTTGAGATCTAGACCTCAAATATAGAATTGAATCATACTAATATTCGAATTAGGGTTTTCTAAAGCTCTTGGAGCCTGAAACGAAAATTGACCTAAAAAGCTTATAAATCCTAAATCGCGTAGGATAAATTTTTCTTAAACAAATAGATACGTACTATTAAAACTTAAATTTGTACTTTTTGTTAAACTAAACACCTTATAGGATTCATTTAAGACCTTTGTACATATACATTTACATATATAAGCTAAAATATACCCTAATAATGTAATAAACTACCCGAAAACTTAACTAAACAATATCTAACTAATATATAATTAATATATATATATTTGCAACTTGCTGGAGATGGTTTCTACTTGTTTTGGAGGGCTGTGATTCTCTTGAAGGATGTGAGCCGAATTTCTTCAATAATTTGCATGAAAGTCAATCCTAATCCTCTCCTAAGCCAATGGAAACATGACAAATCACCCTTGTATTAATGACAATAGAACAAACTACTTAAACCACACCAAACAAGAGCAATTCATTTCAGATTTGAGGAAGAAATGTGGCCAAAAACTTGCACTTCGTTATATATATATATATATATAAATATATAAGCAAATGAACTCGGATGGACAAGCAAACGAATTCCAAACCTTCTCAAACCTTCCAGAATTCATCTACATCTTATTAGGTGTCGAACCAACCCAGAAAACAACTTTTAAACCCTCGCACCAACCCAGTTCAAGAATTCGAACAAAAACCTGGAAAAAACGCTCGAAAATAAGCTTAAGGTAAGTCAATCTTTTTCCGCGAATTTTCTTTCAGTTTTAAGGATTGAGACTGACTCTTAGACATCTTAGGAAGCTAACCAAGGCCACTAGGAGCTTCGAATTTCATCGAGAGGTCACAACGAAGGTAATATTCCTAAACCCTAGCCGAGTTTGATGATTCAAAATCATGGATAACATGTTGTTTTTGTATAGTTTTTCTTGGATATTTAAGTTAATTAGGTTCCTAGGAGTCGTTTGGATCCAAAATCCTGACGTTTTGATGTCAGGATTCGCCGGAAATAGCCGCGGCTCATCGGGGAAGACGATGAACAGTGCTCCCCGATGAGCACGGGCTGGGTACACGGGCGTGTATAACCCGTGTACCCCTCGGCCAGAAATAAAAAAAAAAAAAAAGAAAAGAAAAACGAAACTAAGTATATATAATTATATAATAAATAATAATTTAAATAATTTTAGAATGTTTATTAATTTTCCTGCATTTATTTATTTTTCTGGAATAGTAATAGTAATATTATAGTATAATAATATTAAATCCGAAATTTATTTATTTATTTATTTAAATTTAAAAAAAATAAATTATTTTTCTAACTTTATTAAATATAGGATGTTTAAATATTTAATCTATTATTATTAATCTAAAAAGATTTTTTTTAGAAATATAAATTACTTTGTTAAGTAATTTCCGCATAATAGATTTCTAATTATTAATATCCTTAATATTATTAAAAGAATTTGTAGAATTTCGAAAATATTATTTCTGAAATAATAATAAATATGAATATAAGACTAAAATTACTTTAGTAATAATATTAATTAAAGTATAAGACAATTAGTATAATTCTTAAGGTGATGGAATATAATTATTCCATCTAAGCTATTTTCGAAAATTTTATTATTATTATTATTATTATTATTATTATTATTATTATTATTATTATTATTATTATTATTGTTGTTGTTGTTGTTGTTGTTGTTGTTATCATTATTGTTATTAGTATTATTGATGTTATAATTATTTTTGGTGCTATTATTGATGATAATTATTAATATTCTTATGATTTACAAAAAGAGAAAAATAATTTCGAAAATAGTTATAATTAAGTTAATAAATTCTTTTATTAGTGAGTATGTTTTCATAGAAAGATATATATATGTATAAATTATGAGTTAGTGAATACTAAGTATATACTAGAATATTTATATATAAATAGATAACAATGAAAATTTAAATACTCCAAATTTGTGAGTATAGGAACATCTATACTTCATAAGAAAAATTTATTAAGTAATTTAAAAGAAACTGATATTTTTGGACAATAAAAAAATGAATTAACGAAGTTATTAACTTTCCAAATACCCAATTGATAGATTCACATATCCAACCAGAACCAATACAATAAAACTGTGAGTACAAGGATGTAGAACTTAGAGCTATTTCGAAGGAATTAGCTAAGAATAAAATAGAGACCCAACCAACCATTAGGACATTTAAATATTCATAAAAACTAAATTGTATAGTCTAGAATTTTAATATTTATATAATTTATCTCAATAGGTGACTCGGGTATTGGGGAGGACCTACCTGAAGATTACTACGATTAAATAGGATGGGCAGGTGAGTGACTCAGTCTTATTATATTGGTTGTGCTTGTACTAGTAGTGAACCTTAAATAAAAAGATAATGAAAATTGGTGATCTGTTTGAAATATGAAAGTTGTGTATTGTATTCCATTGATTGCCATGTCACTCTAAAATAAGTGATAACACAATTGCATGTATCTTGATTATGTATGTAGTATCTAATTGAGTGTCTGTATTGCTTGATCACCCCCAAATTGATTAAAAACTACTGGTACCATAATGGAAAATAATCATGCATTACATACTATGCATAAAAAGCATTGAGTAAGTGGTAGCCTACTACGTGTTAGTTTCTCGGATCTCTGATAATGCTTGAATTATCTAGGCCAGAGAGCTAGTAGTTAATTGCAAGATTACCTTTGTTCTGTTAATACCATAGGAACTACATGGTAAACGAAGGACGCCGCTTATGGTATTACATGGGAATAACTAACACTTAGTGGAGTTTCTAAAGCTAAAACAGGAAATAAATAATGAAACATGATAAGTTTAAAGAGATAATTAAATTTGAGATTATTATTTCCTGAAAGCTTAAGTCTCTCCTGGGTAGGTGGACCATAGATTGTGATCCTTCAACCTCGATGGGAGGGCGTAAATCTTCATCCTGTTTAGATTCCGGATTATCCAAGCTTGTAATGTTCATTTGTTTGATTGATGCTTTTCATATGACTGATAAATAACTTGTATGTTATATGTAATAAGTTCTGGTTATTCACTGAGCTTGTGTTATAGCTCACACTCCCACAGTCCTTTCAGGTTCACTCTGCGACCCTGGCTCATTACTAGCAGGAGTATGGTCCCGGTAAGAGATTAGAAACTAGAAGTTTAAAGTTTAGTATAGGGTTAAAATATCTATATCTGTAATAGACTTATGATGCATTTAAAGTGCATTAGAATCATCAACTATGATTGTAAGGACTTATAAAGCATATGATCTCTAATATTATAGTTTGTAATAGTTGTTTACTAATTTACATCTTATATATGTTTGTTTATTCCATCCAAGCAACTAAAAGATCCCGTTTTTGGAAATCATGTCATTCCTAGAAGGTAAACTAATAATGGTGATTGAATGGTTCTTGATTATCATTATTAGAATACCCTCGGGGCGTGACAGGACAAAAGTATATTAGCGGATAGGCGAGAGGGCCTAAGTTAACATTAGGGATGTGAGATCGCTTAAGTTAACGGATGTGGGCTAGACACATAAAACCATCACAATAAAACAACAGAGGTTGTGTAATCAAGAGAAAGAGATCAGGAGTTTGGTTGCATGACTTATGGACCATCCCAACTCCGAATGGAGGGCATAAATCCATTCACATATGACTCTCAGAAAGTCATATGCTTATATGATCATTTGCTTGTGCATTTCATATGGTTGCTAATAACTTATCTGTTATATACTGTTGTTGAGTATTAAATATTTGGAATTGAATCTCACTAAGCCTGTTAGCTTACACCCCGATAGTTTTGTTGTGTTATTTCCATTCTTGGTTATTCCAAGGGAACACTTTTCACAGGGTAATCTTTTGGATGAAAGAGTTTTTGAAGAAGTCGGGACCTAGCTAGAGGCATGGACTTCTAGGAAAATCTCTTTAATATAAACCCTAGTGTTTGTAATATGATTTTAGAATGGATAGACTTCCATTATTAATTTGATGGGGGTATGCCCCATTGACTTTTGTAAAGACTTAATTTGTTTATCTTGTTGTGATTTCTATTCTTAATGCTATTGTATGCCTTCTTAAGACTATTCGATTCAAAGTGTGATCCTAAAAATTATGCAAGTACACCTTACACCCGATATGTAAACTTATGGGATGACTAAGGATGTCATACTTAAGTTTAAATATTGAGTGTGGTGGACTGTCACGTTTTGGGTACCCTTTGGGGCGTGACAGTAATCAAAGCAACAATTGTTACATTGTTGCTTAAATGTGTTGCGTTTAAGTAACTATTTTGGCAACATTATAAGTAAATCGATACAATTAATCTTTTTAAGCAACAATCACTTTGCATGTTGCAATTTTTGTGTTGCCTTAAGTAGTTTTTGGTGTAGTGATGTGAAATTTTAAGGACGGTGTGATTGGTATTATGTTAGTTTCCGATAGCACAAACACATCATACTAATTCCAGGAATTCCATCTTAACTTAGATATCAATGAATGTGAAATCCAACAAAAAATTGCTATCCGAGTAGATGTGTGAATGCTCAAGGGTCATACAACTGCGTGGATCCAAAGAAAAAATTGACAAAAAGAGAAGACCCTAATCTTACATATTAAATTTCATTCATTTGAAATTCAATTTTCAACTTACTTAGAATGGTTGGATCGAATGGATGTTGGTTATCATTAATATGTTTACGTCACCCTTCAAAGGAAACTCTCCGAATTTTAAGTTTTATTCATTTCACTTGCTATTGCATGCTTTTCAATATATATAAAAAAAAAAAAGAATTATATGTCCTACTTAGCATAATTACTTTGAACTTTATTCTTATATATTGTTTTGCACAAGCTCAAACAAATACCACATACTCAAATCCGCTTTACTTGGATATATTAACATCAAATTAGCAAATCTTAATTTCTAAATTTAATTATATAGAAACTACATACTAATGTAAATAAATTTAAATTTATTAATTATATAAGTCACAATCTTTAATCCAATTACATGAAGGAAAGATAATTAAGAAAGGACATTACTAGAAGTTGAGAAATGGTTTGAGATATTTTATATGCATTAGTTTTATTTAACTTATAGTTATAGACATCTAACTATGAAGTCTACTAAATTAGCAAATGTTTCTTTTTTTTCTAGTAGCTCAGTTGGTTTATATTGCTAAGTGAGACTAAAAAAATAGTGATACTTTAAGTATGACCCATAATAAGTGTGCATTTAACAATGTAAGGCATCTAAGGTATGTTGGAGCAATATTATTTTTTAAGTAAATAATTATATACAACCTTTAAACATCCGGTTTGATTACAAATATGAAAGAAATTCAATTCATGGTTAACAGATCTCATCCCTAAATATTTTGTTTATGGTGCCTATTAGCATTTTGGGTTCCAACGACATCTTTTAAAGTATGACTATATTTTTAAAAGTTAAAGTGTTAATTTATGTTGTTGTGCACTTGCCTCCCTCCCCTTCCCAATAGATGCAATTAAGAAATGTTACTATTGCAAAAATAATACTTCTTCTACAATTACTTCAACAATCAATCCACTATTCTATCTATTACCGGAATCAATATGTTTTCTCTATTTCATTTTTAGTTTATGCCTTAGTTCTATTCATGTTTTTCTTCTTAGAGAACTTAACTTACTATTTTACCGTAAAAGTCTCCAATAATATACTATTAAACACATATTATAAAGCATCACCCATATATATAGATCAAACAATATATAATTGCAATAAGAAAAAGAGCTAAATAGGAGTAGAATGTCAAAGCAACATGCAAATTTTTGTGATATGGAGGTTAAATAGCATCTAGAACTTTAGTTTAACTAACTCGCAGTCTTATTTTTTCTTTCCCTTGACAATAGTCTAAAAAAGGAAAGGTTGGTGATGAAGATACAATTGCACTAAACTTTCTTCAACAAATTCAACTTCCTGAAGGGATGATCATTTGAAATAAAGCTAAGAAGCTTCTAGAAGCTTTCCAACGATTTGTGCATAAATTTGTGGAAAATTACTCAATGTTTGCCAATGTTGACTTAGAACTAGAAATGATGACATTTATTATTGGTTTTTGTAGCTTTGGAAGAGAATGCAACATAACAAGTGGAACTAGCTCAAGAACTAGCTAAAGAATAGTTTAAAGCTGCTAGCTTAAAGATTCAATGCCGCTAGCCTAAGGCAGTACACGATCAGCTTTCTTTCAAGCATCGCAAGACCTGTGCCTCACCAATGTACACCATCAGCCATCATTTGTATGCCACCAGCTTTACGAGTTATGTTGGCAGCTTTTAGTCTACTTTGAAGATGATCAGTAGCGAATCTTCTAAAGCTGGTGTTGTTCTAAAAGGCTGCCAGCATAGAATTTAGGACGTCGACGTTCTTATGCGATAGACTTTTCTTGTTTGTGTCTTTTGAGTTTCCATTTAGGTTTTATATATAGGCCTTTGTATCTTGTTTTAAAACAGATTACTTTTAATTGAAATCAAATTGAGAGAAATCTTTCTCTTTAAGTTCTTTTGAGAACTTGTCAATTCTTCAAGAATTTGAATTCTTATTGCATTCTTTGATTATACCAAGGTTCTTGGTTGGTGTTTCCTACAAGGTCGAGATCTCCATATCAAGGTTCTTAGGATTACTCAACTAACTGGTCAAGGTCATTCTATCAAATTATACCAAGGTTCGTGGAGTTTTAGATCTAATTCTAAATATTTCACCACCTTAAGGTCCACTTTTGATTCTTAGAGTCCGGGAAAATTGAAGATCTATGTCTTACACCCATTAGTTGGGTAGGGGTAATAAAGTGGGAATTGCATCTTATCAATCTACCTTCTTTTAATTTTCATAAATTTATCATGCTAAGGCATTATAACCAATTAATAACGATTAAGACTATAAATAAAATGATGATATTACAATAATTTCACAAGATGTTTTATGAATCTAATCAACCTCAATCAATGATTTGTAAATTAATTCAAATTGAGAAGACCTAAATCTAAGAAGACAACTTATGTTTTTATGTACTAATTTTCAATCTTATGAAGAATGACAACCATTCTCTATGAAACCTTGTATGGACCTGACAAATTAAAATAACAAGAATCAACTTTAAAAAGAATATTAAATTGAAAATTAAGCAATCTAAAATACTAACTAAAAATTAAGTAAATTTAAAATGCTAACTAAGAAAAACACATGCCATTGATATTTAATCAAATCATTTAATAATTCGGTAATTGGATAGATTACACTGAAATGTTATAACATTTAGAAGTTCATTTAAGGTCACAATGTTTTGAGTGGTGTCACATCCCTACAAGGTATCTTAGAAATATGATGCATCATGTACAAACCAAAATTATATATATGGGTATTCAACTGTCTATTTCAGAGAGATACATAGACATCACACTTGTAGAATAATCCGTGGTGTGAATAGTTGTACAGGATAAAAAGTTGTTTAGAATAAGAAAAACTAGATATATATAAGATATAAATAAGAATTACACTTCATGAAACTTGCACTAAGTTCGTAACTATTACATCATAATATTTCTTAACTAAAATTCTCAAAACTTCTTTACAAATAACTTCAAATCCCTCTCCATCCCAAAATTGTTCTCATATTCCTTTGAATCCTGAAATCAACAACCAAATAGGAGTCTAAACTCAACTAGCTCAGTGAGTAACTTGATCTTAACGCTTTTCAAACAATATAAACAAGTTTAATTATCAAATATATGCAATGGTACACTCAGTCATATGAGAATACACAGTTTGGATGACCAGAATCCAAACCAATGGAGATTTACGTTCTCTCTAGAGGTTGAAGGACCAACTTCAGTATCACGCCCAGGAAAATCTACAAACTAAGGAAGGGGGTTTTCTTTTCTCTAGTTCATTGTCATTTACATATTTATTATCAACATAAACTTAAACTTCTCCTTGTACATAACTAAGGAGGGAGGATTTCTTTTTAAAACTAATTTGTTCTCATATATATATGTATGTATTAATGTAAGAAACATACCCACCACTTCACTTTAGAACCTTAGAAACTCCGTAAGTACTATCTTTCCATACTAGCCCTCATCAAACGACATCCTTCAAGCCTACTTAGTTCCTATAAAGCTAGTGACCCTATGATAACCCTCACCAGATTTACTGGATTTCCCTAGGCATTACCATAGAATAGGAATGATAATACGTGACATGCATATTGCATAAATGCTAATGTAAGGTATGCATTCGTGCAATGTGTGTTCGATTTAATTTAGTGGTTAGTTAAAGTTTATATCAGGTCACTTGGTGATCAAACAAATTTCACAAACAATCCATCGTACACATTCATCGGTCAATATAAATCAACCATTTTTGCTTTTGTGATTGAAGTTTAACAAACATTCAATCATCATACAACATGCATTGTACCCATCCTCATACACAATCAATTATTGTTATAATTAATTTTGGGTGACTAATTTACAACCACAACCAATGTGATAAGATCAAAGTCACTTGCCTGATGTCCAAGCTAAGGCATAAAAATCTTTTAGTAAATCCAAATATTGAGTCATGTTTATTTCTCCTATGAAATAAGATAATAAACACTCATAATTTCATGTTCTATATTAATCTACATTTAATTTCCTTATCAACTTAGTATTCATTAAGTCTATTAAGTTAAGATGTATTTAAATCTTTTTTATCAGTCTAATTTTATTTAATAGTAATTAATCTAAATTTTACACAATATATGCATTAACACTTATGTTTAAGGCTATATGCAAACACACACACACACACACACACATATATATATATATATATCAAAACATACTTAATAATAGAACACATCATCCTCACATGTTTAGTGCTTCCTATGACATATGCATTACTATTAAAACAAAATGAATAATATGATGCATCATATTCATGTTCATCGAAGTCATTTTCTAGAAATACATATTTAAGACAATTCACTTCCTTTAATAAATAAGAACTAATATTCCATGATTACATCTAAGTCATTTACAAGTTACATTTATATTAGCTTAACCTAGCCAAACTGAAAAAACTTAGTTATTCTAGTTCATTTTTGTTTGCTAAAGCTCATTAAGTCAATTTGAACATAGATTTACTAATTAAGTCTATAATAACCTTAACTTAACCAAATTGATTAAAGTTAATGTAAGGACCCGCTATCACCCCTATATTTGAAATAGGCGATAACAGTTCCCCAACCACATATAACCTATAAGATTATATGTAAGGTTATCTAAAAGAATTGTTTGAGAAATTGTTTATCTAATTCCATATAGATAATATAATAGAAATCATAATTTTTCTAAACCTTAAACAAAATTACACTACTTCATTACTACATATTTTGCAAAGGAAACAACTTAATTCCTACATAGCTAAGTACGTATATATATATATTATATATTACACCCAAAGGCTTCTTACAAGCCTTAACAAAACCTTCAAAACACAACCCAAACTAAGACTTTAGTTACATTACCAACAAAAGAAATCACATCTAGTCTATTACAATTATAGGGTTCCATTGAGTCCATGGTTAACTCTAATCCTCCAAACCATCAAGAAAATCTTCAAAGTTGGTTCCGTACCCTATACTCGCATAGAACTCATTGGAGTCATCACCTGAAATGGATAAAATATGAACCAAAGGCCCAGTACACAAGTAACGAATACAAATGCAAAGTGTGTCACACATTCTTAGACTAAATGTATTATGCAACAATCAATTGTTTATTGTTAAATCTTTAGTTAGTAAAACAACATGAGAGTATTCAAACTCCGGACAACAGGGATCTAGTATTACGTCCGCCTCCCTGAGTGGTCCCTACTGTTCATACAGATTAGGCAGCTGTAAACCCTGAAAACTCCCATAATATGAAACAACTTTAGATTAGAATTTATGAACTGACTAGTAAACCTAGAGGTTAACCAGAAACCCTAAGTTAGATAGATAATTCAAACCTGGCCGGTTTGGGATCCATAAACTTCATAAAAGAACTTCTTTAATCCCAATTGATTCCAAAAACGGGATGTCGAATCTGGAATTGATAATTCAAGGTATGATCAAAGGAAACTTTAAATTTCAAAACCGAATCCTTGTCAAACAAATAGATTAAACGGAGAAAACCTAAATATAGATATTAAATGATTACTTTAGTATTCAATAGAAACCTGGAATTAAAACAAGGTATAGTAACAAACCTATATTTGCATTAGGACCCTAAAATTTGAGATTTCTAGTCAGTAATAAACTACATTGATAAGATTTCATAGTGAGTATCTAAATCTAATACATATAACTAATTTAGCCTATATATTAGTAGTAATATTACGTAAATGACTCAATAGGGTTTTAGTTAGAAAATTGTGATCTTAAGATGAACTGTGAGGATTATAAATACCTAATAAAAACATAAACTGATGTATAACTTGAGATCTAGACCTCAAATATAGAATTGAATCATACCAATATTCGAATTAGGGTTTTCTAAAGCTCTTGGAGCCTGAAACAAAAATTGACCCAAAAAGCTTATAAAACCTAAATCGCGTAGGATAAACTTTTCTTAAACAAATAGATACGTACTATTAAAACTTAAATTTGTACTTTTTGTTAAACTAAACATTTTGTAGGATCTATTAAAGACCTTTGTATATATAAACTTACATATATAAGCTAAAATATACCCTAATAGTGTAATAAACTACCCGAAAACTTAACTAAATAATATCTAACTAATATATAATTAATATATAAGTATAAAAACAACTTGCAGGAGACGTTATATATGTTTTGAAAGGCTGTGATTCTCTTAAAGTAAGTGAGCCGGATTTCCCTCAATAATTTACATTGAAGTCAATGTACATCTAACCTAAGCCAATACAAATAGGCCAAATCACCCCCACATTAATTATAAACCAACAAATGAATGAATGGACAACAAACAAGAGTAATTCGTTTCAAATTTAGGGAAGAAACGCGGCCGAAAATTTGCACTTCGTTATATATATATATATATATATACCTTAACGAATTTAAATGGACAGGTAAACGAACTTCAAACCTTCTCAAACTTTCCAGAATCCATCTACACCTTATTAGGAGTCGAACCAACCCAGAAACCGATTTCTAAACGCTCGCATCAACCCAGTTCGAAAATTTGAATAAAAACTGGGAAAAACGCATGAAAACGAGCTTAAGGTAAGTGATTCCATTCCGCGTGTTTTCTTTCAATTCTAAGGATTGATACTGACTCCTAAACATCCTAGGAAGCTAACCGAGTCCATTAGGAGCTTCGGATTTCACCGAGAAGTCACAACGAAGGTGATTATCCTAAACCTTAACCGAGCTTGATGATTCAAAATAGTGGGTAGCATGTTGTTTTTATATTGTTTTTCTTACATATTCAAGTAGATTAGGTTCCTAGGAGTCTATAGGATCCAAAATCCCGACGTTTTAACGTCAGGATTGGTCGGAATCGGCCGCGGCTCATCGGGGAAGACAATGAACAGTAATCCCCGATGAGCACGGGGTGGGTACACGGGCGTGTTTAACCAGTGTACCTCTCGGCCAAATTTAAAAAAAAAAAAGAGAGAAAAGAAAAACGAAACTAAATAAATGTAATTATATAATAAATAATAATATAAGTAATTTTGGAATTATTATTATTATTTCTGCATTTATTTATTTTTGGGAATAGTAATAGTAATATTATAGTATAATAATATAAAATCAGAAATTTATTTATTTATTTATATTTAAAAATAAAATTATTTTCTGACCTTATTAAATGTATGATGTTTAAGTATTTAATCTATTAATATTAATTCAAAAACAATTTTTAGAAATATAAATTACTTTTAATAAGTAATTTAAGTATAATGGGTTTTCTAACTATAATTATTAATATTTTTAATATTATTAAAAGAATTTTTTTAAAATTTTCGAAAGTATTATTTCTTAAATAATATAAATATAAGACTAAAATTATTTTAGTAATAATATGAATTAGAGTGTAAAACAATTATTATAATTACTAGTGTGATAAAATATAATTACTCTATCTTATCTATTTCGGAAATTTTATTATTATTATTATTATTATTATTTTATTATTATTATTATTATTATTACTTTTATCATTGTTATTAGTACTATTGATGTTATAATTACTTTTAGTATTATTATTGATAATAATTATTAATATCCTTATTATTTACGAAAAAGAGAAATAATTTCGAAAATAATTATAATTAAATTAATAAATCCTTTTATTAGTGAGTATATTTTCATAAAGATGATATTTAACTAATTTATAGAAAAATATATATGTATAAATTATGAGTTTAGTGAATACTAAGTATATATTTAAATATTTGTACATAAATAGATAACAATGGAAATTTAAATAATCCAAAATTGTGAGTATAGGAATATTTATACTCTATAAGAAAAATTTATTAAGTAATTAAAAAGAAAACTAATAGTTTTGGACAATAAAAATGAATTAACTAAGTTATTAAACTTTCCAAATACCCAATCAATAAATTCAAGTATCCAATCAGAATCAATAAAATAAAACTGTGAGTACAATGATTTAGAACTTAGAGCTATTTCGAAAGAACAAGTTAAGAATAAAACAGAAACCCAACAAACCATTAGGACACTTAATTATTCATAGGAACTAAATTGTATAATCTGGAAATTTTAATAATTATATTATTTATCTCAATAGGTGACTCGGGTATTGGGGAGGACCTACCTGAGGATTACTACGATTAAATAGGATGGGCAGGTGAGTAACTCAGTCTTATGACATTATTTGTGCTTGTACTAGTAGTGAATCTTAAATAAAAAGATAATGGAAATTGGTGTACTGTTTGAAATATGAAAGTTGTGTATTGTATTCCATTGATTGCCTTGTCACTCTAAAATAAGTGATAACACAAATGCTTGTATCTTGATAATGTATACAGTATCTAATTAAGTGTCTGTAATGCTTGATCACCTCTAAATTAACTAAAAACTACTGGTACCATAATGGAAAATAATCATGCATTACATACTATGCATAAAAAGCATTTGAGTAAGTGGTAGCCTACTACGTGTTAGTTTCTCGGATCTCTGGTGATGCTTGAATTATCTAGGCCAGAGAGCTATTAGTTAATTGCAAGATTACCTTTGTTCTATTAATACCATAGGAACTAAATGGTAAACGAAGGACACCGCTTATGGTATTACATGGGAATATCTAACACTTAGTGGAGTTTCTAAAGCTAAAACAGGAAATAAATAATGAAACATGATAAGCTTAAAGAGATAATTAAATTAAATATTATTATTTCCTGAAAGCTTAAGTCTCTCCTGGGTAGGTGGACCATAGATTGTGATCCTTCAACCCCGATGGGAGGGCGTAAATCTTCATCCTGTTTGGATTCCGGGTTATCCAAGCTTTAATGTTCATTTGTGTGATTGATGCATTTCATATGATTGTTAAATAACTTGTATGGTATATGTAATAAGTTTTGGTTATTCACTGAGCTTGTGTTTTAGCTCACACTCCCACAGTCCTTTCAGGTTCACTTTGTGACCCTGGCTCATTACTAGCAGGAGCATGGTCCCGGTAAGAGATTAGAAGCCAGAAGTTTAAAGTTTAGTATAGGATTAGAATATTTATGTCTATAATAGACTTTTGATGCATTTTATGTGCATTAGAATCATCAGCTAAGGTTGTAAGGACTTATAAAGCATATGATCCGTAATATTATAGTTGTAATAGTTGTTTACTAGTTTACATCTTATATATGTTTGTTTATTCCATCCAAGCAACTAAAAGATCCTGTTTTTGGAAACCATGTCATTCCTAGAAGGTAAACTAATAATGGTAATCGAGTGGTTCTTGATTATTATTATTATTAGTATACCTTCGGGGCGTGACAGCAGCCCCACCTTCCGGCGTAGCCCGTAATACTAGGGGATCCTGCGTAACGCATCACGGCACTAAGGGGGTTAATATGAGTAGCTCGAATACTCATATCTCCTAAATAATTCTATCCATTAACAAAAAAGTACCCTGCCTCCAATCCAACTTAGAAAAAATGACTACTCTAAACAGTTCATCCAAAAGCTCATCGATAGTGGGTATGGAAAATTTATCCCACACAGTAGACTAATTTAAGGCTCTATAATCAACATAAAACCATCGAGACCCATCCTTCTTTTTAAC
Organism: Combretum micranthum; assembly: GCA_024138025.1. Classification (NCBI taxonomy): domain Eukaryota; kingdom Viridiplantae; phylum Streptophyta; class Magnoliopsida; order Myrtales; family Combretaceae; genus Combretum; species Combretum micranthum. The sequence continues at coordinate 1,046,154 of JAMXBD010000207.1, read as the reverse complement.
TAACAAGATTGGCGATGAAAAGGGGCTAGTGTTAGGCTGAATGATTCTAGGATCCAACATTTCCTGAACCAACTTTTCAATCTCTCCCTTCTGATAATATGGATAGCATGAGGGTCTAACATTAATGGGCTATGATTCATTCTTCAAATGGATATGATGTTGAACATCACGAAGAGGGGGCAATGATGATGTAGTCTCAAAGACACTCTGAGATCTGCCCAATAACTCCTCAAGAGAGTTATTGCAGGTAGTATCAATGAGTGAGTGATCCGTCTGAGCCATTAAACTAAATAAACCAGCAATATGATCACATTTGATCAATTTGCTTAATTGAGGAGTATCAATACGTTTGGGCAAAAGAGAAAAAATGCCTTGTAAGCAAATCTAATGACTGTTCAACACGAAATCCATAGTAAGATGCACATCATTCATAGTGATAGGCCCTAAAGTCTAAAGCCACTAAATACCCAAAACCAAATCCGCTCCTTGAATAAGAAGAACATATAAATCAACATCAATCTGAAATTGTCTAAGAAATAAGGATACTTTCTCATAAAAGCCTTTACAAGTCAGATATTTACCATTTCCAATCATCACCTTAAATGATGAAGTTGCCAATATAGGAAAATGTAATTGTCGAGCTATATGTTCCTGTATGAAGTTGTGAGTGCTTCTTGAGTTAACCAAAATAGAAACTGAAAATCCCCTAATTTGTTCCTCTAAATGAAGGTTTCTAAGAGCTTGAGCTCCAGATAAAGCATGATAATTAATCTCAATAGGAAGGCCAGGAGAGTCTTGTGAAACTATATCAAAATGTGTAACCATCGGTTCCATATCACCCTCACATCATCAGGCTGAATAAACAAAGTTTTCTTTAGAAGTCAGTAGAAGCACTAGGTTGGGAAGATGAGGATGAAGAGAACGTAGATTTGGAGAGAAAAAATTTAGGTTTAAGGGAATTAGGTGGTATATAGGTGGATGAAATGCTGGTCTTTGAAAAAGCATGGTTATGCAGAGGAGGTGTAAAGGATAAAGTGGGATAAGGCAAACTATGTGAGAATTTAGACTCAAAAAGTTTGGCTAAGCTCATGGCTTGGATCAAGCCAGTAGGTTGGATAGCTAAAACTTCCTGTTGAAGTATAGGTTTTAACCTTGAAATGAAGCAATACATTAGAAAACTTTCAGATAAGCCAGTAACATGATTCGACAAAGATTTAAAGGCATGCTGATATTTAGCCATTGTACAAGTTTGAACTAATTTTGAAAGTTTACCCTGTGGATCCTCATACATAGAAGGACCAAAACAATGTTCCATAGCTTTGAGAAAAACAAGCCAAGTAGATGATAGACCACTCCTATATAACCATTGATACCAATCAGCAGCATCATCTTCCATTGCAAAAAGCTGTGATTTTTAATTGTTCAGGATCAAGAACATTATGTAAATCAAAAAAATTGATTGGCTTTAAAAATCCATGATAGAGGGTTATCCCCAAAACGCTTTGGTAAATCCAATTTCATATTCTTCATATAAGAATATTGAGACTCTCCATTACTAGAATGTCCCGTTGGAGAAAATGATGAACTAACAGTAGAATTAGGATTCTGATTAGTCTGATTCTCCATTTGTAATTTAACAAATTGTAAAATTTAATTCACATCAGCCAACAATCCATCGGTTTTAGACTCAAGTGAAAGAATCTTACTTTGATGAGACTGGAGATCTTCCTTGAATTGAGGAAAATCTCGAGTCCCTTCGGCCATGGTAGAAATGGAAGCAACTTAATGGAAAGCACCGGTTGTTAAGCTTTGTCCAAGGCCCAAGCCCACAAGAACAATATCGAAATGAATAAGGGAAACCCCTAGTAAAATTCACTCGCTCTTTCTCTCTCTTCCGATTAGAAACAACTTGAAAAGCAAGTTCTCTCTCTTTTCTTTTGCTCTCGAATGTTCTTCCAAAAATTAGGGTTTTTCAAAGTCTCGCAACTAGAACTCTCAGATGTTAAGAACTAGTTTCAGATCTGTTTGTATATTTCTTACTAACTGTTTGTGATATTCTATTTTGCGAAGAAAATTGAAAAGGAAAGCTCGAAATGATTTCTGGGATTTTCGAGCTTTCAAAGGCTCTTTGTCACTCCCGGAGGGTACCTTAAACGTGGCAGTCCGTCGCATATAATATTAAAGTTAATGAATGACAACCTTAGTTACGTAGGAGCTTCAATATCACATGCAAGGCGTGCTTCCAAGATAGTAGGAGACTCACAGGGGTATTACATTTAAGTAGATAATAAAAGCAAGCAAGAACTTATATAAATAAACATGAAATCTTCATTTAAATAATAAACTCTTACATCTTCTTAGGGGCATTCTCCCGTCTCAAATGGTCTTGATTCAACTCAACCATTTAACAAAGTAAACATAACTATAACATAAGCCTACTATAGAGAATTTCTTAAAAGTCTATGTTCAAAACTAAATACATATAACTTCTCCCAAAAACTCCTAGTGGCTTTGCCTCATACTTGGTATACGGGGCTTCTCGGTGCCAACCAAAGATAATCATATTGTAACAAAAAGCTATAGAGGTATAAGCAAATCTAGCTTAGTGAGATAATTTCCATCTATAAGACATTTTTATAAATCAAACAAGTATTTAAACAATCATATGAAAATGCACTAAACACATGAGTAAACAAAATACACAAGATTAATCGGAAATCATGTGTAGCATAGATTTTATGCCCTCCATGTCGGGGGTTGGGAGGTTATAGGCTTATACGACCATGAATACTTGCAGATTTGCTGGCTTCTGCTCGCCCTGTAGACTTTCCGGCTCCTACTAGCTACCACTACTACTTCCTCGTTTCCCCACACGAAGAACAGTAGTGAATAAATGCAACTCACAAATATGATATGCAAAATTATTTTCGATATAAATTTAATCAGATAATGTTGAATTCAAGTTAAAGGTGATCAAAAACAATATTCATCATATCAATGCAAGAATCACAATTTAATTATCAATTCCTCTTTCGATATTCTTAACTTATATTCAACCAATCATAAGTTCAAATCACACATTAATTTTATCTTTTCCTTTTCTTCTAGTGCTACTACCTACAAGCACACATAAGGAAATGTAACTTAGTAAAGGATTAACTCATTCCATGTCGGTAGCTTCCTAATCAAAGTAATCTTTCGGGAAAGTGATCTCGGTTCCTTCTTCACCTAAAAAAGATAAAATACCCACAATGAGTCTTTCATAGAATTTCTATTCTTGAAAACTCTAAATCTATCTTAAAATCACGGTAAAATCGGATTTGAGGAAATTCCAACTTAAAATAGCCATAACTTGCTCATTTTAACTCGAAATTTCGCATATTATATACTGTTTTCTACCTATTTGAAAAGATTTATTTATTTCTAAAACTATTTTCATCAAACTAAGTTGTTTGGGTTCCGAAAAAGTGGTGACCAGATTCACCACAAATTTTCACAAACTTGAATTCCTTCTTTTAACGAAAGCTCATTTTGAAGAGATAGATATTATAATAGTTTGTAAAACCTTTGAAATGTATACACACATATTTATTGACTCATATCAAAATGTATGAAGTTAATGAAGTTGTCTCAAACTATGAAAAAGTAAAATCTTTTAAAGATTTTGGAAAGTGAGAACTTTTGAAAAATTCCTTTTTATTTTGCTTTTGAAAATATCTTAAGTTATTTCAAATGAGTATTTTATTTTCCTAAATTTAATTTCCGTATTCTTTTTAAATTTCTAAGGAATGATTTTTATTTTCTAAGCTCAGTTTCTAACACTTTTTGAAAGTAATAACAATTCTATATTTAGAGAAATAATTTCCTTGTTTCTTGAGATCATTCCATTTTCATAAAAAGAATTTCTAGTACTTGATGAAAAAGTGAATTTTTAGTAAAACTTTTGTTTACTCAAAAAGTTCTTTCTATGTATGTTTATGAACTCCTCTAGTTTTCTTAAAAAAGTTTGTTTAAGAAAATTACTTCCTAATTTTATTTTTAAAAAAGAATCTTTATTTTAGGAAAACCTTTCTTCGTTTATTTTGTTAACACAAAAATCATTATGTTCATGCATGAATATGAATCATGAGGTTATGAAAACACAAGGAAATATAATAACTTAAAAGAATAAGCTAATAAAAAAATAAATCAAGTATTGGAACCTTAGCTTCATCAAGGTATCACAGGACTAAGAATAGACTAGTCTCATAAAGAAAAAGAAAATGTTTTGACTTGATGAGGACAAGTCTAAGACTAGAAAGACTAGTTTTAAAGATAATATGAAAGTAAATAAATTGCAAAACAAATGAGCTTATATACTCTAAAAGATATATATATATATATATAGCTATATATATATTTAGTAACATATATATAAAAGCAACATAAAGAAATTAGATCCATGAACAAAACCCGGTTTTCTGTTGTATCTTTCTATTTATACCAGTTGTGTAAATCACAACATGTAATCGGTTACAAATCTTATCTTTGTTTACAACTTGCCAACTATTCTACTATTACATGCAAAAGAAACAAATAATACATGTATTTTTCTGTTATATTTGCTTAGCTATATCCTAAGTTGTAACAAAATCTTGTGAGTGTGTTGGTATTCACCTTATTCTTTGTCCATGTGACATAACAGACTACATAAAATGATATAGAAATTATAAATAGTTTATTTATATTTTAAATTTATTTTTTTGGTCATAAATGTAGAGAACATATACAATTAAACAAAAATTATAAATATAAGTTATTTATATTGTAATTTTTCCTTTTTCTTGTTATAATTGTATTGGTACAAATTTTACGATTCTAAGGACTTTTCATGGTTGACTACAAGTCAAACTTAGCCTGTGAAGAACTATTACAAAGTCTTATGTCATGAGGAATGGGTTGGAAATAGATTTATAAATAATCTGAGTTACTTGTGAATTAGTTGAGCTCGACTTCCTTCAAGTTCGATTAGAGGTCCGATAATAGATTGGATGAAATTGATTTGAATAATGTGAGAGAGTTTACCGTTTGCAGCTCCCCTGATTTCGTATTGCCATGGTCTTGGTCTTTCCTTTTCCTAATGCATCTTGTTTCCCCTACACTCTGCATTTACAATTTATGATTGATTTAATTTGTTGAGCAATCAACAAAGTTGGTGTTGAGAGTACATAAAATGATATAGAAATTATAAATAATTTATTCATATTTAAAATTTATTTATTTAGGTCATAAAGGTTGAGAGCAGATAAAATTAATGAGAAATTATAAATATAACTTATTTATATTGTAATTTTGCTTTTTTCCTATTATAATTGTATTGGTACAAATATTACGATTTTAACGACTTTTCATGGTTGAGTAATAATACATATTAATACTTGTAGCAATACAATAGAGATATCTTAATTTGATGAAATTGTGCAAAACTCAAAAGTCACACATTAGGAATGATAATGGTAAGTGTTGAAAGCTAGACTTTGATAACATGATATTTCTTTTTTTTTTTTTTCTCTCTCTCTCTTTAATTAGCTTGCCTTTGTATATGCAAAGATACAGATTTAATATGGAAGAAACTTGATTTGACTTCCTAAATTAAAGGAAATCAAATATATCAAATATAGGAAGATATATTTCCTACCATACAAATCATTCTCCTTATAAATCACCTATAAATAAGCTAATTATCCTTATAACTATGGTAATCACATGCTAACATTCCCCCTCAAGTTGGCGCAAAGATATCTTCCAGGCTTAACTTGTTCAGAGAATTAATAAAAAATTCAGTTGAAATTGCATGAGTTAAAATATCTACTAATTGTTCACTTAATCAAATAAAAGGAATGTTTATTAACCTCTCATTCAACTTTTCCTTAACGAAGACCTCCATTTGTTTAGTTTGGTCATGTTGAACAAGATTATTAGTTATTTCTCTAGTCGATTGATTGTCATAATATAAAAGCATAGGTTCCTTTGGCTTGAAACCTATTTCTGTAAGTAAAGTCCTTAGCCATAAAAGTTCACATATTCCATGAACAATGCCTCTATATTCTTCTTCTGCTGAAGATCTTGCTACTACGTTTTGTTTTTTATTACACCATGTAATAAGATTTCCCATAACAAATGTAAAGCAGCATAAGGTGGACTTACTATCGGTAATATTTCCTTCCCAATCTGCATTAGTAAACCCTTTTACTTCCAAATGTCTACTCCTCTTGAAGGTCAGCCATTTTCTTGGAGTTCTCTTTAGGTATCTCAAAATTCTCTTTACAGTAGCAATATGATATTCACTCTATTTATGCATGAATTGACTTACCACTCCAACACCATAAGCAATATCTGGACGTGAATGGGATAAATAAATTAATCTCCCTATCAATTGTTGGTATATTTCCTTGTTTATTGGCACCTGATTTGGGTAAATGGTTAGATGATGGTTCTGGATAATAGGAGTCTCTACTAGTTTACACTCTATCATACCAACTTCGGATAAGAGATCTAATATATACTTACGTTGTAACAGGTAAATACCATCTTTGGACCTTGTAACTTTAATTCCCATAAAATATTTTAATCCTCCTAAATCTTTCACTTCAAATTCAAAGGATAAGTATTCTTAAAGTTGTTTCAATTCATCAGTGTCATCACTTGTTATGATCATATCATCTACATAGATAATAAGTAATGTAACTTTGTCATTCTTGCGTTTTATGAATAAGGTATGATCTAAATCATCTTGATGATAGCCAAGTCATTTCATAGCATTAGTGAACCTCCCAAACCATGCCTTTAGTGATTGTTTCAAGCCATACAAAGATTTTCTCAATCTGCAAACCTTTCCATTATATTGTGAAGTATCAAATCCTGGTGGTATATGCATATACACTTCCTCTTCTCAATCTCCATGAAGAAATGTATTCTTCACATCAAATTGCTTCAAAGGCTAATTAAAATTTGCCACTAAGGATAATAAGACTCTGATAGTGTTCATTTTTACAACTGGAGCAAAAGTTTCTTGATAATCAATGACGTATGACCGAGTATATCCCTTTGCTACTAACCTTTTCTTATACCGATCAATTGTCCCATCTGTTTTATGTTTGAGAGTGAAAATCCACTTGCAACCCACTGCATTTTTTCTTGGTAGAAGTCAAACAATACTCCATGTGCCATTCTTTTGTAAAGCCTCCATTTCAGTTTGTGTTGCCTCTGTCCATTTAGGATCTTTTAAAGCATCTTCTACCTTTGTAGGTATTTTTACATTCTCCATCTCATTCATGAATGCTTGATGTTGAGAAGACAGCTTATTTATAGAGATATACTGTGTGATTGCATATCCTATTTTTCCATCCGAAGAGTACCAATCGAGTGGTTTGCCACAATTTTTTCAATAAGGTAATGAGTAAGATGGAGCAGATAATAATGGAGGAATGACACCTTCATGAGTACTTACCTCAAGAATATCTGTTTGATCATTGATGTGTACTTGAGGAGAAGAAGTTGGGCTATCTTGTTGTTCATTGGATTCATTAGATAGATCTTCAAGATTCTGTTCGCTATTCAAATATAAAGCTTCACCATCTCTATTAGGACTAGATAATTCATTAAGCGATGGTTGCGAAGGATCAATCTAGCTATAGGCATGACATTGCATCTCCCCTTGAGGACTAAAAGTGGATTGATCTTCATGAAAAAAATACTCTGATTCATAGAATGTGATATCCACGTTGACATACATATGGTGAGTTGAAGGATTGTAACATATATATCCCTTTTGATGTGGATGAATGCAAAGAAATACACAATGCACGACACAATGGTCTAGTTTAGTGCATTGATCTTCTTGCAAATGAACATATGCAACACGTCCAAATACACACGGTCTAAGTGTAAAGTGGATAGAATTGTAACATGTTAAGCAAGTGCCTATAAAGGTGTGCAAAAAGAAAGAACTCGTGATGGCATTCGATTCATGAGATAAACCACGTATGCTATAGCATCAACTTAATAACTTTAAGGAACATTAGCACCAATAAGGAATACTCTAGTAGTTTCAAGGATATGCCTATTTTTGTGCTCTACAACCCTATTTTGTTGTGGTATCCTCATGGAAAATACCATTTTCTTGGAAAAAAATTGATAATTTAGAATTAAGATATTCTCAACCATTGTCTAATCGAATGATTTTGATTAGAAGAGAATATTAAGTGCGTATCATATGATAGAAGACTGGAAATATGTTTTACATATCATTCTTATGATGTATAGTGTATAACCAAGTCATTCTAGTACAATCGTCAACAAATGTGATAAACCACTGAATTGTAGATCGAAAAGTGACAAGGATAGGTCCCTAAACATTTGAATGAACAAACTCAAATGGTGTTGTTTTTTTATTAACACTTCAAGGATATGAAGAATGATGGCTTTTAACTAGAATACAAACATTACATTTAAGGGAAGTTTATGGAACATCACCAAAAAAAGGAAGGAAACAATTTTTTTAAATAGGAAAAAGAGACATAACTAAGTTGATGATGCCATAACTAGATTTTCTTTAGATTATTGTCGTTGTGACTCTGAACTTCATGAACATGACCTATCGTAACATCATCCACATAGTATAGCCCCTTCCTCTTAGTACCACGCCCAATGATCTTTTGTGTTTAGATATCCTAAAGCAAGCAAAAATTAGGAAACATCAACACCACACAATTTAGCTATTCCGTAATTTGACTGATGGACAATAAGTGATGTGATAAAGCAAGAACAAGTAAACAATTATGTAGTGAAAGAGTTTGAGTAAAAGCAATAGACCCTATTCCAATAATAGGAGTAGATTCCCCATTGGCTATCATGACACTATTCTTAGACGGAGAAGTCATGTATAGAAGAATAGTTTTATCATAAGTTATATGGTTAGTAGCACCTGAGTCAATGATCCAACTCATATCATGAGTTGTGGATATAAACAAAACCATATTAGTATTACCTGTGGTAGAAGAATCATTCAAGGATATGTGGTTGATTAAAGAAGTAAATTCACCCATTTCGGTTGGTTCACTCCGACTTATTGTTATGGCTGTAAGATGATTTTATAATTTATATGATATGATTATTTCATCAATATCAATTTCAGGATCTTTGAACTTCATGATTTTCACAACAAAATAATGGATAAGATACATACCTTTATCTATAGCCATAGCAATATCTTGAATTTGAAGAACAAGAATAAGAATACTTTAATTTCCTCAAATCACCTTATCCCTCCAATCCAACCTTATTTCACCAAAGGAATGATTTCTCTTCCTTTCCCTTAACTTTTATGATGGATTTTCAAAGTGAAGACAAGAGTGAGTATATAACTTTATTGTCAACTCTTGTACATATATATAAGGGCAGGAAGAGGACCATACCTCTTCATGAAATGGTAAGGGGTGTCTTCCATCAAGACACCCATTATGAAGAGTCATGTCATTTAGATTAAAAGTCACGACTCTTCCAAAATAAACTTACACAATGGGCCACAAATTCTAACATTCTCCCACTTGGCCCATATATGTTTCTTAATAACTTAGAATAACATAATGTGCACGATAACATTATTCTAAGTCTTCGTTATGTTGATTGTACCGTTATATCACATTAATTAAATTAAAAATTAATTAGAGTCATGGCGGTTGTACGTCATCGTCTCGACATAGTTCCTTCCATGTACTACATAATTAATCTCTAATTTGACCTTAACTTAATGAAGAGATAAATAAAGGTCTAACTTTAATGTCTTTATGAAGACAATTCCTGTTAACATAATTCTATTACAATCATGTATACAATATAGAAAAACAGGAAATATCAGAAACACTATAATTAAGCTCAAGAGTGTCATATACACGAATACAATAATCTTTAATCAGGACGTCCTTTAATGCCCATTCTTTCAACATGCTCTCTAAAAATATTAGGTGCTAATCCTTTTGTTAATGGATCTGCAACCATCAGTTTTGTACTAATATGTTCAATTGACACCCTTTGTTTCTGAACTTCTTCTTTAACGGCCAAGTATTTGATCTCCATGTGTTTTGCACCCTTTGAATACTTGTCGTTCTTTGAGAAGAAGACTGCTGCGGAGTTGTCACAGTAAATTTTCAGTGGCCTACTAATAGTGTCGACAACTTGAAGCCCTGAAATAAAATTCCGCAGCCATAAGCCATGAATTGTGGCCTCAAAGCAAGCCACAAATTCTGCCTCCATAGTCGATGCAGCAATGACAGACTGCTTCGCACTTTTCCATGAGATTGCCCCTTCGGCTAATAGAAACAGGTAACCAAATGTGGATTTTCTTGTATCAACACATCCAGCATAATCTGAATCTGAATAACCAACCACCTCTAGCTGATCGGACCTTCTATAAGTGAGCATGTGGTCCTTCGTTCCTTGCAAGTATCTCAAAACTTTCTTTGCAGCTTTCCAGTGATCCAATCCTGGATTACTTTGATATCTGCCTAACATCCCAACACTGAAACTGATGTCGGGTCTAGTACAAGTTTGAAGATACATCAAACTCCCAACAACAGATGCATAAGGAATTGTTTCCATTTGTTCTCGTTCCAAATCATTATTTGGACATTGCATATTTCCAAATTTATCTCCTTTCTGAATTGGAACTATACCTGCCGAACATTTATCCATCTTAAATCTTTCTAGAACTTTATTGATATAAGCCTTTTGGGATAAGCCTAACAATCCTTGTGATCTATCACGGAATATTTCAATTCCTATCACATATGTTGCCTCTCCCATATCTTTCATTTCAAAGCTCTTTGAAAGAAAATTTTTGGTTTCTCGTAATAAACCAAAATCATTAGCAGCAATTAGGATATCATCAACATATAGGACTAAAAAGACAAACTTGCTCCACTAACCTTCATATATATACACCGATCAACGGTGTTTTCTTTAAAACCAAAAGAAGTTATGGTATCATTGAACTTAAGATACCATTGGCGAGAAGCTTGTTTAAGTCCATATATTGATTTCTTAAGTTTACATACCATATGCTCCTTTCCTTTAATTGAGAAGCCTTCAGGTTGGTCCATGTAAACTTCTTCTTCCAAATCTCCATTAAGAAAGGCAGTCTTGACATCCATTTGGTGTAACTCTAGATCATAATGAGCAACCAAGGCCAAAATGATCCTAAGTGAGTCTTTCTTTGAGACCGGTGAAAAAGTCTCTTTATAATCAATACCATCTTTCTGAGTGAAGCCTTTGGCAACAAGTCTGGCTTTATGTCGTTCAACATTGCCATTTGAGTCTCGTTTTGTCTTAAAGACCCATTTACAACCAACTCTTTTACATCCTTTTGGCAATTCAACGAGTTCCCAGACTTGGTTTTGATCCATAGATTTCAACTCATCTTTCATGGCATTTACCCACTTAATAGAATCATTACATTCAATGGCTTGTGAGAATGAAACTGGATCATTGTCAATTCCTATGTCAAGTTCTGACTCTTGTAGATAAACCACATAATCATTAGGAATAGCAGATCTTCTCTCTCTTTGAGATCTTCTCAATGCTATTTCATGTGGTTCCTCCACTATAGGGGTATCGCTTATAACTTCATGATGTGTTTGATCCGTTACTTGTTGTTCTTCACTTTGGTGAATTTCTACAACATTAGGATCAATTGGCTTAGAAGGTAAAAGTATAGGAACTTCTACCCTAACTTCTTTAATGCACACATCACGTCGTTCTTTACTCCCACTAGTTTCACCATTTTCAATAAACTTGGCATTTCCAGTTTCAACAATTCTTGTTCTATGATTAGGACAGTAAAACCTATAACCTTTGGACTTTTCAGGATATCCTATAAAGAATCCACTAACTGTTCGAAAGTCCAATTTCTTTTCTTGTGGATTATAAATCCTTACTTCTGCAGGAAACCCCACACATGTAGGTGTCGTAAACTAGGTTTCCTTCCAGTCCACAGTTCAAAAGGAGTCTTTGGAACTGCTTTACTAGGAACCCTATTTAACAAATATACTGCAGTTTTCAATGCATAAACCCACATGGATATAGGTAATGATGAATTACTTAACATACTCCTAACCATGTCTAATAATGTACGATTCCGCCTCTCTGCAACACCATTCTGTTCTGGTGTGCCTGGCATAGTGTATTGAGCACATATGCCATGCTTTTCAAGAAATTTGGCAAATGGACCTGGGCATTGCCCCGATTCATCATACTTCCCATAGTATTCACCACCCCTATCGGATCTTATAATTTTCACTTTTCTATCTAATTGTCTCTCAACCTCATTAATGTACACCTCAAGGGCATTCATAGATTGAGATTTTTCATGCAAAAGATAGACATAAGTATAGCGTGAAAAATCATCAATAAAGGTGATAAAATACTTTTCTCCACCAAAAGATGGAGCATCAAAAGGTCCACATATATCTGTATGTATAATTTCAAGAAGCTGTGTGCTTCTTGTGGCTCCTTTCTTAGTGTGTCGAGTTTGTTTTCCTTTAATACAATCAACACACATTCCAAGGTCAGTAAAATCCAAAGTAGGAAGAATTTCATTCTTTACTAATTCTTGCAACCTTTCTTTGGATATGTGACCTAAACGTTTATGCCACAAGTAAGCAGAGTTATCATTAATCAAACTACGTTTAGTTCCAATATTATGATGCAAGGTCATTAAGGTCTCAGTAAAATGATCATCAAGTTTAAACTTGTAAAGACCATAACATAAAATTCCTGAACCATACAGTTTATTGTACTTATACAAATTGAAAGATTCAAATCCAAACTTAAAAGAAAAACCTAATACATCAAGTTTTGATAAAGAAACCAAATTGCGAGAAAATGTAGGAACATAAAGGGTTTAGAACAAATCCAAGTGATGCCCAGTCTCCAAAATCAAGCGATAAGTCCCGATTCCTTCAACTGAAGCTTTGTTTCCATTTCCCATGAATACAAAATTCTCATTTGGCTTTATAGTTTGGATCGTAAGGAATCCCTGCATAGTATTAGAAATATGAGTTGTCGAGCCAGAATCAATCCACCATGTATTATAAGAACCTTGTGTAAGGTTTGATTCAAAACAAACAAAAGCACAAGGCTTACCTTTCTTTTCGAACCAAGCCTTACGTTTCAAGCAGTCTTTCTTCAAGTGTCCAATCTTTCTACAGAAATGGCACTTGATTTCCTTTTTGTGGATTTGTGCATCTTTAGAAGATTCATTCAGGTTGTGTAAACCTTTCTTCTTGAATTTTCTAGCCCTTTTCTTTGAACTCGATGCAACTTCTTGATGACTTGTAACATGAATAGAATGAGTCTTTTGGTTCTTTAATCTTGTTTCCTCCTGAATTAGCATACTGGTCAATTCATTGATATTCCACTTATCCTTTATAGTGTTGTAATTCATTTGAAAAGGCCCATATTGCTCAGGAGGCAAGGAGTTCAATATGAACTGTACCAAAAAGAACTCATCCACAGTCATTCCTAAAGTCCTTAATTTTGCTGCTATATTCGTCATTTCAAGGACATGCTCATGCATAGTACGAGACCCATCAAATTTCATGTTGGTCAAAGTACCCATCAATGTACTAGCAAGAGATTTATCAGCAGTTTGAGAACGCTCTTCCACAAATTTAATGAATTCCTTAGCATTATCAGTCTGGGGAAGAGTAGCTTTAATGTTGTTTGCTACTGTCATTCTCATAAACATCAAACTTAATCTGTTCGACCTCTCCCAAAGTTTATGGAGACGTTTTTCCTCATCACTGCTTTGATCAATAATAGCAATGGGTTTCTCAATTTGAAGAGACAAGTCAAGATCCAAAACACCTAAGTGAAATTGGACCTGCTCATGCCAATCTGAGAAATTCAATCCATTGAATATCGGAACAGATGAAGCATGAGAATGCAGAGAAACAGGAACAGATACTGCAATAATAAAAGATACGGTAGCCATTAATGCTTTGAACAATCATAAAATTCAGATTCAATTAACTTATGGAATGACATAATTATATATATCAAAGTCCACCTTTGGGTGATACTAAAATATATATAAACATTAATCATAACAAATAAGTATGCATACAATTTGATATATTTTCTATCTTTGGATATACAAATAAATCAAATAAAAGATACTTATCATAAACACTTGCATTATGTATTATAAGAACAAAACCATCTTTGGATAATTTATAATATCTTATAATACAAACTTTAATACCCAAATCATATTCTCTTATGTCATTTGTAAATAAAATTCAATGGTTAAATTAAAAAACTTAAATTTAATGAAACTTATAGATCTAATGATTTGGCCACTTTGGTGACTAACAAATCAAAATTTCATACTTATACACATAATCAATTTATCAAACATCTACAATTGTTGGGTTTAGGAACTTATTGACTTGACTCCTTTCAGTAAATATGAAAAACAATTAATGTACTTTTACATTCCTAACAATTTGGCAATCATGCACTTCGATGCCAACCGTTGTTTGTATATTCCATTTTCTAGAATTCATGAACCATTCAATTAGATCATGCATTAAGTTACATGCATCATGGAACCATTTAATCGACGGATGATTTCACATGAATTAAAGTTACGGCCAAAACCAAACAGAAATATATATATATATATTTAACGTTTCACGGAATCACATGAACCATTCAATCAGCAACTGTTCTCTCATTTAAATTTTCATCTCCACTTGCTCAGAAAGTAACAGCAACATTCATTAATTCAAATTTTTTATTTAATTTAACGTTCGACTTTTACGAACAATGTTTTCATCCTTTCAGCAGTTCAATGTTCATGCCGTTTCGTAATATTTGAATGTAACGAACAAACGGAAGCATTTTTTTTTTTTTTTATGCTTAACATGACAATTTTCATGCTATTTGTTTAGATTCCTTCCGAAGAACAACGATTACGTTCATACAATTGGTATATCATTGATGGGAGAAAATTAATAAAATGGATGCTTTTTGCTTTCACATGAATGCTAAGCAATTATATAAAATAAAAACAAACACTGACCGTAATTGATGAAAAGGAAACGAAATATTAAATTTTATTTTATTTATTCCATTCATGATTCACGTCCTTACACAAAATCCAATAATGAAAACTAATAAATTTCAATAGATGGAAAATCACAAGTTCTTCAACCTTGCTCTGATACCACATGTAAGATGATTTTATAATTTATATGATATGATTATTTCATCAATATCAATTTCAGGATCTTTGAACTTCATGATTTTCACAACAAAATAATGGATAAGATACATACATTTATCTATAGCCATAACAATATCTTGAATTTGAAGAACAAGAATAAGAATACTTTAATTTCCTCAAATCACCTTATCCCTCCAATCCAACCTTATTTCACCAAAGGAATGATTTCTCTTCCTTTCCCTTAACTTTTATGATGGATTTTCAAAGTGAAGACAAGAGTGAGTATATAACTTTATTGTCAACTCTTGTACATATATATAAGGGCAGGAAGAGGACCATACCTCTTCATGAAATGGTAAGGGGTGTCTTCCATCAAGACACCCATTATGAAGAGTCATGTCATTTAGATTAAAAGTCACGACTCTTCCAAAATAAACTTACACAATGGGCCACAAATTCTAACAATGGCAGCCACCCTAGTAGTATCAGTTGAATTAGCAACCTTTGCTTAAGCAGGACATTTGGTGTTACATGCTCTGATTTGTTTTCATCTTTCTAGAAACCAATTAGGAATTTCAAAAAAGGTATCTTTGGTATGACGTCTTCCATTACAATAACTGCAATGTAACTTATCTTTTCCTATGTCCACAGCAGTTCAAGAAGTATGAGAGTTAGCAGAAGTAGTTTTGGAAACCATTACTAAACTCGCCAATATCCTTTTCTCCAGGCATGATAGCTTGACATTGAGCTTCTTATCGAATAGTATTGAAGCATTCTTCAATACATGGGATAGGTTTTGATAGACATGAGTTATCTATGATTTTTAATGACTATTTATGAAAAATTTAGGCCTTGAGTTATGTTTTCATTAAGAATTGATACTTAAATCAACAATATATTCAATTATGATGACTTTGAATCATAACAACACATTTTGGAGCAATTGGAGTAAAGAGGACTCAATTATCTCCGAAGTAACAATGTTGGAAGATAAATTACGGGCAAGATAGGAGAAAATAACGCCCACAGCAAGCATCATGGGGCTTTGGTTGCCCGTGATATGGAATGAGGAGGAAGAAATTCGATCACAAAACTAATCCCACTCCTTCGGTCGCTTGTGATTTAGAGAAAAATGAAGAATAGCAAGAATCACTTCCTTTTAGTCGCCCATAATTGAAGTGGATACAAGAGGAAATTCAGGCACAGCAAGAATCACGCCCCTTTGATCACTCGTGAAGTGATGCCTAAGGGTGAAGTTCTTTTTTTTTTTTTTTTGGGTACAAAAGGAATCATTGGCTTTTGGTCCCCCGTGATCTGAAGCTTGGAGGTGAGATAACTTAAAAAAGGACACGAAGACGACTTTTATGTTTCTTTTCACTAAACAGTATGTATTTGACTTAAGGCCGTATATTTTCATCAGATGCCTATTCAAGAAATTAGGTGATTATAAAATATACATGCCCATTCTAACATGAAGGAAGGTAGACATTATCACACCCTCTCATCTCTTTTATTGTAATTGTAGGACCCTGACATCTTGTAGAACCTCTCCCTCCTACAAAGGGGGAGAAGGTTAGTTCGTATTGATTATATTTGTTCATAGTATGTGTTGGTGATCTTATATTTGTTTGAAAGTTGTAATTTTTCTTGAAGAACATGAGAAAGTCAAATGATTCATGTCGTCCATGTGTTATGTGCAAGATTCCAAATTTTCATTCAAATTCAGTAAAAGGGGTTTTTTCTTTTTTGAATTCTCTCTTCTCTTCTATCGTGTTTATTCTTTCTGTTATAGTTTATTTATTGTTCTGTCATTATGTATGAGTAGAGAATAGAATTTATTCACGGGATTAACTTGAATTTGATCATTAAAGTTCAATTCATCTAATAATTATCTAGTTCTAGTAAATAAAATTAATAATCTCAAGAAGTAGTGATGGCGAAACACCTTTTGACCAGATTTCAATAGAAGACATTGAGAAATGATTTCATTGAATAGACTCTCGAGTTCCCTACCCGGGGCCTTCGGGAGTCTTAAGTAGATGTAAAGCGTTCCTTTACGACAATAGAATACTTCAACAAATGGAGTTAAACAGTTTAATGAGGCATGCATTAGCCATAGATAATAAATCAAAACGCACAATGCTTAAGTTTACAAAATCTAAGGGGCATTCCCCCGCAAAAGAATAACAGTCTATTACAGTCATCCAGAGTCCTTAGTTTCCAATGGAAGTCTACACAAAAGAGATGAATCAAACTTCTATAGGAAACTCCTATCTCCGGTACATGCGCGGTGGCTTGTCTTGGCTTAAGCCATATAAACTCATGCTGCAAAAGATAGAAACTATAGGGGCGTAAGCTAACTAGCTTAGTGAGTAATACTTCCATAACACAATTAAATACAATCGTTCAAGCAAGTGATTATTCAAGCAAGTGTATGCACCATACAAATGTGATCAACAAACATATGACCAATCGGAAATCATATGTGGATGGACTTGCGCCCTCCATCCCGGGTTAGCAGATTAACGAATCCTGTGGTACGACGCCGTTTAAGCTCACGGTCAACTGATTAAAAGCTCGTTTTATGGATCACGATTAACCTCACATTCGTTTTATGGATCACGATTAACCTCAAATTCGTTTTATGGGTCACGAAAAACCAACCAATACAAATGCTCCAACCCCATTGTGACATGTATGAACTCAATTTATAGTCGGAGTCAAATAGTTATTAATTCAATTCTTTTAAGTGACCAACAAGTATTCGCAGACATTCATCATAAGATTCTAGTAAGACAGTCAATATCTTAACACCCGGTTTCGATATACCTTAAGCTCCATTTCACATATCAACCATCAACAACATAAATAATTCCCACATACCCCATCATGCTTGTACAGTTCCTTTTATCTTTGCCTACATCACTAGTGCCACTACATTACATTCACAAGCATTAATTGAGAGTGGAAGTAAACTCACTCGGCCATGGGACACCAAACTTCTTAATAATAATAATCGGGAGGTAGAGTGTCGTCCTGCTCGGAATCACCTATCAAACAAGAATAATCCCTATGAGATTCTCACTATGTAATTAAATCAAACTATACATCTAGACTAGTTGAATTCGGATTCTCGCTATATTTGGAAGTTCCGACTTAAAACGGCCATAACTTGGTCATTTTAACTCGGAATTTCGCAAATTTATATCGATCTTCATCTACTTCGAAAGATCTATCTAATTCAAGTATTAAATCCAAGTTTTGAAAATAATAGGGTCACGGAACAGTGGGATCAGTTCTGTCCCGCAATTGACCCAATCTAGAAAATTTGCTTTGCCTTTGATAAAAAGTATTCCTAGATGATGATTCATGCATGAATGATATGGGAATGAATTACAAATGTGTATGTTATGTAATGAACTCAATATGTGCATGGTCATGATGATTTTTGTAGTAATAAACTTTTAGGAACTCCTAAGTGTTGGGGAAAGTTTCATAAACTAATTCTAAGAAGTTGTTTTTCCACATTATACTCCTTAGGGTTTCTTTGGTTTTTAATCTTGTAATCTACTTATTATTTAACTAAATTAGGTTCTCAAAGTCTATAATAGTCATGGCCTCCATTCATGCACAAAAATTCACATTTTTCATTTGGCAAACATGTTTTCAATTAAGCTATTTGTAAAAATCCGAATTTTTCCAAATTTTCTTTTCTTACATTTTTCTTAAGGGAAATCTAGTCTAATGCATTAAAAATTGGGGCTTCAATGTATACATCATCTAAGGACTTCATTTAGCTTATAAAACATTCATTTTAGACTTAAATACTAAGTGTTTATTTAGGCATTACACAAAGTTACGAATTTGACTACACAATTAAAGTCAACACTTTTCATTCTAACTTCACCTCTTGTTTTTCTTATTTTTATTATGCCTAACTCATCTAAACTCATGAAAATAATTCCTTCAACATGTCTATTACACATACCCTTCATTTTTCTTATGAAATATAAGTTTAAAATTGATTTTGGAGGTCTTTAGGGTAGGGTTTCCATTTCATCCGAATTTTCAACTTTCCATATCTAACAAAGTCCTTCCTTTTTCAATGTTCTTGCCATCTATATGTGGAGATATACTATCTAACATCTCTATACATGAACAAGACTCATTTATATGATCAACAAAGCACATAAACAAAAATGAACTATGATCATGCATGTACATAAAGTGGTGAATGTCTAAACCTTAGATCTACTACATATGATGTATATAACATGGATCTCATGGCATGAACAACAATATAAATACAAGATCACTACTTTACATGCATGAACATGAAATCTTAACAAAACACATCTAAACACTAGATCCATGTCTTGTGATGGCTTGACATCTTGTTCATGCATTTCCATGTCCCTAGCATGAGCATCATGGGGTTTTAATGAGGAAATACACAAGATATGGTTTGCCATGACAAGAATAGGAAGAACAAGGCACATCACATACCAATGGAGTCTTGAAGTGAATGGAAAGAGAAGCAAAGTTGGAAATGTGAGGAAGGGGAGGGGAGCAAACTCACGGCACAATGAGGGTAAAAAGAGAGAGTTTTTCTCTTTTTCAAAAGTTAAAATGGAAGAAATGAAGAGAGAGAGAAACATTTAGTATATATACTAAAGGAATTAGGTTTTAGTTAAATAAAAGAAGTAAAATTAACTCAATTGAGAGGGGGAGCAAGAGGGAGGGGCGCCGGCCACATCAAGCATGGAGTGTGTGTGTGTTTAAAATTTGATTTTTTTGTAATTTAGTAAATGAAATTGTAATAAATGTAATAATTATTTAAGAGACAAATTTTCTTGGAAAAGAAAATTGAAATGAGTAGTTGTAAGGATGTAAGAATAGGGTATGGGTAGTGTGTAGTGTAGGTTGTACTTGTGAATAGTAGACAAGACATCTACTTTACCGGTTGTTCCGAAAACACGGGAAAAGCTATAACTGTAATTTTTATAGCTCGGAAAATTATGAAATTGATATTTTTGGAATCCTTATAAAATTACGGTTCTAATGAATATTCCGGAATATTTTTCTGAATCCGTGGCCCGGGGCACGCTTTTCCGTAATTGGGCTCGGGAAGGCCCGGAATTGAAAAATTCCCGAATTTAAAACTTTCAAAGGTTTGAAATGTACTTTGGAACAACAATTCAAATTCATTACTCCAAAATATTTATTTTACTATGAAACCGAAGGAAAGCCGGATTTAGGGTTCCTAGGCTCCATTCACTAAACTCAATCTGAGGTTAGGGTTTCGTTTCCAACTCCTGGGGTTTTCTAGCTACTGAGAATTCCGGGGTTTACAACCTCCCCACCTTAAATAAAGTTTTGTCCTCAAAACGGAACTGACGTACCTTGTCCTTCAAATATCTCGGGGTACTTCTCCGGATTTCATCCTCCGCTTCCCAGGTTGCTTCTTCAAAGGCATGATTCCTCCATACTTTCACGTAGTGAATGTCTTTGTTTCGTAGCCTTTGAGTTTTCTTATCCAATATCTTTACTGGGTGTTCTTCATATGTCAGGTTTTCCTTCAACTGGATTGGCTCCAATTCCAGAATCCTCTCTGGGTCGGCCACATATCTCCTCAAACTGACACATGAAACACATTGTGAATCCCGGACAAATTAGGTGGTAGGGCTAGCCGATACGCCAGGTCTCCGACTCTTTCTAAGATCTCAAAAGGTCCAATGTATCTCGGGCTTAACTTCCCTTGGGTACGCATCCTCTTGATACTTTTAATCGGGTTTATCTTCAGGTACACATGATCACCCACTTTAAATTCAAGCTCCCGTCTTTTCAAGTCTGCCCAGCTCTTTTGTCGATCCTGGGCTTCCTTCATTTTCCGCTGAATCAACCTCACCTTATCCGCGGCTTCCTGTACCAATTCCGGCCCAATTGCTACCTTTTCCACCTCATCCCAAAACAAAGGGGACCTACAACGCCGTCCATACAAAGCTTCATACGGGGCATCTGGATAGTGGAGTGATAGCTGTTATTATAGGCAAACTCGATTAGGTGTACATGACTATCCCAAT
This sequence comes from Combretum micranthum, assembly GCA_024138025.1. Classification (NCBI taxonomy): domain Eukaryota; kingdom Viridiplantae; phylum Streptophyta; class Magnoliopsida; order Myrtales; family Combretaceae; genus Combretum; species Combretum micranthum. The sequence goes on along the minus strand of JAMXBD010000207.1, from coordinate 1,024,806 downwards.
TCCCTTTGAATTCCAGGGCACACGCCCTTAACATGTCTTCAAGGTTTGGATCGTCCGCTCAGACTGTCCGTCGGTCTGGGATGGTAAGCCGTACTGAAATGCAATTTAGTACCCAAGCTCTTCTGCAAGCTCGTCCAAAACTTGGACACAAATCTCGGGTCTCTATCGAGATGATCCCTGCAGGTATGCCATGTAATCTTACGATCTCTCTGATATAAATCTTGGCTAACCTTTCCATTGAATAGGTCATATTTATGGGTAGGAAATGCGCCGACTTAGTTAACCGATCCACTATTACCCATATTGCATCACAACCCGATGGAGTCTTGGGAAAGCCACAAACAAAATCCATGGATATTTGATCCCACTTCCATTCAGGAATGGGTAAGGGCTTTAGCAATCCGCCCGGTCTCTGGTGCTCTACCTTCACCTGTTGGCATACTGCGCACTTCATCACATAATCTGCCACATCTCGCTTCATCCCATTCCACCAATAGCAACTTTCAAATCTGGTACATTTTGGTGCCTCCCGGATGCATGGTATACCCGGAGTTATGTGCCTCACTCATTATTCCTTCTTCAACTCCTCATCCTCTGGTACGCACAGCCTTCCGTTCATCCGGATCACGTCTTCCTCATCCACGGCAAAGTCAAGGTACTTTCCCGCTTGGGTTTCCCTTTTTATCTTTGTATCACTTCGTCATACCTTTGTGCTTCTTTGATTCTTTCCACGAGGGTTGGTTCCAGCACCAAGTTAGATATCTCAGCTCAGCACTTCGATCTATGAACTCGATCCTTAATTTCTCAAATTCCTTAATCAACTCCTTCTGGCTTGTAATCAAAGCGGCTACCTCCCCGTGATTCTTCCGACTTAGGGCGTCCGCGACTGCATTTACTTCCCTGGACAGTAATTTATCCCCAGGTCATAATCTTTTATTAATTCCAGCCACCTCCTTTGCCGCATGTTCAACTCCTTCTGTGTGAACAGGTATTTAAGGCTTTTATGATCTGTGTATATCTCACACCGTTGTCCATACAGATAATGTCGCCATAACTTCAAGGCAAAGACAACTGCAGCTAGCTCCAAATCATGCGTAGGGTAATTCTGCTCATGCGGTCTCAATTGCCGAGAAGCATACGCAATGACCTTCCGTTCTTGCATCAAGACGCATCCAAGACCATTTCTCGAAGCATCACTATGTACCGTGTAAGACTTTTCCGGATCTGGTAAAACCAAAATCGGTGCCGAGACCAGTCGTCGCTTTAGTTCCTGAAACTTTGTTCTCTCTTGTTGTCCAAATGAATTTTTCGTTCTTTTGAGTCAATTGAGTCAACGGCTTAGCTATCTTTGAAAAATCCTTCACAAATTTGCGATAGTAGCCAGCCAATCCCAAGAAACTCCTCACTTCAGTAACTGTTTGTGGTGGCTTCCAATCCACTTGCCTTGATCTTTTCGGGATCAACTGATATCCCATCACCCGTTACCACATGTCCGAGGAAGGATATCCTGTCTAACCAAAAGTCACACTTGGACAGCTTGGCGTACAGCTTGTTATCTCGTAAGGTTTGCAATGCCAAACGGAGATGCTCCTCATGTTGCTCCTGGTCTTTGAATATATGAGGATGTCGTCTATAAAGACTATCACACATTTATCCAAAAGCGGCTTATAGACTCTATTCATTAAGTCCATAAATGCAGCCGGTGCATTAGTCAGTCCAAATGACATTACCAAAACTCGTAGTGCCCATAACGAGTACGAAAAGCTGTCTTAGGCACATCCTCAGGCTTAATCCTTAGCTGATGATACCCCGAACGTAAGTCAATACGTGAGAACACACAAGCTCCTTGCAGCTGGTCAAATAAATCATCGATTCTTGGTAAGGGATATCGATTTTTGACAGTCACCTTATTCAATTCCCGGTAGTCGATACACAACCTCATCGATCCGTCCTTCTTCTTCACAAACAAGACGGGTGCGCCCCATGGCGACACACTTGGTCTTATAAATTTCTGGTCCAGAAGTTCTTGTAACTGCGTCTTTAGCTCCTTCAACTCAGCCGGTGCCATCCGGTATGGCGCTTTAGATATTGGTTCGGTGTTTGGAGCCAACACAATCTCAAAGTCAATTTCTTCTTTGGCGGTAATCCCGGCAAAATTTCTGGGAACACATCCAAGTATTCATTCACCACTGGAATATTCTTTTCCTCACGGTTTCCCCTTCATCCAAGACACCCTCAATCGGTATCATTCCTCATCCTCCATCATCAACTCGAACGAGCTTAGATCAACCTTCTTGGGACTAAGGCTCTCCCATAAATTCTTTTCTCCCGATTGATCATAAAAACATACAGTCCTTCTTTGGCAATCCACTATTGCCTTTACTTACTTAGCCAATTCATCCCGAGGATAACTTCGTATTTATTCATTTCCAGCACAATTAGATCACTTTTGGAGTGGTGATCATGGATTTCCAATGGACAGTCTTTTATCAGATCTCGGGTCGACACACACTCCCCGTGGGGGTCTTAATCCTCAAGCTAACCGTGGTTGTGGCTATGGGCAATCCGAGTCGGTTGGCCAAACTATAGGTGATGAACGAGTGGGTCGCTCCCGTGTCAAACAAGCATAGGCTTCCACGCTATTTACTTGTATGTGTCCTGAGGTCAACAAACACCCATCACATATGAACCTTAAAATATCTTAAGGCTATCCATATAGGGTCTCTACTTCCAGCTTTCCATAATATATACAATTTCATTTAAACAGCAATCAATTTAAACAACTTAATTTCAACTTAGGAGGGGTTTCGTTACTAACCTGTCACCAGGCCACCATCACATTCTCGCTTGATCCAAAGCTGCCAACTCCATCCTCATCTTCATCTTCTTCCACCATCCATTGGCCTCTAATTGTACAGCCTCATCCATGCATCGCGGAAGCTGCTCGACTTCCGCTCTTGTTACCAGACCTCAAGGGGTTGGTATTACTCGAGGCTCCGAAGGGTCGGGTGGCCACGCTCTTTCGTTGTGAACATTCGGAAGCTAAGTGCCCTTTTTCCTTGCAAATGAAGCAAGTTACTGCCAGTTTCTTGGGCACGTAAAAACCATGTGGCCAGCATCGCCACAAAAATAGCACTTGTTCCTCAACTGCGGGCATTGCCTAGGTGCATGTGTCCCCTTACATTTCCAACATGTGACGTTGGCTTGAACTGGGTCGGCTTGCTGCTAGACTCCTCTTTAAACCCTTGGTACGGCCTGTACCGTTTACCTTTGAACCCTGAGCTCGAGGCATCAAACGGCCTCTTCCCGAATACTCTCTTTTCGGGCTCCTGATACTTCCTTTTTCTAGCCCCTTCAATGACTCGAGCCTTTTCTACCATCTCGGGATAGGTTCTTACTCCGAACTCTTCTAGCTTGATTCGCAGTTCCTCGTCCAAGCCTCCCAGAAATACCTGCTTCTTTAATTCCTCACTATCCCTGAAAGATTCAGGGGCATACTGCAGCAGGTGAACAAATTCAGTTTCATATTGCTCTACCGTTCTCCCTTTCTGCTTTACATGAAGGAAGTCCGCACTATACTTCACCCTCAAGCTAGAGGGAAAGTAATTATTCAAGAATTCCCGGCGGAAGGTTTCCCAGGTGGGGGGATGTCAAATTCCTTCTCTTGGAGTCCCACCAGACTCGAGCATTGTATCTTAACATATACGTCCCATACTCTAGCTGCAAGTAAGGTGGAATCTCGTATGCAGCAAAAGAACGTTCCACTTGAGCCAACCAATCCTCAGCTTCATCCGGCTTGCCGAATGCCCCATCAAAGTACCGGTTGCTCTTAATGAAGTCCGGTAAAGAGCTTCGGTGGGGTCTCCTGTATGGCGGGGTGGGGTGGCGGTAACCGCACATTATAGGAGTGCTCCTCTTGTGGAGCAGGTGCCTCCGCAGTCATTTCCCGATGATCTGCGGGCGGCGGATGTGGTGCTGAATCCCGAGCACTCTGACTTGGGTGTGGGTTCTGTACTGGATTTTGATTCTGAATGAAGGTGTTAAGAGATTGGCCAATTGCCCAATCGCATTTAGTACATCGCCCTGTTGGTTTTGGGGTGCTACTCCTTGGGGGTCAGGTTGTTGTATAGCCGGTTGATCGGCTTCATTAGGATTAGACCCTTGTCCTTGGTTCCGAGTTCGTCGGTTACGTCTGTTTACACAATGTTTAATGGATTTTTAGCATTTAGGGTTTTTAGGTTTCAAAGGAATAAGATTAATAACAAGCTCAGAAGTTGCGAGAATCTGGAATTTAAACTCAGAAGGAAAAAGGAATACATAACTCCATAAGTCATAAGATGAGTCAAAATATCAATCCATAAAAGAAAATAAGGAATAATTAAAAGAACCAAAGGGAAATAGAAGAATCCACACATTGTAACTAATTGATATTTCACACAATAATGCGAATGAGTGAATGCTTATGCAATCTATATGCAGTTAATGTTCTCTTATGTATCATGACTAGAATGCGTGCTTTTCACAATTCCATTTCTTTAAAACAAAAGTGATCCTTTTCATTTCTTTAGCGAGCCATACAAATATTACATCAACTTTTAGTTCCCAAAATTTGGCTAGCTAAGCCCTTCCTATTCTAATCAATTTCCCTATTCCCGAAAACATGACAAAATACAGGGAAAAAGAACAAAAAACACTAACTATCCTGAAATCCTAAGGCAATTTGGCATCCCGCATTGCCTACTACAAAAATAAGAAAATCAGGATTCCGCTTGGACTTTATGGGTTAGCTAACATCCCGGTCTCTAATCATCACTAGAGCTGTCGGGGGTCGGGCTAGGAAGTCGTCTCCTGCTGGTAGAACCACCATCGTCCTGTCGGACGAACAAGCTAAGATACTCCCTGGTGGTCATCCTCCGCTTCCTAGCGGGTCGGACTAGAGGCTCCTGATCCTCACTTTCTTCTTCTCTTCTTCTTCTTCTTCAGTCCCTTGCCCCTCTTGCGGGCTTACTTCTTCCTCCTCACCTCTTATCTCGGGCTCACCTAGGCGGTTCACCTCTACTTCAGGCTCTCTCACAGGCTCATCTGCCACATTTTCAGTCTCCATAGGCACTGGGGCCTCGGGTTCTACTACTAGGTCAAGCACAGGTGGGTTCTCACCCTCCACATACACATCTCTCCATAGCCTGGAATCTACCTCGGGTTCTACCCTCCCACTCTCTGGTATCTCCAACATCCGGTTAAAATCCCATATAATTTGATCGGGTTCTGGGTTTACCTGCACTTCTGGTTCAACAGGCGGGGTAGGGGTCCTAGGCACCTCATTTTGTTCCCAGTTCGGATCCTCCTCGGGATCCTCCTCCTCCTCCTCTTCCTCTTCATCCTCTCCAATCACAGGCTCCATTCAGCTGCATACCTATATCAATAGCTGGAGGTGGAGCTATTACACGGGGGGGGGGGGGGGGGGGGGGGGGGGGGGGGGGGGGGGGGGGGGGGGGGAGAATGTCCAAATAGATTGCATGCCAGGTGATGTGATTCCATGCATCAGCTATATTCCAGTCATGGTGATCATATAAGTTATCATGAGCATAAACATATAAGGGCCCTATGGGGATCCATACCCTAAAATCTGGAGGGGTTCGGTTTCCTCCCCTTCAAGATAAATGTGGCTTCTCTCGCATGGGTTCACGCCCGTAATCAACCATGATCCTCTCTAAGTATAGATCGTCTCTAACTTTGTCCAGCTCCTTCTTCCATAGGATCATAACTCAATTGATCCACTACTGAAGCCCATCTGGTATATCTCAGCCCATCCTTCCATAACCTGTACATTTCCCCTAGGGTCCGGGATGTCGGGCTAGGGCAAAATCCTCACACAATTCCCTTAGCCTCAGTCTATATTCTACCATCGTTTCATCGTTTCTCTTTGTAAAATTCCTTGCCCTTTCCCTAGTCTCACCCAGAGAGACCTACATCAAACAATACTACTAATTAGACTCAGCAAGAAAACATTTTTAACTCCATTTAACCTAGTAATTAGATTTCTAGGTCCGGTTTATTTTAATTCTATTGTCTTGTTCTATAACCTAGGGCTCTGATACCAACTTAAACTGTCACGCCCCGTAGGGTATCCTAAACGTAACAGCCCGCCACATACTAAGTAAGACTCTCGAGTTCCCTACCCGGGGCCTTCGGAAGTCTTAAGTAGATGTAAAGCGTTCCTTTACGACAATAGAATACTTCAACAAATGGAGTTAAACAGTTTAATGAGGCATGCATTAGCCATAGATAATAAATCAAAACGCATAATGCTTAAGTTTACAAAATCTAAGGGGCATTCCCCCGCAAAAGAATAACAGTCTATTACAGTCATCCAGAGTCCTTAGTTTCCAATGGAAGTCTATACAAAAAGAGATGAATCAAACTTCTATAGGAAACTCCTATCTCCGGTACCTGCGCTGTGGCTTGTCTTGGCCTAAGCCATATAAACTCATGCTGCAAAAGATAGAAACTATAGGGGCGTAAGCTAACTAGCTTAGTGAGTAATACTTCCATAACACAATTAAATACAATCGTTCAAGCAAGTGATTATTCAAGCAAGTGTATGCACCATACAAATGTGATCAACAAACATATGACCAACCGGAAATCATATGTGGATGGACTTGCGCCCTCCATCCCGGGTTAGCAGATTAACGAATCCTGCGGTACGACGCCGTTTAAGCTCACGGTCAACTGATTAAAAGCTCGTTTTATGGATCACGATTAACCTCACATTCGTTTTATGGATCACGATTAACCTCACATTCGTTTTATGGGTCACGAAAAACCAACCAATGCAAATGCTCCAACCCCATTGTGACATGTATGAACTCAATTTATAGTCGGAGTCAAATAGTTATTAATTCAATTCTTTTAAGTGACCAACAAGTATTCGCAGACATTCATCATAAGATTCTAGTAAAACAGTCAATATCTTAACACCCGGTTTCGATATACCTTAAGCTCCATTTCACATATCAACCATCAACAACATAAATAATTCCCACATACCCCATCATGCTTGTACAGTTCCTTTTTATCTTTGCCTCCATCACTAGTGCCACTACATTACATTCACAAGCATTAATTGAGAGTGGAAGTAAACTCACTCGGCCATGGGACACCAAACTTCTTAATAATAATAATCGGGAGGTAGAGTGTCGTCCTGCTCGGAATCACCTATCAAACAAGAATAATCCCTATGAGATTCTCACTATGTAATTAAATCAAACTATACATCTAGACTAGTTGAATTCGGAATTCTCGCTATATTTGGAAGTTCCGACTTAAAACGGCCATAACTTGGTCATTTTAACTCGGAATTTCGCAAACTTTATATCGATCTTCATCTACTTCGAAAGATCTATCTAATTCAAGTATTAAATCCAAGTTTTGAAAATAATAGGGTCATGGAACAGTGGGATCAGTTCTGTCCCGCAATTGACCCAATCTAGAAAATTTGCTTTGCCTTTGATAAAAAGTATTCCTAGATGATGATTCATGCACGAATGATATGGGAATGAATTACAAATGTGTATGCTATGTAATGAACTCAATATGTGCATGGTCATGATGATTTTTGTAGTAATAAACTTTTAGGAACTCCTAAGTGTTGGGGAAAGTTTCATGAAACTAATTCTAAGAAGTTGTTTTTCCACATTATACTCCTTAGGGTTTCTTTGGTTTTTAATCTTGTAATCTACTTATTATTTAACTACAATTAGGTTCTCAAAGTCTATAATAGTCATGGCCTCCATTCATGCACAAAAATTCACATTTTTCATTTGGCAAACATGTTTTCAATTAAGCTATTTGTAAAAATCCGAATTTTTCCAAATTTTCTTTTCGTACATTTTTCTTAAGGGAAATCTAGTCTAATGCATTAAAAATTGGGGCTTCAATGTATACATCATCTAAGGACTTCATTTAGCTTATAAAACATTCATTTTAGACTTAAATACTAAGTGTTTATTTAGGCATTACACAAAGTTACGAATTTGACTACACAATTAAAGTCAACACTTTTCATTCTAACTTCACCTCTTGTTTTTCTTATTTTTATTATGCCTAACTCATCTAAACTCATGAAAATAATTCCTTCAACATGTCTATTACACATACCCTTCATTTTTCTTATGAAATATAAGTTTAAAATTGATTTTGGAGGTCTTTAGGGTAGAGTTTCCATTTCATCCGAATTTTCAACTTTCCATATCTAACAAAGTCCTTCCTTTTTCAATGTTCTTGCCATCTATATGTGGAGATATACTATCTAACATCTCTATACATGAACAAGACTCATTTATATGATCAACAAAGCACATAAACAAAAATGAACTTATGATCATGCATGTACATAAAGTGGTGAATGTCTAAACCTTAGATCTACTACATATGATGTATATAACATGGATCTCATGGCATGAACAACAATATAAATACAAGATCACTACTTTACATGCATGAACATTTTGAAATCTTAACAAAACACATCTAAACACTAGATCCATGTCTTGTGATGGCTTGACATTCTTGTTCATGCATTTCCATGTCCCTAGCATGAGCATCATGGGGTTTTAATGAGGAAATACACAAGATATGGTCTTGCCATGACAAGAATAGGAAGAACCAAGGCTCACATGCACATACCAATGGAGTCTTGAAGTGGAATGGAGAAGAAGCAAAGTTGGAAATGTGAGGAAGGGGAGGGGGAGCAAACTCACGGCACAATGAGGGTAAAAAGAGAGAGTTTTTCTCTTTTTTCAAAAGTTAAAATGGAAGAAATGAAGAGAGAGAGAGAACATTTAGTATATATACTAAAGGAATTAGGTTTTAGTTAAATAAAAGAAGTAAAATTAACTCAATTGAGAGGGGGAGCAAGAGGGAGGGGCGCCGGCCACATCAAGCATGGAGTGTGTGTGTGTTTAAAATTTGATTTTTTTGTAATTTAGTAAATGAAATTGTAATAAAGGTAATAATTATTTAAGAGACAAATTTTCTTGGAAAAGAAAATTGAAATGAGTAGTTGTAAGGATGTAAGAATAGGGTATGGGTAGTGTGTAGTGTAGGTTGTACTTGTGAATAGTAGACAAGACATCTACTTTACCGGTTGTTCCGAAAACACGGGAAAAGCTATGACTGTAATTTTTATAGCTCGGAAAATTATGAAATTGATATTTTTGGAATCCTTATAAAATTACGGTTCTAATGAATATTCCGGAATATTTTTCTGAATCCGTGGCCCGGGGCACGCTTTTCCGTAATTGGGCTCGGGAAGGCCCGGAATTGAAAAATTCCCGAATTTAAAACTTTCAAAGGTTTGAAATGTACTTTGAAACAACAATTCAAATTCATTCACTCCAAAATATTTATTTTACTATGAAACCGAAGGAAAGCCGGATTTAGGGTTCCTAGGCTCCATTCACTTAAACTCAAGCTGAGCGGGTTAGGGTTTCGTTTACAACTCCTAGGGTTTCCTAGCTACTGAGAATTACCGGGGTTTACAATCGCGGTATGCATGGGTTGGCATGTAAAGAAAAATGATAAAAGCACGAGTATGCGTAGACCAACATGCAGCACCTACCATGCGAAGCACGTAAAATAAGTGGACTAACATGGCACGGTACAAATGGCATGCAAACTAACACGTGGGGATTTTTAAAATAATAATATAAAAAATAGTGATTTATTTTCTTAATTTACTTTAAATTATATTTAAATAAATAAATTTTTTATTTTAATTAAATATATTTTCCTTCTTAAAATATAATATATTTAGTATATTTTTATTTTTTAAAAATGATTTCAATTGTATTACTGTTAGCATATTAACTTCAAACTTTTTTAGAAAATAAATGAAATTATGAAATAATATTAGAATAGTAATTAATTTATATTAAATGCTAAAATTGCTTAATTAATTTATTTAGAATAATTATAAATTATTAAATAAATAAATAAAATTAATGAATGCATTGGGACCAGTGTAAAATTAAATTTCATTAGTAACACTTTTTAACTACAAAAAATTCACAAGAATATTGCCAAAAAAAAAAAAAAAGTTCATCAACCATACACTCTCATAGAAACCTCCTCTAGCCTCATCCCATTGTTCTATTTATGTATGTGGCTACAAATTCGGTGGCGATAATGACTCCCTCGATCTCGAGTCATTGTCCCTGAGCCACGAAAAGTGTAGGTCCATTTGCTTCCTATTGACAACATCGGACAAATCATTTTAAGTACATACATGCTTCAATAGTGTCATCATTTAGCCTATGGTAGTGCGGTTCAAGATCTCTTCCCCCCGAACTAAAAGTTGACTCCGATGAAACCATTAAAGTCAAAGAAGCCAAAACATCACGTGCCACTATGGAAAGCACTAGCATCATGTGTGTCCTCTTCTTCCACCAGCCGAGGACATTGAAATCATCTCTCTCATTCCTGTCACACCCCACAGGATACCCTAAAAGTATGATACACTATGTATCAGACTAAAGCCACAGACACTGATATTAAAATCGTCTGAGACTTCTAAAGAGATACATAAATATCATACTTGTAGAATACTTTGTGGCATGGATAGTCGTACAAGATCGAAGGTTGTTTAGATTAAGAAAAATTGAATACAATAAGATACAAGTAAAAATTACACTTCATGGAACTTATATTAAATCCTAACTATTACATCATAAATTTTATCTAAACTATAATTCTCAAAACTTCTTTACAAATAACTTCAAATCTCTCTCTCTATCCCATAATTGTTCTTCATATTTCTTTGAAATCTGAAATCAAACAACCAAAAAGAGTGGGAGCTGAACTAGCTCGGTGAATAACTAGATCTTAAAACATTTCAAGCAATACAAACAAGTTTGATTATCAAACATATGCAATGCTACACTCATTCATATGGAAATGCATAATTTAGATGACCAAAATCCAAACTAATGGAGATTTATGTCCTCTCTGGGGGTTGAAGGATGAACTCAAGTCATTCATGCTCGGTAAAACTGTGAACTAAGGAAGAGGATGCTTTCTCATTTTAGAGCATCCAGTTCACAACTGTCTCAACACAAAACCATTTCATATAACAAATATAACCTCTAATTGCCCCTTAGATATAACTAAGGAGGAATGATTTAGATTTGAAATGTATTTTATTGAAAATAACCTCTAACTTCTCCTTAGACATAGCTAAGGAGAAAGAATTTTCTTTGAAACCTTTTTTATCAAACATAGCCTTTACTTCTCCTTAGAATACTAAGGAGTGAGGGCTTCATTTCGAATTGATTTTGTGCATGGACCAAAACATTTTTATTGCCAATATACCCTCTACTTCCCTTAGAACCACAGAACCTCCCTAAGTATTAATCTCTAAAGCTGACTCCAACACGAGCAACGTCCTTTGGTCTCTACTTAGTTCCTGTGAAGACGACAACCCTATAGTAGCCCTAACCAGATTTACTAGACTCTCAAAGGCACTGCTACAGAATCAGAATATTAATACGTGATGTGAATACCATGCTAATGCAATATATGCTATGGTGCAATGCGTGTTTGGTTTATTTAATGGTAGGATAAAGTTTATGCCAGATTATTTAGCAATCAAATAATTTCTCAACAATCCATATAACACAATCCTTAGTTAGTCATTGGATGTTCAACCTCTTTTACATATCCAGTGACATGATCTTCCTAATTGATTAATCAATTAAGTTTATCCATATAACTATCTAGTGTATATAAAAAAATAAAATAAAATAAAATATTGTTACTCTTTCCTTCATGTTATGTCATGTGTTATCCTCTATTTTGTAAAATAAATTACTATTAAGCCATTTCATATATTTTAATAACATATGGGTAAATCACATCGAAAATTATCAATGTTTGAGAATAAATTTAAATAAAATCAAAAGTAAAGACACTTCTATAGTCATTTTCGTGTTTTTGATCTAATTGTAATGCAGGAACATATCTTTGTGGGTTTATAATAACTTGATGGGTTTCTTAAGAATGAATCATATATTACTTCCATGTGCATATTTTAATATGTGGAATTGGCAATTCTTGTTTATGAATTACTGCAGTTCATGATTGACCCTCGATTTAAAGCGAATGGGAATATTTGATACAATGACCAGATTTAGAAGTTCATCTAAATAGGTTATTATGTTTTTAAAATTAACATCTGATAATGCGATTTTAGCCCAATATGCTAGAACTCAATATGCTTATGGGGTTAAAATTGTACATTGTGATATGTGACAATACGTAATCCCATAATTTCGACTAACGTACCTAACTTGAAATAGAAGATTCTTTTTTCCCCCCTATGAAGAGAATATGATTAATCCTCCTCATAAATAAAATTTTTATACATTAACCATGAACTATTTACTTCTTACGGAACGCATTGTATGTACTGTAAACCATTTAGTGCTAGATAATACCCGCACACTAAAAAACTGTGTTATGTTAAGTAAATTATAACGACACCCTTAAAGTTTGATATATATATTATATATATAGGCCATAAATTTGTTATATGTATTTATTATTTAAAGCTATTAATTATATAATTATAAGTGCTAATTCCTTACATGCCAATCGGCTATTTCTTTGTGGCAAGTATTACTAATACTTTCATTACTTTGAAATAATAAAAATCAAAATAACGGTACATTGAAAATGAAAAAATTATGTATAAATTTTTGCTGTAGAACTATATAACTATTATTTTATTTAGTTACATAAATAATAAACTACACGTACGTATCTATCAATTCACATTTGATAATACGTTCGATTTCATAATTTATGATAAAATGTATTTATGTTATTAACTAATAATTGATATATGCTTGCCATACTGTTATCATGTAATATATTTATATTACTAATTAATACTTTATTTGTCATGCATATAAGTAGCTGTAGCAATAGTTGAGACATCCATTATATTATTGTATTATATTTAAAGCTATTACTTGGTCAGGCTAACATCTGCTAGCATAACAAATGTCAAAGACAACAATACACATTAATACTACTTTTAGCAATTTAATTCAGATATCATCAACTAATCACATTAATTCGAGTAATAATTTAAAGTTAAACACTTTTGTAGCTAGATTCCACTATCTACCGTTTAATTTTGACAACAGACAAAATTAAACATGAGCTAAAAAATTTTATAGTCTCTTACCTTTGCAATTTGTTGCTAATATTTCTTGTTGAAAATGTGGAATTAAACCATATTAATTGAATGTAACTTTATATTTAAATGTATCGAAACAGTTGAAAGTTACCTGTTCCCCTTAAATTCTAGTTAGTTTATCCCTTAGCAACCAACATAAACAATTATATTTTCCGTTTTATTTCATCCTTTTTTTTTTAAGAAAGATACGGGTTGTGCATCTCCTAGCTAGCTGAAGCTCAAATAATAAACAACCGTAAACATGGTTCATGCAGCATCATGAAATTATCCAAAACTTTGAAGCAATCTGATTTTGTCTGCTGAACATAGTAAAATTCAAGGAAATGAAAGCAAATAATAATCCCCTACCTACAGAGTTTTATTTACTTTCCTTTACTTCCTCATTTCCTGGATGAGATGTATATTGAGTTGAGTTGAATGATACCAAGGAATCTTGCAGACCCCGACAAAATCCATGTGGAGTTCAAGCAGCAGTTTGTCTTTTTCATTGTCAGTTGTCATTAAAAATTTGAACACTGCCTTTCAGCGCCAGAAAAGCATGTGATTGTGCTTTTCAAAAGCAAAGGCTGGAGGCCAGCAGCGTTCACACTTACAGTTTCATTATCTGCATAGCATTACGATGTCTTTTCCGCATAACACGCTTCACCGACAACCACCAGTAGAAAGTGATGAACATTCTTCTTTTTTTTTTTTTTTTGGTTTTTCTGTACAATTATAATTGTTTTTATTATTTATTTATACCATGATCAAGTAAATAAATAAACACGAAAGCTGCATGCGCAATGCACTGAATATTAAAATTTTCCATGGGAAGATGATGATACCCGGCTTGCACTTTAAAAAGCATAGTGCCGTAGCCATAACCAAATCATACATCGAAAACCCTTCGTAGCCCACATAGTCCATAGTAATCTTCGGTTAGACAACAAGAGCATATACATGGCTAAATTAAAAAATTTGTTGTCGGATATCCTTGGTTTTGTGATCATGATCCTCCTCCTATGTTCCTTAACGATAGATGCAGTAGCTACTGCATCGTCATCTCCTACTCCTAGGTTGTGGAAACTCAATTGCAGAGATCGATGTGGAAATATAACTCTCCCCTTTCCGTTCGGAATGGACAGATCCGAGTGTTTCTTGGATGAGTGGTACGAGATAGAGTGCCAAAATGAAACGATTCCTATCCTTTCTCCAAAGAAGCTCAACTTGGAGGTCCTTCATATTTCGCTTGCTGCCCGTGGGATAAATGAACGCACACGTACCGCTTATTATGACGACCCACAGGTCTCTGTTAAATATCCGATAGCATATTCAAAAAATTCCTATTGCTCTGCTGAAGTGAATAGTCCACCTCCAGCACCTCCGAGTCTAAAAGGGAGCCCATTCTGGTTTTCATATTTGAATGCCTTCTCTGCAGTTGGATGCAGTGTCAGTGCTATGATGAGGAGCAGCAACCGTTCTTTCATTGGTTGCATGCTTGAGGAATGTAGAGGCGGAGACGACGTCAGTACCTGCCGAAGCACGAAGTTACCCATTGACGCCCAGACTTTCGATGTGTATTTCATCAATAATAGTTATCCTAAGGATGCACCTGGAATAAATGACAGGCAGTGCAACTATGCTTTTCTGGCCAATGAATCTTGGTTGCAGTCCAGCCCCCCAAATTCGCTGGAAGTGGAAGGGTATGCCCCTGTAGTACTATTATGGGGAATTTCAAACACAAGTGATCATGCGATAGAGTTGTCTGATGGGGATGAATCAAATCCTAGCTACCTCCAATCCAGCTCCTGGAGATATGATAATGGCACCAAGATGATGCTGTCATTTACATGCGAAGAAGGTTATGATGGTAACCCTTTCCTCTTAGATGGATGTCAAGGTAAGATTTCCTTACTTTCTATCCAAATTTTACTTTTTATTTTTTTTCCCTTTTTTTGTTCCCTCCTCTCTTCGTGTTTATAAGCATCCGTGAGTTAATAGATGAGCCAATTAACCATGAAGATGATTCGACTACTGATAACAGTAAATACTTTAGAAAATTAAAATTTGGCTATATAAAATTTAAGCTTAAAATTTTTATCGCTGTATTTGAATGAACGTTTTTATGTTCGGGTTGAAAATGTCATTAAAGTAGAAGTAGAAGATTGAGATACACGTCCTTTTATTTCTTAACAATATGAAGAGAAGTGGGTGAAAAAATATTATAATTTACAAAATTATCCATAAAAATGTATATAAAATTCTCATAGAATTGATTGATGTTTTATACCAATGGAAATTTTACGGTCTTATCAGACCATTCATTTAATAATCTAACCGATAAAATAAATATAGTAATTAGTATATTAACTACTTTAATAATTTGATTATGGTTGAATATGAATCTGAGTCGACTCCATTTATTTTCTTTCCTAATTCATTACCAAACAGAACATAAGAAATACCAAGTTCTAGAAGATCTTGGTGGTGTTTATAATGTGTTCCTATATCCTCAAGACTTATGGTAGTGTAGCATAACTATTCCTTTCTAAGCTTTTTATTTGTGTCCTGTGAAGTATTAACATGATGCTTCTTCAATCTCTAGTGAATTTTTTTCTATATCATCCAAATTTATGCAATGTTAGTAAGAATATTCCTTTCTAAAGGAGTGAATAATTCTTATACTTCTTCAATAATTAGTTTTGGCAAATGGGTTTTTGTTCCAAGTAGATCTTTGCTGGTACTTTTGGATTCCCTAACATTGTGATCCTCTCTACTTCAAGTCCAATGGCCATGTGGACTAGCATACTAAGACCTATAAGATGAAAACTAGTAAATAGACATCAGGATATTCCCTGCATAACCATTCTAATATTTAAGTCACTAAGTAAGCAAGAGAATGTCAAGATCAAAGTG
This sequence comes from Combretum micranthum, assembly GCA_024138025.1. Classification (NCBI taxonomy): domain Eukaryota; kingdom Viridiplantae; phylum Streptophyta; class Magnoliopsida; order Myrtales; family Combretaceae; genus Combretum; species Combretum micranthum. Next base: position 1,008,650 of record JAMXBD010000207.1, on the reverse strand, counting down.
AGAGCAGATAGAGTAAACATGGCTCTTAAATAGCTAGAAAGAACTTATATAATCTAGTACCCTTCTCTTTTAAGGAAAGGGGATCTATCTAAAAGGGCAAGTGCCTCTTGATGATTTAAGGAAGTGCCTACATAAATTTTAAGCAAGTGTAATCTGGTTATTCAAAAATCCTTCTAAAATATCTCTTTTGAGAAAGTATTGAGTTTAATTATCTTCCTTACCTAAAATGGCAAGAGGTCGAACTAAGCAGCTTCCTTTTATGTGGGAAGGGCCACCGAGGCAAGGCCATCAAGTCTTATGTGTAGCCCAAGTACTTCATTAGGTCTATTGGTCTTAGATTGGACAAGTTGGCTTGCATGGTGAAGAGGCCGAACTTGACTTATAAGCCAATAACAAAAATTAGCTATCAACAAGGTGTTTATCGTCGTCATCATCATCTCTTCTCCATGAAAACAAACATTATTTTTTAAGGAGCACTTATGCATTTTTTACGACGGTGTCATTATAATTATGTTACTTTCTAATAACGCAAACACATGCACATGTGATGCTAGTTTCTTTATATTATAAATGATTTAATTCAAAATAAATGGAAATTACACTAATTCTATCTGTTCTTATTTAACTTAGATATTAATGAATGTGAAGATCCAACTAGAAATCATTGTCCGACTAGATGTGTGAATACTCAAGGGTCGTATAATTGCAAGGATCCATACAAAATATTGAAGCTCGTCCTGATAGGTTTGTGACTCTACACCCTTGCATATTTAAATTTCATTCATTTTAAATTCAATTCTCAACTAACCATTGAAAGTTTGGATTGGATGGATGACTAATTGATTATGGTTAACATCTTTACATCACCATTCAAAGGATACTCTCCCAATTTTCGATTTTTATTCATTTCACTTGCTATTACATCATCTTATGGGAAAAAGGAATTATACATGCTATTTAGGATAATTGCTTTGAACTTTATCCTTATATATTGCTTTGCAAACAAGCTCAAACAAATGCCACATATTCAAAACCATTTTTTTATTAATATAAACATAAAATCTAATTGAATAAAAGCTATATACTAATGCAAATAAGCTTAAAATCAATTAGTTTTGTAAGCTACAATCTTTAATCAAATTACATGAAGGAAAGATACTTGATAAGGAACATTAATAGTAGTTAAGAAATGGCTGAAGATCTTTTATATACCTCAATTTTATTTAAATTATAGATATATAACTATAAGGTTTGCCAAATTAAATTAGTAAATGTTTCATTTTTCCCCAATATGATGTAACTCAAGCCCTTCATACTGAAAAGTGACCCAAAATAATGGTATTGTTAGTCCCACGATAACTGTACATTTAACAATGCAAGGCATTGAAGGCATGTCCTAATGATATTAATTTTTAAGTAAATAATTATATACAGCCTTTTAAGTATTCAATTTTATTAAAATTGGAAAGAATTGAAATTCATGATTAAGAAATCATGTCCCTAGTTATGCAGCTTATGGTGCCTTTAATCACAGTTTAAGGGTTACAATCACATCTCTTAAAAGTATGTGTTTATTTTTAAGAGTTAAAGAGATATTAATATATGTTGTCCTATGATTACTTTTTTCAAATAGAAGCAACTAAAAAAACGTCATTATTGGAAATTAATCTTTCATCTGTAATTACTCACTAGTTAATCCATTATCTTACCTTAATTGGAATTGGGTTTTCTTTTTTCTCTTTCATTTTTAGTTTATGCTTCATATCTTTATTCATTTTTTACTTACCAAAGAACATGACTTACTATTTTACCTTAAAAATCTGTAACCGTGTATTTTTAAGCACATATTATGAAGCTTCATCCGAATATATAGATCAAACATTAAATGATTGCAATAAGTAAATGGAAATAAAAAAGAAAAGAGGTAAATAGGAATAAAATGCCAAACTAGCATGCAATTTTTTGTGACATAGAGGTTAAATAGCATACTAGATCTAAAGTTTAACTAAATCGCAACCTTATCACTTTTTTATTCCCCTTGATAGTAGTCTAGAAAATGGTACGAGGTTAGGTAAAAGGTAACAAAATGGGAAATGCAGCTTATCGATTTACCTTCTTTTAACTTTAATAAATTTATCCCATTAAGATGTTATTATGTAGATAATGGTTAAGACTATAAGAAAAAAGATGATATTACAATAATGTCACAAGATGTTTTATGAATTAATAATTCTCAAACATTGATTTGTAATTAATTGAACTAAGAGGACTTAAATCTAATAAAATAGCTTTAATTTAATTTTTAATCATTAGTCCCATGAAGAATGATAGCTATCTTCTACGAAACCATGTAAGAACCAAACATATTCCAACAACAAGAATAAACCTTAAAAAACAATTAAATTGAACATTAAGCAAATATAGAACAATAATTAAAAAATTGCAGCTTGCAAGAACTAACAAAACCACACGTCACTGCTATTTCATCAGAACATTTAATAATGTCTTTTCGCTAAATTTCAAGAACCTACATGTGGGTAACTAATTAACAATCTATAAACACATTAAGATTTTAAAACCAAAGGACCACAAAACTAATTAGCTATTTCATCCATCATTAATTATATTTGAATTAAAATGACACTGACTCTTTCAAATAAGTCTGGTGAAATAGGGAAAGGGGTTTTCAATTAATGTAAAGTTGGGGTTCAATCATGTGAAAACCTACAATGAAAAATAATGTGAGCAGGCCACCCTTTGTTGAACCACAATGAACTTTGATGGATTAGAATCTTTTAAATAAATTCTTTTCATTCTCTAGTAATCTTCACCTAACAAAATCATAGATTAGTCAACTAAAGTCATATTTTCTCCACTTTTATCATTCATCTTCTCTCTTTCAATCTAATTCTACTTATCTTTATATTTTGGTGAAATCCTCAATATTTTTCTTTGTATTGAAAATTAAAATTTTAGTATTTCCCCACAAGAGAAGACTTGGGTTACAGATCAAATGAATAAATGTTCCCATCCCTCTTAAATTAATTATTCTTTGAAAGACAAAACACATGTAGTCAAAACATATTTTTTTTTTTCAATTACACAAAATTAACAAGACATATTACAAAAGAAAATTTCATAAGTTAAATTTCTTTTATTTTCTTATCTTTTTGTTGTTACAGGCATTGGCTCTAGTTTAGGAGCTCTCCTCTTAGTTTTTCTAGGATGGTGGCTATACCAAATGATTAAGAAAAGAAAAGAAAAGAAGCTTAAGGAAAAGTATTTTAAGCGAAATGGAGGACTCATATTGCAACAACAATTGTTATCATCTGAAGGAAATGTTCCAAAAGGTAAGATATTTAATAAGAAAGAGATGGAAACAGCTACCGAAAATTTTAGTGAGAGTAGAGTTATAGGAAAAGGAGGCCAAGGAACAGTCTACAAAGGAATGTTAACAGATGGAAGAATAGTGGCAATAAAGAAAGCTTTGGTCATAGATGAAGAAAAGGTGGAGCAATTTATTAATGAGGTTATGATTCTAACACAAATTAGTCATAGAAATATTGTACAACTTTTAGGATGTTGTTTGGAAACAGAAGTTCCTCTTCTTGTTTATGAGTTTATACCAAATGGAAATTTGTATGAATATCTTCATGGATCAAACAAAGAGAACTCAGTGTCGTGGGATGTGCGTTTGCAATTAGCAATAGAAATTGCAGGAGCACTTTTCTATTTGCACTCGGCAGCATCAATACCTGTATATCACAGAGATATTAAGTCTACAAACATACTCTTGGATGAAAAGCATCAAGCAAGGATTGCAGACTTTGGTACATCACGATTAGTATCTCTTGATCAAACTCATGTTACCACATTAGTACAAGGAACTATTGGATACCTTGATCCAGAGTACTTTCAAACAAACCAATTTACTGATAAAAGTGATGTGTATAGTTTTGGGGTAGTACTTATTGAGCTTCTAACAAGAAAAAGGCCTATTTTTAAAGCAAAGATGGAGGATGACATAAACTTAGCAGCTCACTTTATTTTTTCAATGGAAGAAGGTCATTTATTTGATATCCTAGATGCCGAAGTTTTGAATCAAGGCACTGAAGAAGATATTCACAATGTTGCTAACCTTGCAAGGAAGTGTTTAGACTTACATGGACGGAACCGACCTACTATGAGAGAAGTTACTATAAAATTGGAGGGGATAAAAAGGCTACAACACATGTCCAATATTCAAGAAAGTGAAGAAAACTATGAGCAAGTTCAATGCCAAGGCATCAATAGCTCAGTGTCTGCTAGGTTTGAACTCAACACAAATGTTATTATGCCATCGAATGTTCAACCTCTTTTACATACCTGGTGACATGATCTTCCTCATTGATCAATCAACATGTTTATCCTTATGGCTAACAAATAAAAAGATAAAAGATTGTTACTTTCCTTCTTGTTATGCCATGTGCTTTCTTGTACTTTGTAAAATGAATTACTATTAAGCCATTTTGTATCTTCAAAAACATATGGGTAAATTACATAAAAAAATATTAACATTTGGGAGTAAATTTAAATAAAATATTAATGTTGTAAGTGCTTAAAAGAAGAATCATCATATTAGGAAAGTTCATTAAATAACTAATTAACATGTTAAATAATTAGGGGAGGAGAGTAGATCAACAATATATAAAATGATACAAATAATGGATACTTTTTTGTATTTATTTGTTACCCACTTAAAGTATTGACATTTTTTTTATTTCATTTATAATGTTAATCCCCAATTTGAATAATTTTTTTAATTGTTGATCTTTTGTTTAACCACTCAAAACATTAAAGTCTTATTTGAACTTACCTCAAATATTCATACCTTCTAGTGTAACTATTTTCAATAAGATATGATCTCAAATGGTGATTAACTAACTAAAAGGTGATAAATCAACAAATTAGTGATTGAAAGACAAGTAACCATGACTACATTATTTTAGGGGTTTGCAATATCCTTCCCATAAGATGTGCTATAAAATGTATGATTGAAGAGTATATTAGAATCATGTAAAATTATTAGTTTATTTCAAGGATATTAATGCTTTTGCTATCAAGGAAATATATCATCATAAAAAACTGTTGAATAGTAATTTAAGATGATAAGATATTACTTTTTGTTGATGCTATTATATTTTCCATTTGATATGTCTTTTTATGTTACTTTAGTGGTGTGATAATCAACGGTAATAACATTTATCATAGGCTAATATTAGCATAAGTTATTGATAGTTTATCATGTTTTTCAATATTAAATAATTAGCAATTTAAGTAGGAAGGAACATAATAAAAAATCTAGGACATTTATTTAAATAAGTGACAAAATTTCAACTTAGTAAAGTTCTCAACGATGTTAATTCATAAACTTTGGATTGACAAGCAGACTCAATTCTCAAACTATAAGTTTTACATCCAGAGTCTTTCGAACTAAGATTTAGAATTTTAGACTTAAATTTAATAATCTTTCATGTCAATAATGGTTTCTTGCTGAATTATTTCATAGAATTTCTAAAATTTGTTTTAAATAATAGAACTATATTAGGGTTAATGGATTTATAGTACTTTACTTTGAGTTTGATCTTTATTTTTTTATTTTAATTCATAATGATGGGTAAATTTTACCTGCTAGTTACGAGAATATTCTTTGGAACATTTGACATTAGCAGATATAAAAATTTCATCATTTTTACCAAGCTAGCATAATTAAAAAAGATTATTAGGCCTTTATGGGGAGAAGTACGTTAGAAGCGTTCCATTTTCATTCTAACAGTTAAAAAAAAAAGGTATCAATCGTTTGAGTTAATGCAGGACAATACAACATCCAAATGGGAATATAATATAAAAAATCTCAAGCTTGATAATGAATATAGAAGTAATATAAGTTGATAAGAGATTACTATCAAGAAAATGAAAAGAAAAATGGCCATAATCAAGCTATTAGCATAGAAGAGAATAAAAAAAAGTATAACATAATAACTAACAGCAAATGATAGCACTAATAGTGAAAGAGCAAAGAGAAGATAGACACATATTTTGGTTTGTATTGCTAAGTGAGACTAAAAAAATAGTGATATTTTAAGTATGACCCATAATAAGTGTGCATTTAGCAATGTAAGGCATCTAAGGTATGTTGGAGCAATATTATTTTTTAAGTAAATAATTATATACAACCTTTAAACATCCGGTTTGATTACAAATATGAAAGAAATTCAATTCATGGTTAACATATCTCATCCCTAGATATTTTGTTTATGGTGCCTATTAGCATGCTTTTGGGTTCCAATGACATCTTTTAAAGTATGACTATATTTTTAAAAGTTAAAGTGTTAATTTATGTTGTTGTGCACTTGCCTCCCTCCCCCTCCCAATAGATGCAATCAAGAAATATTACTATTACAAAAATAATACTTCTTCTACAATTACCTTACTTTATTTACTAAGTCATATTCAGTTATCTCATTAAATCATTCTCATATGCCTTATAGGATCCTAATAAGCCTATTTCATTTTAGTCCCCTAAATTTCATTAACTTAAATTGAATTTAAGTTTATTAACTAAGTTGGTTTAAACTTAAAACCTATATTATGTTTAATTAGTTATTAATCCTATTAAGTCAATTAACTCATTTTTTATTTATACACTAGTTTGTTTGTTAACCTTATCTATCTATGTAAGTTATAATTTCTATTATTTATAGGGTCATATTTTAGAATCTAGTCTTTTAATTAATTTTCTAACATATTTGTAGGTTCATAGGGTTAAGTAGATATCAAATGTATATCATTCTTAATTTTTTTTTTTTTTTTTTTGTGGATGTAAGACTGTGATATCTAAGAAATAGTCTTTACGAATTGATTTTGTAGTGAAAAAGAAAAAAAAATCAAGAGTGCAAATTGCGTGCTCAGGAAGCTAGGATAGGGGCGCCTATGAAGCACTCAATGAGTGCATATAGGGCGCTCATGGAAAGTCCTATGAAGTGCCCGGTGAGTTTAGCATAGGTGTGCTCTATGGGGCGTCTTCAAAGCGCCCATGGGGCTAGTGTAGGGCGCCCTTGGAGTAGGAATGGAGTACTCACAGAGTGTGTATAGAGTGCTTATGGAGTACATCCTTGAACGCTCACTAAGTACTTATGTGTGCAAGTTTGTGATTAAATTTAACAGTACTCAGTGAAAATTTTTGTTTACTCAATATCTTGCTTGTTTTTAATCCGATTTCAATGTATAAATAGTAGATTTGATAATACTCTTTGAGTACTTTCTAGTAGTAGTGTTGGTTCTAAGAAAAAAAAATAAAACGTGCCAGATATTCAAATTTACAAAACATGTTTGCAAATTTCGGGTAAAAATATATTAGCTTTAACTAAAACTTGTTTTGTGATATCTACCTCATTTCTTGTCTGCTTTTTGACGAATAAATAGTCGTTTTCATAGGATATTTTTAGTACAATCCATTGATGGCTTTTTTTTCCACTAAATAAGGTCTCTAAGATGATGAAAAATATAGGAACAATCTACAACTTGTGAAAAATCCAACAAAAATTGATGGATTTTTGTTTTTGCAATACCTAATCCGTTTCTTATCCGTTTTTAATAAATGAGTAGCCGATCTCATAGGATTTTTTGGGTACTTTCCACTGATGGAGGTTTTTTTTTTTTTTTTTTTTGGCTTGTTGGGGTTGTATCCATACAGTTTATTTGAACTTGTAAAGACTACCTCAATACATGGATGATTTAACTTGTCAAATACATAAGTTAAATATCCACATATTTGAACATGTAGGATTTTCATGACATCTTAATCCATCAACTCCCTAGGCTTCTACATATAAATGTAATATGGAATCAAAGATGAGATAGGACCTTGAGTGGATATTGAGCACTCTTCTTTAATAAGAACCGAACCTAGTGTTAGAAAGCAAGAGGTGAGCTCCAAATGTTTTAAGATTCAACTAATTTAATTGAAACTCTCTAACCTTTAGTATTTGATCTTGAGAATTTGTTTTGCCTTAGCTAATTGAGTCTTTATCCCTTGAAATATGTCACGATGATGGCTATGGAAGAGGGGTGAAGTTTTGGTTTATTTTCTTTGTAGGATTTCACGGTAGAGCTATGGGAAAAATAGAGGCTATTTTGTTCTATTTCTTGTTTCTGTTTGTGGAGGGGAAAATGCGTTGTTTGTTGTGTGATTTGTTGTGATTCACCAGTTAAAGTGATGGGGAATAAATGAGTTTTTCTGTATGTTAATAATACCTATCTATATAGCCATATAGGTGTTGTTTTTGTTATGCAAGTGGATATGTTTGAACGTGATGGCTGCTGGAGAAATTCTTCATTTCACGTCAGCAATTTTTTTGAGGCTATAAAGGTTGGTTTTGTGTATTTGGACAACACATTTCTCAAATCAACACTTATCTTCTTATCTGCCTTCTTGAGGGATTTTTATTAGAGCCTATGGAGTCAACATGTCAAACTTTGTTGACTTAAGTTACACCTAAAGTATCTAGAATCATATATAGTGAAACATGTGTTGTAACTTGTGGAATTTATTGTCTCTTTTGTAGGTGATGTTCTCGAAAATTAGGGAGAAAATTTGCACCAGTTAAGGAGGTTGATTTAGGCTTGTAATTGGTTCATTAATTACATACGTTGTTTGGAGGCTTTTCATTTGTTCAAGTGTCTTTATCATTTGACTTTAAAGACAATTAGGCTGAAATTCTTTAGGTAAGTGGTGTTGGATTTAACCAAGAATAGCAGCCGATTTCCTTCCTCCTTTTCCACCATGTAATGTATAGTTTAGCTAGTGTTTTAGTTATGTTATGAATTATCTCAATTTTCCAGTTATTTATAAGACTATACACATATTTATATATCAGTTAAGTGGGGTTTTATGTCTAGAAGTTTATCTAAAATGTCTACAAAATCTCTAGATTATCCTTGAGTTCAAATATTGATTTTAAAGTTTATGCTATTAAGTATTTTTAGAATTTTACCTTACGCGATTAAAGTTTTCTGAGCATGATAGGTAAATTAGGATTTTAGCTCCTATAAGGTCAGAATTTTCTAACTAGAATAATGGTGTGATACAAATCTTTATTTGAAGTCTAGATTGTTAGTTATCAATTTGTTTTCATTTTCATCGCGTATTTATAACCCTAATAGTTCATCCTTAAGTTGTTGTTTTTAGCCAAAAAGCTCTATTGATGAATCGCTTTATATTGCTTTTGAAATTTAAAGTTGATTATATTCATGTATCAAGCTTTCAATACTGGCTACAAAATCTTGTCTTTTGTATCTTTTACTATTTAGGAAGTTTCTATTTAAGATTTTACGTTATAAACAAAGCCATTATTATTCAAAGTTTCTAAATGAGGTTTTTGTTGGTTCATTACTTTACCATCTATTATTATTCACTATTCTAATCATTTTACTAGTATGAAAATTCTCGATGATTATAAAATTAAATTAGAATTTAGTTTCCATAGATTGAAAATTTTCTAACTAATATGTTTATGTAGTTTAAATTTCTATGTGAGCTCTAGATTTATAGATATAGATTAATTTTTTATTTTATCACGTATTTTGTAATCTTATCTTTAAACTATCTTTTTTATAATCAATAGGCCCTAAAAATTAATTGTCTTTATTGTATTAGAAAATTAAGGTCCACTATAATTACTTGTTGAGTTATTAAATCATTTTACAAAATATTATCTTTTATTGTCTAGGAATTATTTATCCTAATTATTGATGATAGCAAATTTTCTAGTTCTACTTTATGGTTTTTAAAATATTAAGGATAATTCGAAAATCATTGTATCATTATTTAATGAGTAAAGAATTTATTTTCTAATTATAAAGTTTATGATCGTAAAATCTTAAGTGTCGTAGTAACAGTCAATTTATATTATTGATCATCAATTGATTTAGATTATGAAAGTTACATTTTATGTTTTTTGAATTTTTTATTGATAAGGATTCTAATCTTCTTAACTATAATAAAATTACTAATACTTTAAAATTCTCCAATTGCGGAAAACTAGGAGCAAAATTTATGACATTTCCCAAAGTTCTTTATGAATCTATATTATATTTATAATAATTATTATAAATTGGCTATGTAAAATTAGAGGGATTACAACATAAATATGTAAACATATAAACATATAAATTATATATAACATATAAATAAATTTATTATAATTAACATCTTATATGTGTGTGTGTGTGCGTGCATGTGTGTGTGTGTGTGTTATGCAATATAAATTACACATGCAACACATAAATCATATCACATTATAATAAACAAGTAGACAATGCACCCACAACGCATGTGTAAATAAAATAACCCAAAATACATAAATTAAATAGATTTATTGTTTCAACAGGTTAGAAGATGACAACCTTAATTAGTCTTGAAAATTTAGAAATTAATCCCAATTATAATTACAATTGTATTTTCCACAAGTAACTTCTCCATGTTGGATAATTGTCATCCATAAATATGGTATCAAAGCTTTACATTGATATATAAAGATACATGCTTAGATTAAAAAAGAAAAAGACTATGTCTATTGAACCCTTATTTAATTATATTCTTTTTTTTTTAGCCCAAACCTATTAAATTATATTCAAACCCTATTTAATTTCATGATTTTAGGGATACAAAAAATATTTTACACAGAAAAGACTATATCTATTCAACCCCTATTTAATTCTATTTAAACCCTATTTAATTTTATGATTTCAGGGGTACAAAAAATATTTACACATAAAAGACTATATCTATTCAACTCCTATTTAATTCTATTCAAACCCTATTTAATTTTATAATTTCAATGATATCAAAATTATTTTGATGCCCATATGCTAAAAAAGGAAAGGACTATATCTATTCAACCCCCATTTAATTATGCTCAAACCCTATTTAATATTCATAATTTTAGGGACAAGAAAAATGTTATATTCCCATATGGTAAAAACATTATATTAAAAACATTTATACTAAGATATTCACACTAAAGACATCTAAGGAGGTGGTTTTGCTTTAATAGTATAGATATCTATATATGTGTATATATATAACATAAATTAATAGATATTCTTTTTAAATGTATATTATGGATAGATGACGAACACATAGCTGATTTCAAGAAAGGAAACTAAAAAGGGAAAGTCAATGGTGACTTATATGATGATTTTGGAAAGTGTTACTAATGATTGAGCCACAATAATGGAGGTTTTGTCTCCCATTCTTATCTTGCTTTTAAGGGTCAACATGTTTAGTAAAAACACAAAATGAAGGAGATGAATAGGTGTAGGGGTTTAAAAAGAAACGAGTTAATCTTGATCTACTGTTATCATTAATCCGCATGACAACATTGTAAAGGTTCAAATGAAGGAAAATGGAGGGAGTTTAAATGGAGATGATCCAAATCAATAATTGAGACATTCATTGTATTGTATTAAACTATATCTCAAACTATTACTTAGTCTTGGCTAACATCTTCTGATACTAAATCAATATTTTTAGCAACATAATTGAGATATTATAAGTTGATGACTAACTAAATCATGCAAAAATCACTAATCATGCATTTGGAATGATCATAGCAAGAAAGAATTCAATGATACTAGCACGCCACATGACTTGATTAGTGATGTATAAATATCAGTAAATTTTAAAATAAGAATAATTTTATAAAATCTATACATACATTATTACTATTATTTGGCTAAAAAATATCGATATTTATTCATCACTCATTTGATAATTTCAATAAATATATTTGCACAATAGCAACCACACATTATGTAAAGCAACATATCTTCTGCGTTGGGAGAACGATAATAAAATTTAAAGTTAAACCATTGTAGCAAGATTCCACCCTGTACGGTTTAATTTAGCAATGTACAAAAATTAACACGTCCTAAAAACTTCAAAGCATTCTGATTTTTCCTTTTAGTGAAATAAAATTCAAAAAATCGAAAGCAAATAATAATCCTATTCCTAGGCAATAGAGGTTCTTTCCTTTTCTTTTCCTCGACATTTCCAAGATGGGATTAATATTGAGTTGAATAATGTGAAAGAGTTTAATGTTTGCGACTCCCATGATTTCTAATTGCCATGGTCTTGGTCTTTCCTTTCCCCGATGCATCTTGTTTCCCCTGCACTCTGCATTTACTATTTATGATTGATTTAATTGTGATGAGCAATCAACAAAGTTAGTGTTGAGACTATGTTAAGCTTGGTCCAAGGCCCAAGCCCATGAGAACAATATTGAAATGAATAAGGGAAACCCTAGCAAAATTCACTCGTTCTTTCTCTCTTCTGATTAGAAACAACTCGAAGAGCAAGTTCTCTCTCTTTTCTTTTGCTTTCGAATGTTCTTCTAAAAATTAGGGTTTTTCAAAATCTAGCAACTAGAACTCTCAGATAATAAGAACTAGTGTCAAATATGTTTGTATATTTCTTACTAACTGTTTGTGATATTCTGTTTTGCAAGGAAAATTGAAAAGGAAACCTTGAAATGATTTCTGGAATTCGAGCTTCCAGAGGCTCCTAAGGGTCTGATTATTTTTGGGTAAACTTTCATACCCTATTTTCTGTTGTATCTTTCTATTTATATCAGTTGTGTAAATCACAACTTGTAATCAATTACAAATCCTATCTTTATTTACAACTTGCTAGCTGTTCTACTATTACATGCAAAAGAAACAAATACTACTTGTATAATTCTGTTATATTTGCTTCATTGTATCCTAAGTTGTAACAAAATCTTGTAAGTATATTGGTCAAATATTTAATTTGTTAACACACATGGCAACACTTCACAAAAGATTCAACATCCCTCTTCATATTACGCAAAAAAAAAAAAAAAAAAAAAAAAAAAAGAGAATCGGGTAGCCTCTTAAAAGTTTTCAGTACCCTAAATGTCCACCCACATGAGCTGAATGAAATTCTAATATCAATGAATTGATGATAGAAGAATGAGGAAGGATAAAAATTTTGGACCCCAAAAATAACAAATCATCTTTGGCTATTAAAGGCCACTGCATTGAGACTCTAGCTTTACAATCTAATAACAATTTCTGCCATTCCTTATTTTCTTTGAACTCTGTCTTAATTAGTGTGACAAAGTCAAAGGAAAGCAGAGAAATTGAAAACAATTGGGCAATAGAATCAAAGCTACGCGATAAATCGTCAACAACAACATTCTCAGAGCCTGGCTTATACAAAATCTCATAATCATACCCCAAAAGTTTCACAAAATATTGTTGTTGTTCAAGAGTCTAAATTGTTTGTGAAAGAATCTCCTTTAAACTTTTTTAATTTGTACGAATAATGAAATGTCTGCCTAACAATTAGTGTCTCTGTTTCTTAACAATCTCAACTAGAGCCATCATCTCACGCACATAAAATTCTAAGTAAAATCAAGCAAGGCTAAAATCGGAGTGGTCATTAGAGCATGTTTAAGTTGCAGAAAGGTCGATGTAGCCTGAGAATTCCAAACATAAGCATCTTTCTTCAATAAGCCGAAAAAACTACCTATAATAATCTAGTGAGTTCCAAAAATCCCCGTAATTAAATGGAATTGATTGGACGAGGCTAGTCTTGAATAGCCTGAACCTTAGAAGGATCAGGGGAAATACCTACAGCAGAAACAAAGTGGCCTAAATAATCAATTTTAGCTTGTTCAAAAGGACATTTACTACGTTTCAAATTAAATTGATGATCTTTAAGACAAGATAAAGCAGTCTCTAAATGACACAAATGGTTAGTAAGAGATTTGCTATAAATGATGAAATCATAAAACAAAGATGAATTTTCTCAAATAGGGCTGAAAAATGGTATTCATCACAAATTGAAATGTGGATGGAGCATTGGACAAGCCAAAAGGCATGACCAAAAATTCAAAATGGCCTTCGTGAATACAAAAGTTCGTTTTATGTATATCATCAAGATGCATGCGAATCTGGTGATAACCAGCATGGAAATCCAACTTAGAAAAAATGACTCCTGTAAACAGTTCATCCAAAAGCTCATCGATAGTGGGTATGGGAAATCTGTCCCATACAATAGCACAATTTAAGGCTCTATAATCAACATAAAACCGTCGAGACCCATCGTTCTTTTTAACTAACAAGACTGACGATGAAACGGGGCTAGTGTTGGGCTGAATGATTCTAGAATCCAACATTTCCTGCACCAGCTTTTCAATCTATCCCTTCTGATAATATGGATAGCAAGAAGGTCTAACATTAATGGGTTGTGATTCATTCTTCAAATGGATATGATGTTGAACATCACAAAGAGGGGGCAATGATGATGGCGTCGCAAAGACACTCTGAAATCTGCCCAATAGCTCCTCAATAGAGTTATTACAGGTAATATCAATGAGTGAGTGATCCGTCTAAGCCACTAAACTAAACAAACCAGCAATCTGATCAGATTTGATTAATTTGATTAACTAAGGAGTATCAATATGTTTGGGCAAAAGAGAAAAAATGCCTTGTAAGCAAATCTGATGACCGTTCAACACGAAATCCATAGTAAGATGAGCATCATTCATAGTGACAGGCCCTAAAGTCTAAAGCCACTGAATACCTAAAACCAAATATGTTCCTTAAATAGGAAGAACATATAAATCAACATCAATCTGAAATTGTATAAGAAATAAGGATACTTTCTCACAAAAGCCTTTATAAGTCAAATATTCACCATTTCCAATCATCACCTTAAATGATGAAGTTGCCAATATAGGAAAATGTAATTGTCGAGCTATATGTTCCTGTATGAAGTTGTGAGTACTTCTTGAGTCAACCAAAATAGAAACTGACTATCCCCTAATTTATCCCTCTAAATGAAGGGTTCTAAGAGCTTGAGCTCCAGATAAAACATGATAACTAATCTCAATAGGAAGGTCAAGAAAGTCTTGTGAAATTAGATCAAAATGTGTAACCATCGGTTCCATATCACCCTCATCATCATCAGGCTGAATAAACAAAGTTTTCTTTGGAATGGTAGTAGAAGCACTAGGTTGGGAGGACGAGGATGAAGAAAACGTGGATTTGGAGAGAAAAAATTTAGGTTTAAGGGAATTAGGTGGTATATAGGTGGATTGAATATTGGTCTTAGAAAAAGCATGGTTATACAGAGGAGGTGTAAAGGATAAAGTGGGATAAGGCAAACTGTGTGAGAATTTAGACTCAAAAAGTTTGGCTAAGCTCATGGCTTGGATCAAGCCAGTAGGTTGGATAGCTAAAACTTCCTGTTGAAGTATAGGTTTTAACCTTGAAATGAAGCAACTCATTAGAAAACTTTCAGATAAGCCAGTAACATGATTCGACAAAGATTAAAAGTCATGTTGATATTCAGCCACTGTACAAGTTTGAACTAATTTTGAAAGTTTACCCTGTAGATCCTCATACATAGAAGGACCAAAACAATGTTCCATAGCTTTAAGAAAAACAGGCCAAGTAGATAACATACTACTCTTATATAACCATTGATACCAATCAACAGCATCATCTTCCATTGCAAAAAGATGCAATTTTTAATTGTTCAGGATCAAGAACATTATGTAAATCAAAAAATTGATTGGCTTTAAAAATCCATGATAGAGGGTTATCCCCAGAAAGCTTTGGTAAATCCAATTTCATATTCTTCATATAAGAATATTGAGACTCTTCATTACTAGAATGTCCCGTTGGAGAAAATGATGAACTTCATTACTAGAATGTCCCGTTGGAGAAAATGATGAACTAACGGTAGAATTAGGATTGTGATTGGTCTGATTCTCCATTTGTAATTTAACAAATTGTAAAATTTAATTCCTATCAGCCAACAATCCATCGATTTTAGACTCAAGTGAAAGAATCTTACTTTCATGAGATTGGAGATTTTCCTTGAATTGAGGAAAATCTCGAGTCCCTTCAACCATGGTAGAAATGGAAGCAACTTAATGGAAAGCACCGGTTGCTAAGCTTTGTCCAAAGCCCAAGCCCACGAGAACAATATCGAAATGAATAAGGGAAACCCTAGCAAAATTCACTTGCTCTTTCTCTCTTTTCCGATTAGAAACAACTCGAAAAGCAAGTTCTCTCTCTTTTCTTTTGATTTCGAATGTTCTTCCAAAATTAAGGTTTTTCAAAATCTACCAACTAGAACTCTCAGATATTAAGAACTAGTTTTAGATCTATTTGTATATTTCTTACTAATTGTTTGTGATATTCTATTTTGCGAAGAAAATTGAAAAGGAAAGCTTGAATTGATTTCTGGAATTCGAGCTTTCAGAGGCTCCTAAGGGTCTGATTATTTTTGGGTAAATTTTCATACCTGGTTTTCTGTTGTATCTTTCTATTTATATCAGTTGTGTAAATCATAACTTATAATCGGTTACAAATCCTATCTTTGTTTTCAACTTGCCAGCTGTTCTACTATTACATGCAAAAGAAACAAAAACTACATGTATTTTTCTGTTATATTTGCTTAGCTACATCTTAAGTTGTAACAAAATCTTGTAAGTATGTTGGTATTCATCTTATCCTTTGTCCACGTGACATAACAGACTACATAAAATGATATAGAAATTATAAATAGTTTATTTATATTTTAAATTTATTTTTTTGGTCATAAATGTAGAGAGCATATACAATTAAACAAAAATTATAAGTATAAGTTATTTGTATTGTAATATTGCTTTTTTCGTGTTATAATTGTATTGGTACAAATTTTATGATTCTAAGGACTTTTCATTGTTGACTACAAGTCAAACTTAGCCTGTGAAGAAATGTTACAAAGTCTAATGTCATGAGGAATGGGTTGGAAATAGCTTTATAAATAATCTGAGTTACTTGCGAATTAGTTGAGTTCGACTTCCTTCAAGTTCGATTAGAGCTTCGATAATAGATTGGATGAAATTGATTTGAATAATGTGAGAGAGTTTACCGTTTGCAGCTCCCATGATTTCGTATTGCCATGGTCTTGATCTTTCCTTTTCCTAATGCATCTTGTTTCCCTGCACTCTGCATTTACAATTTATGATTGATTTAATTTGTTAAGCAATCAGCAAAGCTAGTGTTGAGAGTACATAAAATGATATAGAAATTATAAATAATTTATTCATATTTAAAATTTATTTATTTGGGTCATAAATGTTGAGAGCAGATAAAATTAATGAGAAACTATAAATATAACTTACTTGTATTGTAATTTTGCTTTTTTCCTATTATAATTGTATTGGTACAAATATTACGATTTTAACGACTTTTCATGGTTGAGTAATAATACATATTAATACTTGAAGTAAGACAATAGAGACATCTTAATTTGATGAAGTTGTGCAAAACTCAAAAGTCACACATTAGGAATGATAATAGTAAGTGTTAAAAGCTAGACTTTGATAAAATGATATTTCTTTTTTTTTTTTCTCTTTAATTAGCTTGCCTTTGTATATACAAAGATATAGACTTAATATGGAAGAAACATGATTTGACTTCCTAAATTAAAGGAAATCAAATATATCAAATATAGGAAGATATATTTCCTACCATACAGATCATTCTCCTTATAAATCACCTATAAATAAGCTAATTATCCCTATAACTATGGTCATCACATGCTAACATTCCCTCTCAAGTTGGCGCAAAGATATCTTCCAGACCTAACTTGTTCAAAGATTTAATAAAAAATTCAACTGAAATTGCATGAGTTAAAATATCTACTAATTGTTCACTTAATCAAATAAAAGGAATGTTTATTAACCTCTTATTCAACTTTTCCTTAACGAAGACCTCAATTTGTTTAGTTTAGTCATGTTAAACAAGATTATTAGTTATTTCTCGAGTCGACTGATTGTCATAATATAAAAGCATAGGTTCCTTTGGCTTGAAACTTATTTCTGTAAGTAAATTCCTTAGCCATAAAAGTTCACATATTCCATGAACAATGCCTCTATATTCTTCTTCTGCTGAAGATCTTGCTACTATGTTTGGTTTTTTGCTACACCATGTGATAAGACTCTGATAGTGTTCATTTTTACAATTGAAGCAAAAGTTTCTTGATAATTAATGCCATATGACTGAGTATATCCCTTTGCTACTAACCTTTTCTTATACCGATCAATTGTCCCATCTGTTTCATGTTTGAGAGTGAAAATCCACTTACAACCCACTGCATTTTTTCTTGGTGGAAGTCAAACAATACTCCATGTGCCATTCTTTTGTAAAGCCTCCATTTCAGTTTGCATTGCCTCTATCCATTTAGGATCTTTTAAAGCATCTTCTCCCTTTGTAGGTATTTTTACGTTCTCCATCTCATTCATGAATACTTGATGTTGAGGAGACAGCCTATTTATAGAGATATATTGTATGATTGCATAACCTATTTTTCAATCCGAAGAGTACCTATCGAGTGGTTTGCTATAATTTTTTCTATAAGGTAATGAGTAAGATGGAGCAGATAATAATGGAGGAATGACACCTTCATGAGTACTTACCTCAAGAATATATGTTTGATCATCGATGTGTACTATAGGAGAGGAAGTTGGGCTATCTTGCTGTTCATTGGATTCATTAGATAGATCTTCAAGATTCTATTCTCTATTCAAATATAAAGCTTCACCATCTCTTTTAGGACTAGATAATTCAATAAGCGGTGGTTGCGAATGATTAATCCAGCTATAGGCATTACATTGCATCTCCCCTTGAGGACTAAAAGTGGATTGATCTTCATGAAAAAAATACTCTGATTCGAAGAATGTGATATTTACATTGACATACATATGGTGAGTTGAAGGATTGTAACATATATATCCCTTTTGATGTGGATGAATGCGAAGAACTACACAATGCACGACACAATGGTCTAGTTTAGTGCATTGATCTTTTCGCAAATGAACATATGCAACACGTCCAAATACACACAGTCTAAGTGTAAAGTGGATAGAATTGTAACATGTTAAGTAAGTGCCTATAAAGGTGTGCAAAAAGAAAGAACTCGTGACGGCATTCGATTCATGAGATAAACCACGTATGCTACAGCATCAACTTCATAACTCTAAGGAACATTAGCACTAATAAGGAATACTCTAGTAGTTTCAAGGATATGCCTATTTTTGTGCTCTGCAACCCCATTTTGTTGTGGTGTCCTCATGGAAAGTATCATTGTCTTGGAAACAATTTGATAATTTAGAGTTAAGATATTCTCAACCATTGTCTAATCGAATGATTTTGATTAGAAGAGAATACTAAGTGTGTATCATATGATAGAAGACTGAAAATATGTTTTGCATATCATTCTTATGATGCATAGTATATAACCAAGTCATTCTAGTACAATCATCAACAAATGTGATAAACCACTGAATTGTAGATTGAAAAGTGACAAGGGTAGGTCCCTAAACATTTCAATGAATAAACTCAAATGGTGTGTTTTTTTTTTTTTTTTTTATTAACACTTGAAGGATATGAAGAATGATGGCTTTTAACTAGAATACAAACATTACATTTAAGGGAAGTTTCTGGAACATCACCAAAAAAAGGAAGGAAACAATTTTTTTAAATAAGAAAAAGAGACATGACTAAGTCGATGATGCCATAACTAGATTTTCTTTAGATTATTGTTGTTGTGACTCTAAACTTGATGAACATGACCTATCGTAACATCATCCACATAGTATAGCCCCTTCATCTTAGTACCATGCCCAATGATCTTTTGTGTTTAGATATCCTAAAGCAAGAAAAAATTAGGAAACATTAACACCACACAATTTAGCTGTTCCGTAATTTGAATGATGGACAACAAGTGATGTGATAAAGTAAAAACAAGTAAACAATTATGTAATGAAAGAGTTGGAGTAAAAGCAATAGATTCTGTTCCAATAATGGGAGTAGATTCCCCATTGGCTATCGTGACACTATTCTTTGACGAAGAAGTCATGTATAGAAGAATGGTTTTATCGTAAGTTATATGGTTAGTAGGACCTGAGTCAATGATCCAACTCATATTGTGAGTTGTGGATGTAGACAAAACCACATTATTATTACCTGTAGTAGAAGAATCATTCAAGGATATGTGGTTGATTAAAGAATTAAATTCACTCATTTTAGTTGGTTCACTCTAATTTATTGTTATGGCAGCCACACCAGCAGTATTAGTTGAATTAGCAACCTTTGCTTAAGCAGGACATTTGGTGTTACGTGCTCTGATTTGTTTTCTTCTTTCTAGAAACCAATTAGGAATTTCAAAAAAGGTATCTTTGGTATGATGTCTTCCATTACAATAACTGCAATGTAACTTATCTTTTCCTATGTCCTCAGCAATTCAAGAAGTGCGAGAGTTAGCAAAAGTGGTTTTGGAAACCATTACTAAAGTCGCCAATACCCTTTTCTCCAAGCATGATAGCTTGACATTGAGCTTCTCATCGAATAGTATTGAAGCATTCTTCAATACATGGGATAGGTTTTGATAGACATGAGTTATCTATGATTTTTAATGACTATTTATGTAAAATTTAGGCCTTGAGTTATGTTTTCATTAAGAATTGATACTTAAATCAACAATATTTTCAATTCTGGTGACTTTGAATCATAATAACACATTTTGGAGCAATTGGAGTAAAGAGGACTCAATTATCTCTGAAGTAACAATGTTGGAAGATAAATTACAGGCAAGATAGGAGAAAAGAACGCCCACAGCAAGCATCATGGGGCTTTGGTTCCCCGTGATATGGAATGAGGAGGAAGAAATTTGATCATAAAACTAATCCCATTCCTTTGGTCGCCCATGATTTGAAGGAAAACGAAGAACAGTAAGAATCACTCCCTTTTAGTCGCCTATGATTGAAGAGGATACAAGAGGAAATTCAACCACAACAAGAATCACCCCCCCTTTGATCGCCCATGATGTGATGTCTGAGGGTAAGTTCATTTTTTTCTTTTGGGGTACAAAAGGAATCATTGGCTTTTGGTCCCTCGTGATCTGAAGCTTGAAGAGGCGCGATAACTTAAAAAAAAGGCACGAATACGACTTTTATGTTTCTTTTC
Organism: Combretum micranthum; assembly: GCA_024138025.1. Lineage (NCBI taxonomy): Eukaryota > Viridiplantae > Streptophyta > Magnoliopsida > Myrtales > Combretaceae > Combretum > Combretum micranthum. Next base: position 987,560 of record JAMXBD010000207.1, on the reverse strand, counting down.
ACTAAAAAGTATGTCTTTGACTTAAGGTCATATATTTTCATCAGATACCTGCTCAAGAAATTAGGTGATTATAAAATATACATGCCCATTCCAACATGAAGGAAGATAGACATTATCGCACCCTCTCATCTCTTTTATGATAATTGTAGGACCCTACCATATTGTAGAACCTCTCCCTCCTACAAAAAGGGAGAGGGTTAGTTCGTAGTGATTGTATTTATTCATAGTATGTGTTAGTGATCATATATTTGTTTGAAAGTTGTAATTTTTCCTTAAGAACGTGAGAAAGTCAAAGGATTCATATCGTCCATGTGTTGCGTGCAAGACTCCAAATCTTCATTCAAATTCAGTAAAAAGGGTTTTTTTCTTTTCTCTACTCTCTCTTCTCTTCTATCGTGTTTATTCTTTCTGTTATAGTTTATTTATTGTTTTTTCATTATGTATGAGTAGAGAATAGGATTTATTCATAGGATTAACTTGAATTTGATCATTAAAGTTCAATTCATCTAATAATTATCTAGTTCTAGTAAATAAAATTAATAATCTCAAGAAGTAGTGAATGCGAAACACCTTCTTGACTAGATTTCAATGGAAGACATTGAGAGATGATTTCATTGAATAGATCTTGTTTACTAGGCGAGTCGCTTATAGTGATAGAGATATCACTGTGAGACTTTCTACATTTGTTTAGAGAATTCAGAAGTAACTTAATCTTAATGCAACATTAAAGTGGTTGTTAGTCAGGAAGAGATTTCAGTGGACACACTTTTTGTTAGATGTAAATGTTTCTAAGAATAACATTCACTTGCTTAATAGATTCTTGTAGATAATAATCATAAGAGAAACATATGTGTGAATTCATGTTAAGGAAATGAATGAATCTAATTGTGTTTGTTGTGTTTTGTCTTTGTGTGTTATTTTATTAATATAACTTAGTGTAATTCCTAAGTTTAGATTAACTTTCATTCAATCTATTCTCTTAATCGATCTGCTAGATAATAAAAACATTAGAGTAGTACTAGTTCTTGAAAAATTCCCTATGGAGACAACTGTAAACCTCGGCTTTTCAAGTAGCCAAGATAACCCTAGAACCAGAAACCAAAACCCTAAACCGGAATAGCTGAAGTCTAGAGTGAGAACTAGGAACCCTAATTCCGGCTTTTCCTCGGTTTCCAATTAAGAAACTTTTCTAAGAAAATTTAATTTTGAATATAGTTCTTGATTATATTCCAAACCAAAAAAATCAAAGGAAGTTGGGATAATCATATACCCCTAATCGAGTTTGCCTATAACAATAGCTACCACTCAACCATTCAGATGCCACCATGCAAAGCCTTATATGGACGGCATTATAGGTCCCCTCTGTTTTGGGATAATGTGGAAAAGCTAGCTATTGGTCCTGAATTGGTTCAAGAAGCAGCTGATAAAGTCCGGGTTATCCAACAGAGAATGAAAGAAGCTCAAGACAGACAAAAGAGTTGGGCCGATCTGAAGAGAAGAGAACTGGAATTTCAAGTAAGCGATCATATCTATTTGAAGATAAACCCAATTAAGAGCATAAAGAGGATGCGGGCTCAAGGGAAATTAAGCCCAAGGTATATTGGACCCTTTGAAATTCTGGAAAAAGTGGGAGATTTGGCCTATCGGCTAGCCTTACCGCCGAACTTGTCGAGAGTTCATAATGTGTTCTACGTATCAGTGTTAAGGAAGTATGTACCTGACCCTGAGCGGATAGTGGAGTTGGAACCCATACGGTTAAAGGAAAATCTCACCTATGAAGAGCATCCAGTAGAAATCTTGGATAAGAAAACTCAGAAGCTTCGGAATAAAGAGATCTAATATGTTAAAGTATTGTGGAGAAACCACGCTTCTGAAGAAGCAACTTGGGAAGCTGAAGAGGAAATCCGAAGGAAATACCCCGAGTTGTTTGAGAATCAAGGTACGTCAGTTCAGTTTTGAGGACAAAACTCTTTTTAAGGTGGGTAGGTTGTAAAACCCGGTTTTTCAAGTAGCCAAGATAACCCTAGAACCAGAAACCAAAACCCTAAACCGGAATAGCTCAAGTCTAGAGTGAGAACTAGGAACCCTAATTCCGGCTTTTTCTCGGTTTCCAATTAAGAAACTTTTCTAAGAAAATTTAATTTTGAATATAGTTCTTGATTATATTTCAAACCAAGAAAATATCAGATTTTAAGAAAATTTCAATTCCGGGTCATCCCGAGACCCATTATAGAAAAACGTGCCCCGGAACTAGAATTTCAAAAATTTACTTATGAGTACTCATTTGAACCGAAATAAAATAAGGATTTCAAAAATATATTTTTCATAATTTTTCGGCTTATGAAAAATACAGTTATAGCCTTTTTATTCGTATTTCATTACTACCGGAAATTAAATTGTCTTGTCAACTATTCCTCACTATTCACAAGTACCACCTAGTCTACCTATTAGCACACTCTACAAATTCAACTCTTACCATCACTCAAATCAATCCCTTTTCTCCATGCCTTTTTGTCCCTTAAACTTCATTACAATTATGACAAGTGGTACAAATTCAAATCAAAGCCAAATCAAATGAAAAAAAAAAAATCAAACTTCCCTTCCCCCACAAGCCCCCAAGCCGGCGTGAATTATTCCCCTCCCCATGTCCATTTTGCAATTTTTTTTTCATTTAATCTAACTCCATTTAACCTAAATTCCAATGCTATATAAACTACTTTTACTCTCTCTCTCTTCATTCTTTCACTTTTCAACTTTTACAAAGTGTAAAAGCTCTCAATTCCTCCCCATTTTCCCCTCTTGGCCGAAAGTTCCAAGCTCCCCCCCACACACACACACACAACTTCCATTTCTTCTTTTCATCTTCCATTCCACTTCAAGTAAGTAAACTTTTACCCTTCCACCCTTAGATCTTTGTTATGGCTAAGTGATTCTTGGATATTTCAACCAAATGTCCCCATGAGCTTTTGGTAGGGACAATGAGATATCAAGACAAGAATACCGAACCATTACAAAGTGGATCTAGCATTGAAAGGAGTTTTCATGCTAAAAGCTTTATGTTTATCCATCAAAAAGTATTTTTAACAAAAGATCTTTTACAAAAATATAGTTTTTATGTTTTCAAAACTCATTTAAGCATATGAAATAATAGATCTATCATTTTACTACTCATAACCGTGTAGGCATTTAAGGTTTCATTATTATTTTGTGTTTATGTGCATTAATAGTCTTTAATGCTTTTGTCTTTAGTAAATAACCTTCTTAGTATATAGATCTATGGTTAGATAAGTTAATAAAGTCAAAGAGGAAAACACTTTTCAAGAAATGAACTTGTGCAAATTCGGATGACTTTGGAAACCTAGGTCAAAAACACTTTTATCAACTTCTAAATATATATTTTACAAGAGAAATGAAGCCTATGGGTAATAGATAATGTTCGGTAGTATTTTTCATGAGTCTAAATGAGATTTTTCTAAAGAAAATGTTGGAAACAAGAAATGAAGTCCAATGGAAGTTTTGAGCTAAAAGTCATATAGACAAAATTCGTAATAATGGATGTATGGTTAGAAAACACTATTTTTCCAACTTCAAAAATGGTATTTTCTTAAATAAATGAAGTCCTTAGGGTATAAGTATAATAGATACTTAAAGTTTTAAGTATAAAATACATTTTTCCTAAAGGAATCAACTTAAAAATGGAAATTTTTAAATTCGGATTTTTGGAAACCCCCTTGTAGAAGACCCACTTAAAAGTTTATAAATGAGGATTTTATTAAAGAAATAAAGGCCTTAAGATATAACTAACATAAGGGTCAAAATTTCTTTAAACAAAGTGGAGTTTTCCTAAAGAAAATCCTTATAATATGTAAGTGTGACTAAGTGTAGTAAACTCACTTGTTAAACAATAGCATGAAGTGGTTTTTTTTTAGAAAAAGTTTATTTAAATTCTTTAAATCTAAAAAGCTATAAGAACTTAGGCTCATTAGAGTTCATATCATGACATTCATGATAGGGAAATCATTACCATTGCATTTAGTTTCATTTTGTACTTAGGAATCTCAAGTGCATTCATGAAAACCACATTTTTGGAATCAATGTGCCCACTGTACAGATCTGATCCCTCAATTCCAAGGCTTAGATATTTTCAAAACTTGATTTAAACTTCATATTTAGAAAGCTCTTCCGAAGTAGATAGAAATCGATATAAAATTTTCGAAATTCCGTCTTAAAACGACCAAGTTATGGCCATTTTAAAACGGAACTTCGAAAATGACGCGAATTTCGATTTCACTAAGTTTTCTTAGAGTTTTAGTATCCTAAGTTGGTAGAATACTTATTAGGGTATTTCTTATGTGAATAGGAGAACCCGAGGACGTTGAATCTTTGCCTCCGGATTATTATTACTAGAAGAAAGGCGAACCAATGGCGGAGTGAGTTTTTCTTCCCGATTCATTTATTGTATGTGCTTATAAAGTAGTGCACTAGAATGTAGGAAAAATGAATGGAATATGAATAATGGGGAATGATGGGAAATTATATGTTGATGATGATGTGAGAACTCAAATTAAGAATATCGAAACCGGGTGATAAACTTGGTTGTGTAGTTAGCTATGATGGATTGTCTGAAAAATTGTTTGATCGCCTAAGTAAAATGGCTTAATCAACTACTTGGACTAATGCTAAATTGACATGTGCATATCACAAGGGGAAAGAGCATTAGCATTTGTAGGTTAGTCGTGAACCATAAACGACATCGAATAATCGTAGGTTCGTCGTGAACCAGAAACGACATCGAATAATTGTAGGTTAGTCGTGAACCATAAATGACATCGAATAATCGTAGGTTAGTCGTGAACCATAAACGACATCGAATAATCGTAGGTTAACCGTGAACCATAAACGGCATATCGTTAGTACCGCAGTAGTCGTTAATCTGCTAACCCGGGATGGAGGGCGCAATTCCATCCACATATAATTTCCGGTTGGTCATATGTATGTTGAACTCACGTGTTTGATGCATACACTTGCTTGATTAATAACTTGCTTGAATTGTTGTGTCATGAATGTTATTGTGGGAGATTACACTCACTAAGCTAGTTAGCTTACGTCCCTACAGACCATTCCTTTTGCAGCTTTCCCATTTGTGGCTTAGGCGACGTGACCCAGCTGAACAGGTACAGAAGCTAGAAGTTTCCCCTAGAAGTTGGAATTTATGTTTTAGACTTCCATAGGAAACTTCTAAGACTTGGATGACTGTATAAGACCGTTAATTATTCTTTTGCGGGGGAATGCCCCTTAGATTTTGTAATATTTATGTATGTTTCATGAATTATATCCTACTGCTAATGCATGCCAAATTAAGCTTTTATCTCCATTCGGACTTATACTCTATTGTTGTAAAGATACGCCTTACATCTATATAAGGCTCTCGAAAGACTAAGGCGGTAATTCGGGAATCTTATATGGTATGTGGCAGACTGTTACGTTTAGGGTACCCTATGGGGCGTGACAACAACCCTATACTCTACTCTATGTTACTAAAATGATAGGTGCACTTGCTTGTTAAAACCGAGTTTGGGAATAGAATATTAGGTTTATAAATCATAAAACTCGATAATCAAGTTTTTGGTTCCATTGCCAAGGAACGTCTTCAACATTAGGAAATCTAAGATTCTTGTGCATCTAGCTATTTTTGTTATTGTTCCATTGTTATTGTTGAGTTATACCATTCCATGTTGTATATTAATATTTTGTATGTTTGTGACGTGACTTATATTTGTGTGATTTGTTTGTCTTTATGTGTGTTTGTGTTTATAGTTTGGTTTAATTTTTGTATTTTTTATGTGAATATGTCTGTTATGTTTTTTTTGGTGATAATAGGTACACCAATAAGGAGAAATAGAAGATTGTCTCATGCATTATGTTTGGGGGACAAGCTAATTCCATAAAGTGGGAGTTCAAGAAGTTTTAAGTGTGGGGGAAAGTTATCACACATTATTTGTTAGCAACCATAATGGGATGTCATGTTTCATTTTTGAAAAGTCATAACTCTTCTTAATATATATGCGAAGGGACATGTTTCTTGTATATGAAACAATGTGACTTTTCTTGAAGGGGTATATAGAAGAGTATGCATTATTTTTTTTGAAAAGTCATAACTCTTCTTTATATATATATATATATATATATATATACACGAAGGGACATATTTCTTATATATGGAACAATGTGATTTTTCTTGAAAAGGTATATAAAAGAGTTGTAACTTTTCCCAAAATACATTACACGCCTGTGCAAGCCCAGTAACAAATCAGACTGCACAACTCAGGGGAGTCAAGTTCTCTTTTGCTTTTATCTACCTTATTTTCCTTGTCCATTAGTTTGTACTGCCTTTAGTAAAACATTGGGGACAATGTCTCAAATAAGTGTTGGGAAGGAAGCATGATTATATGCATGATGAAGCGTGCTGAATGAGTGTGTAGATATGATTAGGATCATCAAATGTTCCCTAAATTAAGTTGTTGATTTAGAAGTTGGTGCAAATAAATGATTTTAATGAGTTTTATTAATGTTGAAAGTAGTGAATTGCATGTTTTTCATGAATGTTCTTTAATGATATAGTTAAGATTATATAATGATATCTTAGTGGAGATGTTTTACTTACTAATTAAACTAGGAATCTAAGTTTATATAGTGGCATATGATGATGAGTAGAGAGTTTAGTTGCTTTTATATATTGAAAATAGAAAAGCAATTGACACGAGAGTAAAGTCAAATGAAAAAAAAAAAAAAGCTTAGTGTTAAAGTTCAAATGAAATCCATCACTTGATGATCTCTTCTTTGTTAGTTTATTATTTATAAAAATATTGAAAAGTGGCTAAGGTTCGAAGGGGTCCTTTAAAACTTAGTCACCTAAGGTCGTCCAACCTAGGATCGATCGACCAAGGGTGTCGCTTATCAATCAAAGTGCTGAATAAAAAAAGAGAAGTGTTTAGTGGGTCTTATAACTCGAATAAGTAAGTCCGAGGGATACCCTTTTTAAGGGAACAATGTCTGTTAACTTGAGTAATGAGCTCGAGATTATCAATTGAAAGTTCACTATGTGGGTTATGAGATTCTTAAATTGCTGCACTTAAAAAAGAAGAAGAAGAAGAAGTAAACTTTAAAAGACAGAAATCCAGGGGATAATTGGATGTGCATGCTTTCATTAAGGAAATATCTAATGTCATAATGCTTTTGTGCCCAATCATAATAAGAAACTAAATGTCTCTTGTTATTGTGATCATGCATTCACTTTTCTCTTGGAAGCTTACTTAATTGGTGAGGGTAAAGGCTGGTCTACTAAGATTAATCTGAATATCTTAACTTATTGATAAAATCATGCGAACCTTTGCATGTGGTCGCTCACTTTCAATGTTTTCAATTTAGCAACATTTGATTTCCATGTTTTTCTAAATTTATATCAACTTCTTGCTTGAGGACAAGCAAGGCTTAAGTGTAGGGATATTTGATAGACATGAGTTATCTATAATTTTTAATGACTATTTAATATTTTACTCCTAAACTCGGTTTTAGCAGGCAAGTGCACCTATCGTTTTAGTAGCATAGAGTAGAGTATAGGGTCGTCTCCACAGGGAACTTTTTCAAGCACTGGTACTATTCTAATCTTCCTAATATCTAGCAGATCCATTAAAAGAATAGATTGAATGAAAGTTAATTAATCTAAAATTAAGAATTACACTAAGTTATATGAATAAAATAACACACAAAGACAAAACACAACAAGCAAAATCAAATTTATTCATTTCCTTAACATGAATTCACATATATGTTCCTCTAATGATTATTATCTGCGAGAATCCATTAAGTAAGTGAATGTTCTTCTCAGAAACATTCACAACTAACAAAAAGTGTGTCCACTGAAATCTCTTCTTGATTAATTGTCACTTTAATGGTGCATTAAGATGATGTTATTTTTGAATTCTCCAAACAAATGCAGAAAGTCTCACTGTGATATCTCTATCACTATAAGCGACTTGCCTAGTAAACAAGATCTATTCAATGAAATCATCTCTCAATATCTTTCATTAAAATCTAGTCAAGAAGGTGTTTCGCCTTCACTACTTCTTGAGATTATTAATTTTATTTACTAGAACTAGATAATTATTAGATGAATTGAACTTTAATGATCAAATTCAAGTTAATCCCGTGAATAAGTCCTATTCTCTACTCATACATAATGACAGAAAAATAAATAACTATAACAGAAAGAATAAACACGATAGAAGAGAAGAGAGAGTAGAGAAAAGACAAAACCTCTTTTACTGAATTTGAATGAAAATTTGGGAGTCTTACGCACAACACATGGACAACATGAATCCTTTGACTTTCTCAAGTTTTTCAGGAAAAATTACAACTTTCGAATGAATATAAGATCACCAACACATACTATGAATAAATACAATCACTACGAACTAACCCTCTCCCTCCTTATAGGAAGGTGAGGTTTTACAAGATGTCAGGGTCCTACAGTTACAATAAAAGAGATGAGAGGGTGTGATAATGTCTATCTTCCTTCATATTGGGATGGGTGTGTGTATTTTATAATCACCCAATTTCTTAAAAAGGCATCTAATGAAAATATACGACCTTAAGTAGAAGACATACTATTTAGTGAAAAAAAAAACATAAAAGTCGTATTCATGCCTTTTATCGTGCCTCTTCAAGCTTCAGATCATAGGCAACCAAAAGCCAGTGATTCCTTTTGTACTCCAAATTTCTCTCTCTTCTCTCTAAGTCATGGGCGATACCCAATAGGAAAAGAATGAACTTTACCTTCGGGCATCACATCACGGCGACCAAAGGGGGGTGATTCTTGCTGTAGCTGAATTTCCTCTTGTATCCACTTCAATCATGGGCAACCAAAAGGGAGTGATTCTTACTGTTTTTCGTTTTTCTCCAAATCATGGGCGATCAGAGAGATGGGATTAGTTCTGTGATCGAATTTCTTCCTCCTCATTCCAGATCACGGCTAACCAAAGCCCCATGATGCTTACTGTGGGCATTATTTTCTCAACTGTGATTTATCTTCCAACATTGTTACTTTGGAGATAATTGAGTCTTCTTTACTCTAAATTGCTCCAAAATGTGTTGTTATGATTTAAAGTCACCTGAATTGAAAATATTGTTGATTTAAGTATCAATTCTTAATAAAAACATAACTCAAGACCTAAATTTTACTTAAATAGTCATTAAAAATCATAGATAACTCATGTCTATCCTAGATGTCTTTGGTAGTTGGAAGATCAATAAATAAGCCAAGGAGATGAGGTTTCATGGTTTTCAACAGCCATCCTCACACAATAGCATCTTCAATACACCACTTTGAGTAGCCAAGGTATTTTTCGTCTACTTTTGGCATCTGATCATTCAAATATCCGAATTTATTTAGTCCAGCAGCATGGACTTCAATCATCCACGATGAGATTTTGAATGAATCATTTAATTTAAAGCCAAAAGGTAGGCTATTGAGATTGATTAATTCGATTGCCTTTAAAGTTTGGTTCGTAGTGATGGTAGTAGTATTTCTATCATCCATGGCTGGTCCCTTGTTCCAAGACCAATTTTGAACAACGAATTTAGTTTATGAAAAAAACAACATGGGATTTTTAAAATATGCTCTAATACCATGTTGAAAGCTAGACATTGATAAAATGATATTTCTTTTGTTTTTTTCCCTCTTTAATTAGGTTGCCTTTATATAGGCAAAGGTAAAGACTTATTATGAAGAAAACTTGATTTGACTTCCTTACTTCCTAAATTAAAGGAAACCAAATATATCTAATATAGGAAGGCATATTTCCTACCATACAGATCATTCTTCTTATAAATCACTTATAAATAAGCTAATTATCCTTGTAATTATGGTAATCGCATGCTAGCTAGTAAGAAAGGATTTCATAATATTAATACACAATATGGAATAACTAACTAATCATGTACAAATTAACATGTAAATAGTCTTATTAAAATTATACACTATCATCATTATTTATCAAAAAAAATTATTAATACTTGCTTATCACCCGTCTAGCCAGGTGGCGTATTAGTTTTAATTAACCTTTTTTCCGACAACAATGGCCTTATATTTCCGAAAGCAACATGTGTACTGCCTCCGGATAAAGTACGAACGCTACCCTATTCCATTGTATACGGTTTAATTTGACAACGAACATACATAAGCATGTCCTGAAAAGATTTGTAGTTAGATATGTATCTTCTGTATTTGCTAGCTGCCCCTAATGTTTCTTAATGAAAGATGCAGGAGCTGCATCTCCGAGGTGGCCAGAAAGTTAAATATTGAAAATTGCCATAACTTAATAGTAATACGAAGAATCTTGCAGCCCCGCGCCCGTTTGTCTTGACCAAGGTCTCTGATAAATTTTTATATACATACATATGTATATAGTGAAGACTTCGGTGGTCATCTGCTTGTGCGATTAAAATTTGTCATTAAAAGTTTGAAGAGACTGGCCCTTAGTGCCAGGAAAGGATGTGCTTGTGTCGGTAAATTTTACTTATACGACAAATTAAATCCATTAATGTTAGAGCGGGTTTGAGTTTAAAATATTAAACGTGGTGGCTTTTCTCACTTTTGAAAAGCCTGGTAGCTGGCAGTGTTCACAATCCTATTATACGCAATTACGCATAAGAGTGTCTTTTTTTTTTTTTTTTTTTTTTGGGCCTAACACCCTTCACCGACCATTGGAAGTAGAAAGTAAACAATTCTTTCTTTTTCTTTACAATTATTAATTGTTTTTATAAATAATTTATAAAATAATTAAATAGATAAATAAACACGAAAGTTGCATGCCCAATGGACTGAATATTAAATTTTTCCAATAGCAGGTTCACACGTTAAAAAGCAACATTACATATACTGGCCCTTGCATCCACTAGGGTTGGACAACAAGAGCATAAATATGGCTAAATTAATAAATCCGCTGTTAGATACCCTTGGTATTATTATTCTTTTCCATGTTTCTTAATGATAGATAGGGTAGCTGAGTCATCTCCTCTTAGGTTTTCGGAACTAATTAATTGCACAGACTACTGGGGAATTATTAAGATTCCTTTCCAAGGAAAGGGATAGCTATGTGTTTCGTGGTAGGTATGGTGAATAGGTCGCGGTATGCATGGATTGGCATGTAAAGAAAAATGATAAAAGCATGAGTATGCGCATACCAACATGTAGCACCTACCATGCGAAGCACGTAAAATAAGTGGACTAACATGGCAGCATGTAAACTAACACATGGGGATTTTTAAAATAATAATATAAAAAATAGTGATTTATTTTCTTAATTTACTTTAAATTATATTTAAATAAATAAATTTTTTTATTTTAATTAAATATATTTTCCTTCTTAAAATATAATATATTTAGTATATTTTTATTTTTTAAAAATGATTTCAATTGTATTACTGTTAGCATATTAACTTCAAACTTTTTTAGAAAATAAATGAAATTATGAAATAATATTAGAATAGTAATTAATTTACATTAAATGCTAAAATTGCTTAATTAATTTATTTAGAATAATTATAAATTATTAAATAAATAAATAAAATTAATGAATGCATTGGGACCAGTGGAAAATTAAATTTCATTAGTAACACTTTTTAACTACAAAAAATTCACAAGAATATTGCCAAAAAAAAAAGGTTCATCAACCATACACTCTCATAAAAACCTCCTCTAGCCTCATCCCATTGTTCTATCTATGTATGTGGCTACAAATTCGGTGGCGATAATGACTCCCTCGATCTCGAGTCATTGTCCCTGAGCCACGAAAAGTGTAGGTCCATTTGCTTCCTATTGACAACATCGGACAAATCATTTTAAGTACATACATGCTTCAATAGTGTCATCATTTAGCCTATGGCAGTGTGGTTCAAGATCTCTTCCCCCCGAACTAAAAGTTGACTCCGATGAAACCATTAAAGTTGAAGAAGCCAAAACATCACGTGCCACTATGGAAAGCACTAGCATCATGTGTGTCCTCTTCTTCCACCAACTGAGGACATTGAAATCATCTCTCTCATTCCTGTCACACCCCACAGGGTACCCTAAAAGTATGATACACTATGTATCAGACTAAAGCCACAGACACTGATCTTACTTTATTACTTTGAAATAATAAAAATCAAAATAACTGTACATTGAAAATGAAAAAATTATGTATAAATTTTTGCTGTAGATATATATAACTATTATTTTATTTAGTTACATAAATAATAGACTACACATACGTATCTATCAATTCACATTTGATAATACGTTTGATTTCATAATTTATGATAAAAATGTATTTATGTTATTAACTAATAATTGATATATGCTTGCCATACTGTTATCATGTAATATATTTATATTACTAATTAATACTTTTTTTGTCATGCATATAAGTAGCTGTACCAATAGTTGAGACATCCATTATATTATTGTATTATATTTAAAGCTATTACTTAGTCAGGCTAACATCTGCTAGCATAACAAATGTCAAAACAACAATACACATTAATACTACTTTTAGCAATTTAATTCAGATATCATCAACTAATCACATTAATTCGAGTAATAATTTAAAGTTAAACCCTTTTGTAGCTAGATTCCACTATCTACCGTTTAATTTTGACAACAGACAAAATTAAACATGAGCTAAAAAATTTTATAGTCTCTTACCTTTGCAATTTGTTGCTAATATTTCTTGTTGAAAATGTGGAATTAAACCATATTAATTGAATGTAACTTTATATTTAAATGTATCGAAACGGTTGAAAGTTACCTCTTCCCCTTAAATTCTAGTTAGTTTATCCCTTAGCAACCAACATAAACAATTATATTTTCCGTTTTATTTCATCCTTTTTTTTTTTTAAGAAAGATACGGGTTGTGCATCTCCTAGCTAGCTGAAGCTCAAATAATAAAAAACCGTAAACATGGTTCATGCAGCATCATGAAATTATCCAAAACTTTGAAGCAATCTGATTTTGTCTGGTGAACCTAGTAAAATTCAAGGAAATGAAAGCAAATAATAATCCCCTACCTACAGAGTTTTATTTACTTTCCTTTACTTCCTCATTTCCTGGATGAGATGTATATTGAGTTGAGTTGAATAATACCAAGGAATCTTGCAGACCCCGACAAAATCCATGTGGAGTTCAAGCAGCAGTTTGTCTTTTTCATTGTCAGTTGTCATTAAAAATTTGAACACTGCCTTTCAGCGCCAGAAAAGCATGTGATTGTGCTTCTCAAAAGCAAAGGCTGGAGGCCAGCAGGGTTCACACTTACAGTTTCATTATCTGCATAGCACCAGTAGAAAGTGATGAACATTCTTCTTTTTCTTTTTTTTTTTTTTTGGTTTTTCTGTACAATTATAATTGTTTTTATTATTAATTTATACAATGATCAAGTAAATAAATAAACACGAAAGCTGCATGCGCAATGCACTGAATATTAAAATTTTCCATGGGAAGATGATGATACCCGGCTTGCACTTTAAAAAGCATCGTGCCGTAGCCATAACCAAATCATACATCGAAAACCCTTCGTAGCCCACATAGTCCATAGTAATCTTCGGTTAGACAACAAGAGCATATACATGGCTAAATTAAGAAATTTGTTGTCGGATATCCTTGGTTTTGTGATCATGATCCTCCTCCTATGTTCCTTAACGATAGATGCAGTAGCTGCTGCATCGTCATCTCCTACTCCTAGGTTGTGGAAACTCAATTGCAGAGATCGATGTGGAAATATAACTCTCCCCTTTCCGTTCGGAATAGGCAGATCCGAGTGTTTCTTGGATGAGTGGTACGAGATAGAGTGCCAAAATGAAACAATTCCTATCCTTTCTCCAAAGAAGCTCAACTTGGAAGTCCTTGATATTTCGCTTGTTGCCCTTAAGACAGATGGACGTACGCGTACCACTTATTATGACAACCCACTGGTCTCTGTTAAATATCCGATAGCATATTCAAATAATTCCTATTGCTCTGCTGAAGTGAATAGTCCACCTCCAGCACCTCCGAGTCTAAAAGGGAGCCCATTCTTGTTTTCATATTTGAATGGCTTCTCTGCAGTTGGATGCAATGTCAGTGCTATGATGAGGGGCAGCAACCGTTCTTTCATTGGTTGCATGCTTGAGGAATGTAGAGGTGGAGACGACGTCAGTACATGCCGAATAACGGAGTCACCCAGCGATGCCCAGACGTTCGATGTGTATTTCATCAATAATAGTTATCCTAAGGATGCACCTGGAATAAATGACAGGCAGTGCAACTATGCTTTTCTGGCCAATGAATCTTGGTTGCAGTCCAGCTCCCCAAATTCGCTGGAAGTGGAAGGGTATGCCCCTGTAGTACTAGTATGGGGAATTTCAAACACAAGTGATCATGCGATAGAGTTGTCTGATGGGGATGAATCAAATCCTAGCTACCTCCAACACGACTCCTGGAGATATGATTATGGCACCAAGATGATGCTGTCATTTAGATGCGAAGAAGGTTATGATGGTAACCCTTTCCTCTTAGATGGATGTCAAGGTAAGATTTCCTTATTTTCTATCCAAATTTTACTTTTTATTTTTTTCCCTTTTTTTGTTCCCTCCTCTCTTCGTGTTTATAAGCATCCGTGAGTTAATAGATGAGCCAATTAACCATGAAGATGATTCGACTACTGATAACAGTAAATACTTTAGAAAATTAAAATTTGGCTATATAAAATTTAAGCTTAAAACTTTTATCGCAGTATTTGAATGAACGTTTTTATGTTCGGGTTGAAAAAGTCATTAAAGTAGAAGTAGAAGATTGAGATACACGTCCTTTTATTTCTTAACAATATGAACAGAAATGGGTGAAAAAATATTGTAATTTACAAAATTATCCATAAAAATGTATATAAAATTCTCATAGAATTGATTGATGTTTTATACCAATGGAATTTTTACGGTCTCCTCGGACCATCCATTTAATAATCTAACCGATAAAATAAACATAATAATTAGTATATTAACTATTTTAATGATGTGATTATGGTTGAATATGAATCTGAGTCGACTCCATTTATTTTCTCTCTCAATTCATTTACCAAACAGAACATAAGAAATACCAAGTTCTAGAAGCTCTTGGTGGTGTTTATAATGTATTCCTATACCCTCAAGACCTATGATAGCGTAGCATAACTATTCCTTTCTAAGCTTTTTATTTGTGTCCTTTGAAGTATTAACATGATGCTTCTTCAATCTCTAGTGAATGTTTTTCCCTTCTATACAATTGTAACTGTTTTTACTAATAATTTATGGATACAAGAATAAACACGAAAGATTGTACGAACAAAACATTGAATATTAAAATTTTCCAATAGCAAGCTCATACTTTGAAAAGCAACATTATTTTGTCCACTTTAAAACAAAAATCATACACTAAAAACCCTTCGCAGTCATATATAGTCCATCGTACACTGCGGTTCGACAACAAGACCATAAACATGGCTAAATTAAGAAATTGTTGTTAGATATCCCTGGTTTTATGATCATCCTCCTATGTTTCTTAATGATAGATGCAATAGCTACATCGTCATTTCCTCCTAGGTTGTCGAAACCCAACGGCAGAAATGAGTGTGGAAATAAGAACATTCCTTCCCTGCTAGGGAGGCATAGATCTAAGTGTTTCTTGGCTGAGTGGCACGAGATAGATTGTAAAAAAAAGAAACAAACAATCCCATCCCTTCCCTAAAGAAGGTTGACTCGCAAATGCTTAATATTTCTTTTCCAATGGAATGCCGCAATGAGAGTTATTCTAGGAGTGACGGTGGATATGTTATCTTCAACTTTTTGATAATATATTCAAATCCCAATCGTTCTACTAGTTCTACACGCCTTCTCTTCCGGATATAATAACTTCACCATTATTGGATGCAATATTGGTGTGACGATGAGAGCAACAGTAACCGTTCTACCGTGGGTTGCAAGCTCGAATGTAGCTACGGACACTACCCAAATTTGTTTCATATCACACCAATACCCTCCGGACTATAGACGTTAACAATGGATTTCGACGATAATAATAAAAGAGATGCAACTGGTGGGAAAAACAACCTGACGATGCAATGCAACTATGCTTTTTTGGCGAGTCAACCATGGCCCTTTACAAGTGTAGAATCGCTTAGAGTGGAAGGGCATGCCCTATAACACTAAAATGGGCAATCTCAACCACTAGTGATCTTGCATAAGAGTTGTAGGGATGATAATTGGGCCGCTCCGTGTAGTCTATTTGTTAAATTTTGAGTATTTGCATACCGCATGCTTTTGCATGTTCAGTGTATTTGTGCTCACATAATGTACTTCACATATTTTTTTTCCTCATGTACTGGTCTATTTATTCGCATGCCGTGCCATGTGTCTCCATGTCTGTTACTTAAGTTCGGTATCACATAGTTTATACGGTTTTTTTGTTATTTCTCACTCAAGCTTTTTTTTTTTTTATGGTTATTGGAACTTAAATTATGGAAATTATTCAAATTATCTTTAAAAAATTTACAATGTAAATATAACAAATAACTTTTACATTTAACATGAATTGAAATCAAATGATGAAATAAAGCATAATTTATTATTTTACTACTAATATGTAAATACATTATTAATTACATTGGTATTTGAAAAAAAGATTACATAATTAATTCATTTCAAAAAATACGGCAAATTAGATGATTGGCCACCTTGCTAACCTTGACCATCACTGTCACCAGGGGGAAAATATGGTGGTAGTGGATGAACCCCAATTTTTAGTCTACCTGTTGGAAAAGGTCTTGGTGAAATTTGGTAATTTGGTCAAACCAAGAATTGATATTTTGGAGCATTTTATGATTATCACTAATCAATTTCCCATGCTCCTACTGGGTCTTGTTGATTTACTCTAGGCATTCCATTATTTGATCCATGCTAAATCTATCAAGCTCTTGTTGATGTTGTGCTTGGCCATGCCCTTTCCCCTCCATTGGATCATGCCAATGTAGGCCATAATCTTTCATGTTGAGGTTCATTTGTCACGCCCCGAATTTGGTTCAAGGCGTGCCAGCCGCCACGTATAACACTTACGCATTATACGTTAAGGCTGACCTAATCTACAGTTTATCATGATCGTTGCTAAACAAATTTTAGATTATGAATATGTTGAATTAGATTTTGAAAACAATTAGAGTTGCAGCGGAAAAGAAATACATTTCTTTAAAATGATTTTCGAATAGGCTACTTTCTTGAGTAGACCATTACATATAATAAAGTAAATTTCTCAAAACGATTTTCATATAGGCTATTCTTGTGAGTAGACAAACGTTTATAAATAAGTATCGTATCATCAAGTATCTCAAAGTATACAATGTTTAGTATCTCAGAAAAATATAATCATGGGCTCATAGATATGCCCTTATCGAATCATAAGTTTGAAAAGATGATCAATAACTTTTGCTATAAACAGTTCAGCATTCCTAGGCACTTAACTTGTTAACAAGCTCCTTTAGAATCGTCCCATACCCGATAATCACAAGCATCCAGATCATCACCTGAAAAAGCAGGAATGAGCCGAAGCCCAGTACGACAGCAACACAAGCACACACGAGATGGGCACACGTGCCTATTCTATATGCAATGCAACAACCAATAGTTTATATCTTTAAATTAAAGTGCGACAAACAACAGTGGAGCACTCACACTCCGGCAACACGCTGGGAACCTGGGGGTCCTGAGTAGCAGCAACTGCTCAGGTTGATATAGGCAGCCCGAATACCTATATCCCCTATAGGATTCTCTAGTAAATAGCTTCATCTAGGGGACACAGCCGTTACACATCTCTATCCATATTAGTCCATTATAATTAAGCAGAGTAACAGAGCCCATATATTAAACTGCTTAATACAACTTCTTTCCAATATGAATAAACGTTACCCCGATACCATCTCCCCCATCAGCTACCCGCCGAGCCACTAATAACCATCATTTGTCCAATGTCAATGATGGGGGGTGGCCTAAGCGCCTAACTACCATGCTGGCATCGCCTAGCAAGGTTGTCGCCCCTCGGACCGGGTTAAACGACCAAGCACAAGCAACAAGCAATCATTAAGGCCATCTTTAAGTATTAATTGATTTAGGATGTCTATCCTAGCAGGCAACACACAAGTCACTGCGTACCTAGGACAGAGTCTGTGCTCCAAACAATCAGAAGATAGATAAGAAGATAAAGCAGAAGGAAGACTCCTAACAAATATCTGCTTCAAAGATTAACTTATATAAGCATTTGATTCAATTATCAACTTATATCAAACATGTATTAATCACTTAGTTTTCTAGCGAATTTACATTTGAAACAACATACTCCTCTTATTATTCGTGGTCTATCATATTTTAGAAATTACGTACTCCTTATCATTTAAGGTTTAACCTAACATTTAATGAAGCTAATTTCAAGTTAATATGATCATATAGGCATTCATCAATTAATAGCTAAGTATAAATTGTTGGTTTCTGAAGAATTTACTAAGCTAATATTAGTTAATAAATCTATATTAATTTTATCTAATCAAGTTGAATATAATTAACTAGTCAAATTTACTAAATGGTAATTAGGTCATTTTAAATGGTAAATTCTATAGTATGTCCTATAATCAATCTATTAAACATTTATTAAGTAAAACAACTTATTAAAATATAATTATTCTATTTATGTCATTTATAATTTATTTTCACATCTAAATGGACTAAGGAATCTAAACTAGTTTCCTATTATGTTTGTACTATCTTGTGATGTTATATTTATATTTACTTTATCAAATAAATTCATAAAATAAAAATAATTAATTATTTATCTTAAAATTCATGAAAACACATTATTTACATTTATTTCATATTCATTTGATTAGAATTGATTTACCTTAAATTCCTTCATTTCATCTCCTATAGAAAACTAGTGTGCACCCTAATTTTAATAAATCGGTTTATTATCTTAAACACGGGTTCTTAAGCTCAAATTTTTATGTAAACTTCCTAACATATATATTTATATGTTTATAAGGTCATTTGGCCTAAATTAATTAGTTAATTATGGTTTTAATTTTAATTGATTCAAAACTGTCCAGAACAGGGCATAGGCAGCGACGACCGATCGGTTCGATCGAATTTGACCTTTAACCCGACCGGTTCTTGTCCGGTTCTTTGTATTATGTTAAAGTAGACTTCTTGAGCTTTCAAACCGTTGTAGTTTCACCGAAAAAGGAGGAGAAAAAGTCACCGGTTCGGCCATATGAATTCACGCCACCACTGCTGGCCGAAATACTGTTTTGCCCTGTTTTCCTATTTTGTAATTTAATTTTTAAAAATAGTAAATGTATCTCAAAAATCACAAAAATTTACATTTTGTATATAGACATGTTAAAATATCATTTCTATGAATTTCATCCAAAAATAACTTCATTTAATATTTTATCTAAATATTATAACCTAAGCTGTCCATATTTAATACATATGCATATAAATTGATCTTTAAGCATATTGAATTCATCTAAAACATGTTTATTCTATGTTTTATTATCTAGTATATACTTTTATTTATATTCTACAACTTGACTCATGAATCATAACTCAAATCATTATCAATAATACAAATTTTTCCAAAATTCCAACACATCAACACAAACATATATGCTTATATATTTCAACAGAAATTATTTTTAGTATATTCATATATTTATTTGATAATTTCATTTCAAAAAAAATATATATATCAATTCAACATATAACATACATATATTCATACATATAATAACTTCAAATACTCAATTTTCTAACATACATGTGCAGTTTCGGTTTTCATACTTGCATGTACATATTTTTTAATACTTGAATCTAAGTTCATTTTTAGTGATTGACATGAATCTAAATATCATTAACATAATTAAACAAAATAATTATAATTACTTACTTGAATTTAGCAATATCAACCAAATAGTTGCCTCCACTACTACTTCTACACTCAAGGATTGATGGAAATTCTTCAAGCTTATTTTTCCTAATTTCAACCTTGTTTGTAGTCTTTAGTTTCACCTCTTGTGTGCTTGGTTGATGGAAGAGTTTTTTATGTATTTTTGGGGAGGTTTTTGAGAGTGTTTTGAGAGAGAACATGAGAGAGAGATGGGATGCTAAAAATGAGGCATGAATTAGGGTTTTCTAAACCCTATATTTATATTGTTTGATGGTTTGTAATTATCTCTAGAGTTAAGGAAATTTTGGTACTTTGGCTTGATTAAGTGAGGGCATTTTAGTCCTTTTATGTGCATTAGAACCCTCTAGAGTTAGGAGATATTTTCTTGTGTAGATAATTAAGGGGTATTTTAGTCTTTTCCTAAGTGAAGAAACTTCAAGAATTGGCTAAGGTCAATTTAGTCTTTTCAGACACTTGATATTTTCTTAAGTTCACATTGTAGATATTTAAGGGGCAATTTGGTCATTTCATAGATGAAGAAACCTTCTTGAAGTAGCTAAGGTTATTTTGGTCTTTTCATAAGGTTAGATTTTTTTCTAGACATTGAGATTTCATATCATGTGTGAGGGTGCATGAAAAGAACATGGTCTAATGGGCTTTGATGCATGGGCTTTTGGTCTTAGGTTTATGGGCTTGATCTTTGAATAATTGGGCTTAGGGTTTTAGAAGAAGAATTAGGGTTTTAGGTTATGGGCTTTAGGCATTTAGGATTGGAAATTAAGAAGTAAGAAATAAAATTAACTAATTGGCATTAGAAATTAATTTTAGGAAATCTAATTAAAGGAAAATTAATAGCTTACTTGAATTTAGTATTTTAAGAACTTAGGAATTGAGATTTGAAAAATATTTAGTTTTAAATTTCTAAGATTTAAGGAGTTGGAATTTAGGCTAAAATGTCTAAATTGGATATTTAGGGTTTTAGATGATTAAACTTGACTAATAAAGTTCAATTGATGATTGAAAAGGATCAATTAATTTGAATTTGTTGAAATAGGTCATCGATGTTGCTTAATGGGTTAAATTAGGTATTTATGACATTAGAGTCTTTATTTTCAATTAAATTCATTTATTATTCCTAATTAGGTTAAATTATCAAAATTTTCACTTACGCGATTAAGGCTTCTAGTCCAAATAGGTCAAATTAGAGTATTGTGCTCAAAAGGGCAGAAAATTCTAAATTTTATGATTACGTATTCAGAATTTTTATTCGAGTTCTAATTTGGTAGATATTGATCAGTTTCTATTTCTATCGCGTATTTTTCAACCCTAGCAATTCATCTTTAAACTATCGTTTACAATCTAATAGACCCTAAAAATTAATCGGGTCATACTACACTTGATATTTATAACCTTAGGTATATAATTAGTGAGTTATTGACTCAAGTCTAATCTAAATTTAGATTAAGGTTTAATTTTAGTGAATTAGGAATTTAGATAATTCAACTTGAGAAATTAGTTTCAAGTCGATAATTGAAAGGAATTGAATAGTTTGGTATGTTAGAAAAAGGAAATTGAAGTAATTTGATAAGTTGAAGTGGGTATTTGTGGTATTGGAATTCCTAATTTCAATTAAGTCCATTTACAAATTAAATTATCTAATTATATTCTATAGTTTATGAAAATCAATTGGCTAAACTATCTAAATTCAATTAATAAGTAAAATTTAAGATAAGATTAAAATTTCCTACATTTTCATGGTATTTAATTATCACATTTCTAATTTAGGTTAGTAAAATTCGGGGTATTTCATCATTTTATATCTACTTCATTTTAAACTCAACCTCACTCATCCTACTCAATTACCAAATAAAGGCATAATCATTTAGTTGACCACATGATAGATTTCTATATCATCCAAAGTTATGCAATGTTAGTAAGAATATTCCTTTCTAAACGAGTGAATAATTCTTATACTCCTTCAATAATTAGTTTTGGCAAATGGGTTTTTGTTCCAAGCAGATCTTTTGCCGGTACTTTTGGATTCCCTAACACTGTGATCCTCTCTACTTCAAGTCCAATGGTCGTGTGGACTAGCATACTAAGACCTACAAGATGAAAACTAGTTAATAGACATCAGGATATTCCCTGCATAACCATTCTAATGTTTAAGTCACTAAGTAGGCAAGAGAATGTCGAGATCAGAGTGAGAGCAGATAGAGTAAACATGGCTCTTAAAATAGCTAGAAAGAACTTATATAATCTAGTACCCTTCTCTTTTAAGGAAAGGGGATCTATCTAAGGGGGGCAAGTCCTCTTGATGATTTAGGGAAGTGCCTATGTAAATTTGAAGCAAGTGTAATCTGGTTATTCAGAAATCCTTCTAGAAATATCTCTTTTGAGAAAGTATTGGGTTTAATTATCTTCCTTGCTTAAAATGGCAAGAGGTTGAACTAAGCAGCTTCCGCTTATGTGGAGAGGGCCACCGAGGCAAGGCCATCAAGTCTTATGTGTAGCCCAAGTACTTCATTAGGTTTATTGGTCTTGGATTAGATAAGTTGGCTTGCATGGTAAAGAGGTGGAACTGGACTTATAAGCCAATAACAAAAATTAGCTATCAACAAGGTGTTTATCATCATCATTATCATCTCTTCTCCATGAAAACAAACATTATTTTTAAGGAACGCTTATGCATTTTTTACGATGGTGTCATTATAATTATGTTACTTTCTAATAACACAAACACATGCACATGTGATGCTGGTTTCTTTATATTATAAATGACTTAATTCAAAATAAATGGAAATTACACTAATTCTATCTGTTCTTATTTAACTTAGATATTAATGAATGTGAAGATCCAACTAGAAATCATTGTCCGACTAGATGTGTGAATACTCGAGGGTCGTATAATTGCAAGGATCCATACAAAATATTGAAGCTCGTCCTAATAGGTTTGTGACTCTATACCCTTGCATATTTAAATTTCATTCATTTTAAATTCAATTCTCAGCTAACCATTGAAAGGTTGGATTGGATGGATGACTAATTGATTATGGTTAACGTCTTTACATCACCATTCAAAGGATACTCTCCCAATTTTTAATTTTTATTCATTTCACTTGCTATTACATCATCTTTAATGGGAAAAAGGAATTATACATGCTATTTAGGATAATTATTTTGAACTTTATCCTTATATATTGCTTTACAAACAAGCTCAAACAAATGCCACATATTCAAAACCATTTTTTTTATATATATAAACATCAAACTTAATTGAATAAAAACTATATACTATTGCAAATAAGCTTAAAATCAATTAGTTTTGTAAGCTACAATCTTTAATCAAATTACATGAAGGAAAGATACTTGATAAAGAACATTAACAGTAGTTGAGAAATGGATAAGGATCTTTTATATACCTCAATTTTATTTAAATTATAGATATATAACTATAAAGTTTGAAAATTAAATTAGCAAATGTTTCATTCTTCCCCAATATGATGTAACTTAAGCCCTTAATATTGAAAAGTGACGCAAAATAATGGTATCGTTAGTCCCACAATAATTGTACATTTAACAATGCAAGGCATTGAAGGCATGTCCTAACGATATTATTTTTAAGTAAATAATTATATAAGCCTTTTAAGCATTTAATTTTATTACAAATTGGAAAGAATTGAAATTCATGATTAAGAAATCATGTCCCTAGTTATCCAGCTTATGGTACCTTTAATCACACTTTAAGGGTTACAATTACATCTTTTAAAAGTATGTGTTTATTTTTAAAAGTTAAAGAGATATTAATATATGTTGTCTTATGATTACATTTTTCAAAAAAAGCAACTAAAAAACGTCATTATTGCAAATTAATCTTTCATCTGTAATTACTCACTAGTTAATCCATTATCTTACCTTTAATTGGAATTGGGTTTTCTTTTTTCTTTTTCGTTTTTAGTTTATGCTTCATATCTTTATTCATTTTTTACTTATCAAAGAACTTGACTTAATATTTTACCTTAAAAATATGTAACCATGTATTTTTAAGCACATATTATGAAGCTTCATCCGCATATATAGATCAAACATTAAATAATTGCAATAAGTAAATGGAAATAAAAAAGAAAAGAGGTAAATAGGAATAAAATGTCAAACTAGCATGCAATTTTTTGTGATATAAAGGTTAAATAGCATACTAGATCCAAAGTTTAATTAATTCGCAACCTTATCACTTTTTTACTGCCCTTGATAGCAGTCTAGAAAACGATACAAGGTTGGGTAAAAGGTAATAAAATGGGAAATGCAGCTTATCAATTGACCTTCTTTTAACTTTCATGAATTTATCCCATTAAGATGTTATTATGTAGATAATGGTTAAGACTATAAGAAAAATGATGATATTACAATAATGTCACAAGATGTTTTATGAATCTAATAATTCTCAAACATTGATTTGTAAATTAATTGAACTTAAGAGGACCTAAATCTAATAAAATAGCTTATAATTTAATTTTTAATCATTAGTCCCATGAAGAATGATAGCTATCCTCTACGAAACCATGTATAAACCTAACATATTCCAACAACAAGAGTAAACCTTAAAAAACATTTAAATTGAACATTAAGCAAATATAGAACAATAATTAAAAATTGCAGCTGACAAGAACTAACAAAATCACACGTCACTGCTATTTCATCAGAACATTTAATAATTTACTAATTTCATTCAAGTTTTAATAATGTCTTTCTCCCAAATTCAAGAACCTACATATGGGTGACTAATTAACAATCTATAAACACATTAAGATTTTAAAACCAAAGGACCACAAAACTAGTTAGCTATTTCATCCTTCATTAATTATATTTGAATTAAAATGACACTAACTCTTTCAAATAAGTCTGGTGAAATAGGGAAAGGGGTTTTCAATTAACATAAAGTTGGGGTTCGATCATGTGAAAACCTACAACAAAAAATATTGTGAGCAGGCCACCTTTGTTGAACCACAATGAACTTTGATGGATTAAAATCTTTTAAATAAATTCTTTTCATTCTCTAGTAATCTTCACCTAACAAAAATCATAGATTAGTCAACTAAAGTCATATTTTCTCCACTTTTATCATTCATCTTCTCTCCTTCAATCTAGTTCTACTTATCTTTGTATTTTGGTGAAATCCTCAATATTTTTCTTTGTATTGAAAATTAAAAATTTAGTATTTCCCCACAAGACAAGACTTGGGTTACAGACCAAATGAATAAATGTTCCCATCCCTCTTAAATTAATCATTCTTTAAAAGACAAAACACATGTAGTAAAAACATATTTTTTTTTCAATTACACAAAATTAACAAGACATATTACAAAAGAAAATTTCATAAGTTGAATTTTCTCTTATTTTCTTATCTTTTTGCTGTTGCAGGCATTGGCTCTAGTTTAGGAGCTCTCCTCTTAGTTTTTCTAGGATGGTGGCTATACCAAATGATTAAGAAAAGAAAAGAAAATAAGCTTAAGGAAAAGTATTTTAAGCGAAATGGAGGACTAATATTGCAACAACAATTATTATCATCTGAAGGAAATGTTCCAAAAGGTAAGATATTTAATCGGAAAGAGATGGAAATAGCTACCGAAAATTTTAGTGAGAGTAGAGTTATAGGAAAAGGAGGCCAAGGAACAGTGTACAAAGGAATGTTAACAGATGGAAGAATAGTGGCAATAAAGAAAGCTTTGGTCATAGATGAAGAAAAGGTGGAGCAATTTATTAATGAGGTTATGATTCTAGCACAAATTAGTCATAGAAATATCGTACAACTCTTAGGATGTTGTTTGGAAACAGAAGTTCCTCTTCTTGTTTATGAGTTTATACCAAATGGAAATTTGTATGAATATCTTCATGGACCAAACAAAGAGAACTCAGTGTCGTGGGATGTGCGTTTGCAATTAGCAACAGAAATTGCAGGAGCACTTTTCTATTTGCACTCAGCAGCATCAATACCTGTATATCATAGAGATGTTAAGTCTACAAACATACTCTTGGATGAAAAGTATCAAGCAAGGATTGCAGACTTTGGTACATCACGATTAATATCTCTTGATCAAACTCATGTTACCACATTAGTACAAGGAACTATTGGATACCTTGATCCAGAGTACTTCCAAACAAACCAATTTACTGATAAAAGTGATGTGTATAGTTTTGGGGTGGTACTTGTTGAGCTTCTAACAAGAAGAAAGCCTATTTTCAAAGAAAAGATAGAGGATGGCATAAACTTAGCGGCACAGTTTATTTTTTCAATGGAAGATGGTCATTTATTTGATATCCTGGATGCTGAAGTTTTAAATCAAGTCACTGAAGAAGATATTCACAAGGTTGCTAACCTTGCAAGGAAGTGTCTGAACTTACATGGAAGGAATCGACCTAGTATGAGAGAAGTTACTATAGAATTGGAGGGGATAAAAAAGCTACGACACATGTCCAGTATTCAAGAAAGTGAAGAAAACTATAAGCAAGTTCAATGCCAAGGCATCATTAGCTCAGTTTCTGCTAGGTTTGAACTCAACACAAATGTTATTATGTCATCAGATGTTCAACCTCTTTTACATACCCGGTGACATGATCTTCCTCATTGATCAATCAACAAGTTTATCCTTATGGCTAACAAATAAAAAGATAAAAGATTGTTACTTTCCTTCTTGTTATGCCATGTGCTTCCCTCTACTTTGTTAAAAAAAATTACCATTGAGCCATTTTGTATATTCAAAAACATATGGGTAAATTACATCAACAAATATTAACATTTGGGAGTAGATTTAAATAAAATATTAACGTTGTAAGTGGTTAAAAGAAGAATCATCATTTTAGGATAGTTAATCAAATAAGGAATTAACATTTTAAATAGTTAGGGGAGGAGGGTAGATCAACAGTATATAAGGTGATACAAATAATGGATACTTTTTGGTATTTATTTGTTATCCATATAAAGCATTGACATTTTTTTTATTTCATCTATAATGTTAATCCTCCATTTGAGTAATTTTTTGAATTATTGATCTTTTGTTTAACCACTTGAAACATTAAAACCTTATTTGAACCTACCTCAAATGTTCATGCCTTTTAGTGTAATTGTTTTCAATAAGATATGATCTCAAATGGTGATTAATTGACTAAAAGGTGATTAATCAACAAATTAGTGATCGAAAAACTAGTAACCATGACTACATTATTCTAGGGGTTCGCAATATCGTTCCCATAAGATATGCTATAAAACGTAGGATTGAAGAGTATATTAGAATCATGTCAAATTATTAGGATATTTCAAGGATATCAATGCTTTTGCTATCGAGGAAATATATCTTCACATAAAACTGTTGAATACTAACTTAAGATGATAAGATAATATTTTTTGTTGATGCTATTATATTTTACATTTGCTGTCTTTTTATGTTACTTTAGTGCTGTGATGATCAGCGGCAATAACATTTATCATAGGCTAAAATTAGCATAAGTTATTGATAGTTTATCATGTTTTTCAATATTAAATAATTAGCAATTTAAGTAGGAAGGAACATAATAAAAAAATCTAGGACATTTATTTAAATAAGTGACAAAATTTGAACTTAGTAAAGTTCTCAACGATGTTAACTCATAAACTTTAGATTGACAAGCAGACTCAATCCTCAAATTGTAAATTTTACATCCAAAGTCTTTCGAACTTAGATTTGGAATTTTAGATTAAAATTTAATATTCTTTCATGTCAATTCTGGTTTCTTGCTGAATTGTTTCATAGAATTTCAATTTTTTATTTTAAATAATAGGACTATAGTAGAGTTAATGGATTTGTAGTACTTTACTTTGATTTTGATCTTCATTTTTTTTTATTTTAATTCATAATGATGGGTAAATTTTACCTACTAGTTACGAGAATATTCTTTGGAACATTTGACATTAGCAGATATAAAAATTCATCATTTTTACCAAGCTAGCATAATAAAAAAAGCTTATTAGGTCTTTATGGGGAGAAGTATACGTTAGAAGTGTTCCATTTTCATTGTAACAGTTAAAAAAAAAGGGCATCAATCGTTTGAGTTAATATTGCAGGACAGTACAACATCCAAATGGGAATATAATATAAAAAATCTCAAGCCCGATAATGAATATAGAATTAGTATAAGTTGATTGGAGATCGATATTAAGAAAATGAAAAAAATGGCCATAATCAAGCTATTAGCATAGAAGAGAATTAAAATTAGTATAATATAATAACTAGTAGCAAATGGTAGCACTAATAGTAAAAGAGCAAAGAGAAAATAGACACATCATTTCTTGGAAAACTTGAGTTTAGAGTGAGGAACCTAGGAATAAGAAAATATAAGGATAGACAAGTTTTATAAGGAAAGATGCAGGAGTTGCATCCATTCTGCCTCCGGATACAGTACGAAGGTTCTGCCCTATTATATACGTTTAATTTGACAACGTACGTACATAAGCACAATGTTTCATAAGAAAAGATGTAGGAGTTGCATCTCTCCTAGGTAGCAAAACTTTATAGCAATCTGATTTTTTTTGGTGAAGTACATAAAATTCAAGAAATTGAAAGCAAACAGTAATCCTATACCTAAGAGTCTAGAGAGGTTGCCTTGACCATTGTCTTGCTCTTGGTCTCTAATAAATATTATATATATACAGGGAGAGAGAGAGAGAGAGTTAGGGAAGACTTCAGTCATCATGGGCTTGTACAATTACAATTTATCATTAAAAATTTGAAGAGACCGGCCTTTGGCCCTTTGCTGCTAGGAAAGCATGTACCTACTTTGCTTATGCAAATTTAACAATACTTTTGGGAAATCCTAAATTTTTATCATAAGGAATTAATGTTTATATATTGAATGATTTTCCTATTTTTATTATAAATTCCAAATGAAAACTTTTGAAAGTGAGGGAGTAGTTTTAATTTTAAGAGAGAGTGGTTTTTTTTTTTTTAAATATGTAAAGTTTTTTGAATTATATGGAGGGAGTAGTTTTAATTTTAAAAATGAAATAAATTTAAATAAAAAAGCCTAAAAAATCAATTCTAGTTCAAAACTCTTGAGAGTGAAAAAAAAAAAAAAGAGGAGTGGTTATTTTTCAAAAAAATGTGTAAAGTTTTTTTAACTTTACAGAGTGAGTAGTTTTAACTTTGAAAAATTAAATAAAAAGGCCTAAAAACATAAAAGCAGGTGTTTTTGCTTTAATAGTACTAGCGATGGTGTACCCGTATCGCATGTGCAAATTTAATAGTACCATAAAAAATCCTAAATATTTTATTATGAATATTAATTTTTTAATGTAATTTTGGATTCAATCTTATAATATATTTAAATGTTATTATTATTCTTATTCTTATTCTTATTTTACATTAAATTTTAAATTTTTAAAAGTTAAATAAAAAAGGAGATTAGTTATTGTTTCAAAAAGATTAAGAAGGGAGTACTTTTATTTTGAAAAAAAAAAAAGATTATAAATTTAAACTGCAGAGGTCATTTTCGTCAAATCATATATTAAAAATTATATCTATACCAAAAGCACCAAAAAGTGAACATTTTGGCTTTAATAATATAGATAGATATTTTCTATCAAATTTAGAGAGAAATGAATGGAAAAGAGTGAAAGTATGGAGAAAATTGCAAATGTGCCCTTAAAAATAGAAGAAATAAAAATAATAAAGGAAAACTCAGTCATATTCCTTTTGTTTTTCTATCCATTTCGACATATTTCTACTTTCAATATCGAAACAAGAGAAACTTTCTTTTTTTTTTCTCCTTTCTTTTGTATCGACTCTTTTCATTTTCACAACTTTCTACATCTTTTCACTTTTTAAAAGGTTACGCAACATAATATTTAGGGATACAGCCAGGGCAGGTTTGGGATGAGTTATTTACAACCCAAACCCAACCCGATTCCTTGTGGGTATCCCAAAACCCGAGAAAAATCCGAAAGGATTTTTTACACCATTCCCAAAACTCACCCCTACAGGGTTTTAAAGAACCTAATTATAAACCCACCTTGACCCGATAAGTAATTAATTTAATAACATGGCATATATTCAAGGCTGTAATGCCCTCATTTTGCCTATATTTAGTTATGATGGGGTATGTAGTTCATGTCTGGGTATGCATTCACTTACATAAAACTGTTATCCAGTAATTTTTTTTTTATCATATGCTCATACAGAAATTCCAACTTGTTCTCGCCATCAAAACGGGCCTATTTCTCACCAATTTTTTTTTTTTTTAAAGAAGAGGCCTAACATGCTATCAAGCCATTGAAATCTTTTACAAGCTTCCAATTTCCTAAAAAATTACCACCATGGTTCCTGTAAAAAAGAAATCTTAGGATCACCATATATCATGCTATCAAGCCATCCCAGCAGCCTTTTTAAAGGCACAAAAACGTAAAGGAAAGGGTTTTAATTTAACCTGCAAGTTCAACCTATCACTGCCTTAAGAAGCTTCTTCATGTATTGTGGATTCAAACACGTAATTTCCACTAACACACAATATATAAATGAGAGCCTAACATGCTCTTAGACACTCTTATGTCCTTACTCTTGTAGAACATGTTCATCCAACATGTTCACTTAACATGTAAATGCATCACTATTAATTACCAGAAGTCTTGCAAGCTTGAAAGTCTTGCATGAAGCACTTCCAAATAGACTTAAAGTCTCCATCCTTTAACAAATAAAAGCACACAGCAAGCATTACCCACATGGCTACATTACCCACATATAATGCTTCTACAAGCAGAAAGAAAAAAACTAAAAAATAGAAGTCTTGAGCAATCATAAAATATCCCCATATAAAAACAAAGAAACACAAGATTCCAATATTGGCTTCCTTCTCAATAGATAAAACTCCATCCTTAATCTTCAATGATGTCACCAATTAGCCAACAACATCAAGCCAAAGCCATCTAGTCGAGTAATAGCAAAAGTAAAAATGTATCACATAGTAATCGGAGAAAAAAAATAATAACTTTATAGAACTGACTATATTTGCTTACTTGTTCTTAATCCTCAATATGGAAATTTTTCATCTCATCCTCTATCTGAGTTATGTCAAAACCTACAAAAAAAATAAGAAAGATCATATAA
The DNA here is from genome assembly GCA_024138025.1 of Combretum micranthum. Lineage (NCBI taxonomy): Eukaryota > Viridiplantae > Streptophyta > Magnoliopsida > Myrtales > Combretaceae > Combretum > Combretum micranthum. Next base: position 956,399 of record JAMXBD010000207.1, on the reverse strand, counting down.
AACATAATGAAAGATGTCACGCCTAAACAAGCAAGGAGTGGATGACCACCACATTACTCAGAGGATTACATAACATAGACAGTACAAAACTTAATGTATACAAAAAAGGACAACAGTATGTACATGTTGTGTTGTCAATAGTTGCTAACTTGGCATAAAAAACAATTTGTACATTGTGTAACTACCAACGGATTACTATAAAAAGGAAAATTAAGAAACACACAGAGTTACCGAGAAATAAAGATGGTAAATTACACTAGAAGATATCAACATTTGAGGGTAAGTTTATTTAAGATATTAACGTTTCGAGTGATTAAAAAATGTATCAATGTTTCATAAATTGAATCAAATGAGGTATCAACCTATGGTAAATTTCATTTAAGGTATCAATGTTTGGATTAGTATTCAATTAAGGTTCCTTAATTTTCATTAATGATTAATTATTAAGACCTTATTTGACTTACTTTATAAAATATTAATTCTTATTTTTAATCACTTGACACGTTTATACCTTAAATGAACCTATTCTTAAACGTTGATATTTAAAATGAATTTTGCGAAATGTTAATACCTTAAATAAATTTACCTTCAAAAGTTTATACCTTTCGTTGTAATTTACTCTTTTTCTTATCACCTTGGTCATTACCTAACTTTGACCATAGCTTATCGACCTCTTAACAAGCTTTGATGATGTCTTCCTTGATAATGTATCTCTTTGCTTATTCTCATCACTAATTTAAGGATTCGGGTTAAATTTTTGCTAGGGACTTGAGAAAATCCCCTTTAGGTTGACTCCCTAGATGATTGCATGTAGGGCAAAACTTGTATCCAAATTAGGGATTTTTAGAATGGCTTTAGAAAAGTGTGCCACTAAATCTTGCAAAGCTTCACTAAACTTTTGTCTCAGGACAATGTGTCCTTTTCAAGAGGCTTGCTCACCATGAAGTGTATTAAAAGTAGTTTAGCAATCTCTTCAAACACGCAATAGAGTTTAGTTGAAGATGGCTAAATCTTGTATAAGCAGCCTCTATCAACGTAGTTGGAAATGTTTTGCAAGCAATGGCATCACTAAAGCCATGAATTGACATTGATGTCTAGAAGTAAGTTGGATGTTCTTTTAGATCCATGGTCTAGTTATAAACATCTAGAAGTGGAAGTTTCACACTCACTAACAACATTTCATCTTGAATGGCATAAATGAAAGGGGACTTGCTTAGTGAAGACTTGGATGGTTTACTCTCTTTTTTCCCTTAATCTGGAAGAGTCCTAATTACGTCACTGATATCATCATCATTCCATTGCTCCATAAAATGTCCATAGACAGATTAAATCGAACGTTAGGGTAACACATGCCCCTAATGCAATAGGCACGTGAGATGTAGCAGTGCAACCTTAGGAGGTAGTTGCTTATTACCCTTTAGCAGGAGCATGATTGTAGTGATACATAAATCGTGCTTGCTGATCAACAAATTGTGGAGGCAAAGGTGGTGGCAAATCTTCCTCCTAATTGTTTTAGAATGGTGCATTATCCTTTATAGTACCATCCATCTCAGCATATTCATGCTCTAATTTTCCAATGCATGCTTGGAGCTTATGACCATGTTCCATATTCTCACTATACATCTTTTAGATGTCATCATTTTTGTCTCACCAATTTGCAACACAACCTCTCTAACTCTATAAATGTTGTGAATCAATAGCAAGGACCATAACATTTGAAGTTGCAACCCGCTCCTTCACTTGGAAGTTACCATGGAGGTTACTAACGTGATTTGAAATCCATATCATTATGATCAAAGAACTTATAAAATAAAAAAAAGGAGGAATAAACTATTTTTGCTCTCACAAACAATGATAAAATATTGTCACCAAAATTTTATTAGTAGAGATGATTGGATTTGGGACTATAACAAGACAAGCCTCCAAAACAAGTATTGGATAGTAGGTGCTAGGGGATTGTTTAATACGGTTAATCTAATGGTCAAGTTAGTAAAGTATTAGGAGGTATGAGTATCAATAATAATGAAGTTGGAGAAACTGTTGTTGTGAATTTTCTTTTTCCTTGGTGTCGTCGCATTGTAAGCTTTTGTATTTTCTTTTTAACTTCACTTCTTCAATACTGTTTTAAATAATAATAAATTATATGTGAATTAATAATGTATTTACATGTATTTTCCATCCTTATTTAGTTTATTATTGTATAATTTTGTAAATTATCATTTACATTAACATCACTTAGAAAAAAATAAGAGTATTATGTAAAAAGTACAAAGGCCTGCAAAATCTAAAAAATTGTGAGAAACTTGTCTAAAGAATCTAGAGATAAATTGATAAGGTTTTTAGAATAAAAAGATTTTTTAGAAATCAAAAGCTAATGTAGCATCCTAAGACCTTACAGGTTGTGGTGCTCTAAAGGCTAGATTGAACTTGATTGTGTTTTTTTGTTCTTTTTTTCTAATTGTTAGATTTATCTTGTTTGGGTAACGATTACAGGTGGGCATATGAGCTAAAAAAGCTGGCTCGGCTCGACTTGGCCCCTTCATCCTAAGGGTTAAACGGGCCGGCTATTTTGGCTTGCTTTTAAATGGACCATAATTTCTTGGTCCCGACATGGCCTACATTAGCCCGCTGGCTAAACTAGTCGGCTGTGGGCCAAGATGAATTTTTTTATATTAATTTGTGAGAAAATTGGAATATTTATGTGTTTTAGTGTTTTTGTATACCAATAATTAATTTTATTGATATTTAATTACTTGTATATAAAAAAGTTTTGTAAATAATTTTTTGGATATGATATTACATTTAAATTAATAAATATATACTTAAAAAGAATGTTACTATACATGTGATATGTGTATCAAGTAATCATCCTTCATAACATATCATAAACAATCATTAATGTGTTATTATTATTAAATTTCTTAAATTTTTCTTTTTTTTTTTTGTTTTATGATTGGCTCATAGGCCAGCACAACCTATCATGGGCCAACTCATTTTTGTCTGTGAATTAAATAAATTAGGCCAATTTAACTCGCTTTTAAATGAATAAAAGAAAATTAGCCTGAGTCTTTCTAAGTAGTAAATGGGCCGGTCTGGAGAACGCAACTTGTATTCCCAGCTGTAGTTACAAACCAAGAAAGGATTTTTTTTTATCTACCCGTTAGAATGGAAGAGAGCCATGAACGAAAAATTAAATTATACATAAATGGCCGAATCCTTGAAGGCACTGACAATGCCGTGGGTGCTCCGAAATGGTTGAAATAGTTAGAATAGGAGGATTACTTCGTTTGAATTGAACAAGACGAAATAGAAATACAACCAAAGCGAGTCGCAGTTTTCTCCCTCCCCCTCCCTCCCTCTTCACCAACGATTTCACGATGCGACTTTTCCCACCATCTCTCTCCACGTCGTCATCTCTCTCCCTCCACACCGTCTTCTTTAAATTCAATCTCTCAAAATCCTACTTCTCACGTTCTTCCTATTTATCTTCTACTTCTTGTTCTTTTTCTTCTTCTTATTCTTCATGCCGTGCTCTTCTTCCATTACCACGCCACTGCCACTCCTTGTCCCCTCCATTTCCCAGTAAAAACCTAACCCTGATTCCTCTCCAATCGAAAACTCTATTATTGCCTTTTAAGCTGATTCCCAATTCTAACTACTCCCTTGCCGCGAAATGCATTTCGTCCGTGAATTCGGCTTCCGCTGCACCACAGACGCTGGAGTGGAACGAGCCGGTGTCGTGCTCTGAACTTGCGGATTTGGACAGCGAGTACGGTGGTGGTGATGTTGAGGAGGTGGATGCGAAAACTTCGATTCCAGTTAGGGCTTATTTTTTCTCCACTAGGTTAGTGTGTTTGTTTAATCTTGAATTGGAATTACAATGCAAAAGTAATTGCGTTAGGGTTAAGTTTAAATTTCTCTACGGTTTCTTTTTTATAGTACGGATAATGTGTTAGTAATTTGATTTATGTGTCCAATGAGCTGAATTTTCATATATGAAACCCGCGTTACACAGCGATATCACTATGAACTATACATGCCAAGCCCTTAGTAGTTGAGTCGCGTGAACATAATAGATAGCCATTATGTATAATTATTTATACATATACACATATATTTTTGTGGCCATCATATACGTATAAATATATATACACTATGAATTGGTTTCGGATACAAAAAGAGATAATGATTGGACTGTGAAACGAACTGGATAAACAGAAGTGGCAAAATTTCCATTTTGGTCAACTTATAGTTTGGTTTGCCTTGCGATGAACTAGTAGAATTGAGACAAATATATTGTTGAGCCCATAGTTCAAAAAAGTCTTCTTTTTTCCTCCTTTAACAATTTTTATTGCTGTGTTTGTGTGGAATTTGCATATGTTTTTGTGAAAATGTTTTCCTGAGATGTTGTTTACTAGAATGATTCCCATGTTTGATGAAGTTATTATTGATAGAATGTAGATGTTAAAAAGTGGCGGCCTTCGGTAATGGTGCTAAATAGTGATTGGAACCCAGTTTTGATTACTTGACATAAGATAGGGTTTGGATTAAATAAGAGTTGGATGTGCAAAATCCCTTCAATGAACCAAAAAAATAAGTGGATTTATTATACATTGGCAGGGTTTTATTTCATATAGCATTTCATTACTATCTTGAGGCTTTTAATTCTACTTATTGACTGTGAAACTTTGTTATTGCTATGCTTTTGCTTCATTTGAAGTATGTAAATTAGTGGAGGGGATGATGCTATTTCATATTAATAGCATAGGGCTACTACTATGAGAGTAATGGAATACTGTTGGTGGGGATAGGTAGGAATAATATGATGAAGACATGAGGAGAATTATTTTATTATTATTTTTTTTTTACTTATCTTATATGGATGTTCAACAGGTTGCAAGCATGAAATCGCATGACTGGTCTGGGATGATTAGATATTTTATGTCTTTCTATATGAACAAAGAATACTGGATGGAAGCTAAAAAGATGCTGATAGATATCAAGATGGATAAGGGGGCTTAGAAGGACACAGCATGTTGTAAAGGAAAATTTGGGAAGTATGCTCCTTGAGTATGCTTTCAGTGTAATCTGTTGAAAATAATGTATTCATAGGTGCTGCCCCCTTAGTAATTTGGTAATAATCCTGTAATGTATTAGAATGCTAAGCATAGAATATTGATGTTGGGGATTGAGTGGAAGTGCAGTTTGGAATATCTCTTTTTCTGGTTTGAATATGCAGAAACTTACTATTGCAGTTTTATTAAGTGATCTATAAATTTGCATCTTATTAATGCAGTGTGGACTTGAGAAGTTTAGTGGACCAGAACAGAGCAAATTTCATCCCACCGACATCTCGTATGACTAACTATGTTGTCCTGAAGTTTGGCAATCTATCCAATACTAGTGTGAGTTCACTAAATCTTTCTGTTTTCAGTTTTGGTTCCTAAGGGTGGTGGTACTTTTTCTGCTCTTATCTCTTGACATCTGATAATACGCTGCTTTCTAAGAGAATATTTGGAAACTATTTCTAGCCAAACAAAAAGTTTTTTAATATTGAGATAGCCTTTGAAGATCTTATAAAGTCTGGCAATAATCCTGACATTTTTACTCATTTTTTGTGTACATTTTTTGGATTGAAGATGGGTGCATAAGGGATCTAATATATGTTGCCAGAAATTTTGAAAAATATCTCACATGGAGAGAAGAAGCCTATATTTTGAAAGCTTGCTATACCTTTTCTCTTTTTCCATAAGAATGTGTATTTGATGGGCAGATGCAGTGCATTGCAGATGCCTGATGGAATTTGTTGATTGCATTGTTAATGGTGGTCTTCTATTCTGTTGCAGGAGTTTGGTGCTTCCTTAAGTGGGAGTGATTGCTGTTACGTAGTTGTTTTCCAGTATGGATCCATTGTCTTGTTCAATGTTCATGAGCATGATGTTGATGGTTATTTGAAAATTGTGGAAAAACATGCTTCAGGATTGCTTCCTGAAATGAAGAAGGACGGTGAGTTCGGGTGTATTTCTTGTGATCATCACTTCTCAATCACCTTCTATTGGATGCCTGTAGCATCATGCTATAAGCCTGCTGTTTCATCATTGAAAATTATTGGATCCTGTATTCTCTGTTCCTTAGTTTATTCTTGCTCTTTTGGGAACTCATGTGCCTATATAAATGTGACTATTATACTTAAAAACTAGTGGATTTTTATTCGTAGAAATAGTTCTTTTGGAGTAGTTTGTATGCCAGTATGTATATGAATTGCTCGAAATAATGTGGTCGTAAGTGGCCCATGTGGAATGTTGTTTTGTTTTCTGGATTTCTTCTAGTTGTTTTTCCCAAGATGCCATGTCCTTTCTTTCTCTTTCACTAGTTAACCTTTGATTGACTGATCCTTTCCCATTGCACTTGCATCTATACTCTACTGGAGTGATGCCAGCTTTTGCATTAACCAGCTAGCATAATTTCTAGTTTCATTTGGATACATTCTTCTTTTGGCTATATGGGACAAACATCCTGATTGTGGAGTCAATATTGGTGAAATTTGTGTTGTGCATTATCTTTCAAGCATTTTTTCCTGCTTAGAGATAAATAGCTCGTTTACTTGACATGAATAGCTGTTTATTCTTTCCTCGTTCGACATAAAGCTGTCATTATGCTGTTCACTTAAGGAAAGTAACAATTCATAATGAATTGCTATTACCACCCTTATGAATTGTCATTCAATGGTTTATTTTTCAACTTTATCATAAATACCTTGCCTTGAAAATATTACTTATACAATTATCCTCTCTCTTTAATAAATATAAAAGATATTATAAATATTTTGCCTCTTATTCTAATGATTACTTGTTTTACTTTTTATACCAAGTAGACATTGTAATAGCTATTACAATCCTGTTATATTCCCTTTAAATTGGAACTCCATTCCCCTCTTATTTCATACGGCGAAGTGAACAAGCCAAAGATTTGTTTCCTTTCCTACCTACTTCTTTTCTTTTTTAATGTGTTTATTTACTATATGGTTTTCTACAAAGTTGTGCTGGGTTCAAATTAAGTTGTGAAAATGAGACTAGTAAAGGATGCTTGTGTTTGTTCTCAGTCTTAGTATGATCAAATCAAGACTTGGTCTTTTTGAGCCTCATCACAATCTTCATCGTTGTATGCTATCATCACTATCACTGAAAGATATCTGAACTTTATCTTTTACATGGTAACTAGAATACGAAGTGAGGGAGAAGCCAACTTTGAGCACTTGGATGCAAGGTGGATTGGACTATAATGTTGCAGTACTTAAATATTGATGGAATCCGTACAATAGGTAGCGTTTTGGGTCAAAGTATTGCCCTTGACTATTATGTACGGCAGGTATGCTTCAGCAGTAAGTCGAAGCGTCACTTTGTTGTCATTTGGTTTTGTTCTCAAATCTTTCTTTGTCAGGTTGATGGAATGGTTGCAGAATTTACTGACATAAATCGTGGTATGGAGAAAACTGGGACATTTGAGATGGACCGTAAAAAGCTTTTCCAGTTAGTGGGGAAAGCAAATTCCAATCTTGCAGATGTGATTCTCAAGCTTGGACTATTTGAGAGGTATCTTGACATCCCTAATTGAGATCTACTACATTTTCAACACACAGCATGGCATCTGCTTTTTTAAGTGGCATTAGTAAAATAAGAATGCATTTAGATATACAATGTCTCTAGTCTCTTTGATTATGTAGAAAAAGGCCCTCTTTCTCCTTAATGCACAAAAGCATGAAAGAAATTAACAGTGTGTTATCTTTTTCACATGTGCTGCTTGAATTCTGAAACTTTTGGTTCTTTAGATCGGACATTGCCTGGAAAAATGCCAAATATGCCCAGATTTGGGAGTATCTGAGGGATGAATTTGAACTGACTCAAAGATTTGCAAGTCTTGATTTTAAGTTGAAGTTTGTAGAGGTATAATCTCTCTCTTCACTGAAACTATTAGATGCATCCTTGTGCTTATTTTTTGCATATCATATCAGAACATGTTGTAACAATATCCTCTTTCTTTGCAGCACAACATTCGTTTTCTTCAGGAAATTCTTCAAAATAGGAAGTCAGATTTCTTAGAATGGCTCATCATTGTATTAATAGGTGCTGAAATTCTAATCTCGGTGTATGACATCTTGACAAGGTCTGCAATTACTAGCCTTTAGCCTTTAGCCTTTAGCCTTTAGCTTTTCTATGGGACCTGGGCAAAATTACATTGTTGTTTCTTGATCACCGGTACGTATCTTTAGTTCATTTTTCTCCTAGTGAGCAACCCATCCTACGTGCCATTCATATATTGTACATAATTATAAATACGCATGGCAAATTACTTAACTATAAATTTTGTTTTCATTATTGGTAAATTATTGCTTGCTGCTGTACTGCACATCCCCTTGAAATTTATTTGTTGTTTGTTGGCAAGTTCCACCATAGGGCTTTATGGAACTGATTTTCAGATTAAGGGTTTGTTTGGATTGCTGGATTTTTATTTGTATTGTATCTGTATGTGATCTGTATCTGTAACTTATCTGTATTGTATCTGTTTGATCGGATTATAAGCAAAACTATTAATTTTTCATCGGTATCTGTTGACAAATATTTGTTTGAAAATAAGAAAAATATGATGTCAAAATTATTAGAATATGGTGAAACAAACAGTACCTAAATCATTTATACCAGTCCATTTCTATACCATTTTGTCTCCCTATAAATATGCCAGCAAAAATTAATTTTATTTTTCTTTTGTTGGTGGAGCACTGGTGTTGTGTGGTGAATCCAAAATTTTACTTTAAGGAGCAGGGTAAACCTCTCATTCTAAGAGTCAAAAATAGGGGGTGGCTGCATGGACTGGCATCCTCTGGCTTTGTGTATCTGGCCACTGCTCATGATGAAGGTCCTATTGCTGTAGAAACTAGGAGCCATAGTCTATACTTTGGGGTTCATTCTGCAATTAGTATCTATGTAAGGTATCGTGGTCCATTGGAAGGCTAACTAGATCGGGATACATATCCATGTCTATCGCTAAAGCTTGCATGTTGATGACTCTTCCAAGCACAGGGGAGGAAGGCTGAGTGATCTATCAGAAAGTCATGACATCAATGCTATTTTTGCAAAGTCTGAGGAAGTGTCCCACCTTGTCACCCGGACTCTTGCTGTACCCATGTTGAGCTTTTTGAATCTAGAGGAAATTGAGTGTCTGACATGGGTATGGATAGGAAAACTGAAGTTTGATAGCTGTGGTATCCAAGGGGGATAGAAGCATTGCTTTATGTCCTCGAGGATGGAACGTAGACTTTAAGGCATGAATGTTTATTTTGCGAGTGAAAGAAGGAAGCAACTCTATATTCTTTTTATTTGTATGTATGATTCCTCTGCTTATGCTATAAAAATATACATCTAAAATCCAGCCACCACTGGTTTAAGCTCTTAGCTAATATAATTAACATGTAGTCTATCTCTGTAGTAGTCGATTAGTATATTACAACTGTGTAAGCATTGCGGTATATCGATTGCCAATAATTGTTAAAGGTAAAAAGGTCCTGGGAAGATATGAGCATTTTAACATTTTGTCTTGGAGAATCAGTACGGATTGCATGGAAAACATTATGTTGATCTTTATTTCCGATATCTATTGTAATCTAATCTTCATAATGCTTAACTTTCATTGTAAAAATCAACATTAGTTACTGTTGGTGGTGGTTTTTATTAGTATATGAAGGTGAATTGACGATGGTTGACATGCAGTTAGTCAGTGAAAAGAATACCAAGGGAAAATGGGTAACTTTTTTCTCTTTTAATGTATTTTATTTTTAAATAATATTGTGAAAGATAGCACCCCATCCAAGGAGTGTAAATGCATGTAATCATGTTTCTTTTACAAGTAAAAGTCTATAAAGTGGAAATGGCAACGTTTGGGAATTGGGTTATATCCAAATTTATCCCACCATGCTATGTTTAAGTTTCCTCCTCCTCCTCCTTTTCGGCCATTAGTTCGTGCCGAGTGTTGCATGTGCTCTAGATATCAGTTATTGATTGCTATGATATCTTTAATAATTGTAAAAAAATTATATTGCAGCGGCAATGAAAGAATAGAAAAAGCATTCATAAAACAAATGCAGCCTATTCAAGTCGACCATACGTTTGAAATGAAGCACTTGGGTTAAACTCTGCAAAAAAAACAGAAGGTATTCTAATACTTAATCTTGATTAGGGACTTGATATGTTGTTAAGAAGTTGTTGCTTCTAGCTTGGATTGATAAATACTCAACTCTTTTGGTCTCCAAGAGCTTAGATGAAACGACTATGAACAAACATGTGCAGTTAACAATACTTACCATCAATCACTTTTATTTCATATTTATATTTTTATAATATTGAATACCGGATATTTTAGAAAACCTGAAAATATAATCTGTTTAGTACTATGACTTTTCCCGAGTATGGAAGGTGGCGGATCTCTTTTGCAAGCTGAGGTTGAATTAAATGCCCTAGTTTGATGGTCTTATTACTGCATGGTGGTAAGCCCATATAGTGAGTGCTGGTCAGATTATATTTAGTAATTACACATAATTTCCTAAATTAACTATACTGTTAAGGTTCCTTCTTAAAAATATCAAAACAATTTATTTGGCTCATAAAGGACATTCCTCCGTGTTTCATTGACTACTCGTTCACTTCACTGTAATTGCAATTTCATTGCAGTTTTATTCTTTACGAATAGCTATTACACTGTTTAGTTCACCAAATAGCGATTTCACAATGAATCCCTATTATATAAAATATTGAATAATCATTCATTATTCAAACCTATAAATACTAATTCAATGCTAGAATTATCTTTTTTTCAAAATACCATCATTTAAATATAAAATTAATAAAGAAAAACCTTATTACAGCTCTATTTCATTCCTTCATAATAGAAATTCCATTAGAACCTTATTTATTCAGCGAAGTGAACGAGCCATGAATGTCGGGCCTTGTGGCATCAAAGCGAGATGCCATCTTAGTGTTATGTCGACTAATGGTGTGAACATTTGTGGTGCCTGTCATGACTGTAGACATGATTATCAGCATTGTAAATAATGAGCGAGAGGTCGAGGTGATTGGTCATAAATTTAGAGTTATACCGAATCTCAGCGGTAGGTTGAATAGTTGGAAGATCTCTAATTGGTTGGTAGTACTAGATTTCTTTAATTATATGGAGAAGCCGGAGAATAAGAGAATCAGGCTAGTAGCATAATGGCTGATCCGTGGAGCTTCGCCCTCTGGCAGACAATGAAAACGTGGGATTAGGGAAGGAAGATGTAGAATAAGGAGTTACAAGAGAATGAAGCGAGTTCTTGCAACAGGATTATGAGTATATATGTTACTTTGGTAATATTTCTACTTTTAGTAAAGGCTACTTAACTCCTACAAGTAAATTTTTAACATGCTAATTGATTCATATGATAAGTATCTTGATGATACAATGATGCCTGTATCTTTGGAGTAATATTGGTTTGAAATTTAATAAGTTTGTAAATAATATGGTTATTAAATGTTTGCAGATGTATGTAGGTGAATCTTTGAATATGGAATTGATTATGTTATTGGCATGATCCTTGATTGATTTTAGGGTTTGTTTAGATTTTCTGATTTTTATCTGTATCTTATTTATATCTGATTTGTATCTTATTTGTTTGATCTGTTTATGAGTAAAAATATTCAATTTTCACCTGCCTCTATTTCTTCAAAAATAATCTATTTAAAAACAACAAAAATAAGATATCAAAAGACTTAAATAAGACAAACCAATAGATCCTAAATAATTAGGATGATACGTAATGATTTTTGTTAGAGTGGGGGGTTATTAACAAATTGGAAGCTGGTTATGATTTGATTTAGAAGTTTATGGTGGATGTGTGAAATTTAAATTTTAGTTTTTTGAAAATTTTCTTAAAATTTGAATATGTTTAACTTGGGAGTTGAATGCGTCACTATGATTTTAATTATGTCGTTAATGAGATTTGAAGAGTTTTTGAGCATGGACAATTTTAATTTTGTTTAACAAATATATAAGTTAGATTGCTTTCGTGTTTTCCTTCAATTTGAATATGATCTTGTATGTAAATATAGGGAAATTTCTATGGCTCCATCATAGGACCGCTACTAATATCAAAATTAAATTGATTATAAAAAAAAGTATAAAAATTTAAGAATTCAATCACAGTTAGAAAATATCTGAACCGTTTATTGATTTGAAAGAACTGGTCCCATTATAATTGTTGCAGGATAGTAGAATTTTCCAAATATAGCATTGAATGTGATTGATGTTCAAAGCATATGTTTATGTTCATAATCATTTGCTTGTTGAATTGGTCATGTTTCGATCTTTTAAAAATTAGTACAACAGTAGTAAACTTGTTATTGTATTTTATTTTTCTAAAAAATTTAAAGTGTTCTTACTTATGAAACATGTTTGATCTTGTTTAAGTTCTTTTGATTAACAAGTCCTCAAAATCAAGAAGATTAAACGCAAAAACTGGAATTGAAATTTTAGATTAATCTAAATTTTATCTTGCTAATAAGAGGCTTCAAATGTGAATAGAAGGCATTTGTGACTAAGATAATAATAGTATTTTAGTAAATATTAATAAATCTAAAAATTACAATAAATTAAATAATTAACAATTAAGAAACAAAACATTGAAATGTAAGGCTGAATCAACGAACTAGTTCACTTCAGGGCTTGATCAATTAGTTCAATTAAACTGGCCATCTAATTACTTTTAAAGTGGATAAGGTTATTGTTATACAAAATTGTTTAATTAATTGATTCAAGTGGGTCTTTTAATTCTAAAATTAAACTAGGCCTTGGACTGGACTTATAATAAATCTTTAATCTCAGCCTAAAACTAAGTGGTTTACTTAATTGAACTTAATGAGTGAATACTAAGAGTTGAACTACTAACTAATTAACTTTTATAATATTAAGTCAATTAAATAGTAATGGTTTCTTCTCATTTCATATATTTATCCATTGTTGAGTTTAGGATCAATTAATCTTCTTTAGCTCGAGATCATAAAGATTTGCGGATACGTGATGGTCATTGTGTGTTGTGCATGCCAGCTAGAAAATCAAATAAACTTAATGTAAGCTCGACTAATTAAAAGTTTGATTTGTCTGTACGTGGTTATTTAGAGTTAGCGGGCAATGCCTTTGGACTGGGCCTGCGATTGTTACTGTGATCTTAGGATGATGTGATAGCTGTGAGAAAATGGCTTGATGAAGCCTTTCACTTCCTTCTTTCATACATTCCATTCCATATGGGATATATATGAATTTAATCTTATATTTTTATTAGAGTGTGGCTTATCATAGGCATAACTATGTTTACTAAAATTAAATAAGGCCACCGCGCGCTCTGCACACCCAGCATTTTTATATCATCATTTTTTTTTTAATTTTAACTTTCAATTCCATAACTTAAATTTGTTTCAAATTCTATAAATGAAGTTTAATTTTCCTAAAACCGAAATTTCCATTATTTTTTGAAAAAAATTTGTTCAAGAGACGAAAAAATTTATCCTCTAGAACAGCAACAAAATTGGATATTAATTTTTAAAATATTGGTCATTTTCAAGCTCTTAGGTATGATGATTTTCTAAGAAAAACTCAATTTCAATTTGAAAATTTTCTTGATTCTAGGAATTGTAATATCATTGTTCCAGGCTTTTGCCAAGATTGCACGTGTTAGAAGTTGACTTTGTTAATCTTGGGGAACGAACAACATTAGTCGATTTGCACATATGTTATGCCAGAATTCGCTTTTAAGGCAGTGGTTCATCCACGGCACAATCGATCAATAAGTTCTTTCTATATATTTTATTATTTTTGTTTCTTACAATTTAAAAGCAAAATGCTTGTTACTTTCAACAAAACACTTCTAAGTCTCTCAAAATTGGATCCTTTGGATGGAATCAATTACAAGCATTGGTCTCAGAAGTTGCTAATATTTTTCGAGCAATTAGAGGTGGATTACATCCTTTTCACAAAGCATCTAGCCAAGGCTCAATCTAGCAACATGCTAGCCATTCCTTTGACCTTACCTCCAAGTCCTTTGACCAAAGCATCTCAAGACATGAAAAATTTTGAAAAAGGTAATAAGATAGTAAGAGGGCACCTACTAAACCATATGAGGAACTCTCTAATTGATTTGTTTGTCAATGAAAAATTTGCCAAGATTGTTTGGGTTACCTTAGAAATAAGATATGGAGCTGATGATGCAGGAAAGAAAAAATAAGTCATCGGAAATTGGCTGCAGTTCAAATGGTTAGTGATGAGTCAATCATGAATCAAGTGCATGAGTATGGAAATTTGGTAACTGATGTTATTAGTGAAGGTATGAAAACGTGTGAAATTTGTAAGCAAATGTTTTGCTAGAAAAGTTTCCACCTTCTTAGAGTGATTATCAAAACCATCTCAAGCACAAGAAAAAGGATCTAACCTTGTTGGAAAAAAAACTCGAAAAGGTGCTATAAAAACAATTTAAGGAAAATGAGGGCAAAATCCAAAGGAAATAGGACACTTGCTATGTTTGTGGCAAAACTAAACATAAGGCATATAAGTCTTCCATAGGAAGAATCAACACAATTCAAACCAGAAATCAACACCTCTTCCTCAACCTGTACCTCAATCCAACCTTGTTGAAAGGGAAGACATTATTGCTACTATGATAGTGGAGACTAATCTAGTGGAAAACAAAATTGACTAGGTGATTGACATTGGAGCTTCCAAATACTTGTGCGCCAATAAGGAATTGTTCCATCACTTTGAAGAGGCTATAGATGGAGAATATGTCGCATGGGGAACTACACCACTGAAGGAGTGCTTGGTAAAGGGAATGTTTTTATTAAATTAAGGTTTAGAAAGACCTTAACTTTAACCAATGTTTTATATGTGCCTTCCTTGCATAGGAATTTAATTTCTAGTAGTATACTTAATAAAGCTAGTTTAAAAAATGTTTTTAAAACCCATAATGTTATTATCACTAAAAATGGTGATTTTGTAGGCAAAGGGTACTTAACTGATGGACTATTTATTTTGAACACCACTTTTGATGTAAATGTTAATGCTTCTGCTTATGCTGATATGTTGAATCTGTTGATTTATGGCATGGAAGGTTAGAACATATGATTTTTGCCTCAATTAAAAGGTTGAAAAATATGCACTTTTTAAAAATTGTAAAATACATAATAAAGATGAAAATATAATGAATTATGAATCATGAGATGATATAGGATGAGTTTAAGATCAAAACAAGTAAATTGTAAAAGTTTAAGTTTGGTTGTAGGACAAATATTAAAGTTCGAATTTCTGCAATTTTTTACAGATTGTACGCCACCTCCTGGAGAATCTATGCCGCTGGCGTAGAGACGGTGTAGGATGGGAACAGTAGCGTTTTTCTTAACGCTAGGTGGAACACCGCCGGTGTGCATAGGGTTTATTTTACGCCGGCTGGAAACGCTACCGGCGTAGGGCATGGATTTGCCGGCGTATGTAGTAGGATCGAAGTTCTGGGAAATCAAAGCCCCGATGAACGTTGCCAGCGCTCGTGTCAATTTTGCCAGCGTAGGGCGTACGCCGGCAAGATCTACACGTACGCTGCCGGTGTAGGGCCGATGTATGACCAAATTTATATAAATACGAGACGCGAAAAACGGTTTTGACAGAAACATCATTTCATATTTCTCCTTCGTATAAGAAAGTTTTGGAGTGTTCTTGGAGATCTATGCTTGGAGAATCATCCGGAGGGTGTTTTCGATCCAAAGTAAGTAATTGTACCCTTCTCTCATGGATTAAATACGAATTTGTATGAGTTTGCTTAGGGTTTTGTGGTGTTCTTGAAGGAAAAACGTGGAAAAGATTTAGATCTTGGATTTGATCTACCTCGATTGGATAAGAAGTGAGTGTTGTGATTAAAACAAGTAAGTATAATGTTCTTATATCAGATTTATACGAATTTCATGTAACTTCTAAGGATTTTGTGATTTGTTTACATGAAGGAAACCCTAGATTTGGTTAGGATCCAAATTTGTGGATGTGAGTTGGATTTTGGTGATCTAAATTAGTAAGTTTCATCTTTTCTTTGATGGAGTTGAATAATGTATGATTAGATGATCATTATGTGTTCTTGTTGTCATATAATCTTAGGGTTTTGAGGGATTATCAAATTCTATAGATTGTTGTGGAAGATTGATTGGGTTAGACGGTGCAACTTGATGATTTTCTTTGTCATGTTAGGTTTTCGGGAGTTATAGTACATTAAGAATTGTTTATATCGTGTTTTTATTTGTTAAATATATAAATGTATGTTGTTGATAGGAATTTAGAGATTTGAGTTTGTTGTTGAATTGTTAATATTGATTGAAGTATTGTGGAGATTCGGGAGATTTGGTTGTGGTTAAGTATTGTCGATAAAGGATTTTAGGAGATACAGATTGGAATTTCCTGAAACTGAGAAAGGTACGACCAATCCTTGCTTGATGTTTTTGTTTGTAAGTTTAGTATTGATTGAATGCTTGTAGGAACAGAATTTCTTAATAAACTTAATCTTTATTCGGTTTAATAATTGTATGTTTTGGTTGTGCTTGGCTTTGACCAGTAAAGACCTGACAAACAGTGATACTAGTGAGGCACCCTGATGATCTTGGTGTGAGGTTGTCCCTAGTGGACTAGTGCCTTGATATGATTCCGGTAGAATTAGGTGTTCTGGTTTCGAGGTGTTTGGAGAGTACCCACTCATCCATATATGTATATGATTATAATTTTCAAAGAGTTGTATGATTTTCAATGGGGTCTGAGTAACTCCGAGTTCAGGATTAGAGTATACCTAATACTAGACTGTGTTGTTTTGTTGGCTTAAGAAAGATAATAATATGATTGTTTGCATTAGTTTAAGTTGCATGAATTATATGCCTTTTGTATATGCAGATGCATTTGTTTTTGGATTAGAGTTATCGTACTGGGCGTCGCCGCTCATTCTTTTAAATTTCAGGTACAGGTGAAGAAGATATAGTGTATGATCTATTCGATTATGATTTATTCTTTGATAGCAGGGATGGCGATAGTGAACCTAACTACCCAGCCGAGAGCTAGGCTTCATATACCAAGTTTCTAAGAAAAGACATGTTTTGATAATTTGAGATTGTAGTTGGATTCATTGGTGGTTTTAAATGAAGAGATTTTAATATAAATAGTTTTTAGTTTATGCAGAATTTGTTAACTATGATGTCAACTTGGATTTTATGCTTGAACCAAGAGTTCATGTTTTATGAAGTATGAGTTTTTATTTTGAACAGGTTTGGTATCCTATGAGTTACCCTATGAGTGTTTACAAGTGATGATTTGTGAATAATAAAGCCTTTGCGTATCCTATATAAGAGGAGATACGTGGCGGGTTGTAATGCCTTATTTTAGGGCGTTACAAAAATCGATGATGACGATAATTGCTCTAAATGCTCTATTTGTATAGAAGCCAAATTTGTCAAAGTAATTAGAAGTACTTAATTGCTTGAATTGACACACTCAAATCTAGCATATTTTAATAACATTGTTAGTAAATGAGGTAAAAGGTATTATATTACATTCGTGGATGATTTTTCAAGATGCATGAAAGTTTATTTGCTAAAATCAAAACATGAGCTATAGAAATGTTCTTAAAATATAAAGCAGAAGTAAAAAAATCAACTGCATTAGGGTGGAGAATATGAAACACATTTTCTTAAAGAATTTTTGAAACAAATAGTAGTATACATGAAACAACTGCTCCTTTATACACCACAATAAAATGATATAGCTGAAAGGAAAAACAAAAGACTTAAAGAAACAATGAATGCCATTTTATTAAGTTTTGGTATATATACCAATATGCGAAGGGAAGCCATCTTATCTACATGTTACATTCTTAATAGAATTCACATTAAAATTTAGATAAAACCCCTTATGAAATGTGAAAAGGTTTTACACTTAACTTAAATTATTTAAAAGTGTGGGGGCGTTTAGCAAGGTTGGCTTACAAAACTTTAGAAACACTAATATTGGACCAAAAACCTTTGACTGCATGTTTATCAGCTATGCATAAAGCAGTGCTGCATATAGATTTATGCCTTGGAGTGAACATACTATATGTGAATCAAGAAACATAGAATTCTTTGAAACAATATTTCCATTAAAGAAAAATGATATTAGCAATGTTGCTGGTCCATCTAATACTGCTTTGCTTGCTTCTATGCTGTTGTGTGTGATGATTATACTTCAGCTGGGTTCATGATTGAGCCGAGAAGAAGTTAAAAGGCAAAAAATTAGAAAAGAGTTTTAGACTAGATTTTGAAACAACAAAAAGAAGACATGGTATCTACTTATTTAATTGAGGAGGATCTTAGAACATATGAAGAAACAACAACCTACATAGATGCCAATTTTTTGAAATAAGCCATTAAAAGTGAGGTTGATTATATAAATGCCAAATCATGCATGGGATCTGGTTGATTTACCTATAGGACATAAGCCCATTAAGTGTAAATGGATTTTTGAAAGAAAGCAATTGACTATTTTTAGACTTACTCTCTTACGACTAAAATAGCTACTATTAGAACTCTAGTCACCCTTCCTGCTGTTCATAACCTAATAATACATCAAATGGATGTGAAAACGTATTTCTAAATGGTGATCTAGAGGAAGAAATATTCATGGAGTGACTAAGGGTTTTGTGGTTCCTGATCAAGAGAGTAAGGTGTACAAACTTAAGAAATCCCTTTATGGTCTTAAGCAAGCTCCTAAACAGTGGTATGAAAAGTTTAACCAGACTTTAATACAATAGATATATTGTAAATACATCTGATTCTTGTGTTTATTCTATATCATTTGGATTAGATTATGTAATCACATGTTTATATGTTGATGATATGCTTACTTTTTGTATCAAAATAGATGTGGTAAATAAGATAAATTATTCTTGTCTTCTTAATTTGATATGAAAGACTTAGGAGAAGCTAATGTGATTCTTGGTATCAAAATAAGGAAAATTGAAAATGGTATTTTTCTTGTGTTAATCCCTTTACATAGAAAAAGTGTTGAAAATTTTAATTGATGTGATGTGGTACACGTCTGAACACCTTCATGATCCTAGTATGTCTTTTAATAAAAATAAAGACCATAGAATTTCACAATCTAAATATGCTAAGATCAAAGGAGGTTTAGCACCTCACCTCCTAGGACCATTTACACTGAGCACTTAAAGCCCATGAGAGAGGTTGTTGTGCCATCCCTAAGTTAGGGATGAGGTTAATTGGAATGATACATTTTATTAATACCACAACTTCTTATTATCCCATAAGCATTCTTTACAATAATATAAATATATATAAATGTTAGGGCGATGTAGGCCCAAATTCATAATTTATTGTAGCTACACATTAAAATTTATTTATAATTCAAAAGTTGAAGCATTATCTTTGTGCTCTTGAATCCCATCCTAATGCACCATTCTTCCATATTGGTGCTATCTTTAGTACCCGAGGTTAGAAAAACTAACCCTTTAGCTCATATTTGAGCTAAGTGAGTAAAAGAAAGATACAACAACTGATAAAATACCAATATATCCGCATTGTATGCAATTAATCAATAAGATTATATACCATCAATAATGAAATGTCATACTTGCACTCGTTAGTATCTTAACGAGTAGGCGACCTTTAGGTAACCTCATGAGTGGCACGTAGCAGCTCAACTAAGAAGAACAGCATATAACGGCTTAAAATTAAACCATAAATGAATCAACCGAAGAGATTTTAATAATTGAGAAGAATATGAAAATTTAATAATCGAGAAAGTGGCCTATAGGCGGATTAAGACCGAGAGTGCAATTGTATATGCTTTAAAACCAAGCTTATAAACCAAAATTTTCGAGAAACCAAGCTTCACAAGATTAAGATCCTTAGGTTTAAAATAAACAAACTTATAAAAATATTATCTTTAAGCCCTTTTTATGTCATGCCATAAATACAATAGTGCAAGCACCAATTAACAATCTAGTATTGAACATGTATTTCAAATGATATAATAGTATATTTAAATAATCATAATAATATATTGACATTGGCATGCCTAGATTGTTAGTAAAAGCACTTGATCAAGAACTATCTTGGTTCAACATATCTACTGTCCATTAGCCAGTTTCATTAGTATAACCATGTAATGCCAAATAAATTTAATAAAATAAAAGTATTAAAAGACATATCAAGTATCAAAACTCCCAATCAATACAAAGTAATTTTGTTGAGTTATGCGATTCACTCGATGAAGTGACATTTACCCAAATACAACAAGCGAGTGGCTTAATATTGATAGGAATGATTTATCTTTGTTCATAACAGCCAATTAAGTCCAATTTAGAGTTTATTAACATGATTTGTGGTAGAATTCGTACTTAGTTGGTCTATACATTCATTTCAGGTCAAGTTTGAGCATATTAAAAGGAATCAAGGAAGAACTTTGGTTAGGGAAGCAAGAACGAACATGAGAACAAAGAATCACATGCGTGGTTCGTACATTAGTGAAGAATTTTGATTCATCCATGAAAGAGTGGGTGAAATCCGAAGTCGTAGTAGCTAGCCAAGAGTACCTTACGGGCATGACTTTTGGAAAGCTGTGATATATTGACACTTGGAATCAAAAGTCATGGGCATGATGTTGAGATTTCAGAGGCATTTAATGAAACCAGTACCTACTAAGGGGTACTTTACGACCATGAAGTGCAGCTGTGGTAGTAAAAATTCATCAAGAGTAGAAAAATCATGGGCTTGATATAAGAATTGCAAGCAAACTTGATCGACACAGTGTCTATCTTAGGAAGAGTCACGGCCTTAACTTATGTTTTGGTGATGCAAAATTGGTTGATGACTTAAGAATCACCGGCGTGATTGTTGGAAAGGCACAAATACAATTTTTATATTATTTCACCAACAGTATGTTTGCATGTGATAAGTTGTATTTTTCCATCAAAACCTTCTCTAGAAAGGTCGTAGATATAAAAAGAGTAAACACCTATTCATGGAGGATCAAATCCATTCATACACAATTATACCAGTTCGTAGTAAGGAAACATAGAGAGTATCTTTTGAGAATCGCTGTAAGTGTGCGTGAAAACTTCGTAATTTTTCCAGAAGAACTTGAGAAAGACGATTAGAATTCGTTGGTCGTCTTCGTAAAAACATTCTCATAGTTGTAATAAAAAAGGGGTTCCCTTCTTCTCCCTATTCTCATGTTTCATAATTTGTTTATTTCTGCTTTCCAGCGTTGTTATTGTTGTTCCACCATGAGTGAGTAGTGAATTAGGGTTTACAATTTATGTGAACATGAATGGGCATAATTATATAAATCTGACCTATTGATGGTTAATCTCTAGTTGTTAGAATTTCAATAAAATTAAGATAGTATAGTACACGACACGGTCTTATAGTAGATCTCAATGGAATAAGTTGAGAAATAGTTCCACTGAGTAAGATTTGGATCACTAGAATAAACTACTCCTGTTAATAGAAATATTATTAGGAAGTTTGTTGCATGTGTTGAAAAATTCAAGAATGATGGTAGAAATTAATGCAATCTTAACTAGTCCATTCATTAGGAGAGATTTTAATGGATGGAATTAAGATTAGAAATGAGTAGTTCTAAGAAGAATACTGATGAATTAAGAATTTCTACAGTTAACAATTAATAGGAAGAATACTTTAATGAATCATGTTGATATGGTTGAGTAGACTTGCTGTAAATTAAATTTGCTGTTGTTATCGTGTTATTTTCTAATTTTGTTTAGTGCAATTATAATTTGTGTAGTTTAGTTGCTTAATTAAGATTCAATTTACTTAACTCAATTATCCAGTTGCTGGTTAATAGGAAATTTAATTTGTACTAGTGTTTGCATCTGTTCCTTGTGAAGATAACCCTATAATCGTCAGTACTAATAAATGATAGGTATACTTGTCAGTTAAATCAAGTAAGAGATAGAATATAGGTTTATAAATTTTAAGACTCGGTAGCCTTAATTAAAGACAATCAACGATCTTTCAACCATAACACACAGTAAGCAACAAGCAAGGATACTCACCTAGATAAAGCGAAATCCTTTAAGTCCTACATTCAACATTCAACAAGGTCCTGATATAGTACTCCAAGTCAATACACTATAATTTATGTCATAGCTTGCTATTTCATATTTTTTTCCAAAATTTCATAAAATAACATGTATTTCAAAATTTCTCGTATTTAAAATTATAATTATTCATCTAATGTTTTATGGTAGATTTTGTAATCAACTAAATATTTGTTTAAAAAAAAAAACATATGCATAGAAAGAAATTCTTTTATACTTGTCATCTTTATAGATTCAGTTAACATATATTTAAATCTTTAATATTACCCATATATAATAATATAATAATATAAACAAGAAATTATGATGTAACATAGAGTAGGATTCAATAGGACCATGGTAATGATCTTTAAATCGTTATTATTGACATGAGTATATTTGGCAAACTAAACATCCTTTAATATATCATTCATGAAAAATAGGCGCATAAATTTGAAGGTTAAATATATACATTTGTTATATTAAATGGACCCTTGTTTTCATGGCATGCCAACACACACCCACACATATGTATATCATACTATAGTGTTTAACACTTACTAGACGAATTGATTCTATGCAGACCCTTCAATTACCTTCTCAACCCACAATTTTATAAAAGAAAATTTAAGAAAGTTAAAAATATGTTTTTGTTAAGTTTGGTGTCTTTATGCAGAACCAGTATTGATGACCCATAATCCCATATGAGTTCATGGATATTTATAATACAAGGTAGTCGTCGGGACTTGCTTCACCGCGAACGTTTTTAATGGAGACATATTATAAGTAAAATAAAAAAAAAAAAAAGCTTAAATATCATACCAATTGCAATGTGGAGTTACAGACCAAGACCATATCCTTGTGGAACAAGAACTAATTAGACAATTCCAGACAGTGGAAGAATGACCTAAGAAACAGTAACTTGTGTAATGGTCAACAGTTCGTTTCCAGGTAAACGTGATTCCTTAAACTGTAAGGAGTTTGAAAGTTGCCAGCAAAATAATTCTCTGTACATGCGTTAACTTAGATGATATTCTATTTCCACTTAATTTCACATGACACTTATAAATATAATTTTAGTTTAGCTTTACAGATGATAAAAGTTGTGTGAGATATATATATATATATATATATATATATATAATAGTGTGATGTTATATACCAAATTTCAATTACTTTGCAGTTTACTTAGATAATATTGTATTTCCACTTAATTTCACATGACTCTTATAGATATAATTTTAGTTTAGGTTTACAGTCGATAAAAGTTTTGTGATATATATATATATATATATATATTATATTATGATGTTATATACCAAATTTCAATTATTGTGTTACTTTAGATTTATCCTAGAAAATATCAGTTTATGGTTGGTATTGGATGCAATATCATTCCTTAAAAAAAAAAAAAACAACCTACATTTACATAGACGTTTCTTATATATATACACCCGCGCGCGTATATTTTACTTCCGTACAAGTTTGAGGATGATTACAATACTGTGACGCCTGATGCTTCCTTAATCTTGCCATCTTAAGCCGCACGAGAATTATTTAGCCAATAATAACTCTATTAATATTATTTTATAAACCTAAATTTATAGTACACGAAAGAACCATATGAGATTTTCCTATTTTCATTTTGATTCCTTGTTGCACATAAAATAATGTATTCTTATTCTTTTTTTTTTTTTCAAAAGCTTTAGAAAGTTTAGAAAGAAAATAAAATAAAATAAAAGAACTAGATCTTTACTCGAGCTCGAAATTAGTATGTCAAATCTATATAAACCCGGGGTGTTACAAGAAGTGTTATGTTTCTTATAAATTATACAAGACATGACGAAGCCTATGCTGTTAGTAGATTAAGTCACCACACTCATAATCCAAACACTAAATATTAGAATGCACTTCATCGTTTACTTAAATACCTTAAAGATATTATGAATTAGTGTTTACATTTTACCTATTTCATGATGTGTTGGAAGGTTATTGTGATGCAAATTGGGTTACTAACAATGATGGAGTTAGCTCAACTAGTGGTTATGTCTTTACCTTGGCTAAAGGTGTCATATCATGGAAATCTTCTAAACAAACATGCATTGCCCGTATCACCTTGGAGTCTAAGTTCATAGCTCTATAATTGGTAGGTCAAGAGGAAAAATGGTTAAGAAGTTTGTTGGCTAATATATTGTGGAGAAGATCCCCTATACTTATGTCAATACATTGTGATTCATAAGCAGTCATTAGAATTGCTAAAAATAGTGTCTAAAATGTCAAGAGACGACATTTCGAATAAGACACGGTGTAGTCAAATAACTCCTAAAAAATGGAGTGATTTCCTTGGAATATGTAAGAATTAAGAGAAACTTAGCAGATTCTCTCATTAAAGATTTAACAAGGAAAATTGTCATTGAGTCATCAATCAAGGCGAATGCGCTTAGACCTATGGATTAAGGTAATATAGTGATTACCTTTATTTGGTTGAATGAAGCCAATGTGATTCCATAGCCTTATATTTTGGTGATCCTAGTGAGACATACTTGATAGATTCACTATTTGATTATAACAGATCCATAGCCCTTAGCGGTGGTTCATCTTAAATGAACTTGATGGATGTTGTTTTACATAGGTTGAGTCTAAATGGCTCTTAATGGTTTCATAGCCCCTATATTAGATAGTCTAGAGTATTGACTTGATGAAATCACTGAATTGAGTGTGAAGGTGAGCCGCCTTCTATGAAAGGCTTGAAATGTCTTTTTGGAGCACTCATGAGAACCCAATGTGTGTGTATGACCATTAAAGCACTTGGATTAAAATACCACAAAACAACAAGACTTAAGAGAATAATATTGGTTGTGGGGGTCTCAATCCAAGTTGTTGAAGCTCAAGAGTAATTTACTTCATTAACTGAGTTATTGCCTCATTTCACTAAGCATTAATTCAATTGAAAGATATTAATATTTAAGTAAATGTTTCTTACTTTGCCCATAATTTTTATTCTTTTTCTTTCTTTTCTTTATCAAGCCATTTGAGAAGGGATTATAAGAAAATGGCTTGATGAAGCTCTTCACTTCCTTCTCTTATGAGTTCTATCCCACATGAGATATTTGTAAATTTGATCTTGTCTTTTTACTAAAATGTGACTTATTATGGGCTTAAGAGTATTTAGTAAAGTATTTTAGAAATGAGACCACATGCCTGTGCACCTACTGCTCGACCAGGTCCAAGCTATGTCTCATTTATCTATATTATTCTTTATCTTTATGTCCTCTTATTTTTAAATTTGTTTAAATCCTATAACTAAAATTTAATTTTCCTAAAACCAAAAATTGAATTATTTTTTAAAACTGAAAAAAATTATTCTTTCAAATAGTTTAAGATTTGGTTATTACTATTGAAAATATTGGTCATTTTTTAGCTCTCGAATGTTCTAATTTTCTAAGAAAAATGCAATTACATCAGTCTGAAAATTTTCTTGATTCTAGGCAATTGTAATCTTATTGTTTCAAGCTTTTTGCCACGAGTGCATGTGTTGAAGCTAACTATGTTAACTTAGGAAGCAGACAACGCTAGTCGAATTGCACTTCAATCACGCTAGAATTCACTTTCAAGGTAATGGCTTACCCATAACGCAGTCAAGCGATAAGTACTTTCTATATTTTTTGAGTTTTGTTTCTTACAACAGCTAGGTGTTTGAGTGACCAAGGATGACTTGGTAGATAGTTGATAGGAAAGAATTGCATTGAATGTAGTCAATGAGAACAAAAAGAAGCTACATGTGTAAATTGTGATTGTTGGTGGCTAATGTGGTGGTGAACTTCGTAGGAGACTACTTATGTTTCGGTTTTAGATGTAATGATCTAATTATCCTCGTTAATTTTGAATGGTCTATTATTGTGGGACTTATACCTTTTTGTTCCCAATTATTATGTTTAGTGAAATAGCCATAATTTTAATATATATTAATGCATGCTAAATTTGATAATTATATGTGTGTCTGTGTTTGAGTGGATTAGTATGGTTGTAATGTTGAGTGTGTTATAATGTATGTGATTAGATAATAAGCTATGGTAAATATATCTAGGATGATAGTTTATTTATGTTATCAATTATTATGTTAATGCAAATGGTTATTGAGGTGATTAATGTTTGATGAATTAAACTTGTTTTAAACTAAAACTTAAGTCTACCTAGCCTAGCAGATTTTGGCTTCATTAAACCCCAATATAAGACCCAAATCAAAGCCCAATTAAGGCCCAAAGCCTTTCCTAAATCTGCCCCCAAAAGTCAATATTAATATGGATAAACATCAAAGCTTATTTGTACACTTAAGACATTCCAAAACAGAGCAAAGGGAAAGAAAATTTGTAACTCCTCCAAGACCAAAATTTCCAACATCCAAACTAAGATTTCTTGGACTCAACACGCCAAGAATCCTTCCCCAAGCCTCATATATACATTAAGGTAAGTTTATTTGATGTTTAAAGTGCTTTATTTCTCTCTAATCAATGAATTTTTCTGTCAAAAGTAATGCATGATGAATTATATGTGTATTGTTATTTTGTGAAGTTGAGATAGCTTAGGACTTGTTATGGAAGTGCAAGAATGGTATTGAGTTGTAATGTGATGAGAGGTTGTTATTATTGAGTTGTTTTGAAGAGTAGATTTATGTTGGAGTAGTGGAAGCGAAGTAAATGAAATCATTGTGTTTTGTATGTTTTAATGGTTGAGGAATGAGCTTTATATTTCATTGATGTTAGAAGGAAGTTTATGTATGCTAGATGATATAGGGTTCTTATACCATGTATTAGGAAAGTTATATTGTGGTTTGGAATGAGTTGGAAGAGTTAAAATGTAAAAATTTTGTGTTTGAAAAACAAATGAATTTTGCAACTCAAATTGCAGTGTACGCCGCCTCGTACGCCGCCGGCGTTAGAATTCTGACTTCTGATCTTTTGAAGTTTTTCTTTAACACCGTCGGCGTTGAGGTTGAAATTTTTGGCGTAAAAGCTCAAAGGTTCTGTACATAATATATTCTTCTTAACACCGCCTTAAACGTCGCCGGCATATAATCCTACACCGTCGGTGTTAAGGTTTGCATTGCCGGTGTTGATTGCCAGCGTGGACTTTAGAAATTTCAAATTTTCTAACTTCTTCCAATACATGATATATGCCTTTTTGATCAAAGATTTGCCCTATATGATATATATATATATATATGTGTGTGTGTTATGTGATAACTTTGGATAGTTTTTACATAAGATTCAATAATTTCCTAAGTTCTAATCTAGTGAATATAAGATTAACTGAGGATAGTAATGTGATATAGTTGATTTATGTGGAACAGAGATAAATACTCAGTTGGAGATTCCCATCGATTCTCAATCCGATTCAGGTACACAATACTTTGATTGATTGTTGAATAGGATAGGCATATACTAATTTGACCTTAATCAAAGAATAATGAAAGATATAGAAATTTGTTGTGCTTTACGTCGTTGCATCTGGATCCGAGGAGCAACAACCTTGTCATGATTCAATGGCACGGTAGTTTAGGCACTTAGCCAATCTTTTGTCATGATGCAATGGTTCATGATGCAATGGTGGTTTATCTTAATGGCTAAGTGGATAGCTAATGGGGTTAACTGTATCGGTGTATTATCTACTTAGGCTCGGGAGGAAATAATATGTTTTAGTTCATAGGTATGGGACTGTTGAACTAATTGATATTATAGACCGAGACAAGTAGAGTGTATAAAGAGATGTGAACCATAGATGACACTATTAATATTCTTTATCGATTACATATAAGAGATATAGATATCCGGTCTATCTATATCAATTCCCTGAGTAGCTACTATTACTCAGGACCCCCAGAATTCCCAAGCTTGAATCGGAGTTTGAATACTCCAGTGTTGTTCTACTCACTTAACTAAAGATAATGAAGTTGTAGTGATTTATTGCATTGCATTTAGTTAAGTGTGCATGGCATATGAATTTGTTTGCACTATTGTGTACTAGGCTTTTGGCTCATGCTGCTATCTTGCAGGTGACTTTGATGACGAGCTCTATGATGATATGGGCTATGGGACTGACTGGGAGGACTGTAAGCCTCTAGATTTTTCGATAATATAAGCAAACCCTAAGAACCGGAAGTTAAAGCGGAACCCTAAAGTTAACCTAATTTTAGGTTTAGTCTAGTGAATCTAGATTCGGCAATCCCGTGTTCTTAAACCTTAGACAATAAAATTAAGATAATTATGGAATATGGTTTGTAATAATATTGGAAAGCTTAAAAATATCAAATTCATAATTTTCTAGTGTCTCTTGGATCCGAACGGGATCAGTTTTCAAAAACCGTGCCCTGGTGTACTGGATAGTGAAAATATTCTGACAACACCAATAGACTCGTAAAAATATAAGGATTTCAAAAATATCAATTTTAAAATTTTTCGGTAACTAAAAATATCAGGTATAGGCCATTTACGGGTATTTTCTTTACTACCAATATTTTAATTGTCTAGTTTACTATTCATAGTACTTTTCTTCTATTCATCTATCTCTACTTTTTCTTACACTCTATTCTTACACTCTATTCTTACACTCTACTATACATATACTTTACAATTTACCTTCCCCATACAACTTTAGTCACATCACACTTTACACATTACTTCTTTTTATTATAAAACAACAAAATAAATCAATTTCCCCTCCTCTACAAAGCCAGAACCGGCGCCTCACCCCTCTCTTATCTATCCATTTTTTTTTTTCAATTTACTTAATTACATCTAATTTCCACTCAAAAACTTTATAGACACCCCATTCCTCCTTCATTCTTTCACACAATTCATTTCCTACTAAAACTCTACCAAAATCACTCCATAAAACCCCTCTCTCAAATTCTCTTCCAAGTTCTCTCTTTTCTCCATAAAACCAATTCCCACATATTACTACAAACCATTTCATTCCTCTTCAACAAACACATAAACCTTAGATAAAAATTTATCTTATTCACTCATCATGTTCATTTAACTTAACATGAGCTTAGTGTATATTTCTTAAAAAAGCAACAATATGTTCATGTTTTATTTTTGTTCATGTCTTCTATTATGTTATTATGTTGTTGTTGTTATTGTTATTATTATTCGTTCTAATCTAACTTCTATATAGTATTATGTATATTATGTATATATATTTCTTTAGAGCATATAAGCTCATTTGTTATTTATTTACTTCCAAGTTATGCAATTTATTTATTTTATGCTATTATTAAGACTAGTCTTTCTAGTTTTAGACTTGTCCATATCAAGTCAAAACAATTTTCCTTCTTTTTTTTTTTTTGTTGGGACTAATCAATTCTTAGTCCCAGGATACGTTGATGAAGCTAAGGTTCTCAATACTTGACTTTACTTTTATGCTCTTATTACATTTATCTTATTATGTTGTTTTTATTATATTTCTCATAGTTACATATTCTCATTCATGCATGAACATGTTGATATTGTCTCAACCATAATGCAAAGGAGTTTTCTTAAGTAATAAATATAGGAACTCTCTTTAAAAATAAATTTTGCTAAATAAGAAATTATTTTTCCATAAAGACTTAAAGTTTTATCTTAACAAATATTTTCTAAAGTTAGATAAGTTTAGCTCAAGTTTTATTAATAATACTATATGGAATTTTATCAATGAATACATAAAATAAAGTTGTCACAAACTCTCTTTTCAAACTAATGAAATAAAAAAGATTCTTTAAACTTAATTCTTTATTTAACCAAAAATTTTCTTAAACTCATATGTAAAGTTTTCATCAACATACTAAGGTTTAGATAAGTTTTACAAAATTATCAAAGAATAACCTTTCTAAGGATGAGCTTTACTTAGGAAATAAAAATAATAAATAACCTATAAGATCATTGATATTATTTAAAGTGGATCTAACTTTAGAAAAACTTTAGAACACATAACTAAGAAGTGTTTAGAAAAACTACATTTTTTCAAACAACTAGAAATAAAGTTGTAGGAATCATAAAAGACTAAAATTACTTTTTGAAAATTTAATTATTCTTAACATTAAGAAATGGAGTTAAAAGAAGGAAATACTCACTTATAAAATTCTCCCAACAAAACAAAAAAAAAAAAGGAAATTTTCAAGTCTTAGCTTTTCTCACTTTTAAGACACATTGTTTTGCAAAATCATTGTTGAGACAACACCACTAAATTCATGCATATACTTTGAGTCTATATGTATATATTTAAAGGAATTTTCAACCATACAATTATCTATATTTTTGTAAAAGAGCTCTTGAATGAAGAAAAGTTTGAAAATTCTAGTTTTGAAATCTTGAATTTTCGTAACAATTCTGTATGTCACTATTTAGAGACCCAAATGACTTCTTTTGATAAAAGTAACCTTAGAAATAGATAAATCTTTTCGAGTAGGTAGAAATCGGTATATAATATGCGAAATTCCGAGTTAAGATGAGCAAGTTATGGCCATTTTAAGTTGGGATTTTCATTCATACGATTTTTGACGAATTCAATAAGATAGAATTAAAGAAATTGAGTAGATCTTGGATGAAATACTCACTTCGGGTATTTCTTTTGTTTAGGTGTTGAGGATTAAGATCTTCTTTTCCCTGATGATTACTTCGACTCATAGAAGATCGCCATAGACTAGTGAGTTTTCTTTACGTTTATGTATTCGCACATGTGCTTGTAGAATAGAGCATTAGATGTTAGGGAAAAGATAAAATTGATATGCATGTAGGATATCATGGGAATTATGTATGTGAATTGTTATGTTCGATCAATGAACAATAAGTATATCGGAACCCGATCTGTAATTGATGTAATTGTTTCTATGTATGTATTGCTATGTGTGCAATTATTGCTTGATCGCTTTAATTGATTGAATGTCATATTGGAATCTCCATATAATAAATTGCTCATGCATATCACTTAGAATATCATTTCAAAATTTTGCTGCTACTACTCCTTAGCGTGGGATGGAAAAGGTCAACAGCCTAGCTACATCTTGAGGGTTAGGACGTTCGGGGAATACGGCCTCAAATTATAGCCGAACCAGATCGATCGCTTTGAGTAAGAAAAGTCCGGGAACTAGTAGTACGGTTCGTTGGAACCCCAAGACGTGCACAAACTTTTAAGGAGGTCGTTTGGAGCCCAGTTCAAATCATTCCCTAACCACCGATGGAGAGGTAAATCCATCACACATACGAAACTGGATAGTCGTATGTAATGTTTGATCATATGGTTGTTGTATTTCATATGCTTGATTAATAAACTTGGTTGATTGCCTGTTATGAGTATTTTTGCGTAAGGAATATCTCACTAAGCTAGTTATGCTTATACCCCTATAGACTTTTGATATTGCAGGTGTTGGGTTTTATTATCAAATTTGCAGCGGAATTTTTCTTTAAAATTAAAACCCTAATTCCAGTATCCATGCGTTTTTTATTAGATACAAAAAACAAAAACGAAAATAAAAGTTCAAGTTTTATTACCTTTTAGATTTCAAAAGGTATTTGATGATACAGATCTGTAGACGTTGCCACGTTGCGAACGCCCTCTACGGTATCCACACGAGAATGACCTTGATTTGGATTTTCCTCTTGCGTGCTAGCACAATCTAGAACGCTTCTAGATTTGGTTTCGAAAGGGCTCTTAGAGATACGAATTTCTCATACTATCTAGGGTTTCAAAAATTTCTTTTAGGTTTGCAGAATTTCTCTGCCGTCTAATGTGACGTCAAAGAGTCTGACCTAAAAGGCTGTCTATAGATCTATATATATAGACATATAGGAAACCCTAGAAGATAAATATGATGAGATATTTATTTAATATTTAACAAAATACATTATTTCATTAAATATTAATTATATGCATAATCATTTATTATTCTTAAACTATTTAAGAATAATAAATATAATAATTCCTATAGGTTTAATTATAAACCCATAAAATGAAAATATCAAGTATTTAGCCTTAGGCCAAAACACTAACAGCAGGATCATTAGTTTGCACCTGAGACCATCTTGATCATCCAGGTAGAATCTTTATTTTTGGGAAGCTTTTGGAGGAACTCTGTTTTGAAGTCTTAGAGTAGATTTCTTCTAAAATCTTTTAACTTTAGTTATTTATCTTAGTGAGACCATATTGTTATGGAAATTATCTGGGGAATACCACTTACAAGTTGTAAGACTTTTTATTTCAATGAAATATATTAAATATTATTTTGCATGTTCCACTACCAATATCTTAAAATGCATTAATTCACCGGTCTCCCTTTGATGTGAATGTATGCCTTGTACCGATATGAAAGCTTTTGAGTGACTGGGGTAGTCATTCTTAAGTTTTAATATTGTGTACGGCAGGCTGTCATGTTTAGGGTACCCGTTGGGGCATGACAAGGACTCTATGACTAGGAGAGAGAGACCTAGTATATGCTTAGGATTCCTTTTGATGTATTTTTGTGAAGTTATAGGCTTGTTTGTTAAGTGTTAAAATGTATTTTTTATTTGAATTGTATTTGTAATGTAGCTGGTTTGTAAATAAGATTTCTATATTTATGTGATCCTTGGGAAGTTGTAATGTATATATATGATGTATGTCTTGTATATAGGTGATGACCTACTATTTATGTAATGGTAATGTTTCTTAGTTCAAATCATGTGAATGTTATATTTATTTTAAACAGGCAGCCACTACAAACATCTCTTTTTAAGACGACCTTACGTATAATACTTGAATATTGTTCCTAATATTTGGGTATTATGCATGGTCGGGAGATTTGACACACTTAATATATGGGTTAAGTGGGTCGGGTCTTTACATTTAGATATAAGAGCTTTAGTTTGTATGATGCCTGCTTAAATAAGATTGCTAAGTATGATTTGACTTTGAGTGTACGTGATTTGCTTGGAATAAACTTAAATTGACTTAAGTGACATGATTGTTTCAGTTATTGCCTTGTTGTTGATTGAATGACATTTCATTAGGATTGCATATTTAATAAAGGCCATGCATATATTGTATGTTGATCATAGATGGACAAAACTCGAAGACAGACTAGACAACAGTCGGAAAGAGAGGACATGCCACCTCCTCCATCATCATCAACGGCTCAAGCTTCTATTTCATATCTATTCCGGCTTCTACTGCTACTCCATCTCATGCTTCTGTTTCTACAACCCAAGCTCTACAACCATCTTCGAGGCCCCAAATGCCTTCTTTTCCACCTATGCCACCAATGCCAGAGATGACACAAATGCCAATGGGAGATCCGAATGCTATGTGTGTGATATTCAGAGATATGTTTGCTATGATGCAATGGTATCAACAAATGATGTACCAACACCAGCAACAGTTTATACAACAACATACTCCTCAAGCGATGGGACATGGAGCAAATGTGTAAGGTAATGAGAGGAATGACCAAGTTAAATCACATGATTTTGTCAAGATTATGCCAAAGTTTGATGGAACAATTTCAGATCCTACTATTGCTGAGCATTGGGTTGAGGAACTAGAGAAAGCCATTGTAGCTAGTGAAGTACCAAAGAATAGAAAGGTTGACTTAGCAGTTTATATGCTTAAGAAGGATGCAAGTAATTGGTGGAGATTGATAAGTCAAGACATAGTGAGACCGATTTCATGGTTTAGATTTAAGGAAGCTTTCTTCCTAGAATATTTTCCCAACACGGTTCGAGAATAGATGATTTTAGATTGGCTGAGTCTCAGGCAAGACAATGGAACAGTTGAAGAGTATTATGTAGAGTTTTGTAGATTGCTTAGATTTGCTGGAGTGTATACAATGATGAAAGGATGAAAGTTTAGAAGTTTCAAGATGGATTGAATATGGAAATCAAGGGAAAAGTTAAAATGTTTCAACTTCCGACCTTATCAGATGCTGTGAATAAGGCGAAGCTGGCAGAGCAGATTCAGAATGAGAACAAGACCCAAAGTGATAGGCGAGCTACATTTCTAGGAAAAAGACCTGCACC
Source organism: Combretum micranthum (assembly GCA_024138025.1). Taxonomy (NCBI): domain Eukaryota; kingdom Viridiplantae; phylum Streptophyta; class Magnoliopsida; order Myrtales; family Combretaceae; genus Combretum; species Combretum micranthum. Next base: position 922,178 of record JAMXBD010000207.1, on the reverse strand, counting down.
CTTCACTCCTTGCATGAAGTATGATAACTATAGCAAAGGGAAGAAACCATTTATGGGAAAGAAATTGAATTTGGGATCTTTTACTAAGACTTCTACTCCTTTCAACATATTTGAGAAGAGATGTCCTAGATGCTTTGGGCCTCATGAACAAACTCAATGTAAGTGGACTCTGGGAGCGTGTTTTGCTTGTGGGAAAGTAGGACACAAAGCTTCAAAGTGTAAGGATCCGGTGCTATAACCTATTTTCTGTGCCTATTGCAAACAAACGATGGTCCTACCCCAGAAAAGGGATGACAGCAGCTAGGATTTTTGCTTTACAGCAATGTGAGAAAGCTCCATCAGTGGATACTCTAGCAGATATTATAATGATTGCAAATCATCCAGCATATACATTAATAGACATTGGTGAAACGCATGCATGTTTAGCTGAAAAGTTTGTGAATGAGTGTGGTTTAAAATTTGAAGTGTTGACTGATAGAGTAATGAGTATTAATACTGCTTTGTGTGTGAACTCTAGATAGCCTTGTATTTGTAGAGAAATTAGTATAAGAATTGTTAATAGTGATATGCCAATTGATATGATGGTTTTGCCTATGGTTGATTTTGATGCGATTTTGGGTATGAATTGGTTAAATATGTATAAAGTAATTATAGATTGTAATAAGGCGAAGATGAGTTTTGATCTAGAGAGTGGAAGGTTATTCATGTCTTGGAGAGGAAAAGACCTAAAAGTATGTATACAATAGAGTTATGGGAGAAGACTTCAGAAACAGTTGTAAATGGTAAAGAACCTGATATTGGTATGGTACCTGTGGTGAGGAATTTTGTAGATGTTTTACCTGAAGAATTACCTAGGTTACCACCAAATAGGGAGATTGAATTTAGTATTGAAGTGATTCGGGGAACCATTCCTATATCAAAGGCTCCTTATAGAATGGCTCCTACGGAATTGAAAGAACTGAAGATTCAATTGGAGGAATTGCAAAAGATTGGTTTTATACAACCTAGTATTTCCCCATGGGGTGCTCCTGTTCTCTTTGTGAAGAAGAAAGATAGAAGTCTACGAATGTGTATCGATTACAGGGAGTTGAATCAAGTTACAATTAAGAATAAGTATCCTTTGCCCCATATTGATGACTTGTTTGATCAATTGAAAGGAGTGAATGTCTTCTCAGAGATTGATTTGAGGTCAGGTTACTATCAACTTCTAATTAAACCGGAAGATGTACCAAAAATGGCCTTTCGCACTCGATACGGACATTTCGAATTCTTAGTTATGCCGTCTGGTTTGACGAATGCTCCTACTGCATTTATGGACCTTATGAATAGGGTATTTAAGGACTACTTGGATTGATTTGTGATTGTATTTATAGATGATATCCTAGTGTATTCAAGAAGTGAAGAGGAACATGAAAAACATTTAAGTTTGGTTCTTCAAAGGTTGAATGAAAGAAAATTATATGCCAAGTTTAGCAAATGTGAGTTTTGGTTGAAAGAAGTTGCATTCTTAGGACATATTATCACAAAGAATGGGATATCTGTTGATCTTGAAAAGATTAAGGCAGTATTGGAATGGCCAAGACCCACCAATGTTACTGAAGTGAGAAGTTTCTTGGATACTCTGTTGACAAAGCTAACTCGGAAGCATATGAGATTTGAGTGGATGATCAATGTGAGAGAAGTTTTCAAGACTTGAAGAAGAGATTAATATTTGCACCTATCTTAGCTTTACCCATTAATGGAAAGGAATTCATGGTTTATAGTGATGCTTCAATACAAGGTCTTGGATGTGTTCTAATGCAAGACAACAGAGTGATCGCCTATGCATCTAGACAATTGAAACTACATGAAAAGAATTATCTTGTGCATGATTTAGAGTTGGCAGCAGTGGTTTTAGCATTGAAATTGTGGAGACATTATTTGTTTGGAGGAAAGTGTAAGATATTTACAGATCACAAAAGTCTAAAGTATATCTTGACTCAGAAAGAATTGAATATGTGTAAAAGAAGATGGCTTGAGTTGATTAAGGACTATGATGTAGAGATTCTATATCATCCGGGAAAAGCCAATACTGTAGCTGATGCTTTGAGTAGGAAAAAACAAATGAGTATGACAACCATGATTACAAGTCAAAAAGAAATACAAGAAGATCTGCGAAAATTGGATATCGAAGTAACTTTGGATAAAGTGGAAGTGATGATTGCAAATTTGACACTCCGACGATCTCTTATGGATTGGATTAAGCAAAGACATCAGGAAGATCCAGAAAGTATGAGATAAAAAGTATGATATGGGACGGAAGAAGAAAAGAGTTGAGACTTGATGAAAACAATGTTATCAGATTTGGAAATAGAATATTAGTACTAGAGACAGGAGAATTGAGGAGAGAAATCTTGAAGGAAGCTCATGCAACGGCGTATTCAATACATTCAGGGAGTACAAAGATGTATAAGGATCTGAAGAAGAATTATTGGTGGAACAACACGAAGAAAGATGTTGCAGAGTATGTATCCAAGTGTGTAACATGCCGGCAAGTAAAGACCGAACATCAAAGACCTGGTGGTGAGCTGCAACGATTAGCAATTCCAGGATGGAAGTGGGATGACATAACAATGGATTTTGTGAGTGCATTTCCTAAGACCATGGCCAAGAATGAGGTTATATGGGTTATTGTGGATAGATTGATGAAATCATCACATTTTATACCATTGAGAGTCAGGTGTTCATTAGAGAAAATGGCACGGATTTATATTCGAGAGATAATTAGACTCCATGGTATTCCAGTATCGATTACATCAGACAAGGATACTCGTTTTGTGAGTCACTTTTAGAAGAGTTTACATGAAGCACTTGGTATGAAACTTCAATTTAGTATGGTTTTTCATCCTCAAATTGACGGGCAATTCGAGAGGACAATATAGATATGGAAAGATATGCTTAGAGCTTGTGCCTTGGATTTTGGAAGGAATTGGGATGATTATTTGCCTCTAGTCGAATTTGCTTACAATAACTGTTATCAGTCGACAATAAATGGCTCCTATGAAGCACTATATGGAAGAAAATATCGATCACCTTTATACTGGGACGAAGTAGGTGAGAAAGCCTCAATTGGTTAGAATTGATTCAACAGGCGATAGACAAGATTCAACTCATTAAGCGAAGATTAAAAGTTGCACAAGACCGATACAAAAGTTATGCTGATGAGAGAAGAAGACCGTTGGAATTTGAAGTAGGAGATCATGTTTTTCTTAGGGTTTCTCCAACCAAAGAAATAATCAGATTTGGTGTTAGAGGGAAATTAAACCCAAGATATATAGGACCTTTTCAAATCTTGGAAAGAATTGGACCTTTAGCGTACGGTTAGCACTGCCACCCAATTTGTTGGATGTGCACAATGTATTCCATGTTTCGCAATTGAGGAAGTGTATATCAGATCTAGATACTATTATTGATATAAATCAGCTAGAAATTCGACCTGATCCGACCACAAAGGAAAAGCCTATTAAGATTTTGGAAAGAATGGATAAAGTGTTAAGGAACAAGATAATCTCTATGGTAAAGGTTCAATGGAGTAACCAATCCGAGCATGAAGCGGTTTGGGAAGTTGAGAATATGATGAGACAGAAGTATCGAGCTATTTGTATCATGGTTGAGGTAAGTTTCGGGGACGAAACTTCTTGAAGGAGGGAAGAATGAAATAGCCATAATTTTAATATATATTAATACATGCTAAATTTGATAATTATATGTGTATATGTGTTTGACTGGATTAGTATGCTTGTAATGTTGAGTGTGTTATAATGTATGTGATTAGATAATAAGCTATGGTAAATATATCTAGGATGATAGTTTATTTATGTTATCAATTATTATGTTAATGCAAATGGTTATTGTGGTGATTAATGTTTGATGAATTAAACTTGTTTTAAACTAAAACTTAAGTCTACCTAGCCTAGCATATTTTGGATTCATTGCACCCCAATATAAGACCCAAATCAAAGCCCAATTACGGCCTAAAGCCTTTCCCAAATCTGCCCCCAAAAGTCAATATTACTATGGATAAACATCAAAGCCTATTTGTACACTTAAGACATTCCAAAACAGAGCAAAGGGAAAGAAAATTCGTAACTCCTCCAAGACCAAAATTTTCAACATCTAAACTAAGCTTTCTTGGACTCAACACACCAAGAATCCTTCCCCAAGCCTCATATATACATTAAGATAAGTTTATTTGATGTTTAAAGTGCTTTATTTCTCTTTAATCCATGAATTTTTCTGTCAAAAGTAATGCATGATGAATTATATGTGCATTGTTATTTTGTGAAGTTGAGATGGGTTAGGACTTGTTATGGAAGTGCAAGGATGGTATTGAGTTGTAATGTGATGAGAGGTTGTTATTATTGAGTTGTTTTGAAGAGTAGATTCATGTTGAAGTAGTGGAAGTAAAGTAAATGAAATCATTGTGTTTTGTATGTTTTAATGGTTGAGGAATGAGCTTTGTATTTCATTGATGTTAGAAGGAAGTTTATGTATGCTAGATGATATAGGGTTCTTATACCATGTATTAGGAAGGTTATATTGTGGTTTGGAATGAGTTGGAAGAGTTAAAATGTAAAAATTTTGTGTTTGAAAAACAGAGGAATTCTGCAACTGAAATTACAATATACGCCGCCGGTGTACATATCGGCACTAGAATTATGACTTTTGATCTTTTGAAATTTTTGTTTAACGCCGCTGGCATTGAGGTTGAAATTGCCGGAGTTGATTGCTAGTGTGGACTTTACAAATTTCAAATTTTCTAACTTCTTCCAATACATGATATATGACTTTTTGATCAAAGATTTGCCCATATGATATATATATATATATATATATATATGTTATGTGATGACTTTGGATTGTTTTTACATAAGATTCAATAATTTCTAAGTTCTAATCTAGTGAATATAAGATTAACTTAGGATAGTATGTGATATAGTTGATTTATGTGGAACAGAGATAGATACTCAGTTGGAGATTCCCATCGATTCTCAATCTGATTCAGGTACACAATACTTTGATTGATTGTTGAATAGGATAGGCATATACCAATTTGACCTTAATTAAAGAATAATGAAAGATATAGAATTTGGTTATGCTTTACGTCATTGCATCCGGATCCGGCGAGCAACAACCTTATCATGATGCAATGACACGGTAGTTTAGGCACTTAGCCCAATCTTTTGTCATGATGCAATGACTCAAATCCATGATGCAATAGTTCACCATGGTGCAATGGTGGTATATCTTAATGGCTAAGTGGATAGCTAATGGGCTTAACTATATCGGTGTATTCTTTACTTAGGCTCGGGAGGAAATAATATGTTTTAGTTCACGGGTATGGGACCGTTGAACTAATTGATATTATAGACTGGGATAAATGGAGTGTATAAAAGGGTGTGAACCCTAGATGACGCTATTAATATTCTTTATCGGTTAGATATAGGAGATATAGATATCCAGTTTATCTATATCAACCCCCTAGGCAGCTGCTGTTACTCAGGACCCCCAGAATTCCCAAGCTTGAATCGAAGTTTGAATACTCCAGTGTTGTTCTATTCACTTAACTAAAGATAATGAAGTTGTGGTGATTTATTGCATTGCATTTAGTTAAGTGTGCATGGCATATGTATTTGTTTGCACTATTATGTACTGGGCCTTTGGCTCATGCTGCTAGCTTGCAGGTGATTTTGATGATAAGCTCTATGATAATATAGGCTATGGGATTGACTGGGAGGACTCTATGGATGACTAGGAGAGAGAGACCTAGTATATGCTTAGGATTCCTTTTGATGTATGTTTGTGAAGTTATAGGCTTGTTTGTTAAGTCTTAGAATGTATTTTTTATTTGAATTGTATTTGTAATGTAGCTGGTTTGTAAATAAGATTTCTATGTTTATGTGACCCTTGGGAAGTTGTAATGTATATATACGATGTATGTCTTGTATATAGGTGATGACCTACTACTTATGTAGTGGTAGTGTTTCTTAGTTCAAATCATGTGAACGTTATATTTGTTTCAAACAGGCAGCCATTACAAATACCTCTTTTTAAGATGACCTTACGTATAATACTTGAATATTGTTCCTAATATTTGGGTATTATGCGTGGTCGGGAGATTTAGCACACTTAATATATGGGTTAAGTGGGTCGGGTCCTTACATTTAGAGTTTTGAGTTATTCTAACTTTAAAGGCGTTGGTATTGTATTGTTTACTTTCATTAAATAATTATCTCAATAAACATTTATTGTTGTGTTAGAATTAGGTATTTATGGTTATACAGTGTTTAGTGTATTCATATCGTTAATTTGTATTGAGTTTCATGTCTTACTCCTTTGAGATTGTGCAAATTTTATATTGAGGACCAGGATGTTGTTAGTTGGAACGCTATTAATATTTAGATATTCTGCTCAAACCTATTTTCGGTATACGATTGTATTTTCATTTGTAATTGAGCATATGAACTTTTATAATACTATATCGATGAACTTTTCATAAATGTTTTTCTCTAAATAAAATTTAGGGTTAATGTTAAAAATAATACTTGACTTTTGCAAAAAATTCAATTAGATACCTAAAGTTTGATATTCAACAATTTGTTACCTGAACTTTTGCAAAAAGTTTAATCAGATACTTGAAGTTTGGTTTTAACATTTTTAGTAACGAAGGAAGTTTTCGTGTACATTTTTTACACTTGATTGAACTTACTTTAGGTAGAAAAGCTGTACGTGAAAACTTGTTTTAACTACCAAAATTATCAAAATCAAATTTCAGGCAGGAAAAATAAATGCGAAAACTTGCTTTAGGTATCAAATTGTTTAAAATCAAAATTTAAATACCATATTAAATTTTTTATAAACGTTCAGATTCCATTTTTGACATGATCCCTAAAATTTATGGATAATTTCTAAAAGTGTAATTGAACCAAGACTAATGAAAGGGCTTAGTGGTTTTAGTAGTCTTAATATGTTTTGCTCAAGTGGAGATCGTAGTGATTTGTCATTTCTTTTTAGGTTTCAAGACATCACATGAGTTTTCTTTAAGAAAAAGAAATTAATGTAGAGTACCTAAGTTGAATGGCTAAATTGATCACAATCAATAAGAAGTCCATTATGATTTAATCTAATATGCCAATCAAAAGTTGACAACAAGACACTTGAAGTTGTTCATTTTAAATTTTGTTTTTTAGTTTTTAAAACTAGCTCAACTGTTAGACATTTGCCTAAATGTTGTCATATTCTTCCTAATGATATTTAAACAAGTTACTTCTTCTCCCATGGTATATATAGATTCACCTCTTTGCTTACAAATGCTACTTAAAGAAATTTCTTTCATGTTCATGTATGATATTACATTATGCTAGGGATATGGTTTTAAGAAGATATAAAGTTTTGTACAATAGTATGTAAATGGAAGAATTGAATATGATTTCAAGAAGATATAAAGTTTTGTACAATAATATGTAAATGGAAAAATTGAATGATACCTATATGCAACACAAGTTGTAGGGAAAATATCAAATTTGGTACCTCAACTTTACATGAAAAATTCATATAGATATCTAAACTTTTCAAAGTTTAATTTACTATGTAATTGAACTTTATGTTGTCATTTTAGTACCTTCATTAACTCCATTAATTCCATTTGTCTACATGGATTTGAGTACCTTCATCTACATGAACTGTAAAAAAAATTGATGTAGAGAGAGATAGAGAAACAAAAATCTAGGGAAAAAGAATTAAAGGAAAGAAGAAGAATAATAATAAATGTGCAAAAATGTAGGGAAAAGGTCCCATTATTAGATTCCAATGCCTTGCTTTGATGGTGGTTTAATGTGATTGTGACTACAGAGATAGAGGTTAGTGGTGGGTGGTGTGTGGAAGAGACAGAGTTGATGGATTCGGTAATGGAGATGACCGAGTCAACTCAGCAAGTTAGGGATTTAATTTGGCTTCTACGTTGTGGTTCATGGCTAGGTATAGGTTTGCCGCTAAAGGTGGAGAGGTTAGGTGAAAGAGAGATAGAGGTTTTTGGTAGAGAGAGAAAGCTTGTGGAGATCTTCAATGGTGCTTAGAGAGAAAAGATAAAGCCATGAATCTCTTCTTACTTTTCTCAATAATTACAATTCATCTATAATTTTGAGAAATCATCCATGAATATTAAATTAGATTTGGATTTTTTGTCTTCCTATTTAATTTTAAAATAATATACCATAAATATTCACAAATTTTTAAAACTTTTTGTTTTTTTTTTTAGATTTTGGATAAATCTTATATGTATTTGTTACTTTTATTAATTATTTTATAAGACCCATCAACTTTCATATAAAAACAAGTAGAATTTGGCTTCGTTTAGAGCTTGTTAAGTTTACTATTCATCATCTTCTTCTTTTCTTTAATTTTTTTCTCTATGTTTATGGGTTCTGTCTCTCTAATTTCCAATAACACTTATTCAAAAACCATTCATTCCAAGATCCACATAGACAAACCAAACAAACGGAGTTGCTATTCATTTCTAGCTTCATTACATTCTAGTGAACATATCAAGTATGATGAAATACATAAAGAATAATGAGGAGAAATAGATAATTTTGATAGACTTACGTATTGGTGTCACAGTTAGTGTCACGCCCCAAAGGGTACCCTAAACGCGACAATCCACCACACTCGATATTTAAACTTAAGTATGACATCCTTAGTCATCCCATAAGTTTACATATCGGGTGTAAGGTGTACTTACACAACTTTTAGGATCACACTTTGAATCGAGTAGTCTTAAGAAAGCATACATAGCATTAAGAATAGAAATCACAACAGATAAATAGTTAAATTTTACAAAAACCAAGGGGGCATACCCCGCCAAAATAATGGGAGTCTTCATCATCTAGCTCCAATTTACACATATCTGAGTCTACAATAAAGAGATTTTCCTAGAAGTCCACGCCTATACTAGGTTCCCGACTCCTCAAAAGCCTTATAATCCAATATGATAAACCTGCACAAGTGTCCTCTCGGAACAACAAAAAATAGGGACACTGCAACAAAAACTATTGGGGTATAAGCTAATGCTTAGTGAGATTCATTTCCAAATAACATACTCTCAAGCTAAAAATATCTAGCAAGCAAGTTATAATTAAGCAACCATATGAATGCACAAGCAAATGAGCAAGCAAGCATATGACTTTCCGGTAGTCATAGTGAATGGATTTACGCCCTCCATTCGGGGTTTGGGGTAGTTCATAATCATGCAACTACAGTTCCAATGTTGGTCCATAAGACATGCAACCATAATCCCAATCTTAAGTGGGGTGGTCCATAGACATGCAACCACAATTTTAATGTGGTCCATAAGTCATGCAACCATAGTTTTCATATTTGAATGGGGGGGTCCATAAGTCATGCAACCCTAGTCCCCTTCATTAAAGACCCGCCCTGCCTCCCGATCATACTTTTGTTCCCACCAAAAGCATTCTCGTAATGCAATGTGACTCACTACGTGATATGCATGTACAATTTATTCATATAATCATGGCATATTAATTAGATAATTTTAAAAGTGATCATACAGATTTCAGACACTCCAAATCTATACTAGCTCATACAAGTTATTGCAACAAAGCTTGCCTCGATATACTTATCGTTCATTCATGCAAGTTTAGATCACCATTCAATCACAATTTTATCTTTTCCTAAGTCTAATGCCACTACTACTACAAGCACACCCAAGAGCATAATTAATTGAGAAATGAACTCACTTGTCCATGTAGTGAAATCCACTAGTCAATAGTCCTCGGGGAGTGGTAACCCGTCCTCCAAATTACCTAAGTACAAAGAATACCCTCAATGAGTATTTCTTATGAAGTTCTATTAAACTTAACAATTTTATTTACTAAGTTCGTCAATTTCCGCCTAGATTGAAACCTTAACTTAAAAAGGTCATATCTAACTCATTTTAACTCGAATTTAGCTTATAATATACCGATTTATACCTACTTCGAAAGAGCTATCTATTTCTAAAGTTAATTCAAACATGTAAGATCATTTAGGGTCGAAACATACTGTACAGTAGGGTTGCGAAAATCCAAGATTTGAGCCTTTGTGAAAAATTTGCTATATCTACTCTATTTACTACTTAGACCAACTTATTTTATTCCTAAACTTGCAAGAAGACCTTTAAAACAAAATCAAGAGACTACACACTTATTTAATCCCAAACATAAAGTTCAAATGAAACTTTTAAGAATCCATTTTCATAAAACTAAAATTTACAAGTTGAAACTCATTGTCTTGTTTGAGTAATTCCTTTACTAAAACTTACTTAATTCAATGAAAATAATTTTCCTATATTATATATCGTCAAAGCATTCCATTTTCAATATGAAATACTTGTTTGAGATCTAAACGAAGGTTTTAAAAATTGGTCTCCCCATAATTACGAATTTCCTCTTTGAAGTCTATAATGAAGACAAGACCTAAATTTTGTCTTTTACAAAACACTTGACTTAAGCAATACTTTTTAGGAAAACTCATTTAAACTTATGAAAATTCATTCCTTAAGATATCTATACCAAGAGCCCCTTATATTTTTGTCTAAATCTTCATTTTTAAAGTTGAATGATGGTTCCAAAAATGGGTCTTGGTCTAGATCCGAATTTTCATAAATTTATTTTGAACATATCTTTTGAAGAAATTCATCAAAACTCATGAAAAACAACCCATTACCTATTATACTTAAGAACCCTTCATTTCTTGAACAAAATCCCCCTTTTTGAGTTGGAAAACATGTTTTTATTTTAGGTCTTTGTCTTGAATCCGAAAATACCATCTTTGTTTTTGAAAATAACTTTGAAAATCAACTTTGATCCTTATAGATGAAGCCTTGATGATATACATCCATCAAACCTTCATTTTTTTAACAAAAACTTCCATTTTAAGACTTGAAAGAGGGTTTTTTAAAATAGTGCCTTGACAAGTTACGAATTTTACTTTTTCATTCAAACTCAAATCTAAGATCTAATCAAAATACAACCATGGAAACATAAAAAGAACTTGATAGTTAGGCCTTAACTTCTAGATCTACACATAAACAGAACCAAAGCTTTGTAAAACTCTAGATCTAAAGTTATCACAAAAATAAGAATATAAACAAGCCTTGAAGATAACAAATATACTATTAACAAAAAGAGATCATCAACAAGAGGAGTGTTTCAATTTTTAGCATCATCATCCATAGCCTTTCTAAGCTTGTGGAACATCCTTTGATGCATGAAACACCCATAATATCATCCTACAACATCCTATGGAGGTTAAAAGAGAATGATTACCTCAAATATTTGCAAGAAAATTGTGTGTGTGTGTGTGTGGTGAAGGAGTCACGGCATAGAGAGGAAAATGAGAGGGTTTGAGTTTCTAGTTTTTGGGCTCGCTTTTCCGTAATGAAGCTCGGGAAAGCTCGGAATAGAAAATTTTTAAAAATCAAAATTTTGTATGGTTCGAAATATACTATCAAACAATAATCCGCATTAATTTATCTTATAGAGGTTCTTTTATAGAAATCAAAGAAAAGCCGGAATTAGGGTTCCTAGGTTACTTGTACTAATCCTATTTAGGGTTTTGATTTCCGATTTACGGAGCTTACTCAGTTACTAAGAAAACCGGGGTTTACAGTTAGATTACATACTACTTTAGTTTTCAAACGTTTGACCTTCAAATCAATGTCGACCTGATTGAAGGAAATTTTTAACCTTCAATAAGATTTAATAATGAGATGTGTGCTTCCTTTAGAGAATAAGTTGGATCCATTAGTTTTTTTTAATCCTTTTCTAACCATGTATTCACCAAAATAAAATAATAAAAAGATGAAGGTATAAATACTTATACACCACTTTTATAAAATTAAATAGTTATGAAATTTAACTTAGTTACCCTTTATGTCAATTATTTTTCAAAAAAAAAAATCAATTGAAAAAAATCTTTTTTTTGATGCATAAAAATATCTTTGAAACATTTTCTTTTAAAGACATGAATTTTCACTTCTGAAATCTTGTTTATAATAATTATGAAATGGATACAAATACGATATAGACAAATAATTTTTCAAACATATGTAGCTAGAATGAAAAAGGAAAAAAAAAGGCAATTTGAATATATGATCACTTTGGATGACACATGATTAACAAGAGATGCTAGATCTATTAATGGCTTCATGTAGAGACCTTAACATATACATGATCATATGAAAGGTTAATTGAGAAAAGCTACTTCGAGTCCACACCATCCCAAATATAATTTTAATCATTTAAATATTGTAAATAATTTAATTAACGAATTAATGTCATAACCATATCTAAAATTTCATAAAAGAGCAATTAACTAATTTTATTTTCAAACAACGGATTTTATACTTCATTAAACTATTTGCAATCACAAACATTACTAAGTTACATGATGGAGCCCTCCAATATAGGCAAAACATATCTCTCTCATCAATTCAAATGTCAATATGTAAACCCCCCTTCTTTTATTTGTTACTATGATGATTAACTTCTTATTATTACTGCTACCATTACTATAGCAAAATTACAAACAAATAGAAGGAATGTAATTGAAGATGATGTCACTTGGAGATTGTCATGCCCCAAAGGGTACCCTAAACGTAACAATCCACCACACTCAATATTAAAGCTTAAGTATGACAACCTTAGCCACTCCCAAAAGCTGTGATATTAAGTGTAAGGCGTGCTCTCACAAATTTAGAGGACCATACATGGAATTATGAAGCTTAAGAAGATATAATAACAGATTAAGAAAAGAGGATTCATAATATTCATTTATTCATAACAAAGATCTTACAAAGCTTAGGGACATTTCCTTTATTCACAATCTATTACAAGAGTATTCCTACAGCTTATCTAATGCTAACTTTATCTTAAAATTCCCTAACTAAAAGGGGAAATACCTGGCTGCAGGGTCCATGTGGTATCAATCACAAATATGTGAACTGCAAAAGATATCTATAGGGGTATAAGCTAATAGGTTTAGTGAGAACTATTTCCATAAATAACTTCTTGTAACAAAATTTCAAATAAGTTGTTTAAGTAATCAAATGAAATGCAACATATACGTGGGCAAACAAGGCATATAGTTTTCCGAGAACTATATGTTGAATGGATTTATGCCCTCCATTCAGGGTTTGGTGATATGTAACCTCAAAACAAGTAGTTTTAGTTAAAAATATTTATGCTTTCGATCAATATCGCTAAGCATATGAAGTGTACTTGAATTGAGCCTTGCTTTCGGATTTTCCGCCAAGCATTTCCTTCATGTCGCCAAGCAATCGCTTTCGGTCACTCTGCCAAGTGTTGCTTTCGACCTGAGCTACAATCCTTCTCACCCAAGGATAACAACCCAATGCAATGTGACTCACTTTGTGGTATGCATGAAACCATTTATTTATGATATCATAACATTATTATTATCAGATTTAAGGAGATCAAAGAATTTCATACAAATCAAGTGTTATACTAAAACAAACATTAAATCAATTCTGGCCTCGATATTCTTAGGATTCTTAAAAAAAATTATTTTACATACATATCCATTTGTCTTTTCTTAATTCTAATGCAACTAAATTACAAGCACAAACAAGTAAAGCATTTTAGGGAAATAAACTCACGATGCTATGTCGACTATTCTTCTATACAGATGAGTCGCTCACACAATCCTCTTAATCGAAATAGTCCTCGGGGTAAAGATATTCTTCCTCGAAATCACCTATCTAAAGAAAATACCCAAAATGAGTATTTCTCGATGATATTCTTGAAATTTGACAAAACAATGTCATGAGAATGTCAAAGTTCGTATAAAGGAAAATTCCAATTTAAAATGGTCATAACTTGGTCATTTTAACTCGGAATTGCGCATATAATAAACCGATTTCTACCTACTCGAAAAGATCCATCCATTTCTAAAACTATTTTTATCAAACTAAACCATTTATGCCCCGAAACAGCGGTGATCAGATTCACCATGAATTTTCTATCTCAAAAACAATTTTGTTTCAAACTTCAATTCATTCAAGACTTGATTGATAAATACTTAGTTATCTATATAGTTGAAAACTCTTCTTTTTATAGCTACTTAGCTCATATTTATTCACGCTCAAGTGTTTGTTGTCCATCCATGTTTCTTAAGTAAAACAATGGCAATTTGGAGTTTTAGAAATCTATTGCTTACAAGAAATTCCTTTTGTAAATCTTTTGTAATGGATACTTTGATTCTTTTATTTTCAAAGAATTACTTTTTGTTTGACTTATTTTGAAATGACCTAGATTTATATTTTAATCAAATCTCATGTGTTTATAAATTTATTTTAAGGAGTTGAATTGAATGAGTATGATTATGTTGTTAGTAGTCTAAGATATATGATTTTGTATGTGTATATGTTGATATTAATATTTTGTTTTATATGCATTAATGTGTGAGTAATGAAATTATTAATGTTGTCTTGTGCACATTAAGATGTTAAGTTAGATTAATAACTCAACCATAATTTCACTTAAGCTAGTTGATTAAGTTTCTTGTAATTAAGTAGCATTTATGCCTTAAATACAAGCCAAATGAAGTTCAAATTAAAGCCAAATGCATCCTACGTTAATATATGCATTAAGCGGTAAATTTGGAATGTGTTAAAGTCAAAATTAAGTTAATTTGAGTACTTTTTGGGGCAGCCCAAATTTTATCCGAATTTTCCTTTTCTTCTTCCTTTTCTTTTCTTTTCCATTTCCATCTCCATTTCCAAGCTCAAGTTAGGGTTTATATCAAGTTTGCAAACCAAAGTTTTCTCAAGACAAGGTATATATATATGTATTTGAATTAATTTAGTTAAGGTTGTTGTGTTGTTTTATTTCTTTTATTGAAATAGATGTATGGATTATTGGATGAATTGAGCTTAATGTTGATTAAATGGTTTGTTTATGCATGGGATGAGTTGAGAAAGTGTTATATGAGTGTGTGAGGTTGTGCATGCATTGTTGTATGTTTATGAAGTGTTGGGAAGTTGTTAAGAGGATTTGTATAGAAGAATTAAGAATTGATAGAAGTGGAATTTGAAGTATTTAATTGTGTTGAATTCATGCTTTGAGTGGCTAGAATTGAGTGGTATAGAAATGAGTGAATAATATGAAGTTGGAAGTGTAGTTGATAAAGATTTTGAAGTGTTTTAACCTAGAATTTTACAAGTGGAAAACAGGGGATTTGAATTTTCGTTTAAGCCTGTTTTTAAAACGTACGCCGGCATCCGGGGATTCTACGCCGCCGGCGTAGAGGCGGTGTAGAAAGCCCACAGAATGTTTTTCCTAACCGTTTGCAACGCCGCCGGCTTTAATGCTAAGAATTTGCCAGCGTCTGTTCTTCAGAACGTACGCCGGCAATTTGAGTCTCTACGCCGCCGGCGTAGAGGCGGTGTTGAAAGTTCACAGAACCAAATTTCTTAAAGCCGACTGAACGCCGCGGCTTTCGCTAGGAGTCAGCCGGCGTTCTTTCTTCTAACTTGTACGCTGGCTTCTGGGAATCAAGGCCGCCGGCGTACATGTGAAGGCTGCCCGCGTACTTATGTAAGCGGCCGGCTTACACCTCTCTGGACATTTTGAAAACTTTGGTTTTGGATTCTACGCCGGCTCAAGGCCGCCGGCGTAGGGTACAAAGGCTGACGGCGTACACTTTGAACGCTGCCAGCGTTGGCAGTGTACATTTTCAGAACATTGAACACCGGCTCAACGCCGCCGGCGTTGAGTGCCGGCGTATCCCTGAGTTTTTGAATTTTAAGAGCTTTTTCTAAAAATTTTCCAAAGTTGTTATTTGAGCAATTAAGTGTTTATTAAGTGATTTAGAATATATAGGACGTTTAAATGCTTATTCGTGACTTTGTATTCAATGAATTGGATGTCTTTGATTAATTGTGATATATGGATATAATATGTATATATTTGTGAGAATGAAATCTATAATTGTTGATTTATTGATTATTGTGACATTTCTATTACAGTTAAGGATTCTTCGGTTAGTTCATCACCGAGAGATCCTAGTTCTATACTAACGGGTTCAGGTACGCAATAACTTGTCTGATGTTTGCTAGGACCAGACATTTCTAATTTGACCTAAATTGATTCGATTTAACATTTGGATGAATTGGATGTCTATTACGCTGTTTAATCTGGTCCGAGGAGCAGCAAACCTGTCATGATGCAATGACATGTTAGCTAGGCGCTTAACCAAGTCATGATGCAATGACTTTACCATGATGCAATGGTACGCTATGATGCAATAGCGATTCTTTTGGTTAAGTGGGTAGCCGATAGGGGGAATTGTATCTGTGTAACGTTTGCTTAAACTTAGGGGGAAATACCATGATTTAGTTCAAGGTTTATGGGAACTTGTGAACTAGGCTCATGTTATGGACTGAGTTTAAGTAGAGTCGGGCAACGGCTTTTAAACCCTAGATGAAGCTATTATCTTCATGAAATAGATATAGGAGATATAAGTATTCGGACTGCTTATATCAACCCCTGAGCAGCTGCTGTTACTCAGGATCCCTGGATTCCCGAAGTGTGACCGGGGTTTGAATACCCTCTTGTTGATTTGTGAATCAAAATGTAATAAAGATAACCACTTGTTCTATGATGCATTACATGAATTGGATGACTTGTTATGCATTGGTTATTGTGTACTGGGCCTCTGGCTCACTTTTGCTGCTTTGCAGGTATGGAGACGAGTATTACGATGACTTGGGCTATGGGTCCGATTTCGAAAGATTTCTGGACGAGTGGGATGAATAGGATCCGTGACCCGGGACTTTTAGAAGACTTTTTGCTAAGGACCAGCTATGTATAGAAGGCTTGTTAGTTAAGCCAATTTCTTTTGTAATGACCTTAAGATCCTTTAGGTCTCATGTTTTGAGAAACATGTAATTTGTTTTGTAGTGTCATGTATTGACACAAAGCAATGTTTATTGATGTAATATGTGTAGATTGCTTTTGTTAGCAATCTTGTTTTATTTAAAAGTTCTTTACAAAGTAGTGATTTGATCAAACAATTTTCATAAACTGTTAGTTTTAGGACAACCTTACATATAATGTGAAAACGTTATATGTGGTTGGGGATTCGGTACTCTAATCTCGGGATTTAGAGGATCGGGTCTTTACAGATGGTATCAGAGCCTTGTTTATGAAATTGTTTGATTAAATAGTGGTGACTTGACCTTAGATGCGGTAAGTTAGTTAGACATATATAGGACTTGTTTATATTAAGTTTTATGTTTAATTGTCTAATTGGTTTATTAATTGTTTTGATATTGATTTGACCTTGTAAAATTATTATATGTCATACATGTTGCATGTTTGTTTAAAAGATGGATAGGTCACGAAGAGTAACCCGACAATCTTCGGAAAGAGAAAGTATGCCACCTCCTTCTCAGTCTACTATTTCAGCTTCTGCATCAGCTAGTATTCCAGCTTCTACTTCGACTCCATCACCGGCTTCGGCTTCTACTGCACCGAATCCACAGCCTCCTCAAATGCCAGCATATCCAGCTATGCCACAGATGCCTACGGAGATCCGAATAATGTGCTCACTATGTTTCGGGATATGTTTGCAATAGTTCAGCAGTACCAACAAATGATGTATCAACAACAACAACAATTTATGCAGCAATATCATCCTCCAACTGTGAGAGAAGAGCCACAAGTACCAATGGGAGACCGGAACGAACAAGTCAAGTTGCATGATTTTGTTAGACTGGTACCTGATTTTGATGGAACTGTTTTGGATCCGACTCGAACGGAAGGTTGGATAGTGGAGCTAGAAAAGCGTTTGCAGCTTGTGAAGTGCCTGAGCATAGAAAGTTGATTTGGCTATATATGTTGAAGGGAGATGCATATAATTGGTGGAGATTGAATAGTGAAGGATATGTGAGACCGATACCATGGAACAGATTCAAAGAAGCCTTTTTCTTGCAATACATTCCATCCACAGTGCGGGAACAAATGATATCGAGTTGGTTGAGTCTAAGGCAGGGAAATAAAACTGTTGAAGAATATCATGCAGAATATTGTAGATTGCTTCGATTTGCGGGTACAAGTTACAATGATGAGAGCATGAAGGTTCAAAAGTTCCAAGATGGCTTGAACATGGAGATTAAGAGTGAGGTTAAGAAGTTTCAATTATCAACACTGTCCGAAACAGTAATCAAGGCGAAGTTAGTGGAACAAATTAATAATGAAAATAAAGCTCAGAGGGATAGACGTGCGACATTTATGGGCAAGAGATCGGTGACATCCTATACTCCTTATTCAAGGTTTGGTAATGTTAACAAAGGCAAGCGACCATATTTGGGTAAGAAACCAAGCTCGGGACAAGTGGTGAAGACTCCTATGCCATCCATTCCATTTGATAGGCGATGCCCTATATGTTTTGGGCCTCATGAATCGTTTCAATGTAAATGGACTCCTGGAGCTTGTTTTGCATGTGGGAAAGTTGGTCATAAAGCTTCTGATTGTCCTGATCCTAAATTGAAGCCCATCTTTTGTGCTCATTGTCAACAAAGGGGTCATCATGTGGCAAATTGTAAAGAAAAGCCGAGGAATGAAGGACCGAACTTTGGAAAGGGAATGACAGCTGCTAGGGTGTTTGCTTTGCAACAATGTGAGAAAGCTCCTTCGGTTGATACACTGGCAGGTATAATACAGATTGCAAGACATCCTGCATATACTTTAATTGATACTGGTGCTACTCATGCATGTATTGCTGAAAGCTTTGTGAATGAGTGTGGTTTGTCTTCTGAAGTGTTGTATGATAGAGTGATGAGTGTGAATACTCCTTTTGGTGTGCAATCCAAAGAGCCATGTGTATGTAAGAATGTTGATGTTGTGATTTCTGATGAAAGCATGCCAATAGATATGTTAGTTCTACCTTTAATTGATTTTGATGTTATTCTTGGAATGAATTGGTTGAATCTTTACAAAGACAATAGATTGTAGTAAAGCGGAAGTGAGTTTTGATTGGAAGGTAGAAGATATTTCATGTGTTGGAAAGAAGGAGACCCGGAGTATGTATTCTATGGAATTGTGGGAAAGGATATGGGAACTACAATGGGTAGTGAAGAACTCCGAGTTGATATGGTGCCAGTAGTAAGGGAATTTGTTGATGTTTTTCCTGATGAATTACCCGGTTTGCCACCGGATAGGGAGATTGATTTTGGGATTGATTTGATACCTGGAACTACACCTATTTCTAAAGCTCCGTATCGTATGGCTCCGGCTGAGTTGAAAGAATTGAAAAGTCAGTTAGAAGAATTGCAACACCTCGGGTTTATCGTCCAAGTATTTCTCCTTGGGGTGCTCCGGTATTGTTTGTTAAGAAGAAAGACGGAAGTCTAAGGATGTGTATAGACTATAGAGAATTGAATCAAGTGACAATCAAGAACAAGTATCCACTTCCTCGAATTGATGATTTATTTGATCAATTGAGAGATGCGGCATTGTTTTCCAAGATAGATTTGAGATCCGGATATCATCAACTCAAGATTAAGCAACAAGATATATCCAAGACGGCTTTCAGAACAAGATATGGACATTTTGAGTTTATGGTTATGCCTTTCGGTTTAACAAATGCCCCTGCTGCTTTTATGGATTTGATGAATAGGGTATTTAAGGATTATTTGGATCAATTTGTGATAGTCTTCATTGATGATATATTGGTATATTCAAAGAATGAGGAAGATCATGAAACATTTGAGACTTGTATTGCAAAGATTGAGAGAGAGGAAGCTTTATGCTAAATTTAGCAAGTGCAAGTTTTGGTTGAGAGAAGTTGCATTTTGGGACATATCATTACAAAGGAAGGAATATCTGTTGATCCGGAGAAGATTAGAGCGGTATTGGACTGGCCACCACCGACAAGTGTCACGGAAGTGCGAAGTTTTCTGGGGTTGGCAAGTTATTATAGAAGATTTGTACAAGGTTTTTCCAAAATCGCTTCACCATTAACTAAGTTGACGAGGAAATATGTGAAGTTTGATTGGGATGAAGATTGTGATCGGAGTTTTCTTGAGCTGAAGGAACGATTGATTTCTGCACCGATTTTGGCATTACCAATTAGTGGAGAAGAGTTTGTAATTTATAGTGATGCTTCACTTCAAGGACTCGGATGTGTGTTGATGCAAGATAATCGAGTCATAGCTTATGCCTCAAGACAATTGAAGTCCCATGAGAGGAATTACCCAATTCATGATCTCGAGCTAGCCGCAGTGGTATTAGCATTGAAGCTTTGGAGACATTATCTGTTTGGTGAAAAGTGTAAGATATTCACGGATCATAAGAGTTTGAAATACATTTTCACTCAAAAGGAATTGAACATGCGACAACGAAGGTGGTTGGAATTAATTAAAGATTACGATGTTGAAATTTTATATCACCCGGGAAAAGCTAATGTGGTAGCCGATGCGCTCAGTAGAAAGAAATCGATGAATGTGGAATCTCTGGTTACTAATCAATGGGAGTTACAAGAAGATCTTCAAAGGATGAATATTGAGATAGCTATGGAAAATGTTGACTTATGCTAGCGAGTTTATCATTGCAACCGACGATTCTAGATCAAATCAAGCAAGGACAACTTGAAGAACCCGGTAGCCAAAGTTGAAAATGAGATAAATCAAAAGAGGAGAAAAGAGATGAGAATTGATGATAAAGGAATTATCAGATTCAAAGATAGAATTTATGTACCTGAGATCATGATTTGAGACATCAAATTATGAAGGAAGCACATTCCTCCTCATATTCAATTCATCCGGGAAACACGAAGATGTATCGAGACTTGAAGCGACATTTTTGGTGGGAAGGAATGAAGAAGGACATTGCAAGATTTGTTTCTAAGTGTTTGGTATGTCAACAAGTGAAGATCGAGCATCAACGGCCTGGAGGAGAATTGCAACCATTAAAGATTCCGGAATGGAAATGGGATGAATAACTATGGATTTTGTGACGGCTTTACCAAAGACAGTAGCCAAGAATGATGATTTGGATCATTGTGGATCGACTCACGAAATCGTCACATTTCATTCCACTGAGAGTCGGGTGTTCACTTGAAAATTGGCTCAGATTTACATCCGAGAGATAGTGAGATTACATGGTATACCAATGACCATTACTTCGGATAGAGATACGAGATTTGTCAGTCGATTCTGGAAAAGTCTTCATGAAGCTCTTGGAACAAAGTTACAATTTAGTACAGCTTTTCATCCACAAACTGACGGGCAATGGAAAGGACAATTCAAATTCTTGAAGATATGCTTAGAGCTTGTGCATTGGATTTTGGAAAGAATTGGGATGAACACTTACCTTTAGTTGAATTCGCTTACAATAATAGTTATCAAGCATCGATTCAGATGGCTCCGTATGAAGCGTTATATGGAAGAAATGTAGATCTCCTTTGCATTGGGATGAAGTGGGCGAGAGTATTGATTGGACCCGATTTGGTACAACAAGCGGTTGATAAGATTCAAATGATCAAACAGAGATTGAAAGCTGCTCAAGACCGATATAAAAGTTATGCCGATTTGAGAAGAAGACCTTTGGATTTGAACTTGGAGATCATGTGTTTCTCAAGATATCCCCGACTAAAGGAGTTTTCAGATTTGGTGTGAGGAGTAAATTGAATCCAAGATACATTGGGCCGATATGAAATATTGGAAAGGATGGCCATTGGCTAGATTGGCGTTACCACCAAGTTTGTCTGGCGTTCATAATGTTTTTCATGTATCTCAGCTTAGAAAGTGTATATCCGATTCCGATGCAATATTGGATACCAACCAGAGATACTACCAGACTTGACTACTGAAGAAAAGCCAATTAGAATTTGGGAAAAATGGAAAGAATTGAGGAATAAAGTCATACCAATGGTAAAGGTCCAATGGAGTAACCAATCCGAAGAGAGGCGGTTTGGGAAGTAGCGAGTGCAATGGACAGAAATATCCGGAACTTTTTGAGTAAGAAGGTGAGTTAAGTTTCGGGGACGAAACTTCTTCGAAGAAGGGAAGAATGAAATGACCTAGATTTATATTTTAATCAAATCTCATGTGTTTATAATTTATTTTAAAGTTGAATTGAATGAGTATGTTATGTGTTAGTAGTCTAAGATATATAATTTTGTATGTGTATATGTTGATATTAATATTTTGTTTTATATGCATTAATGTGTGAGTAATGAAATTATTAATGTTGTCTTGTGCACATTAAGATGTTAAGTTAAGTTAGATTAATAACTCAACCATAATTTCACTTAAGCTAGTTGATTAAGTTCTTGTAATTAAGTAGCATTTATGCCTAAATACAAGCCAAATGAAGTTCAAATTAAAGCCAAATGCATCCTAAGTTAATATATGCATTAAGGGGTAAATTTGGAATGTTAAAGTCAAAATTAAGTTAATTTAATACTTTTTGGGGCCAAATTTTATCCGAATTTTCCTTTTTTTTCCTTTTCTTTTCTTTTCCATTTCCATCTCCATTTCCAAGCTCAAGTTAGGGTTTATATCAAGTTTGCAAACCAAAGTTTTCTCAAGACAAGGTATATATATATATTGAATTAATTTAGTTAAGGTTGTTGTGTTGTTTTATTTTTTTCTTGAAATAGATGTATGGATTATTGGATGAATTGAGCTTAATGTTGATTAAATGGTTTGTTCATGCATGGGATGAGTTGAGAAAGTGTTATATGAGTGTGTGAGGTTGTGCATGCATTGTTGTATGTTTATGAAGTGTTGGGAAGTTGTTAAGAGGATTTGTGTAGAAGAATTTAGAATTGATAGAAGTGGAATTTGAAGTGTTTAATTGTGTTGAATTCATGCTTTGAGTGGCTAGAATTGAGTGGTATAGATATGAGTGAATAATATGAAGTTGGAAGTGTAGTTGAGAAAGATTTTGAAGTGTTTTAACCTAGAATTTTACAAGTGGAAAACAGGGGATTTGAATTTTCGTTTAAGCCTGTTTTTAAAACGTACGTCGGCATCTGGGGATTCTACGCCGCCGGCGTAGAGGCAGTGTAGAAAGCCCACAGAATTGTTTTTTCTAACGCCGTTTGCAACGCCGCCGGCTTTAATGCTAAGAATTTGCCAGCGTCTGTTCTTCAGAACGTACGCCGGCAATTTGAGTCTCTACGCCGCCGGCGTAGAGGCGGTGGTGAAAGTTCACAGAACCAAATTTCTTAAAGCCGACTGAATGCCGCCGGCTTTCGCTAGGGAGTTAGCCGGCGTTCTTTCTTCTAACTTGTACGCTGGCTTCTGGGAATCAAGGCCGCCGGCGTACATGCGAAGGCTGCCCGCGTACTTATGTAAGCGGCCGGCTTACACCTCTCTGGACATTTTCGAAAACTTTGGTTTTGGATTCTACGCCGGCTCAAGGCCGCCGGCGTAGGGTACAAAGGCTGACGGCGTACACTTTGAACGCTGCCAGTGTACATTTTCAGAACATTGAACACCGGCTCAACGCCGCTGGCGTTGAGTGCCGGCGTATCCCCTGAGTTTTTGAATTTTAAGAGCTTTTTCTAAAAATTTTCCAAAGTTGTTATTTGAGCAATTAAGTGTTTATTAAGTGATTTAGAATATATGAGGACGTTTAAATGCTTATTCGTGACTCTGTATTCAATAAATTGGATGTCTTTGATTAATTGTGATATATGGATATAATATGTATATATATTTGTGAGAATGAAATCTATAATTGTTGATTTATTGATTATTGTGACATTTCCATTACAGTTAAGGATTCTTCGGTTAGTTCATCACCGAGAGATCCTAGTTCTATACTAACGGGTTCAGGTACGCAATAACTTGTCTGATGTTTGCTAGGACCAGACATTTCTAATTTGACCTAAATTGATTCGATTTAATATTTGGATGAATTGGATGTCTATTACGCTGTTTAATCTGGTCCGAGGAGCAGCAAACCTGTCATGATGCAATGACATGTTAGCTAGGCGCTTAACCAAGTCATGATGCAATGACTTTACCATGATGCAATGGTACGCTATGATGCAATAGCGATTCTTTTGGTTAAGTGGGTAGCCGATAGGGGGGAATTGTATCTGTGTAACGTTTGCTTAAACTTAGGGGGAAATACCATGATTTAGTTCAAGGTTTATGGGAACTTGTGAACTAGCTCATGTTATGGACTGAGTTTAAGTAGAGTCAGGCAACGGCTTCTAAACCCTAGATGAAGCTATTATCTTTATGAAATAGATATAGGAGATATAAGTATTCGGACTGCTTATATCAACCCCCTGAGCAGCTGCTGTTACTCAGGATCCCTGGATTCCCGAAGTGTGACCGGGGTTTGAATACCCTCTTGTTGATTTGTGAATCAAAATGTAATAAAGATAACCACTTGTTCGATGATGCATTACATGAATTGGATGACTTGTTATGCATTGGTTATTGTGTACTGGGCTCTGGCTCACTTTTGCTGCTTTGCAGGTAATGGAGATGAGTATTACGATGACTTGGGCTATGGGTCCGATTTCGAAAGATTTCTGGATGAGTGGGATGAATAGGAACGGTGACCCGGGACTTTTAAAGACTTTTGCTAAGGACCAGTTATGTATAGAAGGCTTGTTAGTGAAGCCAATTTCTTTTGTAATGACCTTAAGATCCTTTAGGGTCCTCATGTTTTGAGAGAACATGTAATTTGTTTTGTAGTGTCATGTATTGACACAAAGCAATATTTATTCAATGTAAATGTATGTGTAGATTGCTTATGTTAGCAATCTTGTTTTATTTAAAAAGTTCTTTACAAAGTATAATGATTTGATCAAACAATTTTCATAAACTGTTAGTTTTAGGACAACCTTACATATAATGTGCAAATGTTATATGTGGTTGGGGATTCGGTACTCTAAATTTCTGGATTTAGAGGATCGGGTCTTTACATATTTATTTTTCCTAGATGACTTTTTGAAAAGTAATTTTCTTTTTTTCTTCATTCTCCACATTAGTGCTATTTTTCCTATTTATTTCCTATATAATTTTTTTCTTTGACTATTTGTTGGAAAAGATCTTAGTTTGAAAATTCCCATTCCTTCCTTATGTTATGTTTTTCATAGAAATAATTTTTTATATCAAAAATCATTTTTTTTGAAAAACAAAGTAGGATAACAAATGATTTAAAAAGCTTTTTATAACAAAAGTAGTTTCTAAAATTATAGTGAGTTCTTCTAATAACTTAAAAAGGAATGACTTTATTTTTGTTAAACTATAGATTTTATACTTCATATAAACTTATTCCTAAGTGATAAAATTTTCTTTTCATCAATTATTTTTAGAACTTGAACAATTTGAATTACAATCTTAATGAACATGATTCATGAAAATAATAGCAAAAAAAAAAAACATAAATAATAAAATAAAGTCAAGTATTGGGAGTTTTAGCTCCTTCAAGGCTCCCGGGACTAAGAAGTAGACTAGTCCCAATAAAATAAAAGAAAGAAAAATTTTTTTTGACTTGATGAGGACAAGTCTAAGACTAGAGACTAGTTTTAATAATACCAAGAATTAAATAAATTGCAATGAAAGAAATAAATAAATTGCTTTGCATAGAAATAAATAAATTGCAAGTGAGCTTACATGCTCTAAAGAATATATATATATATATATATATATATAATACTTAAATTAGTAACAATAATATGAACAAAATAACAACATAAACATAAATAGATTTCCAAGAACAAGAACAATACATGAACATAGTGTAGCTTCCATAACATTTAGTTTTTGAAAACTCAAATCATGGTCATGTAAAGTTACATGACATGAGAAGAAGAAAGTATGGAGAAAAGTTTATGTAAAGAAGGTTTTTGAAGTGTTATGTGGTTTTGTTTTTGTGTAGGTAGAAAGTGGTTTTAGATTATTTTGAGAGGATATTTGGAGAGAGTTTTGAGAGGAGAATTTGAGAGAGTTTTTGTAGAGAAATTTGTGAGTAGTAATTGTGTGAAAGAAGTGAAAGAGGAGGGGGGTATTTATAGGAAAATGTGGAGTGTTTTTTGTGTAATTAAAATAAAAAAATAAAACAAATTGAGAGGGAGATAGAGGGAGGGGGCGCCCGCCATGTAGGAGAGGAGAGAGGGAGTATTTTAATTTTTGTATTTTTGTTGATTAAATAAAGTAATAAGTAAGGTAGATGTGAAATAAAGTTATGGAAAATGTAAAAAGTAAAAGTTATAGGTTATGATGTGTGTAAGAAAAAGTAGAGATAAAAGAATAGTATATAATAATAATAAATAGTGTAATGTAAAGTAGATATGACTAATAAAGTATCGATAGTAAGAAAATACCCGTATAATTGCGATATCTGTTATTTTTACTTACCGAAAAATTATAAAATGGATATTTTTGAATTCCTTCTATTTTTACGAGTCTAACGGTATATTCGGAATATTTTTACTATTCTGAGCCCCGGGACATGTTTTTCAAGAACTTTTTCCGATCAGGTTCAAGACGATTTGTGGTTTTACAAATATGATCTTTTTAAGCTTCTTTAGGTAATTACGCACTATTCTATTTACTAAAATCTTACTTACTTTCTTCGAGTTGCTTATTCGAGATTGCCGGACTTAAGCTATTACGTCTAATTAGGGTTTTATTGACTTTAGGGTTCCGATTGACTTCAAGATTAGGGTTTTTAAGCTAAACCGATTCCAAAAATTTGGGGGTTTATAGAAATCTAAAGAATTGATGAACGAAACTCATAGAAGACTATGCTAACTACACTAAAAACTCAACTAAAATAGGATAAAAAAATGCGGCTACACCTTAAAAAAATTCAAAATTGATACCATAATCAAAATTTGAAGATGAATCTATGAAAGCCAATAACCCGAGACAATTTTTCATCCTAAAAATGTGAAGAACAAGATGATACACTTTGGAAACAACAAAGCAATGTCTAAAAGCTTAAATTTCCACTAAAACCCCCAAATACAACCCAATAGATGTAGGAAAAGGTTTTGGTGCTTGAATAACCCTTCAGAATGGAAGCTTCATGCTGAAAGAGAGTTGATTAGAGAGTAGATCTAGAAAAAAAAATAAGGTCAAGAAAACTAGGTTTGAAAATTTCCACTAAATCAAACAAAAAAGCCCACAAAATTGCTTTTTATGAAATGATCAAGATGAGATCGGTATACGTTTTGAAGATTGGGCCAAAAAACATCAAGAAAAGTGAAAAAAATCAAGAAAATGCACAAAAGTTAGTAAATTCTGATTTGATTAGATTTGATGCTATATGCTTGCTTTTTAATTGATTTTGGTTTAAATTAGGGGAAAATTCGTTTCGTGAAAGCCAAAAACCTTCCTAAAGGTGAAAAATCAGGTTCTTAAAGGATTGGTCACATTCCATAGTTGGTCCTTTGATCTCCTGGTTCTTAAACTTCAATTGATTAGGACTACCATCATCATGACCTATATTAGTATTAGTAGTAGTGGATTGGGATCAAGGTTACAGTTTAGAATTGAAGAAAAGTAAAAAGTGAGATTAGGGTTGAGGGATTAGAGAATTTGACGAATAGAAAATGGTATTTTGAGACGTGGGGACTAATGGTGGAATAGGAAAGAAGAAGAAGAAGGAGAAGTAGAGAAAGGTCGTAAGAAGAAACATGTCATGCACACATTAGAGGCTCTACCATGTCAGTGGATGGAGCTAACACCATTAGCTTAGGCAGTGTTTATAACTGTGTATAGTTTAATTAGGCATTAAGTTGATTGTTTTAAAATTACAATTAGTTAGGTTCTCTTTTTGTGAAACTGACATTAACCCTTAAATATATAGTTTAAGGGAAATTCTACAGTCTTGTCAACTATCAACGACTCACATCATACTTAACGTGTTTGAACCACTAAAATAATAAATAGTTAAGTCACTATATTTATTTTAATGGTTAGATAATCGATAGGATGGTCCCATTGATAGAACTATAGAAGCTCTTATAGTTCGAATCGCCTTGTGCTTCCATGAGCTTATTATCTTTAGAGTTTAACCTTTACACATAATTTAACTAAGCTTAGATTAGTTGCTTGGCATATTGATTAATTTTATGTTTGGTCGATCTTATATTTTATGTCCACAAAAGAGAAGTGAGTGGACACACATTGGGTATGATATAACATTTCAATATAACTTATTTTATATGGTATAGGTTTTTAAATTTTTGGATTTAGATAGTATTTATAAAATCCTAGAAATATCTTGTATGCTAAAAAATATAGGGTATTTACCTAGTATAACCTGTAAATTGTTCTATTTTTTTTCTTTAACACGTATTTCTATGAGATTACAAGTTCGTCCATATACTAAACACTTGTGAAACCTATAACAAAATATTTATTGAATCTATAGTAAAACTAAGAATATTAAAAAAGAAAAATTTCCTATTTCCTTTATAAGACATTAAAAAAAAGAAAGAGAAAAAGAACTTGTGGAACCTTGATTGCGTACAAGCGAATGGATTATTGCAAACCACTGAATTGCGCACGATTGCCAATTTGTGATCTTCAAAAACCTATTGATTATAAGAATACTGAGGCAATTGGCATCAAATATCGAGATCCTACACAAAAGATCTGAAATTTGGGATAAAGAGCAAGACGGCTCTGTGAAATTTCATTCAAAATATGGAAAAAAACTGATATGTTTTTCCCTAGGGCTTACATTATAAAGGAAACCAGAAAAAAAAAAAACCTCTAAAATTACAAAATTATAAGATCCAAACAAGAAAGGTCGGCGGTGTAAAGCTCAAGGTCGGCAGTGTAAGTGGACGGTGTACGATTTTCAACACTTGTTTTTCCAACTCCATCCTATGCCACTTCTCCGAACTTAAGTGTTATTTCTTCTACTGCATTACCATTGTAAGATATGAGGTGTTTAATATCAGACACGTCTGCAATGCTGATATAGCTAGGTAACTTCAAGCTAAAAGCATTGGAGTTGATCTTCTCAATGACCTCAATTGGCCCAATCTTCTTGGATGACAGTCTGGTGCATTACCCTGTAGGAAACTGGTCCTTTGTCATAATAGACCATACAAAATCTCCCATAATAAATTCCTCATTACTCCATTCCCTGTCAGTATGCATGTTGGTTACCTTCTTTACCATTATGTTAAAAAATGGCTTTTGGATCCTGTAGGTCTTCTTTAAATTTGGCAAAAGACAGCATGTTACTTTGTCTCATAGTTTTGTATTTAGCAGTATCTTTGTTAGGAATCAACACAATTTTTACTCCCTTATGTATAAATTCATAAGTGTTAGCTCTCCCATCATGTTTCACTCTCTTATCATATTGCCATAGCCTTCCCAATAGCAAGTTGCAGGCATCCATCGTCACCACATCACCCTACACAGAATCCCTATATTTGGAGCCAATAGAGAAAGTATTCAAGGCACGTTTGGAGATACTCACCTCATCACTTTTCTTCAACCATGCTAATTTGTAAGGCTTAGGATGTTGTTTTGTATTCCCAATTTATGCACCGTCTCTATGGAAATGATTTCTCGTAATTGCTTGAATCGATCATAAAACGGCACACTTTACCTAGAATGGTACAAGTGGATTGGAAAATGTTTGTTATCAACCAATCTTCTTCAACCACTTTGGGAGTCATACATGACCTCCTTACCATCAAAGTCTCTCTTTCATCCCCTTCCAAGAACTCCCCTCCTCATATTCTATAGCAAAAATAGGTTCCCCATCCCCTTCAGCCTCAAACACATCATGGACGACCTCCTAACCAACAAATTCACATTGCCATCTCTAGTCACGATTGCTTCTTTAATATGTTCCTCATCATAAATTGGATCACCATTCCCACTACTTCAAAGACATTCTTGTCATGTTCTTCATCCTCATTTTTAATAAAAAGTGCTTTCTTACCATCTTTCCTACAATCTACTTATCAATGACCAACCTCACCACATTTACAGCACTTAAGCCCATTAATGCTAGCACTACTAGTATTAGGTTTATTAACACAACCATAGGTATTGTTGTCTGAGCCTCCACTTCTAACATGGCTCACCTCATCACTATTACTACTAGCAGTTATACCACTACCAGAAAACCTGCTACTAGGTCGCCGCTGCTGCTTTTCAAGTATCAATGCTTATTGGTGTGCAGTGGAAACACTAACTGGATCAAACAAATTCACCATATCTTGAATCTACATCCTTAGATCACTAATATATCTAGTCATTAGTTGGTCCTCAGTCTTATAAATCTTATTCCTAGCGACCAATTGATAAATTTCAAATGTGTATTCAATTACTAGCTTCTTACCTTGCTTAAAGTTCTACAACCTCTGATACACAATTCGCTGGAAATTGTAGGGTAGGAATTCTGGTGCCATGTGCTTCTTCATATTTTCCCATGAAGTGATATTTGATTTGCCCAATCTAAGTTGGGTTAGTTTAGTCTGTTGCCACTATGTCGTAGCTCTATCATGAAGCCGAGTTGTCATCAGCTGCACTTGTTTATCATTAGGGACATTCTTAAAATTAAGAACCTCCTCTACCGTTGCCAACCAATCTAAAAACTCCTCCATTTGTAAATTACCCCGAAATTCAGGGACTTTAGTTCTCATACCTACTTCCCATCGCCTCCAATCCTCTTCCACAACATGAATCCTACTATGCTCACGTGGCAATTCTGCACATGACCGTCTTTCATCCACTAAAGGAAAATCATCCTCCACCTTATTGAATTCTAGTATCAGATTAGGGTTTCTTTCGTGCTTGAGATTAGCATTACACTGATCTCCCATCATCGTAACCATCCTCTCAATGAGTTGATCCAACATTCCACTAAATTGGCATTTTATTGCATCCATCCGTTCATAGGCAATTTGTCCGATCTATTGTTCTAGATCATCACGACCATAGGTTTCATCCACTGCCGTGCGATGTTAATTGCCTTGTCTTTTGGGAGGCATCTTCTTTGAGAGCGAACTCGGCTTTGATACCAATTGACACAGCATACAAGTGAATGGATTATCGTAAGCTGCTGAATCACATATGATTATCAGTTTGTGATCTCCAAAAGCTTATTGATTCTGAGAATATCTAGCCAATTGACATCAAATATCGAGGTCCTACACAAGAGATCCGAAATTTAGAATAAAGAGTAAGATGGCAGTGTTAAATTTCATTCAAAATGTGGAAAAAATTGATATGTTTTGCCCTAGGGCTTACGTTATAAAGAAAACCAGAAAAAAACTCCAAAATTACAAAATTATAAAATCCGAACAAGAAAGGCCAACGGTGTAAATTTTATGCTGGCAGTGTAAATTCAATTACTACTTCTTCAAGGTTAGTGGTGTAAGTGGCCGGCGTAGGATTTTTAACACTTGTTTTTCCACTCCATCATATGCTATTTCTCCAATAACTTAAGTGCTATTTCTTCTACTACATTAAACTTACATGCTTGAAAAAGAATATGTAAATTACAACGTTTGGTGGTAAGTTCAATCAAGATCACAATATTTTCGAGTGGTTAAAAAGAGATCACAACATTTATAGAAATAAGTGAATTGAGGTCATTATTGACATGTGTTAACAAGAGAAATAACTTGTATATTTAATTAAAATTTAAAAGATTTGTCATATTATGACATATTTTAATTGATACCTCAATTAACCCACTTTTCTAAATATTACGATATTTTTTTAACCATTTGAAATATCGTGACAACAAATGAACTTTTATTTTACCCAAAAGATTAAAAGAAGGAAAAAAAAGAGGTAAAGTGTAGGGGAGAGAGAGGACTTATTAGATTAAAGGTAGCACTATTTACTCATTAAATGGGTAAGAGTGGGGTGTGAGTGATGGGTTTTCTAAAACCATAAGTTGGTTGAAATTATAAAATTATCATATTTTTTCATTTATCAACGTTATTTTCATAGGATAAGTATTGTTTATCATGGAACCAATATGTTATATTTATTAGAGTATAGACTAGGAGTGTACAAAAAAACCGATAAAACAAAAAAACCGAACCGAAACCGTAAACCCAATAAAAAAAAATATAGTTAATCGATCCGTTGATTTCAGTTTAGGATTACGGTTTTTATTTTTTCTGATTTCGTTTTCGGTTTCGGTTTGTAGCCACAAAAACCAATGGTTAACAGTTAACCGTTTCGGCATTTATAAATATATTATATATAATTTACACATATATAATTATTTTTTAAAATATATATATATATATATATACATATGATTTACATACACATATGATTTACCTATGTTAATATTCCTTGGATTTCGATTAAAATATATTGTCCAATGTTTGACGGAGTTAATATAGTAATTGATTTGATTTGATTTTATTGATAATGATACATCCAAAGGTTTATTTTTTTCCTTTTCCTTAATTTGATTTTTTTAGCTCTTATAATATACATAATAATTTAAAGAAAAACTCTATTATTAAGGCTAAAAATAAGATTTGTTGAAGCCATTACGTTAAATGGTTAAAAACCTAAAACCGATTAAATCGACTAAATAAAATAATTAATAATTTATAATGGACCGGTTAAGGATTAGGAGATTAAAAAATCGATCATTAGGGTTAGATTAAAAAAATATGGCCATAGACCAGTTAACCAATCTGTGAACAGCCTAGTATAGACTTTAAAGCAAGTATGTACTCAAAGAAGTTTGCCGTTTGACAAAGTTACCACTCATTCTTGAAACACATATTTGTGTCATATCAATTTACATGTATCATAATATAAATCTATCAAATGTATTAATTAAAAATTTTTTGAATATTAGAAAAGGCTAAAATTTACTTAATATGCATTTTTCGTTTGCGCCTAAACCCAAAAAAAAAAAGGTTTTCAAAGTAATAAAAATAAACGTTTGTTTTAGGGTCAAAGAAATTAAAAAATACTATACCACATAGATGAAAATAAAAAAATTACGTAAATTGAACACTTCTTTTCAAGAAATGAGTTTTTTAGTAGTTAACACCTAAATTAACCTATAATCTCTTTCTCATTCAACAAACGAAATCTTCCAAATAAATAAGAGCTTTAATCCCCTTTCTTCGCATTGTGATCAATTCCACACGAAAAATGACCTTAAATCCGACACTCCACGTCCCTCAAATGGTACTTTTGCACCTCCTGTGGTTCGATTTGTGCAATTATTCTCCGGATTTTGCATGAAGCCCTACCTTCTTATCGATGCCGCAAGTAGGTAATCTTTCCTTGCATATCGGCGTCAATGGCTCCATTGGACAAACCAAAATGAGCAAACAACAAAGGCATATTATCATAAACAGAAAAATCTTAATAAAACAATATTAGTTTAACTCATAAAAATTATTATTTTATAGAGATTATTTATTTATTAATAAAATGTTTATCAATTTATAATATTTTTTTTTTTTATTTTATATATAACTTATTAATAAAAACTAAAAATAACTATGGGAAAAATGCATATATAGTCAATATATAAAGAATTTTAAAATCAATAATTCACAAACATAAAATGAAGTAATAAATTTTATTACAAAGAAAATATAAAATTATTGCAAATCTTGGAAAGTAGAACGGCTGGGTACATAGAAAATTTAAAGTTAATACTTTAGAAAATAAAGAGTTATAAAATATTTTAAATAAATAGAATACAAATTTATTAATGTAATGCTCATTAATTTTAGTTTTATATTTCAAAAGAAATCTTAAATCTTTCTCTCGAAATCTTATTTGAAAGGGTTAAAGAAATCCACATGAATAAATGAGAATGTGATGAGAAAAGCATTATGATGATACAAAAATGAGCATCCCTTTATAGGAAAGTTTGGAAAAACTTTATTATGAACTTTCTATAAAATTTTTAATGTATTTGATAAATTATTAAGTTATATTTTTGTTGGGCCTTAAATATTTTATTATGAATAATTATCTTATGCATTTAATGAGATTATTGATTTAGTACGTTGGCCCAAATTGGGACTAGAAAAAAATTATTATCTAATTGAGATTATTAATTTATCAAGATTTAACTATATTCGAGCTACTTATATTAAATGGGTATTGTTTTAAAAGTCCTAGAAATCATGCCTTTCCCTCATGTTTCATCATTAGGATCGGTGTAATTGCAAGAATAATGAACAAACTCATCAAGTGATTGATAAAATTAGGTAGAACCCAGATGCCAAATGTGAAAACTTTAGGAAGGATTAGTGAATTTCGAAATTGAAGATTAAGAGATTTATGTGATTAAGTATATTAGAAGAGATGGAAACGAAGAGAAGAGAAATTGTGGAGAGGGGAAGAATAATGAAGAAGACATGCGCAAAGGAGTTGGTTAGAAGAGGATTTTCGTTTTTAATGTTTTTACTTAAATTTGTTTTCTTAATTTTTTGATTAGAGACAAGTGTGAAGTAATAGAACTTATTTCTTCAACAGATGAGTTCAATTTATCTATTTTTAATTTTTTTTTTATTTTGATGGTTTTTTATAATTTTTGTTAAAAATTAAATTATATTTTTATTTTTTTCAACCTTTTGTTTTAAAGTTTGATTGTTTAAGCATATGATTTTAGAATAAAGGATCAAATTACGTACAAATTTGCAACATATCTTAAAAAAAATTATATTTTAGCCTTGGGTTTCGGTATCCTAAATCAAAATAATAATTTGCAAGGAAAAATTACAGCAACAATCCCGGCATCATGTACCGTAACACTTACTGCATTGTATTAATCCTCGTAAGTCGTATGTAGAAGAAGAAGGGGGGCGAAAAAAAAAAAAGAAAACTGCGGGAGGTGACCAATCACTTAAAAGACAAAAGGACAAAATCCCCCAATTTTTCGACCCATTTCTTTTATCCCTCGTCCCTTTCTCTCTCTTAAACTCCAACATCAGAAAAGAAAAAGCACCCCGTTTTCTCTGAAGATCTATTGCAGGTACACTCGATATCACCAACACCCACTTTCTTATTCTACTTAAAGTTTCAAGCTTTACGTTTTTTTCTATCTATTTATGCACTTAAGCTGGTCACTTCGTTCGCCCTCGCTCTTCTCACTAGGGTTTCCTTCTTGGGTAATCTATTCTTGTATAGCAGAATTTGCCCTAGATTAGAGTTTTTGATTCCATGTTCTTGATTGTAGCTGTTTAGGGGTTTTGGGGGGATAGTCTAAAATGGATGGAAATAAGGATGGGATGTTGTGTGAGTACTGTGTCAGAGTCTAGTGTTTCAGTTGGAGGTAAAGATGAAAATCCAACCCAGGATTTGGTTGGTGAGGGTTTGAAGCAGAAGGAGAAAGTAGATGATGGTGGGGTGGGGATTGTAATGGGGGTGAAGATATAATGGTGGAGGTTTTGGGGCGGAGGTTTTGGTTGATGGTGTTTGTAGTGGTAGTGGTGATGCAGGTCAGGAGGGTTTAGATGGGGTTGAGCCGGAGATGGGGGGTGATGCGAAGTTGGTCAAGGGTGTTGCACCTGGTTCGGAAGGCGTTGGTAGTGAAGTAGAAGTGGGAAAGAAACTGTTTTGGACTCTGGTCAAACGGAGTCTTTGGAGAGAGGTGAAGTTGCCGGTGGTGAATTGGAGATGGGGAGTGGTGGGAAGTCACTGGGGGGTTGTGAACCAGGTGCAGAAAGTGCTGGGTGTGAAAAAGAAAATAGGAGAGAAGATGTTCACGTGGTTGGCGGTGAGGAAGCTGTGGAGAGAGGTGAGGTTGCTGTAGGTGATGGTACTAATACTATGGTTTCAGGGGAAGGTGAAAGGTTGGAAAGTGAGGCTGAAGTTGGGGTAGGTGGATCTCGCGTGGAGGCAATGTTATCGGAGTCAAGGACCAAGGTGGCAGAGGGAGGTGAGGTTGCCTTTGGTGATTGTGCTACCTGTGCAGCTCCAGAGGAAGGAAAACTTAAATAATGAGGCTGAAGCCATGGTAATTGAATCTCACTTGGAGACTAAGCTGGTGATGTTGGGGGCTAAGATTGAGGAAGGTCAACCTGTTGAAGTCAAAGTTTCTCCAGTTGCTGGAGTTTCTGAAGGAGAGTTGGTTAAGGAGATTAATAAAATGGATAAAAACGAGGGCCCTTTAGTAGGAAAAGGTGCTCAGAATACTGATTTGGTGGATGCCTTGGGCATTGACAGTTTGAAGTCCAAATCGGAAGGATTACCAGAGATGATTGTGGAGAAAGGTGAGGTTGCCATATTTGGTGATGCCAATACAACTGCTGTAGAGGCAGGCAGCTCACAGCTTGAGGCTGAAAATAGGGCATCTGAATCTCACATGGAGACTGTTTTGGATGCGTTGGAGTCTAAGATTGAGGAAGGACATCCTTGTGATGCCTTAGAGAGAGGTGATGTTGCAGTGGGTGATTGTACTAAATGTACAGCTCCAAAAGAATGCGGGAACTTGGAGAATGAGGCTGGATTTGGGATAATTGAATCTCACTTGGAGACTACGGCAGCAACACTGGAGTCTGAGGAAGGTAAGCCTGTTGAGGTTAAAGTTTCTCCAGTTGGGCAGGGTGGAGTTTCTGAAAGAAAGTTAATTGAAGAGGTTACAGAGATGGATACAGCTGAGGGCAGTGTAGTTGGAAAAGGTGTGGATGATTCTAGCTTGGTGGATGCCTCCACCTGAAAGTTCAAAGTTAAACCCTGAAGGATTGTCTGAGATGATTGTGGATCAAGGTGGGCCAATTGTTGATCACACGAGGATCGGGTGAAAGAAAATGACCAAAGAGATGGTTTTCCTGAAAAGGAAGTAACTGATATTGAAGTTTTGCACTCTTCTGTGACTTTGGAAATTCAGTTGTATCTGTTGAGGTAGAAAAGAATCCAGAGGACTGCTTGCATGTCAATGATGTTTCTCAAAAAGTAACTGTTAGCTCAGGAGGAGAGAGGCTATCTGTTGCAGAGACAGGTACTGTCATAGAAACACCAGTCTATTTAACTGATGCAAATGCCGATTCTTTGGTTAAACAAGCTCTTGAAACTGCAGGTGAATTAATAGTGGCGAAGAAGGAAAATCTTCCATGTTCAGAGAAGGTAATCATGCAGAATGGTGGTTCTGAAGAAACTAGCTGTTCTTCAGCAGAGGAGCATCAAGTGCCAATTGAGACAGAGAACAGAATAACTGAAGATCATGATAGGGTACCTACTGATTCGAACTCTTTGTGCCTGTCAACCCATGAAGTGCTTTCTGGTGAAAAAGATGCAATTATCTCTGGTGATGGTGTGCAGGATCAACGATTGATTTCTGATAAATGCTTGGACAGTAACATAGATCAGAATCATGCTCAAGTTGATTCAAAAATAGGGCATGTTATGGAAATTGACCCTGATGTCACTAACATTGAGAAGGATAATATAGATGGGAATGAAGAATGGGCAAATGAAGAGCAGTTGAAAGATGAATCTGCTATCAGGAAGACAGACAGCGGTGCTGTTTCAATTCCCTCATGCCGGAGTAATCTGGAGGTTACTGGAGGACTGGATGCGGGACAGATGGATTTGGCTGTTTTAGATCAAAATGTTGAGGCTTCCAATTTGGCCAATGTGAGAGTAACTAAAGATCATGATAAGATACCTATTGATTCAAAATCTTTGTGCCCACCAACTTATGAAGTGCTTCCTGATAAAAATGATACTGCTGTACCCAATAATGCTGTACATGATCAAGAGTTGATGCCTGGTAAATGCTTGAATAGTAGTAGGGGCCATGATTGTGCTCAAGTTGATTCAAACACGAGGCAAGAAATGGAAATTGACCATGAAGTTACTGATGTTGAGAAGGGTAGTAGCAGGGGCCATAATCATGGCGAAGTTGATCCAACAGGTCAACCTGTGGAAATTGTCCATGAAATTACTGATGTTGAGATAGAGACTGCAGATGGGGAGAAAGGGAAGGCAAATGAAGAGCAGGTGAAAGTTGAATCCGCTAGTGGAAAGATTGGTCATGGTGATGTGTCAGTACCTTCATGCCACAATAATTTGGAGATTACTGGAGATGGCAATGTGCAAGCTGTTTTGGATCAAAATGTTGACGATTCCTGCTTGGCCAATAATAATAGGAACCTATCTTGTACCGTGAATGATGAAACACCTCCATCAGTTGTAGTTTCTGACAATGATCAAGATTCTCTAACAAATGATCAAGGAGGTAAGGATTTAGATGGTAACAAGGAGGTTAAGGAGCATGTTGATGCTGTAGGGATAGAGGGTAACAAAGAAGAGGCAAATGAAGAGCAGGTGAAAGATGGATCAGCTATTGGGAAGACAGATGATGGTGCTGCTTCAACACCCTCAGGCCTGGCTAATTTAGAGTTTACTGGAGATGGAAATGCAGAATTGGTGGGTGAAGGTGCCTCTGATCAAAACAATGAGGGTTACAAATTGGCCAATATGGATGTTATCCCATCTTGCATAGAGAATGATAAGACACTTGCACCTGTTGCGGTTTGTGAAAACATAGAAGATCCTGTAGCGGAAGATAAAAAAGATAAGGCTGTGGATGCAATGATGCAGTGATGGAACATGATACTGATGCAATGAAAGTTGATGTTACTAATTCAGATGAAAATATGGGGACACAGATTGGACAGGATGGCTCAAGTAATCTGGACAAGCAAGTTGAAGAGCAAGCCCCTGATGCTGATGTTGATTTGGCTAGTTCACATGAAGCAGATGAAATGGAAACTGAGGATCAGTCTACTGACACTGAGGTGCGGAGAAGTGCTAGACAAGTAGCACTTAGGAAAGGAAGTATGCCCAGTGTTACTTACGTGTTACCACCTGAGAAGGAGGGAGAGTTTTCTGTTTCTGATCTGGTGTGGGGCAAAATAAGAAGCCATCCATGGTGGCCTGGCCAGATCTTTGATTCTTCAGATGCATCAGAGAAGGCAAATAAGTATCATAAGAAGGACTGCTTGTTGGTTGCATATTTTGGGGAT
Organism: Combretum micranthum; assembly: GCA_024138025.1. Classification (NCBI taxonomy): domain Eukaryota; kingdom Viridiplantae; phylum Streptophyta; class Magnoliopsida; order Myrtales; family Combretaceae; genus Combretum; species Combretum micranthum. The sequence continues at coordinate 883,133 of JAMXBD010000207.1, read as the reverse complement.
AGAACGTTTGCATGGAATGATGTGTCTCAGCTGAAATCCTTCTGCACATATTTTTCTCAAGAAGAGAAGCAGAGCAATTCAGAATCTTTCAATAATGCTGTCAGCTGTGCTCTGGAGGAAGTTGGAAGACGGGTAGAATTAGGCTTGGCATGCTCTTGCATTCCAAAGGATGACTATGAGAGGGTCAAATTTCAGATTGTTGAAAATGCTGGAATTAGACAAGAATCAAGTAAAAGAGAGGGTGTTGATGAATCTGCTGGTGCAAAATGTTTTGAGCCTCATAGACTGATTGATTACATGAAAGCCTTAGCGCAATTTCCAAAGGGCATCTATAGTCGCTTGGAGTATGTGATTGCTAAGGCTCAATTATCAGGTTTTTATAGACGGAATGGCTATCAATTGCCTGAATTCCAGTTTTCTGTAGGATTGTTGGAAGGTGATGCAGAAATTACAGATATTGAGGATAAAAAGCATGTCAATGATGCTAAATATCCTTGTACTCCATTCTGTGATGATGGTGAGGGAAATCTTCTGGTCACGAGAACCTGAAAACTCAGAAGCGCTCTTCTCTCAAACGCAAACATAACTTGAAGGATGGAGCCTACTCTCGGAAAAAAGTAAGAAGTATGATGGATCTGATGGGAGAGGCTTGAATTGGCAGAAGATGATGCTGACTTGGATAGTAAAGACTCAAACAAGGTAGTGTCACCATCTACTAGGAAGAAGAGGAAATCCGTAGATACATTTGCTGAGGATCCTGAATCAGCAGACCGAAGGAAAAGTATATCTGTTGCAAAAGTAATTACCACCACACAAGTTCCAAAGCCATCCTTCAAAATTGGTGAACGTCTTCGTAAGGTTGCAAGCCAGATGACCGGTTCTCATGCTTTGGAAAGCAATGGAGAAAAACCTGAAAGCAATGAAAGCACTGCTGTGGATGATCCTGTCAATTCCTTTCAGATCACTGAGGATATTGAAAGAAGCAGGATGGCTTTTGATGCTGAATGTTCATCACTAGATGATTTACTATCACAACTTCTGTTGGCTGCTCAAGACCCAAAGACAAAATACAGCTTCTTGAATGTAATAGTGTGTTTCTTCTCTGATTTTAGAAATTATGTAGTGCCTGGCCTGGATTCTGCTCCCGAGAGAAATGGCAAAAGAAAAAGATCTCATGTTGGTGGACCTTCGGAAACATTTGAATTTGATGACATGAATGACTCTTATTGGACCGATAGGGTTATTGAGAATGGCTCTGAAGAGCAGTCATCAGAAGGAGGCACTGTAGTTGAGAATCAGTTGGTTCCTGTTAACCCAGAGAAATCCCACAAAGTTGGTCGTAGACCGTATTCTAGAAAGCGACAATGCAGTAGCATTGAGGAGTCATCAGAAGAAAAGCCAGTTGAATATATTGATGAAAATGCACCTGCAGAATTAGTAATGGTTTTCCCTCAGTTAAGCCCCATTCCACCTGAAACTGTTCTTAATAGGATGTTCAAGCGCTTTGGGCCATTGAGAGAGTCTGAAACAGAGATTGACAGGGAAGGTAGCCGTGCTAGAGTTGTTTTCAAGAAGGGTTCTGATGCACAGGTTGCTTACAGTAGTGCAGGAAAGTTCAACATATTTGGATCAGTGCTTGTGAGTTACCAACTTAGCCATACTATTTCTACGCCGTTCAGAAGTTCACCTGTTCTCATGATTGAAGGCAAAGAAGACGCATTGAATGTCATTTCTGGAGGCCATGAAGTTCCCATGGATTTCATAGCTGAAGGCCATGAAGTTCCCATGGATTTCATAACTGAAGCCCACGAAGTTCCCAGGGATGTCATGGGAGAAGGCCAGGAAGCACCCATGAATGTTGTCAGTGAAGATCATGAAGTCACCACGGGTGTCATGAATGAAGGCCATGATGAGGTACCCTTGGATGCTGAAATTGGCTGATCTTTCGGAAAGTTTCAGGTAAGACATTAAATGACTAATCTCGTCTTTAAGTTATATAATCTTTAAATCAAGATCTTACCTATTTGCAACGGCCCCCACACAAAACCCATCCCTCCACCCCACACCCAACCCAAAAAAAAAAAAAAAAAACTGCTTCAGATATTTAACTAGGCACTTCTCTGCCTTATATGGAAATACAGGCTAAGCATTCATAAAAAATGTTCAATAGAATGTGAGGTCTTCTCTCTTCAACACACATACACTTGCTTAAGGTGGAGTAAATCGTAGCTGCTTCTCTAAGATAACACGGTTTTTCCTTGTTTGCCTAGTGGTGTCATCTGTGTACATGGTAATTTTTCTGAGACATGAGTTGCCATTTATATATTCATCCTCTTGAGTTTCTCTTGCGTTTTCAAGTTTGAAGGTAGATGTGGTGTGCTGAATGCTTGGAAGTGATTCATTTGCTAATAGCTCGACCATTGATTAAGAGTTATTGACATGCATGAGTAGGTTGTAGAGATTCGGATGGATATGCAACATTTCCCGTGATCACAAGATCTCTGACTGGATGGGTGCTGAAGAATGCTGCAGTGGCAACCAGATTGTGAATTCATCTAGAAATTCTTAGTTTTGGCTTTCAGTTCTTTCCATCCTGTCCTGTGCTATATGCAATGGAAATGGCGTTAACCTCTTTGTACATGACATACCACTTTTGGTTAGTTAGAAACTCCAAACAGCACTTTTTTATCTGTACCTGTCAATATCCTTTCTGCCAAGTAGAGTTCAACTGATATCGTAGAAAGTTATAAATATTTATGGAGGGTTGCACATTTCATTTCAGAATTGTGCAACCAGTGGATAAGCCTTGTTAAGGCATGTTTCTCCAGTCTTTCCATATCTCTTTATGGTGTGGAATTTCTAGGCAAATAGATATCTTGTTATGTTGATATTCAGATCTAAAGGATTCCATGTGGCCTTTGTTCTGCCACTGGAAGAGTAGGTCATAGCTTGCGATAATCAGGAGAAAAAGATGAGTGGGTGTAGGTGTATAGTTTTATGTAATTGAATGAATGCCCTCTTTTGTTAACATGTTAAATATGGTAGTTCTTCATAGGAGGAATGGGGAATGAGCATGACAATGAATCTTTGTGGACATTGGGCAGAATGGGAAACTGGCTTTGTTGAAGCCCCTGGGTTCACAATGCCTTCATGGAGTGCAAAGTTGACCACTGGAGATGGACCTCTTGGGCTATTGGGTATCTCTCCAGGTTTTCTGGCTTTGTATGTTCATTCCGTTGTTGAGCTCATGATGGTCTCTCTCTTATTTTTCTTGAGTTTCTTATGCTGCAAATGTAAGATCATCGCGGTAAATATAATTTCTTTTGTAGTTTCTATTGCTTGTTTTTCTTAGGTTTATGCATTCATCTACATTATTATAATATTGTGGGGGTTGAGATTGTGGAGAAACTAATTTGTACTAATAATCATGATGTTTCACCTGGTGATATTATTACTTGTAATTATCTATAGTGAGGTTGGCATTTAGTACAATTATGCTGGTGAAAAAGAAGAGGCTTTTTGATGGAAACTATAGGAGTGAGACTATTTCAGATGATGTAAGTCAAATTCTTTTGAAATAGATAGAGTTTCAGCAGAAAAGCTTAAATAGGAAATGGGGGAAATTAAGTTTGAGGTTTGGTGAAATTTTTGGATTGGTTCAAATAGAGAGAGCACATTATTAAAGTGTAGGGATAGATAGATAATGTACTAAGGACGAGTGGTTAAAAGAAAGTATAAGGTTTCTTAAAATGATGATGAGGTATAAGGTTCACTATTCATTGTTGGTTTTTTTTTTTTTAAATTGATTTTTGTCAACATTTCATCAAAGCTGCTTGGATTGACTTTATGAAACATCGATATATTTTTTTTAATTATTTGAAACATTTGTACTTTAAACGTGGACGATAATCTTCTGGTGTAATTTGCTTAATAATAATAGAGAATGGCATTGCAGTGGAGCTATAATTGCATTTTGTATTTGTTCCACTTTTATATGTTGTCCATGTTGTAAGATTTATCAAGTTCAAACTTATCCCCGTGTAATTTTCCAGATAGGAAAATACTATGGGTGGTTGTTTGTGTTAGGTTTTTATTTGCATGTTCTTTATCATCAAATACTCGGCACAACTTCGAGCTTTAGGCGAGTGGGAAGGAGTTATCTTCTCTGGAATGCTAGCAAACAAAAAATGGCGTGATAAAAATTTGCTGTTTCTGTGATACTGTTCGGTTCCTATCCTAGCATATATTATGGTATAAGGATTATTCTACGGTCTTGTTGTCGTTTTTGATGGGACTGATCCAGTTAATGATTTAACTGGCTACAGCCGGTTAAATCATTAATGTTGCATTGGTTATTTTTCATTCACCTCTGTTGTTGTACTAGACTTTTTGCCATTCTCTTGAGGCCTACTGTTTTCCATCCTCCAGCGGTAAATGCCACGATAAAATCTGGTATATTATATTTGACCTTTTTTTTCATATAAATATTAAACTAAATAAAATTAATAATATAATAAATTTGAAGAAAAATTATCATAGATATTATGTATTTATGAAGAATTTAAAGAAGAAATAATCAACATATATAATTGAAGTGTTCAATATGTAATTAATTTATTTAGCTATTGAAAAAATAAAATAAATTGACATGTCTTTATATTGCAAAATTATCATGAAATATTGTTAAACAAAGATCAACGAGATACTTTAATGTGCATCATTTATAAACAATTTTTCATTTGTTCTTTTTTTTTTTTTTTTAAACATTATCAATTGTGCTATTATCATCATATGTGGCATCCATTAAAATGTTCATCATTATAGAATAATTTTTATAACATAAATTTTAATTAAGGGCATTTTTGGTTCGTTGTTTTAGCTTTGTTTTTGTGCCAAATAGATATTGAATTGATAATAAATTAATTGATATGATTTAAAAAAACTATAGTTTCTCATAACTGACTAAATTGAATCGATACCAATACTATATCGATACTGAACCAATATTGACAATCCAAAAAGGGCTTAAATATATATTTGTTTAAAAAAAAAAAAACTATATTAAAAATATATTTCATTAACTTTGCGTAAAATTACATAATCTTGTAAGACTCATGAATAAATAATTAATTTGCATGTCTTACTTAACTATAAAATTGTTATAAACTGTGGTCAAGACAAATATGAGTATAACACTTTAACTTAAACGACATATCTTATTGAAGTGCATAAATTTTATCAAAATGCATAAATTTTTGGAATTTTTTATTTGGAAATACATTTAAAAACTAAGTAGTTGAATTTTATAATTGACCCTTAGAACTTCAAATTGACTCATGTTGTGGTGAATGTGGTGCCTTATTGTAAAATGAACATTATGAGGAATAGAGTCGTATTTTGTGAAATATGCCATACACTAAGGAATTGAGCGTTGTTAAGTTGTAATGTTGTTAATATGGTGAACGGAGCCTTGGAATGACCAATTTAGCCATACGATAGTGATATGAGATTTACAATAAAGAATTGAGTTTGTTTATGATGATATTGTTGCTTGTGTGGTGAAATGATTCTTATAACAAGTAATCGGGATATATTATGGTGTTTATAATACGTGTATGGTGAAATGAGAAATACTAATAGGATTCAATCCTGTTATGGTGAAGCTAATGGCTATGTGGTAAAATGAGCTTATGATGACGATTTGAGCCATGTCAAGGTAAATTGAACCTTATGATAAGAAAGTGAGACATATAATGGTGAAAACAGAGGTTGCATTGTAGATATGCCTTAAGACGAAGAATTGAGTCATGTTATAGATGAGCATTATAATATAGAGTTCCACACTATTGTGGTAAGAGTCATTTGGTGATATCAACATAAGACAGAGAAATTGAGGTTTATTATGATGGTAATGGTGTATGTGGTGAAATAAGCATCAATAGAAGTAAGGCATATTGAGATGGGAATGGATCTTACATGGTCCATTTATGGAGGTGATGTTATTTGTATAGTGAAATAAGTCTCGCAACGAGGAATTGAGACATGTTATTATGAATATGATACATGTATGGTAAAATAAGAATTATCGTAACAATTTAGCCATATTATGCTGAAAATAGTACCCATGTGCTAAAGTGAGCCTCACAATGAGGAATAAAGCCCTATTTTTATGAAAATAGAAGTTTGTTATGTTGAAATGTATCTTAATACCGGAAATTGAGATATGGAAAAAAGAGCATCACATTAAGGAATTTAGCTTAGTAGGGTAAGAGTTTATTTGGTGAAATAAGCATTAAGCAAAAGAATTGAGCTTTATTATGATAAAAATGGTATACATTGTGAAATAAGCCTACCAATATCAAATTAAACTATAAGTTGACGTAAAAATCGATTTTTATGGTAAAAAATAAGGATTATGTTGGAAAATTGAGTCTTAATGTGTGGTAAAATAACCATTGGAACATGGAATTTTCCCCTAGGTATGGTAAAATGGCCTTTGGAAGAAGGAATCCCCCTCGACTGTGTTAAAAACACCATTAGAACGAGCAATTTCCTACTATTGAAAAATGCCCTTAGAATGAGCAATTTTCCCTTACGGTGAAAATGATTCTGTAACGAGGAATTTCATTCTATATGATAAAATGACCATTCGAATGAGGAATTTCCTTCTACTATAATAAAATGACATATGTAAGGAGGGATTTCCTCATAATATGGTAAATTGGCAATGGAGTGGGAGTTTCCTCATGTTGTGGTAAAATGATCTACAAAATGAGGAATTCTTCATAGTATGCTGAAATGACCCTTGTAATGTGGTATTGCCTAGTGTGGTAAAATGACCATCGAAATGAGAATTCCTCCTTAGCATGGTAAAAGATAACTCATAAAATGAAAAATTCACTAGTGTGGTAAAATGGCCTATGAAATAAGGAATTCTCTCTTAGTATTATGAAATAACCCCGGAATGAGGAATTAGTATCGAATGTGGTAAAATGGCCCTTGGATCGAGGAATTCCTTCTAGTATCGTAAAATGACCCCTACAACGAGGAATTATCTCATAGTATGGAACAAGGAATTCTCCTAATAGGTAAAATGACCTCTAGAATGAGGAATTCCCCCTTAGTACGGTAAAATGACCCATAAAACGAAGAATTTTCTCTTAATGTGGTAAAATGGACTTTGGAAGAGGAATTCCCTCCTAGTATGGTAAAAGACCCCTACAACGAGGAATTATTCCCTAATGTGGTAAAATGGCCCATGGAATGAGGAATCTCTCCTAGCATGGTAAAATGATGCCTACAACCAGAAATTATACCCTAACATGGTAAAATGGCATATGGAACAAGGAATTCGCTCCTAATGTGGTAAATTGACCAAAAAATGAGAAATTATTTCTTATATGGTAAAATGTCTCCCAAAACGAGGAATTTCCCTTATTGTGGTAAGATAGCCTTGAATTGATGAATTCCTCCCTAGTGTGGTAAAATGGACCTTAAACAAGGAACCCCACCAAGTGTGATAAAATAACTCTTGAAACGATGAATTCCCCTTATTGTGGTAAAATGAGCCTTGGAACGGGAAATTCTCTCTTTGTATGATAAAATGGGCCTTACAACAAGGAATTATCTCATAGTGTGGTAAAATGTCCTTAGAACGAGGAATTCCCTTCTAATGTAATAAAATGACCTCTGAAATGAGAAATTAGCCTCGGAGTGTGGTAAAATGAATCTTGAAACGAGAAATTCCTCCCTAGTGTAGTAAAATGACCTTTGGAACGAGGAATTCCCCCATAATATGGTAAAATGACCCCTAAAACATGGAATTATCATCTAGTGTGGTAAAATAACCCATAAAATAAGAGATTCCCATAGTATGGTAAAAACGACCTTTTGAATGAGGAATTCCCACCTAGTATAATAAAATAACCCGTGGAACGAGGAATTTTTCTTTAGTGTGGTAAAATGGACCCTAGGATGAGGAATCTCCCGTACTGTGGTAAAATGGCCCATGGAACGAGGAATTTCCCTATAGTATGGTAAAATAGCCCCATGTAGCAAAGAATTATACCCTAGTGTAGTAAAATGACCAATGGAACAAAGAATTCCCTTATAGTATGGTAAAATGACTCTCGAAATGAGGAATTAGTGCTGAGTGTGGTAAAATAGATGCTGAAACAAGGAATTTCTTCCTAGTGTGGTAAAATAACTTATGGAACATGGAATTTCTCCTCTAGTGTGATAGAATAGTCCTATAATAAGGAATTATCCCTTAGTGTGGTAAAATGACCTGTAGAGCAGGGAATTCTCTCCTAGTATGGTAAATTGACCCCCCGAAATGAGGAATTATTTCCTTGCATAGTAAAATGTCCCTAAAATGAGCTACTATGGTAAGATGGACCCTGAAACAATAAATTGCCTCTCTAGTATGGGAAAATGGACCCTAGAACGATGAATCCTCCTTAATGTGGTAAATGACCCTAGAATAAGAATTCCCCTTTAGTATGTAAGATCTTACATATTACTATAATATATTCATATATATTCAATACAACAAATAAGAGCATATATTGATTCAATATACTATTTAAACTTTAAAACTATTTATACAATATATATAACATAATAGAAGCTTTACAAATTATATATATTAATATAACAAATAAAAGATATATACTATAAAACAATTTAAGGTAGCTATACACATATGACACGTGTATTTTATCTTATAAAATATGATGCATGGCATAAAAATACAAACTTATCTCATATAACATAATATATATACTATACAACTTATAAGAACATTTAGGAACTATATATTTTGCTATAACATGTAAAAGAATATATACATTTTAATCTATTACTATAAGATATAACAAATATCCTATATAGCATATAAAAAATTTAAAAATTTTATATAATGCTTAATTAAGTTTATACATATTTGATATATTACTATCACAATTGAAATATACATACATAATATATTAACATATTAGATATATATACATATGATTTTTTTTAAAATCTTATATATGAAATACATGATATACATACACAATTTTATCATGTACGACATAAAAAATATATATTACTTACAAATTAAGTATCGAAATTTTACATGTTAGTATAACATATAAATTATATGCATCTTAACATAACATATAGGACATATAAAAAATTAATTTTTATATATGATTTAAATTAAGCAAATACATATTTAATACATTGCTCTAACATTTTAAATATACAAATACATAATATATAACTATAAGATATATATATATATATATATATATGATTTGTTTTTTTTTTATCTTATCTAATGAAATATATGATATACAAACACAATTTTACCAATGTACAACATATAAAATATATATTACTTACAAATTATATATATCAAAATTTTACATATTAGTATAACATAATTATTATAGCATCTTACATAATATGTAGGAACATATAAAAAATATTTTTTATACAATAATCGGACGGGTAAAGCACAAATACATACTATGTATCTTATATAACATAATAGAGCATGTATAAATTTTTTTATGTTGTCACAACATACAAATTAAGTACATTTCGGAACATAATACAAGTAATTATATGTTGCATAACATAAAAATTGCATTTCTTATATAACATGTAAGATATATATATATATATATAAATATGATATGTTTTTTGCATTTTAAAATAAAATATCAAATAAAACTAACATATATTATGTATAGCATATAAAGTATTTATAAAAATATATATGCTATACGAATTTCATTCATTATATATTTTACATATTACTATAACATAAATATATATATCCTACACAACTCATATAAACATATGATTTGTTATTTTATGCCCATAAACAAAACATGCAATACACATAACAAATTCCATATAACATATAAAAATATATTTATAAATATACACATACACAATACAAATGTCATTCATGAAAGATATATCCTTTATATGTTTTACAAAAAAATTATGTATAAAGAGTTTTTACATTACTATTCGTATAAAAAATACATATATTGTATAAAATGTAAGAAAATTAGAATTTCATTTATCATTATAGGGAAAATGAATAAAATATTATTATTTTAAAAATAATTACAAAATGCCATTGATATCAAAATAATCTCAGTTTTTGGCAAGTTGGCTTCGCCTTTTAAGAGACGAGGTCCTTAGTGTTTGACTTCGTCAATATATCCGATGCCCATCTTCTTCTTCTCAGTCTGGTTATGAAAAAAAGCCCCAAAACTGAAATTGCAAACCCTAACCCTCATTCAACAAAATCGAAGTCGCTATTCACGCAATTGACTCCCATATTGGATTATTTAGATCGCAAGCATTGAGAAGTGTTAATTTGGCAGAGAAGAGAAGCGATTTATGCAAGAAGACCCACATTACTCCCCGATGAAGTCGAGTTGGTATTGTCTTTTGATCTTGACTTTTTTTTGTTTTTGATCTTGTATTGTTACATATTGGGTCTCGTGGGTATTTTTTTATTGAAATTGTTAAGTACATTATGTGGTTTTTATATTTCATTAGTTATTGCATTATTGTATAACTGTATGAGATAATTAGTACTGTGTTTTTCTTGAAGTAAAATTATTTTTAGTGGCACAAAAAAATAATAAAATAGCAAACTAGTCTTGTTTTTGATACATGTGCTGAACCGATATTAAGTAAATTTTGGACCGAAATCGATTAGTTTGAATTGAGCATGATTTAGACTTAATAAACTATGGGCTTAAATAGTTCAATCCTAATATAGCTGAATTAAATTATTTGTTAAATTAAAATAGGAATCATAAGTGCGTATAGGCTAAATTAATAAAATAGGTCCATCTAACACGTAGTGTTAAATATACTCTTACAAGATCAAGGTCGATATAGTAGTAATAGTAGTTATGTCAAATATTATGATAGTGCAATTGATAAGTGATGATGCAACTTTCATATATTCGAATTATATTTTATGTGATGGCACGGTCGATCAGGAAACGGATAAGGCAAAGTGTCACGCCCCAAAGGGTATTATAAACGTAATAGTCCGCTACACTCAACATTAAAGCTTAAGTATGACAACCTTAGCCATTCCCAGAAGCTTTGATATTAAGTATAAGGCGTGCTCTCATAATTTTAGAGGACCATATATGGAATTATGAAGCTTAAGAAGATATAATAACAAATTAAGGAAAGATGATTCATAATATTCATTTGTTCATAATAATGATCTTACAAACTTAGGGGCCTTTCCCATCCATAATTTTATTATAAGAATATTTCTACATCTTATCCAATACTAAACTTTATCTAGAAATTCCTTAACCAAAAGGAAAATAGCTGACTGTAGGGTCCACGTGGCCTTAACAAAAAATAAGTAAACTGCAAAAGATATCTATGAGGGTATAAACTAATAGGCCTAGTGAGAACTATTTCCATAAATGACTTCTTGAAATGAAAATTCAAACAAGTTATTTAAGCAAGCAAATGAAATGCAACATATAAGTGGGCAAACAAGGCATATAGTTTTTCAGAAACTATATGTTGAATGGATTTATGCCCTCCATTCGGGGTTTGGTGATACGTAACCTCAAAACAAGTAGTTTTAGTTAAAAAGATTGGTGCTTTCGATCAAAATCGCCAAGCACATTAAGTCTACTTGAATTGAGCCTTGCTTTCAAACTTTCAGCCAAGCATTTCCTCCATGTTGCCAAGCAATCGCTTTCGATCACTTTGCCAAGTGTTGCTTTCGTCCTGACTTACCATCCTTCTCACCCAAGGATAATAACCCAATACAATGTGACTCACTTCGTGGTATGCATGAACCAGTTTACTTATGAATTCATCAGTATTATTAAATTTTAGGTGATCTTAGAATTTCATACAAATAAAGTGTTATACTAAAACAAACATTAAATCAAATCCAGCCTCTATATTCTTAGGATCCTTTCAACAAAACTTCTTGCATACAAATCAATTTGTTTTCTTAATTCTAATGCAACTAGATTACAAGTACAATCAAGTAAAGCTTTTTAAAGAAATAAACTCACGATGTTATGTTGACGATTTCTCTAGCGGATGAGTTGCTCACACAATCCACTTAATCGAAATAGTCCTCGGGTATTCGTATCCTTCCTCGGAATTACATAGCCAAAGAAAATACCCAAGATGAGTATTTCTTGATGATTTTCTTGAGTTTTGACAAAACAATGTCATGAGAATGTTAAAGTTTGTATAAGGGAGAATTCCAATTTAAAATGACCATAACTTGGTCATTTTAACTCGGAATTGCGCATATAATATATCGATTTCTACCTACTCGAAAAGATCTACTCATTTCTAAAATTATTTTTAACAAACTAGATCATATAGGCTCCGAAAAAGTGGTGATCAAATTCATCACGAATTTTCCCAACCCGAAAACAATTTGTTTCAAATATTAAATCTTTCAAAATTTGATTGATAAATACTTAGTTATCTATAATAGTTGAAAAATTCTCTTTTGATAGCTACTTAGCTCATATTTATCATGCTCAAGTATTTGTTATCCAACCATGTTTCTTTAAAACGATGTCAACTAGGATTTTTAGAAAACTATAGTTTACAAAAAATTCATTTTGTAAATCTTTTGAAATGAATACTTTGATTCTTTTGTTTTTAAAGAATTACTTTATGTTTGACTTATTATTTTTCCTAAATGACTTTTTCGAAAAGTAACTTTTTTCTTTTCTAAATTCTCTATATTAGTGTTTATTTCCTATTTATTTCCTATACAATTTTTCCTTGGCATTTGTTTGAAAGATCTAGATTTGAAAATTCTCATAAGGTTTCCTTTATGTTATGTTTTTATAGAAATATTTTTATATAAAAATCATTTTCTTTTTTTTTTTTTGACAAACAAAGTGACATAGAAATGATTAAAAAGCTTTTCAAAACAAAATAGTTTCAAAAATTGTAGTGAGTTTTTCTTAAAACTTGGAAAGGAATAACTTTTACTTTTGTTAAATCATAGATTTTATATTTCGTATAAACTTATTCCTAAGTGACAAAATCTTCTTTTTATCAAGTATTTTTAGAGCTTGGAAAAATTTGGACAATAATATTAATGGCATGATTTATGAGAAATAATAATAAGCAAAAATAACATAAATATTAAATAAAATCAAGTATTGGGAATCTTAACTTCTTTAAGGCTCCTGGGATTAAGAAGTAGACTAGTCTCAAAAGAAAAACAAAATGAAAGAAAGAAAAATTTGTTTTGACTTGATGAGGACAAATCTAAAACTAGAGACTAGTCTTAAAATAACAAGAAATAAATAAATTGCAATGGAAGAAATAAATAAATTACTTTGCATGGAAATAAATAAATTGCAAGTGAGCTTATATTTTCTAAAGAATATGTATGTATATATATATATATATAGTTACATAATAATACTTAGATATAATAACAATAACATGAACAAAATAAAACAATATATACATAAATGGATTTTCATGAACAAGAACAATACATGAACATAGTATAGCTTCCATAACATTTAGTTTTTGGAAACTCACATCATAGTCATATACAGTTACATGACATGAGGAGAAGAAAATAATAGGAAAAGTTTACCTAAAGAAGGTTTTTGAAGTGCTATGTGGTTATGGGCTTTGTATAGGTAGAAAGTGGTTTTGAGATTAATTTAAGAGGATATTTGGAGAGAGTTTTGAGAGGAGAATTTGAGAGAGTTTTTGTAGAGAAATTTGTGAGTAGTAATTGTGTGAAAGAAGTGAAAGAGGAGGGGGTATTTATAGGAAAATGTTGAGTGATTATTGAGTGATTTAAATAAAAGAAAATTAAAACAAAATGAGAGGGATGAATGGGGAGGGGCGCTGGCCATGCCATAGAGGAGAGAGGGAGTGTTTTATTATTTTTTTTTTATATTTTTGTTGATTAAATGAAGTAATAAGTAAGGTAGATGTGAAATAAAATTATGAGAAAGGTAAAAAATAAATGTTATAGGTTATGGTGTTGTAAGAGTAAGTGTTAGAAAAAATAGAGAGAAAAGAATAGTAGTGAATAGTGTAACATAAAGTAGATATGACTAATAAAGTATCGGTAGTAAGAAAATACATGTATAATTGCGATATCTGTTATTTTTACTTACCAAAAAATTATAAAACTGATATTTTTGAAAACCTTATATTTTTATGAGCCTAACGGTATATTCGAAATATTTTTATTATTTCGAGTCTCGGGACACAGAATAGTAGTGAATAGTGTACTATAAAGTAGATATGACTAATAAAGTACCGGTAGTAAGAAAATACGCGTATAATTGCGATATCTGTTATTTTTACTTATTGAAAGATTATAAAACTGATATTTTTGAAAACCTTATATTTTTATGAGTCTAACGGTATATTCAAAATATTTTTACTATTTCGAGTCCCGGGACACGTTTTTCAAGAATTGTATCCGATCGGATTCAAAACGATTTACAGTTTTACTAATATGATCTTTTTAAGCTTCCTTAGGTAATTACGAACTATTCTACATACTAAACTCTTACTTACTTTCTCGGGGTTGCTTAATCAGGATTGCCGGACCTAAGCCATTACGTTTAACTAGGTTTTGTTGACTTTTGGGTTTCCGATGGACTTCCGAATTAGGGTTTAAGCTAAACCGATTCCAAAAATTTTAGGGGTTTACATAAAGTTTATACTGTATGCTTATGGGAATATTGTACAAGGTGATGATAGTTTTGGTTATGATAAGTGGCTAGTTATCGTGGCCAGTATTAGTAGGAACTCAACATATGGTAAAGTACTGGACATCATTTACAATATACTCAAGGTATATAGGTGTACACATAGAATGAGCTACATCATTAGGATGCAACCGGGGGGTGTTTATAAGGTACCCGCCCGCCCACCCCACTAAAAACCCTATAGGGTCAGATCTTATAGGGTATGGGTGGGTTTTGGGTTGTACTCATAACTCGTTGGAAAAACCCAACCCGATTTAATTAAAAAAATAAAAAATTTTAGTTTAAGGAATTTACTTGTTCATTAGTTGAATGATGCTTTTCATATAATCATTTTGTTATTCATGTATTGAGTCACATGATAGGATATAAATTTATATTTACAATTAATAATCACTGACCAATTATCTAGAGAAAATCGATTTCCATGTGCAACCTTTCCCACTTTTTCAAAATTCATTTCTTTCCCATGCAACACAATAAAGTATAAAATTAATTTTCTCAGAAAAATAGATATTATAATATAATGACAAATAAATCAAGAATATATAGATCGTCGTGTAGTGTCATCATTTTATTATTATTATTATTATTAATTATTAATTATTATTATTATTATTATTATTATTATTATATTATATTTATTATTTTGAGTTAGATGTATTATGTATATATATATATATAGATATATGTAAGTCTTCTAATAAATAAATAATAGCTAGTGACTCTTTCTAAAAGCATATACAAATTCTGTCATTGTAATAATGTTTTCTACGATAATGCTATTATTGGTATCTATATATACACAACACAGCTCGTCAATCCTATTAAGAAGTGTTTCTTTTATATATCTATTTGGTATTTATCTCAATAATCAATGACATTAAAAAACCAGATAAATCGAATAATCTATTTTTTTATTCATTAAAAAAGCAAAAGATGAAATTCTTCCTAATAAAAATATTTCATGTATTTACACACAAAATCTATGTATGAACATCCAACGAGGAACGATCGAAATCAAAATTGTAAAATAAAAATGAACTTTGCAAATGTGAATGGCCTCAACACTTCTTATTGGTAATTACTGTTTTGTTATTGCTTAAGGTATATATATATATATATATATATATATATAGATATATATGATCAAGAGATGGCTCTTTTTATTTATTCATTATTGTAGCTTGTCATAAAAAGCGAGAGAGGGAAATGAACTGAATCAATTCATCTGAGGTATAATTTAATTATTTTTTCAATATGATATGACATCGTAATAATATGGCAAAACATAGATGATTAAAAAAAAAAAACTACTGTGAAAAAGATAAAAGATTAAGATTTTCATAAATTTATCGGTCGGGTCGGGTTCTAGGACACCCCATTTTGTAAATCGGGTTGGGTTTGGGATAGAATGACCCGAACCCGACCCCGACCCGGACCCGTCTACATCCCAATATATCATAGGGTAGTTGATTAGAGATAGGATGCTGCGTTATGATATTATTCCAATGACTAATGGTGATGCTGCACAAGAGATGTTGATATACATTGAAGGGTCAGTGGCTATTTATGTCCATATATTAGAAAATGAGTTGTCATAGGAACTTATAAGAGAAATGGGCATGCATGGAAATATTGGAAGCCAAGGCTTGACAGACTCTAACTCTACTCCAATTCAGACAATAGGCAGCGAAAAGCTGCATATGGGTAACTTTCAAATGTGTGCACCGGAATTGATAGGTAGTCATAATACGGATGCAATTCTGGACTCTACGGCAAGTGAATTAAGTGATGACTATGATGATGGTAGAAATGATAATGTCGAAGCTTTCCCCCAACAAGATACTTTTCCAAAAGTACAACCAAGAAGAAATGACTGATATCACTTTGTTGCTTCTACCGACATTGATGCAGTAGGGAGCTTGGTGCCAGTGCCATTTTTCACTGCTGAAGTTGGTAGTGGTTATGCTGCATATGATGATGAGCAAGAAATGAGTACTGGGAATTGGAGCTTTAGTGGTCATTTCTCTTTGGTTGTACTTCTGGAAAAGTATCTTGTTGGGGGAAAGATTCGACATTATAATTTTTGCCATCATCGTAGTCATCATTTGATTCACTTGCTGTAAAGTCTAAAATTGCATCCGTATCATGACCGCCTGTCAATTCCGATGCACACATTTGAAAGTTATCCATATGCAGCTGTTCATTGCCTATTGTTTGAATTTGAGTAGAGTTAGAGTCTGCCAAGCCTTGGCTCCCAATATTTTCATGAATGCCCATTTCTCCTGTAGGTGCTAGTGACAACTCATTTTTGAATATTTGGACATAAATAGCCACTGACCCTTTAGTGTACACCAACATCTCTTATGCAGCATCACCATTAGTCACTGGAATAATATCATAACGCAGCGTCCTATCTCCAATAGCTACCCCATGATATTGTAAGGACCCGATATTACCCCTATAATTAGATAGACGACATAACAGTTCCCCAACCACATATAACCTGTAGATTATATGTAAGGTTACCTAAAAGAAGTGTTTGAGAATTGTTTGTCTAATTCCACATAGTTAATATAATAGAAACCATAGTTTTTCAAGAATATCAGCAAACAATACTACACCACTAACATATATCACAAAAGAAATAATTTCAAGTCATACATAGCTAAGTGTGTACACACACACACACACACACACACATTACAACCAAAGGCTTCTTATAAGCCTTAACAAAATTATACATTTAATCTAACTAGTACTTTATATATAACCACAAGACTAACATAACTAGTCTATTACAAAATTTGGATTCCATCAAGTCTAAAGTCATCTCTAGTCCTCCAAATCATCAAGAAATTCCTCGAAATCGGTTCCATACCCCATACTCGTGTAAAACTCGTCGGATTCATCACTTGAAATGATTAAAATATGAGCCAAATACCAGTATGCAAGTAACGAATACAAATGCAAAGTGATTCACACATGCTTAAGGTAAATGCAAAATTCAACAACCAATAATTTATTGTTCAATCTTTAGTTAGTCATATATCATGGGAGTATTCAAACTCCAGACAACAAGGATCTAGTATTATATCCGCCTTCCTGAGTGGTCTCTATTGTTCATACAGACTAGGCAGCCCCACCTTCCGGCGTAGCCCGTAATACTAGGGAATCCTGAGTAACGATCACGATGCTTAGGGGGTTGATATAAGTAGCTTGGATACTCATACCATCCTAGATAAATTTATCCACAACGATTAAGTAATCTCATTTAGGGTTTCTAGCCATTTCTTGACTTTACTTAACTCGATCCATAATATCACTTAATTTAAGTGTTCCCATAAACATTGAAATAAATTATATTATATCCTTTCAGGAATAAGCAAATGTTATACCGATACCAGATTCCGTATCGATTACCCGCTATACCACTTATGAAAGTTATATCAAAATGACAGGGTGGTCTAAGCGTCTAAAACTAACATGCCCCCAATTTAAGTAGGGGTACCGCTCTCCGAACCAGATTCAATGGTATAAAAGACACTTAGCAATCAATTATTAAATTTCTTAGTTTAGAGTAACTTTGAATGATGCTTATCCTAGCAAAGAAACAAGCAAGTTACCGCGTACCTGAAGTAGCTTGGGAACTAATGGGTTTGGCCAAGCGATGATCTATCACTGTTTAAGACAATATTGAATTTCTTACTTAGTTCAAGCACTAGTTAACTAGTCTCAAATATAACTAATCAAAGAAATTCAAATAAATTATTACAAAGTCATAACATAGCATTTAAACATCATATTATATCATACAATATACAACAAATATTCAATTGATCATATATCAAGTTTTATGAAGTATTGAAGAAATTTTTAAAAAATGAAAACTGCAAAGAACACGCTGGCCTTCAATGCTAGCGGCGTTGAACCGGTGCATAATGCACTAAAACTCAATACTTGCCAACACTAGCAGCGTTCAAGGATACGCCGGTAGCCCTCAGTCTACGCCGGCGACATTGAGTAGATGTAGACTACAACTCCAAATTTTCCAAAATTTCCAAGAGTTCCACGGGGTTGATCCACGCCCGTGGATACCCTTAAGACCGGTAGCGTATCTATATATGCCGATAGCTTTGGATCCTACGCCGGCGGCCTTAAGCCCGAGTTAAAATTTATGATTTTGTTCTCATTCCACACTGCCTCTAAGCTGGTGGCGTTGGAACCTTAATACCTGGCATACGTCTTGAAAAATAAACACTGGTAAACTTTCCTTACAAAAGCCGACAGCGTTTCAAGCAGCTTTAAGAAAATAGGTTCTGATCACCTTTAACACCGTCTTTATGCCGGCGGCGTTGAAGTACCAGATGCTGGCGTACGCTAAAAAATAAACCTATACGAAAATATTTTACTTCCCATGTTTTCTTTACAACTTCAACTCTTTAAAAAAATTCTTCAAACTTATTCTAAGCTTCCCAAAACTTGTTATATGTTCTATACACCATCTAAACAACACAAACTCCACTTCTAATCATCAAACAAACAACTACAATATTCAAATACCAATTACACTTCAATTCCGCAATTTAACTACTCAATTTAGTTCCACTACTCATCAACACTCCTTACAACTTCCATAACACTTAACTAAGCTCACACAATAGCAAAGCACAACCTAACATATATCAATGCATAAATCAATCAACTCAATTAGCATTTACTCATCCTGCCATAAATTTTACATTCAAAACATAAGATATGAAATAAAAAAAAAAGATTATGCTTGCATTTAACTTACATGAATAGGCTTTAGCTTGGTGAAATTGTTGATTTCAAGAGCTTGATTTTGGTTTATGGTTTAGGGTTTATGGTTTGATGAAATAAGAATAGAGAAGGAAAAAGAAAGAAGGAAATTCGTATGGAAAATTGGGCTGCCAAAAAGAGTTCTTAATTAATCAAATTTGAGGTCAATAATTATCTTAAGTTTGACGTTAGGGGTATGTTTAACTAAGGGTTAATTTGGCTTAATTTGAAATGCATTTGAGTTTAATTTGGGCTTAAAAATTACGCTTAAACTTTGTAAAATTCTATCAACAATTTTCTTTGAAAATTCAAAGGTTGTTTTGACAAATTCTAAGCATAACGCACACATATTAATTCACAAAAGACACACATATTCATTACACTATGCACACATTAATATACATAATACAATAATATTAATTTCATTGCACTACACACATACAAAATGACACATATTCAATACATGTACTAATTATATTGTTCATGCACATATATCTCATTTCAAAATCATATATAATTTCAATAACATATTTATAAAATATAATTTAGGAAATGTATGGCTATTTTAGATATACCTCCATTCGATGTGTACACCTATTTACCTTGAGTCTATTGCAAATGATGTCCAGTATTTGCTCATATGTTGAGTTCCTACTAACACTAATCACGACAACTGGCCGCTTATCATAACCAAAACCATCATCGCCTTATACAATATTCCTATGAGCATACAATATAAACTTTGCCTTATCCGTTTCCTAATCGACCCTGTCATCTCATAAAATATAATTCTAATGCATGAAAATTACATCATCACTTATCAATTGCATTACCATAATATTTAATATAACTCCTACTACTATTATATCGACCTTGGTCTTATAAGAGTATATTTAACATGACGTTTTAGATGGACCTATTTTATTAATTTAGCCTATATGCACTTATTTATCCTATTTTAATTTAACAAATAATTTAATTAAGCTATATTGGGATTAAATTATTTAAACCACGGTTTATTAAGTCTAAATCGTGCTCAGTTCAAACTAATCGATTTTGGTCCAAAATTTACTTAATTCGGTTTAGCACATGTATAAAAACAAGACTAGTTCGCTGTTTTATTTTGTTTTTTGTGCGACTAAAAAATAAATTTACTTCAAAGAAAAACATAGTATTAATCATCTCATACAGTTATAAAATAATGCAATAACTAATGAAATATAAAAACCACATAATTTACTTAACAATTTCAATAAAAAAAAAAAACCTACGAGACCCAAGATATAACAATACAACATCAAAAACTGTTGGAATTATTCTAATATGATTTTGATGATGACAAAAGATGAAATTTAATTGATATATTTGTTTAAGGTTTCATTTATATATATATCTTATTAGTTTCGAATATGTTTAATATTATTTGGAATATTATTTAGTTCAGAATCTTCATTTTGATGATAATTATATAGACAGAAGCAAGTTCAAAATCTTCATCTTAAACAAAAATAAAGCAGATCAAGTTTTATTAAAGTCAAAGGAAAATCAGAAGTTATGCTTAAGCTTTGATGATGTTAGTCAGAAGTTTCTTCAGAATCTTAGGAAATGAAAAATAAGTTTTCGGAAGTGAGAAATACGTTAGTCAAAGATGTTTAGAACCTTCAGCGATGAAAAATAAGTCTGTCAAAGTTATTTCAGAACCTTCAAAGTAACTTAATCGAAGGAATTTTTCTGAAAAATGCTCCAGAATTTATTTCAGAAGTTTTGATTGACAGAAATATTTCTTGATTTATTATTTGGAATTCGAATTATTTTCAAGACCTAGCTCCACGAGTCAAGTATATTTTGGGGAATATACTTGGTGTGTTCCATAAAACTTGGATAATATTTTTTTGGACTTATTACATCAAGTATATGTGAAGAATATTTATTTTGCGAAATGATTGGAGTTGTTTTGCAAAAATGATTAAAGATATTTTCCAGATTATTTGGATAAGGATATGGGTGAAAAACAGAAATTATCCTAGAGATTTGATTATTAGTCAAAAAGATATATTTATTAGATACGGTAGTTTATCCATTCCTCTTCTCGTGGGATATTATCTAATTTGTTTTTCAGTTATGGATATCACGGAAATATCTTAGCAAACATATCTCCAACAGAAGGCTTATCTGGAATATCACGGCAACAGAAGATCTTACTCCAACAGATTCGGTTTTTGATTTCCAGATTTTATTCAAGAATATCTCGATTGGAAAAATTCAAAACAGTAGAATATCTCTTTTCGAAACAGAAAGTTCTAGCCGTTGGAATGCTATTTTTTAGCAAAGGAGACGTTATGAATATGTATATAAATATTAGAACCTCCAGCTGAAGATAGACGCAAGCATTCAGAACGTGATACAAAAGATATAAGTGACAATCCATATTGAATTATTCAGTCTTCATTTTTCGTGAGAAAGAGAGCTTGGTCATTGTGTTTTAAAGTGTAGAGATATAATATTTATTCTCTTATTTTAGTTTCATTTTGTGTGAGAATTGTAAAAGAGTGAATCCATCACTGAAGTTGAGTGCTTAGCTTTTGTGGAAGCTTGTGAGACTCATAGTGAGACTAAACCTTTGCGAGGTTGATTTGTAACTTTTTATTTGAATAGTGGAACACAACTGGTAAGGACAACCAGGATCCCGATGTGGAGCTGGAGGAGTGGATTGACGCACAAGGCGGAACCACTTAAATCTTTTGCCTGATCTTCTTATCTCTGCACTATTTATATTTCAGCAATTTATTTTATAGCAGTTTAATTGTTCATATTGTTCTTGTTTATTAAAATCAAAGGGGATTGTTTTAAAAGGCAAAAATCTTTAATTTTAAAATAATCAATTCAACCCCCCCTTCTTGATTATTTTCGGGACCTACAAAAATGAAAAAAAGTCAAGATCAAAAGGCAATACCAACTCGACTTGGTGGGGAGTAATGTGGGTCTTCTTATATGAATTGCTTCTCTTCTCTGCCAAATTAACACTTCTAGAATGCTTGGTGATCCAATAATCCAATATAGGGAGTCAATTGCGTGAATAGCGGCTTCGATTTTGTTGAATGAGGGTTAGGGTTTGCAATTTTAGTTTTGGGCTTTTTTTTCGTAACCAGATTGAGGAAGAAGAAGATGGACGTCGGATATATTGACGAGGACCTTGTCTCTTGCTCACTAGTAGAGAACCTTGACTCTTCAAGAGACGAGGTCTATGACTAACGACCTCATCTCGCCAACTTACCTAAAACTGGGATTATTTTGATCCCAGTGGTATTTTTGTAATTATTTTTAAAAATAATAATATTTTATTCATTTTCCATTAATGTAACATATATATTACAAATTTATGAATAGAAACCCATATAAAAGATATATGGATTAATATACATTCTAAATATATATCCTATGCATCAATGAAATATGATGTGATGTATAATATAAATATTTATTATTCAAATTATATTCAAGCTTATCATTAGGATTGGTTAGTCTTGTCTATCTTATCTATTTCTTCAAGACTAAATCACATAAAATCATAATTTTCTAATTCAAATTTTCCAATAGGATTTGTTAACCTTCACTTATATAGTAGTCAAAACCAAAGAAAACTCTAATTTTCTTCAAGTATAGTAGTCCTTTGGTAATTTTGATATGCATGCATATATTTGCATCAATCAGGGCAAAAACACTAACCAATCTTATCTTATGAATCAACAAAATTTTAAAGTAATGAGTTTGGAGAATTTATCAGTTCTTTTTAATTGCAAGATCGTTTAATCCTTATAAGGTTAGTAAAATTTTATTCTTCTATCTCACTCAATCTTAACAACTGAAAAATGATCTTATTAAACAAGTTTGCGTGTCTAGATGTACATACATTACTATGCAATAAAATGCACATTAATTGCATATTGAAAATTTCATGTATTGATGGATGGGGAACGTTACGACAACAATATGGTTAACCTGTGTGATTTAAACAACTTCAAGGGATTGAATTCTATTAAGTCTTTGATTAATAAGAAATTTTTATTAGATAACGAGGCTAATACATTCTATAAGGAGTGTGCTATAATGTTTGGTTTCAGTAATCGTAGGAACGATAGTAGATGTAAATTATCATGTGATCTTAGGTGTGCCACGAGGAAGGTTATAGGAGAGATAAACAAGTTAAAAGGGATGATCGTATTGGAGAACCTAGGTCAATCACAAGAACAAGTTGTTTAACATGTTTCAGATTAAAGTTTATCAAAAAGACAATTATTGACAGATGACTAATGTAGTTGTCGAACACAATCACTAATTTGTTGAAGAGAAGCATGCATGTTTTCTATGTACTAACTGATAAGTGACAGACGTAGATGATGTTCAAATTAAATCATTGCTATCATTTGCATTTAGACCTTGCTAGATAATGGAACATCTAGTTCAACAAGCGGGTAGTTTTAATAAAGTGGGATTCACTAAGAAAGATTTGTACAACTATATAGAAAAAAAAAAAAAGGAAATTGACAATGCAAATGGTAATGCAAATGCCGGGTTGGGTATCTCTCTTCTATTAAAGATTTAAATCCCAGCTTCTTCTATGATTATGATTTGAAAGAAGGAAGGCTTAGTCGATTGTTCTGGTTTGATTCAAGAAGCCATATTGATTTTGCTTGTCTTGGTAATGTAATTACCTTTGACTCTACTTATAAATCAAATGCTTACTCAATGCCACTAGTGGTAATAGTAGGCATGAACAACCATCATAAGACATATGTATTTGGATGTGCTGTTATTGACGTTGAAACGGTTCAAAGCTACACTTAGCTGTTACAAGTCTTCATGTATGCCATGCAAAATAAATAGCCTGCATCTATTGTAATAGATAGAGACAAGTCAAAGCATATCACAATTAACATAGTTTTTCTAGATGCTCGACATTAACTATGTTCATGGGATCTTAAAAGAAATGCGACATCACATGTCAATGATAAGGACTTTTTGAAAGAGTTCAAAAGATGTATGTTTCATATTGAGACAATTCATGATTTTGAGGATACATTGGTTGAAATGGTTGATTGCTTCAATCTTAGCAACAACCAATTGGAAAAACAAGATTTACAAAAAGAAGCACATGTGGGCAAATGCATATCTCCATGATCACTTTTGGGCCGAGCTTCTTAGCTCGCAACAATGCGAAGGAATGAATACCTACATAAAGGTTTTGCAGCTGTAGATTGACAGTACAAGCTCTATGAGTTACTCCAACACTTCGAACGTGCAATTTTAATCCTTAGACATATAGAGTTGATGGCTAACTATGATAATGTGAACACTCGTTTGATTCTTTAAAGCATATGAAGCTTCGAGCATCATGCTTTGTGCATTTACACGAAGAAGTCATTCAAACGAATAAGAACTCAAATTATAGAAGAGGCTATATTGATCATAACAGATACCAATCCAAATTTGACATTACAAATGACACTGTACCCATATGATTCTCCTATAAAGATAATGACTATTTCCTTCAATCGGTTAGAGAAATCAATTACATGTTTTTGCTTGTACTTTGAGACTGTAGGGTTCCCTTGTTCCGATGCATTTCATGTGGCAAAGGTGGAACTCATGTCAACAATCCCCAAAATTTGATATCACTTAGATGGACCAAGTAGGCAAGATCTTACATGACCAGGATGAAATGTTGAGTAATGCTAGAATATGGTAGATACATGAGGAAGTTTGGTATGGTGCACTTGTTTCAACCAATGTTGTCAGAACCGAACCAGGATTTGATCCGGACAGGCGGTTAGGTCTCCTATTTGTACGATTCCTGCATTCAAGTCGCATGTTACTAACTTTATTGTCTTTATAGGGTTTCCTAAGAGTTTATTGTTTCCCAACACATGTCATATCTTTATACTTAACAGATATTAAAATAACAGATATTTATGGATTGAGGCTAACCTATAACAAGCTATAGTCGTACTCTTCTCTATTGTCTAGGGCAGCAATTTCCACTCCTTCTTCAGTACCTCTTCACAAACCCATTGCCCTTCAAGGTTGTAGATTCTTTGCTGTGCATAGATGATGCCGAGTGACTTCTACTTCCATTCCTACTCCTTGTTGGAGCAAGTCTTTTGAAGATCCAATAGGTCAATCCGTTGTGGATTTCCTTTGAGGACATTCATTGGCAAAATGTCTAGTTTGTTTACACGAAACAAGTAGTAGAAGCTTTCTTTAGGCAATCTAGAATATTATGGCTGAGTCGCCACAGAAATAACATTTGTTCTGGAGGAGGGGGCATCTCTTTGGGCAGTGTGCTCCTTTGCATTTCCAACAAGTTACTACTGTCTTGGAAATATCCTTTTGTCCACTGAAATTTCCTTAAATTGGCTAATAGGTTTAAACCTCTTAGAAGGGAAATAGGAGCTTGTTCCTGATTGAAATTTCCATCCAAACACATGAACTTTATTCTCAGAAGTCCCAGCTTTCCTTTTCTTGCCCCTTCAACAATTATTGCTCTTTCAACTAGTTCCCTGAACGTGCGGATGTCAAACTCTTCTAACTTCATCCTTAAGTCTTCATCTAACCCATTCAGGAACACTTGACGTTTTAACTCTTTGCTATACTATAGGAATAGGATGGAGAATATTGTAGGAGTCGACTGAACTCCATCTCATATTGTTCTATGGATCTTCCTTTCTGAGACATGTGCAAGAAATCCGCACTATACCTCACTCTTAGACTTCTCGGGAAATAGTTTTCCAAAAACTCATTCCAAAACATATCCCAAGTGATAGGAGGTGACAACTCTCTACTCTTGGACTTCCACCAAATTCAAGCATTAAACCTTAACATATAGGTGCCATAGCTTAGTCGAAGATGATGAGGAACTTCATGAGCAGCAAAAGATCGTTCTATCCGTGCGAGCCAATCCTCAGCTTCGTCTGCTTTCCTGAAAGCCCCGTCAAAGTAACGGTTACTTTTGATGAAATTTAGGAGTGAAGTTCTGTATGGTTGGTGTGGTGGCGGAGGCGGCAAAGGTGCTGTATGTGATTGAGCATTAGGTGCTGCCGGTCCGTGTACAGATGCTTGAAGTGCCTGCTGGGATGGTGCTTGAGCTGGTGCTGGTGGTGGCATGTTCATCTGTTGTTGTTGAACTAACACATTAAGAAGCTGTGTTAATTGACCAAGAGTGGCTTGGAGATCGCCTTGTGGATTTGGGGCGGAGCCACAAGGGGCACTTCTGGTTGGTTAACTTCTCGGGTGGATTATTTAATGCCTGCCTTACTCTCAGTCGTCCTCTTCTAGGTCGGCTGTTTTAAATTTATTTACGTAAATACTAGATTATTAAGTCTTTTACACATTAAGTTACGGAAATTGTAGAAATTTTCAAAGAAATAAACATGTAAAGAGAAACATCATATATAAAATTAGGCAATTAAATCAAGAAATGAAATTTGTTGAAACCAAGTATTTCATTAAATTAAAAAGCATTCAGGGCAGAAACCCGTACATAAAGAAATCAAGGCTTGCAAAAGAAATTCAAAATACAAACAATTAAACACTTTTCCGAAAACATAACTTGAACTATACTAATCGATCCTATATCGTAAGTCGATTGTACAAAATTCTTGTTGGACATATGAGATTCTCAGGATCCTCCTTCGTTCCTTCTTCGGTCATCCTTCATGTGAGGGGTCATGTCATGGATTGAGGTTAGTAGTCCTTGGCCTTTTAGCTACGAATTGCTTCAAGTAGCTTCGGATTGTCATTCATTTTCCTTTATGGAGGGTCGATTCCTAGATGTGCTCGCTCTCCTTGATCGTACCCCATTTGCGGTGCATGCTCTCCATCGGATACTTCCATCACTTCATCCTCAATTAGGTCTCTTATTAGGGGAGTGTGAGATCTGTCATGCCCCAAAATAGGGCCTAGTATATTATCCTGTAGTCATCATACCACGTGTGCACCCTAATATGAGAACCGTCTTGCAAGTCATATATTATAAGACTCTAATTTTATAATTGTTACATGTAATGTAGTCATACCAATATATATATAAATTAAGATTCCGATTTTCCTTAGTTTGCCAGAACCGCAGAGAATTGGTATCCCCTACCAAAAATGAAATTGAGATCAACCTATAAAAACAAATTCTTGATCAATTAAACAATTTATCTAATTTATTCTTTGAGACCAATATAAACTATGAAACTATCTTTTGTAAGGTCTTTTGATGTAGCACTCTTCACCCATGGTTAACCCAATCCTAGCTAACGTTATACTTGCACAAAGGCTGTTTGGAGTGAGCAAAACCACACGCTCAGTGAGAGACCTGACCAGACCACAATCAAACAAAAGAAATCAGTTTACTTAGCAAACATATGTAATGCCACAATCAAGCATATGAACAAATACAAGCCTTGAGAATCCGGAGTCCAAACCAGGATGGAATTTACCCCTCTCATCAGGGTTAAGGAACCAGTAGTACATAGTCTATCCTGAAGAAGCCAAGCATATACAGGGAATCTACGATTTCTCGTATTAGGGTTATCAGTTTAATATGATAGCTTAACAAACCATCCCCTACATACCTTTAGCAACTCCCTAAGCATTAGTCATCCAAGCAATACCATAAGCGACGTCCTTCATTTACCACTTAGTTCTTATGGTACCAACAAACAAAGGTAACCTTGCGTATCTATTTTCCATATAGGCATACCAAGCGTTTATCAAGTCCCGGATGCCAACACGTAATAGACTACTATGCTTTTAAAATGCAATTTATGCAATATATGCGATGCATGCCATATCGTTTTATGGTACCAATAGTTTTAGTCAGGTTTAAGCGATCATACAATTACAAACAAACATCAACATGCTCCATACAATTGTATCATACAATGAAATTGTTGATTATAATAAGGTGTTTTGGCAATTCCACATACACCAAGCATGCAATTTACCCAAACCCACATGCAATTCAGTTTGATATGTTATTATCAATGCAACTAACTACAAGCATAAACAATATGATAAGGTCAAAGTCCCTCACCTGTGGTCCTCGCTATATTACTGTAATAACTATTGATCCGAGAACCGATTTATATTCCTATGGAATGAAACTATATTATATTATACGATTATTCCTATAGAGAAGTCTTTCTAAAATTAAGGTGCTAACTTAATCACCTAATTTTAAATTAAACTTAATTATTACGGTGTCTATTAATTTAATCAAATTCCTATGAATATCTAAATATTTATATTTGATAAAGTTTCTATTATTTTAAGACTTTTTAAGTTCTAACCTTTATAGTAAGAAATAATTATTTCTATTTATTTTCATTTTGCTTCTCTTGATCTTTACTTGTTATTTATATTTTATTTAAGAGATTTACCTTTCTTAAGTTCTACACTTTACATATAAGATTTTTGTTTATTAAATATTTGTCTCTCAATCATATAGTCTTTTATATTTAGTATTTTTATTTATTTAAGGGCACATTTTAGTATCTAAACCTTTTAAAAAAAATTGTTTTAATAAAGTCGTATTATTATGAGTTTGGATATATCAAATATGTACATTTACTGTGTTTAGCAAAATCTTAAATTTTTTTTAAATATTCTACGATATGGGTATACCATCTTTAATTTGATTATTTGTAGAATTTTATATTTATTTGATATCATTGCTTTTATATTGTTTTAGTTAGTGGATTATAGTAACTATTATTTATCTTCTATTGTTTAATTTCGTAGAGTTCTTCTTAGTGTATATCATATTTGTTTTGTAATTTCTATAGATCACATTGCTCGTAGATCAAGCTTTTAAAATTTTCCATTGTGTATATTTCCTTATATATAAAGATTATTTTATTAATTAGTCATAAAATAGTGGTAATACTAGTATCAAAGATAATGGTGATTATATTAGTTTTAATATTACTACTAAAGTAAAAATAATATTAATTACAAAAACAATTTAATAGTTTTAGTAACAAAATCAATAATACTAATATTGGTAATATCAATAGGCTTAATAATAATTTTAATATTACTACTAACAACATTATGATATTAGTAATAGATCAATAATAACGTAATACAAGTAATAATATTGCTTAAGAAAATAAACTTTAATGATGAAATAAATATCAAAATATTTATTCATTTATTTATTTATTCATTTTATATTAATATTCATTAATAACATAAGTTTCAAGTTATATTCTATATTTTTTAGCTAAAACATAAATTACGGAATATTTATTATCATATTCATTTATTTAGATTAAATTAAATTAATTTATCATTATTATTATTATTATATTATTATTATTATATATAGTTCTCGCCGAGGAGAACTTCATCCAGGGATGATACGTCCCCCTAATTTTGGGATATAAATTTTTTTTTACAAATAATATTATATATATTAGTAATTTCATAAATAAATTCGTAATTGACAAAAATATTAATTTTTAAAACTTTTTACATTACTAAAACATATACTTATTTCTATATCTTGTTTAGCTTATACTAATAAAACTAATATAAAAATTAATTAAAAATCATAATAATCCAAAATTAATAAATAATATATTATTAATTATTTTATCTAACTAAAATTATAAAATTATATTTTTCTAGATTTTTGATAATAACTAAAGTATTTACATATACATATACTTAAATAACTATATACTTGTAAAAATTTTCCAAAACTTATAAAAAAATAATTTTCACTTTAGAATAAAATAAATATATATTTTTAATAGATTTTCAACCAACCAGAATTAATAAAATTATTTTTAAATTAATTATTATTTTTTAATTTTCTGCAAATTCGTGTTACTATTCACGTGAACAGTATCAGGATACTATTCATCATCTCAACCTTGATTCAAGTCCGATTTTGCATCATTTTACACGTCCAAATCCATTCTAATTCATTCCTAAGCAGTTATACATGATATTTCTACACATATATCAACTCAAAACATCTAAATAACCCCATGATTCAAGAATTTCGAATTTGCATGGTGTATTAAGGTTTCGAATTTACCTTGGTTGGAGCTTTATGTAACCATTTCCTGGACTTTTCTTGGTGTTGGTTATGATCCTAATATCATCATAACATCATTTAGAACATTGTTTTTAATACAGTTTTTGATTTAAACGAATTAACGTACCGTAGTTTTTCTATCCTAAGCTTTAATGAAGCTTTAATGGAGTTTGTTTGTTTCTTGTTTTCAGTTCGTTTGGTGGCTAGGGAGTGGATTCGTTCTGGAAAATTTGAGAAAAAAGAGGATGGTTTGTTTTCCTCATTAAGGTCATTAAACGTATATATATAGAAGAGTGAAGGATGGAGTTGCGGCTGCATTTCTCCTTAATTTTCTCCGAATTTGATCTCATTTGGCTGTTATTTTTACTTCAATCAATGCTTTATTGAGTTGTCATTATTTGGTTGATCTTTTGGGTTGATTTAGTTGACAAAAGGATGCATTACTGATCCAAAAATCCGGCTCCTCTTCCTCGTAGCTTCCCTACCGAATTTCCACCGAAACTTATATGTATATATTAATTTATTATATTAGTTAGTTGATAATTATTTTAGGTTGAGGATATATATAAATAAAATATAAAGAGAAGATGAATTTATAACTAACAATGGTATAAAGAGGGGTAAAATATAAATTTGTGAAAAAAATCAATTTTGCGGTTTAAGTGATACATATATTAAATACTGATTTGGTAATATTTTTAGATGAGAAGTTTCATATTCACGTTATTAAATATTATGAATACTAAGGTATACATAGAATTTCTATTAAAGATTTGCATATATGTGTTGAATTTTCGCTTTTTGTTGGATCTTAACCACGTCCAGAGGAGTTCAATTCCAAAACCAACATAATACCTAATACGAAACAAACCAAAACAAAAAGAAAAAATGCAAGTGAGTTAGGATATATGGAAATAAAAAAACAAAAGAAGATGTTAAATTTATAACCAATAAATATGTAAGGAGTGGGGGAAAATATAAATTGGTGAAAAAAATTAATTTTGTGGATCTAAATAACACGTATGATAAATACTGATTTGATAATATTTTAGATATAAATTTACATATTAAAGATATTAATAAACTGAATTCGATAGTATACATAGAATCTTTAGTTTAATACTTTAACTTTTTTGTTTTTATACCTGCTATCGTAAATTATTTTATTGTTTAAAAGTTTTGTTGGTGGTAGTTTTGATAAATTAATAAATTATATTATCCTTAATTCGACTTATTAAAATTTATAAGATTTGAAATTATATATGAATTCATTTCTATTGATAAATTTATCTAGACTTTTTATTAGATTAGAAATTTAATTTTAATTTTATATTTGTTACTTAGTTTCTTTTCACTAATTATAAATTACTAGATAGACCAGAATTTTAGTTTTTATAGATTTAGAATTATTTAACTTAAAGAGATTAATATTCTCGAATATAAAACTTAGGTTCTTAAATATTAAATAGTTTTTTTATTCTTTATTTCGTTATAATGAACTTTTAAAGTCTTAGTGATAAAGATTTTTTATTCTAATTTGTTCATACCTAAAAATTAAATCGCGAAAAATTCGAGTGATTTATGATATTTTTATTATAGTTCATTTATGATTCCATTTTATTTATAATATTTATTAACCGGTTATGTAAAATCAAGAGGATTACAGATCGACTTCTATTTGGAATGTTCCCCTTTGGGTTGGCTTGACAGGCCATCCAAAAGCTTGACTTCACTGGTGGTTGGAAACATCCTCATCCCATCCATGATTTGCTGGCGCTCTCCGTCCGTTCCTTGTTTTATATCTTCCCCCCATTCGACATGTTCATGCATTTCTCCTTCCGATGATGGTTTGGAGGTGGTTCAACAGGGTGTGGCCACAAATTCTGAAAAACTCCGTACCAAAAGAAGCAAGACTCTCCATCTGCTCGTCCCTAGTTGGTGTGATCTGCAGTTCGTCGTGGGTATAATATATATATATATATAACGGCCTATGGAATTCCAAGTTCGAAAATTGGGAAAGACTAAGACTCCGTCGTTTCGGAAAATGAATGTAGCTTCTTGGAGCATAAGGTGTGGTAGTATGGCACATGAGCCTTCCATTCCATAATAACTTCCATGCAAGTCCAATTAGTGCGTTCTTATGGCATCATACCTTAACCCATCTATCACATGGTCCCACATAGATCACAGAGTCCTCTCCTCCACATGTTATGTAACTCCCGAGCATACCTAGGCTATCCAACTAGGGTAAATTCCTCACATAGGCTCCTCACTTTCAACCGTATCTACAAGAGTCTTGTCACTCCTCAAGTTCAAACGATGGGCTTTAGCTCTAACTTCACCAAGAGTAAGCTATAAAAGACAAGGAAGGTCAATAATTTTCTTTTGAAAATTCTAACTTATCTAACTTATCTATGTTTTTCTTATTTTAACCTATCTACCTTTTCTTTTCTAGATTCATTCCTATTACCTTTATTCCTTTAAACTTGTCGCTCTGATACCAACTTAAATTGTCACACCCCAAAGGGTACCCTAAATGTGGTAGCCCGACACATATAATATCAAAACTCAAGAATGACCACTTTAGTCACGCGAAAGTCTTAGTATTACATGTAAGGCGTCTAGCATGGTAATAGGAGACGCTTTTGAGAAGCATGGTCTAAGCAAGTAAAAATGAACATACAAGAATCCAAAAATAAAATAGATCATAATGTTAATGACCAAAGGTCTATTACATGATTTCATAGAGGCATACCCCCGTTAATCCCAAAGATCAAAATAGTCTTTTGATAAACTAAAATTGTAAATCCCCAAATTTTTGGAATCGGTTTAACTTAAAACCCTAAACCAGAAGTCAACCGGATTTCCAAAGTCAACAAAACCCTAGTTTACCGTAACCGTTTAAGTTCGGCATTGCCGTTTTCTTCGGCCCTAGAAAATGAAGTTGGAATAAGTAGCTCGAATAGTTCGTAATAGCTATAGGTTATATAAAAATATCAGTTTTGTGAATTTCGAGTGTCCTTTGAACCTGATTGGACACAGTTCTTGAAAAACGTGTCCGAACCCCGAAATAGTAAAAATACCGAATACACCATTAGACTCGTAAAAATAAAAGTTTTCAAAAATATCAATTTCGTAATTTTTTTGGTAGCTAAAAATAACAGATATAGCTATTATACCGTATTTTCTTACTATCGTACTTTCTAGTCATACTACTTCACATTACCTATTCATTACTCTATTTTTTTACTACACTATTATTCTATTTTTCTTACACCGACTCTCACACACTCCAAACCTATAACCTTTACTTTTTACCTTTCCCATAACTTTATTTCACATCTACCTTACATATTACATCTTTTATTTAACAAAAATAAAAAAATAAAATCTCTTTCCCCCTTACAAGTACATGGCCGCGCCCCCATGCCCATTTCTCCTCAATTTGTTTTATTTTTCTTTTATTTAATCATACAAAAATCCCTCCTCAATTTCCTATAAATACTCCCTCCTCTTTTACTTCTTTCACACATTCACTATCCCAAATTCTCTACAAAAACTCTCCCAAACTTCCTCTCTCAAAAACTCTGTCTCAAAATACCATCCCAAAACTCTCTCAAAATAATTTCACAACAACTCTACAAACAACTAAACCCATAACCATACCAAAGTCTTCTGAGGTAACCATCTTATATTTCTTTCTTCTTTTCATGTCATGTAACATGACCATAGTGTGAGTTTCCAAAAACTAAAAGTTATGGAAGCTACATTATGTTCATGTATTTGTTCTTGTTCATGAAAAATCTATTTATGTTCATGTTATTATTTTGTTCATATTATTGTTACTATGTCTAAATATTATTATCTATATATATACATACATATTCTTTAGAGCATATAAGCTCACTTGCAATTTATTTACCTTTATGCAATGCAATTTATTTATTTTTTTCCTTTGCAATTTATATTATTTTATTAATTCCTTGTTATTTTAAGACTAGTCTCTAGTCTTAAACTTGTCCTCATCAAGTCAAAATAAGTTTTTCTTTCTTTCATTTTATTTTATTTTGGGACTAGTTTACTTCTTAGTCCCGGGAGCCTTGAAAAAGCTAAGACTCAATACTTGACTTTATTACTTATGTTATTTTACTTGCTATTATTTTCTCATAATTCATGTTCATTTAAAATGTTGTCCAAAGTTTCAAGTTCTAAAAATAATTGATAAAAAGGAGATTTTGACACTTAGAAATGAGTTTATGTAAAGTAGAAAATCTATGGTTTGAAAACAAAAATAAAGTTATCTCTTTTCAAGTTACAAGAAGAAACCACTAAGATTTTAGAAACTACTTTTACTATAAAAGTTTCTTAAGTCACATATTGTTCCACTTTGTTTTTATAAAAGAAAATAAATTTTTATGCATGGATGATTTCTATGAAAAACATAAAACATGAGGAAAGAATGAGAATTTTTCAAATAAAGATTTTTGCAAACAAATAGACGAAGGAATTTGTACAAGAAAAATAAATAGGAAGAATAGTGTATTTTCTAAAAACTTCAAATTAGTATTAGTATAGAAAACTTAGAAGGTAAGAAAATTTACTTTCAAAAAGTTACTTGGAAATATATATATATATATATATATGTCAACCTAAAACATCTTTGAAAACAAAGGGAAACAAATATTCATTCCAAGAAAGTTACAAAAATAAATTCTTGTAAACTATGCTTTCTAAAACTTCAAACCATATTGTTTTACTCAGAAAATATAATTGGACAACAAAACACTTGAGCATGCTTAAATATGAGTTATATAGTTATAAAAAGAGAATTTTTCAACTATATAGATAACTAAGTATTTATAAACAAATTTTGAATTATTAAACCAAAGTTATTTTTGCATTGGAAAATCCATGGTGAATTTTGTCGCCACTGTTTCGGAGCCTATATGACCTTGTTTGTTAAAAATAATTTTGGAAACGGGTAGATCTTTTCGAGTAGGTAGAAATTGGTATATTATATACGCGATTCCGAGTTCAAATGACCAAGCTATAGCCATTTTAAGTTGGAAAATTCTTTACACGAAATTGAACGTTTTTTGACATTGTTTTGTCAAAATTCAAGAAAATCATCAAGAAATACTCATTGTGGGTATTTTCTTTGGCTAGGTGACCCCGAGGAATAATTCCTTTATCCCGAAGATTATTACGATTAAGTGAAGTGTGTGAACGACTCACCCACATAGAGGAATAGTCGACATGGCATCGTGAGTTTATTTCCGTTAAATGCTATACTTGTTGTGCTTGTAAATTAGTCGCATTAGAGTTAGGAAAAGAAAATGGATATGTATGTTAATTAATTTGAAAGAATCCTAAGAATATCGAAGCGGAATTGATTTAAAATGCTTGTTGTAGTATAAAATTGCTTTGTATGAAATGCCTTGATCACCTTAAACTTGATAATAATAATGTTATGACGTTATAAATAAATGGATTCATGCATACCACGAAGTGAGTCATATTGCATTTTGGGTTATTATCCTTGGGTGAGAAGGATAGTAAGTTCATGTCGAAAGCAACACTTGGCGGAAGATCCGAAAGCAATTGCTTGGCGACTTAAGGGAAATGCTTGGCGGAAAATCCAAAAGCAGGTCATTTCAAGTAGATTCGAATGCTTGGATGAGTGCTCGCAAGCATGAAAATCTTTTAATTAAAACTACTTGATTTGAGGATATGTATCACCAAAACCCCGAATGGAGGGTGCAATCCATTCAACATATAGTTCCCGAAAAACTATATGCCTTGTTTACCCACGTGTATGTTGCATCCCATTTGATTGCTCAATTAACTTGCTGAATCAATGTTACAAGAAGTTATTTAAGGAAGTAATTCTCACTAAGCTTGTTAGCTTATACCCCCATAGATATCTTTTGCAGTTTCCCTAATTATGGTTAAGGCCACGTGGACCCTACGGGCAGGTAATTTCTTTTAGATAAAGGAATTCTAAGATGAAGTTTAGTATTAGAGATAATGTACAAATATCTTGTAATAGAATAGTGATCTTGGGAAATGTCCCTAAGTTTGTAAAACCATTGCTATGAATAAAAGTTTATTATGAATCCTCTTTTCTTAATATGTTTTTATATCTCCTTAAGCTTCATAATTTCATATATGGCCCTCTAAAGTTATGAAAGTACAACTTACACTTAATATAAAAGCTTTTGGGAATGGCTAAGGTTGTCATACTTAAGCTTTAATATTGAGTGTGGTAGACTATCACGTTTAGAGTACCCTTTGGGGCATGACAGTTTAATTATTCCTATTTTATGAATGCCAAAATGAACTTTTATTGATCATTTTATTGATAAATATTATGAATTTGACACTTAAAAATATTAATTTATGCTTTCAGGCCTTTAAAGGAGTTATTTTATAAAAAGAAAGCAAAACGGGTCAAAAATGCAAAGTTTGGACCAAAAAGTGGTTAACACAATAGAGACAAGCCATGTCTATCAACCATGTCAAGGAAAAGAAGAATCGAGTCCTAAATCTCAAGTTTTGGAAGGACAAGCTCAGTGACATGACTTGTCACAAAGCATGTCGAAAATGGAAATTTCATCTTTCAAAGACAAGACCATGACCTGACTTGTCGCTGGGCATGTCATTTGAAGATTGAAAATAGCAAGTTACACGACTTTTGGACATGCCGTGTCCCAAGTCGTGTCAGTGAAGAAAAGAAGTTCACAGCAAAGGACACGACTCTGGGATAAGCCGTGTCCCCAGTTGTGCCGATTTCCACAGAGAAGAAAATTGCTAGACATGCTAAAGTGACACGACTTGTCCCCAAACACGTCAATTTGACAGTGAGTTGCTTTTTGAGAAACGGCTTATTGAATAATAACCCCAAATTTATTAAAATAACGTTCATTGGGCATTAAAAGGGGTGTTACTTTGGAAAGCCAAAAGACCTGTAACTCCCGTAACTTCCCATTTCCTCCATAATGAGCATTCAATTTCATTTATGTGAAATCCATTATAAATTGAAAATGGAGGAAGAATCAAGAGGAAAAGAAAGGAAAAGAGCAATTATAAAAATCATACTCTAGTTCTTCAAAATTCCAACAACAAGTCAAGATTATCACGGATTGAAGGTCCGAAATTTTTGAGCTTTATTCTTTTCGAGTGGTATCATGATTTCAATTTTCTGTTTTGAATTTCATGTATTATCATTAGACACTATGGAACAGTGAAATTGCAGATCTGGGTTTTGTTGAACTCTATGTTTGTCATGCGATGAGGCTTTGAGCTTAATGAAAGATTGAAATTCTTTTTTCAATTGCATGCTTTCAACCATTTCTTAAGTTTGTATGCCCGGAAATATAGATTTATGAATGATTTCATTTAAGTTAATTAAAAGATTTCTTTTATGATTTGATCTATGCAATTGAAGAGATTTGTTTGTAATTCTAGACATAGAATGGCAAGAATCTTCTATTATGAAAATGAAAATGAGTTCATGTTATTAATGCAAATTTGGGTTGCTATTAATTGAGGAGACATCCTAATTGATTAACCTAGGTTTAGACAAATTGTTAGATTCGAAAGAATTGACATTTTGCTCAAGGAACTCTATAGTTTTAGAGCTAAATCTTAAATATCTAGTATGAGTTGCCAAGGATTCACATGATAAATTGGAGGTAAGACAAAACCTGGATCATTTGCTCTTATTGAGTCTTGCTTGTAAGCTTTGGAAAATTTCAGTAAATAATTCCAAAATAAACATCGAAGATAAACTCTAAAAATGATTCTAAATTAAAACCGAACTTCGACTAACCTTAAATCACGAATGAATCCAGAAATTCTTAATCTTGAGAAAATGAGAATCCTTAAAAATAATATAAGAACTCAACAGTCTTCAAATCCAAAACCGCTACGTATGAAAAATTATATATTGAACTCGGACTTATAAAATCGGGTAATATAGAACCCAAAAATAAATTATTAAAAAGTAAATAATGATTAACTTTCGGAAATAAAACCCAATTCAATAATTCCGAAAACATTAAGAGATATTAAATACTTAAAAAATAAAATTAAAAATAAATTTCTTAAATTAAATATGTTGTATAAACATAAAATATCAGTTTCCAAATTGGCAAAGATCTAAATCGAAAAATCACCCGGGAACCCCAAGTGGAATATAGTAGTTTTAGTTCGGCAATCTTGCGCTCTTTGCCCTAGAGGCTGAGGTGTAGTTTAAGTGTGCTGAGTAGCTTGTAGTAATATAAGATCGCTTAAAAATATCAGATTGATAAATTTTTAACCTATTTCGAACCCATTGGGATACAAACTTTGAAAAGCGTGTCCCGGGGCTCAAGATATAAAAAATATACGATTAATACTGTTAGACTCGTATTTTCTTAAGGATTTCAAAAATATCAGTTTTATAATTTTTTGATAACTAGAAATATTTGATTTTGTGATTATATCTGTATTTCATTACTATCGGTAATTAACTAGTCTTTTAGTACTATTCATTACTGTTCATTACACAATTTTATTATTTTTATAAACCCTTATATTTTTAGATAAATATTTTACATATCATAGAAAATTCCATTTTTTCAAAATTTAGTTCGTTTCGGGTTTTTACGGGATCGGTTTCTATTTAAGACCTGATATTAAAAATAAAATAAATTAATTTAATAATTGAAAGATATTTGAAAAATATTTTTATTTTCATAAAATAATTTTTTAGAATTTTTCCAATTATAAATAGCTCATATTCGCGTATTTTGATCATACCGGTAACTTATTTGATAATTCACTAAAATAAATAAATAAATTATCTTATTTTAATTATGAAAAATCTGCTACAAATATTTGGAATACATTTTCTATATTTTTCTTATTTTTATTTTATTTGTTATGAAAGTACTCTTATAAACCCCTACCTTTTGTACACTTTTCATACATCACTTCTTTTTCACTTCAATCTTTCTATACTTTATTATCACTTCATGGCAGAAATTTTTGAATCCTTTTTGGCTGCCTTTTATCCTTTGAAACTCTCCAAAATTGATTAAAATAAATCTCTTTCAACCCTTCTTAAGAAGCTATACATATCGTTAATTACACATTACAATTTCAAGTTAAAAACCAACCAAAATTCTCCTTCTTCTCTCTTCTCTATTTCACGTCATCAGCCTAGTGGAAATATTGGCTACCTAATTTCTTTTTTTTTTTTTATCTTCATTTAAGTGTATTAAAGCTCTTCTATCTTCTCTCTTATTCACACATTAAACATTTACCATTTCTTACACTTTTTCTTCTATTTTTCCTCTCTTTTTCTCTTCTTTTGCTCTTGTTCTTGCAAGAACACTTGCTGCCCTTATTTTATATTTGAGCTCCCACACTTATTTCTTCAAGATCCTTTAATAAAACTCTTGTCCAAAGCTTTCATAGTTGATGTAGGTAAAGTGTAATGAGAGTTTCATGCATCAAATGACCTTCCATAAGCTTAAAAGCTGAGGATGATGATATCAAAATGAAACACTCCTCTTATCCATGATTATTCTCTTGTATTATTATTATTATTATTATTATTATTTTCTTGCTAAAAATAGTTATATTTTGTAGATCTAATTTTTTTTTGTAGCTTTGATTTTGTTTATGTTTTAGATTTTGTTATTTGAGTTATTTTACTATTATTTTCTTTTATTTTCAAGTTATGTTGTTATTGCTAATGATTTGTGCATATATTCATCATTCACATAACTATCATAGTGTTCATGTATTTATAACTAGTATGGTAAACTAGATTTAGCTGTTTTAAGTTCATACATGCATTACACTTTTGTTTTATGTTCTTAAATAACTTGTAATAGCTGGATGGTAGTAGGAAAGTATTAGAAAGCTCAAGATCTATTTTAGTTTCAACAAAAATCATTTTTGAAAATTCGGATAAAAAGGGAACCATATTTAGAAAAGCTATTTTCAACTTCAAATGTGTATTTTTCATTTAAAATGAAGAGCTTAGGGAATAGATATCATAAATGAATGATCTTGATGAGTAAAGTTTAGATCTATGAGTTTATGGTTTGCTACCATGGATTTCTTTTACATTTATGTTCATAGAAAGTGTAGATCTTGGTTTTGAACTCAAATAAAAATGGTGAAATTCGTATCTAGCCAGACCCACATTTAAAAACCACTTTCCAAGTGTCAAAATGAAATTTTTACTTGAAATAATGAAGGCTTAATGGGTATATATCATCAAGACTTCATTTTATATGGTTCAAAGGTGATTTTCAAAGATTATTTTTCAAAAAAAAATTTTATTTTCGGATTTAGGCCAAGGCCTAGTTTAAAAACATGTTTTCCAACTAAAAAATGAAGTTTTTATTCAATATACGGAAGGCTCCTAAGATAGGTTATGTAAAGGATGAATTTTCATGAGAATAGATAGGTTTTATCAAAGATATGTCCAAAAATAAATTTTATAAATTCGGATCTCAACCAAGACCAATTTTGAAAACCCATTTTTCAACACCAAAATGAAGGATTTGTTTAAAAAATGAAAGGCTTATGGAATAGGCATCAATGGAGATGTTTTTGATAAGTAAATCGTAGATCTACTAATAGAGATTCTCAAAATAGGAAGAGATTACAAAATATATACATTTGGGTTTTATCCTAACTTTGTGAAATTCGGATGGTTTCAAGACCATGCCTTAAAAACCCTTTTGTCAACTCCAAAACATGTGTTTATATGTGAAAAATGAAGAGTATAGGTTAGATATCATCAAGTAATGATTTTATAAGTTAAGATGGAATTTGCTAGAAAAAACATGTAGAACAAGGAGTAGAATAAAATAAGAAAATTTGAGTTGTATGTCATTTTAAGAAATTCGTAATAATGGAGTAATGGTATGAAAACCTTATTTTTCAAACTCAAAATGAAGGTTTTATTAGAGAAATGAAGTCCTTAGTGACTAGGTATGGTTGAGCCTTAATTTCTTAAATATCAAATGAGTTTACTTAAAGAAATCATCACAAAA
Organism: Combretum micranthum; assembly: GCA_024138025.1. Classification (NCBI taxonomy): domain Eukaryota; kingdom Viridiplantae; phylum Streptophyta; class Magnoliopsida; order Myrtales; family Combretaceae; genus Combretum; species Combretum micranthum. The sequence continues at coordinate 841,398 of JAMXBD010000207.1, read as the reverse complement.
GAACCTTTACAAAATTCGGATTTTGGGATGAACCATATTTAAAAACATGTCTACAAGGTATAAAGGAAATTTTTATTGAAAAACAAAGGCATTAAGGAATATATATAATAAAAGCTTAATTTTAACAAGAATAAATATATTTTATCAAGGAATTCCTACATAGGACGAGAATTACGAATTTGATAGTTTGTATGAGATAGTTTGGATTAGTTAAGTGATGAAATACTTATTAGGGTATTTCTTCCTTTTTAGGTGAACCCGAAATCGACGATTCCCTACCATCGGATTTCTTTTACTAAGAGACCGGTAATCCAATGGTCGAGTGAGTTTTCCTCTTATTTTGTTACCTTGCTTGTGTTTATAGCTAGTTGCATTAGAATTAGGAAAAGGTAAAATGGTGATGAGTTTGATATAATCTTGGTTGAATGAATGATAAGTATATCAAGGTGAGAGTTTTTGTAAAATCATTGTATGAGCTAGCATATACTTGAATTGTCTGGAAATTCTCTATGATCGCTCTTAACCTACATAATTAACACATGCCACGTGATGTGTTGTATTAGTATTGAATTTTAAAGCATATTTCTAGCAAGCGTACTGGGCCTTTATTGTAATATAGCAATGAGTAAAGTGTCGATCCACGGAGATTTACTAATTACTACAAAATTATCAACTAATACTAATATCTAGGCAAATGATCTTTAAAAAGATTAAACTAACTTTATCTAATTAATTATCTATATGAATGCAATGAGCTTTTAAGAGTAGGGATATGGTGGAAAAATGTGGGAAGGAGTAGAATCCACTTTAAACTATTGCCAATCAACTTGAAGTCATGTTATAATGATAATTAGATTCATGAATATTCATAAGAAATTGTCAAGATTGAAAAACAGAGTTTAAAAACCTTTTAAACCACAAACAATTCAACTTCCACTAAAAAAATTATTAGTGGAATCAAAAATTACAATTATAAATCTTCCGATTCTATAATTGTTTATACTTTATATTAACATCTCCTAATTCCTTAGTGAGAAATCAACATAAAACATTGCATTAATATTCATGGACAATTTCTAAACTAGATTAAACTACGCCGCTTCCGCAATTGCAATTTAATCTAATTTATGAATTCATATGAACCCTAATTTCCCTTCCGAGTTATTAGAATTCTTACACACCAAAATATGATGAATAATCAGAATTCAATATGAATGTTCATGATTCTACTATCTTATGACATGGATTCAAAAATCATTTTAGCATGTTTAAAGCTTCATCAACTTCCCACACAAAAAGAATTTAGCTATCATGGATGATGATTCAATAATCAAATAAGAAATTGCAAATGATTTCATTATGATCAAAATATTCAGATATATGAATTGCATAAAAGAAATAAGATAAGATATCACCAATTCAAAATATCAAAAACTTCACTCTGCAACTTCTTGATAACTTCAAATTCTCTTCAAAAATCTCTATGAAATGCCTAGTTCTAAGTATTCTAAAGCTACTTGGATTGTGGAATGGATAATTGGATGATTCTAAAAGTGAGGAGAAGACCCTCTATTTATAGGAAAAATTTCATGCAAAACATTAAATGAACTTTGCTGTTCACATTGTACGCCGGCGTTATGGATCTACGCCGGCCGCTTACAGGCGGCGTATCTTGAATTATCTTTGCGCAGGCGTGCACTGGCAGCCTTCAATATCAGTTACACATGTAGGCCGCTTCTACGCCGACGGCTTAGATATAGATCTAGCTGGCGTATATGGTCAGAAATGAAGCGTTGAGCTGAATTATAACAAACGCCGTCCCAAAGCCGGCGTAGACACTCCAACAGATTTGTCTCTTCAATTTCCTTCAAACGTTGGACATCTTCACGTAAACCCCTGAATATTTAATAATTCTCAAAAATAATTTATAAAAGTTTAAGTATCAAAATTAAATCCCAAAAATCGACTCAAGATAAAACCAAATTCTAGACTGAGTCAAACACCGGAAACGAAACCCTAAAACTCGAACCAAGTTAAAACTTAATTCCAAATAAGAACAAAAACGAGTTTTCTCAATCTTGAGAAAACGAGAACCCTTGAAACGAAATATAAAGTCCAATTACCGATATAATCAACGTCCGTACATCAATTAAATCACCTAACCGTTTTCTAACACGCAAATCAAGACAATATATCCAAATATCGATCAACAGCAAAATCTTAAAACCTTCGATAAATTTCAGGAATCACAAAATCCAAATTCCTCACCAAAAGTCAAACTGAGTCAACTCATAACCCTAGACTTGGTTAAACGATCCGAGAACTAAAACTTATTAAATAATCACAAATAAAATAAAATAAAACATAAATTTCGAAATGGTCAAAACTCAAAGAATTATACATATTACGAATATCTCGACAGAATCGGAAATCAAAACGGAACCCTAAAAGTCAACAAGCCTACAACGAACCCTAGTGTTTAAGATCCGGCAATCCCGCGTTTTCAAACCCTAGCAAACGAAATTAAGTTAATGGCTAGAATAGTTCGTAATAACGTAGGGTAACATAAAAATATCAGATTCGCGAATTTCGAGTGACCTTCGGACCCAAACTGGACCGGTTCTCGAAAAGCGTGTCCCGGAGCTCGGAATATTAAAAATATTCCGTTTATTATACAATAGACTCGTAAAAATATAAGGATTCCCGAAATATCAGTTTTAGAATTTTTCGGTAGCTAAAAATTACAGATATCGCATTATTACGCGTTATTTTTATTACTACCGATACTTTAATTGTCTAGTCTACTATTCATAGTACTTTTCTACTATTCATTACTATTCACTCTCTCTACTTTATATCTAATCACTCTTACAAATGACACAATTCATATATTCACTTTTTCTTTTCCCATAAAAAAATCTACTCATACCTTTCTTACAAAATATCACTTCTCTTACACAAAAATTAATCATAATTGTACTTTTCTCTCTCCCCTTCATGTTGCCATCCAATCTACTCTCTCTCTTCCCTCTCTTTTTTATTTTCTTTTCAATTATTTAAATCACTCTTAATTCCTCTCCTCTTTTCCTATAAATACCACCTCTCCCCTTCTCATTTCTTCACACCATTCCAAGCAAAGAAATTATGCCAAAATCCTCTCCAAAAAACTCCTCTCTATAATCTTACAAGAACTTTCTTCTTGTAAAGAGAAAACACTCTTCTTCCATTACTAAAGAAAGTTTCTTTTCAAAGCATCACTACTTACCACTACCAAAAGCCTTCAAGCAATCCTTCTTTTTTCTTTACCCATTTAGATAATGAAGAACTCATACTCTATTCTTTTTATGTCAAGTAACCTTATACGGTTTTGATGTTGTTTCTTAGATTGAAAAACTAAAGAAAACCACATTAAGATCATGTTTGGTTCTGTTCATGGAACTACTTTCATATATATATATATATATATACTTTGTCATTTATTACTTGTTTATATTTTGATCTTGCTTTATATAAATACTATGTTATATTATATATATTTTTAGAGCATATAAGCTCATTTGTTATTTATTTATTTTCAAGTTATGCAATTTATTTATTTTATGTTGATATTAAGACTAGTCTTTCTAGTCTCTTAGACTTGTCCATATCAAGTCAAAACAATCTTTTATTTATTTTCTTTAATCTTTTGGGACTAGTCCATTCTTAGTCCCGGGATGCCTTGATAAAGCTAAGCTCCAATACTTGATCGAGATCCTTGATGAAGCTAAGGTTCCCAATGCTTGATATTTTATTTTCTTGCTCATTAATTATTTTTAGTATTTTCTTATGTTCTTATTATTTTATATGCTCATGATACTTGCATTTACGTAATGTTAATGTCTCAATTAATCAAAAAATAGAATTTTTTTTAAATGAACTCAAAGCTAAGTTTTCAAACATATGATTTATCGCAAAAACATGAAGTTATTATCAACAACCTAGAAATAGAATAATACAAGTTTTCTTAAATAACAAAGATAGTTTTACCAAGAAAACATAAATAAATTTTCCTTGTATTTTTATGGTAATCTAAGTTTTTAGAAAAATAAATCGTTAATATCGAAAGTTTAAGACTTAAACTCTTTTCTAAACTAAGGAACAAACTAATTTTCAAAGTTAAGACAAAAAATCAACTCATCAAGTTATGAACCCCACTTAGAAAAATAATGATTTTCAAATTTCTAAAAAGGAACTAATTTTCAAAGGAATATAAATGAGGTAAGATTTATAATAATGGATTTTATAAAAATGATTTTTTTCAAAAGAAATGAAAGAACAAGTTTTGGAAAGCAAAAGTTTATATTTTAGAAATGAATATAAGAAGACAAAATTCATTTTCTAAAACCATCCTAAATACAAAATTATAAAAAGGTTTTGAACGACCCAATATACTTTTGATAAAAATAGATCTTTTAGCACTAGAAGAGAAATTTATGAAAAACTAAGGTTATAAGGAAAATTTACTTGTTTTGGAAAAAGGAAATGAAGAAAATAAAATAAGAATATACTTATTTATAACAACCAAGTAAAAATTAAAGTTTCTTTAAATACTTGAAAAGAAAATTTCAAAGTTAAAGATTAAATGAATTGTCTTATGAAATAAATTGTTGAGGCACTACCATTGGGATTTTTGCATATAAAGTGAGCATACCTATATATTCAAAAGTGTTTATCAAATATATATTTATATTGTTACAAAGGATTTCTTTGAAATGGATTGATTTAGAAAATGGATTTTGCAGAAGTTTAGAAAATTCGTTTTAAATCTGTACCTGACGTTTTCGAAACCCAAATGACATTTTATGACCAAGATAAGTTTAGAAATAGATAGAACTTTTCGAATAGATAGAAAACGGTATATCATATGCGAAATTCCGAGTTAAAATGAGCAAGTTATGGCCATTTTAAGTTGTAATTTCTCCTTATACGATTTTACTGCGATTTTAAGAAAAATTTAGAATGTCCAAGAATAGAAATTCCATGAAAGACTTATCCCGGGTATTTCTTTTGTCTAGGTGACGAAGGATACGAGAATACCCTACCCGATGATTTCTACGACTAAGAAGATAGCAAAATGGACGAGTGAGTTATTCCCCCTAAATTCGTTACTTTGCTTGTGCTTGTAAAATAGTAGCATTAGTATATTAGGAAAAGATAAAAATGGATATATATTTGGGGAATTCAGGATTATATATATGATTCTATGTTTATGCGTGAATTGAGAATTAAGAATATCGCAACTTCGATCTGCTTGTTTAAATAATTTTGTTTACTTACTTGTATGATTGTTTATTGTTGCTAAATTGATTGATCGCCCTAATAAATCTTAATAAGGTTTGAACTAAGAACAATAAAACGTTCACGCATAGCATCCATCGAGTCACATCTATTTCGGAAGGCTGCTACTCCTACGCGTAGAGTTGGATTGGCTGTGATTGTGCGGTGCCACTGGCCATGTTCCTTCCTGGAGAGTCCAAATCGCTCGGGGAAAGCGACTCTAGGTTCGGAGCCGAGCCAACCGAACGCTGTGGGTGAGGTCCTGGGGACTAGCAGTAGAGGGTCGAGGACCTTCAACCCCGATTCCCTAACCTTTGATACGGAGGGGTAAATCCGTTCTATATATGGTTTCCGGATAACTATATATATATTCGCGTAATCATGTGATTGTTGCATTGTGTACATAGCATATGTGTGATTAAATAAATAAACTTGTTTGAAAATATGGTGCGAATGAAAAGGAATATCTCACTAAGCTAGTTGTAGCTTATACCCCTATAGATTTTGTTGAAACAGGTGTATTCGTGGATTAAGTTTGAGGATCATGACATTAAGGAAGTCATGGACGGATAATTAAGGATATGGAATCATACGATGAAGAAATTTTGTAAGGTTCTTTATATTTGCTAACCTATATGATTAGAGACGTACAATTATTTGAAGCTAATAGAAGAATATTCCTTAAGAATTGAATTGTGATATGCTTATGTTTTACATTAAGTATTCTCCTTGCCTTGTTACTTATTTATTATCAATGTAAATTGCGCTACTCCGATGCGTCCCTTGGTTGTGATGTACGCCTTGTACATGATATGGAAGCCTTTGCGTGACTAAGGTAGTCATTCTTAGGCTTTAGTATTATGTACGGTGGACTGCCACGTTTAGGGTACCTCTCGGGGCGTGACAGTTTAAGTTGGTATCAGAGCAACAAGGTTTTGGGAATTAAGAAACATGATATTATAAGTATAGAGTGGTAGGACTTGATCTTATGTTTAAGAATCTTTATGTCTAAGATAGAACTTTACCTTGGAGAATATTAGAAGAAGGCAGGAAATACTTATACAAGAATCGGAGGATATTTAGAAAGATATGAAATGGAAGTATCACATGAAAGGGATTTACCCTAAGATGTTGACCCAAGATTGGGAAAGATAGAAATGACTTGGAGATAGAACATAGCAGAACAATATGGAGAAAACATGAAGAAGACTTAGAGTTTAGGTATAGAATGTATATAGTAAGCTTACCTTAGCAAGGCCAATGAGCCTTAATGTATAGTAACCCTATTCAAGACCAATTAAGGGCAAGATAAGTTTAATACCTCTTTATAGGTAAGACCCTTAGGTAAGTAACATTAAGTACCTATGTTAACCTTTAATCAGACAAATAAAAGCCTATAAAGCTTCTCTTTCCTTTAAAAACAAATAACTTGTGCGTAAAACTCGTATTAAAAGAAATATCTAATACGACCGCTTCGTTTGGTTCTAGGAAGCTACCCGAGGAAGTTATGCCACAATCAAGCATCCCTCTCGAGGAACAACAAGAACAAGGAGCACCCCCACCACAAGATCTAACCCAAGAACTCTTGACCACCATAAGACGTTTAGAAGAGACGATAAGAGCATACATACAACAAACACCCACAACCTCTGCGACCACTCCGGTTATAAGACCCCAACTCGGAGCAAACCTAGCATCGCAAGTGCCTTCCTTCATAGCCAATCAAGAACCCCAAGCTAAGAAGTATAAACAACTCCAACCTCTTAAGGACTTCGTAACCCCTAAGGTCAGATGTTGGAAGTGTAAAGGAAGACATTTCCCCAAAAGTTGCCCACAATTGCGACACAAGTGTTACTTCTGTGGAAATGAAGACCACAAAATTCTTAATTATCCTAAGAAGAATGGTACTATCTATTCTGGTCATGCAAAGAGAAAACACAGTGCCAACAATTACCCAACAACAATAAGACAATGCTACGTATGCAGTCGTCTCATCTGTAGGACCAAGAATTACCCTACAAATGCCAAGGAAGTATGCTACATGTGCAAGGTGTGGTATCTCTATGTACGTGAAGATTTAAAGACGCAAGGTTTATGGGACGACCCCATCTCAGTCCCCGAAAGAGATGACCCATCCAAGAAAGAATGTGAGACTTCGTCTAGAGATCCTACCACCAAATCTCACCACAAAGGAAAAGAAAAAGTTACTGATAATGAAGACGAAGGATCAAGTAGTCAAGGAAATATTCCTACCCTGTGAAGAGCAATCCGAATCGAGAACGAACGCTAAACCTTCCGTAAAAGCTTTAATATACCGATAGGAGAAATGCTTTTGTAAAAAGGATTAAACAAAGATGTATATGTTGTCTATGTAATGATTTGAAATTATTATGTTTTGCATCCTTTCTTTGAACTTTTGTAAAGGAAGTATTTAAGTCTTCCTTCTGTTTCCATGTATTTGATTTAATAATATGAATTTCCTTTTCATTATTATGATTTCAGACAATTTTCAATATTTCTTATATGTATTTGCTCATTCCCGTACTCAATTGCTATTTGCTTGTCTCTTGACCGATTTTTTTTTTTTTTTTCGAAAAATGTCTAAGACTTAATAAAGTTTAAGAATCTCACGCTAGCTTAATAAAACCTGTAGAACAAATAGGAGACGTACTCGTGCACAATGCAACCAAGAAATACCCCCTGTAGAACCTGAGAACCCGGAGGAACCTCAACAACCAAACCAACCACAAATGGATCAAGCCAACATCGAACAACTTGCCAACCTCATAAGGAATTTCGCACAACAAGCCCATGCTATGCCTACACCAGTACCTGCACAAGAAGCGGCATCCGAAGATTCAACACCACCGATTGAAATAGCACCAGCTGAGCCATCATTACCAAAACCTTATCAAAATATGTTGCCAGAGTTCATTAAGTGCAATCAATATTTTGATGGAGCTTTTGGAAAACCGATGAAGCAGATGATTGGTTAGCACAAATAGAACATCTTTTAATGCTTTTGAAGTACCACAATACCTTCAGATTTCATATGGAACTTTTATGCTAAGGTTCAATGCAAGAATATGGTGGGAATCCAAAAGTAGAGAGCTACTACCACCAATCAAATGGGAGACATTTAGGCATGAATTCTTGGAGAACTTTTTTCCTGGAAGCTTGAGGATCCAATATAGTGTAGATTTCTTAAGTATTTCTCAAGGAGGTCGTAGTCTTGAACAATATGAAACAGAGTTCAGTAAACTGTTACAATATGCCCCTGAATCATATAAGGATAGCGAGGAACTAAAAAGGCAAGTCTTCTTAGGAGGATTGGATGAAGACCTTCGTATCAAGTTGATAGAATTTGACATCAAAGATTCCGAGAACTAGTAGAAAGAGCACGAATTGTGGATGGTGCTAAGAAAAGGAGAAGGACGGAAGGAAATGTCATGATAATTGAGGAGGAATCTATAAGTGAACCTAGCCTAAGCCTCAAAGTCAATGAGCTCGAAACATTGGTCAGCCCGAGTAGAAAGAAGGATAAAAAGAAACCGGATACCTAATGTTGGAAATGCAAAAAGGGACATCAACCAAGGCAGTGTCCTAAGTTACAACACAAGTGTTACTACTGCGGGAGTCCGAATCACAAAGTCATGAGATGTCCAAAGAAAACCTTTGCCACCTGCCTGATCTGTAAGGAGCCAGGACATATTGCCAAGAAGTGTCTAAGAAGAAAATATGGAAGGGAGATACTCGGCGATACCCCCACAAGAAATACGTGTGTACAACCTACAAGGACAATGGATTTGCGAGGAAGCCAACCAAGAGTTAGAATTCGTTGTTTTAGAAGGAGACGATAGTCACGAATGCGAATAGATATTAGGTTACCCTTAGACAATAAATTTCTTGTTGTACCGCTTGGACCAAAGAAACAGTTTGCTAGTAATGACCATAGATTATGTAATTGTCACCTTTTTCCTTAATACAGATGGAATAAAAATATGATTGTCGAAAATTTTGTACGTACCAAAAGAAGAAAGCAAATCAATTGCCATTTACCTTGAACACACAAAAAAATAAAGTACATCAAAAGCATAACTATTACCGCCTAAAAGCTAGAATCGGTGATGATAAGATCCCAACAAGTAAACTCCAAATTTTTCATCTTGACCTCAAACCTTGTCAAGATGACCACGTAAAGAAAAAACAACGATATGGAATAAGTGTAAACATTGCTTATTTTATATATGCATGTCATATATATGCTCACATAAGAATGGGAAAGCGAATTCACAACCTTCCTTTGTCAAGTGAATGTACTAGTGTCATGTCACAGTAAGTCGTCATCAATTCAAGATTGAGTCAAGTCAAAGTCGCCGTCGTCTGTTGTGTTGGTCGAGTTTGAGATTCTTCAAAAAGGGTCAAGTAAAGTGAAGGTTGAAAATCGCTAAAACCAAATCTTATTGATTCTATATATGCTATATTGCATAAAATATTAAACGCACAAGATTAACGAAATTCCAATATTACCGACTAAAGATACATGAGAAATAGAAAATACGAAAGAATAAATTCAAGAACAAATAAACTTCCAAACCCCTTTTAATGGAAGTAAACTAAAGAAGGTATCAGATGTATAGAGATTAAAGGAACGACTTAATAAAATCATAATACCATTCCAACAAAAAGACTTGAGACAAAATTCCAAATATCACAAATGTTGATGAACGACGATATACAATATCTCATCAACCTACGTACGCATAACAAGTTTTGAGGACAAAACTTTCTTTAAGGTGGTAGGTTGTAAACCCCTGAATATTTAATAATTCTCAAAAATAATTATAAAAGTTTAAGTATCAAAATTAAATCCCAAAACTCGACTCAAGATAAAAACAAATTCTAGACTGAGTCAAACACCGGAAACGAAACCCTAAAACTCGAACCAAGTTAAAACTTAATTCCAAATAAGAACAAAAACGAGTTTTCTCAATCTTGAGAAAACGAGAACCCTTGAAACGAAATATAAAGTCCAATTACCGATATAATCAACGTCCGTACATCAATTAAATCACCTAACCGTTTTCTAACACGCAAATCAAGACAATATATCCAAATATCGATCAACAGCAAAATCTTAAAACCTTCGATAAATTTCAGGAATCACAAAATCCAAATTCTCACCAAAAGTCAAACTGAGTCAACTCATAACCCTAGACTTGGTTAAACGATTCGAGAACTAAAAACTATTAAATAATCACAAATAAAATAAAATAAAACATAAATTTCGAAACTGTCAAAATCAAAAGAATTATACGATATTACGAATATCTCGACAGAATCGGAAATCAAAACAAACCCTAAAAGTCAACAAGCCTACAACGAACCCTAGTGTTTAAGATCCGGCAATCCCGCGTTTTCAAACCTAGCAAACGAAATTAAGTTAATGGCCTAGAATAGTTCGTAATAACGTAGGGTAACATAAAAATATCAGATTCGCGAATTTCGAGTGACCTTCGGACCCAAACGGACCGGTTCTCGAAAAGCGTGTCCCGGAGCTCGGAATATTAAAAATATTCCGTTTATACCAATAGACTCGTAAAAATATAAGGATTCCCGAAATATCAGTTTTAGAATTTTTCGGTAGCTAAAAATTACAGATATCGCATTATTACGTATTTTTATTACTACCGATACTTTAATTGTCTAGTCTACTATTCATAGTACTTTTCTACTATTCATTACTATTCACTCTCTCTACTTTATATCTAATCACTCTTACAAATGACACAATTCATACTATTCACATTTTCTTTTCCCATAAAAATCTACTCATACCTTTCTTACAAAATATCACTTCTCTTACACAAAAATTAATCATAATTGTACTTTTCTCTCTCCCCCTTCATGTTGCCATCCAATCACTCTCTCTCTCTCTCCCTCTCTTTTTATTTTCTTTTTCAATTATTTAAATCACTCTTAATTCCTCTCCTCTTTTCCTATAAATACCACCTCTCCCCTTCTCATTTCTTCACACCATTCCAAAGCAAAGAAATTATGCCAAAATCCTCTCCAAAAACTCCTCTCTATAATCTTACAAGAACTTTCTTCTTGTAAAGAGAAAACACTCTTCTTCCATTACTAAAGAAAGTTTCTTTTCAAAGCATCACTACTTACCACTACCAAAAGCCTTCAAGCAATCCTTCTTTTCTTCTTACCCATTTAGATAATGAAGAACTCATACTCTACTCTATTCTTTTTATGTCAAGTAACCTTATACGGTTTTGATGTTGTTTCTTAGATTGAAAAACTAAAGAAAACCACATTAAGATCATGTTTGGTTCCTGTTCATGGAACTACTTTCATATATATATATATATATATATATACTTTGTCATTTATTACTTGTTTATATTTTGATCTTGCTTATATATAAATACATATGTATATTATATATATTTTTAGAGCATATAAGCTCATTTGTTATTTATTTATTTTCAAGTTATGCAATTTATTTATTTTATGTTGATATTAAGACTAGTCTTTCTAGTCTTAGACTTGTCCATATCAAGTCAAAACAATCTTTTATTTATTTTCTTTAATCTTTTGGGACTAGTCCATTCTTAGTCCCGGGATGCCTTGATAAAGCTAAGGCTCCAATACTTGATCGAGATTCCTTGATGAAGCTAAGGTTCCCAATGCTTGATATTTTATTTTCTTGCTCATTAATTATTTTTAGTATTTTCTTATGTTCTTATTATTTTATATGCTCATGATACTTGCATTTACGTAATGTTAATGTCTCAATTAATCAAAAAATAGAATTTTGTTTTAAATGAACTCAAAGCTAAGTTTTCAAACATATGATTTATCGCAAAAACATGAAGTTATTATCAACAACCTAGAAATAGAATAATACAAGTTTTCTTAAATAACAAAGATAGTTTTACCAAGAAAACATAAATAAATATTTTCCTTGTATTTTATGGTAATCTAAGTTTTTAGAAAAATAAATCGTTAATATCGAAAGTTTAAGACTTAAACTCTTTTCTAAACTAAGGAACAAACTAATTTTCAAAGTTAAGACAAAAAATCAACTCATCAAGTTATGAACCCACTTAGAAAAATAATGATTTTCAAATTTCTAAAAGAAGGAACTAATTTTCAAAGGAATATAAATGAGGTAAGATTTATAATAATGGATTTTATAAAAATGATTCTTTTCAAAAGAAATGAAAGAACAAGTTTTGGAAAGCAAAAGTTTATATTTTAGAAATGAATATAAGAAGACAAAATTCATTTTCTAAAACCATCCTAAATACAAAATTATAAAAAGGTTTTGAATGACCCAATATACTTTTTGATAAAAATAGATCTTTTAGCACTAGAAGAGAAATTTATGAAAAACTAAGGTTATAAGGAAAATTTACTTGTTTTGGAAAAAGGAAATGAAGAAAATAAAATAAGAATATACTTATTTATAACAACCAAGTAAAAATATAAAGTTTCTTTAAATACTTGAAAAGAAAATTTCAAAGTTAAAGATTAAATGAATTGTCTTATGAAATAAATTGTTGAGGCACTACCATTGGGATTTTTGCATATAAAGTGAGCATACCTATATATTCAAAAGTGTTTATCAAATATATATTTATATTGTTACAAAAGGATTTTCTTTGAAATGGAGTTGAGTTAGAAAATGGATTTTGCAGAAGTTTAGAAAATTCGTTTTAAATCTGTACCTAACGTTTTCGGAACCCAAATGACCTTTTATGACCAAGATAAGTTTAGAAATGGATAGAACTTTTCGAATAGGTAGAAAACGGTATATCATATGCGAAATTCCGAGTTAAAATGAGCAAGTTATGGCCATTTTAAGTTGTAATTTCTCCTTATACGATTTTACTGCGATTTTAAGAAAAATTTAGAATGTCCAAGAATAGAAATTCCATGAAAGACTTATCCCGGGTATTTCTTTTGTCTAGGTGACGAAGGATACGAGAATACCCTACCCGATGATTTCTACGACTAAGAAGATAGCAAAATGGACGAGTGAGTTATTCCCCTAAATTCGTTACTTTGCTTGTGCTTGTAAAATAGTAGCATTAGTATATTAGGAAAAGATAAAAATGGATATATATTTGGGGAATTCAGGATTATATATATGATTCTATGTTTATGCGTGAATTGAGAATTAAGAATATCGCAACTTCGATCTGCTTGTTTAAATAATTTTGTTTACTTACTTGTATGATTGTTTATTGTTGCTAAATTGATTGATCGCCCTAATAAATCTTAATAAGGTTTGAACTAAGAACAATAAAACGTTCACGCATAGCATCCATCGAGTCACATCTATTTCGGAAGGCTGCTACTCTCTACGCGTAGAGTTGGATTAGCTGTGATTGTGCGGTGCCACGGTGCCAGTCCAAATCGCTCGGGAAAGCGACTCTAGGTTCGGAGCCGAGCCAACCGAACGCTGTGGGTGAGGTCCTGGGGACTAGCAGTAGAGGGTCGAGGACCTTCAACCCCGATTCCCTAACCTTTGATACGGAGGGGTAAATCCGTTCTATATATGGTTTCCGGATAACTATATATATTCGCGTAATCATGTGATTGTTGCATTGTGTACATAGCATATGTGTGATTAAATAAATAAACTTGTTTGAAAATATGGTGCGAATGAAAAGGAATATCTCACTAAGCTAGTTGTAGCTTATACCCCTATAGATTTTGTTGAAACAGGTGTATTCGTGGATTAAGTTTGAGGATCATGACATTAAGGAAGTCATGGACGGATAATTAAGGATATGGAATCATACGATGAAGAAATTTTGTAAGGTTCTTTATATTTGCTAACCTATATGATTAGGGACGTACAATTATTTGAAGCTAATAGAAGAATATTCCTTAAGAATTGAATTGTGATATGCTTATGTTTTACATTAAGTATTCTCCTTGTCTTGTTACTTATTTATTATCAATGTAAATTGCGCTACTCCGATGCGTCCCCTTGGTTGTGATGTACGCCTTGTACATGATATGGAAGCCTTTGCGTGACTAAGGTAGTCATTCTTAGGCTTTAGTATTGTGTACGGCGGACTGCCACGTTTAGGGTACTCCTCGGGGCGTGACATCTTCATGTCTCTTCAGATCTATGATGTACGCTGCCTCAAAGCCAGCCGGTGGCTTAAGTGCCGACTTATAATGTAACTCCTTCAAAGCTGGTGATGTTTCATTTCTGAGCTGTTGGCCTTCATGTACGCTTGCTGCTTCATCTTCTATGCAGGCAGCTTTGAGGCGGCTTTGAATGTAGTTTAAATTTATGCTGGGCAAAGCTGGCAGTGCTGCAATGGCCTTGGATGTAAGCCGTCTGAACGCCGGCAGCTTTGAATGATGAATTGCCAGCCTTGACTTCAATTTTTCCTATTTTCAATTCAAATTCTTTTGTTTTGATTTCTTTATCCAAATTAGTCCTGAAACATAAAATTTAATCAAAACAAATATCCATTCTAGCTTTTGATCATCAAGATTTTGTATAAAATATGATCTTATCAATTCCCCACACTTGAACTTTTGCTTGTCCTCAAGCAAAATGAAGAATAAAATGAAATCTCTTTATAGATAGTATAATTTTCAATTTAATCTCAATTTCTTTAACTTGTTTTTCTTGTATCTACAGCTCTAACCATACCAATTTCTTGCAATTAGAGTACTATAATCAAAATTTAGGAGTTAATCCAAACAAAAAAGTTTTAATCTCAACTTTTAACAAAGGAACATTCTATTCAAAAGCAAATACTCAATCCACTAAGGAAAAATACTCATTTAAACTTCTTTGATTTCTAGCTTATATATATTCTAAGTAACACAAAATGAAAGCATGTGGTATCTACTTTTTCCTTAGAATTTCTCCTTCTTTATTATAAGTCTCCTTCCTTTGCATATTTTGCATTCATTTTTCTTTTTCTTTCTCAAGCATTTATTTTCTTTTTGGGAGGTTTTCCTCCATCTTTTTGTTTTTCAAAGCTCATAATTGAACTTTTGCCATTCTTCCCTTCTCGTTACAGTGAGTTCATTGAGTCGGCACATCCCAGGCTCATCACCTAAGTGACCAGGTTTCAAAATACCCCTAAGAACTCTTCCTCACTTTAACATTCAAGTTCAGATACTCATAACTCAAAATTTCAAGTCAGAGGAGTAGTGGCTATGCTTGTTTCTTTCTTTTTGAATGCAATAACAATATCAAAGACTTATTTTATGAAGGATCATAAGTTTAAAAGTTTCTTCTACCTTTTACCAAGTGTTAAAATTCAAAGAATATATACAAACTAAAATTTCCAAGAAGTAGACCTATTTATTTTTCAACAAAAGGACTCGACCAGCTCTTAAATTTCCAATTCCAAAGTTAAAAATAAAGTAAACTTGTTCCTTAAGGATTTTACAACTTAATTTTAACTTAGTAAACCAATCACAACAGCAGGTGAGTAAGATACTTTCACAAGTCAATTTCATTGATTTTCATTCTTTGCTTTGTACTATCTCAATTTCAAGAGATTTTTGAAAAAATTTTGGCAGAATTTCCTCATGATTTGCTTTCAAACCAAAAATACAAGGTGGAGATTTTTCAATATAAACAACACAGTCAACAGATCATATACATCACTTCAACACTTCATACAATTCTATCCCTTCCCCCACACTTCAATCAAACAGTGTCCTCACTGTTTTGCAACAATAAAACAAGGAAAGGAATGAGAAATGAATTGGATACTTCCCTGAATTCAGTCGATTCATAGTCATCAAAATTTGCATTGCAAGAGATTTGCTTTGCTCGTTCCTGTAATCACTACAAAACAAAAACAAAAACAAAATAAAAGCAAGAATAAATGAGTTCACCCACAGGAACTTGGGTACTCAATAAATATACAGGCCAATAATAAAAATATAAAAAAATAAAAAAAGAGCTAGCAGGGTCTCTAGCTCTCTGGCCCGGGCTCTGTCTGCTGCTGCCCTCAGGAGTGTGTCTCGCAGTGTCTCGTGGCTGGCTGTCTGTGTATGCTCTGAACTGAGCCTATCTGAGTGATGTGACTCAGATGAAGTCTGGTAGGTCATGCCAGTCCCCGTCTCTGGGCTAATGCAGCAAATAGCCGTCTTCAATGCCTCAAAGATAGTCTTCCTGAATTTCTTGTTCTTCTTCCTTTCCTTTCTTGACTATCTCTGAGCTCCTGACTCTGGCGCTTCAGCTCTTCAACATCCAGCCTAAGCTGGTCCATGCATACGCTGATGAAGTGCCTGCAGGAGGAGGAGGAGCAGATGTGGATGGCATCTCAAATGGGGCATCTCCAGGAAAGATATCCTGGATATCACCTCCTCTAATACCGTGGCTGTGCTGGCCTGGGGTTTTTCAGCAATCCCCAGCCTTTGAAATGGTGCAGATGTAATCCTCTTGCACTCAAACACCTCGTCATCCTGTGGAGGCTCAAAAATATTCATCCCCTTCAATAACCGAGTAATATAGCCTCCACAACCCAGACCTCGAGTCCTCGTGTCCTCCGCCTGTCGGTATATAAAATTCGCCACCTCCACCCCAGATCAATCCTGTAGCCTCTAATAAGGCTAAACAGGTAAAACATATCGAATGTAGTCACCTTGCTGTGACTCGTCTTCTTGCAGCTCAGGGTGTGTGCAACAATATGGTGGAGCAGCTTGCTCGACAGCACGGAATGACGTGGCCAGTGACTTGGATGGGACAAAATGCTCGTTTGATCCAGGACCAACTAGGTGGAACCAATAAGCCTCCTGTGTCATGTCCTCTGGCCAACGTTGGGCAAAGTCCTGTTTTCTTCCTCACTATCATACAGTCCCATAATGTGGCCTATCTGCTTCAATTTCACTTCCCTGATCTGTCCATAGGCCTGGAACTGAAAAGTGGACTCCTCTCGGTCTGGATATTTTTACGTGGACAAGAACTCTATTCAAGTTCTTGTAGGCAGGCTCCCTAAGGTCAAACAGTCTGAGCCATGCTGGATCTTGAATAATCTCTACTATCTACCATCCCGAACTCATCCAGCAGGCACCAGTCTAAGTACTGGATAGAAAATCATTCTTGACAAGCCTCTTCTTTCTGTCTTTTGCATACTGCTGACTAGACAGCAGATTTCGGTTCTCTGAACCCGATGTAGAGGCGTCTGTGGACCTTGGTCTCTTTTGTCTTGGAGCCATTCCTGCAAATAATTTGAATTCAATTAGTATTAAGGAATGCACAATTTCAATGAATTTCTAATTTATGCCTAAAACATGAGCTAGAACAATTTTATAGGCATATAATTAGTGGAGCTATGAACTTGAATGGGGCATTTACACTTGCAAAATACAATCAAAGCTGGCAGCTTAGGCTTGCCAGCTTAGAATTGAACGTTGGAATTTTCAAATTTTCAGAAATGTTTTTCAAAAATTTTTCCTTTAAAGTTCCAAAAACATTTTCATACAGAATTTTATGAAAATTGAGCACAATTCCAATTCCAACTTCAATTCTAACAAATTTAAACACAATGCAAGTATTGGAGCTACTAATCTAACATCAAAATCTAATTCAGCAGCTGTAACTTCAATTGCAACAACCCCAATTTCGAAATTTATACACCTCAATGTCTCAAGAACCCTAATTTCTTAATCTGAACAGCAATCCTTGAATCATCCATTACAATCTTGCAATAACAACAAATGGAACGAAATGTAGCTTCAACAGCATATCAAAGTAATTCAAACATTCAAATTCATCAATAACCGACATCGACATCAAGGATAATCATCAAACCCAAATCGACAAATCAAATAATCAATGCAATATAATGGATTTACACAAATAATTAAGCATAGAAATCATTGAAACTTACTTGGTAGATGGACTAAACGTGGGTTGATGATCAAGGGATGGAACTTGTTGATTGAGAGTGAGAGAGGGAAACGAGGATGAGAGAATGAAAGAGAGAGGGGGATTCGTACCTGTTATAAGCTTCTGCAGCACTTACGCCGGCATTTCTGCAATGTACGCCGGCGGCTTACAGCCAGTGTAAATGAAAAATTACATACCGAGAGCTCAAAGCTGGCCGCTTATCGATTTACACTGCCGGCTTACTACGCCGGCTAAAGCCGGGCTTTAATCCCAGATGCCGGCCTTGATCGGGAATTTTCAGAAACCAAGAAATCTGCAACATATACGCCGGCACTAAGCCGGCGGCCTTCACCTTCCCTTGCCAGCGTAAATCTTGTACTCCAACGCCGGCATGTAAGCCGCGGCCTAGACCTTTCCCAAGCCGGCCTAAATCTTGTGCAATACGCTGGCAACTAAGCCGGCGGCTTTCAACCTCTCCACTGCCGGCCTCTTTTGCGGTGCTCACCTACTCCTTTACGCCGGCCTAAGCTGGCGGCTTGAGCCGGCCTTCCTTGTTTTCTCAGAGCTTGCTCAAGGCTGGCAGCCTGAGCCGGCCTTCAGCCTTTTCAATTTTTTTTTTTTTTTATAACCCTGCCACACTAATAGCTAAGTTAGTAAAAACAAAACAAATAAAAATTCTAAAATTAGACATGGGTTGCCTCCCAAGAAGCGCTTAGTTTAAAGTCGCTTAGCCCGACTTTCCTGACCTGATCATGGTTCTTTAGATTCATGACAGTAGTAGTACTGTCAAGATTTTCCCCCTCAAAATAATGCTTGAGCAGTTGCCCATTCACTTTAAAAGTCCGATCATCCTCAGTTTTTAATTCAACCGTTCCATATGGAAAAACTCTTGCAATCTCAAACGGTCCCGACCATCTTGACCGTAATTTTCCAGGAAACAACTTCAAACGAGAATTGTAAAGTAAAACTTTTTGTCCAGGAAAAAATTCTCGTTTGATGATGTTCCTATCATGCCATTTCTTTGCTCGTTCCTTATAGATACGAGCACTTTCAAATGCCTCATTTCTCCATTCTTCCAGCTGATTCAATTGGAGCAATCTGTTTTTACCTGCAGCTTTTTCATCAAAGTTAAGAAATTTTATGGCCCAAATGCCTTGTGCTCAAGTTCTACAGGAAGATGACATGATTTACCAAAAACAAGCATGTATGGGGACATTCCAATAGGGGTTTTAAAAGCAGTCCTGTAAGCCCATAATGCATCATCTAATTTTGAAGACCAATCTTTTCTTGATGCATTAACAGTTTTTTCCAAAATTCTTTTTATCTCCCTATTAAAACTTCAACTTGCCCACTTGTTTGTGGATGATAGGGGGTAGTCACTTTATGTGTAACACCGTATTTTGCCAAAAGTTTTTCAAATTGCCTGTTACAAAAATGAGACCCCCCATCACTAATTATAGCTCTGGGCACACCAAATCTGGTAAAAATATTCTTTTTCAAAAATTTCAAAACTACTCGGGCATCATTTGTTTGTAAAGCAACAGCTTCCACCCATTTTGAAACATAATCAACTGCCACAAGTATGTATTTATTTGAAAAAGATGAGGGAAAAGGACCCATAAAGTCAATCCCCCAAACATCAAAAGCTCAATTACCAGAATATTGTTTTGTGGTAATTCATGCGTTTAGAAATGTTACCTGTCCTTTGACATTGAGCACATGACATAATGAAATTCCTGCAGTCACGAAACAAGTTAGGCCAATAAAATCCAGATGATAACACTTTTGCTGCAGTCCTTTGAACACCAAAGTGTCCCCTGCTTCCTTGAATGACAGTGTTCTAAAATGCTAAGCTGATCAGATTCAGGCACACATCTTCTAATTATTTGGTCAGCACATTTTTTAAACAGATATGGTTCATCCCAAAAATAGTATTTTACATCATGCAAAAACTTTTTCTTTTGAGGATATGATAAACCATATGGGATAATCTTACTAACCAAATAATTCACAATATCAGCATACCATGGCAAATCTAGAATCTCTACTGCATGCAATTGTTCATCAGGGAACTTCTCATTGATGGGAATGTCTAGACTATCAGATTCAAGTCTAGACAAATGGTCAGCAATAACATTTCAGTTCCCTTTTTATCTTTAATTTCAAGATCAAATTCTTGCAGTAGTAAAACCCATCTAATCAACCTAGGTTTTGCATCAGCTTTAGCAAACAAATACTTGAGAGCTGCATGGTCAGTGTATACTACAACTTTAGAACCTATCAGATAAGGCCTAAATTTATCACATGCAAAGATAACAGCTAAAAGCTCTTTCTCAGTAGTGGCATAATTTCTCTGGGCCTCATTTAGTGTTCTACTTGCATAGTATATAACATGAAAGATCTTACCTCGTCTCTGACCAAGTACCGCTCCAACTGCAAAGTCGCTGGCATCACACATGAGTTCGAAAGGAAGCTCCCAGTCTGGCGCAATGACTGGTGTGAAATGAGCTTTTCCTTTAATAAATTGAATGCCTGCAACATTTGTCATCAAAATTGAACACCGCATCTTTTTCCAGAAGGTTGCAAAGAGGTTGGAAATTTTGGAGAAGTCCTTGATGAATCGTCTGTAGAAGCCAGCATGTCCAAGAAAACTTCTGACTCCTTTAACAGTCGTGGTGGTGGTAACTTCTCAATAATCTCCACTTTGGCTTTATCCACTTCAATTCCTCTCGCAGAAATTTTGTGACCCAACACTATCCCTTCTCTAACCATAATGGCATTTTTCCCAATTCAGGATCAGATTGGTATCTTTGCATCTTTGTAGAACCGAGGCTAAATTCTCAAGACAAAGATCGAATGACTTTCCAAAGACTGAAAAATCATCCATGAAGATCTCGATAAAATTCTCAAGCATATCTGAGAATATAGCCATCATACACCTCTGAAATGTAGCAGGTGCATTGCAAAGTCCAAAGGGCATTCTCCTAAAGGCAAATGTGCCATAAGGACAAGTGAATGTTGTTTTCTCTTGATCATCGGGTGCAATAGAAATCTGATTGTATCCAGAATATCCATCAAGAAAACAGTAATAATCATGCCCTGCAAGTTTCTCCAACATCTGATCAATGAAGGGAAGTGGAAAGTGATCCTTTCGTGGCATCGTTCAACTTCCTGTAATCAATACAAACTCTCCACCCAGTCACAGTACGAGTAGGAATCAATTCATTTTGCTCATTCTTCACTACAGTCATACCACCTTTCTTTGGCACTACTTGAACCGGACTAACCCATTTACTATCAGAGATAGGATAGATGATACCTGCGTCAAGCAGCTTCAAAACTTCTTTCTTGACAACTTCTTTAAGTGTCGGGTTAAGTCTCCTTTGTGGTTGAACTGTAGGTTTACACTCAGCTTCCATAAGGATTTTGTGAGTGCAAATAGGGCTAATACCCTTGAATGTCAGCAATGGTCCATCCGATTGCTTCTTTGTGCTTTTTCAACACTCAATCAACTGTTGTTCTTGTCTATCTGTCAATGCAGATGAAATGATATTGGCAAAGTATCGCCAATTCCAAGAAAAGCATACTTCAGATGGTCAGGAAGTGGTTTCAGTTCCAAGGTCGGTGGCTGCATCAAAGATGGAACTTGCTTCTGCTCATTTGTACCCAAAGATTCATAATATCTGGTTTTGATCATTGGTACATCTTCCATATTTCTTCATCTCTTCATCATCACTCCAATTGTCCACGTCTCTCAAGACGGACTCCATAGTCTCCACACCAGTTTGTTCCTCAAGTGACTCAGAAACCAGCTCATCAATGGTATTGATGGTGTAACAGGCATCGGCATCATCAAATTTCTTCATTGCCTCATAGACATTGAAAGTAACCTGTTCATCCATCACCCGTAATGTAAGTGCCCTTGTTCCACATCAATTAGTGCTTTTCCTGTTGCAAGGAACGGTCTGCCCAAGATCATGGGAACTTCCCTATCTTCATCCATGTCTAGCACTACAAAATCCACAGGAAAAAGAATTTGTCAACTTTAACTAGGACATTTTCCACAATACCCCTAGGGTATTTTACACTTCTATCAGCAAGTTGCAAGTTACATGTGTATCTTTGCAATCTCCAATCCTAGTTTTTGAAATAGATGAAGGCATTAAGTTGATACTTGCACCAGAATCAATTAAAACTTTATCAAAATAACAATCACCAATGGTGCAAGGAACAGTAAAACTTCCCTGATCTCGGAGTTAGTGGGCAGACTGGGTGTTTGTTTCTGTAGGATCATGGAACATTCTCCAGTGAGTATCACATTTCCATCAATCTTCCTCTTGTTAGACAGCAATTCTTTGATGAATTTGGCATAGGAAGGCATTCCTTGAATCACTTCTAAGAATGGAATGTTGATGTGCAGCTTTTTGAAAACATCCAGGAATTTTGAAAATTGCTCATCAAGCTTTTTGCTTTAATCTTCCTGGAAAAGGACGGGAGGAACATATGATTTCACCTCAGGTGGTTTTTGAATAGTTCCTCCACCTTTCGTTTCCCTTTGTTGTTTTGTGGTGGAATTTCCTCTTGATCTTTATATAGTCTCCTCAACTGGAGCAATCTCCTTTCCACTTCTCAATGTGATTGCATTTACAGACTTGGGATTCTCCTCCGTGTTGCTTGGTAAAGACCCAGATGGTCTATTACTCACTTGTTGCAAGTTGATGGAGTTCCCTTGCAAATCTTGAATGATTGCATTCTGATTGTTGAGTGAGTTTGTTGTGGTACAATGAAATCCCTCAGTAATGCATCAGTGGATGTTGAATTTGCTGTTGAGGTGGGGCATTTCTCACAAATCCTTGTCCTTGAAAACCAGGTGGTGGCTTTAGAACATTGGCATCATTCCGATATGAAATTGGATGATTTCGCATATTCGGATGATATGTGTTTCCAAAATTGCCCTTTTGGAAATTTCCCACATAATTGAGCTGCTCATCATTTGAAGATGATCCATGGACACTCAAAAGAGGAGTGTGGTCCTGAGCAAATCTCACAACAAAACACTTGTTGTTTTTTATTGGAAGTATTTGTAGTTGTGAGTTTACTTACTTGAGTGATGAGTTGCCATTTGAGCCTTGAGTTGTGATATATCTTCTTTGTCTTCCAAAGATGCTACTTTAGATCTTGTTCTTTCACAACTCCAATTATGAGCAGCAGAAGCTAATTCTTCAATAATCTCACTAGCTTCCTCATATGTTTTCCCCATCAGTGATCCACCCGATGTAGCATCTACTAATGACCTTAAAGCTTCATCAAGACTGAGGTAGAAATTTTCAATTAGTAGATTATCGGGTAAACCATGGTGTGGACATTTCTGACCGCCTCTTTGAATCTTTCCCAAGCATCATATAATGATTCTCCAGGGAATTTGGTGAAGTTGGAAATTTCATTTCTTAATCTGGCGGTTCTTGCTGGAGGGAAAAATCTCTTTAGAAACTTCTTTGTCAGATCAGCCCATGTAGTGATCGAATCTGGAGGTTGGGAATTGTACCATGCCAAAGCTTTATCCCTAAGAGAAAAGGGAAAAGCTGAAGTCGGATGACTTCGTTTCTTACACCATTAAGTTTGACAGTGTTGGTGTATTGAAGAAATTTGGCAAGGTGTTCATCTGGCGTCTCATTCGGATATCCTCCAAATTGATGTGACAACCATTTGAATCAGGGACGGTTTAAGCTCAAAGTTGTTGCCTCCACAGTGGGCATTCGTATGGCGGGATCTTGAATAGTAGGCACTGTATAGTCTCGAATTGCCCTTGGAGCGGGAGCTGGTTGCAACTGGTTGTTGTTCATTGTTTTCTTGATTTTCTGCCATTGCTCCTCTTCTTTGGTTCCTTCTTCTCTGTTGACGCAAGGTTCTTTCTATTTCAGGATCTAAAGGTAGAATTTCAGCACTTCTACTTAAGGTCACCAAGGGGCGGTTCCGAACCGCGAACCGCCCCGAACCGTCACCGGCGGTTCCTGACCCGGGAACCGCCCCGTGGGTGATGGTTCCGAACCGTTCAAGGACCCGCCGGAACCGGCGGGTCTAAACGGTTCGGCGTGGTGGAACCGGCGGTTCCAACCCCCAGAAAAAAAAAAAAAAAGCTGTTAACGAAACAGGAAAAGGAAAAGTAAAAATGGGAGCATGCGGGGGCTGAATTTGGGATGTAGGGGGGGATGCAGGGGCGTAAGGGGGGATGCAGGGCCCCTGCAGCAGGGCGTAAGGGGGGGGGGGGGGGGGGGGGGCGGGAGGGGGTTATGGGTGGGTGGTAGCTTGGTAGGGGCCGGAGCAAAAAAACAAACGTAATTAAAAAAAAACAAAAGAAAGGAAAAAAAAAACAAAACATCACGAAACGAAAAAAAAAAAAAACGGTTCGTAGAAACCGGAACCGGAATCGCCAGAACCGGCGGTTCCTTGGAACCGTGAACCGCCCCGGCTCTGGCGGTTCCGGTTCCAGTTCCACGTAAATGTGGAACCGTGAACCGGCGGTTCCGGTTCGGTCCGGAACCGACCCGAACCGTGCCGATGTCTACTTCTACTTCTTCGCATAAAACTTGCAAAGAGAAAAGAAAAATTTCAAACTAAATTCAAACCTAAACTACTAGCAAAGCTGAAGTATCAATATTAATAAATCCCCGGCAACGGCGCCAGAAAACTGATGTGCTGTATTAGTATTGAATTTTAAAGCATATTTCTAGTAAGCGTACTAGGCCTTCTATTGTAATATAGCATGAGTAAAGTGTCGATCCCATGGAGATTTACTAATTACTAGACAATTATCAACAAATACTAATATCTAGGCAAATGATCTTTAAAAAGATTAAACTAACTTATCTAATTAATTATCTATATGAATGCAATGAGCTTTTAAAGAGAGGGATATGGTGGAAAAATGTGGGAAGGAGTAGAATCCACTTTAAACTATTGTCAATCAACTTGAAGTCATGTTGTAATGATAATTAGATTCATGAATATTCATAAGAAATTGTCAAGATTTAAAAATAGAGTTTAAAAATCTTTTAAACCACAAAACAATTCAATAACTTTTGCTAAATAAATTATTAGTGGAATCAAAATTACAATTATAAATCTTCCGATTCTATAATTGTCAAATACTTTATATTAACATCTCCTAATTCCTAGTGAGAAATCAACATAAAACATTGCATTAATATTCATGGACAATTTCTAAACTAGATTAAACTACGCCGCTTCCGCAATTGCAATTTAATCTAAATTTATGAATTCATATGAACCCTAATTTCCCTTCTGAGTTATTAGAATTCTTATACGCCAAAAGTATGATGAATAATCAAAATTCAATATAAATGTTTCATGATTCTAACTATCTTATAACATGGATTCAAAAAATCATTTTAGCATGTTTAAAGCTTCATCAACTTCCCACAAAAGAATTTAGCTACTCATGGATGATGATTCAATAATCAAATAAGAAATTGCAAATGATTTTCATTATGATCAAAATATTCAGATATATGAATTGCATAAAAGAAATAAGATTTGATATCACCAATTCAAAATATCAAAGCTTCACTTGCAACTTCTTGTATAACTTCAAATTCTCTTCAAAAATCTCTATGAAATGCCTAGTTCTAAGTATTCCAAAGCTACTTGATTGTGGAATGGATAATTAGATGATTCTGAAAGTGAGGAGAAGACCCCCTATTTATAGAAAAATTTCGTGCAAAACTTTAAATGAACTTTGCTGTTTCACATTGTACACCGGCCGTTTATGGATCCTACGCCGGCGGCTTACAGGCAGTGTATCTTGAATTATCCTTTGCGCAGGCAGTGCACTGACAGCCTTTAATATCAGTTACACATGTAGGCCGCTTCTACGCCGGCGGCTTAGATATAGATCTAGCCGGCGTATATGGTCAGAAATGAAGCGTTGGGCTGATTTATAACAAACGCCGTCCCAAAGCCGGCGGCTTTCATGCCGGCGTAGACACTCCAACAGATTTGTCTCTTCAATTTCCTTCAAAGGTTGGACACCTTCATGTCGCTTCAGATCTATGATGTACGCTGCCTCAAAGCCGGCGGCTTAAGTGCCGGCTTATAAGGTAACTCCTTTAAAGCTGGTGATGTTTCATTTCTGAGCTGCCGGCCTTCATGTACGCTGGCTGCTTCATCTTCTACGCCGGCAGCTTTGAGACGGCTTTGAATGTAGTTTAAATTTATGCTGGGCTAAGCTGGCAGTGCTATAACGGCCTTGGATGTAAGCCGTCTGAATGCCGGCGGCTTTGAATGATGAATTGCCGGCCTTGACTTCAATTTTTCCTATTTTCAATTCAAATTCTTTTGTTTTGATTTCTTTATCCAAATTAGTCCTGAAACATAATATTTAATCAAAACAAATATCCATTCTAGCTCTTTTGATCATCAAGATTTGTATAAAATATGATCTTATCACCACGGTTATATGAATAAACTATACATGCATATCACGTAATGAGTCACATTGCATTAGCTAATATACCTTTGGTGGGACAAAAGTATATTAACGGAAGGCGAGGGGGCCTGTGTTAACATTAAGGATGCGAGATCGCTCAAGTTAATGGAAATGAGGTAGGCACTTAAAACTACCACAAGAAAACAACAGAGGTTGTATAACTAAGAGAAAGAGATCGGGATTATGGTTGCATGACTTATGGACCACCTCACTTAAGATTGAAATTATGGTTGCATGTCTTATGGACCATCCTAACCCTACAATGGAGGGCATAAATCCATTCACATATGGCTATCGGAAAGTCATGTAATTATCTGCTCATGTGTTTGTTCATGCATAGCATATGGATGAATTATAACTTGCTTGTTATGGTACGAAATTAATAGAACTCTCACTAAGTTAGTGTACTTAGACCCCAATAGATGTTTGAATAAACAGGTTGATGAGAATGCTACCTGGGGACCGAGATGGTTAGAGCTGAATATGACTTTGGGATTTCGGTAGGAAGTAAGAATGCTTGAAGATATTAGCTAGGTTTTGTGAATTGCTTTGTAATAGTTTTATATGGTGAAATCTTTGATGAATTGAAATTGCAGTATAGTGAATTGTATTTGAAGCATAGTGAAGTGTATTTCCTTTACGTTGTTACTTAAGTTGTATCAATATAAAATGTATTACTCCGATATGTCTCCTCCATGTGTTAGACGCCTTGTACATAGTATGGAAGCCTTCGCCTGACTTAGGTGGTCATTCCTAGGTTTTAATATTGTGTACAATGGACTGCCACGTTTAGGGTACCCTTGGGGCGTGACATTGCTTGTTTATTATTGGATCCGTGTTAATATTGTTCAAAGTAAATTAGATAAAATAGTAAATCATCAAAATTATCAGTTACATAGTAGAGAAACGGTAATACTAGTACTTGATATCAAGATCCTAGAGGACGACACACATATTGATTTTATTCTGCAATTGATAGGTATACTACCTATTGCCTTTATAGTGAATTAAGAACGGGCCTTTATAAATTTAAAACTACGCTTGAAAGTAACTATCATCTTTACAATAATTTAATACTATATCAAAGATCTCAAAGGAAATTCTAATATACTTTTTCAAGTAGGTTTCCTTCAAAAGCTTCAAAAGAATACTTACACGGATATGAGAAGACTTCGAGTACAAAAATAAGTGTTCTTGAGAATGCAAATACCTATAGGGGCTAAGCTTACGAGCTTAGTGAGTAAATCCCAAAAATTCATACATTAAGTAAAATATCAACCAAGTTTATTAGGCAAACAAATGGGATGCAACAAACACATGAGCATACAAGACATATGACTTTCTGGGAATCATATGTTGAATGAATTACGCTCTTCATTCGGGGTTAGGTATTCCGGCCAATTACGGCCACAACTTCTTTTTAAAACATTTTTATAGATCTTATTGGCTCCTATACGCCATCAGAAATATGTAGTTATTACAGGCTCCTACTAGCCATCAATTTATGTAGTTTTTACCGGTTCCTACTCACCACTTACATGATATACCGGTTATGCCTACCACCACTATTATATACTTGTCTCCCTAATTGTATAATAGCGAATGCAATATGACTTAACATATGAAGTGTATTCATAAATCCTTAATTAAAGTCTAGTCGTTATATTTTAATTTCTTTCAAGTGAGAAACCCATTTCAAACACTTCAATGTAATAATACACATACAACTTTATTACAAGCAATTCATGCTTCGATATACTTAATATTTTTTCAACATATTACCATACAATTTTCATTTTATCTTGCCTAAACTCTAATGTAACTAAATTTACAAGCATAATCATAAGTATGAGAAATAAAGGGGAGAAGACTCATTCAGCCATGATGACACTTTTCTTCTTATGGATGAGTCGTTCGGGAATTCACTAATCGTAATAATCTTTCGAGTATGAACAATCTCCTCGAGATCACCTAATCAGAAGAATATCCATTGAGTATTTCTTTTTGATTCTATGATATTTACCAAAAACTATGTCATAAGATCACTAAAATTCATATAGAGAGTAATTCCAACTTAAAATGGCTATAACTTGGTCATTTAATTCGGAATTGCACATATAATTTATCACGAATTTTACAAAACTCACTTTCTTCTTTTTTTTTTTTTTTATAAAAACTTGTATCAAAGAGATAGATATTATAATAGTTTGGAATATATATATATATATATATATATTAACTCATATCAAATGTATGAAATTTATGAAGTTGTCTCAACCATGAATTTTTTTTGGTAAAAGTAAAGTCTTTTTAAAAATTTTAGAAAAGTAAAACTTTTGAAATTCCTTTTTTAGCTTTGTTAGAAAATTACTCATGTTATTCAAATGAGTATTTCCTTTAACTCCATTTCCTTAGTCTTTTTAAATTTCAAAAGACTAATTTTCATTTTTTTTTCTAACCTTTTTATAGCTTAGTTTTTAATACTATTTGAAAGTAGTAATAATTCTATATTTTCTCACATTTAAAGAAATGATTTCCTAAATTGTTCATTAATCTTATTTCTTAAAATCATTTTTATTTTTATGATTGGGGACTTTTTGGTGTTTGTCAAATAGTCTATTTGAAATTAAAGTATTGATGAAAAGTAAAGTTTATTAAAACTTTTGTTTAATAAGAATTCCTTTCCATTTTATGACTTTGTAAAGTGTATATATGTATTGTTTAAAAATTCTTATGTTTATAATGAATTCCTCTAGATTTCTAGAAAAGATTTGTTATAATAAATTTCTAAGTTTTTATGAAAAATTACTTCCTTCATAATAATATTTATTTTAGAATGAACTTCTATTTTTAAGAAAGTTTTTCCTTCTTTATCTTGTTGAGACAAAATCAATATGTTCATGCATGATTATGAATATGAAATTATAGAATTATGAAAACATAAGAAAGACATAATGGGTAATAAAATAAGCAAGTAAAGAAATATGTCAAGTATTGAGAACCTTAGCTTCATCAAGGTATCCCGGGACTAAGAATGGACTAGTTCCAAAAGAAAAATTAGAAAAGAAAGAAAATATTATTTTGACTTGATGATGACAAGTTTAAAACTAGAGACTAGTCTTAAAATAACATGAAATAAATAAATTGCATTACTTGGAAGTAAATAAATAACATTGAGCTTATATGCTCTGAAGATAATATATAAGTACATAATTATATCTAGTTATATATATATAAGAGATTAACATAAAATCAATAATAATATGAGCAAAAGTAAAATAACAACATAGAAATACATAAATATACTTTCATGAACAAGAATAATATGAACATAGTGTAGCTTCCTTAACATTAAGTTTAGAAAACTCACACCATGGTCATGTAAAGTTACATGACATGGTAAGAGAAATCTAAAGAGAATTCTTACCTAAAGTGTTTGTAGAAGAAGCATAAGAGGGTTTTATGGAGAGAATTTTAGAGAGTTTTGGGATAGAAGTTGAGAGGGGAATTGGAGAGAGAGTTTTGGGAGTGAAAATTTGTGCGTAGAAGATGTGTGAATGAAGTGAAAGAGGAGATGGGGGTATTTATAGGAAAATTGGGAGTGATTTTTAAGTGATTTAATTAAAGAAAAATTGAAAATAAAAATAGAGGAAAAGAGAGTGGGTGGGGGGTGGGGGGGTGGCACCGGCGAAGCATGTAGGAGAGGGAGAGAGATTTGATTTTTTGTAATTTTGTGTATTAAAAGTAATAATATAAGATAATATGATATAAAGTTATGGGAAAGGTAAAAGTAAAGATAATAGGTTATGGTGTTGTAAGAGTAGGTGTTAGAAAAAGTAAGATAAAAAAATAGTGTAGAATAGTAATGAATAGTGTAATGTAAAGTAGATGTGACGAGTAAAATACTAGTAGTAAGAAAATGCGCGTATAATTGCGATATATGTTATTTTTAGTTACAAAAAAATTACTAAATTGATATTTTTGAAATCGATGTATTAAATCTGTCCTAACGGTGTTACCGAAATATTTTATTATTCTGGGCTCCGGGACATGCTTTTCGAGAACTGATCTCGTTTGAGTCCGAATGATACTTGAAATTTGCAAATATGATATTTTTATGTTTCCTCAAGTTATTACGAATTATTATCTCTAATTATTTCAACTTCGTTTTCTAGGGTTAAATAATATGTGAAAGCTGGATCTAAATTCTAGGGTTTGTACTAGACTTCTGTTGACCTTTAGGGTTCTGGTTGACTTTTAACCAAAAATTTTAGGGGTTTACACTTAGTTCCTGTTGAACGGACGAAACAAAGAAAACCTTGGAAGAGCTAATACTTTAGAAAAACCAAGCATTAACAGAGAACCGAAATATTAATATGTAGTAGGTTGTCACCCGTTTATATATGCAATAATGCATACGTGCAATGCATGACCAAGTTATTTTAATAAGTCAATAATTCTTATTCAGTTTCATGTGGTCATACATTACACACGATAATCATCATACTACTTCACATCATCATACCACCTTATTATCACTTTTGTAATGATATGTAGATTAACAATCATACAATCAAATCACAACACATTTCAATCAAAACATTCATATTATTATCTTTACATTTCATTTAGCTAATTACAAGTACAAACAGTATAATATGACTGAATTACTCACCTGCTCATAGTGACTAGTCGTAGTAATCAGCTGGAAGGTCTTCTATAATATCAAAGACACCTATTGAGATGAATAAAATATTCATCAATATAACATAGAATATATAACTAAACTCCTATAAGTGTCTAGTGTCTTAAATTGGTATTTGACTCGGTTTCTATTACTTATTTTGGTCCTTTAATGGTCTTATGATAATAATTATCAATTTTTATTTTCATATTGCTTGTATTGATCTTACTTGATATTTATATACATTTATTTGGTATTCGAAAAATTGATATTCAACAAGTTTATATTTTATAGTTATTATTACTATTTTTATGTTATTCTCTATCTGACTCATTATAGTAACTCATATTCGTTTATTATTGTTTAATGTCGTCGTGTTTCTCTTAATCTACTTCATACAATTATTTTTTTCATTTTTAGAAGTCACATTCTTCATAAATTTAGCTTGTTTCAATTTCCCTTCTTACCTATTTATCTATATAAAACAAATATTTGATAATTATAGTTGCTGATAATACTTAAAATTTTTCTACAGTTTCTAGGGTTTTAGAAGTTATCGAATATTAAATATATTGTTGTTCTAAGTATTTGTATTTATTTATTTTCTTAGTAATTTATGTTTTGATATATATATATATATATATATATATTATGTCCGTGTAATACAAACTTTTGGTAAGAAAAGCATGTTTGTATGCCGGCTCCAACGCCGCCAGCGTTGAAACCCAAATGTCGACGTTTTTAGGTTTACATTTTATTCTATATCAGGGTACGCTGGCTTATAGGCCGCCAGCATTACCACGTACGTCGGCTGCTATGCTGCTGGCGTATAGCTCAAGTTAGTTGGCATTTGTTTATTTTACGTAGCTTTTGTTCTAGTGTAAACCGTCTCAACACCGTCGGCCAAACCTGGTATACCGCTGGTGTTTAGCATATACACTGCCGGCGTGTGGGCAGTGTTGGAACTATTCATCTTCTTCTCCGATTTTCTTAAATTTGAAACTTACTTTTCCTTTAACATAAGTATATCATACTTGTATTAAAGCTTCTCCTAAATGTTTCTCTACATTCTACATGTATTATACATGATATATCAGTACATATTACATCATGTAATCATCATTCACCGTAGTTTCTAACTTCGACATGTAATAAAACATATTAATGGAGCTTTAGGATTAACGTTTACCTTGTTTGAGTTTTGGAAGGTGCTACACTCCCCTCAGTGTTAGATTCGATCCTAGAGTGAGCAATAACATCATTTAAGATAGTGTTTGATATATAATTAATTCAAATACGAATTTACCTTACCTTGTTATGCTGAGTTTAGTAGTATGTGATGCAAACTTTTTATGGGAAAAGAAAATTGTAAGAAATAGGTATATAGGATGTAAAATTAGGTAGTAAGAAAAAATAGAAATGCATGAATAGTAGGGAATAGTAGACTAGACAAATAAAGTACCAGTAGTAAGGAAAATATGCGTAAACAAGCTATATCTAATATTTTTAGAAGCCAAAAATCCTAAAACTGATATTTTTGGAATCCTCATATTATTACAAGTCTAACAGTATTATCAGAATATTTTTACCGTTTCACGTGTTCGGAACCCAGTTTTGAAAATTGATCCCGTTTGGGTCCAAAACGAACTAAATTTTGACAAATATGATTTTTTAAGCTTCACTATATTATTACGAACTATAATCTATGATTATATCAATTATATTATTCTAAGATTTTAAGCGCGGGATTACCGGATCTGAATTCACTCTTTAAGTCTTGGTTTGACTTTTGGTTCTTAGGGTTTAATTATAATTACCATAAAATTTAGAGGTTTACATGTATTGCTTGGCTAGAGAGAGAAATTGAAATTCATATAGAGAGGGGCATTTAGGACGTTGGGGGGGGGGGGGGGGGGGGGGGGGGGGGGGGGAGGGTTTAGATGATGAAATAGAAAAAATAACATAGAGAGGAGAGAGATGGTTATAATGTGTTGTGAGAAAGGGAGAAGAAGTAAAACGATGAGAGATAAAGTGAAAAGGATATTTCCTTTTTAAAAGGGGAGAAAATAAGGAGAAAATAGTAGGTTGTACAAAAGGAAATACTTTGTTAAAATCAATGGCTAATATAAATCCTTATAAAACCAATGGTATATCTTATAATAAGACGGTCCTGTAAAAAACAGTGATGGGACCATAGAAGTCCTCTAAACAGGAAGAGTGGAGATACATGGTAATTGTTTGTTTATGGAGAGTGGTTGTGTTGGCAAAACTACTGGGCCTATATTATAGTATAAACAGGAAGACTGGTAAGACATGATAACTGTTTGTTTATGGAGAGTGGTGTGTTGGCAAAATTACTGATGTGGATAAGAGAAAATGCGAAGGTAACCATATTTATGATGGCTAGTGGTTGTGTTGAAATACTTGTTGATGTGTAAAAAATGTAGCATATTATATATTATTAGAGTCGAATGGTTCCATATTCTTTTAATAAATCTATTTTATTAAGTGAATACTTTTTTATTTTAGACTCCACAATTTGTGTTCTAAATATTCCATTTTTACCTATTAATTGAACTGTATGTTAACTATAAACCACATATTTTTTTAAGGACATTATTGTATTTTTGTTGCCCATGTTTCTTGGGCTCTCTCTTCCAACTTCCACATTTTCCCTCTCTCCCATGATCTTTTCCATATTTCTACATTTTAATTGATATCTATCCACTATATTTAAGGGAACATTGTTATATTCGACTCTATATGTCTTTTTGTATAGTTTTAAAAAATTTTAAAGTCTTTATAATCGAGAACGTGGCCATCAATTGTGAAAATATGATAGTTTCACATTCTAACTTCCCCAAGCTTTATCCATAGATGTGTCCATCAACATAATAATCCTTTTGAAGTGGAAAGGACAGATGTGGTAATAGTAGCTTACTTTTTTTTTAATCTCCCTCACAATGTTAACTTACAGTTTACTTACAATTTTTCACAATCCTTTTCAACAATAAAACTATCTTAGATGTACGCTCTCTAAATCTTTTTATCTTATACAGTAAAATTCCTGACCACTCACTAAGATCATTATTCTATCCAAACTTCCAAAAAGGAAAAAAAAAATTAAGACATACATAAAGGCGACAACTTTTATCTTTCAGATGTATTTGATTGTGAAATAGAACCAATAGTCACATATTAATGCAACTATGGTTGAAGAAATATGGGACTTGACGAAAACTGACAAACTTCAATTGTGGGGAAAAAGATATGTCTAAGGTTTGCTTTCTCTCACTGTTATTTTTTAAATGTAAAAATTCAAAGATTCAATAAATATTTCAAATTATGTTATTATTTCCGTATGAATTACTATTTATTTATTTTATTTTATTTTACAAAGATATGTAAAAATTTTCATTTTTTACATATATATATAGAAGCTTTTATGTATGAATGTCTGATCAGATTCTTTGGAATTCGTTTCTTCATATAATTATATGTGTTATACTTTTACAATGGATTTCGTTGGTTGAGAAGAATCAAATTGCACATACAAGAAATATTTTTGTTTAATTTATTGTACTGTCAGAATGGTTGGAAATAAAATGTAATTATATATATTATTATATATATTGACCATCATATACTTTATCTACATCTTTCTCCTCATATTTCATCTAATTCAATTCATAGAATATATATATATATAATACATATACATATATGTAGTTATAAGATATTTCATTATTCATGGTTTAAATATATTAAAAATATTTTATTGGCTGCACATTTTTTTATCACGGTTTGACACTTCCTCTCAGCAAAAATTTTAGAGATATTATTAAGATAATCTTAATGTAGTTTAGTTTGATAGTATTTCATAATTGTTTAGTACCTTAATTTTCTACTGACATGTGTACTTTATGGGACTCGACTTCCAAATTAAATGTTGTATTTAACAAGATAAATTTTTAAGTTTATTTTATATTTTTTGCATGAAACCAGTATGTATCATCAAAATTCATATTTAATCTATTGAAACTTTTGTAAACTTAATTGGATCATTTGAAATAAAAAAAAAAAAACAAAGAAAAAAACTTTGTCAAATCGTGTTCTAAGATTTTCATTCCCAAGTACTTTTGGAGATGAAAAAACAATAGGAGAAAAGAAAAAAAAAAACAAAAAGTTTTAGTCTTAAAACAACGATGCACAAGTTTACAAGTGCTGTAAAAGCTTCTGCTTAGGTATATTTTTGAGATTTAAGATTAGTTTTATTTGTTTTCCTTTTTTTTCATATTTTTTTAAGAAAAAATGAGATATTATTGATATGAGTATGCTTTGAATTTCAAAATATTACATATATCAACTAACAATTGATGCAGTTGCATATATGGTGTATTATTACAATAATTTTGTTTATACATTATTTTTTATTCCTTTGTTGAGATGCCAACCATGCATATCATTTGATTAAGTAGTTATATTATATTCTACATTCTATTATATTATTGTTATTATTAATTGTCACGCGCTAAAAGGTACTCTAAATGCGATAGCCCGCCACACTTAATATTCAAGGTTAGGAACGACTATCTTAAGTCATTCAAAACTTCGATACCGGGTGTAACGCATACTAGCATGAATATGGAGGATCGATCTTTAAAAAAAGTAGTTTAAGAAGTTATAAACACAACATTCAAGAAATGGAAATAATAACTTAATCAAAATATAAAAGGAGTCTTACAAACAATAAGGGGGCATACCCCCATCAAATGATTACATAAGCTCCAAGTCTATTCTTCAAAATAGGAAATACATGAGAGATTTCTATGGAAGTCTAGTTCTATTCTAAACCAAGACTTCTTCCAAAAGCTCTTGAGTCAAAAGTCATTACCTATGTATAATACCCCTGGGGCTTCAACCACAAAAAGGGAAATTGCAACAGGTATCTAAGGGGGTGCAAGCTTACTTGCTTATTGAGAAATACTTCCATAATAAAGTAATCGTACAATGATAAAGTCATATTTCACTCAAATTTCCATTGATCAATTCATGTTATATGTTATAGATTTTATAGAAATCTAATGGAATTGGCACTTAAGTGTTCTTAAATTGTTAATCCAGGTCATGGAGGACTTATATTACAAACACAAGCAAATTGGAGAAGTGTTGTGCAAATTTGGACAAAAACAGATTGTACACGACAAGTCTGCAAAGAACACCGCCGGTGTTGAATGGAAAAGAGGCAGCCTTCAAGAGGATTAACAAACGCTGTCAGTGTTCAATGAAGAAATCCAACCAGAGTTCAAATTTTTATACATACGCCAACAAAATCCTTGGCTACGACACCGGCATTGAGCCGGTGTTGCGTGTGAACAAAATGCAAATTATTAGAGCCGACCTTTACACCGCCAGCTTTCACAAGGGAAAATCAAGCAGTTTGTGACTTTCCATTGTACATTAGCAACTGAATGGTTAAGCTACCGGTGTTGAAGACGGCGTATATTTATTGTTGCTCTTGGAAATTAATTTTCATATTAAAGGCCGCTGGCCTTTAATGCCAGTGTAACCCCCTGTAACCCTTTATATAACTTCATCATGTTGTCATTTGTGAAAAAAAAAAAGGAAGAAAACCATAGGCACAATTCCTATTCCTTTTTGCTCCTAGATCTAAAATTAGGGTTTGAACACTAGTTAAATTTTCTTGTCGATTGAATAAGGATTCCACACTGGCATAAGTGGAAAACATCATTTGTGTATGGATTTTGGCATGGAATTCCTTATCAAAGTGATTTCATTCCTTTTGTTTTGATTCATATATTGGATTTTGTCTAAAGCTCTCTCCTGTGTGATCTTATTAGGGTTTTTAGTTGTTGATATAGATTTTTGGATTGTGGTTTAATTGTTGTTGATTGAATCCTTTTTCATAGTTGGATTATCAATGTTATTTCACAAATCATGCAATTTTGGCTTTAATCTGGAATTCGTGAATGATTAGATTGTAATTGGGAAATTCTTTTCTAATCAATTTTGTGATTATCTAATTAGGATTGCGTTTCACATAGGGATATGGGTTGTAATTCTATTAAGGTTTGGTCAATTGGGTTTGGTCAAATAGAATTAATCACTTTCCTAGGGATAGGGAACATTGATTGGTAATTTTAGGGTAATGGTTCACTTTGGGAAAATGAATTGTTTTCTTATTTTTCATTGTTGAAAAACTGAACCCATTGATGATTTGGATTGACAAGTGCATTTTTGGTCAATAGCGAACATTCAATTTATATTCCAGATTTGATTTGTTCTAAACCTAATTTTATTTGAGGTGTGGAAATCCAAGATTTTTAGTAGTTTATTTATATTAAAAGAAAATCTAAAAAAAAAAAAGAGAAACAAAGTTTGATTTGCCTAGCTATGAATTTGGACTGATATAGTTGATAGCTAGTCCTCACTCTTTGTGGATTCGACTCAGTATTCACTGAAGTTTTATTACTATACACGCATCTGATATACTATCTGTTAATAATTGCGCTTTAAAAAGAATTTCAAAAGAGACTAAAAAGAGTTTTAAAAAGCACATATAGAAAAAGTGTGATCATACAACAAATCAAACAAGTTAATTATACAAGCATATGAGATGCAATAGGCACGTGAGTAAATAATACATATGATTAATCGAAAATCATATATTGAATGGATCTATGCCCTCCATTCAAGTTAGGTGTTTCGGGCCCCATATAACCGTAGTTTGCAAATGGAATTTTTGAAGTTCATTGGGGTTACTACTTATTGTTAAAATGTAGTTCATTTGAGCTACTACTCGCCATTAATATTAATGCAAATTTTCGAGACCCCGCTTACCTTACTGCTAGGCTCTTATCCCACCAAGGGTATAGTAATAAATGCAATGTGACTCACTTCGTGTTATACATGATTTCATTTAATTAAGTACTCATAGCATGATTTTAGGTATCTATGGGGTGATCATACAATTGGCAGGCACATCAATACTATGCTAAATTAACCACTTGATGATAGACAATTCAAGTTTCGATATACTTAATATAAGTTCAACCACCTATATAAAGCACATGGACTTTCCATTTTTATCTTTCCTTAATTCTAGTGCTACTACTCTATAAGCAAAAACATAAGTACGAAATTTAAAAGATAAACTCACTCAGCCATGGTACGGTAATCCACTAATCGAAATAGTCATCAAGATAGGGCACTTCTCCTTCCTCATCACCTAAATAAAAGAAATATCCGAAATGAGTATTTCAATGAAAATCTACCTAAACTTTCTAATTCTATTTTATCATTTTTGTCAAAAATTGGGTTATGTGAAATTATAACTTAAAGCGACCATAACTTGCTCATTTTAAGCCGAAATTTTGCATTAATCGTTTTCTAAATACTCAAAAATATATATCTATTCCTAAGGTTATTTTCAACATAAAACCATTTGGGTTCTAAAACGGGTTGGTACAGATTAATCACGAAACTTCCAGCCCTTAATTTGCAATTTTTCCCAAGTTCTACAACATCAAAAAAATTCCATAGAAAACACATAAATATTTATATAATTGAAAATACTTTAAATATATATATATTATATATATACTCATATATATGCATGATTCTAGTGGTGTTTTCTCAAGAATGATTTTTCACAAAACAATTTATTCTAAGAATTTGGAAAATGAAGTTTGCAAAATCTCCTTTTTAAGTTGTTGGATAGAAAATTAAAAATCTTGAGTTTGTTACAAAGGAGTGCTTGCCTAATCTCCTTATGGTATCTTAACTTCTGAAAATAATTTTACTTCTCAAAAATCGATTCTTCAAGTTATGCATCAATTTTATTTCTTAAGTAAATTTTTAACTAGTGAGTTGTCTTTAAACTTGACTTAGGAAAATTGTTGATTCTTAATGTACTTCAAAGTGTTGATATAAATCGTTTAAATAATTTTTTAAGAATTTTTTTTAACAAAGAATTAATAACATAAAGAATTATAAAGACTTACTTTAACAACTTTGAAATTAAGATAGTTGAACCATCATCTCTGTTTTCGTGAAAATCTCTCCTAAGTGTTAAAAATCATATTTCTTGAGAGTCTAGTTCTTATTTTTAAGTGAAGAAATCAACTCCTTTATCCTTTGAAAATTTTATTAAGACAACAACATTATGACCATGCATGAATATGAAATTGTAGTTATGTAAAAAGAATAACACACATGGAAAATAAAGGACATAGAAAATTAAATACACATATATGTAAGAACAAAAATTTTGAAAGTCTTAGCTTACATCAAGGCTTCCTAGAACTTAGATATGGATAAGTTCCATAAAAAGAAAAGAAAAAAGTATGAAAGCTTAAGGAAAAGAAAAAGAGGAAAATTGTGGATGTCTTAGACTTTTATTCAAGTCTTTCCGAGACTTTGAAATGGAAAAGTCTCATAAAGAAAAGCAAGGAAATAATAAGAAAAATATGAGAGTCTTATATTTATGTTAAGGCTCCCCGAACTTGGATTATTAAAGAAAAGAAAATAAAATGTTTTGACTTGACAAGGATAAGTCTAAGACTAGAATGACTAGTCTTAATTCTTTAGCATGAAAGAAATAAATAAATTGCAAGAAAGATAAAAGCATAAATAAAAGTTACATTAGTAAGCTTTAGGCTCTAAGATCATATATATACATATACATAATACATAAAGGAAGTTATATTAGTAACATGAATGAAATAACAACATAACTACAATAATTATAAATGAATACAGTGTTGAACAAGAGATGAACAAATTATTGTTTTCATGATTTCTTCCCTAGCATAATGCTTATGGGGTTTTAGAAATTAAACACACAATATGTTTATGTTATGTGAACATGAATATAAGGAAGGGTTTAGAACTTTTACCTAAGGTAGATAGTGGTGTTGGTGTCACGCCCCAAAGAGTACCCTACACATGACAGTCCGCCACACTCAATATTTAAACTCAAGTAAGGCAACCTTAGTCTTCACATGAGTTTGATCATCGAGTGTAAGGCTCACTCTCAACATACAGAGACCATGCTTTGCTTCATAGTAGTTTGAGGAGACATTCATAGCAACAAGAATGTAAATCATAACCGTCTCATATAGAACTATTCTATTACATGAACTAGGGGGCATACCCCCATTAACCACGTTAAGTGTTCTTAGGCTCACGATTCTCTTATTTTATCCTCCAGACACTAATTTAGGAAACATGATTAGAAGTCCGTTTCTACTTTTAGGCCCCGGCCTCATCGAAAGCTCCTTAACGTCTAAGAGCTGTACCTGATGTCCACGGCTCCTCAACGATAGCCATAAGTATTTATACTACAATAGGAAACTATTAGGGTATAAGCCACACTAGCTTAGTGAGTGAAAACTTTCATATCGTAATTAAGACATAACATTCAAGTAAGTGATTATTCAATCAAGTGAAATGCATCAAACACGTGAATTCAACAAACATATGACCAGCCGGAAATCATATGTGGATGGACTTGTGCCCTCCATCCTGGGTTAGAAGATTAACGAATCCTGCGGTACGATGCCATTTAAGCTCACGGTCAACTGAACATTAATTCATTTTATGGATCACGATTAACCAACATATTCGTTTTATGGATCACGAAAAACCAACAAATGCCAATGCTCCATTCCCATCGTGATATGAATGAGTTCGAATTTATATTGAATGTCTAATAATCGATTAGTCCAATTCTTTTAGATGGCTAAGCAATATTAGCAGACAATCAATTCTAGCTCCTCTATATACAAGCAATGAATTATCACCCGGCTTCGATATTCTTTAAATTCAACTTCACATATCAACAGCAAGAAATTATAATTCCTAACTAATCCCCATCATGCATAATCATTCTTTTTATCTTTACTTAACAACTAGTGCAACTATCATTACAATCACAAGCAATAATTGAGATCGGAAGCGATACTCACTCGGCCATGGTACGCCGGTCTCTTAGTAGTAGTAGTGGTAGGGTGGTAGGGTATCGTCGTTCCCGGGATCACCTACCAAATAAGAATAACCTAATGAGAATTTTATCACTTAACTAATTCAAGCTATGCATCTAAACTAGATAAAATCGTAATTCTCGCTATTTGCGGAACTTCCAACTTAAAACGGTCATAACTTGGTCATTTTAACTCGGAATTTCGCAAATTTTATATCGATTTCTATCTACTTCGGAAGATCTATCTATTTCCAATATTATTTCCAAGTTTTGAAAACATTTAGGTTACGGAACAGAGGGGTCAGATCAGGTCTGTAACTTTGTCATTTCCGAAAAATTGTTTTGCACTTAATCAAAATGTTCCTAGTTGATGATTCATGTATAGATAAAATATGAATGAATTCCTAATATGAATGACATGTAATGAGTTCGATATATACATGATCTTGATGATTTTTGATTATGAAACTTTTAAGAACTCCTAAGTCCTATTATTACAAGACTCCACAATAGTTACTTCTTACAAATCCATGTTTTCCAATTTTGCATCTCCTAGTATTTTAGGATTTTATTCTTAGAATTTACTTGTTATCTAAATAAAAATGAGTCTTTATCATCTATACTATCCAAGACCTTCATTTCTACATAAAAATTCACATTTTTCACTTTGCAAGTATATTTTTAAATAAACATTTCACAAAAATCCGAATTTTGGAAAAATTCATTTCTTGCATGTTTCCTTTGAGAAACCTTATCTAATGCATCAAAATTTAAAGCTTTACTATAACTACTACCTAAGGACTTCATTTAACACATAAAACATGCAATTTGAGTTTGAATACTAGGTGATTACATATGCACCATCCCAAATTACGAATTTGACAACTTGAACACTAACTCTAAATTTTCCATCTTAATTTCACTATTTTTTTTACACATTACTCATGCCTAAACTTATTTCAACTTGTAAAAATCATTACTTAGAGATACCTAATACATATACCTTTCATTTTCCATGAAAAATATGAGTTTCAAAGTGGTTTCAAGGGTTTTTAAAATAGGTCTTGAAGTCATCCGAATTTTTCATTACGCATTTCTAACAAAAACCTTTTCTTTTCAAGTTCCTTGTCTTATATTCATAAAGATCTACCATCTAACACATTTATATATATGCAAGACTAAGCTTTTATGATCATTAATGCATGAAAACACAAAATACTCACATGAACATAAATGTCAAGAAAAACATGAGTGTCTAAACACTAGATCTACAACTTATAGTCTAAAGAAGAAAACACACAAGAATACTCTTGCCATTGGAATCATCACCTAAATGAAGATTTGAAGAAGAAAAGAAGATGAAATGAACTTGCGTGTGAGTGTTGGGGGGGGGGGGTGTGGTGTTGTCACGGCAAGAAGAAGAAGAAGAAGAAGCTTTTTCAACTTTCAAAAATTTTGGAAAAGTGAAAATGAAGAGAGAGAGAGAGAAAATGAGCTTATATATTAAAGGAATTAGGGTTTAATTGAAATAAAAGAAGTAAAAATAAACAAAATAGAGGGAAATGGGGGAGGGGTGCGTGGCCACCTAGAAGGAAGAGGGAGGGAGTGAATTTGTTTTGTTTGAATTTGTAATTTAAGTAATAAAATGTAATATATGTAATAATTTAATAAGAAAAAAAATTCTTGGAAAAGAAAATATAATGAGTAGTTGTAAGGATGTAAGAATAGGATATAGATAGTGTGTAGTGTAGGTTGTACTTGTGAATAGTGGTAAATAGTAGACAATATCTACTTTACCGGTAGTAAAGAAAATACGGGAAAAGGCTATAACTGTAATTTTTATAGCTCGGAAAATTATAAAATTTATATTTTTGAAATTCTTATAAAATTTTGGTTCTAATGAGTATTTCAGAATATTTTTCTAAGTTTCTGGTCCCGGGGCTCGTTTTTCTGTAATTGCTCTCGGGAAGGCCCGGAATAGAAATTTTTTCAAATTTAAAACTTTCTAAGGTTTAAAATATACTTTAAAACAATAATTCAAATTCATTTATTTTATAAAACTTCTTTTGTTATGAAACCGAAGGAAAGCCGGATCTAAGATTTCTAAACTCCTCTCACTAAGCTTGAACCAGACCGATTTAGGGTTTCGTTCTCCGGTTTTTGAAGTTTATTCAATTACTAAAAAACAGGGGTATACATTATAAGAATAATTAAAATTGTGCAATGAATAATAATAAATAGTACCAAATGACTAGCTAATTACCGGTAGTAATGAAATACAAATAAAATCGCAAAATCAGGTAATTCTAGTTATAAAAAATTTATAAAACTAATATTTTAGAGATCCTTATAAAAATATGATTCTAACGCATTAATAACATATTTTTAGTATTTCGAATCTCAGGGCACGCTTTTCGAAGCCTGTACTCGACTGGGTTGGAAATAGATTGAAAATTCATCAATCTCATCTTTTAGAGCATCCTAGACTTAATACGAACCAACTACACCTTTTTCTCTTATTTTGACTCCTTGGTTTAGGAATACGGGATTGCCAGATCCAGCTACGAGGTTTCTTGGGAGTCTTGTGGACTTAGGTTTTCCGGTTGACTTTCCGTTTATACCTTTGCCAATTTGGAAACTTATATTTTATGTTTATACAACATATCTGATTTGAGTAATTTTATTTTAAGTTTGATTTTTATAAGTATTTAATATCTCTCAACGTTTTCGGAATTCTTTGGATTAAGTTTTATTTCCGAAGGTTAATCATTATTTACTTCTTAATAATTCGTTTTTAGGCTCTATTTTACCTGATTTTATAAGTTGGAGTTAAATAAAGAATTTGTCGTACATAGTGGTTTTGGAATTGAAGTATATTGAGTTCCTATTTTTATTTTTAAGGATTCTTTTTCTCACGATTCAGAAGTTTCTGGATTCATTTGGGATTTGGGACTTATCGAAGTTCGATTTTAATTTGGGGTGATTTTTAGGGTTTATTTTCAAAATTCATCTTAGAATTATTTACTAAAATTTTCTGGGTCTCACAGTTGGAGATGAATGAAAAAGGAAAATTTTGTGAAAATGGGTTTGA
Organism: Combretum micranthum; assembly: GCA_024138025.1. Lineage (NCBI taxonomy): Eukaryota > Viridiplantae > Streptophyta > Magnoliopsida > Myrtales > Combretaceae > Combretum > Combretum micranthum. The sequence goes on along the minus strand of JAMXBD010000207.1, from coordinate 796,900 downwards.
GAGAGGGATAAGGGGCTTATGGTTTGCAATAAGGAGAAAAGAGGATTTGAGAGAACAATTTGGTAGAGTTTTGTTATGGTTTAGAAAGTATGTGTAAAGAATGAAGGAGGAAGGGGTATTTATAGAGTTTTGGAGTGAAAATTAGAGTGATTCAAATAAATTGGAAATGAAAATAAATTAGATAGGGGGGGGGGAGGGGGGTGATTAGGTTCTGGCCTATGGGGGAGAGGGAAAAATTGATTAAATTTGTACTTTTATAATGAAAAGTAAATAAAGTGTGAGGTAAGTTATTTATAAAGTTTAATGGAAAAAGAAAGTGTAAGAGATAAGTATATAAGTTGTAAGAATAAGTAGTAAGGAAAATTAGAGATATCCAAAAAATTACGAAACTAATATTTTATGAATCCTTAAAAAATATGAATCTATATTGATTTTTTAAATATTTTTACTATCTCAAGCACTGGGGAACGTTTTTGAGAATTGATCCCGTTCGTGTTCGAAATGATCAAAATTTTGACGAACATGATCTTTTTATGCTATCTTATATTATTTTTGAACTATAATTTACCCATAGCCATTTCTATTGTCCTCAGGTTTTGTGCTCGAGATTGTTAAAGTTAAAACCACTAGTATGCCATGATATTTGTTGACTTTTGAAGTTCTGATTTGACTAGAGTTCGGGTTAACTCAAGTTTTACCCTAAAATTGAGGGGTTTGCATTAATTATTAATGGGAATCAAGCTATGAAGACTCGAGAAGATCCAATAGACGAGGCGAAATAAACAACAGTAGTTGATCTTGCATTGGAGATTATATACCGCTGGTGTAAATCTGTACGCTGCTAACCTTTGGCTGGCCTTCAACATGACCATATTCATTCTTTTTAGAGCCATTTGCAAGGCTGCCAGCTTTGGAGGATGGCCTATTCCATTTTCTTTTGTGTCTTTTAGGTTTCCTTTATATTAGAATAAATATATCTTTATGCTTGTTTTAAAAGACAATTTTTGAGATATTGACACTTCTTCTTTGAGAGATCTCTCAAGTTTTTCTCTTATCAATCATCTTTATTGATTGTGGGAGATTTTATAGTTCTTATCAATTCTTAACTAGATTGTGGAGAACAAACCATTATCTCCATTTCGTGGGTAATATTGATCTAAGTTAACGTAGTTCGGGTTGATTTGATGCATAATATCTGTTGTCTATGCCGTTCATATCCTGTTCTTTTCATTGCATCCAAATATATAAACATTAAAAATATCATCTTTTAGGTATCCGAGGACATACTAATTCTAGGCACATCATCATTTGGTATTAGAGTATTCTTAGCACATCAATTATTGCACACGCATTATGGGTGCATGTCTGCTAGTAGTATAGAATTCTTTAATAAATAGTATAGATGGAGCCATATCACCTTTTGGTAATAGACAATTATCTATATCTCTAATTGTACAATAGTTACCCATGTACAACATGAAGCCCATATCACTATTATTCAGCAAGTGATTCATATTACTGCTATTTGACTAAACAAATTTTGTGTCATATTGGTTAGTTTTTCCTTCTTTGTTATTTATTTGAGATTCATTTATTCCATCACTTTCATCTCCATTTCTTCAATTTTGCATGATCAATTACAATAAATATCTATTTTTCATCTAGATTATATTAGTAAACTTTGTAATTCCTCCATTTCTATAGTAGTGTAAGTCATGGTTTAATGCTGTTGAAGACTCATTAGATTAGGCGAATGGAATATTTATAAGGTAGCGCTTGCTTATACTTTTTTTGTTTTTATTCTTTTTAATGTTATTGGATTGGACAAATATTACTTTATAATGCTTGGTTTACAAAATGTATTTGGGACTTGTTAGAATTTTCTTCATGGGATTGGACAAAACTTAAAACTTTTGTCTCTTATATTTGATGGTACAAAAATTTTTGAACTAACTAAAAAATAAGTTCTCTTAATAAGAATTTATTAAGTGTTGTTTAATATCATGCATATCAAACAAGGAACACGAAAATTGTTCGATCCAATTTTTCTTACTCTGTGATGTTTAGTACTTCTTATCTTATTTAATCCTTACAACTAAATGCTATGAAATTCCCCAAACCTCCATCTCAATTAGAAATTGAGTTTATATAGATTAAATAAATCAAGCAAATTATAGGATATACTTAGAGAAGTTGACATAATTAATTAGTAATAGATTAACTTGAAATTTGAGATTTTAAATCCTTAAACCCCTAAACATGTTTAAATGTTTAGTAGATTTTTAAATTCCAAAACTTTAGCCTAAAATATCATATCTTTAAACCTCATTAATTTTGGAATCACCTGCTTATCTAAAAACTATCAGTTCTTAAGCCAAGCTTAAATTGAATATCAATTTGATCTAAATTAAATTCCTAAATCAAGTTCCTATCTCAATTTCTTGATTTCTAATATATAGATTTTAAAATTATCTTCTAAACACTTTCAGAATTGAAGATATTGATTTGAAAGTTCTAAACCTAATACCCTTATCCTAAAATATCTTTAATTTTATCCTTTTACCTTTCTTTTTCCTTTTTCCTTTTCCTGCCTCTCTTTTATTCTCTCTTCTTCTTTTTTCTTGCTATTCTTTCTCATTCATTTCCCTTTTATCTCCCTTTCTTCTCCTCCTCTTTTTCTTCAAAATCAACTCAAATCTCAATTTCAGGAGGATTAAAGGAGAAACAAAAGATGAAAAACAAGATTAGAGTAGGAGATTAAGCATGAAGTAGCTTCAACAACTTAAAAGGAGTAGCAGTAGTAGTGAAGATTCAATTGCATGTATTGCATAAAAGATAAGTCTAGTTGTTTCTTTTACTTTGATTATTGTTATTACATGTATATGATGATTGATGCTAGTAATATGTAGGATTTAAGTTAAAACTTTTAAACTTTAAAAATATAAGCTTATAGGCTAAGCCCTAAGTGAGATCATGCATGCTAGGACTAAGATTTTGATGTTTTATAAAGTTAAAACTTGTATATAGATGTTGTAAATCATAGTCCTAAGCTTGTGTGATGAATATACGATGTTAGATGTTGAAAAATGAAGTGAAACAAGTAGAAAATTTGCTTAAGTTTTGAAGAGAGTGAACAAAGCAAAGAGCATGGAGTGAACACGGAATGCCCTATTAAGCCATGCTCCTTATTGCTTCATAAAAACACGGATTTTAACTCACCAGAGGAGAAACATGGCTTGTCCTATTTACCTATGCTCCTATTCAACCTCAAAACTCAAAGGACACAAATTTTCCTAGAATAGCACGACCAAAACATGGAGTAGTGTATTTGCTCATATTTCTCTTTAGTCATGATACTGTTTCATATTTTGATCATAACTATTTTATTTGAACTCGGATTGATTGATTCAAGATGCTATGAAAAGCTTTAAAAGAGCTCTAATGTTTTAAGTTTTTGGAAATTCTAAAAGTATCAAGGCCTAAATTTTATTTGTTTCCAGCTGCTACTACATATCCAAACAAAGTTAAAATCTTGTGTTTAGTAGTTAAGTGTATGTGGTTAAGTATAAAATGAACTTAGCTAATAAACCTTAGTTCAACTTGACTAAATGGACCTGAATGAGTTAAAATGAATTAGATTGATTAAGTTTAATCAACTTGGTCGAAATTAAGATAATATAGGGTTAACTTATAATTGACTTAGATTAACGTGTTAGGTTAATCCATGAATAATATGGGGAATATGTTGTTTCAAATGTGTGTTTGCTTAGAAAATAAGTATTTTTCTACATAAATGATGTGATGATGTTTTTATAATAAATGACTATAAATAAAAAGAAAAGAAATAAATTGATAGATAATGGAGAACCATCTTTATCTTGGCAGAGCGATTTTCGCAGCTATGATGGGGTTCTTAATTAGTGTATGATCAAATAGGGTTATAAAATAAGTTTGATATGCATGGATAATCAATTTAATTTCTTATATGATTTTAATTTCATGAACAGATATGGATGTCTGATTTAGCTTCTGAGATAGCCCTAGCCTATCTTTTGTTTCTGTTTGGATTCTGATTTAATAAGGTACGTAGTGATGTGCTTGATGTTTATTAGGATAGTCATTCTTAATGAACTAAAACTTAAAGGCGACCTAATTAATGAGTGTTTTTTGTGCGTATGTCATTAAATCTGGTTCGAGGAAAGGTAATGTCACACCCAAGAGTACTATAGTAGTAATACATATAATATGACACAGGTTGATAACCCAGACAGTATCACATATACACATTATTATACTGGATCTACTTTGGAAAATGACATAAATTTAACAAAACAGGATCTTTTTGGTTGCATAATAAGAAATAATGAAAGCAAATAAAATCACAATACCATAAATAAATCTTACTGTCTGAATAATAACTATTACAAACCATGCAACTTATCTAAATTCTTAGGTGATAAAATTGATGTTCTGACATCAATTAATAATATAAATAGTAAAAACTATTCTCTCTATTTCTAAGACTCTTCTAGCTTTAGAAACATACTGGTTCTAAGCTCCTAGAGGTAACCAACCAAGGCTTTAGTGTCATCTTAAGGATTGTAGAAGTGTGAGCATAAACTACGGGCTCAGTGAATAACTAGAACTTATCACACAACAAGCAAGTTATTATCAATCATATGCAATGCAACATCCAAACACATGTACAATTACAGGCTTGGACAATCCGAAATCCAAACAGGATTGAGATTTACGCCTCTCATGGGGTTGAAGGAAAACCGATCTATGAATCACCTACCTAGGAGAAACAAAGTATACAGGAAAGCCACGATCCTCACAATTGTTATCTCTTTATATTAATGTTATTTTAAACACTCATTTCCTATTTAAGCCTTAGGAACTCCACTAAGTGTTAGACATTTCACAGCGATACCATGGGCGGTGTCTTTCATTACCAGTTAGTTCCCATGGAACTGACAGAACAAAGGTAATCTTGAGTAGAACTATTAGCCTCTTGCCTAAAAAAACCAAGTATTATCAGAGAACTGAAATTCTAACATGTAGTAGGCTATCGCATAATTATAATGCAATATATGCAATTTATGAAATGCATGTCTATTTTATTTATAATGCCAATATTTATTAGTCAAGTTCAAGGCATTCAAGCTTTGTACAAACAATCAACATGCCATACATTCAGCAAATTCACAAGCATTCTATTACCAATTTTATTTAGTATTGTTAGTAATCAAGTAATTCCAAACAGCAAGCAAAACCCATAACCCATATACACACGAGTTCATTATTATTCTTGTATTATAATGTAGCTAAACTACAAACATAAGCAATGTAATAAGTCTGAGTTACTCACCTGCTCATATTGATCAATCGTAGTAATCGATCGGGGAGTCCTCAACGGTATCACAAGTACCTATTGAGATGAAAATATTCATCAATAATACTGATAAATAGAATATTTAATTCCTGAGTGTCTAAGTGTCCTATGTCGGTATTTGATATAATTTCTACTGCTTATATCGATTTCTTAAGGTATTGATCTTATGGAAAAATGATATCTATCGTTTAGTTCCATTGAATTTCTTTTGATTTACATATTATTCATTTTGTATCTACGATAAGCTTAACTAAATTTTCTATTAGTTTTCTATTCAAGTTCTTACATTGTTTAACGTCTTGTTAGTAATAATATTTTATTTATTTATTTTACTTTGCCTGTCAGCCTTATCTGTTCTCTTAAGTTAGAATTTATATTAGTTTAAAGGATCTCATTTCATCATCTAAACCTTTATTCATATCTTAAGCTCATTCATAACTTGTGAAAATATCAATATGTGTAATTTTCTATGAATTGTTCATAATATTTTTCTTGAAATGTAAAGCTCCTAATTGTGCTTTTAAAGCTTGTTTTATCAAGTTTTATGTTCATATAAGGTCTTAGAACTATTAGACATGAATTTAAACTAGTTTAGATGAAATTTGAATTTTGTTTTGGCCACTTCATTCCTAGATCCGAATTTACTATAACTATATTTATAACATTTCTAAATTGATGTCCTTCTTAACCAACAACATTTAAGCATTTCTAACACAACAACAATCCATCTGCTTGAATTCATCAATGGTATAACTATTTCTTCCAACCGCATAACCTCTCTCCAATGCTACACATTTCATCCTAATGTCTACAGATAAATGTAACAAGCATGTATTGATAGTTTAGAAATTACCTTGGCTTGAGATGGAAAAGAATTCCAACTCCCTTTCTTAGCAAGAATCAAACCCATATTAAAGGTTGATTAGTGAGTTTTTAGCTAAATTATAAGTTAACTACTTTAACTAAATTTTCTTACCTTGTTGAGCTTGCGTTCTAGCGTGGTGTTATGACAAACAAAGAGCTATTTGGATTGGTTTTTGATGTTGTCGGAGGGAGGGAATTGATGTTCTTAATGAATTTGGTATTTAGATGGAATATGGAAAGCAAACTAGAGGTTTATGTTCTGTTTTGGAATGTGTTCAAAGTTGTCCAAGTGAAGGTAACACAAAGAAAGAAAAAAAAAGTTGGATGCAACTCCTTTTCTAGCTATATTTTCAGGTTGTTTTTGTGAGGATTATGAGCTACTTTAGTGTCTAACTTAAGGCTTTATTTATGTACTAAAGTTAGGCTAAAGTTAGGAGGCTAAAGAGGGTGTTGTGGGCTTAGGAAAATCACAAATTGCAGTTGGGAAATTTGGATAGGAATTTTGTTGCATTGGATGATGAAATTTTGGTCTGATTTTGATATATTTGTTGTAAACCCCCAAATTTTTGGAATCGGTTTAACTTAAAACCCTAAACCAGAAGTCAACCGGATTTCCAAAGTCAATAAAACCTAGTTACCATAACCGCTTAAGTTCGGCATTGCCGTTTTCTTTGGCCTAGAAAACGAAGTTGGAATAATTAGCTAGAATAGTTCGTAATAACTATAGTTATATAAAAATATCAAATTGACAATTTTTGAGTGTCCTTTGAGCTCGATCGGACATGGTTCTCGAAAAACGTGTTCGGGAACTCGGAATAAGAAAATTATTCCGAATATACTGTTAGACTTGTAAAAATAGAAGTTTTCCAAAAATATCAGTTTTAAAATTTTTCGGTAGCTTAAAATAACAGATATAGCTATTATACGCGTATTTTCTTACTACGGTACTTTATTAGTCATATCTACTTTACATTACACTATTATTACTATTCTACACTATTTTTTATCTCTACTTTTTCTTACACTACTCTTACAAACACCATAACCTATAACATTTACTTTTTACCTTTCCCATAACTTTATTTCATCTACCTTACACATTATCTTTCATTTATCAAAAAGCAAAAATTAAATCACTCCCTCTCTCATATACATCATGGCCACGCCCCTTCCTCCTTTCTCTCTCAATTTGTTTTATTTTTCTTTTATTTTAATCATACAAAAATCACTCCACATTTTCCTATAAATACCCCCTCCTCTTTCGCTTCTTTCACACATTCACTGCCCGCAAATTTCTTACCAAAACTCTCTCAAATTCTCCTCTCAAAACCCTCTTAAAACCCTCTCAAAATATCATCCCAAAACTCTCTCAAAATAATTCCACAACAACTTCTACCAACAACTAAAACCCATAATCACATAACCATACCAAAGTCTTCTTTAGGTAACCATTCCATATTTCTTTCTTTCTTCTCATGTCATGTAACTTTACATGACCATAGTGTGAGTTTCCAAAGACTAAATGGAAGCTACATTATGTTCATGTATTGTTCTTGTACATGAAAATCTATTTATGCTTATGTTATTATTTTTGTTCTCATTATTGTTAATATATCTAAATATTATTATCTATGTATATATATATGTACATACTCTTTAGAGCATATAAGCTCACTTGCAATTTTTTTACTTTATGCAAAGCAAATTATTTATTTATTCCATTGCAATTTATTTATTCATTCCTTATTATTTTAAGACTAGTCTCTAGTCTTAGACTTGTCCTCATCAAGTCAAAACAAGTTTTTCTTTCTTTCATTTTATTTTATTTTTGGACTAGTCTACTTCTTAGTCCTAGGAGCCTTGAAAAAGCTAAGACTCCAATACTTGACTTTATTGTTTATGTTATTTTTGTTTACTATTATTCTCATAAATCATGTTCATTTAGATTGTTGTCCAGAAATTTTAATTTCTAAAAATAATTAAACAAAAGAAGATTTTTTCACTTAGAAATAAGTTTATATAAAATCTATGAGTTGACAAAAATAAACTCATTTCCTTTCAAGTTACAAAAAGAACTCGCTATAATTTTAGAAACTACTTTTACTTTAAAAAGCTACTTAGACCTTTATTATTCCACTTTGTTTTTCAAAAGAAAATAATTGTTGATACAAAAATGATTTTTATGAAAAAGATAAACAAGATGAAAGGCTAAGGAATTTTCAAATAAAGACCCTTACAAACAAATAGGCAAAGAAAATTGTATGGGAAAAATAAATAGGAAATGGTACTAATATAAGAGAACTTAGAAAATAGAAAATTGTATTTCGAAAAAGTTACTTGGGAAATATAATAAAACCAACCTGAAGTATTTTTGGAAAAACAAAAAGAAACAAGATATTCGTTTCAAGAAATTTACAAAATCGATTTTTGTAAACTATATTTTTCTAACAAATTCAAACCAACATTGTTATATTGAAGAGATATAATTGGACAAAAAAACACTTAAGCATGCTTAAATATGAGTTATATAGTTATAAAAGAGAATTTTTCAACTATATAGATAACTAAGTATTTATCAAGCAAGTTTTGAATGGGTGAACCCAAGTTGTTTTTAAGTTGGAAAATCCATGGTAATTTTTGTCACCACTGTTTCGGGCCCTAAATGGTTTAGTTTGACAAAAATAAGTTTAGAATGGATCGTTTTTTCGAGTAGGTAGAAATTGGTATATTATATGCGCGATTCCGAGTTAAAATGACAAAGTTATGGCCATTTTAAATTGGAACTTTTCTTTATATGAACTTTAACGTTCTTTTGACATTGTTTTGTCAAAATTCAATAAAATCATCAAAAAATGCTCATTATGGGTATTTTCTTTGGCTAGGTGAGCCCGAGGAAAGATTCTTTTATCCCGAAGATTATTATGATTAAGTGGAGTGTGTGAACGACTCACCGGCATAGAGGAATAGTTGACATGGCATCGTAAGTTTATTTCCATTAAATGCTATACTTGTTGTGCTTGTAATTTAGTTGCATTAGAATTAGGAAAAGATAAATCGATATGTATGTAAAATAATTCTTTGAAAGAATCCTAAGAATATCGGAGCTGGAATTGTTTTAAATGCTTGTTTTAGTATAACCTTTGATTGGTATGAAATTCTTTGATCACCTTAAATTCAAAAATAATTATGCTATGACATTATAAATAAATGGATTCATGCATACCACGAAGTGAGTCACATTGCATTTTGGGTTATTATCCTTAGGTGAGAAGGATAGTAAGCTCATGTTGAAAGCAACACTTGGCGGAAGATCCGAAAGCGATTGCTTGGCGGCTTAAGGGAAATGCTTAGCAGAAAATCCAAAAGCAAGGTCAATTCAAGTAGACTTGGAATGCTTGACGATGAGTGCTCGTGAGCATAAAACTTTTTAACTAAAACTACTTGAATTGAGGTTATGTATGACCAAACCTAGAATGGAGGGCGCAAATCCATTCAACATATAGTTCTCGGAAAACTATATGCTTTGTTTGCCCATGTGTATGTTGCATCCCATTTGTTTGCTTAATTAACTTGTTTGAAACTTTGTTACAAGAAGTTATTTATGGAAATAATTCTCACTAAGCCTATTAGCTTATACCTCAATAAATATCTTTTGCATTTTCCCTACTTATGGTTAAGGCCACAAGGACCCTGCGGGCAGGTAATTTCCTTTAGATAAAGAAATTCTAAGATGAAGTTTAGTATTAGAAATCATGTACAAATATCTTGTAATAGAATAGTGCTCTTGGGAAATGTCCCTAAGTTTGTAAAACCATTGCCATGAATAAATGTTTATTATGAATCCTCTTTTCTTAATGTGTTACTTATATCTTCTTAAGCTTCATAATTTCGTATATGGTCCTCTAAAGTTGTGAAAGCACGCCTTATACTTAATATAAAAGCTTTTGGGAATGACTAAGGTTGTCATACTTAAGCTTTAATATTGAATATGGCGGACTGTCACGTTTAGGGTACCTGTTGGGGTGTGACATTTGTGGCTGATTTTTTAGGGGCATTAACAGTGTTTGTTTGGTAGTTAATTACTGTCATTTATATGTGTAAATTAGGGGCTCAACTTTCTTGAAAATTGGACAAAAAATCAATTGAAATTCATGCTAAAACAGAGAAGTGGAAAATTCTGATATGTGTTGCATTTTCTAGACTTTTTGGATTGATTTCTTGTGTTATTTGTTAACTAATTTTTGGTACTTAAAGTGTCCACTTAGAGGCCTCTTATTGGTGCTCATTTAGTAAAAAAAAAAAAAACAACTCAAGAAAGGCCTATAATTTTGTCAAAATCAGAGCTGAAATGGTATGTGTGCTGTCGCTGTTTTGTGTAAATTCTCCTTTGCTGCAGTTGCTGGTTTGGAAATTTCAAGACAAATTTGGAGCTGGTTTCGGTTGCTTATTTGAGCTAAAATTCTTGGCATTTAATGTTGATCTTATGTGGAGCGTTGTGGTTGGATTGTAGGTCATTTTCATTTGGATTTTAGAGCTAAAATTTTGGATCAAATGTTGGACGTGAGGGATGAACTGCAACCAAGAATTTCAATTGCTGCTGCTGTACATGGAGAAATTCTTCCTTTGTTTCGTATACCTCTATCCATGATTTCAATTCCAGTAGCTCTGTTTCATTTTTTTTATTTGTTTACTAATTTGCCAAAATGTTTTATTAAATATTAGTTTATAATATTTTAACAAATATTAGTTTATAACATATGTTCATAATGATTAAATAAGAGTTTTATTGAAATAGAATTTCCTTAAGTTACCACAAAACTCTAAGTTGTTTATACGTACAAATTTTTTTTTTAGTTTTGAGTTTACACAATTAATTATTTTTAGTATTTTAACTTATACGATTAAATTTTTCAAGTTCAATAAATCGAATTAGGAACCAAGTTTTCATGAATTCAGAGTTCCTTAACAAGTATAACAACAAGTTTGAAATTTTCATTTTAGATTTAGATTAATATTTATTGATCGGTATTAATATCCATTATGTATTTATAATCTTAGTAATTCATCTTTAAATTATTGTTTTATACCAATAAGTTCTATTAATAGACTGTATCTTATCATTTTTGAAATTTAGAGCTGCTTCTAATTATATCTTGAATTATCAGTTCGAGATAAGAAATCTCGTTTTTAGTATCTATTAAGGTCGAAGAAATTTTTATTCGAGTTTTTCAAAATAAGAATGAGTTTATTACAACTCATAGATCTATTCTAAGGTTTTTATCAGATTCTAAATTCACTCTCTAATTCACGTTTTCTATTTTTTTCGTATACTATTGTAACAATCTCAGAGTTTACAGGTAACTTTATTTGTAGTCTAACACGGTAGTTTAGACACTTAGGTCATCTCCATCATGATGCAATGGCCTTTATATGTGGCTCAATGGGCAGATGATGACACAACGGTATCGACGTAATATCTATCATGATTGGCGAGAAGAAGTAATATAGTAGGCTCACATTTATGGGACCAATTGAGCCCTATTATATTATGGATTATAATAGATAGTGTATGTGTAATGTTGTAAACCCTAGATGAGGCTATTTTCCTTTTCAGTTAGATATAAGAGATATAGGTGTTTAGGCTATTTATATCAACCCCCTGAGTAGCTACTGTTACTCAGAAACCTAGATTCCCAAAGATTGTTACAGAGTGTGAGTGCTCCCATGATGCTTGATTTACTTTAAAAGAAGAATAATAAGTTGTTGTTTGATGCACTGCATTTATAATAAGTTTGTGTGCTCTTTTATGTGTGGTTTTGTTATTGTGTACTGCGCTTTAGCTCATTATTGTTATTGTGTCACGCCCCGATGGATACCCTAAACGTGGTAGTCCACCGTACACAATACTAAAGCCTAAGAATGACTACCTCAGTCAGCAAAGGCTTTCATATCATGTACAAGGCGTATATCACAACCAAAGAAACGCATCGGAGTAGCGCAATTTACATTGATAATGATAAGTAACAAGGCAAAGAGAATTCTTATTATAAAATATAAACATGGTAAATTACAATTCTTAGGGGTATATCTCTTTATTGTCTTCAAATCAAAATAAATACACTTCTTAGAATTTCCACAACACTAACATAGCATACATTTGCATATAAGGAACCTTACAAGATAACTTCATCTTATGTTCCCAATGCCTTCATAAAAGTTTAACATCCTTCTATGACTTTCCTAATGTCATGATCTTCGATTAAAGCCACAGGTATACCTATTTCAACAAAATCTATAAGGGTATAAGCTTATAACTAGATTAGTGAGGTATTCCTTTCTATTCTTACTATGGTTTTAAACAAGTTTATTTAAATAATCACACATATGCTATACATACAATGCAACAATCACGTGATTACACAAATATATATAATTATCCGGAAACTATGCTAATTTTCCCTCCGTATCGAAGGTTAGAGAATTGGTGATGAAGATCCGTGACCTTCTACTGCTAATCCCAAGTCCCATCCAAAGTGTTCAGTTGGTTTGGCTCCGAAACCCTAAAGGTCAACAAAAGTCTATTATAAGCCCTAGAATTAAGATCCGACATTCCGTATTCCTTAACCCTAGAAAACGAAGTTGAGATAATTAGTGATAGTTCGTCATAACTTGAGGAAACATAAATATATAAGATTCATGAATTTCAAGTGTTCTTCGGACTAAATGAGATTAGTTCTCAAAAAGTGTCTCTCGGAGCCCGAAATAATAAAAATATTTCGATAACACTATTAGGACCAATTTAATATAAGGATTTTAAAAATATCAGTTTCATGATTTTTTGGTAACTAAAAATAACAGATATCGCATTTATACGCGTATTTTCTTACTACGGTATTTTACTAGTCACATACTTTAATTACATACATATTCTGTTACTATATTATTTTTTTATCTCTACTTTTTCTAACACCTACTCTTACAACACCATAACCTATTATCTTTACTCTTTACCTTTCCCACAACTTTATATCATATCTATCTTACATATTATTACTTTTAATACACAAAATTACAAAAAATCAAATCTCTCCTCCCCTACACACTACATGGCTAGCGTATCTCTCCTCCCTCTGTTTATTTTCAATTTTTCTTTAATTAAATCACTCAAAAATCACTCCCCATTTTTCTATAAATACCCTCATCCTCTTTCACTTCATTCACACATCTTCTACTCACCAAATTCACTCTTAAAACTCTCTGCAATTCCCTCTCAACTTCCATCCCAAAACTCTCTAAAATTCTCTCCACAAAACCCTGTTCTTCTTCTTCTACAAACACATTAGGTAAGAATTTTCTTTAGATTTTCCTACCATGTCATATAACTTTATATGACCATGGTGTCAGTTTCCTAAACTTAACGTTAAGGAAGCTACATTATGTTCATGTATTGTTCTTGTTCATGAAAATATATTTATGTATTTCTATATTTTATTTTACTTTAGCTCATATTATTATTGATTTTATGTTAATCTCTTATATATATATAACTATATAATCATGTACTTATATAATCAGAGCATATAAGCTCATTGTTATTTATTTACTTCCAAGTAATGCAATTTATTTATTTATTTCATGTTATTTTAAGACTAGTCCCAATCTTAGACTTCATCATCAAGTCAAAACAATATATTTGCTTTCTTTTCTTATTTTTCTTTTGGGACTATTCATTCTTAGTCCCAGGATATCTTGATGAAGCTAAGGTTCCTAATACTTGACATATTTCTTTACTTGCTTATTTTATTACCATTATGTCTTTCTTATGTTTTTAAAATTCTATGATTTCATATTTATGATCATGCATGAACATATTGATTTTGTCTCAACAAGATAAAGAACGAAAAGTTATCTTAAAAAAAATAGAAGTTCATATCTAAAAATAAATGTTATGGTGAAGGAAACGATTTTTCATAGAAACTTAGGAATGTATCTTAACAAATCTTTTCTAAAGGAGTTCATTATAAACATAGGAATTTTTATACAATACATACATACACTTTACAAAGTCATAAAATGGAAAGGAATTCTTGATTTAACAAAAGTTTTGCTAAACTTTACTTTTCATCAATACTTTAAATAGATTAGTTGACAAACACCAAGAAATCCCCTTTCATAGAAATAAGATGATCTTAAGAAATAAGATTAATGAATAACTTAGGAAATCACTTCTTTAAATATAGAATTCTTACTACTTTCAAAAGTATTAGAAATTAAGCTATAAGAAATTTAGAAAATGGAAATCATTCTTTTGAAATTAAAAAAAAAACTAAGGAAATGAAATTAAGGAAAAGAAAATCCATTCAAAATGACTTGAGAAAGTTTCTGGCAAACTAGGAAGAATTTTTCAAAAGTTTTATTTTTCCAAAGTTTTAGAAGACTTTACTTTTACAAAAAATTTATGATTGAGACAACTTCATTAATTTCATGCATTTAACATTATAAATGAATAAATGAATATATTATATATATATATATACTTTTCAAAGGTCTTACAACTATTATAATATCTATCTCTTGATTCAAGTTTTATAAAAAGAAAAAAAAATAAGTTTTGTAAAATTCGTGGTGAATCTAATCACCACTGTTTCGAAGCTCAAAGGACTTAGTTTGATAAAAATAGTTTTAGAATTGGATAGATATTTTCGAATAGGTAGAAAACGATATATTATATGTGTAATTCCGAGTTAAAATGACCAAGTTATGACCATTTTAATTTGGAATTACTCTCTATACGAATTTTAACGATCTCATGACATAGTTTTTTATAAGTACCATATAATCAAAAAGAAATACTCATTTTGGGTATTCTTCTTGATTAGGTGATCTCGGGAGGATTGTTTATATCCAGGAGATTATTACGATTAGTAGAATTCCTGAATGACTCATCCATTAGAAGAAAGTGACATCATAGCTGAGTGAGTCTACCCCTTTAATTCTCATACTTATGATTGTGCTTGTAAATTTAGTTGCATTAGAATTTAGGCAAGAAAAATGGAAATTGTATGATAATATGTTGAAAGAATATTAAGTATATCGAAGCATAAATTGCTTGTAATAAAATTGTATGTGTTTTATTACATTGAAGTGTTTGAAATTGGTTGCTCACTTGAAAGAAATTAAAATATAATGACTATACATTAATTAAGAATTTATGCATACACTTCATATGTTAAGTCACATTGTATTCACTATTATACAATTGGTGAGACAAGTGTATGATAGTGGTGGTAGACATAACCGGTATATCATGTAAGTGGCGAGTAAGAGCCAGTAAAAACTACATAAATTGATGACTAGTAGGAGCCTATAATAACTACATGTTTTTATGGCGTATAGGAGCCGGTAAGATCTATAAAAATATTTTAAGGAAGTTGTGGCCATAATTGGCTGGAATACCTAATCTCAAATGAAGGGCGTAATTCATTCAACATATGATTCCCAGAAAGTCTTATGTCTTATATGCTCATGTGTTTGTTGCATTTCATTTGCTTGCCCAATAAACTTGCTTGATATTTTACTTCAAGTATGAATTTTTGGGATTTACTCACTAAGCCCGTAAGCTTACGCTCCTATAGGTATTTGCATTCTCAAGAACACTTATTTTTGTACCCGAGGTCTCCCCATATCCATGTAAGTATTCTTTTGAAGCTTTTGGAGGAAATCTACTTAAAGAATTAGATTATAATTCCTTTGAAATCTTTGATGTAGTATTTTAAATATTGTAAAGACTATTTCGATCTTTGGGATTTAGCAGGGGTATGCCCCTAAGAAATCATGTAATAGACCTTTGGTTATTAATATTATGATCTATTTTATTTCTAAATTCTTGTATGTTCATTTTTACTTGCTTAAACTATACTTCTCAAAAGCGTCTCCTATTACCGTGCTAAACGCCTTACATGTAATATTAAGACTTTCGCATGACCGAGGCAGTCATTCTTGAGTCTTGATATTATATATGGCAGGTTGCCACGTTTATGGTACCTTTTAGAGCGTGGCATTACTTGATCTAAAAAAATATAAGTAAATAATTTAGAGATTATAAATATATTAGCTATATATTATATATGTTATATATATGGCATATGAATCGTGTATTGATAAAAAAACATAGGTTGTATATGAGTTATATGTTATACATGTAAGTTGTATTTTATAAGTTTGATTACATATATAAATATTTATAAGTTACGAATTATAACATGTACATATAAGTTATAAGCTATGTATGCTTTATGTTATATAAGTTACAAGTTATGTATATAAACCATACTACATAAGTATAAGTTATAAGTAATAGTTTATGTATGTGTTATAAGTAATAAGTTATATATATATATATATATATATGTGTGTGTGTGTGTGTGTGTGTTATATGATATATCGGCCATATATAAGTTATAAATATATATAAAAAATATGAATATATAACCTAGAGATTTTAAATATAAATGCTATGTATTATGTATGTTATATATATAACAGATAAATAGGATATTGACAAAATACGTAAGTTGTATATATATGTTATAAGTTATATTTTATGTATATAAGTTATATATGTATCATGTTTTATAAGTTATATATATGAGCTATAATTCATATATATAAGCTACAAGTAATATAATATAGCATTTTTATTTATAAGTTATGATTTATATACATATTTATAAATGTAAAAAATATATAAGTTAATTATCTAGATATTATAAATATTATATAAATGATAAACAAATAGAAGTGATAAAATATATAAGTCGTAGGTATAAGTTATATATACGTATATGTTATATTTTATAAGTCATATATACAAGTTATATGTTATATATATGTGTGAGTATAACATATAGACTAACACATAATCAATATATATTTGTATATGTGTATATATTACACATACCATATATAAATTATATGTTTATATATTTATATATAGTATATTTGTTATGAATAGCACATGTGTGTGTATAGGTATAGGTATATGCGTACATTTAGATAGCTTCTTACTTTTTGATCCAAATAAGGGTATATATATTTACATATAGTATATTTGTTATGAATAGCACATGTGTGAGTATTGGTATAGGTATATGAGTACATTTACATAGCTTCTTAACTTTTTTATCTAAATAAGGGTATAATGGTAATTTTAATTTTATTCCCAGTTTAATACTGCAATAAGTAAATTAAAGTAAATGCCAAAATATTTATTGCTGGTAATAAAACTTTGAATGAAGTAAATAAGGTAATACAAAATTCCTAGTCTATTACTGGTAACACCATTCCTAAGGCATAAGTTTTCTATTCCCCTTATAATTCGTCCCTCCTAGTAAATGCATTGTTAGTCTAATATTTGTACCTATTAGTAGTAAATCAAATCCTTATATTATCTTATTTAATTATTCAATGTAAAATTCATATTTTTATAATGAAATATATTATTTGTATTTAATTCATATATATTTAACCAATTTCTGATTTAATTCATTCCAAACAATTCTATATATATTCGGTTTAGTTCGTTTTTCTCTACAAATCAAACTGGTTCACTTACTTTTAGGTTGGTTCTCATCACCAAATTTTTAGTAAAACTTCATTTTAATATGTTTTACATGTTTCTAGGATAGTCTAACTATTTAGAGTGATTTAATTTGGATTTCAATTGAATTACTTATGTTTATACTGAAACAAGAGAGATTGCTAGACACTTGACCACTTCTGTTCAATTTGAGGTTGGTTTGGTCTGGTTTTGCCCCGATTCGTTAATTATGAGTAGAAGCTACCCTAAGCTACTTGGCCGATACATTTCTTGACATTCCCTAAAGGATACCTTCAATATGACAGCCCATTATACACAATATTAAAGCTAGGGAATGACTATCTTAGTCATGCAAAGGCTTCCATATCATTCACAAGGTGCACTTCACAATAGAAGGGATGCCAATAGAGTTGCACAGTTCACAATGGCAAAGGAACTAAACAAAGTAATTTTTTAACATGATGAGTTACAATACTTTGGGGCATTCCCCCACAAATACCACAAAGTTCCAAAAGTTTAATAGATTCATAAGTCCCTAAAATAACTTAAACCTTTTATCATAGAAATCTAACAAAGGAGATTTTAAAAGAAATATAATCTAAGTCTTCGTGTAAATTTCTTTAAAAATCTTCCTATAATCGTCTTCACTTACCTTAGGTTTCACTGTCCTAAGATAGAGCCACAGGTATTCCTGAGGTAATAAAAATCTATATGGGTAGAAGCAACAATATACTTAGTGATCATTTTATTGTAAACTTATCGTAAAAAAAAAGCAACCAAGTTTGTTATAGAAGCATATGCTATGCTACAAACACATGGATCTAAACAAACATACATGGGTATTCGGAAATCGTGTATAGATTGGATTTACGCCCTTCGTGACAAAGGTTGGGAATGCTCTTGAGGTCTTGGTGACCTCTACTACTAGTGCCCCGACACCTACCCATAGCAATCGATCTGGCGCTGCTCCCCCATGAGGTCGAATTCTCAAATAAAGTGGCTGCTCGAGAAAAAGCATGGCTCGTATTTTATATGTAGTTTATAGTCCACCCAATCCCATGTATAGGAGTAGCAGCCTTCATATGTGACTCAACGAGATGCAATGCATCACTGGTTCTTAATTCATACAAACTATATTAGGTTCATTGGGGGTAGTCAAGCATTTTATCACACACTCAAAATATGTCAAATATAACACTAACATACATAAACAACTAAGCAATATCTTGATACGCTGATCACACAACTTAAGTCACAAACTTAATCCCACATCATTCCCACCATAAGTTTAATTTTTATCTTTTCTTTATTAACTAGTGCACTACTTTATATGCAAAGAACAGATAAGCAACGTAATAAAACTTATTTGGCATCTAGAATTCTTTCAGTCAAAGTAATCCTTTGGAAATGGAGTATTGACTTCTTCATGACCTGAACAAAGAAAATGCCCGAAATGAATATTTCCCGTTGACTTTTCTTAAATTTATAATTCTATAAACTTAGTTATTGGTAGATTTTCCAGTTATCTTGTTTTGACCTTAAAATGGTCATTTTTAAGTCATTTTAATTCCGATTTTTATATACGAGTAATCGATTTCTACCTATCCTGGATGCTATATCTATTTCTAAGGTTATTTCAAACATTTAAGGTTATTTATGTCTCGGAACCCTAGGGGTCAAATCACGCTTAGATTCACACTTAAACTTGTTTTGACAATTTTCGTAAGTTTCAACTCATTTAAGCTTTCTAAGACAAGCATATTTATTACTCCTACATTTAAACACAATCAAAATTCAATAGTTCATAGTACATACATGATTTTAGTGATGTTACTCAAAAATGGAAATTTTACTAAATGGTCTTTGTAACAATTATTAAGAAAACTTATCATTATGAAAAATAGCCTTGAAGACTTTGTAGTGAAAATTACTTATTAGGACTTAAAAATGAAAAATTCAACTTAAAATAGAGTGTTATATTTTATTTTATTCTTTGTAATTTTCGGTTAGATCTTAT
This sequence comes from Combretum micranthum, assembly GCA_024138025.1. Lineage (NCBI taxonomy): Eukaryota > Viridiplantae > Streptophyta > Magnoliopsida > Myrtales > Combretaceae > Combretum > Combretum micranthum. The sequence goes on along the minus strand of JAMXBD010000207.1, from coordinate 777,025 downwards.
TTGAAAGCTTGTTTGCCAAAACATCAAGTTTTATGTGTTTTCAAGAAAAGAATTCCAAGGTAAAAATCTCCAAAATTCATACTTATGTCTTGGTAATTTATAGAAAAATTGGACTTTGGTTTCGTTTTCAAAATTTTCTTTTTACAATGGTTTGTCCTAAGTATTGGAAATATATTTAAAAAAATTATTTACATAACAAAGACTTGCCAACATATGCAGTTTAGGAAAATTACTTTACCATTATAAAAACATTACTATGAGAATTTATGGATATGTGTAAACCCCCGAAGTTTTTCGATCAAATTAAATGTTTAAACCTTAATCAGAAGCCAACCGGATTTTCAAGTCATAAAAACCCTAGTTTACCGTAACCGTTTAACTCCGATACTACCGTTTTCCCTAGCTCTAGAAAACGAAGTTTGAGTAATTAGTTATTATGGTTCGTAATAGCTATAGGGTTACGTAAAAAATATCGGTTTTGCAAAATTCGAGTGTCCTTAGAATCCGATCGGACACAGTTCTTGAAAACGTCCCGGAGCTCGGAATAGGAAAAATATTTCGAATATACTAGTAGAATAGTAAAAATATCAGATATCGCATATATACATGCATTGTCTTACTACCGGCATTTAATTGTCATGTCTACTTTTACATTACACTATTTACTACTATTCTACACTATTTACCTATCTCTACTTTTCCTTACAAGCTATTCTTACTGCCTATACACCTATTTCTTACTCATTTTCATTTCCAATACAATTTCACATCTTTCATTTCTTACTTTTAATTATCAAAAATACAAAAAATTAAATTTTTCTTCCCCATTTCCCCATATGTAGCACCGGCCCCCTCTCTATCTCTTCCAATTTGTTTTATTTTTACTTTATTTAATTAACACAAATTATCTCCCACATTTTCCTATAAATACCCCCTCATACCTTCACTTCTTTCACACCACTTCTTTACTAAAGTTACTCTCTCAAAATCTCTCAAGAATTCTCTCCAAGAAGTTCTTACAAGAAAGCTCTCTCTAGTTTCTTCTTTTAGGTAAACTTTCTTCAAGAAATTCCTATGTTCATCTACTTAGTATGAACTTAGTGTGTGTTTTCTAAAACCATGAAGGTTAAGAAAGTAACAATAGGTTCATACTTTATTTTTGTTCATAATATCAATTCTTTTATGTTCCTTTATGTTTTTTTATGTTCCTTTATGTTCATGACTATCTAAATATCTATATAGCTATATATATATTATTTAGAGCATATAAGCTCATTGTCTTGCAATTTATTTACTTCATTGCAATTTATTTAAATTCAAGTTATTCTTAAGACTAGTCTTTCTAGTTTTAGACTTGTCCTCATCAAGTCAAAACTTTTTCTTTTCTTTTTGGGACTAGTCTTTTCTTAGTCCCGGGGTACCTTGATGAAGCTAAGGTCCCAATACTTGATTTATTACTTTATATGCTTATTCTTTTAAGTTATTATGATCTTTTTATATTTTCATAACTTATGATTCATATTCATGCATGAACATAATGTTTTGTCTCAACAAAAATAAATGAGGAAGTGTTTTCTAAACTAAAGATTCTTTCTAAAGAAATAAATGTAGAAAATAGATTTCTTAAAAACTCATAAACATGCTTAGAAATGGTTTTTTCTTAAAACAAAAGGTTTTATAAAAACTTATTTTTCAAGTATTAGAAATTCTTTTAGAGTCATTAGAAGAAACAAAATATCATTTTATGAAATTGTTATTACTTTGGAAAGTTGTTAGAATCCAAGTTTAGAAAATAAAACCACTCTTTAAGAATTTAAAGTAATTACAAGAGATTAAATTTAGAATATTCATCTCAAATAACTCAAGATCTTTTCAAAAGTAAAATGCATATTTCAACAAATCTCAAGTTCAAAATCTTTTAAACTTTACTTTTTCATAAGTTGAGACAACTTCATTTACTTCATCCATTTGTTATGAGTCAATACATATATGTATATATCTTCCAAAAAGTTTATAAAAATACTTGGAACATTTAAGTGAGTTTTATTTAAAAAGAAGAACTCAAGTTTTTATAAATTCGTAAAGAATCTGATTGCTGCTTTTTCGGGACCCAAATGACTTAGTTTTATGAAAATAAGTTTATAAATGTGTAGATCTTTTCGAGTAGGTAGAAAACGATATATTATATGCGAAATTCCGAGTTAAAATGAGCAAGTTATGGCCATTTTAAGTTGGAATTTCCTCTTATACGATTCTTACAGCGATTTTAAGAAAAGTTTAGAATCTTCAAGAATAGAAGTTTTATGAAAGACTCATTTTAGGTATTTCATCTTGTTAGGTGATGAAGGACCCGAGGTCGTCTATCCGGAGGACTATTTCGATTAGATCTACCGTTATGGAGTGAGTTAATTCTTTTTAAGTTACATTTCCTTGTTTGTGCTTGTAATTAGTGGCACTAGAAATTTAGAAAAAGATAAATGAACAATTGTTATGAAATATTTATTGAATGAAAATCAAGTATATCGAAGAACGATATGTTAAATAAAAATGTGATTCTTGTATTAATATGATGAAATTATGGTTGATCCCTTCAACATGAATTCAACTTATATGGTTAAATATATAATTGAAAGTTATTCATGCATATCACACTTGTGAGTCATATTTATTTCACTACTATTCTTTGTGGAGAAACGAGGAAGCAGTAGTGGTGGCTGGTAGGAGCCGGTAAGTCTACATGGGCAATAGGAGCTAGAAGTCTACAGGGCGAGCAGGAGCCGACAAATGCAAATATTGATGGTCGTATGGGCCTGTAACCTCCCAACCCTTGCCATGGAGGGCGTCAAATCCATGCTGCACTTGATTTTCAGTTAATCTTGTGCATTTGTTTGCTCATGTGATTGGTGCATTACATATGCTTGAATTAAATAACGTGGTTGTTATATGGAAATATTATATAGTTAAGAATTATCTCACTAAGCTAGATTTGCTTATACCCTTATAGTTTTCTATTACAGTATGATTATCTATGGTTGGCCCCAAGGAGCCCCGTGTGCTAGGTACGAGTTTAAGCTATTAGGAGTTTTTGGAAGAAGTTTATATATTTTTAGTTTTGAACATAGACTTCTAGAAAAAATCTCTACAGTAGGCTTATGTAATAGTTATGTTTATTTTGTTATTAGTATAGTTAAACAAAGATTATAAGGAGGGGGAATGCCCCTAAGATGATGTATGAACTTGTTATTAAATGGAGATCTTATGTTTATCTATTTAAGTTCATGCTTGCTTTTCCTATCTATTTAAACATAGTACCTTTATGAGTCTCCTATTACTTTGGAAGCACATCTTGCATGTGATATCGAAGCTCCTACGTGATTAAGGTTGTCATTCATTAGCTTTAATATTATATGCGGCGAACTGCCACGTTTAGGGTACCCTTTGGGGCATGACAATATGAACATGAATTAAACTAAAAAATATGTTGAAATGTTACCATGAACTTAAAGTAAAACGTTAACAAAGTTAATAGTAGAAGTATAAAGATAGCAAAATAAATATGAGAGTCTTAGCTCATAATCAAGGCTTCATGGGAATTGAAATAATCCAATTACTGTGTGAATTAAATTAAAAAAAAAAAAAACAGAACAAGATGAAATAAAATAAAATGGAAGTCTTAGATTTTTGTCAAGAGACTTGAAGTGATCTAGTCTTTTTTGAACTTGAATAGGGACAAATCCAAGACTAGAAGTTGACTAGTCTTATATAAATTACATGAAATAAAAGTGCTTGAAATGAATAGTTATATTAGTGAACAATATACTTTAAAGCTTATTTATACTGATACATATTCATACTTATATATACATAATGATTAGATTAGGAAACATGAAACAACATGAATATAATATGAACTTAATATGAACATAACTTGAAACAAAGTATGTTGACTTGCATTTTTCCATCCCTGGCATAATGTATCATTGGGATATCTTATGGAAATTAGATTAAGACACCTATACGTGTTACATAATTTAACATATGGAGGTGGTTTAGTGTACTTACCTAAAAGAAGGAATGAAAATGTGAGAGGAGGAAAAGAGAGAGGGAGGTAGCAGTGGTGTTGTTGTTGTAAGAAGGGGAAGAGAGAAAATTTTGGAGAGAGTTTGGAAAGAGAGGGAAGTTATGTAAGTGTGGGAAAAATGAAAAAGGGAAGGAGTACTTATAAATGGAAAAAAGAGAGAGGGGGCAGTGGTTATAGAGAGAGAGAGAGAGAGAAGAAAAGATTATGAAAAGTAAGGTGTAAAGTAAGATGGATTAGATGTGTGTAAGAGTAGATTATGTAAGTGTAAGAATAGGTGTATAAGAATATAAGAAAAGGTGATTGATGTAAATAGTGAATAAGAATTTGAAAATGACAAATATTTACCTATAAAAGGTAAAATACGCGTATAAGTACTATAACTAACTTTTTTATGAGCTGAAAAAATTCTATTTGATGTTATATGAATAATTTAATATTATTTTATTATTAATTATTTATCATATTATATTGCCTTGATTTGTGTGTCTGTGGTTGTATAAGTAAACAATTATAAAAAAGGGTCGGGACGACTAAAGTTTTGGGTAAATTTTTCGTTTTAGGGTATAAACTCTATACTCGTCTTATTTTTATGCTTTTATCTTTTTTTCTTAGTTTATCCGATACCTTAGGGTTCTAGAATTATATTTGATCTAGTCTAGGGTTTTTTCAGGTTTAATGTTGGTCCGATTTGACTTTAGGGTTTCTGTTCATATTTCAATTCTTAGGTTTTTACCATAAAATCTAGGGGGGGTTTACACTTCCTCCACGAAACAACATCAAAAGTAAGTTAGTTCACTCCCTTATACACCTACCACACTATACCGATTTTGCATAATTTTTTCTAGTTTTTGAATTTTAGTAATAGTTTAACATAAAAAACACATGTTAATTATACCTATTCATCTAATAATTTTTTAGTTTCAATTACACAAATTATGTGATAAAATAAATGCATTAAATGGAATAATTCAATCATCAACATCTAGTGTTAATATAATTTCTAGTAATGGTCTTCATGTGTTCTTGTTTTATTAACTTAATGTCATCATGCAACAATATCTAACTTATTTTTAACATGCAAACATTGATTTAAGCTCATAGTCAAATAAAAAAACACAAACAAATCATTAAAAATCTCGTCAAACATGTGTTAGGATTACTTACCTAGATATAACAAGCAAGCAAACTTAAACTAGCACTGCACTTTGCATACAAGTTATGGAAGCTTCTTTTCTTTTCTTGATCTCCTCTTGTTCTTCAATTTTTTTTTTTTTTTTTTTGATTAGATATAGAATTCTAAAGAAAGAAGTAGAATTTATGTTTGAGTTTTTAGAGAGAGAAATGATAGCTTGTAGAAGAAGGTTCATAGAGAGTGTCTTGTAAGAGAAGTTTTGAGAGAGGATTTTAGGAGTGTTGCTTTTCTTGTTGGAAAAGAATGAGAGAGAAGAGAAAAAAATTAATCTTAAATAGTATGATTAGGAGGGTATATAAACATGGAAAGTACATTTGTGAAATATAAAAGACATATATGCCCTTGGTTTATTACACATATGATATGTGATAATATTTATTTAATTTAACTAAACTTATAATCCACTTAATTTCATGGAATTATTGCTATTATCACATTAGGGATTCAATCACTTATAATTAAATAAATTGATATTTATTAATTAAATTAATTATTTTCAATTTAAATTTGCACTTATAATTAAATAACTTGTCTTTCAACATAAACTACTCATTAAAAAGCTAATGGTTCAAATTTACCTATATTTCCATATTACTTATTATCATTCTAATTTAGTCCTAATTAAATTTTGGGATATTTCAAAACTCATGCCCCATAAGACTACCCTTTCTTGGACCGCTATGCTCACTGCCAATGCTGAAACCACACTGGTAAAAGCTCGAGATGTGTTCAACATAATGCCTCAATGAAACATTGCTTCATATAACGCTATGATGATTGCTTATAATAAAAATGATCGTAGTGTTAATTGGGCTTTTGAGCTGTTAGAGGCTAGTCCTTAGAGGAATACGGTTTTGTATACGGTGATGGTCATGGGATTTATTAAGGCAGGGTGAGTTTTGGTACTTGTTTGTTTGAATGCGTTGATGAAAGGTTGTCTGAAGACGAGTGAGTTTGAGAAGGTGGTTTGAGTTTTTTAGAGTATGGAGAAAATGATTATTGTTTCTTAGCGTATCATGACTAATAGTTATTGTAAAAAGGGAGGTGTGGGGCATAACTATATATGTGTTGTGTGGTTTGGAACTTATCTAGAACTAGAATCATGTATGCTAGTTTATAGTTCCAAAAACTAGGTACATTCCTTTACCATCTCAACTTTATCCCAATGTATAATTAATCGCGTATGAACTTTGAAACTTTTAATTTACTATTCAATTGCAGTTTTTGTGGGTGCATATGCTGTTCGTACCAGCTCTATTAATATTATTACGTGACATGGACTAATTAAGAACCTATTAGATGACGCATGGCATCAACTCATAAAGTTCTTCTTATTATTATTATAAAGCCCATGGTTCAACATACATCAAATCCTCACTCATCTCATAACCTCTATTACTACTAGTGAAATTATTTAATATGGACTTCTCTAAGTACGTATCATATACTAGATTATTTATTGGAGAATAGCTAATATATGATAATTGCTTTTGCCTATTAATAAGATACCAATTCCCCTTTTGGTTGCTTCTAAGCAACTGTTCCAATCCATGGTCGTGTTTGCTTCACTATAGGTTATTCTAGGTGGTGCTGTTAAGTATGTAGCAATTGGTTTAGCTTCCACTCTTACTGCATATTTATGGGCAACTGCTTATTTGATCATAATTACTAAGGAGATAACACTATCATGAATCTTGGAATGAACAATTAAGTTTTCTTTTGTACAACAACGTGTTGTCTTTATCACTCCACTGAATTGTAATCAAACCTAAGTTCACTAAGTCAAATTCTTTGCTCCATTGGATTGCTCTTGTTCGACACCATCAAATTCAAATTTCCCCCTTTTAGGCCCCTCCTTTGGTCTCCTCTCTCCCCCTCTAGCGTTTCTCTCTCCCCTATTATGGTCTCTCCACCATGTGACCACTTCGTTAACTTAAACTCTCTTACTTCCAACCTCTATTGCCATGACTACTACACCGCATTCGGTTCCTTTCTCTAGAGCTCTTTCTAGTCGAATACTATCCATGGTGTTTTCAAATTTAGGTAAGTTTGTTGCAAATGGAGAGTTAATTGATACTGTGGCAGCCTTATCGGGAAGGGCTGGAAACGGTAGCTCTAGGATAGGGCTGATGAGTAGTGTACCTGGCAGTGGGTTAATGACGATTTTGTTTGCGAGTTTACCTTCTAGAATTATTAGTACAGAGAATGCTGGGTATTTTGGTAGTGCTAATCTAGTCTTCATCAATCATCACGTTGTTTGCTATGTTTTTTTTTTTTTTTTCTATTATAATAAAGAAGAGGGTATTTAAACCTCATACTTCTCACTTAAGAGATTAGTGAAGATGTCATTAGGTTATGGACAATATTGTATGCTATGTATATACAATGATATTGTTTTTATGGCAGAGGCTAATTTAATAATTGGTACAAAAAGATACATATGTTGTGATCTTTATCATGTTTGCATGGTATGAAAAAGATGACAGGAAACTTATTGGTATGTAGAAGTAATTGTCTCATTGCCTATTCTCCAATAAATATGCAAATATATAATGTATAGTTAGAAATAATAGGTTTTTTTTTTTTTAAATCTCAAACTTAAACCGATTCATTATTAATGGTTAATTGCCTTAATGGTTAACCATTTTTTATTAATATTTTTTGTTTTCAGTTTTTCACCAATTAATATAATAATTAACCCAAAATTGTGGTTAACCATATTTTCAATTAGTCTATAAAAAGTTAAACTCTTTTATTTCATACTTACATTCCAAAATTGAAAATTAACAAGTTAAATATCACAGTTACATTCAAAAATTGCAAATTAGCAAGTTAATTAACTATAAAACCAACAATAAAATAGGAAATAACTCTAATACAATATTATATTAAGACTTTCTAGTCTTCTTTTTTTTCAAATTACACCACAACAAAAACATAATAATTAAAATATAACTGTTTGAATTATCTGCTTTTAACGGTTAACAATTAATCGTCGATTTCTCACGATTGCAAATCAAAACCGAATAAAATCTATGTTTCTAAACTAAAATTGATGGACTGGTTAACCATATTTTTTATATTGGTTTTCCGGTTTCGATTCAGTTTTTTGGTTTTATCTATTTTTTTACCTACTCGTAGTTAGAAAAGCCTATATTATATAATTTCCTTAATTAGTAGTAGATGTAATGAGATGGGTATAAGCGAACAAGTGAATTCGACATTATTCGAATCAACAACTATCTTTTTACTCCTTTTAAAAGAGGAATTCAAAGGTGATTTTATTCAACATTATAAAGAGTAATTATTGAATTCTAGGTAAATATTGATGCATTCTAATCTTTAAGATCTTGTTGTTTAATTCGAGAAAGTCACAATGTAAATTGTTAGCATTATTTGGTTGCTGAAGTTTTATGATAAAGAAGTTGTGTATTTCAAGAAAATTAGGCACATTTCCTTGATGTTTTATTGGATTACCTTTTAAAATTTAAGACTAAAGTAAAAAGTTAGAATATGAAATGAAGTTATGATTTCAATTGTTAATATTATTAGGCTGCTATAGTTTATAATAAAGAAGTGTTGTATTATTAGATTGAGGGAGTGAATAGGAGTTTATAATTTTTAGTCTAAACCCCATTTATTATAATCTTTGTTAATCTCATTTAGAATTATATGATTTATTTGTTAACTATATCTTTATTTTTTCAACAACTCTTAACCATCCAATCATACTCTTAACTAAAAGGTGCTTTATCAATACAAACCATTTATATTATGATTCCAGTCTAATTTCATTTATATCATTCTTTAACACTTATTTTCATCATTAAAATTTATAGATTTATACAATTTTATAATATTTATTTTATATTTTCAATTAAATTTTATTTTTTAAATATTTCTTTAACACTAATTTATACTTGAATAAAAGAAGATACTATGGGATTTACTAATAACAATAATGTTACTAATAAGAATAATTAAATTGAAATAGTTATTTTTAGTTTAAGTAGGAAAATACATAATCTAATATAACACAATTGTGTGTATGGGTATGGTTTAAAACTTACCAAGAATAGAATTATTAGGCTAGATCATGTTAGTTTTAAGCTAGTATCAGAGTTTGGCAGGTCATGGATGCACAAATTGTTCTGCTAGATAAAAAATGCATAGTTCAATTCGTTTCAATTTCGTTGAGAGAAAATAGGTGAACGAATTAACATACGTGAGCAAAATGAGTGTCAGTAAATATTTATATAGATATATATATATATATTTTGAAAAGTAGATTTAGAAGATGATGAGTGAATTAATAGATGCAAGTGTGAATCTAATTGTTGAGACATGTATATTTATGTGTATATATAAAGAAATGTGAGAGAATAGTATAAGGACCAACATATTAAATGGTGAATGTCACATTTAGATACTTAAACTTTCTAATTTGTACAACCGACTTACATATAGTTTAAAAGCATCAATTTGATACCTAAAATTTGTCCATTTTGCCAAATTTTAAAATTACATACCTTAATTTCACTTATTTTTGTAATTAATTATTTCATCTTATTAGGGATATCCCACATCGGTTGTGAAAGTGGCTGGATGCTACTTTATAAGTGTGAGGGAAAGCCTCACCTCACGAGCTAGCTTTTGGAGTTGAGAAGGCCCAATAGCACCCTATAGTAGTATCAAAACCCAGGTTTGCAACATCCCATGAGGTGAGACTTTCCCTCATACTTATAAAGTAGCACACGGCCTCTTCCACAATCGATGTGGGATATCCCCAACATCTCCTCCTATTACACATCGGACCATGAGATTAACCATCCATGTCCGACTCAACTCGAGATATTGCAAACCTTGGCTCTAAGACGACTGTTGGGTGCTATTGAGTCTTCTCAACTCCAAAAGCTAGCTCATGAGGTGAAACTTTCCCTCATACTTATAAGATAGTACCCAACCCCTTCCACAACCGATGTGAGATATCCCCAACACATTTAGATACTATAAATGAACTTGAAAAGTTTGTAGGTAGAATATTGACGCTTTTATATTGTATTTGGTATGCAAGAATGGACTCAAAATGAAATCACGATATTAGTTTTAATTCCACTTCCCTTGTTGTGATGCACTTTTATAAGTCGAAATCATGATTCCAACTTTGAATGATAAGTCGATTTTTTCTTCTCAAAGCAGAATTATGATTTCATTCCAACTTAAATAATTACATACTGTGTGATCACCGTCATATATTCATTATTTGTATTTATTATTAAGGACATTACCAACAAATACTTTTTATAATCAATCCATTTGACTCCATTCCATATGCACTTACAAACATAGTTTGGAATAAATTTGTCATTCCAGAACTCATGCCTTTCTAATCCATTCCTCTATATCAAATGTGATATTAAATTTCAGATAATTAATTGCATAAATTGATAAAAGTTTAAGTACCAAATGTGATATACTTTCATACGAAATTAGCTACAAATTTGCAACCCTACGGCTACAATTATGCAACCTATTTATTATTTATTTACATTTTTCCATTAAGGAATTGGCTAAACTCTCCGTATGTCGAATGTTACGATGTGCATTCATACTCTCATATAAGGATCTAAAGTTGGGGATTTTTAGCCACTTATTGGCAAATTCGTTCGAAGTGCTTACTGTTGTTCTTACCACTGGTGCATGTTAGGATAGATACATGTTGTTGATATTTGGCTATGGATAGATGATCCTGAGTATCGGTGATTTTGATGTATCACCCATTGATCGATGTGTGGTGACGTATTGATGGAAGCTACAGATTAAAATTACTCGATAGATTAGGATGGATCTTAGATTATAGGATGTTTGAGGGTTCCTAACATCGTATATGTAAATTATATATGCGTCTCTGTTACAAGGTTATGAGCTATTCTAAGTCATAGGATACTAAGATGGTATCACATTTAGATACCTTAATAATGATAATAAATTGATGTTTGCACATTAGATAATTTTATATGCATGAATACTTGAATACGTAGCATCGCAACATTCTTGTGGTGATTATGCTCCAGGCCTTTGTCTCACTTCTTGTGGGACATCTTTTCTAAAGCCAAGAAAAGGTTTAAGTGATATTAGTCTCGGATGAAATGTTGGGATGATAGACTGGTATAATATGTTATAGATAATTGAGATTTTAATTTATTATGAATTTTATTAACTGTTTGGTGTAGAGAACAAATCCTACTTGTGTCATGTTTGAGTTTGCATTTATTACAAATTGTTAATTGGCAGTGGCTCTGAGCCTTAATGTGTTTAAGCTAATGTGTACACATGGCTGTAGATTATTACGTCTTAATTAAAGTTTGGAAACATTCATAGGCTTAAGATTTATTTTCACAATGGATATATGCTAATAGTTAAAAATATTTTGCATAAATCATAAATATTTATCGATTCTGTATTCTAGTTTAGTAGATCTAAATAAAGGATAAGATGACAAGCTTACCTATCCTTCTTGATTTTCACTTAATGCTCTTTTGTAAGTTAAATCCACTTCAATTTTCTTTAATTCCCTAATATTCAATAGCAACAAACTAATATAGTAATAGATCTAGACTTTATTTGAATTTCTATGATAAAAAAATTACCAAATTACATCATTACCTTATATTAGATTCCTCTATCAAATCTATAACTTCCTTAATTTTTTTTTTTTCATTGTGAAAACAATTTCCTAGAGCCCTCTAGGTGCCTGAACAATGAAAGGAAAGACAGAGGAGGAGATTAGCACGAGAAATATTTCAAATATGTTTGAGCTTCCCTTGGAGACGACTTGATTGATTAGACGTATCCCTGTCACCAAATTGTTAGGGAAAGTTACATTAACATTTTAACCTTAGTGGCAGATGTAAATGTTTAGGATTGTATATAAGTAATCAACTAAATACCTCTCTCCATCTTAAAAGTTAAAACTCAACTTAAAAAAACTTAAATTTTCTACAAACTTTTTACAACTTAATCATCTTTCTTTTTAAGGGAGTAAATGTCATGAATGGTACTTGAATTTTAATAAAATATATAATTAGATATCTGAATTTTAAAATTAATCAAATTAGTATATGAACTTAGGAATCGATTAATTTAGTACCTAAAATAACTTTTTGTGTATGCCTATAGTACCTGTATTATATTAATTAAAATAGCCACGTAGAATGATAGTGTACATGAAAAATTTTTTTAGTATTAAATTGATCAATTTCAACTACTAATTATATATTTTACTAATATTAAGATACCATTTGCAACATTAACCATTTTCAATTGTGAGCAACATAATTTGGCTGAATTGGTTTCTTCCATGTTATCAATATTTGAACTGCAAACCCATATTCAGTTCTTTGATCATTAGGCTAGGACTATTGATTGGAAATACTCTGCATTTTGGTCCTCATCTCTAAGCCATTTGGCTCAAGATTTCATTTTCCAATGATATTTTTCATGTGTAAGAATTTCATTGAGTTCCTGTCGGACAGATCTCTCTAGGTTAATAAGGAAGGAGTTAGGAAGAGGCTGAGTTTCTTCTCAATTGTTGCTAGCCTTCGTACACATTGATTCTCTTAGGACTAGAAAACGGAGAACATGTCTACTCCATTATTCGACCGTGTTTTCGAAGTCTGATATGGTGCGGAGAATATTGTGGGTATTTTATTACCAAACAAAACATATTTGACTAGGCTGGGGAATGATGCATGAGCTAGTATCATTCTTTCTCCGATTACCTTATTATTAAAGACATTGAATTATTATTCATTACTTATATCTATAAAAAAATAATTTAATATTAAAAATATTATAAAGAAGTAACCGGACAATAACATTATAACCTAATAGTATTATCTTAAGTTTATCAAGAAAAATGTATTGGGTTGTTAATTATAATATAAAAAAAGGATAAAAAAATAAAAAATAACGAAATAAAAATCTTATCATAGCTTTCTTTTGTTTCTGAAATAACAATTATAGTATAGATTTATTCATTAAATGAAGTGAACAAGTAGCAAGTATTTTTTACTTTTTATACCTATGAGATGTTAATTTCGTATATGGATGCCACATATCTTATAGACTAAAAGTCTAAAATCCATGGTTTATGGGTGAAAATTTATGGATGGTTCGTCCTTTGTGTGCATAAACTTCTAACAATCTTGAAATGATTATTCACTTTTGTTCTTACGGAGAAAAACGAATACTATAATGATCAAAAGATCTCATCATGAACGTCATGAATGAAGATATTGACGCCATAGTTCTATGGTTAGACTATTGATCTCGACATAATAATTAACCTTACTGTACGCAATCTTAAACATTCCCTCGCACACAACCCCTTTTTATTTTTATTTTTTTGAATCGCAAATATTTCTTAAACTTTTAGATCAATGAATGTATTTTTTTGGACTTTTAAATATTATGAAATATCCTTTAAATAATTGGAAAAATACAAAAATTTTATTTTTAAATTAAAATGCAATGGGATCAAAGTTCACTGGAGTTTTAAAGTATATATTAATAAATTCAAATGGAGTATTTTTTTCACATCAAGATCAAAATTTGAAAAATCAATTATAATCTTTAAAGGATATTTAATGAATAATTTATAAAAATTCAGGATTACCTACTCTTATTTTCCTCTCTTTCCTGTGGTTGAAATAAAATCTAAATCCTTATCACAAACTACAACACATATGTTTGGATGTTATTTTTTATCTATATTTATATCTTATTAATATCTATATCTTTTATATATGATTTACCTAATGTATGATCTGTATATAATAATTAAGTTTTTTTTTTCCCTTATATGTGTTTGATAACATCCGAAACCAATCAGACACCAAACAGATCTCGAATAGATAGTTAATCTATATCAAAATTCTGACTACAAGTGTGGATGTGTTTACAACGTCTCGTCATGCTGGCCATGGTACGATTCCACAACCCCGAACCCCCATTTTTTAGTTCATAACTCATAAGTCAATGCAAAGTTCGTCGTTCATGGTGAGTGCCTTCTAAGCTGGATCTTTTCTGAAACACGTAGAAAAAAGGAAGAAACCGTGTGAGAGGAACCCACACTTGTATGCCATTATCATTAAAGATATACAAAAAAGCCTTTACACGTGACGCTCATCCAATAACATTATTTTTAATGGATGACAGCAATTTTGCATGGTATATATGCATGAGATATGAACCTATCTTTTCTGGACTTCAATGTAATGACTTTTTTTTTTCCCCCACATACGCCCATCATATCCCAAAAGCTTATATTTATACTTAATTTTTATACAAATATGTCATTTTCATGGAAATATGCATGTATTAATGGGTATTAGATTTATTAATGAATGCATGTACGTGTTCATTAATTACTTCTTATATGCGATATTGGGGAACATCACTTTATGAAATAATGGGGCACTTTGAAGTAGCATTCATGATTATTGGAATCATTGTGGGGTCAATCATTCAATGATTCATATACAAACCATATGCATGACATATATGTATATGTATAGAGAAAGGTTACAGGTATCGTAACCCACCTATAATATAAATGTGATAAATCGTTATTAGTAATTTTTTAACACGTGGTTGTACCAATGCTAATTATTTTTTCTTATGTATATCAAACATATAACTATTTAGATGATAAATATTCTTGTTAAATTGTTAATTAAAGCACCAATTTTAAACCCCCCACTGTATATTCAGCTTAGATATCTACAAGGGTTGCATCAATCTTTTTAAAGACACCTTGTAATAAAGAAGGTAATGTCATCTTGCCAATGCCGAGCCCCCAAAAAAATCACTATTACTTCCGTAGAAAGTTTACCTGTGCTTGGAATTTGAGCTTTTTCGATTTGTCCATTATGCATTTATATATTGATCCCATTTCATTATAATTTACAGTTGTACGCGCATCAGTTCTCTTAAACTTGCACGTGGTTGTGTGCATGTTTTCTTGTCCCACGCTGTCCTAGCTGTTAGCATATACCACATCCACTAGGTTTGTAAGAAAGACAAAACATACAAGGATTAATATTCAATTGCTATATAATGTCGAGAATTCTTGCGGAAGATAACCCATATCGCGTCATACAAACTAACTAAACCAAGAGATAGATAGACATAAGGAAAAAGCTAAACAAAATAATTTAATGAAAAACTCTACAATCTACTAAGAACTTCTATGGTTCTATCATTGAATCATACCATACTAATATTATAATTAAATTAATTATATAAAAAATTGAAGGATTTCTGTCATAATTAAAATAAATTTTAATCATTCAATAATGTTATGAGACCGGTTCGTTATAACTGCTACAAGACTATAAAATTTTCCTTTAATATTGATCGCAAGAGTATAGAAATAAAAGTGGTACAATATACTCTCTTGATAATACAATAATCTTGGTCAAGAGATCGGATCAATACTAACTAGGATAGGTATTGATTAATTTAGTTTGGCTTTTATTATAAACCAAATCAAGCCATAATTTATGGTATGGTTTTCTTCCATTCTAAATCAATCCCTTAAATAACGATTTGTTTTAAAATAAAAAATTTAACAATTTGGTTCAATTCAAATTACGAATTAAATCAAATTCTAATTAAAAAATACTTTGTTTTTAAGTTTTTTATATTTATGCGTATATTTAAATATTTAAATTACTCTATAAAATTCAAATTGCAAATTACAACAAAATATTTCATAGACCCATAACATTCATAATCTATAGTGCTCCATAGAATTATACAATCACTAGTTAGTCATCCACCAACAAAAGTAGAATTACCAACTAATACAAAGTAAGATTTCTTTGAAGGCTATGGTGTCTCGTTCTCTTTTTTATTAGTGTTTTGATTTCACATATTTTTTGGGATCTAAACAAACCAGTGTACTTCCATTTTCGTATATTTTGATTCCATTTGTAAAGGACCCGTTCTTTTAGAAAAGACGGCGATTCTAGTATTCGAACATGATACAACTAATAATGCATTTTTTTTTTTTAGGTAAAAAGAAAAAAGTGAACATGAATAGGTTTTACTTCTGAAAATTTTCTTTATACGTAGAGATTTTGGTCGTTTCCTTCCATCTGAGGATGCTAGTGTTCCTAAGGGCTATGGTGTCTCCTTCTCATTT
Source organism: Combretum micranthum (assembly GCA_024138025.1). Classification (NCBI taxonomy): domain Eukaryota; kingdom Viridiplantae; phylum Streptophyta; class Magnoliopsida; order Myrtales; family Combretaceae; genus Combretum; species Combretum micranthum. The sequence continues at coordinate 760,543 of JAMXBD010000207.1, read as the reverse complement.
TTGTTTATTATCATGTAATCCAGCTATTTAGGTTTGGAAATTCGTTGCTTTAGTGTTTGGCACTTTTTCCTTCTTTACAATAACACCTTCATATCATGTAATTCCTTTAAGTGGTTTTGGATAACCTATCCCGCTGCATGTAATATATTATTATATTTCCACCATTTATGTTCAAACAAAAGCAAAATGAAAATAAACATATACGCTATAATCTAAACCAATCACGTATAAGAAATCCTAATGCTTTTTGTACTTCATTCCTTCCATGGTCATTTTTGTTTAAATCACGAAATTTTTTAAACTCGTGGAAGATGTATCTATTGATAGTGTTTACGAGCCTTCAAAGGAGATGAGAAGTGTGAGACGGAAGAAATTCTATAAATTGGCCTTGTGCAAAAGCATACTCATAGACTTGACACCATATATGATTAAAGACTTAAAATTTATTAGGTTCATTGGTGTTCTATTTTCTAAACCTTTCACATAATCTATGTTTTTCTCTTACAAGATTTTTCTGACTCCATACCCATATCTTAACAATCCCCCTTTCTTAAGTGTGGGTTTCCACATGAACTTAGGTTTTGCTTTTACACTAAAAGACACCTTGCGATCTCACTAAGAGCTTAATCAAATTGACTTTACCAAGTAAGCTTTGTGAGTGATCTGCTGCCCATATGCTCACCTTATTATATCATGAGCTTCAAACATAAGTCACCATTACACATCTCTTCCTTTTCACATGGGAGGAGCTAATTAAGAGAGTGTCCAGCTCGAATCATTTGTTTTGATACCACATGTTGAGGATTGGCGGAGCCTTGAACGGCAAGGAATTCTACAAATGAGCCTTGTGAAGGTACATGATCATGGATTTAGCATTATAGATAATAATTAAAAAATTTAAGAAATTAAATAATGGGTATTCTTTTTTACAAACCCTTCACATAATTTATATTTTTCCCATATAGGATATCTCTAACTTTACACTTATATCCCAATAGATAGGCTATTGAAAATTTATCTCAAAATTTAAGAATCATAATGATAAAAAGATTTATAGATTCCATAAAGTAGCATATATTCAGTAGGTTCTATAAGTTATGCCATCTAAATAGGTATAAAAAGTTATATGGTAGAATGTGGTTCTAAAACTTTAGATCTATCTAATGGTTAGAATTTTATATTAACGTGTGTCGTTCGCGGTACATGAAATATTCAGCGAGAGCTGCTCCTGTATACGGAGCTCGGTATTGTAATGTAGCTGGGGAATCTGCCATTTCTGCTACAATAATAGTGTATTACATAGCTCTCCTAACCTGTGTCGTTCACGATACATGAAATATTTAGTGAGAGCTGCTCCTGTATACGGAGCAAGGTATTGTAACATAGCTGGAGAATCTACCATTTGCAAGGAATATATAATAGAAACTTTGTAATAAAACCTTTCCCACTTTGAGTGAGAATATGAACGAGTAAAAACTCCGAAGCTCTTAGTTGTGGTTATAATGTCAACTACTTACCTTATGCTTGCATATCCTTATATCATATATGAAGATGATAGAAAGCTCTAGCAAATTGGCTTGCAAAGAAAAGAAAGAAAGTAGCAAACAGCCAAACATAATTATTGTTATTATGATATATACTGTCCTTATATTCCCTTCAAAAGGATCATTTTTATAATAACCGTAGCAGTATCGCCTCGTTTTATATTTTTCTTTAATGCTTCTGTGGTAAGGGACTAATGCCTTTTCGTTTATTTTTGGTTATTGGCAAATTTTCCTTTTTCTTTTTCGTTATATTCATTACAAGGGAAAGGAGGATTTGAAGCCTTGAAGGGGTATGGTTTTTTATCCCTCTTTTATACTCTTTAAAAATGAGACTGGCATTTCCTTATATGGTGCTATACTATTGACTAATCATACATGTATATATGTGCTAAATAATAATTATTTTAATAAAAATATTCCACTTAGAATATAAATTTTTTATAGTCATGAATCATCATTTGTTTTAAAATTTATCTCAGGAGTTGATATTTACACTTTTTACAGATATTTTAAGTGGAAAATCTACATTAAAATAATTATTTAAACTACAGGGCAATGCATAATCGAATAAAATAAATAAATAAATAAGAACACTACAAATATGGATTAAGCTGAATTAACACTGGTGGTATCTTAATTGGAAAAAATGGTCCAATCAGGTATTAAAATTTGCGATTTTAAAATTCAAGAAGTTAATGAAAACAAAATCCAATTTCGGGTGGCAATTGCGGCATTAAAAAAATAAAAGAAATTGCCTTCTGTTGATATGACAGCATATGATCTAGTGCATTTTCAATGTGAAATTTGAACGTCGTGTATAAATTAGGAAAACATTGTTTTTGCTTCCCATCCGATTCAAATAGAGGAATTACTATTATCGCTTTTTGATCCACCGCTAAAACAAGCAGGAGATTAGTTATACCATGTTATTTAATGATTTATATTCTTCGTAGTTCGAATGATTAGTCCTATTAAAGGACTAAATAATCAGCAACACGTGTCCTCCATCTTCACGAGGAACAAATTTTGAAGGGAGACATTCGTGGAAAGAGCCAAAATAGATGTCAAGGACTAGGAACATGGGGCACACAGAACCTTATGTGGAGACAGGAGACTTGTTAAGTTTTTGAAAACGAGATACATAACAATATTTGAAAAAGCACTTAACTACTTCTACCACGTGCCAAGTGATGATAAGAACAGAAATCAAATATTCTCCGTTTTCTATGATAAGAAAAAAAAATTATAAATTTAATGATGCTGATATATTACGTAAATTAATTTATAATAAGTAAAATTTAAAATTTTTGTGTGTGTGCGCTTTTTTTAATATGAATAATTATTTTTTAGAAACTAACTCTTGTCGTACTCATAAGTTAAAAAATATAATAGGTATTTGATATTTACTCATTCATATATTAATTCCAATAATTTTTTTTCCATATAGTACAACCATTAGTTTGCGATTATGTATATTAATTATACAAAAGTACTATAACATATTTGGGAAATGTTTTCCATAATATATATATATATATATTATTGAATAATACAAATTGAAATTTTGAACGCCTTCATTTTCTCGTTGCTCACGAGGCGGCCCACACCCAACTATGGTCCCACCAAAGACATGCATGTCCGGGTTTGCACTCCGCCATGCAAAGCTAGACTCAAGTCCTCGCTCAAGGAAACAGAAAACAGATAGTCAAAGCACTAGGTGATAAAGGGGTATTATGAGTTGTAGATTTAGGATTTTCATTGTGAAACGAAAACTAAAGTTCCTACTTTGTAAAGAAATTTTTTTTATCTTTTTGTATAAATTTAGAAAAAATGAAAAAGTATCAAAGTTAGTGCGCGCACTCGAAACCTGTTAGACATACACCGAATCTTGTGTTTTATCTATGTATTGTTATGATTATTATTATTATGATGGAAAGTGATGAACCAATGAAGTTTGATCTACTGTTTTTTTCTTATGTTAAGATACAAGATGCACTTTAATAGAAGTTAGATTCGTCTTTTTCAAGTACCATTTTAAATTTAAAGGTATACGAATGTTGGTTCGGCTTTGTGACTTGTATAAGATAATCAACAGAAAATTTGGCTGTGGTATGTGTTAAGATAGTGTCACAACCGATTGGGTTAAAAGTTTAAATTTATAAACGTATTATATATTATTATATTTATTACGTAACACTTTTTTTTTGTTGTATTAGAACTTTAACTTTGACTAATGCACATAAAATAAATTACTTAATTTTAATAGAGTTGTAACAAGTACACATGAATTCGAACTCATCACTAACCAATATATAGTAAGTCATAATTTATAATTTTTAATAGAAACATCAAGTTAATCATCTACCAATAAATTTAGCCAAAAAAATTGTCTATCAACACAATACATTAAACAGTTAATACATAATAAGAGTTTGTAACTAAATAAATAAATTTCATACTTTATAAAGTTAAAAAAATATTTAATAAAAGTAGTTTGTCATCAATAAAAAAATATATATGATGAGCCTAAACAACAAAAATAAAAATGAGCAAGTTAATTTTAATCAATATTCACCAAATAGTAAATATCAAATGAAATCATATGAATATATATGACCTTAAATCAATCATCATAAAAAAATCTATGATTATAACTTAGAAGTAACATATTATTATATTTTCTAAAATGGATTGGTTCGGATTGGAAAATTTTTAAACCAAAAATTGTTAAAAAAAAAAACATATTTTCGACTTGTTTTGGTTTGGTTATGGATTGCTTCGATTCGGTTGGTTTTTTTTTTTTTTTTTTTTTTTGCTCATCCCTAGCATTTAGTATCCACCCAAGGAATCATATTAGGATTTTCTATGACCTTGTTAGTCATAGCATTAGAGACAAATATACAAACGAGATTGACGCATGTTTCGTTCTGAAGATCCATTAATGCAATCAAACCTGTGATACTTAATGCACCAGTAAAGTCATTCCATTAGTTTAAACTGTCCATATCATAATCCTTACCCATAAGGGCAGGCTGAAAATAAAACTTCTATTCACACAGTGCTTTGATAGCTGGAGTGGGCAAATGGATATAAGTATCACCACGTTCATGTGATTGAGGATTAGGTAGAGAATGTGGGGATAGGGTGGATGTTCTTTCCCAGTAACGCCGTCGAGCATGTGTTTTGGTACGACAGTGTGAAGTTTCTAGACCCTCAATTATTTATAATAATAATTATGGAAGATGAGGAGTGTAGTTTGTGGTTTGGTGAAAACAAGTGGATAATTGAAAGCAATGTGCCGACATTACACAATCGCCTTCCATGGTGAGTAGGAATGATGGAAGGGTAACTTTTTTATTATTTTTTTTATTATTATAAAATTAATAATTATTATTTTCTATTTATAAGCAACAATTTTCATCCCGACCAAACAATCATTCCTAATGCGGAGTAGCATTGACTCTACCATGATCAGCGATTCTTTGAGACAGCCTTGGAAGAAGGCAGCTACCATCTAAAATCATATCATAGAAACCAAAGAATGCACTTCAGGTAGAGAGCCTACTAAATATGTCTTCTGTCGAATTTATGACAATAGGTTATTGAGAAACACGTAGAATCACACATGTCTAAAGAGTATACTAAAAGCCACTTTCGTACCAAGTGTGTTGATCCTGAAACCTCGCAGTTTGATCAATAAGACATATGAGACTGGATGATGGAAATGATGGCGGTTAAGAATATTTCATTCCATGCAGTCAATTATTAAAATTTGAAAGTTGGAGTACAAGAGACATGCAACCCCTAAACGAACATGCGGGGCGGCAAATACAAAAAATGTTATGGTGAACCTTTTCATGAAAATGCGTGAAGCTCTCAATGAGATTTTATCAAGTCTTCCTTCTAGGTATAATCATTCAAAATGATTTGTTGTTCATGTAATTTTTTAGATTATAAGTTGATTTATATATTTATTTTCGATTTAAATAATGCACTCGATTTTGCTTGTATAGTATCTTCCTCACCTCAGACGTGTGAAAATCTCCACTTAATGATGTGAAGTATAACTTTATATGCATAGTTACTTATTAGATAGATGAATAGTGGTTAATCAAGAAGTATTATTATTGCTTTCAAGCCGTTCTAGGAGAGACATGCCAACCAGTGTATGATGGAAAGTTCTTTTGCATCAAATGCGTTTGTTATATTATGAATTTAGCAGTGTAAGCAAGTCGAAGCTTGTGGCCTTGACATACATGTCGAAAATATAAAATATGCAAACATCTGTCTTCATGTTTCGTGGAGATATAAATGAATGTATATGGAGTTTGTCAAGGCACATAGTTTCAAGGAAAAGCTGCCTATACCTGATTGTAAGAGCAGGTGGAATTTCATGTTCAAAATGCTTCATTGGGCATTGAAGTGCAAAAGGGCTCTAACTCATTTGTACAATACTCTACTTAATTCCAACAATCCTAACATTGCTTTGATGGAGAGTCGAGATTGGAAAATAACACATGCATTTAAAGAGGTTTTAAAGGCAGTTCTTGGCCTAACACAGTATTTTATCGAGTTGCGACTATCCTACTAGCAACTGCATATTTCCCTGCCTAGTTGACATATCGTATGTGTTGACCGCCAATATGTCTGCAATGGCTAGTAAACTTTAGGATTATTTTGTCCCTATTTCCCCCACTTTTCTATGTTCCAACAATGTTAGATCTATGGTATAGGTTCCATATGACTAAACCACTCCTTAAGGAATTCTACAAGAATATTGATGTGACCAACAAATTTACTCAAAGACTTATATCAGTGTCGTATGAAACGAATACATTGCCTAGCCATAGCTATCCAATAATCACTCATCTTGGATTTTTTCAAAAAAAAAAAAAAAGTAAACAAATTGCTCAGGATATTGGGAGCAGCCGAACAACTTCTTAAGAAATCTTTAGTGACATGCTGGTGTTTGAGGTGCAATTACTTGAGGAGAAGGAACTGGAAAAGGCAAGGAAGAACAAGGGGGCTAATTTCAATTTCCTCGGCTAGTGGAAGAATAGGACACACATGATGCCGATGCTTTCCATAGTGGCAAGTGGTGTTTTGGCTTTTCCGACTTCAATGGTTTCATCGGTGTTGGCTTTCAGTTTGGGCGGATGGATTCTTGAAGTACACCATCATAGGATAACTGATGATAGCTTTGATGCATGCGTGTACTTATAATATTGGTATGATGCTTTTAGCAGGAAGCAGATAGATTCACACTTTTTATGGCCCAAGGACGGCATCAGGGAGTGGGGGGGTAGGTTCATTGTCACCACCAATTTTGTAGCCATAGACATAGATAGAGCAATGAGGTGAGGCTAGGGGAGGTTTTTAGGAGGGTGTATGGTTGATGACATTTTTTTTTTTTCCAATCTTCTTGCATGTTACTGATAAAATTTAATTTTCTTCCATTCCAATGCATTTATTAATTTTATTTATTTAATAATTTATAATTATTCTAAATAATTTAATTAAGCAAGCTTAAAATTTAATATAGATTAATTACTATTATAACATTATTTAATAATTTCATTTTTTTTTTTCCTAAAAGAATTAAAGTTAACATGCTAATAGTAATACAATTGAAATCATTGCAAAAAAAAATACTAAATATATTGTATTTTTTAAAAAGACAAATATATTTAACTAAAATAATAAAACAAAAAATTATTTAATTTAAATATAATTTACAGTAAATTAAAAATAAAAAATCACTATTTTATATTATTATTTAAACAAAAAGTTGCGTACTGTGCTTTATTAACCTATTTATCTTGCGTGTTTCGCATTACCGGTGCTGCATGCTTATGCTTTCATGTTTTTTCGTGCCGGCAATTTACGATACCTATTATCATGCCGCCAAATCCATAATATGTCTTGCCGTTTACACTGAAAAGTTAAAACAAGTTTCACGAGGTTACTTTATATTTAACTTTTCACAACACAATGGAGGCAAAAACTCTGCCAACATTTCGTTTTTAATGGACCAATTCGAGCGACCTTCGATGGGGACTCTTAGCTAAAATAGAAGACTTTTATTGTGATTGCCGGGTGAAGATATAGTCAATGGCAGTTGATCAGCTTACAAGTGCAGATAATGTAGATGTTCATCTACATGGATGATGGATATATAATATAATATAATATAATATAATATAATATAATATAATATAGTTTCTTTTTCCCATGAAGAAAGGAAAGAAAAGCTTCATATGGTTAAATCACATTGTCAAAATTTGTTGTTGCGAGTGATTGGCGACAGCAGTTTGCTTTATAATTTCTGCTCGTTTTCTAATGTTTACTGGATGGAAAATTCAGGACAAGGCTTTCTCTAATTACGGGAAATCTCATGTGTAATTTAGAAAATTGATCTGATATATGGAATATATGGGAATGGATTTGAACCGGGAACGAAATAAGATATTTATTTTTATATTTGGCTTTATAAATGGTGGAGTCCTTTTATGTATTATAACGGAATTTATAATAAAAGGGACTCAATTTATAGATGAAATAAATATACATTATATATCTAAAGTCCACTTTTATAAAATCTAGTAACGTGGAAGGAATTGTATGGAATAGTTTCTCCCCATTTAAAGTGGAATCAAATTCTGATTTTATTAAAACTCTTTATTAAGACTTTTAATTGTTTATAAGTTAGAAAAATATACATAATTTGGATACATGATTTTATTTCAAACTCCCGTCAACAAAACCATCAAGTTAATCATCTAACCATTAAAATAAATATAATAATTATAATATTAACTATTTTAATAGTTTAATCATATTTGAATATGGTATGAGTCGTTAGATAGTCAACGGGATTGGTCCCGTTAAAATTAATGACAGACACATAGAATTTTCACATATTTTCATATACCAAATGTGATGTGTGCATGTGTGTATTGGATAATTATTAATAAAACTTTGACCGATGATAATTCCAAATTCCTAGTTCTATAACATATTACTATATACAGCTAAATCTTCATATTTGGATAGAGCATGATGAATTTGCTCATTCAGATATAGAGCAATTCAATTTCTCTTCCTCATGTAAATAAAGTAGGTTCCAATAATTAAACTTTTTATGACGGCTGCTGCATAGTACATTCATATCACAATTTTTTATATTTGACTAAAATTTTTGACATTTCGTATCAATCTTTTTGAATCCTCATAAGATTAGTAATGAAGTAATCAAGACAAGTGTAATAGGAAAACAATTAAACGTCAAGTGACTAAAATTCATAAATAAGTACATCAGTAATAAATTATCATTAGTTGATCTTAAAGAGACAATCATCAAATCCTGGAATTGTTTATTCCCCTAAATTAAACAACTTGACTAACAAATACATGTTGTTCATATAAAACCACATGCAAACTAATTATTCTAATCTACTACATTATAAGAAAATTGATATTTAGAGTTAGAAATTTTACGATGGAATATGAGTAAAAGTAGTTATATCACTATAAATAAAATCAATGATGATAATTTTTACGCTAGAATTTTGTATCTAAAACAAAAATTTTGTCTCCATAATATTGTTTTCTTAATAGCGATAATCAAATAACACACCAAACAGCCACAACGTATTTAGTCTTGTAAGCAAATTATAGATTGGATGATACTAGTATCTCGACTTATATCCTTACTAATTGTTGTCAATCCACTATCTCATGTATTCTATCCATATATATAGTAAGAATAAAAAAGCTCGATGAAACTATAGCGAAATCCTTAAGTTTCTGTTCGAATTTTTATAATTTTATTTGTATTATATTTATATCATATTTGTATCCATAACTTATATATATTATATTTATTCTATTTATGAGTAAAACTGTCAGTTTTTCATCGATATCTGTTTCTTGATAAATATTTATTTAAAAATCATAAAAATATGATGCGAAAAACATATCCTAATTTGATTAGTTTCACTGTTCATGGACTTTGTCCTTACATATGACGTAACACAAATAATGGATCTTACTTGTCACAAGCAGCTGATATAAATATGTCTATCTATAATTTAAACAGGATTTTCATTTATATAATTTACACGGATATTAAAGTACGTACAGTTACTTGTTTTAATTAATTAATTAATGATTATTAGGTTTTAATGTTATTTGTAAATTATTGAGTGTTAGTTTAAATGTACGTATTTGGCAGTTAAATATTATTTTATTATTTTGTTATGTTGGTTAAACATGCTTATGAACACGTTTAGCACTATTAAAAGCCGATTTTTTGGAAATCATTTTTGGCGATTCACACTACATATGCCATATTTTCAAATTTGTTCTGGGCTATACTTTATGCATCTAAATTTCCAAAACTGTTAGAACCCTGGCACCTTAATTTTGTAACTAATTGGAAATTTTGTTGTGGTGCAAAATCCATATTTTTAGAATCGTTGGGATATATCGGCTCATATTTATGAAACTGTGAGTATTCTAGACATGAAAGAGTCCGGTCACCAAAACAAAGAACTAGAACTGAATGTGGGTACAATATAGGTTTGATTCAGTATTTACTAAAAATCAAATCAAACCTTAATTTATAGGTTTTTTTTTTTTTCATCTTAACAAAACCAGTAAATAACGGTATTCGAACCATTAAATAACAATTCAGTTCGATTCAAATTTACGGTTAAATCAAAATTCTAATTAAAAAAAAAAACTTTGTTATAATATTTCACATTTTTAGGATATTCAAATATTGAAACCACCCTACAAGTTCATATTATAAGTTATAACAAAATATTCATAAATCCATCACATTCATAATACATGTCTTCTATACAATCATTTAGTCATTGGTCAATCATCGATTAACAAAATATACTCACTAACTAATATATAGTAAACTCTAATCTATAGTCCTCTAAAATATTATCTAATTAACCATAAACTAACAAATTTGGCATACACACACACCACCCCTGAACAAAAGTCATTATTGAATAAAAGGGATATGCTAACAAAATGCAATGAACAATTAAAACATTATAAGTTTATAATTAAATAACAAAAGACATACTTCATAGAGTTCAAATAATTAACAAAATCAACGTAAAGTTACCAATGGAATAAGATATCTTAAACCCTAAAAACAGTTTTTAAAAAATTAACAAGTCAATATTAATTAATATTCATCATATAATAAATATTATAATAAAATAATGAGAACATATATGACCTTTAATCAATCATCATAATAAAATTTATAATTACAAGTAAAAGATTTTTATATTTTTCTAAAACGGTTTGGTTCAATTTTACTTATTTATTTTTTGTTTATCCGTTCAAACTAACCATAAAATTTATGGATTTATTTGGATTGAGAATTTTCTAAACCTAATTATTTAAAAGAAAAACATATTTTTTGTTTGGTTTGGTTTGATCATGGATTAGATTGGATTGGTTTGGTTGGTTTTTTTGCTTACCCCTATCTGGAACCACCCATTATAGATGGTGGGGTGAGTCCCACCCATGGACCTGTCTAGCTAGAGCAATTAAGATATGTTCCTTATTCTAAAAAGAAAAACAATTAAACAAACAATATTTTTTTTTTAACTTAAAGTAAAACTTTAAACTTAAAATATAAATTGGGCTTGAGAATATAATACTCTTTAGCCCGTTTTCATTTAAAACTATAAAAAAAAAATGTGCAATTATTTATATACAAGTATATTTTCATTAAGTTAAAATATTAGTAATGTGGGACTAGAGTGACACTCTAAAAAAGTAGAGTTTACAAAAGAAAAGGAAGTACCACATTACTTAAAGATGGGATTGCTCTATTAGTGGAGCTTTATATAAAGCATGAAACTTGTTCTTATATTATATTTATTATTTATCGTTATCAACAATGTATAAACACTTTGTGAAAAGATAATGATTTCTATGCACATGGAAGATATTCTAAACAATTTTTTTTTCAACTTTTCTTTACTTTATATTTTATTTTGTTTTTATTTCTTATATTCATAATAATAAAATAGTTTCTAGTTTTTTTAAAGAGGACCCGATGGACTTGCTGGGTCTACGGTTCTAGCTAGTAGACCCGGTCAGGACCTATGGACTATGACGGGTGTAATGATAATCTTGATGTGGTCGAGTCAAATCTAATCTCAATTTAGACCCAATTTTTTTAAGATGTCTATCGTAAGTTTATTATTTTCAGAATTATTGGGGTATGGGTGTAATTGTGGTTTTAGTGTTTTTGTTTAAACTTGTTTGAAGGCTTACTCTTTCTATCTTGGAATTTTTAATCATATCATTGAGAAAATGAATGGTTCCATTAGTTGTAAGTTTTGAGTAGGGCTATAAGCTAGTCAAGATTATTTGCGAGCTACTTAAGTTCAATTTGGTGATAACTTAAATTTGACTCAACTACAATCGAGTTGAGTTCGGTTTTGAAATACTCGACTCAAGTTCTAACAAGCTTATTCAAGTTTTTTATATTTTCTATAAAAAAAATTTATTAAACCTGTGGTTTTCTCTTTTTTAAAGCCTAATTTCATACCTTGATTTTCCCTTATATTTAATGATTTGTATTTATTATATTTAATATCAAATTAACTAAACTATTGCAATTTTAGAATTCTTTTTTTTTTCTAATTAATTCTTATAGGAATAATCAAGCTTAATCAAATCAATCTCAAACTTATCGAGTATCGATTTAAGTTAAGTTCGAGCTTAGCACTATATCATTTCAATTCGTTTACGACCTTAGTTTTGAGACATCAACTTGTAACGTTTTGAGGTTTTGATCGGCTCCATTGTTCAAGTGCATATGATTTTGTGTTTTTGGAAATTGTTTTCAAGCTTGGTTCCAAAAATTTTCGGATTGATGTCAGTTAAAGTTTTGTGATGGTTAATGCTTTGATGATAGAAAAAGTTAACATCCGATTAAAGTACACTGTTTGATTATTTGGTCGATTGTCACAAATAAGTTGCATGGATTTGGCTGCTTGCATACTTTTTGTTGAATGTTTTGCTCACCCTTGCGATATTTCTGTCTTAGATAATGACAATGAGGTTCGTCTATTCAGTCACACAAGATGTGGTTTGTGCATTGAAGTTGATATATGGAGATAGCTATGCGAAGAATGACCGATCAATTCAACTTGTTAAGCTGAATGATTAGTTATGTATTTGATTTCTAGAAATCATTAGACTATGAGGCTTTAGAGATTTCATGAACTTTATGATGAGGAACATCTTTATTAACTTAATGGATTAAGTAGTTTTAGATTTTTTGATATCATATGCAATTCCAATACAGCAAATTTTATAATTTTGCATATTTATAATTAATATGAGTATGTATCTACGATTGCAAATAAGTTAAGTTAGACACGAGCTACTTAAGCTCGGCTTGACTCATTTAGTATATTAATATAATATAATTATATATATAATTGTTTTTGTAAACGAGCTTAGGCTCGTTTAGTTAAATAAGCTCAAGATTGGACTCACTAATTCTTAATGGGTTAGGGCCCGGGGTCAGGCTTTATCCTATACATTTTAGACTCATTAAAAACCCCATTTGACTTGAACCTATTAATTTGTTAAATGACTCGAACCCAAGCCTTCAAAAACTCAACTTGACCAAACTCGTTTGTGCCTTTGTATGCGATGAAGTGTATTGCATCCTTATCATGGAGCAATACATTGATCTTGAAGAATATTGTTGGTTTGAATTTGTTTTCCGGCTTATTTGACAAATCCACCAAAAGATCGTTATTTTTCTGCCTTTTAAATTAACCTAGCTACAGCTTCGATCGCGTATATAAATCGTCCTAATTAAGGTCTGAACACAGAAATAAATGTTCCTGGGCGAACAGTGAGACTAGTAGTTAACGATTCAACTTAAAGCTACTACTTAATCAATCTCGCTCTCAAGTATTGAGTCAATAAAGTCTAAAACACTAGCTAGAAATTTGTAAACAAAAGAGCAATGATTTAAGTGAGTTGGAGGGAATCTTATATTGCCCGAATTTAGGTAGACACATGTTTGTTGTTGGGGTTGTCTTGTTAAAAATCAAGATGATGAGCTAACTTAGGTTATGTCCCTTGACCGTATTAGTGCGTAATGATAAGACGCTTGCATCAATGCGAATGATGTTGTATGTGCATGGTTAGGGGATGGGGTGGCGTATCAACTTATCAAGTAGAGGCCATTAAAAAACATTCTTTTTTATATATAATAATAAAATAATAATAATAATAATAATAATAATAATAATAAGGCATTTTTCCTTAATATTGCTAATTTATCAAACTTTAGAAGGTTATTTGCAATTTTTAAAAAGTTCATAAATATATTCATAATGGGTTAAAGCATAAGAAGAGTTATTTGCAATTTTCTTTTCCTTTTTTTTTTTTTTAATAAAGAGACATTCTACTTCAGCTAGAATCGTTATACCTTGACACACCTTGAAAATTAATTTATTACTTTAAAAAAATCCACCATGAATATGCTTAAAATAAAATTGATTAAATATTATATATACATACAAGGTTTCATTTTAAAAGGCAGTTAAAGAATTTATTAGAGAAAAAAGTTTTTTAAGCTATGATACCAAAATCCGCCTTTTGTACATTCATATGGTAAATTAAATAAACAGCTACGTAATATCATATATATATATATATATTTAAATTTAATAGCTAATAAAGAGTACTTTGTGAGGGGATTAAAAAGAATGAAATTCTTTAAAAGTAAAATGATTTTTCAAGAACTCTTATCCCTTTTTAAAATGTTCGGGCTCCATTTCTGTGCACATGTCCCAACCCTTTTTGATATTTTCTAAAACCGTATGCTGAAAAATTCCACAATGGAAAAAGAAAAATCAACGGCAAGAAATTATTGTGGTAATAAAAAAGTCCTTTTTATATTCTACGAAATAATCTTGAGGGCTCTATCATAAATTTGAAAAGTTTAATACTAACAAATTTGGGGAATTGAAATTTCCATATATCTAGAGCATAAGTGCAAAGTCTCAATTTTCTTCATTATATTTCATTTTCAATGCCACGTAAGTCCATTACCTTCTACTCGACTGCTTAGATAATCTTTCAGTTGGAGAAAAATAACAGATAGATAATTCCATCCTTTAGAGATGGAATCAACTAAATTTTACATCAATCAAATCGTTTATGTGTCAAATTTATTATTACAATTCTAATTGTTATTCTTATATTTTTTGTACAATGATTAATTATCACATCACATATCTCAAAATAATAGAGGTAGTAAACTTAATAAGTGATAGCTCTAAAAGATATGATTATTTATAATTATAAGTTTTTGTATAAAATTTGATAAGTAAGTATATAATATTTAATACCTTCCATAAGAAAATTGAAAAAAACACATAAAATTAAGATAGTATTTGTCACATTGCCTCTCAAATAAACATGAGCGTATGGCAGTATACTGAAAAAGTCAAATTGGTCATCCAATTTTACTCTTACCAAAATCTATAATAAAAGGATGCCAAAGTGACGTCACCCACGATATTGATGACAAAATGCTGAGACCATTACCATTATTTATGATTTTTGTAAACCATATTGGATCTCCCTCTATATAAATGCCTCTTATCTTTCCAAACCCAAACCACTCCAAATTTAAAACTTCATACCCCCCCCCCCGGTACTTTATTCTCTCAATACACTTATATTTTCCTCCTTTCCCACCCAGACAATGGAGCATAGTGTAAAACCTACATTGCCAAGTTCAATTACAATTTCCACAAAATTCACTCACTCAACTTCTTCCTCCTCTTCCTCATCCCCCACAACACCACCTAAACTATCACCAACCACCCCTCCTCCACCGACGTCATCGACGCCGCCGCCTCCTCATCCTCCCTTATCTCCTTCCCCCGTGGTTGTAAGCCCGTGTGCGGCTTGCAAAATCCTCCGCCGTAGGTGTGTGGATAAATGTGTCCTAGCTCCTTATTTCCCGCCAACTGAGCCTTATAAATTCACCATTGCACATAGGGTGTTTGGTGCTAGCAACATCATCAAATTTTTACAGGTATACACTTTTTAATAATTTCATTATGTTGGCAAAAAAAAAAATAATAATAATAATTTCATTATGTTACACTTGCATAGATTTGATGGGGGGGGCAAATCCTGTTAGAAAATTGGTATTCATACGACTCGGGTATAAGGGTCTTGGATATTAGGGATTTATATAAACATATGGTTGTGTAACTAATTAATAAACTATGGTTTTGTGGGAAATGAATGTGACATACCTTGATAGCATTTTAATAGTACATTTCACCTCTTTAGAGAAGATTTTTCTTTCTTTTTTTAATGAATGGATGTGAATTATATACATTGAAGCAACAAAAAGGTGCATATTAAAGGGAAATTGTATTATGGTCAAAAGGAAAATAAAGGATAAAGAAAAAGAAAGACAGAAAAAAAAAATAAAGGAAAAAAGTAGGTGTCTAATATTCCAATGGTGGGCGCGAGCTTTATTTATTTGTGATGTTGTTTTTGTGTGGTCATTTTCCGTCATTTCACAACGTAGTTGTTGAAGGTTTTGTCAAAATGTAGTTCCGAATTCTTGAAATTGTCCCTTTGGAAAGACGGACATGTTTCATGCTTTCTACTGGAATGCAAAGAAAAAAGAAAACCATTTTCACTTTTGGAGATGCACATGATTCGAACTCTAGACGTACGGACCGGCCATAATACAGAACAATTTAGAAAAGCAGCCATTCATCAGTGTCTTTAGGAGAAAAAAGATACTAGTTTGAAAATGCTATCATTCCATTACTTATTTTAACATGAACAACTCCGTGGGTTATTTAATAAATTTGATTTATATCTAATCATGATTGTATCACTGAAATTTTCAATATATCACTTATTATATTTATTTTAATTGTCATATAATTGACTTGCCCTCCATGTTAATGATTTACCAACTATTGGAGTCAAATCTAAAACTTCATACCTTTCACACCACTTCATCTCTTAACATAGCAAAATCTGTATCAATTTTCAGGATCTACCAGAGTCCCAAAGAGCAGATGCAGTGAGCAGCATGGTTTATGAAGCAAACGCCCGGATCCGGGACCCGGTTTACGGGTGCGCCGGGGCCATTTGCCACCTCCAGAAACAAGTGAGTGATCTCCAAGCTCAACTAGCCAAAGCTCAAGCGGAGCTCGTTAACATGCAACTCCAGCAAACCAACCTGGCCCTTTTATTCATGGAAATGACAGTCCCCCAAGAAACAACCAATTCACAACTCCAACAACAGTTAATGGACACTTCCTGCTTCTTGGACGACAATTGCCTAAGCAATTCCACTTGGGAGTCACTTTTGGACATGAAATTTTAATTTTTTTTTTTTTTGTTTGTAATATAGTATTTATATATATTTATACACTTAAGTCTATATGTCGGGGATGATCATAGAAAAAACATATCTATATACATCTATAGTCAATAATGGTATACTATGTATTATGTCAGTAGTCAATTAGACTGGTGTGGTCTTTTCTAAGTGAGGGTTAGAAATGGTTGCATCATCTATTTCTATGTTTAGTTGGACCGTAGGAATCGTCTTTCCAAAGGGAAAGATAAAGTTAAGGGTGAAAAGAGAGAAAATGGCGGGAGAGGAAGTCTTTATTTTGTAACAGTTTCCAATTAAAAGTCTACGAATTCTTGATTAAATACAACTTTTGGTTACCTAATACTATCTTATGAATACGAATTGCGCGTAGTGATTCAAATCCTGTCAAACCTTTTTCTTTATTATATATAATTTCTTCCCCTTTATTTCTTTATTCTTCCCATGAGATTATTATTATTATTCGGCTAGTGATAATATTGGTGGGAGAGAGAGGGAAGGAAGGGAACCAAAAGGAGAGAGCGGTTGACCGGATGCCGAGGTTTGGTGGAAAAATAGATATATAAATACGGCGGACAATCAATTATATATTAACATATGAATAAGATAATTAGTAATTACTAAAATAACTAATATATATACGCTATATATTATAATATCATTGATAATTACTTATCACGTATAATTACCCATCACGTGACGTATACCATTCATCGAACCCTTTCTAAGCACAGCATGCATGCGTTCCACTATCATCTTTCCAAAACAAACATTCGTATCGCACTAAAAATTTTGATATTAGGGAAAGTATTCCTTTAGTTGGCAATGTTTACGTGTATTTTATTTGTATATATATATATATATATATTTTATATTTTCCATTACCAGAGGATGCGTGGTTTCAAACTGGTCAATCTCACTTAACAGACTTGCGGGATGATACTACTAGTTAAAAGTAAGATTTTAATAGCTTTGTTAAACTTTCTACTCCTCATTGATATCTAATGCTCTTCAATTGGTCCATAATAATTAATTAGATAAAATTAAAATATCGAGCATATATTTAATTAAATGAAATAATAACAAATATATTTAATTACATAATAATATTAAAAGATAATATTAATTGTACTTAATTAAATGATTTGATAAAAATAAAATAAAATAAATAAAGATATAGATGTCGCAAAAAAGTTAGCACCACGTTAGTTCATCTACTGAAGGTAGACATCAGCACGGGGCGGTTCCGAACAGCGAACCGTCACCGGCGGTTCAACCGGGTCCGGAACCGCTATTCCGGACCCGGAACCGGCGGTTCCAACCCGCCAGGAAAAAAAAAAAACAACCTACAACGAAATAGGAAAATGAAAAGAAAAAAATGGGAGCGTGTGCTGGGGCTGGATTTGGGAGGTGGGGGAGGGAGGGAAAGGACAAAACCAAACGAAACAGAACCGCTTATTTTGTTTTCTTTATTAAAAAAAAAAAGAAAAAAAAAACGGTTCCACGGGAACCGGAACCGCCAGAACCGGCGGTTCCTTGGAACAGTGAACCGCCTCGGCTCTGGCGGTTTCGGTTCCGGTTCCACATTATAAGACATTGGTGAATAAGGTTAAGAATTTAAATAGAAAAGTACATAAACATTGAGGATATTTTTACTCCAACAATTGAAATGAGGACAAATTGCAAATACACACCTTATCTTTATATCATGTGTGTTTAATTAACTCATTTTCATAATTTTGCATGTAAAGTCTCAGATCTTAAATAAAATAAATTAAAGCCTTATTAAACTATTTTGCCCTCATTTTTTAATTTTGTATGAAGAAGGTAAAATGCACAATGTTTTGAAGATTTAAAGGATTAAAGATTGTGTAAGGACACATTAAAAGAGGGTATAGCACATGGATGCCAACTCTAAAGAAAATTACCTAAATGCAAATCATATAACTTTAATTACTAAAATACCAATACAAAATGACATCTAGATATACGATTTCGGATGTAATAAAGAAAGCATATGTTTAACGTGTGATTTTAAAGTTTTAGTTTATTGCAAAATCGTATGTAGAAAATAAAATCACATCTTTAACATATAATTTATTGTAAATGGAAAGTTTTAATATTTTGTAAAAATCATAAAAATCACATGTAAGACATGTGATATTCATAGGAAAAGTAAAATTGCATTTTATCCATTTGATTTTGCATTAGTATTTTGATAATTATTTTTATATAATTGATATGTATAAATTTTTTTGATGGATAGATCAACCCACAATTTTCTCCATTAAATGAATATAAGGGTCATTTGAAGTTTATACTTAAAATTTCATCCAATATCTTGAATTATCAATACTCTATTTGTTACAAATGATGGCAAACCCCAAAACTTAAGCTTACCCAATTAAATGTTTATAAGGTATTGATAATAGGCAACCTCCTTTGGTAATTAGTTGTAGAGTTAATGTAGAAATGTCATAATGCTAAAATCAGATTGTAAACACACCTCGACAGATTGGCTAAAAAAATATAAGAACTAGAGTTACATATTGAACTTGAATTATGCTAACTAAGAATCCTAGTATAATTTAATGGAATTCTCATCTAACAAACTATATAGTTAGAAACCTTGATATAAGTGAAGTGAATACCACAAGATTTAAAATTCTTAATAAGTTCAAAAGAAAAGATGAGATAATACCCAACTCATAAATTCATAATTCCTTGAATGAATTGTCCAATACAACCAAGCTTACTTATATGTATAAAATGAAATTTTAGGTAATCTTAATAAAAGAGAAAACTAAAAGATATCCTATAAACGAAGAAATAAACTTTGACTATGGAACTAAATAAAATCTCATAAATATAGAGATATAATAAAATATCAATAAACTAGGAAATAAGCAAATAAGTGAAAAAAAAAATAAAATTCTTCACTCCAAAATAAACTAATTTAAGAATCATCTATTTAAGCTTTTTCATTTTTTTTATTCACATCAATTGCTTCCTTGTGGAGGTTGCTTACCCCTCCAATCTATGCTTTAGCTTTCTTTTTGTCCATTTCTTTGCTTATTATTATAATGAAAGATCCAATCAAACTCAAAATACACTTAATAGAGATAATTTCTTATTTACTAATCCATTTAAAAAAATTACACAAATACTAATTAGACAAAAATAATTACATAAATCTAATGGTTATGTCGCATTTTCAAAATGAGATATAGGTAGGATTATATGTATGCGATATAAGTATAAACAACTGCATCAAATCAAAGCCTTCTGATCTCTCTCTCCTCTCTCTCTCTCTCTACATGTTCAGCGAAAAAAGCCAAAATGAAAAGGCATTAAAGTTTGTCCTTTCACCTTTTTTTCTTCTATCCTTTTGTCTCAAAGCTCTCTCTCTCTCTCACACACACACACATTCGTCTTTTTTACATGCTCGTGTTTCATTTTTTTTTTTCTTGCTTTTTATATGATTGTCCTTTGATTACTATCATCTCAACATTTTCAGGTAATGTTCATGGATTCCAAAGGAGACCCACAGCTATATCACAAATTGGCTATACGTTATAACTTAAAATTGCATATCGCCATCTCTACATGCGATACAGCTTTTGATATAAGTTTGAATCAGCACATTGCTATTCTAAAAGTACGTTATATATATATTGGTATCATAGCTCCTTGATGAGATACAAGAATGGTAGTTTTGTAATTTTTTACTTACTTTACTATTTTTGTAATTTTTTTCTAAGTACTATAAACATGTATTTGACCCCACTTAATATGCATATAAACTCTAAATTAACCTACCTTTTCTTCTTCTTCTTGTTTTCGCCAATGGTTCATGTGATTCTTGTTCTCTACTTCAACCTTTGTAAGTAATTGGCTTAAGGCTTTCATAATGTATCATACTTGTCTATAAGCTTTCATCACCCGAAGCTAAATTCCATCCATTAACTCCAACACATGTACCTAACTGTGAATCTTTCCATTAGAAACAACACATGATTCAATATTAACTAACATATAGACCAAGTCACCAAGTATTCCTTGAAGTTCTAAACTTTACCTTCCTCTAAATGCTCCTCTTCTAGTCACCAAGTAAACCTTACACCTTTCAAGTTTTATCTTCCATTAGTCTTTGTAACATTCAGACTTTGTAAACATATAAGTTGACTTACACGAATACTTCTTCATCATGAAAAAGCATTAGTTTCTCCTTATGTCCAACAACCATGATAGGATTTGCTATGTTCAGAAAATATCCACTATAAAATATCTAGGGTTGAATGATCACTTATATAAGGAATGTACTACAGACCTAGTATCCTCTCACAACCACTAGATCTTTGCAATACCATAATCTAATCTCAATATACTATAGTAACCAACATACTCTCTTAGATTAAGTGATAAATCATTATAAGGCAATACCTACACATACCTCATTTTTAACATAGTACATTTTCAGTTAACAGGTAACCTCACCCATACACTTGCTCATAAATATAAACATGCAACCCCCTACAACATAGGTAAAACATACTACTAGATTTCTTTTTTTTTTTTTTCTATAAGATTATACTTATTGCAATACCTAGATCAATATATTTTGAAACAATTTGACCCTTAGGGTGCTCAAGGGTGTAGTTATTTCGTCGCACACATCGCTTCTAAGCGATCTGTGCAAGGTATCCCATTATTGAGTGGGTTTTTAATTAAATTTTAATAAAAATCATTATTAATCTTTATAAAATGATATCTAATAGAGTGTCGTCTATTTTCCCATGGTTCGGGTATATTAAAACCTGTAAAATTTGAGCTGTTTGGAGAATAAGATCCACAAATATCGATTTACACATATTGCCCATAAAGCCCATCAAATGAGTACAACTTGATTAACAAACTTTTAAAACTTAAAGGCCCACGTTAAATAAAATGAAATTGCTTGAAAAATAAATGGATACAATCATCAAAGTCTATATTGTAAAATGATTACAACAAATTCTTTCATGAAAAGCTCATAAGACCCCATCTCATACAATGACACCTAATTTGTTTATCCTGCATAGCCCTCATTCCCAACAATCATCAGTAAGACCTAAAAGGTTAATAAAATGAGCTGCGAAGCCTAGTATATAGTAATACAAATACATATCACATGTTACACGCTCTTAATGCATCAACCACAGTTTACAATATTTAATTTAAAGTTCCTAAAGAAGGTATCCCCAACATCTTAAAAATACCAACATGCACAAGAGTACTCATGACTCCCGCCAAACAAAAGAGTAGGGTTCCCTTAGTAGATCACGCACTGAAGAGGAGGGTTGATAAATCTCTAATACTTACTAAAAAAAAAAAAGAAAAAAAGTAATCTCGTCTAGGTCATCTCCCCTTAGGCTGCTACCAATGAGCATTGTCCACTATGATGCTTTATATAGGAACTTATAAAGCCGTATAATTAGTCACAACTTCGCACATGCTCCTAGTCAGCTGCTTGATCTCAAAAATTTCCCTAGCGACTATTCGTTGAGCCCAACCATGCATCGTGGGGGCCTAAGCACCTAAACTATTGCATCATTCCGAATTGCAATTAGACTCATAACCCCGTCCAGGGGCATCACTCTTGAAGTAAGCGACCAAGCAGCAACCAGCACTTAATTAAGCCGAGTTTAAATTCTTAGTCTGGTTATTAAAACTATCTTAACAAGTAACATGCTATTATTGTGTACCTGTTGGTCAAATCGAGCTTGTTATCCGATTATAAGCTAGAAATCCAATAACTATTCATAATAGAATTTGAAATTAGTTCATGATTAGCTATCTCTAATCCATTTTTATCTTGTTTGTTATACTTAAGTTGTATTGACTTAGTCATTCCACTGAAAAGATTATGCTAGAAGATTAATTAAGTCTAAAGAAGAAATTGGATCAAGCTTTGTTTGATTTGGACAAGGATTGAAGAATGAAAAGGCTTTCATGAGAAGCATAGTAGATATACGAGGGAATGCATTATCTTGTGTTTCACATATGGCAGCCATGTTTCATAGACATCGGCAAGGGGCATAGGGTGGAACCCAATTACATGTATGCCACCATGTTTCATTGTGCTCCAGCTTGTTTTGAGACCAGAAAGAAGCACAATAGAAACACGGCTGAGTGTATCCCCTCGTGTTTCCTTGTGCCTCAACATACCTCTGAAAACAGAGAGAAGCATGAGGGAAACACAACGTCGTGTATCTCCTCGTGTTCTTTTATGTTTCATGGTGCTTTTGGACACAGCGAGAAGCACGGTGGAAAACACGATCTTATGTTTCTATCGTGCTTTTCTAGATTTCACATTTTCTTTCACGATTGAAGGTTAAAGAGAGGCAAGGTGGGAAACACGGTGTTGTGATCCTGTTGTGCTCTTCTGGGTTTGGTATATTTCATGAATAAATTTGTTATTTCTATCTAAGCATTCTTTTGAGTCTAATTTTGGTGATATTAACAATAAATGAAGGCCGTGTTTTAGCCTAGACTTATCTATTTCCATCTTGCATTTGTTAAAACATAATTAATACAAGTTAAAAGCCTAAATCATCTAGTTTTGACATCAACATCCATTTTTACCATAGTTTCTGTACAATTTACGATATACTCATGTAAGATTTCATCAATTTACCCTGCTAACATCAATTTACAAGAAAACTCAACCCTAAAATGCACCCAAAAACACCATTTATTGCTACTATAGCATAGCCAACTTCAAAACCACTATAATCTCATGCAATTAAGTTAGTTTTGATGTCTTACCTCATTCCAAATAATAGTTTTCACTTACATTAGCTAGGATGGGGATTTAAGACTTCAAAATCACTCAAAAAACTCTATTTCTTGATACCTCAATCATGTATTGACTCACTCAAGTCAATTTTCATGCTTAAAATACCAAAATACTCACATTATGATGTCTTAAGATCTCATGCTTAGCTTAACATGAATTTGTTGTTATGGTGGGTCTTCTCCCTCTTCTAACACTACTTCGTCCTCTCTATTCCTCATGTAAAGACACCATATCAGTTAATTAGTGTAGTACGTTTGCTTATTCCATTCATTTAGCACTAACAAGAAGTTAGGGTTTTAGAGAATTTATGTTAGGGTTTTGGGAAAGTCTCTTAATAGGGGTAGTAGAACAGAGACGGATAATATTTATATGGAAGAAGGAAAATGGTAGAATTAGGATTTTAGACAAGGGGAAAGGCTCTTACTTTAGGGTTTTTGCCATATGGCACGATCCAATATATCTAAATCTTACACATGTAAGACCATTAGCTTGTTTTAACCAGTTTAGGGTTTTTAATTAACCATTTGGGCTAATAATGATTTAAATATATCAACTAAGTCTAATTTATTTACAATTTTAAATTTTTAATATGTGTAGGTTTCTGGTTAAGGTTAAAATCATAGTTTTATAAAATCAAAGCTTTTAATGACATTGTTTTGATTTCTCTTACAAAACTTTCCATTTAAAGAAATGTTATGAAATTATAATTATTTAACCTATTTTGATATTTGAATTTTCAAAATTTAAATTTTCGATTTGGGACTAATTTGGGAATTTGAAAAAAATTAGTCATTTAAACTTGTGTGTGACTCTAATTGGATTTCATTGACATTATTTGATTTTTATTTCTTATGATTGTTATATGGATCATTTCATATTTAACAAAATATTTAATGTCATACTTCACTTTCCTATGTGTCTATTACAAACGCTCACATCCTCTTCCTTTAATCTACGTTCTATCTTTCCCTTTATACATGCTTTCGACTATCAATAAAAATAAGTCTCATATAAATTCAAGTTACATCCGTCAACGATTCAGTAACAAAATTAATTATCCTATATTTGCAAATGTATGCATATATAATACAATTTTGCATGTTAGGGAAGTTATCAAAGCATCATTGATTACTCTTTTGTTCATATTTCTTTTTGTGAATATATATATATATATATATATATATAAAGCTTGAAGAAGCGAAGCAACCTAGGGTAAGGTGTGGTAGCCTATTACCTTTTTTTTTTTTTGTAATACTTTATTTTATTACATTAGTGAATCACTAATTCCCTTTAGAGTTTCAAATTTTATTCTTTTATTCTTTTAGTGCCAATGCTTCCTACTGAGGTATTGTTCGTTTTAGCCATACGCCACAATATTTTTTCCTTTTAGTGCCAATGCTTCCCAAAGGGTCACCCATCCTAGGATTACTATACTTAGAGCATGCTTAACTTTAAAGTTTTGACAAACTCTAAGCTGTTAAATCGAAAAGGCGCCTCTATGATTAGAGTTCCACCATCTATTTTTGAGGGTATCATACTATATATAAAAATATATATATCATGATATTTAACATGAAAAGTACAATATAACATACTATAATTATACCAAGGTAATTAGTTTGCATACAATACTTAATTTCTACATCTATATATATGTGTGTGCTATGTAATATATACTTTTTAATAGTATACTTTAGCGTTTTTTTTCCAAGAAATGCTTAAATAGTAAATATATAATATATTTAAAATATGCCATATTGTATACGATATTTAATAGATATTATATTTGATTGATATAAATTATACTGGAAGGTCATAATGTTTGATAGTAAGTTCCCTTGAGATTACAACGTTTCGAATTGTTAAAAAAAAAGTTACTATCTTTAGAAAAGTGGGTTATTTAAAGTCACCAGTGACATATGTCAACATGAGAAATCTAAAACTAAAATTTAGAAGATCTAGCATATTATGACACGTGTCAATGGTGATCTTAATTGACAAATTTCTTTAAACGTTATAATTTTTTTAACCATTCGAAACGTTATGACCTCAAATGAATTTACCTATAAATATTGTAATCTTCTAGTGTAATTTACCCTATTTAAATATAATTATATATTGATATATTAGATTCTATGAATTTAATGAATGTACAAAATATAACAAGTAATGGTACATAACGTGTAAAATATATAATATCGTACTTATAATAACATATTTTAAATATCAATGATAATGTAATTATTATTTTAGAAGTCAGAATGGAATTGCAATTTTCGCTCTTAATCCAATAATTGATATTATGACTCTACGAGACCATTAATCCTTGGAATTTGCCAATACACCGTTTAAAGGTGCATCTAAAAACATAAGAATAAAGGTAAAACTTAGAATCACAGTTTTATTCCATGCCAATTTCAACGTATTAAATACCACATATGAGAGTTTCAAATTTTTGTAAACCTTTTTTAAAGAATTTCTAAATTTGAGGCATGGCTTACACTTCAACTTTATGCTTTTTTGTAATCATAAACCTGAAGTTTTAAGTTGTTAATTTGCACACCTGATTAAATATTTAGTTGTTGCTATTTATACTTTGTCTCTTTTTGCTTTATATTGATGATATGATTTTTTTGCTTATATAGTGATTTGACTTGCATTAGTATATAATATAAAATAAAATATTACAAATGTCTTATTGTAATTGACTATCTGTAATGATAGAGATAAGAGTAGTTAACAGAAATAGACAAAGTATAAATGGTAGTAATTAAACATCTAATTAAGTATACAAATGAACAATTTAAAATTTCTAAGTGTATTGTTGTTAAAATACATAAGGTTGATGGATAAACTACGACATTGACTCGAAGAGAGCCTTAGCCCCTACCATTAACTAAAAAAAAGAAAAAATGAAAGCTGACTAGCAATCGCTCGTTTTTCTTATTATCATGGGATTGGATGTTAATAATGAAAGACAGAACATTTATTAGAAGGCAATCCATCCCGTGGAATTCCTATCGATTTCCGATGGATGAAATCGTTTCAAAATAGAAGAACATTAGTGGCAATAATTTTGACTCTTGTATATAAAAGGCAAATTTGACGCATGAGTGCACGTTATATATTGACCAAAATAGAAGAACATTAGAGCATGGTGTCCTATTTTTCCCGTGGATTTTTCTCTGCTTATTTGTTCATCATTATATTTCGTTTGTTTTGTTAGGAAACACAGAAAAAACCATTATTTTGACTACAAGAAGAATCTAATAATATTCCTGAACAATTTATTTATTACCGACATGTATAACATACACGTGTATATATATATATATATATTCACCAAACTATTGTTTGGGGTGGATAGACCTTCTAAACCCTTTTCATATGACCCTTTTTTTTTTTTTTTTTTTGAATCATCATTAAAATTTTAAGACCACTGCTATTTATGATATATAGTAATGATTTAGCGATTATTTTTGGATTCTAATAACAGTTTAGAGTAATTGGCATGTTATTCACACTTACTAAGAAGTACATTCACACTTTTGGATATTGACTAATGGTCCCAAAGATTATATTTCCAATCAATTCTGATGAGTAACGCATTTAAAAAAACAACAAATAATATTTACTTAATTCAGATTGCGTAAATTACTATTGTCGACAACGTTAAAGAAGATTCACTATTTTTAATATTCATAACATGGTACAACGTTTTATATAATTTAAAGTTTCAAGGTCGGATCCCCAACATGTCGATGCATAACAACTAGAGACACAGACCGAGTCCGAGTTTCCCATAGTTGACAAATGTTCCCCTCCATTGATTTTCCTTTTCACACGTTCTCGTAAAGGAACAGCTACTTAACGGTCTACTTGGGAAATAGGAAGGAAAAAAAAAAAAAAAAAACTAAATCTATTAAGGTCCGCATGCATGCATGGACTAATCAAGCCCGTCTAATGCTCGTCATAGGAAGTAAGGAACAGTACTGCATCGTAATTCGTTAGTCATATCAACATTAGTCTACTTACGATTTTGACTTGCGACTTTCAATTAGACCGCAATTTGCATCTTCAGGAAACAGCAAGTAAAAAAAAAAAAAATAATTGCTCTTTTTTTTTTCCCAAAAATAGATGAATTTCATTGTATAGAATAGAATTACATTAATCATATCCATCGATATAATAAAATTGAGTAATGCAGCATTGAGAATATGAAAACCTATCTAGATAATTAGGTACGTCTCTTCAAGTATCAAAGTATCTCTTGCTAGGGGTGTAAATTCTATAAGAATAAAACTTACTCTATTGGCGAATAAAACAAACCCCACATAAGGGATGGAAACAAAAGAAATGGACTAACAACAAAAGTAACAAAGAAAAAAAATCCACTTATTTAAAAATTACTGATAAATATCAATCGATCGCCATAATTTTCATTCTAACCAAATATGTTAAAAAGTAGACTTGTAGTGGTAGAATCGTGATGTCGTTGGTCAATGATAGTGAGAGCAATGGAAAAAGATGATAGATTTACGATCAAAAGTGGTAGATCTACAAATGTTAATATATCATGTATAAGTGGAATTATGATGATGAAGAAAACAAAAATGTTTAAAAAGGAGAGGTGACCATGGGCATAGGGCCTTTTTTTTTTTTTTTTTTGGGTGCGTCGGGGGGTGTGGGGTGGGGTGTTGTGTGGTGTGGTGGTGGGGGAAGAGAGACAATAATAATAAATACTTACTTGGCTATTTAACGTAGAAAAATATTTTAAGAAATCTTTAACCATTAGTATAATATAATCTTCGTTAATTACTTAATGCTAAAATTGTAATCTTGAAAGATTAAATAGCAATTAATGGCATGATTCTTTTCTTCTCTTTCTATTAACAATTCAATTGTGATTAACATACCAACACTTTGTTTTTAGCATGATGGAATGAATTAGAAAAAAAAAATTGTGAAAGGAAAGAAAATGAAGAAATGAATTATTGGAGAATTTGATTCTTTTAATGTGTTTGGATAATAAAGGTAAGGAAAATGAATGGAGTCTTAATTATTATAAAAGATAAAATAAGATATAATGTTAAATTATTTACATGTAACTAAAAGATAATAAGTAATTAAAAAAATGGTATACGAGTGTAATTTCAAAAAGTTCCCCCTTTTTCCATACTTATTCTCTCTATTTTTTTTTCAAAAAAAAATGGTGAAATTCAAGAAAATATTATACCATTTTTTCTTTCTCTTTTCTTTCCCTTTCAAAACAATCACATGGATGAAATTTAATTCCCCTTGTATCCTCCTCTTCAACTCATTCACTTTTCACCACTTTATATCAAACATTGTGTAAACATCACATATAAGACAATTATCATCACCATGTATCATTATCTATTAGGGGTGGTTACTATTTAATTTAGTTATGTTCACACCTTCCAACTAAACCAAGCCCTAATGTATACTTACATATTAGATTTGTATAATTTGTAATGATGGAACTCTTAAAAAAAAAAAAGTACAGTGATGAAAAATTTTGCAAGGTTGTCAATTGTTTAACATGAAAACTTAGGTGAAGGAAGAGCAATTTCAAGTTGAAAAACAAAATGCATTGAATGTACCTTGTACCCTAATAAGATATCAATCAATGTCGTAATTATTCTCTAAATTTAATTTCCAAATTATATCCTTCCATTAGATTTAATTATTGTATTTTCTAAGAATCTGTAAACTCAGAAAAAACAAAACATTAAAATGTACCTTGTACCCTAATAGGATATGAATCAATGTCATCATTATTCTCTAAAATTTCCAAATTATCTCTTAGAATTTCAGGATAGATAATGCAGCCAAAAATAATGACCTTCCATTAGGTACTAATTACGCTTTCTTACTAGAAATGGTTGTGGATTATATTTAATTAGGTTATAATGTTTTGGCCAAAATAATTATTATAATGACATATACAACTTTTATGGAAATGTTAGAATTCTCCCTATATTTATACCAAAAGTCAGTTCAATCTTATGTTTTGATTGACTCAATTTTAAGTCTTCAAGATACATTAAGAATAAAAATAAGGAAACACAACCATAACGCATCATCGATAAATATTATATCGTCAAAAACCTAGACGTCCATAGGACGGAAACACATGATAACCAAAATGGGCAATCCAAAAGTGGCTAGGATAGTCATGATGGTGGATTACATGGGATTTAGTAACTGTAACAATTAGTTACTGGGTGTCTGATTTATTAGACCCACTAAAACCCCAAAGGGTATAGGATTTTGAGACAAATTTTGTTATAATTTTAAATCTATGAGGATCTAGATTGGGTTTAATATTTTGGATAATTTTCAATTGGAAAACTTGATCAGCAAAAACAATATAACAAAATTTTTAGAAATTAATTATAATCCTATTAATATAAACATATTAACAGATAAAATTAAATCCTCTACTATCTACTCATCACTCCATTAATTTTCTCCATAATCTATTTATTTGATTTTTTTTAAATTCAAATTTTCTTATTATTTTATTTTCTTTATATAACTTGTTTTCACATTACTTCACAAATAGCGTATATCAAGTATTAAATAAATTGATCACACAAAATATAATGTTATACATTATATATTATAATATATCTATAATTACTATTAATGTATAACCTGATATATCTCACGCATTAAAGAAATATATATTGTGTATACATTACATTTATACACATCTTATATTAATACATATTTAGAGGTTGTAACAGTTATAAAACAAAAGGTATAAACAAACGATAATAGCAAGCGTAAAAGTAAAGAATACACAGATTTACGTGGAAATCCTTTCGGGAAAACCACGGGCAGAGGCGAGAGAGGAATCACATTATATTAAAGTAGGAGTACAAGGATTTGAGAGGATAAAAATGAAAAGCTCTTAAAACTCTCAAAGAAAATTTTGTGTATCTGATATGTTGTATATAGAAACCCTAGAAACAACACACACACACATATATATATATATGTATATGTATAAGGATAACTGACATAACGGCCTAAATTATGATACTTAAATATGTAATGAATGAATAATAAAGATATGAATTATGACCGTTAAATGTATAGAATGAATAATTTTGAATAAATATATCACAAATATTCATTCATTAACATTTAACTATAGGGAGTCGGTTACAGAAATCGGGTCACAAACTCCAACAATCTCCATCTTGACAGGAATTCTAGAATAACAAACACAAATTCAGAATCAAATAGTAGAAACTCCAATCTTCAACTTCGAAACCAAAAAAATTCTCCAAACTTTAATAAACACTACTCCACCTCTTCCACAAATTTCATAAAGGAAACAATCAGCAACTGACACTTAGCAAGTTCAAGCAATGCTCAAACGTTGCTATCGACAGTATCTTTGTCAACATATCTACAGGGTTGTCATGAGTACTCACTTTGTTCACAGTGATATCTCCTCAAGCCACTATATCACGCACAAAGTGATATCGAACGTCGATGTGTTTTCTTCTTTCATGGAACATTTGATCCTTAGTCAGAAAAATCGCACTCTGACTATCACAAAGTACTGTAGATGTCTTCAAATCACTAAGCTTAGCAAACAACCCTTTCAACCTTATAGCCTTATTAATCGCCTCTGTAATGGCTATGTATTCAGCCTCTGTAGTGGATAGAGAAACAGTAACCTGTAAGGTGGCTTTCCAACTAATAGCACAGCCACTAAGAGAGAAAACATACCTAGTAATAGATCTTCTTTTATCCAAGTCCCTAGCAAAATCAGAATCAATAAACCCGATGATCCCATCTCTAATTCTCCCAAAATGTAGACAAACATTGGTAGTTCCGCTTAAGTATTTGAAGATTCACTAAATTGTTTTTCAGTGTTCTTTGCCAGGATTCGCCATATACTTGCTGACAATACTTACAGCATATGCCAATCTGGATGCGTACATATCATAGCATACATAAGAGACCCTACTGCACTAGAGTAAGGGACCTTTGACATATAATCAATTTCATATTCTGACTGTGGAAACTGGGCAGACGACAGTCTGAAATGACCTGCTAAAGGGGTACTTACAGGTTTAGCACTCATCATATTAAACCTGGAAAGTATCTTCTCATTGTATCCTTTCTGACTCAGATGTAATACACTTGCTTTTCTATCTCTTGAAATTTCCGTACCAAGAATTTTCTTGGTTGCACCCAAGTCTTTTATCTCAAATTCCCTATTCAACTATGCTTTAACCCTGTTAATCTCTCCTCTATCCTTAGCCGCCATCAACATATCATCCACATATAGTAGTAGATATAGAAACGACCCATCATCACAGTGCTTGAAATATACACAGCTATCATAGTTACTTCTCTTGAAATCATGAGAAGTCATAAAGGAATCAAACCTTTTATACCACTATCATGGTGATTGCTTCAACTCATAAAAGGATATCTTTAATCTGCATACATGGTTTTCTTTTCCTAAGACCCCAAAACCTTCTGGTTGTTGCATATAAATATCTTCCTCAAGTTCTCCATGCAAAAAGGCAGTCTTCACATCAAGCTACTCAAGCTCTAAGTCTTCCATAACAACAGTACCAAGTAGCACTCGAATCGAACTGTGTTTTACAGCAAGAGAAAACACATCAGTAAAATCAATACCTGTTATTTGACTGTAGCCTTTCGCAACAAGTCTTACTTTGAATTTGGGTTCATCATTAGTTGTGGCTCCTTCCTTTTTCTTGAAAACCTACTTGCAGCGAACGGCCTTCTTGCCCTTGGGAAGTTTCACTAACTCCTATGTTCTATTCTTTTGGAGGGATTCCATCTCGTCTTGCATAGCGATCATCCACTTACCAGAATCATCACAACTAACTGCTTCTGTGTAAGTGGATGGTTCCAAATTTGAATCAACATCATCTGCCACATTCAATGCATATGCTACTAAATTGCTTCGCCATACCTTTGTGGAGGCCTTATCTCTCTTTTGAGCCTTTCTTTAGCAATAGCATACTGAGTCTATTGAGGTGTAGTAACATGTTGAGGAGTAGACTTTAGTGTAGAATCTGCATTAATATCAAACTCCACCTGCACACTTGGTTTCTACTGGATTTTATCAGAATTAACAGTAGGATATAAATCATGTAACATAGCAGATTCATCAAATGTAACATCCCTACTAACAATAACTTCCTTCAATTCGGGACACCATAATTTATATCCTTTAACCCTAGTCTTGAAACCAAGAAACACATACTTCAGCAATCTAGGCTCAAGTTTACCATTATTTACATGAGCATATGCAGGGTATCTGAAAATTTTCAATTCAGAATAATCTGCAGGGGTTCCAGATCATACTTCATGTGGAGTCTTCTTCTCAATGGAAGTTGACAAAGATCTATTAATCAACAAACAAGCTGTGGAGGCAGCTTCTGTCCAGAAAGATTTTGGTAACTTAGAATTGGAGAGCATACATCTCACCTTCTCCATGATGGTTCTATTCATACGTTTTGCTACCTCGTTCTGTTGGGGTATACCAAGAACTGTGAGATGTTGCACAATTCCCTCTGACTTGCATAAGTCATTAAACCCACTAGAGCAGAATTCCAAGCTATTATCAGTGCGAAGCCGTTTTACTTGTTTTCCGGTCTGTTTCTCAATCATTGTCTTCCACACTTTAAACATAGATAAGGCATCACTTTTCTGCTTCAAGAAATATACCCAAACCTTTTTGGAAAAGTCATCTATGATGGTCATCATGTAACTGGCACCTCTACTGGAGGGAGCTTTAGAAGGACCCCAAAAGGTCAGAATGAATATAATTAAGAGTGTCTTTATATTGTGAGTACTTGTGGTGAATCTAACCCTCTTTTGCTTCCCAAAAATGCAGTGTTCACAGAACTTTAATTTGCTGATGCCTTACCCATCAAGAAGTCCTCTCTTGCTCAATTTTGTCATACCAGCTTTACTCATATGCCCCAAGCACATATGCCATAGCCTTGTAACATCTTCATCTGACAAAGAGGAACCAACGGCTGCATCACCTGTCACAATAGAATCCCGCAAAGAAAATAAATTAGCAGTCTTTCTATGTCCTTTCATCATCACAAGTGAACCCTTACTTATCTTCAGAACTCCACCTTCACCAGTATACTTATACCCCTTCAAATCAAGCATACTAAGAGAAATCAAATTTCTCTTCAGGTCAGTAACATGTCTCACATCCCCAAGTGTCCTGACCACGCCATCAAACATTTTTATTTTGATTGTTCCAATACCTGCAACTTAAGATGTGTTATAACCCATCAAAAGAACACCTTTGTAAATCGTTTCATATGTTGAAAACCAGTCCCGATTGGGGCACATATGAAAGGTACATCCATAATCAAGAATCCACTCTTTACTAGCTTGTAAATCACTTTTAGAAGCAACAAGAAGATCACCATCACTATGATCTTCAACAACATCAGCTTCAGCCGTTTTCTCTAGTTGATTTTGCTTTTAATTCTCACCAATCTTCTTATTTTTATTTTGCAATTTATAACACTTTGCCTTTATGTGGCCTTTCTTTTTGCAATAGTTATAGGTTTTAAATCTAGTTGATGATTTTGATTTGCCTCTAGAACTCCCACCAGTTTTTCGATCTTAACTCCTACCACATGCTACTAAACTTTCAGATGAAGACTCAGTTTTAATCACAAGATGTTTCATCTTCTCAAAAGAACTTAAACCAGCATACACTTCATCAATAGATAGAGTATCATGACTATAAAGAAGAGTATCTCTAAAGGTCGAATATGAAGGAGGCAAAGAACATAATAGGATTAAAACTCAATCCTCTTTATCATACTTATCTTCCAGAGTTTCTAAATCAGAAACAATTTCTTTAAAGGTCGTTAAGTGATCTTCTAGAGATGTACCTTCTTCCAAACAATGAGAATATAATCTCCGTTTCAGGTATAACTTACTAATCAAGCTCTTCGTCATACATAGTTGCTCCAATTTCAACCATAATGTAGAAGCGGTTTTCTCCTTAAGCACGTCTTGTAGAATCTGATTCAATAGATGAAGATGAATTTATGAAAGGGCTTTTCGATCTTTTCGTTACTTGTCTTTCGGTGACCAAGATACAGGCATCTTGTCAAACCCTAAAAATGTATCATCAAGATCCATTTGTGCGAGAACTACTCTCATCTTGACCTGCCATAATGAGAATCTAGTGTTGCGATCCAAGAGAGAAATATCATACTTCGTGGTTGCCATTATCAAAATCAACACTCTGATACTAGTTTTTTATAAAACAAAAGGTGTAAACAAACGATAATAGCAAGCGTAAAAATAAAGAACACACATAGATTTTACGTGGAAACTCTTTTGAGAAAAACCACGGGCAGAGGCGAGAGATGAATCACACTATATCAAAATAGGAGTACAAGGATTTGAAAGGATACAAATGAAAAGCTCTCAAAACTCTCAAAGGAAATTTTGTGTATTCGATATATTGTATATAGAAACTCTAGAAACAACACATACATATATGTGTATAAGGATAACTGACATAACGGCCTAAATTATGATACTTAAATATATAATGAATGAATAATAAAGATCTGAATTATGACCATTAAATGCATAATGAATGAATAATAAATATATAATCAAATATTTATTCATTAATATTTAACTACGGAAGTCGGTTACAGAAATCAAGTCACAAACTCCAACAGTAACAAACATTATTTTAATATATACATATATATATATGTACACACACATATATAACATGCATTATCCAAACATGAAGATTAAAGGTGAGTAAGTAGAAATATGTGATTGAAAAACTTTCAAATTGTTCTGCATTTATTCAATTGTTAGTTTGAATTATATTTCATTGCATGTGGAGCTTTAAGAAAATGGTGATGTGTTTTGTTTGAAACTTACGTGGAAATAAATATCCGTAAAAGTGAGGCAAAATTCTACGAGAATTACAGTTAGCCTACTCTTATTTATTTATTTTATTTTTTTAATGAACGTATGAATAGTTCAGCTAGTCACCATGTTTGTTCCTATGTCTTTTAAGACTTAGTTTTATCTTTTGTGGCATTGTCTGATGGCTTTCATAGCAAAGTATGTGATGCAGTGATATGATCAATACATATTAGGCCTTGAAATTACGAGGATGTGCCATCCATGTAGACAATATGCTTATTTTGATATATTTATTAGTATAATAATATACTTTTGAAAATTATCTTTAAAAAAAAAAAAAAAAACACAAAGGAGAAGCTGATCAGGTTGGCTCGGGGTAGGTTACAAGCTTGCAAAAATTTTATAGGGTCAGGTAATAGGTACGGTGGAAAAAGAATCCTATAAAACTCTTACCTTGTTTTGAGAGACCAAAGAGGATGTTGGGATAGGTATGGGTTTTATATAAATAGTCTAAAACCTGCTTGGTCACATCCTTGTATTTTTAACCATTATTGTCCAACAAGATTTATTTATGGTTCGATTTGATAGATCGAAATAAAATATAGTAACTTTAATTGAATATGGTTAACTGAAAAACCAAACTTCATAAAAAAATTCAATACGTTACAAATCGTGCAATATTAAATCTTGAAGAACATTCAATAAGACATCCTTAAATAGAAAACATCATCTAGGATTCTAAGTAATTATTCAAAATACATTATCTTTTAGAGAAACGAAAATAATCTCCGTCTATTGCTGTACTTACCGAACGTTGTACAAGAAAAGTTCACCATCTAATATTCCTATACCATGCATTGCAATCCTTCTTATTTTGTCAGGTACTCGCAATAAAACATTAGCTTGGAGTATTACCTTTGATTGGGTTTTTCATGTAATGCTTTGTGCTATGTGTGGCAACTTAATGAAAAGTGGAATTGATTAGAAAAGAGTGGAAAAGAATAGAAGAGAAAAGGAAATAAGTGGAATTTTTATTTTATATTTGGTAATTTATAAAAGAAATTGAAGGAAAAGAAAAAAAGAAAAATAGAGTTATTGGTTGCTATATAATTTTTATAAAATATTAATAAGATGGATAATTTTATAATTGTTTTTGTTTTCTATCCTATTCTACTTATTTTTCTCCAAAATTGGAGGGAAAAAAGTGAGTTAAAGAGTGAAGAACTTTTTAGTTATTCCATCTCTTTTCTACACATTTCCACCTTAACTTGAATTACCAAACATCATTTTTCTTTTCCTTTCCACATTTTTCATCACTATCCCGCCCATCCAAACACAGTGTTAGTGTAGCTTGGCTTCTTAACCATATTCCCTTCAAGGTCATCCCGTGATTTTCTTTCTGTGCAAACGGAATATATTTATTATTTATCCCAAAAGGACTTTGTTGCTTAAAAATGCCTAAATGAAGAATATGTTTCTAACTTCAAACTTAAGCAAGCTTCAGATCATTTATTTATTCATTAAGCAGGAGTGGATATTTCAACTAAAACGGTATATTCACAAATCCGAAAGGTAACCCAATTATTTAGATCACAATACTTTCGTATCAATTCCTCATATCTTTAGGTTCATCCTTCATCCAATAGTATACATGTATTTTACAGTTCACTAACTCCTGTACGAAAACAATTAAAAAATTCCCTCTGGAGTTTGATAAAGGGTATAGTGTCTTTGTCTTGTGTATCAAAATAAATTAAGTATAGGACATTAGACATAATACATGACCCAAAGTCGTATATGTAGTGAAAACGCACATTGGGACGATGCTGACACTAATATATTTCTACTAGCGCATTGTATTTTTGTCAACATTTTTAGGTTTTGGTGCACGTCAACGGGGAACCCTAGGTGGATTAAAAATTTCTTTTTATGGAGATAGATTCAAATTGGGTTCAATTTCTGTCAAAAGTTGATAAAGGTGCTCATTAGAGTAGTTTAGATTATCTTTTCCCTTTTTCTTTTGTCTGAATTTTATCCATATATTTAATTGGATAAATGTTAAATATTACATTTGAACTTTGCACAAAAATTTCATTTGATATCTAAATTTTAAAATGATCAATTTTAATACTTAATCAATCTTAAATTTTACAGCTATTTTTATTACTTTATTAACAATATTTACACTATTTGTTATCTTGAAAGAAGCAACATATTATTAAATTTTTCTACTTCTTTTAACTTAATCTAGTACTGATAAGTTGCTTTTTTCATATCAAAAACTAGAGTAAATGATATTCATGAAGTAATAACAATGGCAATAATAAATTTGATTGGTATTATTAAATTGACCAATTTCAAAGTTTTTATGGATTAAATTTTTGTGCAACATTTATGTATCAAATTTAACATTTTTCTAATGATAGGCTCTTTCTTTCAAGTCAACAAATAGAGAAAACAATGTTAAGAAAGAAATAAAAAAATAAATGCAAAAAATGTGATTTAGTATTAAATTGATCATTTAAAAGTTTATGTATTAAATTGATTTTTTTTATAAAGCTCAAGATAATTTTTCATTTACCTTTTAATTTGCAGCTATTTAAAATCTAATTTTGAAAGATAATCCAAACAAATTTGTTTCGTTTCAAGTCTGATGTATAGAGAAAATGCTTGCATCTATGATGAAGGTTGTCATTAGAAGATAAGAATTACGCAGTGAAAATTCCAAACAAAAAGTTTATAAAATATAATTTATTTATTTAAAAAAGAATACTTCAGCTGGTTTTATATATATACACCTATACTTTCATCCTTTTTGTTATTTTATATTGGTAAACACATAATTTAAAACGGCGAACAAAAACACAAAATACCAAAAAGAACAGAGACCCAAAGTGTAGGAAGCATCTCGTATACTTTATTCAATAAATTTCTTGAGAAATAAAAGGGAATCTTACTCAGTTGACTTATAATTGATCCAAAAAATGAATTTAAAAAGTTCATCTGAAATAAAGTTCCAACCTAGTCCAATTTCTCTAGGCAGGAAATGAGCCACTTGCAATTTTTAGTTGACAAAGGATAGTGTAGTGTTCTTTCAACACTATGTATTTGTTCTTTCTCTACGGCCAATCAGTTACAAACGTCGACCGTTGAAGAATACGATTTTACACCATCATCACGTACACAAGCTCCCTCATATTGTAGATTACCAATAAATCACCCATCATACAAATTGTCCAAGGACAAGGACTACTCAAGTTTATAGTTGTCTCAGATAATCCTGTAAGTGAGTCAAAACTATTTGCAATTGCTTGAATTGACTTAGTTATAACTCAAGTTTAACCGATCGAAAAAAAGAGAAAAAGAAAAAGAAAAAGATAGTTTAGATTTAATCGAACTGTAATCAAGTGGAGTTGGAGTTTGAGTTTTAGAATACTCAATTCGAGGAGCTGGTGAGTCTATTCAATATTATTATATTTTTTTTTATAAAAAAATTATAAATCTTATGCATTTCCTATTTTAAAGCCTATTTTTCACCTTATTTTTACCACTTCATATCTAACGGTCTATATTTATTGTATTTAAAACCAAATCAACTAAAAACACTATTATCTTCGCAACTTTTAATATATATTTTAGTTTATTTAATTTTTTATAAGAATAATCGAGAGTAACCAAATCGAGCTCGAACTTATCAAGTATTGATTAAAGTCTACTTGAAGCCTTTAAAATAAAACTTGATTGAGTTCGAATCAAACTTAAATGTCGAGTTTTTTATTCGAATCGAGTTTGAGCTTGGATATTGTCTCAACTTTACTTATTATGTCCCTACTCTAAGCAATAACAGAATCCATGAAAGCCTACCATCGATTAATCATGATAAAAATGGGTTTTAAGTAATTAATTCATATTTTTGGAAAAAAATGTGATTAATTAATACGAAAATGTCAATGAATGCTCTTAGTACACTTGTCATTAGGAAAAATAAATTTAAAAAGACAAGAAAAATTATCTCTTTGTCTATAAAATGTGTAGTTAATTTTTAAAAAACATGATAATTGTTTTGAGGCTTTTATCTTAAGAGGTGAATGCTAAATTTGATACCAAGTTTTACACGAAAATGCAATTTGATATCCGAATTTTGAAAAGGTCAATTTAATACCCAATTATTATTATTATTATTATTATTATTACTATCTCTTCAAACACCATAAGTACTAATAGGCTATTTCTTTAACATCAACACAAAAAGCAGACAACTTTAAGAAGGAAGTAAAAATATTAAATATTAAATCTTACGTTTTTCCCATCTTAAATACTCATGGCAGCCTTTTTCAACATTGGACTTTAAGATGTAACCAAGATCTGGTACATCGACAATATCCAATTAAATTATTTTGTTACTTTTTTTACTACATTCTTAATATTTAATACTATTTGTTTTGTTTGCTATCATGAAAATAATAATCATAATTTATTGTTAAACTTTTGTTACTTTCTAAACACCGTGAATTACTAATAAATGTTTCTTCAACATCAACAAAAAAAAGCAAACAACATTAGAAACAATAAAATAATCATAAAAAGTTTGATTAAATTTTATATTTTCCCAATCTTAAATACTCATGGAAGCCTTTTTCAACATTGGACTTTAAGATGACCAAGATCCGGTACATCGACAATATCCAATTAATGGTAAGGTGCCTATCTGCAGTCATCATCCACAGTAACCACTAACCAGTTTAGTTGGCTAGCCTGACGGACCTAAACTCTTTTCCCACTATAATAACGATCAAGGCTTGTAATTACTAAATAGGCGATCCCTCATGACTTCATGCCTAGGAACACGATGACCTTCTCTAAAATCTTAGGTTATAAAATGAAATATACACTAATAATAAGATGCTCGTAGGAACACGATGCATGGGTTCAACGGGTTTTCTATAAGAAATTGTAGTGGGGTCAACTTTAATTGTAAAGCATATTAAATGGGTCAAGCTTAAGCTAAATGATGACTTAGGGTCTGTTTATTTGATTTTTTTCGATAGAGATAGACATTTTTTAAAATTTTTTTTTAAAAAATTATTTATCAAGATATAAATATAGATAAAAAAAGGTTAGTAGTTCTCGTCAAAAGATTAAATAAATAAAATATATATACAAATCAGACATATTTATACATATTATTTTAAAAAAGATACAAATATAAATGAAAAAAGACCATCCAAACAGACCTTTATGCTCATTTTTTACATTGGTAACAAGAGCGGAATCATTAGGCTTTAATAATTTAATATGCAGACATCTTTATATTAACAGGCACAAGATGAGTTTGTTAAGATTGTCTTAACTTGTTTGTTCCTTTCTTATCAGACCTATTCATTAACCAAAGCCCCTTAATAATTTATGTAATTCTTCTTATATTAAATAATCTTAAGGTGGTTGTCGATTACTAATTTATTATGTGTGTTCCATCTTTTCTTGGAAAGAACATTCATTCTAGATTCAAACCATTGTTGATTTTCTTTGATCTGTAAAGACAATTCTCCTTCATACTTCAGTTTCAACATTTTTTACGTCAAATGTAAGCTTGCGGAGATTGTGTTCATCTTCTTCTCTGATCCCGCTTTACCTCATCCAATTTGCTAGTTCATTTGAAGCATAAAACCTATTTCATGCACGCACTTGGCACATACTTCACCAACCCCTCTACTTGCAACTATGCATCCAGTAACACACGAATTGAGATATAGCTTTCAGGGAGAAATTTTATTAACTGATTAGCATATGATTGTTAAAGGATGCAGCTTCCTTTTTTTTTTTAATTAAAAAATCTT
Organism: Combretum micranthum; assembly: GCA_024138025.1. Taxonomy (NCBI): domain Eukaryota; kingdom Viridiplantae; phylum Streptophyta; class Magnoliopsida; order Myrtales; family Combretaceae; genus Combretum; species Combretum micranthum. Next base: position 718,915 of record JAMXBD010000207.1, on the reverse strand, counting down.
TGGGTAGTTTCGGTTCTGATCACTATTGCAGATTTAGAGCAAGCCCTCAGAATCATATACCGCTTATAGAGTACTTAAATATTACTAATTAATACAGTTCTCAAGTTAATAGTGAAAATCGAACTACACTCTTCTGATAGATCACAGCATACTCCTACCAACTTAGCCAACTCATGTTGTCACAAGATGTAGCTATTGCTAATTGCTTTATAGGGTTTAGGTTAGCACCACAATCATTTGATCTAAAAGCTTAAGCTTGTAAATATAACATAGACTATTATATTTATTATATACCACTACCTTTCCTTTGTGGGCCACGACTTTGATTTTGACTAAAGCCCATCAAATGGTCGACTTAATTTAATTAGATTGAAATGAGTGCGCAGGGGTTCGAATTTTTAACCATCTACTACCATGTTAAGGTTAGCACTATAACCATCTCATCTAAAAACTTAATCTTATATATATGGCATGAGCTATTATATTAATTATGCACCACTATCCATCATCACTTGTGAGTCAGGACTTTGATTTTGATTAATATCCATCAAGCGGGCAACTTAATTTTAATAGGATTGAAATGAGTGCGCAGAGTTTCGACCTCTTGAACTCCTACTCTAAAAGTTTAAATTTGTAGATATAGTGTAGACTATTATATTTATTATATAACAATAGGGATGATGATGATGCCTTCAATGGTAATTTAGCTGACCAAATTATTCCTAGAAAGAGCCACAAATCAATCGTGTATAGAAGTGCATAAAAGCTGTCTACGACTGATGCCCCATTGGGTACGTTTCACCAATATCTCTGAAGATTCTGCTTTACTATGTGCTGTGGTTGTAAGAAAAATTTATTCATTACCGAAAGATCTATATAAATTATAATATAGGTCAGATAGAGAACGATGGGAAGCAAAAAGAATGTTCTTATGGTTGTGCAGGCCATTACTATAAGTATATCTAACTATGTTTACACGCATAAAGTCTAAACATGCAGACGTGGTGTGCGAAAAATTATTTTAAGCAAATGCTTACTGTAAGAAAATCCATAGTCCAATACGGCCGAATTAGGTTAAGATACTTAATATGTGTGTGTTTTTTCAATGGACGACTAACAACGGATTGGCCATGGGCGTTTAGGGGCTAGACTTCTCAAAAAAGTTCGAAAATTGCTTAGTTGATTATTCCTTATACCTCACAGATTAATAGAATATTACTCAACGGATTTCCTTTGATCTCCTCTAACAACAACCTACCTTTTCTATAAATCATGGATTATCTAATTCCACATTAAGATTTTATATAGGTAAATGTTAGACATTCAAATAGGTTCTAATATTTTATATTTTAATGGCTTCACAAAATCTAACCCAAGACAAGGACTTCCATAGCTCTATGATTAGATTAATCATGGTAATTAATGTCTTCAAACTGTATAAAATCTCCCCCTAGACTTTTGTGGACCCATTTGAATGGTCTGCCCCTATATTTGAAGAATGAATAGGTTATTTTTCAAAAAGAGTCAACTTAGAAAAAGTCATACTAACCTATTCTAAATTTCAAAATCCTTATCATAAGCTCCAATTTAATTATAACAAAATGACATATCAAGTATCTAATAATCTTCCATTTTGCATGTTTATAATAAATTGAATGTTGGTGGTATGTTGGTTGTGATAATATTTCTAAATCACGCCCTCTGCCAGCGACTATGGTTTGACAAATTTAACAAACCTCTGAATTATTTGAGAATATAATGACGTATTCTGGACATGTGCTTCGGAAAAGATAGATTCTGGACAGCATGCTGGCTAGATTATGTCTTTGCTATCTAGAACACGAAGAAAGCTGTGTACGCGCTTAAAAGTGACCCTCTCCTTCCTCTTCAATCCATTGACTTCGGTGGTGAGTCGGTAAGGGATCCGTGCGGTCCGGTTTGTCCTCAAAAGCCAATCAAGCATAAATTACAGTTGGGTCATTTTTAGAAAATCGAACAGTACTAAATTTTATTTGATTCCGATTTTACAATTTTTAAAGCTGTTAAAATAGAAAACCAAATCAGCTCAAAAAGCAACCAATAATTAGTATATGAATACTTAAAAATATTTAGTTAGATGTAAATAATTAATATACGTATCATCAATTATATACATCAATATGTAACAATCAAGTTTGATATTGTAGAAGGTGCATTATTTTTCTTTTTTCCATCTTCGTCTATATTAAAATTTTTGGAGATAATTAAACTTGGGTTCATCTCATAGAAAAACTAGTGTTCATAACACTAAATTATAACAACTTGGCAAAAGGTACATAATTAAATGCAAGTATATTCTTACATAAATAAATGTAAGAATTATATATTCTTACATAAATTAAATTTGTATTTATTACATTTGTATAATTACTATGGTTATAATATTGTATAGGCAAATGCTATTCCTTATATAGCTATATAGTACGTTTGATATGCTTGAAAAAGAGGGAACAACTCCACTAGACAATTGCATAATCTTACCTTAGTCAGAGAATGTAGTGTTTATAAACTCACTAAATATAGTAAATTAATGTTGATTTCATAGAACCTCCATAATCCCTCATTACACAATTGTTCATAAAACTCATTAATTATAACTTGTTATTTTAAAAGAAAGGCTAATATCAAATTTTAAGTAACCTTGAAATATAAATTTTACTGCTACTCTATAATTTCGAATTTCAAATTAATATCACTACTTCTTAGACCATCCCTCGGACTATTGTAATCCCCACCTACTAAATAAGTGATCAATTTTAAAACTCCTAACCGTCTACTTTATCTGCAGATGAAAATTTTGTAATCCCAATATAAGTGGGTTGTAAAACCCAGAATAGAAATGCATACACACAGAGAACTTGGTAGAGATTAAGAAAAAACCTAGAAAAATGTTTTAGTTTGATATAATTAGAATATAAAACACGATAAAGGCAATTATGAGATCTCTCGGTTTCTCTTCATCTTTGTAAAGAAGGGTGTTAAACTAAACACCGCTATTTAAGAATCAATGTGTAGAAAGCTAAATCCACTTGGATTGATATTCTGATTATTTTAATATCATATTTTTATCATTTTTAATCAAATATTTGTTAAAAAATAAATATTGATGAAAAACTGACAGCTTGACTCATAACTAGAACAATCAGACACGATTAAGATAAGTTACAGATATAGATTTGATACAAATAAAAATTAGACAATCCAAACAAACCCTAAAGTACAATATCTTTTATTATATAATCTCTCGTAGTCTCTTTATGTGCATCTAAAAAAAATATTAAACTACATATTAATACATAACCACTACTCAATTGATATACGAATAATCTTTAACAATGAGATCATGAAATAATCTACTACATAAGAATGAAATCAAACAATAAAGTCACTGATTTAGAAAAACTCGAAACAACATCCCCTTTATTTTATTTTTTTAAGAAAAGTCCACTATGAAAAATAAATCATAGTTTATTAAACTATATAAGGCACATTCCATCATTCAATCCTTCTTTTGAAAACCTTTTTCAACTAAAATAGCAAATATTTCCTACTTCTAGATCCACTTGGGTCATGGCAATAAGTTTACGAAAGGGACAAAAGGAAAAAACAAAGAAAAGACAAAAGGAAAGGGGAAAAAAAAGAACAAAACAAAATGTTAGAATAGAAGTTATTAATAATTTTTATTAACGCAACTTTCCTTTTTTTTTTTTTTTATAAGCTTTACTAATGTAACTTCAATTAGAGTGAATAGATAACCTTGTCGTACAGTGTATCCACATGCATCCTGATCGATCAGATAGGATCCTTGTGGATATTAAGGGCCACAGGGTAGGATATGGATAATAATTTTTTGGAACCTATTTTCATAGGGTAGGGTACTAGTATGGGGTCTTCAAACCCTTTACCTACCTTGGAACTTTGACTATGTTGTACAAGATACATGTTCTAATATTAATATAATAATAAATAATAATGATATTTTTATTTTACAACCACTTATATTCAAAATTATTATTTATATACTACATTTAAAAAAGTTTTATTATCGAAGGATTTACTATTCTATTTTAGAATGACTTGTTATTTTTATTTTAAAAGAACTATGGTTGTATGTACATACTTGATCTCTCAAATTATATAGAGATATTTTATTTATAATACTAATTAATATATAGAAGTAGTTCTAAAGTTTTTAATTTTGGAATTTTGTGCAAGTTTTATAATTTTGTTTAATATCACGTAAATAAGCTCCATAAGTATATGTTGTAGGTTTCAACTTTCACACATAAATAGATTCTATTTATTATAGAATTTGTGATATTAAAAAGTTACTTTTTAAATTTTTTCTACATATTGTTTATATGAAATATATGCAAATAAGATAGTGTTACATATTATATTAAAAATATAAATATATAATTGATGTTTTAAAAAGTAAGAAAAAATATAGAGATTTTGTTAAAAAATAATATATAAGTTCCACGGGGTACCTTATACACTATAGAATTTACAAGGTACATGGTACAAGATAGGTACAAAAAGCCACATGGTAGGTTATGGGTATAAAATTCAATATCATATGCTTTACAGGATAAGGCATAGATAATGCTTCATACCTTACTTTTCCTGTACCCGCTTACCTATACTGCTCATCCCTTCAATCTATAATAAATAAGAGAAAAAGATTTTATAACATACTCCTTATAAATTCTTCAAAATCTTAGTAATGAAAACGACAGCTCTATGGTTATTAATTGTTCTATAAAGGTAATAACATGAAAACCAATATATAGCGGTTACTAAAAACTTAAATAATCGTGCTTCTTTATCCCATCAATAATTTCATCACCCTTCTTTAGTTGCTACACACACACTCTCTCTCTCGGCTCGAAATAAATACACTATTCTTATGTGTTTGTGATTTTTTAAATTTTTATAGACCACAAACTAATAATAGCTAAATGAAGGCCAGCCGGCAAATTCATCAAACTTATTCATAGCATCAAAATAGGACCTCACGTGGATTCCTATTACAAAGAAATTTTCCTTCCCAAAAAAAAAAAAAAAAGAAAAAAGGACAGATATGGTGTCCAATGGTGATGAGAAAATTTCTATTTCATTGATCCATGGCATGATATTGATCAGTGATTAGCCTAAGAGACTTGGGCTTTATGTAATTTTTATTGGCCTAACACGTATTTCACCTTTAATTGAAAACGAAAACACAGAAATGGCCCAAGCCTCGATTGATTTCTTCTTCTTCTTTATTTTTTTTTTTTTTCGCCTGGTGAGCCTCGATGCCTCCATTGATTTCACGCGTATCGATTTAAGGCATGTGCAATTGGATCAAGAAATGCTATCAATAAGTCAACTCGATAAAATTTTTAAGTTGGAATTAGGGGTACAAACAAGCCGAGTCAAGCTAGCCTCTTCAAGGCTTTAGGCTCAACTTATTTAACAATTTAACAAGCTCAAGCTCAAGCCCATTGAGGATTTGTTAGCTTGATCTCTGCTTGTTTAACTAAATGGGACTAAACTAGTTTATGTAAATATTATCTATATAATTATATTTATAACATTATATTAATTAATTATTATTACTAAACATGCTTGTGAGCTTAAAGAAATAAGGTGCACTGGAAGCACAAATTTTGCTACAATTTGCAACTTGGAATCAAGTAAGGAAAACTATTAAAAACAAAGAAGCCTAATTGTCCTTTATATGAGGGGCTGCAATCAATGATTGATTATGTCCAATTTTGATCTCATGACAGGTCGAGAGCTTTCTTTGAGGGTTGGATCAATTTTTAACAATTGACATTTAGATTGAAGCCTCTTTTCCTTATATTAATCATATGATAAATTATATAAAAAGGTCTCAATATTTGAAAGTTAGTTTTATTTAATGTTCTAGTGTTTTGAATGATTAAAATGATGTCCAAAAGTTTGAAGAAATTGATTAATTTGGATCCTCTCTTCTTCAAATGTTGGACCATCTTTCTAACCATTCAAAACGTTAGGATGTTAAATGAGTTTACCAACAAATGTTGGGATTTTCTAGCACAATTTATCCTTAATCATGGTTTTAAACTTGGTAATGGACTTGGTTAGGCTAATTAAGCTCTTCTGAGGCTTATAGGAAGCCTAACGGGCTGGAAAATATTTCTTCTTGGCTTACTTTTTACAATGCAAAAAAATCAAAACAAAAATTGGTCCAACAACTCCAAATCCAAGCCTGCTAAGAAATAAAAAAATAGATAAATAAAATCTTTTTGAAACATAGATTGATCTTGTCCCAATTTTCGAAACCATATCAGCAGTCCTCAAAAAACCATCCATAACTGTAAATTAGGATAAAGTCCCATTTATTAAAATAAATTTGAGCATCCTTCAAGTTTTGGTCCATGCACAAATGAAAAAAAAAAAAAAGGGACGTCGTGGGGCCTTATGCACATTGCTTCAACAATGGTATCTTTTCAATTTCATTACTCTACAGTTCTCTTGCTGGGGAAAAAAATGATAGACACCCAAAAAACAAAAAGACATTATAATAATGTCTTGGGGCCTAGGACACAAAGTTTTAAAACTAGTATCTTTTCTATATCATTCCTGTACAGATTCATTATTGCATCTACATAAATTAGATGGAAAAAGAGTAGGATATTACAATAAAAAATCACACACATCTGAAGTATAGTCCAAACAATATTGTCAAAACTACAAGAGAGCAGGATATTATTACAAAGTAAACACATTTTCAGCTGACCTACATAACTACAATATACAACATAAATGAACGAAACATGAAAAGGATAATGAAAATCAAACCTTGCTAAGTACAAGAATACAAAAACAACAGTTTCTACTAAACATTTAAGAGTATCATTCACACACATTAATCTAGTTCATGAGTCATGACAAACTGCATACCCAAACCAGCATGGCAACAGAGAAGACAAACAATATTACAAGAAGCAATCTTATTCACTCTTTCATTGCATCTCAATCATCAAGAGGGTCATCAAAGATGCTAAACCCAATAATAATGGACATGGAGTAATAAATATAGCCCATCTCTAATTCAATCTTCTTCATTCTGTAGTTCCATGAAAGACCGTACTCATCCAACATCACCTACACTAGCTTCTCTCTCCATTCACAACTTTTCTTCCAAGTGGGTTCTGGAATCCTTATTGCTGCCACCTTCTATTTTTGGAGGTCCTGAATGCCTCCTTGCCCCAGCTGGTGAAGCGGGGAATGAAAGGCGTTTCTTGGGAATGCCTGGTGGAGTCCCATTCTTATCCTGCTGTGGACTTGACATTCGAGATCGAGCCTTGGTAGACTGTGTTGGAGCCATGTAACTAGGGACTGATGGTGTGCTTGCAAGGCTCTCATCATCTCTAACTGAGGACCCAGCAATGCTGTGCCTCCTAATTAGCTCAGATTGCATGCTGAACATGCTCTTTGAGTCATCCTCCCCACCCCATCCACTGCACTTTGGGCTGGGAGGCTTTGTTCTGGGGCTGGGAGGCTTTGTTCTTCCAGTAAATGATGGAGCCCTAGAAGGTGGAGTTGATGGAGAATGGCGAGAGGGAGGCTGACTTGTTTTATGGTTAGTTGGTGTAGGTTTGTTGTCAAGGTGAACATCACAATGGGAAAAGCCTCTGTTGATTTCTCCAATAGACATGGCCCGGCTTGTAATGCTGTTTAGAGAAGCTCGGTCGTTCTGCTCTATGGAACTTCTTGTCTCCCAAGGCCTGGCTGCCATCCACCGCTCTAACCAACTCCATCCCCAGTGAGGGTTATTTGGATCCAAATATGTAGCATTAGCAGTTTTTGTAGAGTTCTTACGTGATTGCTGAATGAAAGAACAATAGTTAATCCTTGGTCTATTTAATTGATTAAAAGACCAAACAAATATCAAGCACTCGTTATTCACGTTTCCTTCTTCTAAGCTTTGAACTATTGTATAAATAGAGACTACATGAAAGGGTGCTACAATTCTGCAACGAAGCAAACATGAATAATGCCTTCTCATGGTGATTTTCATATAAACCAGCAAATATTAGTCAGTAAGGAAGAAAAATATCACAGCTAATTTCCAGAGAAAACCAATTCTTTTTGTAAAAAAAGAAAACACTATGTCTTGATAAAAGAAACATTGAACATTAGCAAAAATGAATAGGATACCTTTTCATCATTTAATATCAAATTGGTAAAAGAGGAGAATCTACTAGTGCCATATTCATCATATATAAAGGTACCGGGGATCAAAGTTTTTGTCTCGAGAGGATCTCCACAAACTTTAGGAATACAAGCAATGGATTAGAACAGTAGTCCAAGTAATGTATCAGGGAAAAAAAAAAAGAAAATTTCAAGTTGGTGTTTAATTAAAATTTTTTAGATAATACAGAAGTAATTAGAGAAGCACAAGAGGTCAATCGTTCCTGTGTCAAATTCAATGCCATCTCATATACGTCATTTTTCAAAAGTTAAACCATCAAACATTTGTATAAGTTGTGGGATTTCAGCTTCTTACAAGATTCTATGAAAAGCCAATATATGCTGTAAAAATAGGAGACGGTCACATTGTACCTGATGAGAGAATGCATAAGCCAATGCCCTTTCTCGTCTCATGGCAGCTTCTTGCTTGTTTAATAAGTTTGCTTCAATTTTCTCCTTTGATTGTGCACTGGCATCCCATTCTTCTCCCATCTATTACCATGAAATAAATATATCAGTTTAGCAGGTATCAAAATTATTGAAACTATAACAAAGTCTCTTTAAATAAATTGAATGCACAATCCAACAAAACAGAGAGAATAGAAAGGAAGGAATAGAAAAACGAAATAAAGAAAAAAAAGCAACGTAATAGTGTTGCATTGTCAATGTTACAAAATGTGCTTATTAAATCCCGAAGATAGCCAAAATAAAATCATGACTGAAAAAATTATGAGATACATAGAATATGCAAAGGAAAAGTTGCTAATAAACAACATTTTGCATAAATATTCAATAATTTCAGGACCACTACATGCATGAAGGAAAGCACCAGAGTATGCCCTTTAAGGAAAATAATGTAAGCTAAAATTTATGACATAATACTTGGTGAAAATGATACTTACTCTCAACATCTCGATCTCTTTTTCATGTTTTTGTTGGAGCTGTCGCTGAAGAGCCTGATTTTCTTCAGACATTCTAATCCTCCTAGCACGAACTTGAGATTGAACACGAGCAAGAGTCTGCATGCATCTCAATGTTGTGGCAGCTTGACGTTTGACCGACTGGCCTTGTATCAATGTTTTCAGTCTGACCAAACCTCTCAAAGCACGCAATGCCCTCCTTGCCTGAACACAAATAAGAAATAGTCAAATTGACTACTCACTATGTTAAAAGAGATTTGTCACCCAAGAACAGCCCTTTTGTACCTTTTGGAAGCACCTGTTCTGCTATTTTGTTCAAGAAGTTATGTCTCCAGATAATCAAAGCAAATCAAATCGATGTCGTCTATAAGATTAACATATTTAGCTCCATGTTTATTAAAATTAATATAGCCAATTACATCCTATAAAAAATTCATTCACCGGTTGACCTCAGCAAAAATACAACACCCTTCAAAGAAAACACTCTTAATTCCCAGATGATAATAGAACTGGAATTAAATTATATCAGATCTATCAATAAAAATATCTTCATGGAAAACACTCAATTTCAAAAACCAAAAATTTTCAAACATGAAGACACTAGTACATAGAGAAATGAGGGAAGAACTTATGAATTCGACATGGCTGATTGTGGCCAATGTAAGTAAGAAAATGTGCACATCCTCCCAATATGTAAATGGAAAGGGCTTAATTACCAGGTATCCTCGGAATGCTGTCTGGATCTTAATAGCTGCTATTTCTTCCCTTGATTTGCCTGTGTAATGGGAAGTGGCAGTGAGCCTAACAACTTCTGCTGCCGCTTGTGCAGCTGCAACAGCTGCCTCTGCAGCCATAGCAGTGGCAAGGGCCACAGAGTAGGCATGTTTGCTCTGCTCACTCTCGGCTTCCAACAGCTTCACATCATTTACTACAGGAGTTGGGGAAGGAATGGCCCGTGCGGTTTCCACAGATGCAGGACGCAGATCCAAGGTCTTGTTACTCCCAAACCATCGTTTCTTTGATTTAGAAGATTTCTAGAAACAGAGTAGGAAAAATTAGATATACAATCAGCTTTACCTAAAAGGATCAAAAAGAAGAACATTAGAGAACAGAATTGTCGAGTACCCCATCTTTCTTCTCTTTAGAATCGGGACTCAAAATTTTCCTCACTGCGGAAAACCAGCCCCCCTTCTTTCCCATGTCCTAAGTCATCACCTACAAGAAACAAAGAGATAAGAGATCATAATTCCCTGTAAGTTCAGATAAATAACAACTCCTAATATGAGTTGGATTCAACAATAATCATGGTTAAGGAAAGAAAATCACCAAATAAAAAATATCAATACACTGAACCAACATTTGTCATAGTAGTAACATCTCAAAGGCAGAAATTGAAAACAAGAACCCCATAGATGCATCATGCCAATGAAGATGAGGAAAAGGGCAAAACCAAAAGTTCAAAATATTTTATCATTATACTGGTCATTTATACTTTTTCTCTTTTCAGCTTTTCGATACTTCAACAAAACCATAGCAAGATGTTAGGTGACACAAAATTCATTAAAATTTGCTAAATATATGCAACTACCAGACATGAACGTGGATAAGCAGCAGGATGATACTAAACATCAAAATATTATAGATCTTCAATTTGAAAAACACAACAAAAAGACTGGTTCAAAAACTTTTTTACCATTCTACTAGTCACTTATAGCTTTTTCCTTTCATCTCCTCGATACTTCATCAAATCAAAATCAAGATATAGGATAAAACACGAAATTCATAAACCTTTGCTAAATGTAAGCAACTACTAGACATGGCCATTGAAGGAAACAACTCAAAGTAATAATAAATAAATAAACAAATAAATAAATAATAAACAGTTTCACACAAAAAAAAAAAGAGTCTAGCAGGATAGAATCACCGAAGATCAACCACGTGGCAATCATAATGAAACTAGGCCTGTACTACTTGTTCCGGTAAAATCCTTGATTCCAAAATGGAAGAATTACTTCCATTTGGAAAAAGAGAAGATAAATGTCATTTTAATAAAAAGACAAAATAAAACAGAGGAAATTTGACAGCAAAACAACTCGAATATTAAATTTTGGAGGTATTGGAAGACAGCAAGAATAAAACATCAAAGATGTGTCCAATTCAACAAAATTCCTGACACAAACAGGGTCAATAAACATTATTGTCTCCGAAAAAGTCAAAATAAAACCAACAAAACAGGAGGAGGGGGAATTCAAATCAAAACGCCACGACAAACACAGAAAATCGTAGATGAAAGACCAAATGAATCATAAGAAGCATATATACATGGAATCGCATCCAAACCAAAACCAATAAAACAGGGGAAACCAAAAAACCAAGCGGATTAAGACAAAAAGAATTACGAATCAGCCACTAGTCAAATTAGAAAATGGTGTGAAAAACAAACACCAGATAAAGACCATTTCAGATTTATAGCAGTTTCATTAAAGAGTAACATACAAAGCATGGCTTTTTCGAAAAACAGACACACCCAGAAGTTGAATTCACCAGATATGAACAAAAAACACAAAAACGATTTCAAATTCATCAATGAAATAGCCGAAAATTCAATGGAACAGGAAACTTGACTCACAAAAATACATATTCCAAACTTCAAGGTCATGCAGAAAACCAAAAAGAAGATAGTACCTCTATGGGATAAAACCCCAAAAATGAGGGCACCTTCTATCTCTGTGTAGCAAAACCAGAATCCCCCAATCAATAAATGGTCCAACAATGACGTTTTGTTAAACGGGTCTTCAACGAAACGTCTCACAGAGACAGAGGAGAGAAAGAAAAGATCTTGGGGAAGAGAGAGAAAGAAGGAATGGAAGGAAAAGAAAGAAACTGTAATAACAGCTGTTGTGACGTTATGGGTGTGGGGTTTAGCAAAAGTATTTGCGTGGACCCCACTTTATTTAAATATATTCAATTTTTTTTAGTATCACGGTTTTCTTGACTTACAACATTTTTGCTGTCTCACTAGAGCTGTGCAAACGGGCTAGCCCGCCCCGCGCCGAGGCCCGCGGGTTATGCGGGTTAAAATTTTTAACCCAACCCAGCGCGCCGGGTTAGCTGGTTAAGCGAGTTGGCCCACGAAACCGTTAATTTTTTTTTCTGGCAATTTTTTTGAAGAATTTAAATTTATATTCCATGATTTTTATGAAAACCATGCCAACTCAAGTATAAGTACATTTAACTTCACCAAGTCTTTTGGGACTTGCCGAAGAGTTAGGTTCCCACCATCCAACATCAAAATAATTTAATAATTTCAAAAACTTTTCTTCTTATTATTTCTCCTTTTAAATCAACCCAAAAGCCTTAGCTACTGTAACAATATGATAAAGCATCAACAAAAAATTAACCTTCTCGCACTTTCAGAAGTTACTATATTTATACCTTTTTTTTTCATTATTACATACTATATCTTTTTTTTTTTAATTATTACATACAGCCTAATAGAGCCTCCACGTCCACGAGTATCTACAACAATTAACATCCATAAAATATATTTTACAAAACCATTACTCATCTGCCTACCTAGCAAAATTCTACTATAAACCTATATACATATATATTAGAAGAAGGGAAAAAACCCTCAATTCAAATATCGCAACGCAATTAAGAGTCTCGGATAATTTCATCAAAGTCAAGGGAACTTATGATTAAATGGAATGTAATCTTGAAGAACTGAATTAAAGGAAATGAAATTATAAAAATGTATGTATATATGGACAAAGATGTCTCGGTCCTATAGGAAAAAAACACATGTATATTAATTAATTAATTAAACAGAGGTGATGTTGATTTTCAAATATACATATATATAAATAAATAATAAAAAGAAAAGATAAATGGGCTAAATTTTTTAGCCCATTTAGCTTGCAATTGCCAATTGCCTTCCTTTTAAATACGGGTTTGCGGGTTAACCCGACCCGCTGCGGGTTAGCCCGCATTAACCCGCGGGTTATATGGGGCGGGTCAAAATAGCCCGCAAGCTAAATGGGTTAAATTTTTTAACCCAACCCGCTTTTTTTTGCGGGTTATGCGGGCCAACCCGCAGGCCACAACCCGTTTTCACAGCTCTAGTCTCAACTTCTCTCCTTATATATTTTCCTTATCCATTTTCTTTGTTTGGAAAATTTTATATTATTATTATTAACGTGATTGCACAATTATTTTTAGTATTTTAATAATTTAACGAATATCTAAAGATTCAACCATAAAAAAATAAATAAATAAAAATAAAAAAATATCTTTTTTTTTTTCAGAAAGAATTCAAAGGATTTTACTTGTCATAGCGGTTATTGTCGCAGTCTTTTTTTTTTTTTTCCCCCTTGTTCTCCTTAAAAGCTTCTAGACATATATTTTATTTTTTTGGCCTTTTTGACATTTGGAATCCAACAATTAAGCGTGGACGCATGGCTTCTATGTTATTCACATTTATTTTTGCTCTAGTTTATTAAACAAAGATGAGTTTAAGTTCAAAATATAATTTTTATATTTGAATAAATGGAGCTTGAGCCTTTTTATTAGTTTAATTTTACAAGTAAACACGTGAGTCTTGTATATTCAACACATATATATTTAAAATAGAAAGCTAGATAAAAGTTTGTGCATATACATATAAGTTAAATTTTATTTATTATTAATTTATCTATTTATATATATATTTATTTATTTTATATATCTAACTTCTTGAATTTAACATGAGTAAAACTCTGGTAACTAATTTAAACTTGGCTTGACTTAGTCTAGGTTTTATTGTAAACGAGGTAAGTCTAAACTTAAAATTAAACTTGTTTATTTAAATGAATCGAATTCGAGCATATATTTTAGACTTAGTAAAAGATTTAGTCTAGTGAATCTTTTAAATGAATTGAGCTCTCATTTGAAAAGTTCAATTATGGGTGTACATGAACCAAGCCAGTTCACAGAAAACCTGAGCTCGATGTGATATTTATGCTAATTTGGATCGAAAATAGTCATGTGAATTTCAAGCTTCATGTGTTCAGCTCAATTAACTCATGAGCCTAATCGAGTAATATCGAGTTCAAATAAAGTATAAATATTAATTAAATTTAAATAAATTTTAGGTACTAATATTATTTAAATTAAAATTAAATTATTATCTTAATTAATCGAACTTAAGAAAGTTTAATCAAGTTGAGTTAAAGATTATGTAGCGTCACTTTAAGTCAAACTTGCACTTAAAATCTTAAACTTGGTCTAGCTATAGCTTTAAAATTTCAATACAAGCTTGAGTTTAGCACTATATCTTATCAACTTGACTTTTTTTTGTAGACCTAATTTTCTGCAATCGTACAAAAATCAATTAATGTTTTAAAAAGATAGTTTCTCATAATTTCTATTAAACAATTCCTTTTTTGGTAAAGAGCTAGCTATCATCATCCATCATTAATTGTTATCATCATCTACCATGCCCTATTATTAAAAAGTCACGCCAGAAATGACTTTGGGTTTTATTTTATGCTTGCATTCATTTAGCCACCTATGCATTATGTTTGATTGGTCTAATTATTGTGTTTAGTGTATTCAGAGGGGGGGGGGGGGGGGGTTGAAAAGATAAGATAATTCAAAAAGATTAAAGAAGTTGCATAATTATTTTAATATATTTAAAAAAAAAAACATCCTTTCTTATGTTCAAATATAGCTCCAAAATCGTTATGTTTTTTCCCTTGCATCACAGTTTTATGAACGTTTAGTTATAGTAAATGCTGAAAAAATGTTGAAATATATTTTTCCCGAAATAAATGCATTCGTTAGTATTTCTTCCAATGCACTCGTTAATTAATTGTATTCATTTATCAATTTTGAAACGATAATGTATATGCACTTTTGCCGATATTTGCATTTTCAGTAAATGATAATAATAGGTAGATGGGAGAATATCACGCAATATGATAATAAATTAGGCCTAATGTTAGTAAAGTCGAATTATTTGAACTAAACGTAATTTAATTAAGATTATTTGAAAGTTGTTGATCGACAGACTTAAAATATGATTCACTAAAATTTATCCAATTATTTAATTATTTCTAGTAGATTCTTTTATTTCTTTTTAGTTCCTTCACTTATTTGTTAAGCTTATTGTCTTTTATATATGGGATCTCATTCCTTGATAACTATCATGATTTTACAAGATAATTATTTGCTATCTCCTATAAATAAACATTGGTATTCCTCATTTAATTTGGAACTCTTGATCATTTTTCAAATACTTGCAACTCTTGATATTTGATTATAATTCTCAACTTCCATTGCTAACGTATAGAGAGTCTTTCTATTAATTATTCAATTGGCTCTTGATGTCGTACCTAGAGTTCATCAGTCTCCCTCTCCATTATTTTGCTAATTCCTCATGCCAGGCACAAAATCTCTTATATTAGTTATTACTTAGCTTGAGTGTGCTTTACTCTCTAGTTGTCAAGCCTAATTTATGTGTCACAAGTATTAAAAAAAAGTTTGTTAAAGTTTGTGGAGAATGCATGTTCCACCTCTCTCCAATACTAAGTTTCATCCGATCATGTCAAGCTCATGATGCATACAATAATACATGTGTGGATACAAATGATATGAATATTAACAAAACGTATTAACATTGCACAAATTCAATTAGGACACATTTTCTTGATTTTTTATGATCTATATGTAAGGGTAAAATACAAAATGGTGACTTTCGTTTTTGGGTTTTTTTCAAAAAATGTACCCTATGTGTTATTTTTTATAGAAAAAAATGTCCTTGTATTAACTTTGAGCGGTAAAACAAATTCGATGACAAATATTGTGTTCTAACTGGTCTAAATTAATCTTCAAGTGGTTGAAAAACACCAACTATATGATGTGGGTTTGAGAACCGTATATGATGATTTGCGATCTCTCACTACTCTTAAATTAACAAGAAAAAAAAGATAAGAGAAGATAAAAACAGAGATTTTGAGAACTCAATTTAGGTCACAAAACCCAACTCTAATCCATCAGGTTTTTTTAATTTTTTCTGTTTCTATTTTATTTTCTTGTATTTTCGGCGGACGAAACATTCACCATCCTAGAGGCATCGCACAATCATATTAGGTAGAGGTGGGCAAGTGGGTTAAACGGGCCAACCCGGCCCGGCCCACTTTGGCCCTGGGTTAAACGGGCCAAAAAATTTTGACCCGTTTAACCCACGGGCCAAAATTGCCTAACCCTAACCCAACCCACTTTAGCCGGTGGGTTAAACGGGCCAACCCACTTTTTGACCCTTTTAACCACTTACATATTTTGTGAGTTAAATGGGTCAAATTGACCCATTTAACTTATTTATACTAATTAAATAAGATATATATATAATAAAAAAGAGAGTTTTATAAGGTTATATATATTAATGATTAATTTCATTATTATTTTAATTACTTTTTATATAAAAATAAATTTTCTAAAATAACTTATTAGATAATATATTTCATTTAAAACAATAATATATATTTTATAAATTTTTATGGTGCATGTGCATTAATTTATCATTCTTTGTTATAATTAACACATAAATTTAATCTCAAGTATAAAAAATCTCTAGAATAACATTCATTAATACATATTTACCCTATAATTATTTATTTTAATTTTATAAAAGTGGGTTGGTGGGTCAACCCACTTAACCCGCGGGCTAGCTCACTTTGGCCCGCGGGTTAAGTGGGTTGGGTAAAATTAACCCACTTTTAAACGGCTAAAAAAAGCTAACCCTAACCCACTTAAAAGTGGGTTAAACGGGCTGGCCCGCGGGCCATAACCCATTTGTCCAGCTCTAATATTAGGTGATGGATGACTACCTATTATTATTTTATTGATTATACACAACCCATGTTTAGTAGTGGATAGTGTATGGTGTAACTGGGGACCTGTTGGGCACCCATTAGGCCAAGCGATGGCCAACAAAATAGCAATAGTGGTGTGTGTGTGTGTGTATACACACAATTTTTAGGTTTTCTTCTTTATTTTTGTTGTAATTTTTAATAGTTTTTATTTTACTTATCAACTCAAATTATTTAATAAAAGTTGATCGGTTTAAATATGTCGCCTGTTATTAGCCGAAAATATATATATGCCACGTGTTGCCAAAATATAATAAACAAAAATTCTTGATATGTGTTATAAAAATAAATAAGAAAATAAATCAATAAAAAGGAGGACACCTGAATTGAAATGGAGATCATATTTTTATAATTATATATATATATATATATAACCACATAATTTAAATTGTTGTTGCTCCAAATGTTAAGATTGGAAGTTGAAGATAAAGGGAAAAAAATGTAGCTAATTTCGAAAATTTGATATAGTCCTCTTAAATTAAGTAGAGAATTCCAATAAATTAAGGTTAAAGAACCAAAATTCTCTTAATCCTAAATTTTATATCCTCGTTCAAGCTTCATTTATGAAGAAAAAGTAGAGTGGATACCATCCTTGTACTTCCTAAGCATCTAAAATTGTTTTGGCTTCAAGTAAGCTCAAATATAATTAAAGCAAGTCGCCTTTATTAGTTGGGTTAGGGTTTGCCAAATAATTCTTTCGAGTAATAATTGTGTTCCGTGGAACCCGTTGTTGCCTCGAGATAAGGGTCGAATTTTGGAGATTGTGCTTCAAGATTAAAGTGTTGCAACATAATGATGATTGGTAGGTAAAATGAAAATCTAAAAATCATCTTGAAATTGTGAACCTTTCTACTTTGGTCTTTTCCATTTATGATTACAAGAGAACAGCAAAAGGATAGTTATCTTAAATAATAAGTTTCGGTATTAATTAAGCCAATCTTATTCAAGAAATCTTTGAAAGATACATCTTTGGTAAATATTAATAGATGTATCGAAATATTTAAATTAGAGTAACGGGAGAAAAAAAATTTATTTTTTTGTGTATTTATTTTTTGTAATGGTCTGCCATGCTTATATTCAAGTAGTCCAACGCGTGGAAGACCTAATCCGACTAGCTAGTACTCCACGCTTTCGAAATGAATGAATCCAGATGAGATACTGAAAAGCACGTCATCTCATTATTTATCTGTTGCTGTTTCAAAATTTAATAATATATTGTTTGTTTTATGAACTAATATAAATTTAACAAATAATTTTTCGTTGACTAGTGTCTTTTAAGATACTAATTAATAAATTATAAGAAAAAAACATTTCATCAATATAAAATTAATTGTATACCTTCTAGAAAAAATAAATACATCAAATGATATAAAATCTGCCTTTTTTAATCATTAATAAGTTCATACAATATTTGAAATGGTACGAAAATTATCATTTATTTCTTATAATACTATCACATTTCAAAATTTTATTAATATTTATTTGCTACTCAATACAAGAATATTGGACCATGAAGATAAAAATAATAATTTTATATTTAAAATCATCATTGTTAATTCTATTTGTAAAGATAATTTTCTTTTTACTAATTTTTCATCATAGAATCTCTATCCCTCTACTATTAATTTTTTTACAATGACTTTTATACATACATACACACACACACACACATATATATATATATTGATGAAGTACTCATCAATAGGATGTAACCAGATTGAGTTTTAAACAGATCCTATGAACCTAAAATTGGACCCACTACCTTATTGGGTCTACTAAACTCAATCCTATAATCTTATATGGTTTTCATATTATATCCACACTAGTCCTACAATGTTTGATTTAGAATCTAGAACTCGACTCTATAACTTTATAATTCTATTTTTTAACCTATTTTCAAATTCTAATAATAAATTTAAGAAAAGCTAATTCTTCTAACACAAGTTTCTCATATATTCAAAATGAAAGATGCATGTGGAATTGATAAAAAATATTGTATAACATATTCATTATACAACAATGGAAAAAAATATCAATTATAAAACATTTGAACATATAAATATATTATTTTTGTCACCGTATAATACCTTAAAATATTGTTAACTTAAATCTCTTGTTGGGACTAAAATGTATAACAAACAGCAAATAATATTAATTTTCAAAACAAACATGATTTAAGCAAAATTTAATAAAAAGTTCTAAAATCCATAACTAGTATTGTGGATATTAAAAAAAAAAACCTTCAAGAGATAACAAAAGATTATAGCTTATTCGTATCTTTTTTCTTCTTGTTGTTGTTTATTTAGTAATATTTTTATTTATTTATTTATTTTTTAAATTATAATACATGGATAAGATAGCCATTAAATTTATATATGATCTAATTTATATCTTATAAAATCAAATCCTAAAATTTTATAAAATAAATTTTATATGACTTTTAATAGATTGGATGGGTTAAAAACCTCCAATAACAGACCTAGTTAGATCCCTACTCGTCAATAGTTCCAGTTTCAAACGAAACGAAAGTGAAGGGAGAGCATCTTGTCTTAGTCAAACTGAGCCATACGATTTTAATAACATTTTTCCTTTTGTACCATTATCAAACATTGTCTAAGCCACGTGCCTGGAGATTAGCAAATATATAAATTAAACAACTGCTTGTATAGTTGTATTTAAAACAGCGGCCAAAAAAAAAAAACCTTTAAATCTTTTCTTTCTGGTTTTAAGATATTTATGTCGTATATAACGTGGGTGGTAGCATTTATGAGTTCACGTGTCGTCCCAGCTTTTTTTTTCTGTAGCCACCTTTTTCAGATTTTATCTTTTACTATTTTCACAACCAACGCATCATATTAATTTTTTCTTTTTTTTTTTTTGCCATTAGGCATCGCATTAATTATTCAGGCCTTTATCCACACTCCTTATTAAAAGTGGAAACTTAATAACATATCATAAAAATATCTACGTCCTCACGTGCTTATCCCAGGCCCTTTGCCCCGTTCGGTTCGATGGCTTTTTCGTGATCTTTTTATCCTCAATTGGATTTTATTATTTATTGATGATCTAACACGTTAAGCGATAGCGAGAATAAAAATATAGGGTCTGTTTGGATTGTCTGTTTTTTATCTGTATTTGTATCTTTTTTAAAATGATATGTGTAATATATATATCCGATTTGCATCTAAATTTTATCTATATTTATTCTATTTGTTCTTTTGATGAGAACTGTCAACTTTTTTTTATCTATATCTATTTCTTGATAAATATTTATTAGAAAAAAGTTTAAAAAAGTGTCTGTATCTGCCGGAAAAAAGCCAAAACAAACAGACCCATAATATGCATCCAGACAATAATATTTAATGAAACTTCAATAACTTCATTATAACCTTCACTATTTATACCACTTTCAATAAATATTTAATTTTTTTTATTCATAGTACTATTTTTTTATCACCTTTTTAAATCTGAACTCAATGTATGCATTTTACTAGAGTATTTTAAATTGTATAGCTATTTATTCACTAGTTCGGCCAAAAAATAAAAAATAAAAAACTATTTATTCAATAGAGTCTATACTTTTAATAAATATCATGGAGCGGGGGAGGGGGGAGGCCACGAGGCCCCTTGGTCCCTGGAGAAAATTTAAAAAGAAAAAAATATATGTTATATGTATTTTATAAAGAAAGAATTATGATATCAAAATTAGTATAATGTAGTGGTTAAGAATCTTTTTTTTTTTCTATGAGGTTATGAGTTTAAATTCCTATGGAAGTACTTTTTTATTTTTTCAATATGTATTTATTACATCAGCTATTTCTCTATTTTACACTAACTTCTTTTTTTCTCTCTCACACACACACTCTCTCTTTCTATATATATATATATATATATATATATGTATTTACTTTTTTTTCACAATAACTAAT
The DNA here is from genome assembly GCA_024138025.1 of Combretum micranthum. Classification (NCBI taxonomy): domain Eukaryota; kingdom Viridiplantae; phylum Streptophyta; class Magnoliopsida; order Myrtales; family Combretaceae; genus Combretum; species Combretum micranthum. Next base: position 697,894 of record JAMXBD010000207.1, on the reverse strand, counting down.
AATATTAAGTTCTTTCATCATAAAATTATCAAACTAAATAAATTCTTATTAATAACTATTTTATGTTCAAAGTATATCATAAGGTAATAATTATTATTATATATATTATAATTGAATATTATTGCATGCCAATTATATAATTTGATTTAGTAACTTTTTTTATTTAATTAATGTTATTTAAATATACATGAATTATTGAATAACTATCATATATATATATTATGATTTATTTGTGCTAAAAGCAATAACATTGCACATTAATTATATAATTTGATTTAGTAACATTATTTTTTTTCCTATATGTAACACTAGAAAAATGAACACAAAGTATTGAATAAGTATCTTATCTAGATATATTTTATGATTTATTTTATTAAATGAAAAATTTATACATATATTAACTCTATATTTTTTTATTAATAATTAATTTTCAAGTGACATATATATCATCACTTATGAAATGCACTAAATACTTTTAATTATTATTTGAATGATTTTTTCATGAAGTATTAAAAAATATCATATTGAAATCATTATAAATTCTCATAAATATATAAGATGTAATATAATTGTAATAGCAAGTGAATATTAATAAATAATTTTAAAATTAATCTAATTAAGGCCTGGGCCTCCTAGTCGTATAATCCTATTTCTGCCCTGGTATATGTGTACTTCATATTTGTATAAATAAGCATGGGCGTCTCATATATATGTATAACAAACTTTTCCTTCTGCAACTGTAAGCCCCGGAAAATTTCAGTAAATAATTCTACGATGAACTTCGAAAATAAACCCTAAAAATCACTCCAAATTAAAACCGAACTTTGAACGAGTCCTGAAATATAAACGAAAGTAAGAATTCATTAGTTTGAGAAAATCTAAAAATAAAATAAGGACTACAAAAGTCCTTAAGTCCAAAAACCATTACGTAAGATAAACTGCTTACCTAATCTATAATTCATAAAAATCGGGATAAAAATAAAACACAGTGATAATTTGCTAAAAAGCAAGTTAATCCATAACATGACAATTTGAAGGATCAGGAAATCACCAAAGGCCAATTCCATAACTAGGCTTTGGCACGATTAAGAAAACTTTATCTGCCAATAATAAAATATAGACTTTGGAAATTCCCCAAACGACCAGACTAATAATCCTAAGAGACGGAAATCACAATAAAGCCCTAACGATCAAATCAAACTCCAAGAATCATAGAACGAGTTAGAAATTGAAATCTCGTAATCTTAAGAAGGAAGAATTCAAGAAACAAAATAACAAATTAAATAATCCTTAAAGTTAACCAATTGTTCGTAAAACCTTAAAACGAAGCAAAAATAAATTCGAAAACAAAACACTATGAAGATCCTTTTTCAAAGCAAATTATAAAAATCAAGATTTTCCCAAAATCATTAAAAAAAATCGATATTTGACTCAAACTCAAGAAAATCATATTTGGTAACCATTACCAATATAACTCCGGATATAATGATTCAATTCAAGATTTCCGAAAGCAGTAAGAGATATTAAATACTTATAAAAAATAAAATTTAAAATAAATTTCTCAAACTAAATACGTTATATAAACAGAAAATCTCAGTTTCCAACTTGGCAATATCTAAACCGGAAAGTCACCCGAAAACCCTAATCGGAATACAATAGCTTAAGTTCGGCAATCTAGCGCCCTTAACCCTAGAGGCCAAGGTGTAGTTTAAATAAGTAGAATAGCTAGTAGTAATATAAGTTTGTTCACAAATATCAGATTGGTAAATTTTTGACCTATCTCGAACCCGTTCGGGTACAGACTTCGAAAAGCATGTCCCGGGGCTCGAGATATCAAAAATATACCATTAGTACCGTTAGACTCGTAATTCCACGAGATTGCTAAATATATCAGTTATATAATTTTTCGGGTTATAAAAGTTACAGTTATAACCTTTTTATCGTATTTTCATTTCTACCGGTAATTGATTAGTCTTTTGCACTATTCATTTTATTTCATTACATAATAATATTATTATTATTATTATTTTTATACCCTGGGTTTCCTAGTAATCAAGTAAACTTCGAAAACCAGAAAATGAAACCCTAAACCGGTTTAGTTCAAGCTTTGTGAGAAAGACTTAGAAACCCAAATTCCGGCTTTTCCACGGTTTCCAAATAAGAAACTTTTATAAGAAAAATTAATTTTGAATATAGTTCTCGATTATATTTCAAACCAAGAAAAGATCAGATTTTGAGAAAATTTCAACTCCGGGTCATCCCGAGACCCATTATGGAAAAGCGTGCCCCGGAACTAGAATTTCAAAAATTTCTTTATGAATACTCATTTGAATCGAAATAAAATAAGGATTTCAAAAATATATTTTTCATAATGTTTCGGCTTACGAAAAATACAGTTATAGCCTTTTTATTCGTATTTCCTTACTACCGGAAATTAAATTGTCTTGTCAACTATTCACTACTATTCAAAAAGTACCACCTATACTACCTAGTCTACCTATTAGCACACTCTACCATTTCAAACCCTTACCATCACTCAAATCAATCTCTTTTCTCTTTACTTTTTGTCCCTTCACCTTCATTACAAGTTATGACAAGTTAAATCAAAATCAAATCTTCCCTCCTCCCCATACATTGATTGGCGTGAAACCCTCCCCATGAAGCTCCATTTTGCAAATTCTTTTAAATTATTTTAGTTTCATTTAACCTAAATCCAATCCATATATATACTACTTTTTCTCTCTCCTTCCTCATTCTTTCACTTTTCCATTTTCACAAAGTGAAAAAGCTCTCAAAACACTCTCTTTTTCTCTCCTCTCCACTCCCTCTTTTCCTCCTTGGCCGAAAGTTTAGAGGCTCCCCCACACACACACAAAACTTCCATTTCCTCTTTACATCTCCATTCCACTTCAAGTAAGTAAGCCTTTTACCCTTTCCATCCTTAGATCTTTGTTATGGCTAAGTAATTCTTGGATATTTCAACCAAGTGTCCCCATGATCTTTTGGTAGGGACAATGAGATATCAAGACAAGAATACCGAACCATTACAATGTGGATCTAACTTTTAAAGAAGCTTTCATACCAAAAGCTTTATGTTCCTCCAACAAAAAGTATTTTAAACAAAAGATCTTTTATAAAAATATAGTTTTTATGTTTTCAAAAACTCATTTAAGCATTTGATAAAGTAGATCCATCATATTACTACTCATGATCATGTAGGCATTTAAGGTTTCATTATTATTTTGTGTTTATGTGCATTAATAGTCTTTAATGTTTTTGTCTTTAGTAAATGACTTTCCTAGTATATAGATCTATAGATAGATGAGTCCATGAAGTCAAAAAGAAAAGTACTTTTCAAGAAATGAACTTGTGAAAATTCGGATGACTTTGAAAACCTAGGTCAAAAACACTTTTATCAACTTCTAAACTTATATTTTACAAGAGAAATAAAGCCTATAGGTAATAGATAATGTTTAGTAATATTTTTCATGAGTCTAAATGAGTTTTTACTAAAGAAAATGTTGGAAACAAGAAATGAAGTCCATAGGAGTTTTGAGTTAAAAGTCATGTAGACAAAATTCGTAATAATGGATGTAGGGTTAGAAAACACTATTTTTCCAACTTCAAAAATGATATTTTCTTAAATAAATGAAGTCCTTAGGATATAGATATAATAAATACTTAAAGTATTAAGTACAAAATATATTTTTCCTAAGAGAATCAACTTGAAAATGGACTTTTGTAAATTCGGATTTTTGGAAACCCCATAGTAAAAGACCCACTTAAAAGTTTACAAATGTGGATTTTATTAAAGAAATAAAGGCCTTAGGATATAACTAATATAAGGGTCAAAATTTCTTTAAACAAAGTAGAGTTTTTCTAAAGAAAATCCTTGTAATATGTAGTTGTGGTCAAGTGTAGTGAATTCACTTACTAAACATTGGTATAAAATGGTTTCTAAGAAAAGTTTATTTTAAAATTCTTTAAATTTAAAAAGTTATAAGAACATAGACTCATTAAAGTTCACATCATGACATTCATGATAGGGAAAATCATTACCATTGCATTTAGTATCATTTCATACTTAGGAATCTCAAATGCATTCATGAAAACCGCATTTTTGGAATTGATAAACCCGCTGTACAGATCTGATCCCTCAATTCCGAGGCTTAGATATTTTCAAAACTTGATTTAAACTTCATATTTAGAAAGCTCTTCCGAAGTAGATAGAAATCGATATAAAATTTGCGAGATTCCGAGTTAAAATGACCAAGTTATGGCCGTTTTAAGTTGGAATTCCCGCTTAGGACGCGAATTACGAATTTGATAAGTTCGTATGAAGTCGTTGGATTAGTTTGAGTTGAAATACTTATTAGAGTATTTCTTCCTTTTTAGGTTATCCCGAGTTCGACGATTCCCTACCACCGGATTATTATTACTAGAAGACCGGTGATCCAAGGGCCGTGTGAGTTTTTCTTCCCGATTCATTTATTGTATGTGCTTGTAAAGTAGTGCACTAGAATGTAGGTCAATTGAATGGAATATGAATGATGGGGATTAATGGGAAATTATATGATTGATGATGATGTGAGAACACAAATTAAGAATATCGAAACCGGGTGATAAACTTTGATTGTATATTAGCTATGATGGATTGTCTGATAAATTGATTGATCGCCTAAGTAAATTGGCTTAATCAACTACTTGGACTAATGATAAATTGACATGTGCATATCACAAGGGGATGGAGCATTAGCATTTGTAGGTTAGTCGTGAACCATAAACGACATCGAATAATCGTAGGTTAGTCGTGAACCATAAACGACATCGAATAATCGTAGGTAGTCGTGAACCATAAACGACATCGAATAATCGTAGTTAGTCGTGAACCATAAACGACATCGAATAATCGTAGGTTAGCCGTGAACCATAAACGGGATATTGTTAGTACCGCATATTCGTTAATCTGCTAACCCGGGATGGAGGGCGCAATTCCATCCACATATGATTTCCGGATGGTCATATGTATGTTGAACTCATGTGTTTGATGCATACACTTGCTTGATTAATAACTTGATTGAATTGCTGTGACATAAATGTTTTTGTGGGAGATTACACTCACTAAGCTAGTGTAGCTTATACCCCAATAGTTGTTTAAATGAGGGTTATACCAAGAAATGCTAAGTGGGGACCAAGATGGTTGAAGTCGAGAATGACTTCGGGTTTCCGGCAAGATATAAGAGTGCTTGAAGTTTTTGGCTAAGCTTTACGATTGGCCTTGTAATAGTTTTATGTAGTGAAGTCTTGGGATAAATGTAATTGAAGCTTGATGATTTATATTTTGAAGTATAGTGTTTTGTATTTAGAGTATAGTGGATTGCATTTCCTTTACATTGTTACTCAATTGTATCAACATAAAACGTATCATTCCGATGTGTCTCCTCTATGTGTTAGACGCCTTGTACATAGTATGGAAGCCTTCGCGTGACTGAGGTGGTCATTCTTAGGCTTTAATATTGTGTACGGCGGACTGCCACGTTTAGGGTACCCTTCGGGGCGTGACAGCAACTTCCCACCTTCATCATCCTTGGTAGTTCTTTAATGGAGTTCAAGTAAATTAACTTTCTATATTTAGCTTTTACTTTCTACATGGTATCATAGCGATGCATTTGTTATTCCAAACCGATCACAAACATCTTTCCATAATTCCTTTGCTAATTTATGTACATAAAGGTTTCAGACGATTCCTTTGTCATAGAATCGAGAATAAGAATAGATCATGCAATCGCACTTGATCCATCATTAAATCTCCTTTGAATCAGACTGGTTTTTCACATTTTCATCATCAATAAAACCTAACTTGTCTTTAGCTCCTAAAGTTAATCTAATTGACCTACTCCATCCTAAGAATTTCATTCCATTGAAAATTACATTAAAACTGTTGTGCGTAGATTTTCCAAACTAGCTATATGTAATGGATTGCTATTGACAAAATCTGAATATGGATTCATCATAAATGAAAAGAGAGAATTGAATATAGATTTAAGATTTTCTTTTGACACATAAAAAATAATTTTAATACAACGCCAAAGATTGCTTGCATAGGTAATTGGAGTGACTTCCTTTCACATGAATGTGAAGCTTTATTTCACAAAAATGGTGTTATTCATTAAAAAAAAATTATGGTTTATACTTCTTAAAAAAATAGAGTAGTTGAGAGAAAACATCACCACTTGCTCAACATGGCTCGTGCCATTCGTTTTCATGTTAATCTTCCCAAAATGTTTTGGGGTAAATGTATTCTAACAACTACTTCTTTGATAAACAAATTACCAACAAAGACCTTGAATTGAAAATATCGATATGAGGCCCTTTATTAAAAAAGAAAAATCAAATATTTGGTTTTCTTTGTTATACTTCTACTCTAGCATAATATAGGGATAAATTTGATGTTCGATGGAGAAAATGTACATTTTTAGGATATTAAATGAATAAAAAATGATATAATGTAAGCCCTGGAATTTTGCGAGAATGGTTTTGGAATACCAAATTGAAACCCTAAAGTTTGACACAATTTGAAACCAACCCTTAAGCAATTTCGATCACGGGATTTCATCAGAGAATCTTCAAAAACAAAAATAGAAAGTTCAATAATTGTTCAATTCGAAAACCCGAACATGAGAAGATCCACCCATCCGATCCCTGATATAAACCCCTCAATTTCTACGGTAAAGTTGGATTAAACTCTAACCCTAGTTAAACTGGAGTTTCAAAAGTCAACAAAGATCAAGACAATCAAACAATTTCAACTCCGGCAATCCCGCGTTCTCAAACCCTAGAAAACGAAATTGAGTTAATGGCTTAAAATAGTTCGTAATAATATAGGATAACATAAAAATATCAGATTCGTGAATTTCGAGTGTCCTTCGGACCCAAACGGGATCAATTCTCGAAAAGCATGTCCTGGAACTCGGAATAATAAAAATACTCCTTTAACACCAAAAGACTCATAATTAAACAAGGATTTCAGAAATATCAATTTTTGAATTTTTCGGTAACTAAAAATAACAGATATAGCTGGTTTACGCGTATTTTTATTACTACCGGTATTTTATATGTCTAGTCTACTATTCATAGTACTATTCCTACTATTCATTACTATTTCACTATCTCTACTTTTTCTTACACCTATTTCTTACTACCTGCATACCTATTTTCTTACTTTTTACATTTTCAATACAACTTTATTCACATCAAACTTTACACATTATTTCTTTTCTTTACAAAAAATTACAAAACAAGTAAAAAATCCTTCCTCTCTCTCTCTCCTTTATGCGTCGTCCCCACTCTCTCTTTTCTCTATAATATTTCTTTTTTTATATTTTATTACATCAAAAATTCACTCCAAAAATTCTATAAATACCCCTTCCTCCTTATTCTTCTTTCACACATCTATTTTACATAACAAAACTCTACCAAAATTCCCTCTCAAAACCTCTCTCCAACCATTCCCTGTCAAAATACTCTCTACCATTCCCTACAACATCAAGAAGAAAATAACAAACATAAAACTCATTCATCTCTTTTCAAACCTTCCATTAAACCATAGGTAAAAATTCTACCTATATTCTTTATCATGTTCATACAACTTAGCATGAGCTTAGTGTATGTTTCTTAGACTCATATGAGTTAAAAAAGCAACAATATGTTCATGTTTTGTTTTTGTTTTTGTTCATGTTCCTATTTTACATTATGTTGTTATGTTGTTGTTATTATTGTTATTATTTTTGCTCTAATCTAACCTATATAGTAGTATGTATACTATATATATATATATTTATTTATTTATTTATTTAGAGCATATAAGCTCATTTGTTATTTATTTACTTTCATGTCTTGCAATTTATTTATTTACTTATTTTATGCAATTTATTAAGACTAGTCTTTCTAGTCTTAGACTTGTCCATATCAAGTCAAAACAATTTTTTTTTCTTTTCTTTTCTTTTGGAACTAGTCCATTCTTAGTCCTGGGTTGCCTTAATGAAGCTAAGACTCTCAATACATGACCGGGATACCTTGATGAAGCTAAGGTTTTCAATGCTCGACTATTTTATTATGTTTATTTACTTACAAGTATTTCTTTCTATCTTATTATGTATTATCTTTACTTTTACATTGCTACATAATCATATTCATGCATGATTAGAATGTTGTTGTCTTAACTAAAAATAAAAATGGGTTCTTTCTTAAATAAAGAAAAGTAAACTAGATTTCTTAACAAAAGGAATTTTCAACAAAAGATCCAAGTTTTCTTTTTAATAAACTCTTTTCAAAGGATAAGCTAACCATAAATTCTAGAAGAATTACTAATGTAGATTTCTTCAAAATACTAAAGGAACTCATTTCTTTTTCTAAATCAAAACTAAATACTCCATAAAGAAAGAATTTTTAGCATTAAAAGATTTTAACTCAATCATACCTTTTATAAAACTTAAATAGGTTCACTATAGACTTTGAAAATCACATACTAAGAAAGTTTCTTCAAAACTTTAATTTTTATTGATTTTCTCTTTTCAAAATTAAAATGAAATTTTTGCTAAGTTCTAATGTTAACAATTCTTTATTAAGAAAGCTTTCTTATAAACTTGTCTAAAGGAATTATTTCACCCCTTAACAAATATTAAGAGTAAAACAAGTTTTTCAAACTAGGGTAAAATCAACTCAGTATTTTGGAAACCAACTTAGAAAAATAAAATTTGTCAAGAAAGTAAAGTTTTAAAGGTATATCTATTTTTTTTAAGAAGAGAAATGATATAAAAATAAAAGGAAAACATACATTTAACACAACTTCAAATATTTGACCACATCAAAAACTTAAAGGATATTTTGAAAAAACTTATTTTTCAATCACTAGAAATAACGTTAGTAGATAACTTAAAGAACCAAATTTTTGAAAATGAATTTACATTTGAAAAGTGAGAAAAAATTACAATAGGAAAACATTTACTCATAACCACTCAAATATACTTTTCTAAACAAATAAAAAAGGAGAGATTCTCAAAAGTTTTATCTTTTAAAATCATCAAAGATAAGTTGTTTATGAAATATCAATGTTGAGACAACACTACAAAAATCATGCATACAATATGAGTGCCTATATATGTTCAAAGGATTTTTCAACTATATATATATATATATATATCCAATATTTTGCTTAAGGATTTTTTTTGAATAAAGTGAAGTTTGGAAAAATCATATCTTGTGAACTATAAATTTGTAACTAACCTGTACTGTAGTATTTTTCAACCTAAATGGATTTTTATGACAAAAATAACCTTAGAAATGGATAGATATTTTTGAGTAGGTAGAAAACGGTATATTATATGTGCAATTCCGAGTTAAAATGACCAAGTTATTGCCATTTTAAGTTGGAATTACCTTCTATGCGAATTTTAACGATCTTATGACATAGTTTTTTGATAAGTACTATAGAATCAATAAGAAATACTCATTATGGGTATTCTTCTTGATTAGGTGAACCCAAGGAGGAGTATTCATACCTTGAGGATTATTTTGATTAGTGGATTTACCGATCAACTCATCTTTAAGAAAGATAGATCCTCATGACCAAGTGAGTTTATTTCCTACCTTTTACGTACCTGGTTGTGCTTGTAGCTAGAGGCACTAGAAGTAGGAAAATATGAAAATGAATTATGTATGATTATATTGGTTGAAAGAATGTTAAGCATACAGAGGCATGAATCTTTGTTAATTAACTTATGTTTTACTATTATTCTGTTAGAGTGTGTGCAAATTCTGTGATCACCTTTAAATTATTCTAATAATATATTATGAATTATATTAATTGATTCATGCATATCACGTAATTAGTCTCATTGCATGAGCTGCTATTCTCGATAGGACAAGAGTTAGGAGCCTAAAAGAACTATTTTAAGATGGGCGAGTAAGTGCCTGAAATAAACTACATGAGTTGGATATTAAGATGGGTTTTAAAGAGCCTGGAACACCTAACCCTGAATGGAGGGGTAAATCCATTCAAACATATGATTTCCAGTAGATCATATGTATTGCTTGATCACTTGCTTGATGCATTCATATGCTTGTTTAATAACTTGTTCGAAAATTATTTATATAAGTATGTTGATTCAGGAATATTCTCACCAAGCTAGTTATGCTTATACTCCGATAGACCTTTGTTGTATCCGGTCTAATATCTTTTATGCCCAAGGACCACATATACTCGAGTGGGATTATGTTTTGGAAAAGCTTCTGGATATCTTTTGAAGATCTTAGGTTAATTAATCTTCAATGTCTTATGGTGTTAGTATTATTTTGTTATGAGAAAGATTAATTTGATATTATTGTTTGGAGAAATTATAGGGGAAAAGCCCCTAAGAAAATGTAAGGATTATATTCTTATAATGTTGAAATGAGACGATTATCTAGAATTCTTGTACGCTGTATTTACTATCTCGAACTATACATCCCAGGGACATTGTTTTTTATGAACACATCTTTCTTTTCAAATCAGAATACTTAGTAACATATGATTCCAGCTTATTTCCTTTGAATCCAATTGTTGAATATGATGATATTCCTTTTTTGTTCCCTTAGTTTCTGTTCTTCATTCATATATTCCTCTTCAAATATCCATGATTCTCATTATTCACTTTGTAGGTCTCATAGAGAAAGAAACACCTACTTTGGTTAAATGATTTTATCCATAATATGCATATGAATACATCAGTTAATGCAACACGTGTGACATTTCCATAACCAGACACTTACCTAAAATCATCTTTGTATTGCCTGTTCAATTTTCATTCTTTTGTTCATTATCCTTCAGATTATGTGGCTTTTTTAGCAAATGTGTTTACAATTGAAGAATCATTGAATTATCATGAAGTAAAACAAGATCCAAAATGGGTGGACGCAATGAACAAAGAATTAAGTGCTATTGAAACCAATCATAGGTAGAATTTAGTCTTCTTGCTACCAGGTAAAACTCCCATAGGTTCCAAATGGGTATATAAGATCAAATATAGATTTGAGGGTCTATTGAAAGGTATAAAGCGAGGTTGGTTGCGAAGGTTATAACCAGATTGGTGGTGTTGATTACAAACATACGTTCTCTCTAGTTACAAAATTAACTAATGTTAGACTCTTATTGGTTGTAGCCACTGCTAAGGATTGGTTTGTACATCAATTAGATGCTAATAATGCCTTTTTACATGGTTACATTGATGAAGAAATATATATGAAGCCCCTAAAAGGTTATAAACTTGCAACTTCTAATCAAGTGTAAACTTGTTCGTTCTCTTATTGTTTAAAACAAGATCACACTAATGAAATAAATAATTTACCCATTTCATTTGTTCTTTTTAGATTTCCGCAATCAACAGTTGATTATTCCTTTTTTACTCAACAACAAGGGAGTGATTTCTTGGTTATTTTATTCTATGTAGATGATGTGTTGATTATAGGTGATAATCTCATCGAGATTGTAGATATTAAAAAATATCTTGATCAAGTTTATACCATAAAGGATCTTGGTGATGTTTGGTTTTTCACAGGGATTGAATCTTATCATGGCTCTCATGGTTTTCTTTTGCATCAAAGAAAATTTTTGCTGGATATTCTTCAAGACATTAGACTCTCTGGTTCTAAACTGGGTAGTCCTTTTCCACTTAAAGTGCATCTTGGTAATACCTTTGGCGCATTACTACTCGATTCTTCCTTATATAGATGGATTGTTGGTTGTCTCTTATACATGACAATGCACAGCCTGATATTACCTTTTTTGTCCATCAGCTTATTCAATTCGTGGTTACACTATGCATGACACACTTTCAAGTGGCTATCCATTTTGAAATTATAAACCCTAGATTTTTCGATAATTATAAGTAAACCTTAGATTTGGAAGTCAAGCTGGAATCCTTAAAGTCAAGCCGGAATCTTAAAGTCAATCTAGATTTACCTTAAAGAACTAAAGTGTGTTTACATTCGGCAATCCCACGCACAAAACCCTAAAATAATAAAAATGAGTTAACTGTGGATTAAAGTCCGAAATAATGTCTTACAACCTAAAAAGATTCATATTCATTTATTTCGGATCCGAACAGAATCGGTTTTCAAAAACAGGATTCCACATGCAAAATAGTGAAAATATTCTGATAACATATCTAGGATCATAATTAGATGAGAGTCATAAAATATCAGTTTTATAATTTTGGGTTCTAAAAATATCAGATATAGCGCTTTTACGCGTATTTCTTTTAGTACCGGTATTTTAATTATCTAGTCTACTATTCATTTATTATTCACTATTATTCATTACTATTTCTGTATCTCTACTTTTTCTTACTAGCTACTCTATACTCTTACAATACCTATCTCTTACATTTTCTTTCCTCACAAAACTTTACACATAACTTCTCTTACACTTTATTTACTTTTCATTACAAAAATATAAAATTAATCAATTTTTCTCTCTTCCTCCTCATGAAATGGTGCCACTCCCTATCTCTAACATCTATTTATTTTTCTTTTTCAATTAATTTTATTACATCTAATTTTCTTTTACATTTCTCTATAAATACCACATCTCCCTCCACTCTCGTTCACATAACAAACTCTAACAAAATCTCTCTGCAACTCTCTTCCCAACAATTTTTCTCTCAAAACTCTCTTCTTTTCTCTTTAGGGAAGAAATTTCCCAACAAACCCCCCTTTGTTATTCCATCCATTCACCTTAGGTAAAAGTCCTAAATCCTCTTCGTTCATCATGTTAACATAATATGAACTTGTTTTGTGTTTCAATTTCTAAAAAAACCCATGAGTATTATGCTAGGGAAGAAATCATGAAAGCAACAATTTATTCATGTCTTATTCAACACCACATTCATTTATAATTCTTGTTATGTTGTTATTTTGTTCATGTTACTAATCTAACTTCTGATATGTATTATGTAAAGTATATGTATATCTATATCTTTAGAGGCTAATACTCACTAACCTAACATCTTATTATTCTTTTATTATTATGTTCTTGTTGTTATATTTTGTTATTATTCTCTTTACTTATATTGCACATAATAATTAAGAAAAGTCACTCTAGTCCTAGAATTATCCTCATCAAGTCAAAAAAATTTTTTCTTTAAGGACTTGTCCATAATTTAAGTCTGAAGAGCCTTAACACAAATCTAAGACTCTCATGATTTTTTTTTTGGACTTGCCTATGTCTAAGTCCCGGGAGGACTTGAAACAAGATCTAAGACTTCTACATTTTTCTTCCTTTAAACTTTGTTATGCTTTTCTTTTCTTTTTGTAAACTTGTCCAATCTAAGATCTGGGAAGTTGATGCAAGCTATACTTTCATATTTTTGCTTTTACATATATATGTGCATGGTATGTAACCTTCGAATTTATCGTAACTCTTAGGAAATAATCCTGGAATTAAAATACCAAGTCGAAACCTAAAAGCCAACCCAAGTTAAACCCAACCCTAAACAATATCAAATACAAAACTCAATGGTCTTAAGAAAAAAGAGAACCTTCAAAAACAAAAATAGAAATTCAATAATCGTTCGACTCAAAACCCGAACATAAATACGTTCATTTTCGATCCCTAACACATAGATCGAGATGGATTATCCAAATAATATTCAACAAAAATTATAGAACCTTAAGCCTTTCGGTTAATTTTGAAATAAAAAATCTAAATTAATATCAAAAGTCAAACTAAGTCAATCACACAACCTTAAACTCGATTAAATAATCCTGTTAACTGAAAAATATTAAATAAATCATAAAAATAAAGTAAAACATAAATTTTGAACTTGAAATATAACACGGCCAAAAACCCCAAAATTTTATGATCTTATGAATAAATCAAAAAGCCGGAAGTCAAACCAGAACTCTAGAAGTCAACAAAGTCTACAACGAATCCTAATATTTAGATCCGACAATCCCATGTTCTTAAACCCTAAACGACGGAATTAAGATAATTGTGGATAATAGTATGTAATAATATAAGGAAGCTTAAAAATATCAGATTCGCTAATTTTTAGTGTATTTTGGATCTAAACGGGATCAATTTTTTGAAAACTGTACTCTAGTACATCGGAAGGTAAAAATTTGTTGTAAACACCGTTAGACCCGTAATAATGTAAGGAATCCAAAAATATCAATTTCATAATTTTTCGGTAACTAAAAATATCAGATATCGCATTTATACGCGCGTTTTTATTTACTACCTGCAAATTATTAGTTTTGTTTACTATTCATTATCCTTTTCTACTATTCATTACTATTCATATATCTACTTTTTGTATATACCTATTTTCACTACCTTTATACTTATTATCTTCCTTTTTACTTTTCATATACAACTTTATTTCACATCACACTTTACATATTATTTTTCATTACAAAAAAAAAAAAAAAATTATCACATTTTCTCTTCCTCTCCTCCCTTTTCCATCCACTTCCCTCCCCTCTTCTCTCCATTTCATTTTCTTTTTCTTTTATTTAATTAACTCCAAGATTCTCTTCACATTTATCTATAAATACCTCATTTCCCTCCACTTCTTTGAGACACCCATTTACCATAATAAAACTCTTCCAAAATCAGTCCTCGAAACTTCTTTCCACAATTCCTCTCTACCGAAACTCTCTTCAACCAAAGTCTTCCAAAAATCTTTCTCTATATGTAAACTATTTATCACATATCATTACCCACATAATTTTACAACCATCATCTTCTTCCTTCAACATAACATATTAGGTAAAAATTTTCTACCATTAATTTTCCATATCATATAACTTAGAATGACTATGGTGTTATTTCTTAAAAACTCAAGTGAGTTGTAAAAGCAACAACATGTTCATGTTTTGTTCTTGCACATGCCAAGAATCCCGATTTTATTATTTTTTTGATATTATTATTATGCTTCTAACTTAACTTTGTATGTATAATATTATCTAGATGTATATCTATCTTTCTTAGAGCCTAAATGCTCATTAACTCTCTAATAAGCTTATTATTATTATTGCTCTTATTATTATGATTTTTCCTTTCTTTCTTTTTCTTTTTCTTTTTCTTCTTTTGGGACTAGTCTATTCTTACTCTCAGGAAGCCTTGATGAAGCTAAGGATCCCAATACTTGATCGGATTACCTTGATGGAGCTAAGATTCTTAATACTTGAATCTATTATTTTGCTATTTTTGCTTCTTATAATCTTTCTTATATTATTATGTGATATTTTCATCTTTTCCATACTACATAATCATGTGCATGCATCATTATAATGATATTGTCCCAACAAATTTTAAGTGGAATTCTCTTTAATAAAGTAAAATGAAACCAAACTCTTTCATTATCTAACTTTGAACTTAAACAAAGATTTTATCATCAAAACCATGGAATAAGTATTTTTGTAAATTCTTTTCAAAAATTTAGACAAACCCATCATAAATTTCCTTCAATAACAATAAAAGATGATTTGTACCAAAGAAATTAACTAAAGAAATAAACACTATCTTTTTATGATGAGTAACATAAAGTTTATTAAAACTTAGTACCAATAACTCTTTGATATCTAAATTTTTCATAAAAACTTAATTATCGAATTTCTTTTCTAAATCCATAATAAAAACAAAAAACTAGACTAGTTTTTAAAGTTAAGATAAAATCAACTCATTAAGTTAAATCCACTTAGAAGTAAAATCGGTATACAACTTAAGGAACTAAGTTTTACGAAGCTACATCCATTTTTTTTTTTTTTTTGGGAATTAAGTTGCCATTTCTTAACTATAAACATATTGGGTTGTTTACTTAATATTACTACTGATATATAAGCCAAATTAGTCCTATATATTAGATTTGGATACCCAGTATAAAATCTTATCAATATAGTTTATTACTAACTAGGAATCTCAAATTTTAGGGTTTAAATCCAAGTATAGGTTCATTACTATTCCTTATTTTAATTTCAGGTCTCTATTGAATACAAAAGTGGTCACTTAATTTCTATATTTAGGTTTTCTGATATAGTCTGTCTGTTTGACAAGGATTTGGGTTTGGGATTTGAAGTTTCCTTTGATCACAACTTGAATTATCAATTCAGGATACGAAATTCTCGTTTTTGGTATCAATTAAGGCCAAAGAAGTTCTTTATTTAATTTATGGATCTTAATCTAGCCAAATCTAAGTTATCTATCTAATCTAGGGTTTTTTTGGTAACTTATAGGTTTACTAGTTAGTTCATAATTTCTAAATTGGAGTCATCTCATATTGTGGAAATTCTTAGGGTTTACAGATGGTAGTCGTTGGATGACTTCTAGGTAACTGATTGAGATCAAGTATTGATGTTGACCATTTGATCATTTCATAATGATCAGACAATTGATATTAAAGCCTTCTTTTTTTTATAATAGTGGGTTAGATTGAAAATGGGCTTGATGACTTTTATTATATAAAGAAGCTTATTCTCAATATAAAAAGAATGAGATAAGCTTTATTTTAGTCCACATAAGCCTTATTTTATTCAACCAAAGCCCAAATTAACCTGGGAAGATATTTTTAGAGTCTACTTTTCACGCACGAGAAAACAGAATTAGGCTGAGAGTGAAATGAGTTGATTCAATGATCCCTATTCCGAGCCTACCAAGCTAAATCTCTCTATGACATTCCTTATTGAACTTGGTCTTCCAGGCCCTGTCATTAGCTCGGAAGATTGACCCGTGGCATTAAATTGAGCTAAAAACCCAATTACCAAAATAACCCTCTACAATATGTTGTTCAATTCTTTATATCTTTTATTTTCTCTATATGAGTTATTCTTTTAGTCACAATACCATATTCATGCATGATCTCAATGATGTTGTTTCAATAAAATTTTTCAAGAAAATAAAAAGAAATTCTTTTCTTTTATAAAAATAGGGCTAAATTTTGTATAAAAATAATTCCTAACACTTAGGAGAAAATTTCTATTAAAGCTTAGGATCATGATTCAACAACATCCTTTTCAAAAATTAAATAGGTTTATTATAAATTACGGTAATTCGTTATTATGCAATTTTTTTCGAAGTCTTGTGATGATGGTTCGATTACACTCTTTTCAAGATACTAAAATAATTTATTGTCAAGTTTAATGTTGATAATTCTTTGTTATGAAAATTTCTCTTAAGAAGTTATTTAAATGGTTTTACCAATACTTGATAAACACTAAGAGTAAAACAAGTTTTTCAAGTCAAGATAAAATTAACTCACTAGTTTAAAAACCCACTTAGAAGATAAAAATTTGCTCACAACTTAAAGAATCAACTTTTCTTTATTGTAAATTTATTTTATGAAGTTAGGAAAATATAGTTGAAATAGCCATGAATTCCTTAATTTACATATTAATGTGTCATATATATGTGTGTGTGCTTGGTTAATATAGTTAGTGAATGTGTTAGACATGTGTTATTTTGTATGTGTATAGTATTATGAAATTAATATTATTGTTTGATATGTATAAATGTGTGCATAGTGTAATGAATAAATGTGTTTTTTTTCAAATTAATATGCATGTGTTATGTTTAGAATTTAATCAAATTACTTTTGAATAGCTTAGGATTTGTGACAAAAATTTTACAAACTTTAAGTCCACTTTTTAAGCCTAAATACAACTCAAATGCATTTGAAATTTACCCAAATTAATCCTAGGACAAATATACCTCTAATGGCAAATTTAGGATGAGAATTGACTTCAATTGGACAAGTTATAGACTCTTTTTGCAGCCCTATTTTCCCCATACGAATTTTCTTTCTTTTCTTTCTTTCTTTCTTCCTTTTTCCAACTCCAAAATCTTAAACCCTAAGTCCAGATTAACTATAAGCTTTTGCATTTAAACAACATTCCAAGCCAAGATTTAGTCATGTAAGTTAAATGTAAGCTTTATTTTTATATTATGTTCTATATTGTGTTTGTTTTATAAAGGTTAGATAGAAGTGAATTTTATGTCCTAATTGATGTGGGATTGATTTGGTGCATTGATGATAGTTTGAATGGGATTATATGGCTAAAGGAATGGTAGAGTATATCTTATATGAGTGTTGATGTATGGGGATGAGTGTTTTGGAAGATTGAAGGATTGAGTATGTGAGATGTGAATTGGAAGTGTGATTAGTGTTTTGATGATTAGAATTAGAATTCATGTTGTTAGGATAGTGTTTTGATCAATAACAAGCTTTGAAGTTTGATTAAGTTTGGGGAATTATGTAATGAACAATGTTGTAATAAAACATAAATCAAAAATATTTCGTATAGGCTAAATTTTGGTCGTACGCCGTATCTGGGCCTTCTATGCATGCCGCCCGCCTATACGGTGTTGGAACCGAATAGAATCAAATTTCTAAAGCTGTTCGAACGCCACGCAGCTTTCACTGGAAAAGTTAGCCATCGTTCATTTTTCACATTGTACGCCAGCTACTGGATTCCAAAGCCGCAACGTAAGTGAAAAGCTGGCCGCGAAGAGGAAAAGCTGCCATGTGACATGGATAAGCTGCTGGTATGTACCTCTCGGCAGATTTTTGGAAATTTGGATTTGCATTCTACACACTCAAAGCCGCCGACTAGAATGAAGGCAGCCGGCGTACTCTTGAACGCTGCCAGCGTTGGCAGTGTTGATTTTCAGTGTGTTGAACACTGGTTCAAAGCCGCCAGCTTTAAATACCGGCGTATCGCCTGTGCTTTTGAATTTTAAAAACTTTCTTCAAATTTTTCCGAACTTTGATATATGATCAACTAAATATTTGTTCAGCGTTCTAGGATATAATAAGATGTTTGAATACTTTATTATGACTTTGTATTAATTTATTTGAATTTCTTTGATTAATTGTATTTTCAACTAGTTAATTAGTGCTTAAGCTAAGTGTGAATTTTAATATTGTTTTAAACAGTGATAGATTCTTGCCCAGCTAACCCCGTTCATTCCCGAGCTATATCAGGTACGCAGTAACTTGCTTGTCTCTTTGCTAGGATAGGCATCAAAATCAAACTACTTTAAATTAAGAAAATCCTATTGATATATGAGAGTTGATTGTCTTTGTTTGTCGTTGAATCTAGTTTGGAAAGCGGCACCCTGCTCAGATTGGGGGCAGGGTACTTTCTTGTTAATGGATATAATTATTTGGGCGATGTGAGTATCCGAGCTGCTCGTATCAACCCCCTAAGCATTGTGATACGTTACTCAGGATCCCCTAGTATTACAGGCTACGCCGGAAGGTGGGGCTGCCTAGTCTATATGAACAGTAGGGACCACTTAGGGAGGCGGACGTAATACTAGATCCTTGTTGTCCGGAGTTTGAATACTCCTGTGTTGTTTTACTAACTAAAGATTTAACAATAAACCATTCATTGTTACATAATGCATTAGTCTAAGAATGTGTGACCCACTTTGCATTTGTATTCATTACTTGTGTATTAGGCCTTTGGCTCATATTTTATCCATTCCAGGTGATGACTCCGATGAGTTCTATACGAGTATGGGGTACGGAACCGACTTTAAAGATTTTCTTGATGGGTTGGAGGATTAGAGCTAACCCTGGACTCAATGGAACCCTATGACTTGTAATAGATTAGATGTGATTCTTTTTGTTGATGATGTAATTATAGTGTTAGTTTGGGGTTGTGTTTTAAGGATTTTGGTTAAGGCTTGTAAGAAGCCTTTGGATGTAATATATATATATATATATATATGTACTTAGTTATGTAGGAATTAAGTTGCTTCCTTTGTAAAATATGTTGGTAGGGTAGTAATATAGTTTTGTTTAAGGTTTAAAAAAAAAATCTATGTTTCCTATTGTA
This sequence comes from Combretum micranthum, assembly GCA_024138025.1. Taxonomy (NCBI): domain Eukaryota; kingdom Viridiplantae; phylum Streptophyta; class Magnoliopsida; order Myrtales; family Combretaceae; genus Combretum; species Combretum micranthum. Next base: position 678,019 of record JAMXBD010000207.1, on the reverse strand, counting down.
TATTATCTTTATGGAATTAGATAAACAATTTCTCAAATAATTCCTTCAAGCAACCTTACATATAATCTTATAGGTTATATGTGGTTGGGGAACTGTTATCGCCTATTTCAAATTTAGGGGTGATAGCGAGTCCTTACATAGTTATAATTAGAAAACAATCATTTGAAATAATTCAAAATATTAGTTTTCCTTTAACAACTTGGAGGGAAAAATTTATAAACTTCATTTTTTCAACTTCTAGAATAAATTTTTTGAGCAAAATCATTGTTGAGACAACACTACTAAAATCATACATATAATATGAGTTTATATATATACATATATATTTAAAGGATTTTCAAATTATATAAATATCCATGTGTTTGCTATAAAATTTTTGGATAATGTAGAACTTGGAAAAGTTTCAAATTAAGGCCCGAATCTCATATCAATTTTGTACCGACTAGTTTTCAAACCTAAATGGCTTAAAATGTCAAAAAAAAAAAAACTTAGAAAATAGATAGATCTTTTCAAGTAGGTAGAAAAATGACATTTTATATGCGAAATTCCGAGTTAAAAAAAACAAGTTATGGCCATTTTAAGTTAGAATTTTTGCAAATCCGAATTTTACCGTAAGTTAGAAAATTCAAGTAGAAATTCTATGGATTACTCCTTTTGGGTATTTCTTTTGTTTATGTGACATGGGAGACGATGTTTACTGTTCGAAGAATTACTTTGATAAGGAATACTTCACCAAGATATGGTTGAGTGGGTTTACTTTCTCTATTCTTCATACTCATAATTGTGTTTGTAGTTTAGTGGTACTAAAAATAGGAAAAGATAAAAATGGGAAGTGTATGTGATTTATAATTTTGGTGAATTTATACTAAGTATATCGAGTCTTTAATTACCTATATTCAAATGGATGCTTTATTACCATGTTGGAGTGTCTGAAATTGTATGATCACCCTTAAGACATTTTAATTTTATGCCAAAAGCTTAATGAAATTAATTCATGTACTTTACATAGTGAGTCTCATTGCATTCGCTATTATACATTTAGTAGAATAAGTGCATGATAGTGGTGGTCGACATAACTTATAGTATTTACATGTGGTGAGTAGTAGCCAGAATGATCTACAAAGTGCGAGTAGTAACCAGAATGACTTACATGTTTTTTATGGCAAATAGTAGTCGATAAGAATAATAAAATCTATTTGTGAAAGTTTGGTCGTGATGGGCTGGTGTACCCAACCCCAAATGAAGGGCGTAAATTCATTCAACATGTGATTCTCAAAAAACTGTATGTTTTGTTCGCTCATGTGTTTAATGCATACCATATGCTTGATTAATTATAACTTGTTTGATATTTTGATTCGAGTATGATGATGTAGGAATAATCTCACTAAGCTAGTAATGCTTACACCCCCACAGATTTTTGTTGTCTCAATACGACTTGCTTCCATACCTGTAAGCCCCTAGATTTTTTGGTAAATATAAATAAACCCTAAGAACCAAAAGTCAAACTAAAACCCTAAAGTCAACCTAGTTCTATGTTTAGTCTAATGAATCTAGATTCGACAATCCCATGTTCTTAACCCCTGAACAACGGAATTGAGATAATTGTGGATAATAGTTCGTAATAATATAAAAAAGCTTAAAAATATCATATTCGTTAATTTTCAGTGTGTTTTGGATCTGAACGTGATTAGTTTTCGAAAGCTATGCCCTGGTACATCGAATAGTGAAAATATAAGGTTTTTAAAAATATCAATTTTAGAATTTTTCGATAACTAAAAATATCATATATAACTTAAATACACGTATTTTTTTACTACCGGTATTTTAATTATCTAGTCTACTATTCATTAGACTATTTCTACTATTCATTACTATTTCACTATCTGTATTTTTTCTTATACCCTATTCTTACACTCAACCAAACCTATTCTTTACAATTTACCTTTCTCATATAACTTTAATCACATCACACCTTACACATTATTACTTTTTATTACAAAAATACAAAAAATCAACTCTTTCCCTCACTCTAACATGCAAAACCGGTACCCCTATTCCTCTCTCTTTCATATTTATTTTCTTTTTCATATTATTTAATTACATCTAATTTTCACTCCAAAATTCTATAAATACCCCATCCCTTCTTCATTCTTTCACACACCTCATTTTCCTACCAAAACTCTATCAAATGCACTCCACAAATTCTCTCTCTCTATTTCTCTTCCAAACTTCCTCTCCTCCGTACAAAATCACTACCCACAAATTACTACAACCACTTTTTTTCCTCTTCAACATACATACAATCTTAGATAAAACTTTTTCTATTTACTCATCATGTTCATGTAACTTAGCATGAGCTTAGTGTATGTTTTTTAGACTCATAAGAGTTAAAGAAGCAATAATATGTTTATGTTTTGTTCTTGTTCATGTTTAAATATCCATTATGTTATTATTGTTATTATGTTGTTGTTATTATTATTTGCTCTAATCTAACTTCTATATGTTATTATATATATCTATGTATATATATTTCCTAGAGCCTAAGTATTTACTAACCTAACATCTTATTATTATTGCTCTTATTATTATACTTTTTCTTTTCTTTCTTTTTCTTTTAGAACTAGTCTATTCTTAGTCCGGAAAAGCTTTGATGAAATTAAGGTTCCCAATACTTGACCTTATTAATATGCTCATATTTATTCTTATTTATATCTTATCTTATTATGTGATATTGTTCTATTTCCTATGGCTACATATTCATAATCATGCATGAACATGTTGATATTGTGTAAAAAAAATAAAAGGAGTTTTCTTAAATGAAGAAAAATAGGAACTCTTTTTAAAAATAATTTTTTGTCACCTAAGAAATGATTTTCCATAAAAACTTAAAGTTTTATCTTAACAAATGTTTTCCAAAATTTATATAAGTTGATCACAAGTTTTAGTAATAACAGTACATGAGATTTCATCAAAGGATACATAAAGTAAAGTTCTTACATATACTTTTTTCAAATCAATAAAATAAGAAAGTTTCTTTAAAACTTAATATTACTAATTCTTTGTTTAACAAAGGTTTTCTTAAACTCATTTGCGAAGTTTTCATCAACACTTTAAAATACTAAGGTCTAGACAAGTTTTATAAAAATCATCAAAGAATAATCTTTTAAAGATAAGTCTTACTTAGGAAATAAAATTAGTAAATAACTTAGAAGATCATTATTATTATGGAACTAACTGTAATGCCCTAAAATAAAGCATTACAACCCGCCATGTGTCCCTCTCTTAAAAGAGACATGCAAAGTCTCTAAATCTCAATACCACAAAATATAAACATATAGAAATCTCCATGAACCCATATTTAAGGATACTCCAGAAGGAACAAAACCCATGAAACCTATAATATATAACTTTCAAATATCTCCTATAATATAAACTAAATCCGAGTTGGCAAAACCAAAGCCAACAATAATCCAGAAAAGATCTAACTTCCAACTTAAAATCATATAATCCTGTTTAATAAACTATTACATAAAAACCAATACTTCAAATCCTCAAAAAGATAAATAATCAAAATATTTTTTTAAAAATCTTCAAAAACTCAAGAAATCCTTTTTCATATGTCCTATATATCATCCTATTCGTCTGCAGTGTAGTCAGGCCCACTATCGCCATCCCCATGATCAAAATACAAGTCATAACCAGACAAGTCATAAACAATATCTACATCACTTGTACTTGAAAAAGAAAGGAATAAGCGAAAACGCCCAATACACTAGTCCACAAACAATATGCAAATGCACAAACAATATATATATATATATATACACGTGCAACTAACTAAATGTAAACAACATGATTATTATCTTCATTAAGCCAGCAAAACAACACAGTTCAGAATCATAGATCTCTGATCTCAAACTTGGAGTTACTCGAACTCCTGAAAAATAACCAGATATCGAAAATAAATAATTATATACATATATTGGTGAATGGGTACTCCCTAAACACCCGCGGCCATGTTGCTAATAAACCTATATCTACCGGAATCATCTCCAAGTGTAACTCCACTAGGAAGGATCATCAGAGTGCCTCACTTGTATCATTGTCTGCCAGGTCTTTACTGGTCAAAGCCAATGACAACCAAAAAAACAAATTAAGCCAAATAGAATTAAGTTCATTTATATATATGTTCCTACAGGTAACAATCAGAAAACTAAACTTGCAAGCAAATATAACAAACAAGGAAATGTTGTACCTTTTCCAATTCCAGGAACAATCTCTCCAAATCCACAAATTTTTAAAAATAACAAGAAATCAAAATTGCAGAATCTCTTCGATCGATTCCCTAGAAAACCCAAATCTCCACAAAACCCTAATTACATAAATCAACAAATACAAACAAATCCATCATTCTAATTCGATCTTTTTACTGAATCTATGATTTAAAGGATGAAAACTTACTTTGATTTGACTATAAATCCAAAAAATTGCCAAAGACCGCAAAGAAACCGTAACTCTAGAACATCCCCAATCATGAACGAACAAAACCCTAAATCAGAAATCATTTTGATAAAATCTACATTGTAATTAAGGGATTTAATTATCTTGAATGGATCTCAAATTCCTAATCGTTCTCCTTGAGATTCAGATTTAATCTTCAATCTTTCTTAAACACCCACTCTTCAGATCTCCAAGAAAATTAGAATCGTTTCTCCAATTCTTCTTAAGAACAAAAGAAAATCCTAAGGTAATTCATAGATTGAACAACTTTAAAGGAAAAAAAATATGATTTTGATTACCTGAATCCAATCTTCCAAGATCTCCTTTGACCAATAGAATTAAATCTCCAAACCCGATATGTATGTTTTCCAATTCTATCACAAATTCAATAATCAAATCCTAAGAAATCTAATAATCCATAATATCTTAAAACACAAAAAGTGATTCAGTTACCTTATCTGAACTTCTAAATCCTTTGGCGGCTATAAACTCTCAAAGGATAAGAATCTAGGTTTAGGGTTTTGTTGGAGAAAAGACAAAGAAAGAATATATAAGCCGGCGGTTTTCAACCATCTTAAACGTACTCCAAATCTCTTAGGGTTTTGACTGAGGAATGGTGTGACAAACTCGTAGGTTAAGGGTAAATTTATAGAGGTATGTTGTTTAGGAAAAACCCTAGGTTCATATTCAATTTAGACTGCCAAAATCCATTCTTAATCAAGTTTTTGCCATGTGAACATAATAAAATTATATTTCAACTTTGACCACAAAACTTTCTTATTTAATATCCTTTAACTCTTTGACCCTTCTTAATAATCCCTTTTATATACTTTAGGATTGACCATAAAACCCTCTTATTTTATATCAAATGACAAATTTGTCCTTCTTTATAATTTATTTATCTTTATATTACACTAACCTTGGGAAAAATTAAGAACACATAAACATGACTACCTTAAGGAAATTTAGTCACTACCAAGAAATACTTAGAAAAGACTATATTTTTTAACCACTAGAAATGAAGTTATAGGAATCTTAGAAAGACTAAAATTATTTTTAGGAAAAATTATATTATTCTCAAAGGTTAAGAAATAAAATTTAGAGAAGGAAACATTCATTCATAACAGCTCAAGAAATTTATTCGATGAACTTAAGTAAATTTTCAAGCCTTTGCTTTTCCAACTTTTAAGACACATTGTTTTACCAAAATCATTGTTGAGACAACACTACTAAATTCATGCATACAATATGAGTCTATATATATATATATATATATATTTTCATAGTATTTTACAACTATACAAATATCTATATTTTTGCACAAGAATTTATGGATGAAGAAAGTTTGGGAAATTGTGTTTTCAAAGGTTGGAAAATTCTGGTGAATCTGTACCCTATTATTCCGAGACCTAAATAACCTTTTATGATAAAAAAAAAAAACCTTAGAAATAGATAGATTTTTTGAGTAGGTAGAAAACGGTATATAATATGCGAAATTCTGAGTTAAAATAAGCAAGTTATGGTCATTTTAAGTTGGAATTTCCACTAATACGAATTTTGACAAATTCAATAAGATAAAGTTAGAAAATTTAAGTAGATCTTGGATGAAATACTCATTTCGGGTATTTTTTTATTTAAGTGATGAGGACCAAGATCTTGTCTTTCTCGATGATTACTTCGATTGATAGAAGATCACCATGACTGAGTGAGTTTTCTTTATGTTTTATGTATTCACGCATGTGCTTGTAGAATAGAGCACTAAATGTAAGGAAAAGATAAAAATTGATATGCATGCAGGTTATCACGGGAGCTATGTGATTCCTTATGTGTGATGAATAAGCGATAAGTATATCGGAGCTCAATTGGTTGATTGATATAAATTGTCTCTATGTATATTGTTGGATGTGCAAATATTGATTGATTACCTTAAATGAATTAATGTCGGATTGGAAATTCCCTTAAACTAAATTGCTCATGCATATCACTTCGAATATCATTTTTCATTTTTGCTACTACTCCTTAGTGTGGATTGGAAAGGTAAGTTGCCTAGCTATATCTTGAGGAATTAGGACGTTTGGGAATTACGGCCTCAAGGTATAGCCGAGCCGGATCGATCACTTTGGGTAAGAAAAGCCTGAGGACTAGTAGTATGACTTTTTGGAACCCCAAGACATACGCAAAATTTTAAGGAGGTTGTGGGGGCCCATTTTAAATTATTCCCTAACTACCAAATGGAGGGGTAAATCCATAGTATATACAAAACCGGATAGTCGAATGTATTATTTGATTATTTGGTTGTTTGCATTACATATGTTTGTTTAATGAACTTGTTTGAATATTTGTTATAAATAATTTTGAGTAAGAATTATCTCACTAAGCTAGTTATGCTTATTCCCCAATAGATTTCTAATTTTGCAAGATCTTTATTTTGTACCCGAGACCGTCTTGACCGTCTAGGTAAAACTCATGTTTTGGGAAGCTTTTGGAGGAATTCTATTTGAAGGCTTAGATTAGATTTCCTTTAAAATTTTCTAGTTTTAGCTAATTGTCTTAGTAAGACTATGTTATTATGAAGATTATCAAGGGAATGCCCTATTAAAGTTGTAGAACTTTATATTTTGATGAATCATATTAGTAATATCTTGTATATTCCGCTGCCATTATCTTAAAGTGCATAACTCTATCGGTCTCCCTTTGTTGTGAATGTACGCCTTGTATCAATATGAAGGCTTCGGAATGACTAAGGTAGTCATTCTTAAGTTTTAATATTGTGTACAGCGGGCTGTCATGTTTAGGGTACCCGTTGGGGCGTGATAATACCTGCGATCACCCTATATTCGAATAAGAATTCTTTTGGGGAAATCCAATCATGGATTCTGGATCGGACTTTCCTTAAAATCTTTTGGTGACAGTATTTAATTTTATGAATTAATTTTATTTCGATCCTTGGAGAACTTTTAGTGGGGGAATGCCCCTAAGATGATGTAAAAGAACTATTTCTATATTTTATGGGTAAATATTTATGTAGATGCTTGCATGCTTTATATTACTTGTTCAAACTACACATCCCTTTCGGTCTACTATTGTTGTGTTATACACCTTATATATAATATCGAGACTTTCGTGTGACTATGATTGTCATTCGTAAATCTTAATATTGTATATGGTAGATTGTTATGTTTAGGGTATCCTTCAAAGCATGATAGAAATATTTGAAGGGCTCTATCGATTGAGGATTGATACAAATTTATCCATAATAAAATTTCCTTGAATGTGCTAGTTAGCTTGTACTTCCTATCCCTAACTCCTTAAACTAAGGGATCACTCTTCTTTGAAATCACAACTTCCTCCTCTGGCGACGCTCCAATGGGAAGCTCCAGTTTCGACGTCATTTTAGCAACCATATATTCTTCCAAGTCCACGACTCTCCTCTCTAGGTGTTCTAGTTTTGCGTGTTCAAATCTTTGTTGAGCTCATGATGGTCCGTTTGTTATTTTTCTTGAGTTTTTTTATGCTATGAATGTAAGATTATTGTGGTGGACATAATTTCTTTTGTAGTTTCTATCGCATGTTTTTCTTAGGTTTATGTTTTCATCTGCTTTATTATAATATTCCGGGGTTGACATTGTGCAGAAACTAATTTGTACTAACAATCATATGTTACACTTGGTGATATTATTTCTTGTGATTATCTCTAGTGAGGTTGGTATTTAGTACAATTATGCTGGTAAAAAAGAATAGGTTTTTCTATGGAAACTATAGGAGCATGGCTATTTCAGATAATGCAAGTCAAATTCTTTTGAAATAGGTAGAGCTTCAGCAGAAGAGCTTAAATAGGAAATGGGGGAAATTAAGTTTGAGGTTAGGTGAAATTTTTTTATTGGTTTAAATAGAGACATCACAACTGCTTTATTTGACTTCATGAAACTTTGATATATTTTTTTAATCATCCAAAGCATGAATACTTCAAATGAATTTATCAACCTCAAACAATGATAATATTTCGATGTAATTTTCTTTATAAAAATATAATGGCATTGTAGTGGAGCTATTATTGCATTTTGTATTTATTCAACTTTTATATGTTGTCCATGTTGTAAGATTTATCAAGTTCAAATTTGATCCTTACGTAATTTTCCAAATAGGAAAATACTATAGGTGGTGATTTCTGTAGGGTTTTTATTTACTTGCTAATCATCGAAAAGTCTGCATAGCTTCGAACTTTAGGCAAGTTGGAATGAGTTATCTTATATGGAATGCTAGCAAATGAAAAATGGCATGATTTTGATGGTTATATTATCTATACTATTTGTTAAGAGAATATAATATATTATAAAGATAGAAAGTTGCAGTTCCCATGATGTTATCTCATTTCAGTTCAAGAGACAGGATAATTGTTTGTTTATGGAGAGTGGGCATGCTGAAAAAATAGCTGATGTGTAAGACAGAAAAGGCAAAGGTAATCGTATATTTATGGGGGGTAGTGATTGTGTTGAAATACTTGTTGATGTGTAAAAAATAAAGCATATTATATATCATTATTCTCTTAATAAATGGTATAGAATTCTCCTAATGGACAATAGAGATGGAGCCTGTACCATCTTTTGGTAATAGATAGTTATCTATGTCTCTAATTGCACGACAGTTACCCATGTACAACATAGAGCCTATATCACTTTTATTCAGCAAGTGATTTGTATTATTGTTATTCGACTAAACAAATTCTTTGTGTCATATTGGTAAGTTTTTCCTTCTTTGTTCTTCATTTTAGTTCATTTGTTCCGTCATTTTCTTCTCCATTTCTTTAATTTCACATGATCGATTCCAATCAATACCTTTTTTTATCTGGATTTATTTTGGTAAACTTTGTAATTCCTCCATTTTTATAGCAATACAAGTCATGGTTTAATGCTGTCGAAGACTCATTAGATTAGGTGAACAAAATATTCATAAGGTAGAGCTTGCTTATATATATATACATATATATTATTTTTAATGATATTGGATTGGATAAAGGTTATTGTATCATGTTTGATTTACAAAATATATTTGGGACTTGTTAGAATTTTAACAAAACTTAAAACTTTTATCTAAGTATTGTTCAATATCATGTATATCAAAATGGAACAAGAAAATTGTTTTGTCCAGTTTTCCTTATACTATACAGCTTAGTGCTTCTTATCTTGTTCAATCCTTACTGCAAAACACTACCTAAATAAATTAGTCTACATAGATTTATGAATGTATGAATTAGTTAGCTCTCGAATATATCTATCAAGTAATATAATCCTCTAGCAATTGATCAGTTTAAAAAGATTATTATATTTAAATATTGAATATAAAAGATTGATTTGTTATTAAATTGGATGAAATCTCAAAATTTTTAAATGCATTGCATTTTAATAATTAATATTTTTTCCTTTATTTATATTTTTTATTTAAAATTTTTTTTAACTTTGATAGCTTTTAGGATGTTGGTGTGATTAATCCAATTATAAATGTCCAAATTCGATATATACATGTGTGTGAGGCTCATTGTAAATCCTAATAGTAAAATAATATTTGTTTCATTGAAAGTTTTTTTTTAATTTGTTATATATGATGACTTTATAGTTGCTATATATCATTGTAGTAATCTCATGGTTGGAAATACTAATGTTGGTCATTCACTAATGATGGTTATTCATAACCATTGTAAACACCAGTTAAAAAAAAAAAAAAGGAAACATGATCATCTTTTAAAAAATATAAGTTATTTTTGTAATATTCCATTATTATTTTCCATAAGAAGTAACAATTGCTACCATCCACTTTCTACTTACAACATTACTAGAGCCATAGTGTCAGTGCTCATAGTAACGGTTCTTGTTGCTGATCTTGCCTTTTCTGCTGAGTTTTTGTGGTTGCAATTGCAACTTCTGTTTCCTATCTGGGATGCATTGTTTTCTTCTCCAGATGGATAGTTAGGGTGCGGCTTTCTATTGGAACAATAGGTAATTTCTGGCAATGACAAAAATTAGTTTAGTGAAACACATTAGGGAAAAATTCGCACTCTGCAATGAAGTAGAATGTTAAGTAATAAATATAAAAGTACACACCACATTGGATAGGCTTATTTTTGGTGACGGCAATCGAAGGCGTGAAGGCTTGTTCTTGTTTCTAACATCAGTAAAAACATAATATGTTGAATCACAAGGTGGATTCTCCATTTTGTTAGTCTTCTCTCTTGAGGATCTCAATGGAGTTTTGGGACGCGGTACACCAGAATTTTGATTTGCACGTATAGAGCTTGCTCTACCTCTAGTTGTGTTCGGAATGTATGTATTAACAATGCCTTTTTTAGTGTAGATTTTGGCACAGTCATCTGCCATATACAACCCAGGGATGCTCAATTAGAATGGAACAATGTGGTAATTTGCTACATCAATAATAACCTTAGCATCACTTATTAAAACTCCCATAAGATCTATGGCTCTTACCCGAACTAATTTTTGTAGCTCCACTGGGGAGTCCATTCCTTCTTAGTTGTTGTGGCATTAAAGATAGCTTGCATTCTTCTTCTGTTGTTGTGTGATTCTGGTCATTCAACAAAGCTAGCGATTTTAATTTAAACCATTATACGGTAACACTCATTGTGTTTATCCAAACAACCATGTCTAGCTAACTCATACTTGGAAGTATAACATTAGATCAGAACTTACGTGTACTTGGCATGGGGGACGATGAGAAATCCCCTCTAATGATTGTTTTGAATTTTCAGCAATGACAGGCTTTCTTGTTGAAGAAAGCATTGGATGCATCTGAGTAAATTTAATTAAGGTTTTTATGAATAATCAGTCACTAATTGATAAATCATTGGGTTTTGCTTCAATAAATTAAACATACCATGTTCGTATGGGGGACATCCAGATTGCTTGTGGCTGCAAATCAATAAGTTAGAAAGAGGATGTCTTAAGTTTAAATCACTGTCTTAATTTATAAAAACCTATATCATCAAACCCTACCCTGATACAATCTTGATTGGGATATTTGAGCTAGTGATTCTAGACACCTTGAAAACTAATCTTGAGCTTACCTTCTCTAGATTGTCCGGTTGGCCATTTTGGAAGTTTAGGATTGGAATTTGTTGAATCCATTGATCTAAAAGCATATGCATTTCCTTCCTTAAAAAGATCATTTTCTAGGTTCCATAAAGCTAAGTTTTCTTTATCAATCGATTTTCTTTTGTTTGATGTCCAAAGATCATTTCCAAAACGAGGAAGTATAGCTGTTGATGTCTTTGGCAATCCATTGTGTATCATAGATAGCTCCTGAGCATCCAAAACTCCTAAGAAAACATTCAAGACAATGATTGCTATGAACAAGGCACTAGAGACCAAAAGAAAAATTTATATATGTCGATTTAATTGTAAATATTTGATTTCAGGATCTTAACTTGTATATTTGATGCGGGCTTTTATATTTATTACTTAATGACAAATGTGTAAAAAAATACCTTCATTAGTGAAGAAATCACTATCCCATGCTAGACTTGGTCGTGAATAATTATTTACATTCTCCACATCACGAAGACTCCAAGTTTTCATTAACTCTTCAAGATCAAATGCTCCTGATCACCATTAAAAAGAACATTCTCTTGCTATAAAATCGAAAAGCTATAATGTTTACGTAGCTTTAACTAATTAAGGAACTTCTTGTGGCTATACCTGGACTTGTGAAAAATTCACTATCCCATGCCAGACTCTTACGTGAACCAGTGGTTGACTCTGGTGGAGGTGGTTGTGATCGCTTCCACTTACCATGTGTCTCTGCATTATAGCTCATGGCATCACTAACTCTAGTAACCAAAATCAATATCTTATTTGTATCGTGTTTTTACTTGATTCTTATGTATATTTTATTTGTATCTTATTATATATATTTTATCATCTTATTCTTGCTTCGTGTCATTTGAATTGTGATTCATCTATACTTTTATTGCTATTTTAATCTTCTTAATATCTTCTTTGCATCTTATTCTTTATATTAATTGAGAAACTTCTATTACCTACTAAGTAACTATCTCAATGTATGTGCTATAAAGTTTGAGCTCAACGTTGTATAGCAATATCATACCTATACTAAGGAAACTTGTAACCATTTTAAAGCAAATGACATATTTACATTTTCTAAGAATTTTACCTCTATTTTGACATGTCTTGTGATCAATTAGTGGTAAAAAATTACTAATAAAATTACACAACATGGCAACAAATATAAGTTACTTTCAAATAATTTGAATGAGCATAACAAACTACCACATTCTTATTTTTATTGGAATGACACTTTACCATGTTCCTAAATCACATATGATAGTTATTTTAAAAATAACCACTACTTTTTCTTTTTGTCAAACTATGATTGATAGTTATCTATCACGTGTATATACACATGATATTATTACTTATTGCATATTTTTCCATCATTATCAATCCCAATGAAACGTGTTTTTTGAAAAATATTACTATGATTACATTGTCAAGAATAATTTCATTAGTTATAGAAAAGTATTTAAATTGAGCGTTGTATAAGAAGATCACACTTGTACTAAAGTAAGTTGTAGTTCATCTAAAAATTTGAACCACATTTTTACGAACCAATGTGAAAAGGATATGGAGAATATTCTTATATATTAGACGTGAATTGATAAGTGGTAAAAAACTAATAATGATATTCCAACTTTGTAATAAAAATGAGTGATTTTAGATAATTTTAATGAGTATTATCAAAATTACAAAGTTTGAAAGGTTTCCTTGGAGTTATGCGCCATTTAGTATAACCTGCCAATTCTAATAAAGCATTCCTCAAAAATACGATCGTAAATATAATATCAGGAGTTTAACTCAACCTTATTATAGTTTACATTTTTAAGGAGAATCTTATTATTTGGAAAAAAAAAAAGGAAATTACAGTAATTGAACTTCTTCTATATATCTAGTACATAAATTAAAAGCCAATACTCAAAACAACCAAACTAGTATGGCAGACATACATTTTAACTTAGTAGAAGGATAAAACATACACAAATATGGAGAATTATGGATGATAAAAAAATAAAAAAAATACATGTATACAAATTAAGTACGTACCTCTAGGTTGAACTTCACCAAGAACTTTTCTTGGTAACTCATTGGTTGATCTAAGCTTTCCTCTAGGCAATCTATTTCTAAAGTTTCTAGGCTTGTCATCGTTATAGTTAGTTTGCATTGTTGAAGAATCAATTGATTTCATAAAAAGTTCAATATGGTGTTTAGGAGAGAAGTGGATCCTTCACATCTAATTTTGTATTATATATAGTGATTTGAATTCAAATCATAAAGGTAAAATTGAAAGTTTATTAAAGTAATTGAGGCAATAAATGATGGTATTCAAGATTATTCCGTTTCCATTTTGAATTCAAATTGTATTTTAAATGATATAATTGAGATTATTTTTTAAATGTTTTCACATAAAATTTAAATTTATAATACTTGATTTATACTAAATTCTTGACTCAAGGCAAAAACTGGTCATATAAATTTCTATGATCCCATCATTAATTTTGACAGGACCGATCCCCTCACCATCAAATGGCTCACACCATATTCAACTATGATTAAATAACTAAAATAATTAATATTTCAATTATTATATATTTTAATAATTAGATAGTTGATTGAATGATCTCGTTAATGAGACCGTAGAAGCTTCCATATGATGTAATGCCTATTGGTTTTCTTATACAAGAAAAGATATTACATTTAATACTAAATGGTCTTTCACATCGTTTTTAACATTATGTATGGTGATTTAAATTTAAATTAAAATTCAAAATTCTTCACATCTCTTGAGTTTTAAATGGGTCGTGAAATACCTCAAATTTCCGTATTTGTTAATCACATATTATTAGAAAATTAGTATGAAAATATGGGTGATTTTGAACCTTAATTTAAATTTAGTCTTGAGAATTATTTTTAATGATTTAACTAGTGAAATTATGCAAACTATAGGATATAATTAGATAGTTTAACCCTAATTGAACTATTAAATGAGTTTAATTGAAAATAGAGATTCTAATAACTTAAATATCCAATTTAACCAATTAAATTACTTCAATCACCAATTTCAACAAATTTGAATTTATTAAATACCTTCTAATTATTAAACTAAATTTCATTCGTCAAATTTAATTGCATAAATCCCTAAATCATCGATTTAACCATTTAAGCCAAAATTCTAAGTCCTGGAATCTTAGAAATTTAAAACTACATATTTTCTTTCAAATATTAATTCTTAAGCCTTTAAACTTCTAAATTCAAGTGAGATATCAATTAGAATTCTTAAAGCTAATTTCTAATGCCAATTAGCTAATTTTGTTTCTTTACTTCCTAAATTCATTTCTAATGCCAAAAACCATAATCTAGGAGGCTAATTCATGGCATCAAAAGGTCTAGCCCATAAACCCGGCTCAAGCCCAATCTTAGAAAAGCCCATTAACATAATCTAAGCCCATATTCAAGAAGCCCATAATTAAAAGATTAAGCCCATGAAATCAAATCCCATGACATTAAGCCTATGAGAGGATGCATTTAGTATGCACCAACACATACCTTACAATTTCCTAAATTCTAGAGCATTCTAACCCTATGAAAAGACCAAAATACCTTCAATTATTCAAGCAAAAGTACGAAAATGCCCATAAGCTTAATGGAAATTACAAAATATCAAATAATATAAATATAGAGTTTAGAAAACCCTGATTTCCATTCCGTTTGCTGTAGCCCCCAAACCGTAAAAATTCTCAAGAAAACTCTCTTTAGAGCACACAAAAAATCCTACAAAAATCCCTAATTAAGACAAACTTCTAATGGTTAAGGAAATCCATACTTTTTCCATCATTTAATTATTCAATTTCTTCCTTAAAATCTAATCTTTACTTCAATTGATTCTTAGGTGAAATTTAAAGACAAAACCAAGGATTAAATTGGGTACTAGCAATAGAAGCATCATCAACCTCTTGTAGTAGTAGTAGTGGTGGATTGATGTGTTTTATTAAAATGAAATTATCAACTGTATATATGCAAGTATGGATGCATTACTTATATGCTGGAAATTGAGAAATTAGTGTACATGATGATGATTTGAGTCATGATTTGTGTTTTTAATTATAAAATATAAATCTATGTATGAACTAGATAAAATAACATAGAAGAAACATATTTTAGATTATCAAAATAGGTTAGGAGTTTGATTAAACAAAGGAAATTTGAAAAGTTATAAAACAGACTCGGACAGCTTTATGCATTGTCACTGTGGTGGTGATGTTGAAGGATGAAGTGGTGTTTACATGATCTTCGATGATTGCGAAATTGTGTTGGAACAGTAGATTCATGTGTCTACTTAGTGTAATGAACTGGCCAAGAACCGGTCATATCAATGGTCAAAATTGAGTGAATGGATCAATCGACGCTGTGTATCCTATTTTTTTGGATAGTTTTGAATTAATTAAAATCGAAACCATAATTAACTAATTAGTTTAGTCCAAATGAACTTATAAACATATAAATATATGAGTTAGGGATTTTACATAAAAATTTGAGGTTAAGAACTGGAGTTTAAGATAGTGAACGGATTCATTAAAGTTAGGGTGCACACTAGTTTTCTATAGGAAATGAAATATTAGAATTTAGCATAAATTAATTCTAATCAAATAAATTTGAAATAAATGTAAGTAATGTGTTCACATATTAAAATATGAATTTTAAGATAAATAATTCAATATTTTCATTTTAGGAATTTATTTAATAAAATATGTATAAACATGGCATTATAAGGTAATATAAACATAATAGGAAACTAGTTTAAATTACTTAGCACATTTAGAGGTAAAAATATATTATAAATTATATAAATAGAGTAACTATATCTTAAATGAGTTATTTTTCTTAATAAAGTATATTAGATTGATTAGATAATATGTCACTGAAAATACCATTTTAAGGACCTAATTAACGTAAAATGAGTTTAGTAGACTACATTAAATATAAAATGAACTTAAATAATTAATTCTATTTGACTTAGCTAAATTAAGCTAATATAGATTTATTAACTAATATTGGCTTCATAAATTCTTTAAAGACCAACAATTTACACTTAGTTATTAATCTAATAAGTGAACTCGTATATGATCAAATTAACTTGTAATTGACTTAGAGATAATTGTAATATGATAGATCATGAATAATAAGAGAAGTATGTTGTTTTAAATGTATATTTGCTAGAAAATAAGTAGTTAATATGAGTTTGATATAAGTTGATAATTGATTCAAATGCTTATATGAATTAATCTTTGAAACAGATATCTGTTGGGAGTCTGTCTTTTGCCTTACCTTTTGCTTTATCTTCTAGCCTATCTTTTGTTTATCTAGATTTTTTCCTAGGTACACAGTGACTTGTGTGTTGCATGCAAGAATAGGCATCCTAAATGAATTAATACTTAAAATCGGCCTTAATTATTGTTTGTTGCTTGTACGTAACCATTTTTGAGACCCGGTCTGAGGGGCGGAAACCTTGCTAGGCGGTGTCAGCATATTGGTTAGGTGCTTAGGTGTCACGACCTGCTACCTCAAGTTCCACCGTAGTGGCGGGGGCGCTCTTAAGCCCTCAGGCCACCCTGAGTAGGGATCGTGATGCTAGATACACTAACCTTCCAGCGCACCCTTAGGCATAACCAAGACACCAGAGGCACTATGTAATGATTCGAAACTTTATCCATCGAGGTATTGTCCACTTTAGCCACACGCCACACAGTTTTATCCTTTTGGTACCAATGCTTCCTAAGGGGTTCACCCATCCTAGGATTGATCTACCCAGAGCATGCTTAACTTTGGAGTTTTGACAAACTTTAAGCCATTATAAAGAAAAGGCGTTTGTATGATTAGAGTTCCATAACCTATATTTGAGGGGTATCACATTAGGCCACCTCCCATCATTGACATTGGACAAATGATGGTTATTAGTGGCTTGGCAGTAGTTAATAGGCACGATGATATCAAAATAACGTTTATTTGTATTAGAGAGAAGTCATATCAAGCCGTTTAATATATGGGCTATGTTACTTCTTTTAATTGCAATAAACTAATTTGGATAAAGATGAGTAACGAATGTGACCTGTAGATGAGGCTATTTACTAGATGTTCCTTTAGGAGATATAGGTACTCAGGCTACTTATATCAACCCTCTAAGCAATTGCTACCACTTAGGATCTTCAGGTTCCTAACGTGTTGTCGGAGTGTGAATGTGTCATTGTTGTTTGTTACACTTTAATTTAAAGATATTAATCGTTGTTTGTTGCATTGTATTTAGAATAGGTGTGTATGCCTATCTCATTTGTGCTTGTGTTGCTGTCGTGTTAGGCTTTGACTTATTCTTTCTTTTTTAGGTGTTGATGATTATGATGATATTACTTATGATTACATGGGGTATGGCACGGACTTTAAGGAATTTCTCGATGAATGAAGTGACTAGGATTTGCTAGATCATTATCTTATTTTAATTTTATAAACTTCACTATCAAACTTATGTTTTAATGAGGGCCTATTTGTGAGCTCATGAAATGTATTTTAAGATACTTGAAACTCTTTATTTTGAAATACCTAGTGGTATGGTACTGAGTTTTACATATATATTGGTCTACTCACTAAAGTAGTCTATTTGGAAAAATGTTTTGACAATTTTATTTTTCTACTGCAATTTCTAGTTGTTTCCACAAACTAATTCAATGATTTCAGAATGTAAAATTTTTTTAGCAACGATTATGGTGAACTGTAGATTAGGTTAGCCTTAACATATAATGTGAAAGTATTATACGTGGTGGCTAGGCGCATCTTGACCCTAATCTAGGGCGTGATAGGTTGTTTAGGTTATATAATAAATAAAATAGCCCCCACATTATATCTATAAGTTTAAATTTTCATATCAATGCTAACCTAAATAGTGAATATAGTATCAAATTGAGATATTATGAGTTCAAAGTTCTATGCCCTTATTATAACCCTATTTAATTAAGTTAAAAAATGACTACATGCTAATTTTTTGTTTTTTAGGCCATAAACAACATGCTAACTTGCAAAGTTTAAATATGTTATTTGGAAAAAAAAAAACCTATATGTCGTTAATCTTTCACCAAGTATGTTTCTTTCTAGAATTTTCTACAAAATATGACTATATATAAAAGAGAACTTATATTATGTAACTATATAAATATAGAGGATTCAAATGGCTTATTAACAGTATAAGAGTTTTGTTAACTTTCAACATAAATTTTGAAAGTACTTAACTGATTTAATTAATATATCTAATACTTGATTGACCTGCATAAATATAAGGACTTCTAATATACTTATGCTTATAAGTTGTTGTGAGCATTAAGACTTTATTTATCTTACATGTGTACTTCATAGTTGTATAAATATGCATAGGCTTCTTATATATATGTACTGGTAACAAAAAATAAAATAGAACTTAACAAACTTTTTCCTTTGCAACTTCCTACCTTTATCATTCTTACTAGTTCTTCAATGGAGTTTTAGTAAGTTTGACTTTCTGTGTTTAGCTTTTACCTTCAACATGGCATTAGAGTAGTGCATTTGTTATTTCAAACCGATCACAAACATCTTTCCATAATTCCTTTATTGATTATGCATACCAAAAGATTTTAGATAGTTCCTTTGTCATAGAATTGAGAATCCACCAACGAATCACGTAATCACACTTGATCCATTATTGAGTCTCCTTTGAATCAGATTCAGGTTTTCACAATCATCATCAATAAACCCTAACTTGTCTTTAGCTCTTAAAGCCAATCTAATCGACCTACTCCATCCTAGGAAGTTCATTCCGTTGAAAATTACTCTAGTAATTACTATTATGGATTATCTGAACTAGCTAAATGCAATGGATCACTATTGAAAAAAATAAATTTAGATTCATCACAAATGAAAACAGAGAATTGAATGTAGATTTAAGATTTTCTTTTATAAACGTAGAAAATCATTTTAATACAACACTAAAGATTATTCACTTAGATAATGAGAGTGAATTCCTTTCACATGAATGTTGAGCTTTATTTCACAAAAATGGTGTTGTTCATAAAATAATATTGTTTATACTCCTTAACAAAATGGAGTAATTGAAAGAAAACATTGCTACTTAGTTGACACAGCTTGTGCCATTTGTTTTTATGTTAATCTTCCTAAAATCTAAATTTAGATTCATCGCAAATGAAAACAAAGAATTGAATGTAGATTTAAGATTTTCTTTTAAAAACGTAGAAAATCATTTTAATACAACACTAAAGATTGTTCACTTAGATAATGGGAGTGAACTCCTTTCACATGAATGTTGAGCTTTATTTAAAAAAAAAATGGTGTTGTTCATTAAAAAGGTATTGTTTATACTCAAAAAAATGGAGTAGTTGAAAGAAAACATTGCTACTTGCTTAACACGGCTTGTGCCATTTATTTTTATGTTAATCTTCCTAAAATGGTTTAGGGTGAATGTATTCTTACAGCTACTTCTTTGATATACAAATTACTAACAAAGACCTTGAATTGAAACTTTCCATATGAGGTCCTTTATAAAAAAAAAATCCAGATTATTTAGACATCAAAATATTTGGTTGTCTTTGTTATGCTTTTACTCTAGCATAATATAGGGATACATTTGGTACTTGAGGCGGAAAATGTATAGTTCCAGGATATCCAATGAATAAAAAAGGATATAAGTTGTGTGATCTAAATACCAAATAGTTGTTTGTCAGTAGGGATGTTTCTTTTCATGAACACATCTTTCCTTTCAAATAAAAATACTTAGTAGCATCTGATTCTAGCTTGTTTTCTTCGGATCCAATTGTTAAATATGATGATATTCCTATTTATGTTCCCTTAGTTCCCATCCTTCATTCAGATTCCTCTTCAAAAATATCCATGATTCTCATCATTCACTTTCATAGGTCTCATAAAGAAAGAAAGACTACTGCTTAGTTAAATGATTTTGTCCATAATATTCATATGAATACATAAGCTAATGTAACATGTGTGACATTTCCATAGCTGCACACTTGCCCAAAACCATATATGTATCCCCTATTCAGTTCTCATTTTTTTTTTCATTATGCTTGGATTATGTGGCTTATTTAGCAAATGTGTTTACAATTTAAGAACCACAGAATTATCATTAAGTAAAACAAGATCCAAAATGGGTGGAAGCAATGAACAAAAAATTAAGTGCTCTTGGAACTAATCACACTTGGGATTTAGTCTCTTTGCCACTAGGTAAAACTCCCATAGGTTCCAAATGGGTGTATAAGCTCAAATATAGATATGGTGGGTCTATTAAACGGTACAAAGTGAGGTTGGTTGTAAAAGCCTATAACTAAATTGAGGGTGTTGAGTACACACATGCCTTCTCTTCAGTTGCAAAATTAACTATTGTTAGACTCTTATTTATTGTAGCCTTTGCTAAGGATTGATTTGTACATCAATTAGGTGTCAATAACGCCTTTTTACACAGTTCCACTATTGAAGAAATATACATGAAGCCCCTAGAAGGTTGCAACTTGCAATTCCTAATCAAGTGTGTAAACTTGTTTGTTCACTTTATGGTTTAATGTAAGCATCACACCAATGGAGTAAATAATTTACCCATCTCATTTGTTCTTTAGGATTTTAGCAATCAAGAACCGATTATTCCTTGTTTACTCGACAATAAGTGAGTGATTTCTTAGTTACTTTAGTTTATATATATGGTGCATTAATTGTAGGTAATAATCTCACTAAGATTGTAGATTGTAGCTATGTAAAAAAAAGCTTGATCAAGCTTATACCATAAAGGACCTTGGTGATGTTTGATATTTCTTAAGGATTGAAGTCTGTTGTGGTTCTCGTGGTTTTCTTTTTCATCAAAGAAAATTTTTGTTGTATATTCTTCAAGATGTTAGACTCTCTAGTTCTAAACTGGTGGCAGTTCCTTTTCCATTAGAAGTGCATCTTGATAACACCTCTAGTGCATTGCTTCCGGATTCTTTAAGGTTAAATCGCTACGTATAATACCTTAAATATTACACGCACAAGTGACTTTGAAGATATGTTTATTGTGAACATTTGCTAGCTAAATTTTAAGTTCTTAAAACATTTAATTAGATTTTAAAAACAATTTGATTTAATAGTGGTAAAATAAATCTTGCAAAAACATTTCATATCTTACTCACATGCGTAGATAAACCTTTATAAAAGAAAAACCATATAATACTCTCTTTTGATTTAATTCAAACTTTAAAATCAAAACCATACCATTAGGTATCCCATATACTTTTTATGATGATAAAATAAAACTTAAAAGCTTATTACAGAACATATGGGCTTTACAACCGGACCCTTAAATAAAGCTACAAGTTTCAAAACACATAAATCTAGTCCTTATAGAAAATAAAATAAATTAATTCTAACAGTCCTATCTTGTTTCACTCTTGATCAAAATCCTCTCGGGTTGTCCTATACATTAAGGCAATCATCAACGTCTGAAAACATCACCTGGAAAGAAAAAAACAACGAGCTAAAGCCCAATATAACAATAACACAAACACACATGAGATGACACACAAGCTTATACTAATGTAATGTAGCAAATAATAGTTTATGATCTTTAAATGAAAGTGAAACAAGCAATACTGGAGCACTCACACACCAAAACAGACCTTTAGGAATCTAAGGGTCCTAAGTAGCAGCAACCGCTTAAGAGGTCGATATAAGTAGTCCGGATACTTACATTACCTATATGATATACCATAAAAGGAAAATAGCTTCTTCTAGGTTCACAACCATTACACATCTTTACTCATTTGATTCCATAATATTATTCGGCTTAATGAGTCACATAAAATGTAATCTAAACCATATTACTTCCTTTCAAGCTTAAGTAAAGGTTACGTTGATATTGTTTGATCTATTAGCTACTTGCTGAGCCACTTATGAATTACTATTGCAACATGACAAAGGGGTAGCGTAAGTGCCTAACTACAGTGTTGGTATCACCAACCAAGATGTTGCTCCTTGGATCAAATTCAATGAAACAAGTATAAGCATCACTTAAATATTAAGGCTGTTTTGAGTTTTAGTTCATTAGGAATGCCTATCCTAACATACAATAAGCAAGTCACTACGTACTTGGTTGATTCGAAATCTAAACAGAAACAAAAGGTAAGTCAGGTGCTATTTCAGAAGATAGTATAGAGGGTTGGCTCAAAGGCAAACTGTAAGTCCCCGAAATTTTGGATCCGAATTGAAGCTTAAACCCCAATCGGAAGTCAACCGGATTTTCAGAGTCAACAAAACCCTAGCTTACCGTAACCGCTTAAGTCCGGCATTGGCGTTTTCTCTAGCCCTAGAAAATGAAGTTGGAAAAGTTAGCTATAATATTTTGTAATAGCTATAGGTTATATAAAAATTTCAATTTTGCAAAATTCGAGAGTCCTTAGAACCCGATCGGACACAGTTCTCGAAAAACGTGTCCAAAAGCTCGGAATAGGAAAAATATTCCGAATATACCATTAGACTCGTAAAAATATAAGATTTTCAAAAATATCAATTTCGTAATTTTTCGGTAGTTAAAAATATCAGTTATCGCTTTTATACGCGTATTTTCTTACTACCGACATTAAATTGTCATGTCTACTTTTACATTACACTATTTGCTACTATTCTACACTATTCACCTATCTCTACTTTTCCTTACAACCTACTCTTACAAACCATACACCTATTTTTTACACATTTTCATTTCCAATGTAATTTCACATCTTTCATTTCTTACTTTTAATTAACAAAAAAAAAAATTTAAAATTTTCCTCTTCCCATGCATGAAAGTAGCACCAGCCACCCTCCATAATGCCTCAAATTGTTTTATTTTTCATTTATTTAATTAACACAAATTATCTCCCACATTTTCCTATAAATACCCCCTCATACCTTCACTTCTTTCATACCACTTCTTCTTTAAAGTTACTATACCAAAATCTCTCTCAAAATCTCTCAAGAATTCTCTCAAGAAGTTCTTCCTAGTTTAGCTTCTTTTAGGTAAAAATTCCTCCAAGCTTTCTTTATGTTCATCTACTTAGTATGAACTTAGTGTGTGTTTTCTAAAACCATGAAGGTTAAGAAAGCAACAATAGATTCATACTTTGTTTTTGTTCATAATCACAATTCCTTTATGTTCTTTTATGTTTCTTTTATGTTCATAACTATTTAAATATCTATATAGCTATATATATATATATATATAGAGAGCATATAAGCTCATTGTCTTGCAATTTATTTACCTTTCATGCAATTTATTTACTTCATTGTAATTTATTTATTCCAAGTTGTTTTTAAGACTAGTCATTCTAGTCTTAGACTTGTCCTCATCAAGTCAAAACAATTTTTTTCTTTTCTTTTCGGGACTAGTCTTTTAGTCCCGGGGTACCTTGATGAAGCTAAGGTCCCAATACTTGATTTACTTTCTTATTTGCTTAATCTTTCAAGTTATTATGTTTCTTTATATTTCTATGGTTTATGATTTATATTCATGCATGAACATAATGTTTTTGTCTCAACAAAAAATAAATAAATAAATAAATGAGGAAGTGTTTTCTTAAACTAAAGGTTCTTTTTAAATAAATATAGAAAATAGATTTCTTAAAAACTCATGAACATGCTTGGAAATGATTTTTCTTAAATAAACAAAAGGTTTTATGAAAACTTATCCTTCATCAAGAAATAGAAATTCTTTTGGAATCATTACAAGAAACAAAAATATCATTTTACTACTTTTAAAAGTTGTTAGAATCCAAGTTTAGAAAATAAAACCACTCCTTAGGAATTTAAAGTAACTACAAGAGATTAAATTTAGAAAAAGAATATTCATCTCAAATAACTCAAGATCTTTCAAAAGTAAAATGGATATCCCAACAAAACTCAAAGATCAAAGTCTTTTAAAACCTTACTTTTCATAAGTTGAGATAACTTCATTTACTTCATCCATTTGTTATGAGTCATTACATATATGTATATACCATTCAAAAAGTTTACAAAATACTTGAAATATTCATCTCTTCAAATAAGCTTTATGTGCAAGAAGGAAAACAAGTTTTTGCAAATTCGTGACAAATCTGGTCGCTTCTTTTTCGGAACCCAAACGACATAGTTTGATGAAAACAAGCTTAGAAATGCGTAGATCTTTTCGAGTAGGTAGAAAACGGTATATTATACGAGAAATTCCGAGTTAAAATGAGCAAGTTATGACCATTTTAAGTTGAAATTTCCCCTTATACGATTTTACTGCGATTTTAAGAAAAGATTAGAATCTTCAAGAATAGAAGTTTTATGAAAGACTCATTTTGGGTATTTCATCTTGTTTAGGTGACGAGGGACTTGAGATCATCTATCCGGAAGACTATTTTGATTAGATCTACCATTATGGAGTGAGTTATTCCTCTCATCAAGTTACATTTCCTTGTTTTGTGCTTGTAAATAGAAGCACTAGAAATTAAGAGGAAGATAAAATGAACAATTGTCATGTGACTTGTGATTATGATTGCTTGAATATAGACTAAGAATATCGGAATTTGGTTTGATAAATAATTTGTGATTCTTGTATTGATATGATGAGAATTGTGTTGATCACCTCTAACTTGAACTAAATATTTTTGGTTAAAATTATATTGGAATTAATTCATGCATATCATGTACATGAGTCACATTTGTTTCACTACTTTTCTTCGTGTGGGGAAACGAGGAAATGGTAGTGGTGGCTGGTAGGAGCCAGAAAGTCTACATAGTGGCTAGTAGGAGCTGGAAAGTCTATAGGGCAAGCAGAAGCCGGTAAATCTGCAGATATTGATGGTCGTATGGGCCTGTAACCTCCCAACCCTTGTCATGGAGGGCGTTAAATCCATGCTACACTTGATTTCCGGTTGATCATGTGTATCTTGCTTGTTCATATGATTTGTGCATTTTCATATGTTTTGATTAAATACTTGCTTGAATTATGGAAATGTCTTGTAGATGGAATTATCTCACTAAGCTAGTCATGCTTATACCCTTACAGTTTTCTATTACAGTATGATTATCTATGGTTGGCCTCAAGGAGCCCCGTATGCCAGGTACGAGTGTAAGCTACTAGGAGTTTTTGGAAGAAGTTTATGTATTTTTAGTTTTGAACATAGACTTCTAGAAAAATCTCTATAGTAGGCTTATTTGGTAGTTATGTTTATTTTGATATTAGTATAGTTGAACAAAGACTTTAAGGCTGGGGAATGCCCCTAAGATGATGTACTAAGTTGTTATTAAATGAAAATCTTATGTTTACCTATTTAAGTTCATGCTTGCTTTTGCTATCTATTTAAACGTAATACCCTATGAGTCTCCTACTATCTCGGAAGCACGCCTTGCATATGGTATCAAAGCTCTTGCGTGACTAAGGATTGTCATTCATTAGCTTTAATATTATATGCGGCGGACTGCCACGTTTAGGGTACCCTTTGGGGCGTGACATAAACATCTGTTCAAGAAATTAAACTCATATAAGAAATTAAATTAATATCCATTTATATCAAACTTATTTTAAAAACCTATTTGATTGGTCACTAAGTAGGAACCCTGCGATGGCTATAAAAATCGCCATGCCAAGATATGGACAGTTCTCCATTATCTGTTAAATTACTTCTTTTCCTTTGTTTAGAAATCATTCACTATAAAAATTTCATCATTTATTATTCAATTTCAATTTTTAAATAAATTATTAACTTTTAAGAAGATTCCCATTTTTCTTAGCAAATATTCCTTTGAAACAACATAGTTCTCATATTAAACATAGCCTAATCTATCTCATTATAGGTTTATTAGCTGTAAGCCAAATATAAGTTAAGTTTATATTACTTAACTCAAACAAGCTTATTAGATTTAATCAATTAATCAAATTACTAAGTCACATTGAATTATCTCATTAGGTCTATTAACTTGCCCTCTCTGTTTTCAAAATCCATATTAAACCTAGTTTAGTCACTAAATTACATTAATTTATTCCATTAAGACAATATTATATATATGTCCTATATGATCTTGATTAATCTAGTTCATTTTAGTTCATTATGATTTATTAAATCAAGTTGAACCTGGTTTTATTAACTAAGTTCATTTGATATTTAAAATCTATGTTAAGTCTAATTAGTTACTAAATTATATAGGTTTTCATAAATTATTATTAAGACTTGGTACTTGCCTTGGTTAATTTTCTGCTTTTGAAAGGTGGGAGATGATAAATGAGCTTTTGGAATAGATTTTATCAAGTTGTATCAAGGTTCGAGTCAAAATTGAAGAAAGGTAAAAGAATTATGAAGAGCACAAGGAGATAGGATAAGTCGTGTTTCCTTTTGTGTAAATCTAGAATTTAAGTATTTAAGGATCATAGAGAAACATGAGGAGATAGGGAAGTTGTGGTTCTAGTTGTGTTTATGATCAGAGGAGAAACACAAGAGGATAGGGAAGTCCTGTTCCTTAACAAAGAGAAACAAGAGGGGATAGGGAAGTGGTATTCCAGTCGTGTTTCTTCATGGGAGAAACTTAAGAGGATAGGAAAGTCATGTTCCAGTCATGCTGTTCGGGAGATATGTTTGATGAACAAAATAGATAGAAGAACAATGGGATTAGGTAAGTCGTGTACTAGTCGTGTTTCCTTACTCTATTCATATCTTTAAAAATTAAACCTTATTTAACTACTTGATTTACATCACAACTCAACATATAACTTTTATCTATAATTAAACATTTTTAAACATGTATTTTTACTTCATATATCATCAAAATCACTTCATCAACTTCTAATCTACACATGCATAAACATAACCTAGATTTAAGCTTACATGCTCATATATCCATTATTTACTAATTTTGTCATGATTTCTAATCAAATCTAACAGTAATTCATTATACCCATAAATTACAAAAAAAAAAAAAAAAGAAAAGGAAACAACTCTACTTACTTGTTTTGCAAACTCACACCACTTGATCTTCTCTACTTCTACTACTTCTTAGTTGATGTGGCCTTATCATGCTTAATCTCCTACTCAAATCTTGTTTTCTATCTTCAATTTACTTAAGATCTCATTAAAATAGTGATTTAAGATTAGATTTTGAAGAGAAGAAGAGAAGATAACGAAGAAGAAGAAGAAGATATGGAAAGAGAAGAAAAAAGAGAGAAAAAGAAAGGCGGCAAAAAAGAAAAGGGAAAAGGAAAGAAAAGGATAATAATAAAGAAAATTAAAAGATATTTATTGGTAGGGGCTTTGAATTTAAAACTTTTAGATAATTATCTTAAGTACTGAAAATAATTCGAAAGAAAAATAAGAATTTATTTTGTAGAAATTTTTAACTTGTATTAGAAATATAGTTTAACAATTCAATTTGTAAGAAATTGATATTTAATTTGATTCAAGGCTTAAGAATCGGTATTTTTAAGCAAGTAGTTGAATTAAAAATTATTATAGGGATTTGAGAAATGAAAGTTAAACTAAAGTTAAGGGTTTAGGGATTGGAATTGAAGAAAAGGGTTTCAAATTGAAAAATTGGAAGAGATTATGAAATTCAATTTGTTGAAATAGATAGATAAAACAATTAGACAATTTGAAATGGATTTTTAAAATATCAAATTTCAATTTAATCTATTTAGTAATTTAATTATGTCCATTTAACTAACTATATCTTATAATTTACTTTACTTGATTTAACTAAACTATCTTAGTTGAATTTTTAATTTAAATTCTAATTCTAATTCAAAATTAATCACCTATTATATTATTCAATTAAGTCATTTCTAACTTACATAGGTGAAGATTTAGGGTATTTCATGGATTGTTGGTCGCCTTTTGTACATGACCATGATACTGTATGATATTACCCTTTTTGTTCAACAGATCAACCTATTTGTAGTTGCACCACACATGATACACTTTCAAATGTTTAGCCATCTTTTGAAATATTTGAAGGGCTTTATTGATCATGGATTGTTCTTTCCTTCCTCTGATTCATTGAGTTTATATGGTTGTTTTGATGAAGAGCGAGGCTTATGTCAAGTTGATCGAAAAGTCATTATCGAGATTTTGTATTTTTCTTGGCCCCTCTCTCATTTATTAGAAGACAAAAACAAGCTACTGAATCTACTTCATCAGCTAGGGCCAAGTACCGCTACATTGCATCTATTATGACAGAACTCTTATGGGTTTATTATTTGTTTCGTGATTTACATGTTCCTATTTTTTTACTAGTTTCTTTGTTCATTGATAGTACATTTGCTTATTTGATTGTTGAAAATCCATGTTTTCACAGTAGGACCTAGCACATTGATGTTGACATCCACTTCACAAGTGATCATCTTGCATCGGGTTTCTTACACGTTGTTCATGTATGTTCTGCTACTCAATTGGTCGACTTGATGACTAGTGCTACCACAACTTCTCATCTTATTTCCTTGGTATCCAAGTTAGGTCTTCTTATACATCCATATTTGTATAAATAGGCATAGGCATCTCATATATATATGTACTGCTAATAGAAAATAAAACAGGAGATAACAAACTTTCCTTTTGCAACTTTCATGCCTTCATCATCCTTGCTAATTCTTCAATGAAATTCTAGTAAGTTTAATTTTTTGTGTCTAGCTTTGACTTTCTACATAAGTATCATTCAATTGTAGATGAAAAACCAAGATGTCATACTTAGTTGCAATTTCCTGCAACTTTCTAAATCAATATTTTTATTGATAGGAAATAAGGACTGGTTCATGAATATAAAGTGCAAAGCAATTACATATTAATAAAGTAATGTACTAAATGTTGATTTACTTTGGATTAGCTCCCATCATTATCAAATTGTAAGTCAATGCTAGAAAGCTTCGTGGGTGTGCTTTAGCCTTCCCTCCCTTTTTCACTAAAAATAATAACAACAGGAAAGAAAGAGAGAAAAAAGTGGCAATTAAACATTTCTAACAATCAAAGTAATTTGCTTTCATAGAGTATATTAGATGTTAATTGATTGGGCATTTGACAACTTTTGATACATATATGCTTTAAGTAGATTTTCACTGGTAAAATAATGAACTTATTGGAACGTTAATCTTCAATAATTAGGCATCACAAGTCTTAAATTAGTAGAATCTTAGCCTACAAGATGAAACATAGTTAATGGCCCCATAGAATTTTTCAATTCGACCACTCCAATACTTAAGTTAGTGAGTGTGCAGGAGAATAAGCTAACAGTAAGATGGTATGAAAGTTGTGAGAAAGTGAATATGAGGTAATTTTCCTTACCTTAATATGGCATCGAGTATTTATAGAAGCAGATCCACAATAAAATAGAAAAGTGGATAAACTTAGATTGGAAAGTATCTTTTGATAATTTAGGAAGGTGGATCTATCAAGATGTGGTAAGTATATCTTCTAGATCACAAAACTTTTCAAAAACTATTGTGTTGGTTAGAGACAGCTGATGAGTTGATTTATTTATTTAAAATATAGGTAAATTTAGCAGACAAGTGAGAAATTGGCAAGTGTTAGCTGAGTTGCTACCTAATAGGGTGGATTGGCATAGCTTTACAAGATATGTCAGGGTCATCCCAAAGTCATCAAGAGCTTCCTAAGAGGTCATCCTAAGGTCTACCAAGTCAATCCTCAACCCAAAAAGGTCAATTTGGACCTTGAAACTCATGGCTAAAATTGCCTATTAACACTTGGCCCTATGCTCTCTTTGGAGAGGTCGGTAGGTAGTTTAAGCTTAAGGATGGGTTTTGTAAACTCCTTAAATTCTAGGGTAAAGTTGGAATAAACCCTAACCCTAGTCAAACCAAAATTTCAAAAGTCAACTATATCAAGATAATCTAGTAGTAGTTTTTAACTCTGACAATCTCGCATTTAAAACCTAAGAACAATAGAACTAAGTTAATGGTGTAATTTTAACTCTGGCAATCCTTGTGGTTGATCTATGTAAATCTGCTACTCTAAATCACCAAGAAAAGTTGTCTTCACATCTAGCTACCCTAAATACATGTCCTAACTAGCTACCATTGCCATCACCACTTTAATGGAAGTGTCTGACCACTAGAGAGAATATCTCACCATAATCTTTTCCTTTATGTTGTGAGCATCATTTTGCTAATATTCGAGCCTTGAACATTTTCCCTTCTTTTCTTGATATTGATTGCTTTCTTTTGTATAACTACTTGTACCCTATAGCCTACTTTCCTTTAGGATGTTCAACTAGCTCCTATTTTTTGTTCTTGTGTAAGGGTTCCATTTCTTCCACCATAACACCTAGCCATTTATTATTATCTTTATCATTCATAACCTCTTCAAAAGAAGTTTGATCTCCACCACTAACCATGAGAACAAACAAGGTTTAATCTTGAAAATTATACCTCGTTGGCAGCTTAATTGTGCGTTTAGGTCTTTTTGTGGCACTAGTTTATTGTTGTTCACCATCTGACAATGATCTCTCTTCTCTTGAGCTTGAATTTCCAACCTTTCTAGCATCTTTTGCAAGTTGTTCTAGTTCCACACCCAATAGGAATTAACGTTAACTACAATAGAAAATATGCAAACTAAAAGTAAAACATGATTCTTAAATGTCCAAATCAATATTCTACTCCCCTACCAACCCTTCCTACTCCTTTTTATATTCTACATTGTCCTTTCATCTTCTACTAGCTCATCATCTCCCCATTCATCATCATCACCTATTTATTTATATTTACTTATTTACAACACTTTTCTCCTTATTATTATTATTATTATTACTATTATTATTATTATTATTATTATTATGATCATCATCATCATCATAGCTTCTTTTATTTATTTACACCATAACTTCCCTATCATACCTCCTCATTTCTTCTTTTATAAACTTATAATAGTTAAGGTCTAACTCTTGGTATCATATCTATAAGTCCCTAGATTTTTTGGTAAATATAAGTAAACCCTAAGAACTAGAAGTCAAACCAGAATCCTAAAGTCAATATAGTCTATGTTTAGTCTAGTGAATCTAGATCCGGCAATCCCACACGTGAAACCTAAAAACAATAAAAATGAGATAATTTCGAATTATGGTTCGAAATTATATAAGAAAGCTTAAAAAGATCATATTCGCTAAAATTTAGTTCTTTTCGAACCCGAACGGGATCAGTTTCTAAAATTAGGATCCCGATAAGTAAAATAGTGAAAATATTCCGACAATACCATTAGATTCGTAAAATACAAGGATTTCAAAAATATCAGTTTTAGAATTTTTCGATACCTAAAAATATCAGATATAGCTCATTTACACGTATTTTCTTTACTACCAGTATTTTAATTATCTAGTTTACATTCATAGTATTATTTCACTATCTCTATTTTTTCTTACACCCTTTTCTTACACACTACCATATATATTCCTTACAATTTATCTTCATTGTATAACTTTATTCACATTATACCTTACACATTAGTACTTTTCATTAAAAAACAAAAAAAAATAATTAAATTTCCCCCTCTTTCCCAATCAAAATCGGCGCCCTCTCTCTCTCCTTCAATCCATTTGTTTTTCTTTTTCATTTTATTTAATTACATCTAATTTTCACTCCAAAACTCTATAAATACCCCTTCACTCCTTCATTCTTTCACATAACTCATTTTTCTTACCAAAACTTTAGCAAATTCACTCCACAAATTCTCTTTTCTCAATTTCTCTTCCAAACTTTCTCTTCTCCCCACGAAGCCACTACCCACATATTACTACAATTACCTCTATTCTTTTTCAACAAATATATAACCTTAGGTAAAACTTCTCATATTTACTCATCGTGTTCATGTAACTTAGCATGAGCTTAGTGTATGTTTCATAGACTCATGAAAGTTAAGGAGACAATAATATGTCCATGTTTTGTTCTTGTTCATGTCCAAATTACCATTATGTTATTATTGTTATTATGTTGTTGTTACTATTGTTAATATTATTTGCTCTAATCTAACTTTTATATGTTATTATATATATTTATGCATATATATTTCTTAGAGCCTAAGTGCTCACTAACCTAACATTTTTTATTATTGCTCTTAATATAATGCTTTTTCTTTTCTTTCTTTTTCTTTTTTTCTTTTGGGACTAGTCTATTCTTAGTTGCCGGGAAGCCTTGATGAAGCTAAGGCTCTCAATACTTGATTGGGATATTTTAATGAAACTAAGATTCCCAATACTTGACCTTATTATTATGCTCATATTTATTCTTATTTATATCTTATCTTATTATGTGCTATTGTTCTATTTCCCATGGCTACATATTCATAATCATGCATGAACATGTTGATATTGTCTCAACAAAAATAAAAGGAGTTTTCTTAAATGAAGAAAAATATGAACTCTCTTTAAAAATAAATTTTTGTCACCTAAGAAATGATTTTCCCATAAAAACTTAAAGTTTTATCTTAACAAATCTTTTCCAAAATTTAGATAAGTCCATCATAAGTTTTTAGTAAAAATAGTACATGGGATTTCATCAAAGAATATATAAAGTAAAGTTATTACATACTCTCTTTTTAAATCAATAAATAAGAAAATTTCTTTAAAACTTAATATTGTTAATTCTTTGTTTAACAAAAGTTTTTCTTAAACTCTAAAATACTACGGTCTAGACAAATTTTACAAAAACATCAAAGAATAACTTTTAGAGATAAGTCTTACTTAGGAAATAAAATTAGTAAATAACTTAGAAGATCATTATTATTATTTATTTAAAGTGGAACTAACTTTAGGAAAAATTAAGAACGCATAAACATGACTACTTTAAGGAAATTTAGACACGACTAAGAAATACTTAGAAAAACTACATTTTTCAACCATTAGAATGACGTTGTAGGAATCTTGAAAAGACTAAAATTATTTTTAGAAAATTAAATTATTCTCAATGGTGTAAGGGCGCATAATAGGATTAAAATTCTTTTACTCAATAAACCGAATACGGATTGTATTAATCATTGCTTTAAATTCAAAGTATCAAATTCATATATCATGTATATATTTTTGCTACCATTTCCATTAATATATATAGTACAATGGTAGTTAGTTACAGTGAAGATTCCTTCTAAGATATGCTGCCAAGTGGCTGCCAATAGAAATGCATGTAATAACAATTAACAGAATTGCAACAAAATGTAATAGGAAATGCAAATATTAAAGACCATCAACCCATTATTATTCTAACTGTGCTAAATGGCCCACGGCCCAATACTCTAGCCCATGATCAAGTCATTCCAGCTTATGCACAAGTCCAAGCCACGTTTAAACTTTCCCGACAACATCTCATTGATTCCTAAAGTCAGATGTTCCAACATAACTTCTTCCTTTACTTCCCTTGTTTGCATGTCAACAAGCTAACCCTAACCCTTGCTTCTCCACCTTCATCATCCTCACAACATCTTCTCTACCTTCAAGAGCCTTTGTCTACAAGGGTTGATCCTTAAACCTCAAGGCTAAGTCTAAGTAGAATTCCCAAGTTGACTCGCTTTCTGGTTTGTTTCTCCATTTGACTTATATTAGGGTATCTGCTGCAGGTCCCCTCTTGACAAGGCATCGCTCCAGCATAGATTCGGCTTCCCACGCCTCAGATGCTTGTAGATCTGGTAGATTCATGGTGGTTGGGTGGTAGCTTGGTACGAAACGCTTGAGCTACGAAATGTGGAATGTTGGATGGATGGTCGAGTTAGGAGGTAGATCTAAACAGTAAGCTACTTTCCCCACTTTGTCAACAATTTTAAATAGTCCATAGCACTTAAGGCTGAGCTTGTTTACTTTGTGCTTTTTGAGGCTATGTTGACGATAGGGTTGTAACCGAACTAGAACTAGATCTCCTATGGAAAACGTCCTCTCAATCCTTTGTCTGTCAGCTAGGAGTTTCATGCGATCTTAGGATCTTTGTAAATGAAACTATAGTGTCTGAATTTGAGTTTCTCTATCAATCAACATATGGTCAACCAAGTTATTCCTAGAATCTCCAGGAATGTAGGGTAAATGTAGTGGTGGTGGGTAGCCGTACAAAATTTCAAAAGGAGTTGCCTTCGCTCTTGAGTGGTAATTAATGTTGTACCACCATTCTGCTAATGCTAAGTACTCACTTAACTTCTTAGGTGTTTCATTAGACGCACATCTCAATTAAGATTCCAAACACTTGTTCACAGCTTTAGTTTGCCCATCAGTTTATAGGTGATAGGCTGATGAAAATTTAAGCTCCACTTTTTGTAATTTGAAGAATTCCTTCCAGAATTGACTTATGAAGATAAGGTCTCTGTCACTTACTATTGAATTAGGCAACTTATGTAGTTTGAACACGTTTTCCAAATATGACATAGCAACTTAAGGGGCTGTGTAAGGATGAGTTAAACTCATAAAGTGTGCATATTTACTGAGTCTATTCACTAATACCATGATCACCTCTTTTCCATGTGATTTTGGTATCCTTCATTAAAATCCATGGAAACATCAGTCCAACATCCATCTAGAATGGATAGAGGTTGTAATAAACCAGGTATAGCTACGATCTCATACTTATGCCTTTGATAAACTCCACACTCTTTGACAAATTGCCTAACATCTTTCTCCATTCCAAGCTAATAAAAGGTTGAATTTAGCCTTTTAAAAGTTGCTTGAGAACCCGAAAGTCCACCAGCCAACCCTTCATGATAAAGTGATATCAACTTCCTTTTTAACTCCCAATTAGGTCGCACAACCACTTTCCCATTCCTCTTTAGCAATTCTCCTTCCAAAGTATATTTTTGGACTTGTTTTCCCTGTTGTAGTTGCTCCAATATGTTCCGGTATGGCCCTTTTGTAGTGATACTTGCTTTGATGGCTTCAAAGATCTCTGTGGATAGATTAGTAACATAAGTGAGTGTCTTCAACCCTATAAAACCTGCACCAGATATTGCACCAGCAGCTAAATTAGTGTGGCCACTTTTATATTAGATCTCATAGTCAAGGCTAAGTAGTATAGTCAACCACTTTTGTTAGCTTGTGGTAGTCACCCTCTGTTCTAACAAATATTTTAGACGTTGATGATTTGTTTTGATAACAAAATGCCTCCCAATCAAATAGTGCCTCCATTTATCTACTGCTTGCACTATGGCTAACATTTCTTTTTCATACATGGATAGTCCCTTCTGCCTTACCCCAAGAGCCTTACTTAAGAAAGCTATGGGATGTCCTTCTTGCATGAGTACAACACCTACACCATCATCACTAGCATTAGTTTCAATATCCTTGAGAACTAGTGCTCGGGTAAGTATTCTTTTTACCAGTTCAAAAGACCTGTTAGCTTCTAAATTCCACTCAAATCCATCTTTTTTAACAATTGAGTGAGGGGTTTAGTTAGAGCACTATATCCTTGAATGAACCTCCTATAATAGCCAACAAGGCCTAGGAATCCTCTTAATTGTTTTACATTGAGTGGTCGTGGCCAATTATGAACAGCTTCAATCTTCTTTGGATCGGTAGTCACTCCATGCTTGGAAATGATATGCCCTAGATATTCAATATGTATAGCCCCAAAAACACATTTACTTCACTTTAAATATAATTTCTCCTCTCTTAAGACCACTAGAACAATTCTCAAGTGATTAGCATGCTCATCCAATTCTTTACTATAAACTCGTATACCATCGAAGAATACTAGCAAAACCTTCCTAAGATAAGGCCAAAAGAGGTCATTCGTCAACCCCTAAAAGGTGAGAGGGGCATTGGTTAGCCCAAAGGGCATAACTGTGAACTCATAATGTCCCTCATGAGTTTTGAATGTTGTCTTGTAGATATAAATAGGGTTCATCAATATTTGATGATGACCCGACCTCAAATCTAACTTACTAAAATGACTTGCGCTAAACAACTCATCAAATAAATCTTCAATTAGAGGAATCAGGTACCTGTCCTTTTATAGTGAATTTGTTGAGCTCACGATAGTCTACCCACATTCTCCATGAATTATCCTTCTTCTTGACTAGCACCACCGAGGAAGAAAAAGGGCCGTGACTAAGTCTAATAGTGCTTCGTTCCAGCATTTCTTGTATCATGGTTTCCAATACACTTTTTCTAGGCAGATGAGTGTCTGTAAGGTCTTAAGTTGATCGGTTGAGTTCCTTACTGTAAATGGATTTGATGTTCATGACCTCTAGGTGGCGGTAATGAAGTTGGTGCCTCAAAGAGATCATTAAATTCCTCAATAATTTCTAATAAATAGGGGGCATTTTGTGATTATTTGTTTCCTCATTCCCAATTCTTACCCCAAAAATTAGCCAACATTGAACTCTCACCTCAGGTGAATCCTTCTTCATTAGTTTCACCAATCCCTTAGCATCTAATGGTTTAACAGTATCCTTCAAACCATGTAGTTTACACCGTTGGTTATTATGAGTGAATTCCATAGTTAATTCACAAAAGTTCCAGGTTATATCTCCCAACATTCTTAACTAAGGTATACCTCACACATCATCACCTTCTAAAGGTAAAATATCTACATCAACTTCAAATGTGATCCTCTGCATTTCCAGTTTAAATTGCAGTATATAGCCTTTAGTAAACATAGGAGTACCATAAGCCAATGATACCTTAACCGAATTGGAATGCTCCACCTTGCAAGATAACCCCTTGTAAACCCTTTCATCTTAGAAATTTAAGGAGCTGCCTGAATCAATAAAAACACCCAACCCCCTCCTCTTATAAAAGGCCTTAAATCTCATCATCTCAAATTCTTGTACTTGATCAATTGCGCATAAGGACAACTTAGACAGTTTTCCTCTAAGGGTAGTTCATCTCCTGCTCTTCCGTTCTCTCTATGCCTTCATCATTATCCTCTACTATCAGTTTCCAAAATGTCATGTTCTTACACCTATGTCTAGGACCAAATACCTCATCACACCAAAAGCATTGGTGTTTTCTCCTTTTCTCATCAATTTCTTTAGGAGTTAAGTGAGGGGTGGGACGATTCTGGGTTGCGAAGGATGGTTGTTTAGGTTGGTGGTTTTTGTAAAAGTGGTTTTGGTGTCGTTAGGGTTGGTGTTTTGGTTAAGAGAGTTGGATTGAGCTTTTGGATAAGTTAATGTTTTATTGTTTGGGTAAGGGTTTGAGTGGGTGTTGGTGTAGGTTGCAAGATTGGAAGCACGTAAAGGTTTATAAGGGTATTTGGTAGCATTCAATGTGATTTCCTGTAATTTAGCTAAGGTAAATGCATGTAGAAGATTTTGTGGTTTAAACATTTGCACAGGATACTAAATTTTTGGTTTTAGGCCACTTAGAAAACAACTGACTTTTTGGTTTTCGAGCAAGGGTACCAAGGTTACAAGGTATTCAAATTCCACCCAATACTCCTCTAGGGTTCCCTGTTGAACTAGTTCCTTAAGGGCAGCCATGGGATCATCAAATGTTCTTGAGCCAAATCTATGTTGTAATCCTAACACAAATTCCTCCCAACTAATAGGAGTAGGAGAAACCCAGTTTTCCATAAATGAATGATATTAGTGTAAAGCTAAACCTTCAAAATGCATTGTAGCTACCTTAACCCTCAAATGGCTATGTTCAACATCTAACTCAAAGAAATGCTCTGCCTTAATTAACCAAGACTTCAAATCTTCACTAGAAAAAATAGGAAAACCCAAACGAGTAGCTAGTGAGTGTGGTTAATGAGACATTACCTCCATAGTAAGAGGATCATACGCGATAGTCTTCACTTTATCTGGTCTAGAACCACTGGAGG
Source organism: Combretum micranthum (assembly GCA_024138025.1). Classification (NCBI taxonomy): domain Eukaryota; kingdom Viridiplantae; phylum Streptophyta; class Magnoliopsida; order Myrtales; family Combretaceae; genus Combretum; species Combretum micranthum. Next base: position 639,640 of record JAMXBD010000207.1, on the reverse strand, counting down.
AGTACCCATACTAATTGTATCGCCCAAGCTGTCGAACTGCATTTGATTTGGAATGATAACATCACTCATCTTCTTTTGCAAGTCTCCCAGTGTTGCTCCATAATGGTCCAATGTGGTTTGCTATTATTTAAACAACTCAGTGAAAGTTTTAAGTAGTCGTTCTCCTGATCTTTGAGAAAAGATTTGACAGATTCTTCCATATTTTCAAAGCTACGAGTTGTGACCATCCACCCTCAATAATGCTCTGATACCAATTGGTGTAAGGGCACACAATAGGATTAAAATTCTTTTACTCAATAAACCAAATATGGATTGTATTAATCATTGCTCTGAATTCAGAGTATCAAATTCATATCTCATGTATATATTTATGCTACTATTTCCATGAATATATATAGGATAATGGCAGTTAGTTACAATGAAGATTCCTTCTAGGATATGCTGCTAATAGAAATGCATGTAATAACAACTGTAACAGAATTGCAACAAAATGTAACAAGAAATGTAAATATTAAAGACCATCAACCCATTATTATTCTAACTATGCCAAGTGGCCCACGGCCCAGTACTCTAGCCCATGATCAAGTCATTCCAGCTTGTGCACAAGTCCAGGCCACATTTAAATTCTCCTAACAGCATCTCATTTATTCCTAAAGTCAAATGTTCTAACACAACTTCTTCCTTTACTTTCCTCGTTTGCATGTCAGCAGAAGCTAACCCTAACCCTTGGTTCTCTACCTTCATTGTCCTCATAACACTCAAAGGTTAAGAAATGAAGCTAAAAGAATGAAACACTTACTTATAATAATTGAAGAAATTTTTCCAGTAAACTAAAGTGAATTTTTCAAGTATTAGTTTTTTCCAACTTTTAAGACACATTGTTTTACAAAAATCATTGTTGAGACAACACCACTAAATTCATGCATACACTATGAGTCTATATATATATATATTCAAAGGATTTTTCAACCATACAAATATCTATATTTTTGTACAAGAATTTTGGATGGAGAAAAGCTTGAAAAATTATGTTTTGTAAGCTGAGATTTTCATGGTAGTTCTGTATCTCGCTATTCCAAGACCTAAATAACCTTTTATGATAAAAATAACCTTATAAATAGATAGATCTTTTTTGGTAGGTAGAAAACGACATATAATACGTGAAATTTTGAGCTAAAATAAGTAAGTTATGTCCATTTTAAGTTGGAATTTCCTTAAAACTTGACGAATTTAATAAGATAGAGTTAGAAAATTTAAGTAGAACTTGGATGAAATACTCATTTTGGGCATTTATTTTGTTTAGGTGTCGATGACCAAGATCTTCTCTTTTCCGAGGATTATTTCGATTGATAGAAGATCGCTATGGCCGAGTGAGCTTTCCTTTATGTTTTAGGCATTCACGAATATGCTTGTAAAATAGAGCACTAGACAGTAGGGAAAGATAAAAATAGATATGAATGCGGGTTATTATGGGTACTACGTACGTGATTCGTTATGTGTGATCAATAAATGATAAGCATATCAAAGCTTGACTAATCGATTAATATAAATTGCCCTATGATATTGTTGTGTGTGCAAATACTAATTAATCGCCTTAAATGGATTAATGTCAAATTGGAAATTTCTTATAACTAAATTACTTATGCATACCACTTAATATATCACCTTCGCATTTTGCTACTACTCTTCAGTGTGGGACCGGAAAGGTAAGTTGCCTAGCTACATCTTGAGGAATTAGGACGTTCGGGGAATACAACCTCATGGTGTAGCCGAGCCGGATCAATTGCTTTGGGTGAGGAAAGCCCAATGACTAGTAGTACGGTTCATTGGAACCCTAAAACACGCACAAAATTTTGAGGTTATTGGTGACCCATTCAAAGCATTCCCTAACCCATAATGGAGGGGTAAATCTATTCTACATATGAAACCGAATAGTCATATGTATTGTTTGCCTATATGGTCATTTTCACTTCATATGCTTGTTTAATGGACTTATATGATTATCTTGTTATGAGTACTTTTGCGTAAGGATTATTTCACTAAGCTAGTTGTGCTTACTTCCCAATAGATTTTTGATGTTGCAAGATCGTTGTTTTGCTCCTGAGACTACCTTGACTGTCTGTGTCACACCCCAAGGGGTACCCTAAACGTAACAGTCCGCCACACTTGTCACGCCCCAGAACGTACCCTAAACGTAACAGTCCGCCACACTTAATATTAAAGCTTAAGTATGACAATCTTAGCCACTCCCAAAAGCTTTGATATTAAGTGTAAGGCGTGCTCTCACAAATTTAGAGGACCATATATGGAATTATCAAGCTTAAGAAGATATAATAACATATTAAGAAAAGAGGATTCACAATATTTATTTACTTATAACAATGATCTTACAAACTTAGGGACACTTCCCTTAATCACAAATCTATTACAAGAATATTGTACATCTTATCAAACACTAAACTTCATCTCGAATTTCCTTATCCAAAAAGTAGTTTTAGTTAAAAAGATTTATGCTTTCGACCAATATCGCCAAGCATATGAAGTCTACTTGAATTGAGCCTTGCTTTTGAATCTTCCGCCAAGCATTTCCTTAACACCGCCAAGCAATCACTTTCGGACACTCCGCCAAGTGTTGCTTTCAACTTGAGCTTACTATCCTTCTCACCCAAGGATAATAACCTAATGAAATGTGACTCACTTCATGGTATGTATGAATTCATTTATTTATAATATCATAACATTTTTATTATCATAGTCAAGGCGATCAAAGAATTTTATACAAATCAAGTGTTATACTAAATCAAATATTTAAATTAATTCTGGCCTCGATATTCTTAGAATTATTTCAAAGAATTATTTTACATACATATCCATTTGTATTTTCCTAACTCTAATGCAACTAAATTACAAGCACATCAAGTATAGTATTTAAAGGAAATAAACTCACAATGCCATGTCGACTATTCTTCTACACGGATGAGTCGTTCACACACTTCACTCAATCGAAATAATCTTCGGGATATTAGTATCCTTCCTCGGAGTCACTTAGCCAAAGAAAATACCCACAATGAGTATTTCTTAATGATTTTCTTGAATTTTGATAAAATAATGTTATGAGAACGTTAAAGTTCGCATAAAGGAGAGTTCCAATTTAAAATGATTATAACTTGGTCATTTTAACTCGGAATTGCGCATATAATATACCGATTTCTACCTACTCGAAAAGATCTATCTATTTCTAAAACTATTTTTGTTAAACTAAACCATTTAGGCCCCAAAAGAGTGGAAGTAAATTTCACCACAAATTTTCTAACTCAAAAACAATTTTGATTCAATCATTCAAAATTTGCTTGATAAATACTTAGTTATCTATATAGTTGAAAAATTCTCTTTTTATGGTTACTTAACTCATATTTTATTCATGCTCAAGTGTTTGTTGTCCATTCATATTTCTTGAGTAAAACAATATTAATTAAAAGTTTAGAAAACTATAGTTTACAAGAAATTCATTTTGTAATTTGATTTGTAATGAATACTTTGTCTCTTTTGTTTTCAAAGAATTCCTTTATTTTTTACTTATTATTTTTCTAGATGACCATTGAAAAATAATTTTTCTTCTTTTCTAAATTCTTGTGTTGGTCCTATGTATGTTCTACACAATCCTTCTTTGACTATTTATTTGAAAAGATCTAAACTTGAAAATCTTCACTTCTTGCTCTTAAGGTTTTTGTTATGTTATGTTTTTGTAGAAATCATTTTGTATCAAAAATCATTTTCTTTTGAAAAACAAAGTGGGATAATAAATGATTTAAAAAGCTTTTCATAACAAAAGTAGTTTCTAAAATTGTAGTGGGTTTTTTTTAGTAACTTTGAAAGGAATGACTTTATTTTTGTTAAACCGTAGATTTTATATTTCATATAAACTTATTTCTATGTGATAAAACTTTCTTTTAGTCAATTATTTTTAGAACTTGAAAAATTTGGACAACAATCTTGATGAACATGATTTATGAGAAATAATAGCAAACAAAAATAACATGAATAATAAAGTCAAGTATTGGGTCTTAGCTTTTTCAAGGCTCTTGGGACTAAGAAGTACTAGTCCCAAAATAAAAATAAATGAAAGGAAGAAAAATTTGTTTTCACTTGATGAGGACAAGTTTAAGACTAGAGACTAATCTTAAAATAATAAGAAATAAATAAATTGCAAATGGAATAAATAAATAAATTCCATTGTATAAAAATAAATAAATTGCAAGTGAGTTTATATGCTCTAAAGAATATATATATATATATATATAGATAATAAGACTTAGATATAATAACAATAATAGGAAAAAAAACAATATAAACATAAATATATTTTCATGGACAAGAACAATACATGAACATAGTGTAGCTTCCATAACATTTAGTCTTTGGAAACTTACACTATGGTCATGTAAAGTTACATGACATGAGAAGAAGAAAAACAATAGGAAATGGTTACCTAAAGAAGACTTTGGTAGTGTTATGTGGTTATGGGTTTTGTTGTAGGTAGAAAGTAGCTTTGGAATTATTTTGAGAGAGTTTTGGAGGAGATTTAGAGAGAGTTTGAGAGAAGAATTTGAGAGAGTTTTTGTAAAGAATTTGTGGGTAGTAATTGTGTGGAATAAGTGAAAGAGGAGGGGGGTATTTATAGGAAATGAGGAGTGAATTTTTGGGTGATTTAAATAAAAGAAAATTGAAACAAAATTGAGATGGATGAGATTTTCGGGGGGGGGGGGGGGGGGGGGGGGGTGGGAAGGGAGGAGGTGTTGCGTGGGCGCCGGCCATGTCTTGTGAGGGGGGGCGAGGGAGTTTTATTTTATATTTTTGTTGATTTAATGAAGTAATAAGTAAAGTAGATGTGAAATAAAGTTATGAAAAGCTAAAAAGTAAAGGTTATAGGTTATGGTGTTTTGTAAGTGTAGGTGTAAGAAAAAGTAGAGAGAAAAGAATAGTGTAGAATAGTATTGAATAGTGTGATGTAAAGTAGATATGACTAATAAACTACCAGTAATAAGAAAATACGCGTATAATTGCAATATCTGTTATTTTTACTTGTTGAAAAATTTTGAAACTGATATTTTTGAAAACCTTATATTTTTACTAGTCTAACGGTATATTCGGAATATTTTTACTATTCCGTACTTTGGGATAGGTTTTTCAAGAACTGTGTCTGATCGGGTTCAAAATGAGTTGCGGTTTTACTAATATGATCTTTTTACGCTTCCTTAGATAATTATGCACTATTCTATATTCTAAACTCCTACTTACTCTTACCGAGTTGCTTATTCGGGATTGCCGGACTTAAGCTATCACGTCTAACTAAGGTTTTATTGACTTTTAGAGCTCTGGTTTGACTTCTGGTTTAGGTTTTAAGCTAAACCGATTCCAGAAATTTGGGGGTTTACAACACTCAATATTAAAGCTTAAGTATGACAACCTTAGTTATTCCTCTAAGCTTTGACATTAAGTGTAAGGCGTGCTCTCACAAATTTAGAGGACCACACATGGAATTAGGAAGCTTAAGAAGATATAATAACAAATTAAGAAAAGAGGATTCATAATATTCATTTATTCATAATAATGGTCTTACAAAACTTAGGGGTATTCCTGTCATGCCTTAAAGGGTACCCTAAACGTGGCAGTCCGTCACATACGGTATTAAAACTTAAGAACGACTTGCTGAAGTCATGTGAAAGTTTTCAACACCATATGTAAGGCGTCTATCACAACAATAGGAGACACCGGTAGGAGGTATAGTTTGAGATAGTAAATACAGCATACAAGAATCTAAATAATCATCCAATTTATCATTAAGAGAGTATAATTTTACGTTATCTTAGGGGTTTTTCCCCTATAATTCTCCAAACAATCGTAATATCGACTTAATCTTTCTCACAACAAGATAATACTAACACCATAAAACATTGAAGGATAATTAACCTAAGATCTTCAAAAGATATCCAGAAGCTTTTCCAAAACATAGTCCCACTCGAGTATATGTAGTCCTCGGGCATAAAAGATATAGTTCTGTTACAACAAAGGTCAATCGGAGTATAAGCATGACTAGCTTAGTGAGAATATTCCTGAATTAATGTACTTGTATAAATGATTTCAAACAAGTTATTAAACAAACATAATAAATGCATCAAGCAATACATATAATCTACCGGAAATCATATGTTTGAATGGATTTACCCCTCCATTCAAGGTTAAGTGTTCCAAGCTCTTTAAAACCCATCTTAAAAATCAAACTCATATAGTTTATTTCAGGCTCCTACTAACCTATCATAAAATAGTTCTTTCAGGCTCCTAATCGCCCATCTTGCAGATTTCTGGCTACTGCTAACCTGGCCACTATACTCTTGTCCCATCGAGAATAGCAGCTCATGCAATAAGACTAACTACATGATATGCATGAATCGATTAATATAATTCATAGAATATGATTAAAGTAATTTAAAGGTGATCACAGAATTTGCACACACTCTAACAGAATAATGGTAAAACATAAGTTAATTAATAACGATTCATGCCTCGGTATGCTTAACATTCTTTCAATCGATATTATCATACATAATTCATTTTCATCTTTTCCTACTTCTAGTACCTCTAGCTACAAGCACAACCAAATATGAAAAAGGTAGGAAATAAACTCACTTGGCCATGAGGATCTATCTTTCTTACGGATGAATCGATCGGTAAATCCTCTAATCAAAATAATCCTCCGGGTATGAATACTCCTCCTTGAGATCACCTAATCAAGAAGAATACCCATAATGAATATTTCTTATTGATTCTATGGTACTTTTCAAAACTTATGTCATAAGATCGTTAAAATTCGTATAGAATGTGATTCCAACGTAAAATGGCCATAACTTGATCATTTTAACTCGGAATTGCGCGTATAATATACCATTTTCTACCTACTCGAAAAGATCTATCCATTTCTAAGGTTATTTTTATCATAAAAAGCCATTTGGGTAAGAAAATACTACGGTACAGAATAGTTACGAATTTATAGTTTACAAAATATGATTTTTTCAAACTTTACTTTACTCAAAAATCCTTAAGAAAAATACATATATATTATATATATAGGGTTGAAAAATTCTTTGAACATATATTTATACTCATATTGTATGTATGATTTTTGTTGTGTTGTCTCAATATTGATATTTCATAATTATTGGTCTTTGATGGTTTTTAAAAGGTAAAACTTTTGAAAATTTCTCCTTTTTGAATTGTTAGAAGGAAAACAAAAATATATTTGAGTTGTTATGAGTAAATGTTTTATTATTATTTCATTTACTCACTTTTCAAAAGTAAATTCATTTTCAAAAATTTTGGTTCTTTAAGTTATCTACTAACTTTATTTCTAGTGATTGAAAAATAAGTTTTTCAAAATATCCTTTAAGTTTTTTATGTGGTCAAATATTTGAAGTTGTATTAAATGTATGTTTTCCTTTTATTTATGTCATTTCTTTTCTTTAGAAAATAGATATACCTTTAAAACTTTACTTTCTTGGCAATTTTATTTTTTCTAAGTGGGATTTCAAAATAGTGAGTTAACTTTATCTTGGTTTGAAAAATTTGTTTTATTCTTAATATTTGTTAAATGGTAAAATAATTCTCTTACACAAGTTTATAAGAAAAGCTTTCTTAATAAAGAATTGTAAACATTGGAACTTAGCAAAATTTCATTTTAATTTTGAAAAGAGAATAACAACATATAAAAATTAAGTTTTGAAGAGACTTTCTTAGTATGTGATTTTCAAAGTCTATAGTGAACCTATTTAAGTCTTATAAAAGATATAGTTAAGTTGAATATTAAGTTCAATGCTAAAATTCTATCTTTATGGAGTATCTAGTTTTGATTTATATGTGTTCTTTTTATTTGAAGAAATCTTAGGCATTATTACTTAAAAACTTATGATCAATTTGTCTAAGCGTTTGAAACACAAAATTTAGACTTTTTTGTTGAAAACTCCTTCATTGAGAAATCTAGTTTACTTTTCTTTATTTAAGAAAAAAACCCATTTTTATTTTTACTTAAGACAACAACAATATAATCATGCATGAATATGATTATGTAGCAATATAAAAGTAAAGATAATACATAATAAGATAGAAAGAAATACTTATAAGTAAATAAACATAATAAAATAATCAAGTATTGAGAACCTTAGCTTCATCAAGGTATCCCGGTCATGTATTGAGAGCCTTAGCTTCATCAAGGCAACCTAGGACTAAGAATAGACTAGTCCCAAAAGAAAAGAAAAGAAAGAAAATTGTTTTGACTTGATATGGACAAGTCTAAGACTAGAAAGACTAGTCTTAATAAATTGCTTAAAACAAGTAAATAAATAACAAATGAGCTTATATACTCTAAATATATATATATATATAGTATACATAATACTATATAGGTTAGATTAAAGTAAAGATAATAACAATAATAACAACAACATAATAATATAATATAAAATAAGAACATGAACAAAAACAAAACATGAACATATTGTTACTTCTTTAACTTATATGAGTCTAAAAAACATATACTAAGCTCATGCTAAGTTGTATGAACATGATGAAGAAATATAAGTAAGATTTTACCTAAGGTTTAATGGAGGATTTTGAAAGAGATGAATGGGTTTTGTTATTTTTCTTGAAGAGTAGAAATTGGTAGAGAGTGTTTTGAGAGGGAATGGTTGGAGAGAGGTTTTGAGAGAGTATTTTGGTAGAGTTTTATTATGTAAAATGGATGTGTGAAAGAATAAAGGAGGAAGGGGTATTTATATAATTTTTGGAGTAAATTTTTTATGTAATAAAATAAATTGAAAAAGAAAAATAATTGAGAGGAAGAGAGAGGGGATGGTGCCAGTTTTGGATGTGTAGAGGGGGAGGAGTTGATTTGTTTTGTAATTTTTGTAAGAAAATAATTAATATGTAAGATATGATTTGATATAAAATGTATTGGAAATGTAAAAGGTAAGAAAATAGGTATGTAGATAGTAAGAAATAGGTGTAAGAAAAAGTAGAGATAGTGAAATAGTAATGAATAGTAGGAATAGTACTATGAATAGTAGACTAGACATATAAAATACCGGTAGTAATAAAATATGCGTAAATGAGCTGTATCTGTTATTTTTAGTTACAGAAAAATTCTAAAACTGATATTTTTGAAATCCTTGTTTAATTACGATTCTTTTGGTGTTATTGGAATATTTTTATTATTCCAAGCTCCAGGACATGCTTTTCGAGAACTGATCTCGTTTGAGTCCGAAGGACACTCGAAATTTGCGAATCTGATATTTTTATGTTACCCTATATTATTACGAACTATAAAAAGCCATTAACTCAAATTTGTTTTCTAGGGTTTGAGATCGCAGGATTTTTGGAGTTGAAATTGCTTGATTGTCTTGGTCTTTGTTAACTTTTGAAGTTCCGGTTTGACTAGGGTTAGGGTTTAATCCATCTTTACCCTATAAATTGAGGGTTTTATACCAGGGATTGGATAGGTGGATCTTCTCATGTTCGGGTTTTCGAATCGATCGATTATTGGACTTTCTATTTTTGTTTTTGAAGATTTTCTTGTGAAATCCCATGATCGAAATTGATCAAGATTCGGTTTCAACTTGGGTCAAACTTTAGGGTTTCGATTTGGTATTCCAAAAAACATTCTCGAAAAATTTGAGGGCTTACAATTCCCCAGCCTCAAATCTACTATAAGAATATTTCTACATCTTATCCAACACTAAACTTCATCTAGAAATTCCTTAACCAAAAAGAAAAATACTTGACTGTAAGGCCCTCGTGGCCTCAACCATAAAAAAGAGAACTGTAAAAGATATCTATAGGGGTATAAGCTAATAGGCTTAGTGAGAACTATTTCCATAAATGACTTCTTGAAATGAAAATTCAAACAAGTTATTTAAGCAAACATATGAGATGCAACATACACGTGGGCAAACAAGGCATATAGTTTTCTGGAAGCTATATGTTGAATGGATTTATGCCCTCCATTCGGGGTTTGGTGATATGTAACCTTAAAACAAGTAGTTTTAGTTGAAAAAAAAGATTTGTGCTTTCGATCAATATTGCCAAGCACCATACGTCTACTTGAATTAAGCCTTGCTTCCAGACTATCCGCCAAGCATTTTCTCCATGTCGCCAAGCAATCGCTTTCGGTCACTCTGCCAAGTGTTGCTTTCGACTTGAACTACCATCCTTCTCACCTAAGGATAATAGCCCAATGCAATGTGACTCACTTCGTGGTATGCATGAATCAATTTATTTGTGACTTCATAGCATCATTATTATCAAAGTTAAGGTGATCATAGAATTTTAGACAAATCAAGTATTATTCTAAAACAAACATTAAATCAATTCCGGCCTCGATATTCTTAGGATCCTTTCAACCAATTATCTTATATACATATCCATTTATCTTTCCTTAGTTCTAATGTGACTAGATTATAAGCATAATCAAGTAAAGCAATTTAAGGAAATAAACTCACGATGCTATGACGATGATTTCTCTGGTAGATGAGTCGCTCACACAATCCGCTTAATCAAAATAGTCTTCGGGGTATAAGTATCCTTCCTTAGAATCACCTAGCCAAAGAAAATACCCAAGATGAGTATTTCTTAATGTTTTTCTTGAATTTTGACAAAATAATGTCATGAGAACGTTAAAGTTCATATGAAGGAGAATTCCAATTTAAAATGGCCATAACTTGGTCATTTTAACTCGGAATTGCGCATATGATATATTGATTTCTACCTACTCGGAAAGATCTACCAATTTCCAAAACTATTTTTAACAATCTAGATCATATAGGCTCCGAAACAGTGGTGATAAGATTCACTACGAATTTTCCAACCCGAAAACAGTTTTGGTTCAAACATTAAATCAATCAAAATTTGTTTGATAAATACTTAGTTATCTACATAGTTGAAAAATTCTCTTTTTATAGCTACTTAGCTCGTTTTATTCATGCTCAAGTGTTTGTTGTCCATTCATGTTTCTTGAGAAAAACAATGTCACTTTGGAGTTTAGAAAAACTATAGTTTACAATGTCACTTTGGAGTTTAGAAAAACTATAGTTTACAAGAAATTCTTTTTGTAAATCTTTTGAAATGAATACTTTGATTCTTTTATTTTCAAAGAATTACTTTATTTTTGACTTATTATTTTCTTAGATAAATTTTCAAAAATTAATTTTCTTCTTTTCCTAATTCTTTTATATTAGTACTTCTTTTCTATTTGTTTCCTATTCAATTTTTCTTTAACCACTTGTTTGAAAAGATCTAAATTCGAAAATTTTTATACCTTCCTCTTAAGGTTTTCCTTTATGTTATTCCAAAAGCATCTTTGTATAGAAATCGTTTTCTTTTTGAAAAAGAAAGTGATATAGAATGATTTAAAAAAAAATATTCCTCAAACAAAAATAGTTTCAAAAATTGTAGTGAATTCTTTTAATAACTTGGAAATGTATAACTTTATTTTTGTTTAAACCATATTTTATATTTCATATAAACTCATTTCTAAGTGATGAAATCTTTTTATCAAATATTTTTAGAGCTTGGAAAAATTTGGACAACAATCTTAATGAACATGATTTATGAGAAATAATATCAAGCAAATATAACATAAATAATAAAAAAAGTCAAGTATTGAGAGTCTTAGCTTCTTCAAGGCTCCTGAGACTAAGAAGTAGACTAGTCCCAAAAGCTAAATAAAATGAAAGAAAGAAAAATTTGTTTTGACTTGATGAGGACAAGTCTAAGACTAGAGACTAGTCTTAAAATAACAAGAAATAAATAAATTGCATTGCATGAAAATAAATAAATTGCAAGTGAGCTTATATGCTCTAAAGAATATGTATATATTTATATAGATACATAATAATACTTAGATATACTAACAATAATATGAACAAAATAACAACATAAACATAAATAGATTTTAATGAACAAGAACAATACATGCACATAGTGTAGCTTCCATAACACTTAGTCTTTGGAAACTCACACCATGGTCATGTAAAGTTACATGACATGAGGAGAAGGAAAATAATAAGAAAGTTTACCTAAAGAAGGTTTTGGTAGTGTTATGTGGCTATGGGTTTTGTTGTAGGTAGAAAGTGGTTTTGTGATTATTTTGAGAGAGTTTTGGGAGGATATTTGGAGAGGTTTTGAGAGGAGAATTGGAGAGAGTTTTTGTAGAGAATTTGTGAGTAGTAATTGTGTGAAAGAAGTAAAAGAGGAGGGGGGTATTTATAGGAAAATGTGGAATGATTTTTGTGTGATTAAAATAAAAGAAAAATAAAACCAATTGAGAGGGATTGAAGGGAGGCGGAGTGTGTGTGTTTTGTTTTGTATTTTGTTGATTAAATAAAGTAATAAGTAAGGTAGATGTGAAATAAAGTTATAAGAAAGGTAAAAAGTAAAGTTTATAGGTTACGGTGTTTGTAAAAGTAGGTGTAAGAAAAAGTATAGATAAAAGAATAGTATAGAATAGTAGTGAATAGTGTAATGTAAAGTAGATATGACTAATAAAGTACCGGTACTAAGAAAATACGTGTATAATTACGATATATGTTATTTTTACTTACCGAAAAATTATAAAACTAATATTTTTGAAAACCTTATATTTTTATGAGTCTATTGGTATATTCAGAATATTTTTATTATTCCGAGCCCCAAGACACGTTTTTCAAGAACTGTATTCGATGGGTTTAAAACGAGTCGCGGTTTTACTAATCTGATTTTTTAAGCTTCCTTGGGTAATTACGCACTATTCTATATTCTAAACTCCTACTTACTTTCTCTGAGTTGCTTATTCGGGATTGCCGGACTTAAGCTATTACATTTAGCTGGGGTTTTGTTGAATTTTGGGTTTCCGGTTGACTTTCAGATTAGGGTTTAAGCTAAACCGATTCCAAAATTTTGGGGGTTTACAGTCCGGGTAGAATCTATGTTTTGGGAAGCTTTTGGAGGAATTCTATTTGAAAACTTAGATTAGATTTTCTTTAAAATCTTCTATCTTATATTTTGATGAATTATATTAAGTGTTGTCACCCCCCATAGGGTAGTCTAAACATAACAGTTCACCGCATACTATATAAGACTTAAGAATTGCTACCACAACCTTTCCAAAGTTTCGTACAGATGCAAGGCGTACCTTTACGACAATAGAATATATGAACCAATGGAGATAAATAGTTTAATTTGCCATACTACTAGCATCAGAATATAAACCATGAGTCCATATAATTACTTACATAAGTTTTAGGGGTATTCCTCCGCAAAATAATATCAAGTTTAAAAGCAGTTTTTTACAGTCATCCAATAAATATTAGGGTTTCCTATGGAAGTCTATACAAAATCGAACACAAACTTCTAATGGAAACTCCTAATTCTTATATTTGTTTTGTGGGATGCCTCGGCTTTAACCATATATAGGAATACTGCAATAAGAAAAAGTTGTGGGGGCATAAGCTACACTAGCTTAATGAGTGAATACTTCCATAAAAATATTTATAACGAATCATTCAATCAAGTTAATTATTCAATCGTATGGAATGCATCAACAACATGAACAAACAATCATATGATCAGTCATAAATCATATGTGAATGGATTTACGCCCTCCATTCGGGGTTAGCAGATTAATGAATAATGCAGTACTGCCATTGAATTAATATGCTGTTTATGGATCACGGGTAACCAACTTATGTCATTTATGGATCATGATCAACTAACTCATTTAGGTCGTTTATAGATCACGATCAACCAACTTTTAGCCGTTTAAGGATCATGGGTAACCAACATATGCTAATGCTCCATCCCTGTCGTGAAGTGCTTATGTCCATATTAATTTATCAATCCGAATAATTGTTAATACAAATTTTTAGGTGATCAACCAAACTTGCAAACAATCAATCCTAGAATACTTTAACAAGTATAAGTTAATCACCCAGTTCCGATATTCTTATCACAATTTCTCAACTCATCAAGAAGCATACATAATCCCCCATAATTCCCATCATGCAATTCCCTTTTTTCTTTTGCCTCATAATCTAGTGCAACTAATTGCTACAAACACAAGCAAGAAATGAACTTAGGAAGTAATACTCACTTGGCCATTGGTCGCCGGTCTCTTAGTAATAATAACCCGGTGGTAATGAATCATCGGGATCCAAGTCACCTAAACAAAAGAATATCCAAATGAGTATTTTAACTCATATCTAATCCATTTTATTTCATAAAAACTATTAAGTTCGTAATTCTCGTCATTAATGGAAATTCAAAATTATATACATAATCCCCCACAATTCCCATCATGCAATTCTATTTTATCTTTTGTCTCATAATCTAGTGCAACTAATTGCTACAAACACAAGCAAGAAATGAACTTAGGAAGTAATACTCACTCGGCCATTGGTCGCCGGTCTCTTAGTAATAATAACCCGATGGTAATGAATCTCGAGATCTAAGTCACCTACATGAAAGAAATACCCAAATGAGTATTTTAACTCATATCTAATCCATTTTATTTCATAAAAACTATTAAGTTTGTAATTCTCATCATTAATGGAAATTCCAACTTAAAATGACCATAACTTGGTTGTTTTAACTCGGAATTTCATAAATTATATAATGATTCCAATCTACTTCGAAATATCTATCTAATTCTAATATAATATCTAAATTTTGAAAAATTTTAAGTCTTGAAAAGATCTAAACAGTTCTGGTCAGTATCTGAACATCCATTTTTGAAATTATTTTTGTGAGGAATTATGATATTTCTACTATCCATGCCAAATATGCATGCAATTTTAACAAATTACCATTATGAATGGTATGTTATGAGCTTCCTATATGTATGTTCAAGATGATATTCTATTAGAGAACATTTTTAGAAACTTCTACTTTACAAGATATCATGAATACTTAATCTAGCAAGTCTAGTTTTGTGTTCTTGACAAACCACACTTGTTTTAGAGATTTTCCTTAATAAAATTTTGTTTATTCTTTCTAAGACTAAGTCTTTACCATAGCTATTCCTTAAGGTCTTCATTTTTCAACAAAAATCCTTATTTTTCACTTTGTAAACAAGTGTTTGAATATTGGTTATTCCTAAATCCGAATTTTGTCAAAATGGATTTTAAGTGATTTCTTCAAGAAAAACTTGTTTGATACTTTAAAATTTAAGGCTCCATTATTCCTATCCCCTTAGGACTATATTTCTTTAATAAAACTTCCATTTTGAGTTTGAAAAATAGGTGTTTACATATCTTCTTTTCCTAGTTACGAATGTCATGTAACTATCCTAAGATATAAATTTTCTATCTTGTAATTATTTCTTGTTTGACAAATTTCTCTTAGTAGATCTACCATTAACTTACTAAAATCATTTT
Source organism: Combretum micranthum (assembly GCA_024138025.1). Taxonomy (NCBI): domain Eukaryota; kingdom Viridiplantae; phylum Streptophyta; class Magnoliopsida; order Myrtales; family Combretaceae; genus Combretum; species Combretum micranthum. Next base: position 624,185 of record JAMXBD010000207.1, on the reverse strand, counting down.
CTATTGTTACCTAATCCATAAGCTCTTCATTTTTCACATAAAAATAATGTTTTGGAGTTGCAAAATAGGTTTTCAAAATACAACTCTTTTCCATCCGAATTTACAAAAGTTTGTTTTGATGAAACCAAATTTGTTCTTAAGCTTTTTGGCTCATCTTTATAAATATCTTTACTTTTAGAAATAACAAAACATTTATTTACGTAAAACAAAAACTTTTATGACCATTCATTCATCTTAAGCATAGTAAATGCATGAGATCTCCAATATCAAGTAAGAGAATAAATGTTTAAAAGCTAGATCTAACTGTAATGATCATGTGAAATGCATGAAATGAAGTATACTACTTATGACAATAATGTAGTAGCAAGATTCCTACATGAAATTATCACTATATGAACATATATTATGATCATGGTAAAATATAAGCTTTAATCACAAGATCCACAACTTGTGATGGCTTGATCTTCATGTTTTAGTGGTTTCATGTCCCTAGCATGAAGCTCATGGGGATTTTTATGAATTCACACATAAATGATCTTGCCGCTACATGTTTTTGTGGTGGTAAGGTATATATCTATACTTATTTAGGGTTTGAAACAAGAAAGCTTGAAGAAAAATTTTTTTTTTGTGAGTGTGTATAGGGGAGGGGAGTGTCACGACACACTAGAGAGAAAAGGAGAGAGAGTTTGTAAAATTTGCAAAAGTGAAAATGAAGAAAGAGATGAAGGAGTAAAATGATATATATAGTGAGGGTTATTAGGGTTTTGTATGATTAAATAAAAGAAGAAAAATAACACAAATTGAGAGGGAAAATGGGAGTGGGTGCACTGGCCATAAAGGGGCAAGGAGAGAGAGTTTTGAAATTTTCAATTTTAGTTTTGTGTAATAAAATGTGATAATTTGCATGGGAAAAAAATGGTAATGAGTGAAGTGTAAGGATGGATGAGTGGGGGTATGGCTTGTGAGTGTGAATAGGTATGGACTTGTACTTGTGAATAGTAATAAATAGTAGATTAGACAATTAAATTACGATTAGTAAAAAAAATGATATAAGGCTATAACTTTAAGTTTTGTAAACCAAAAAATTATAATAAATATATTTTGAATTCCTTATTAAATACCAGTCCTCATGATTTTCTAGAATATTTTTCTAATTTCAAGTCCGGGGGCCGGTTTTTCAAAATGGATCCCGATCAGGTTCGAAACAGATAATTTCCTGAAAACCGATCTTTTTATGTTTCGATATATTCTTTAGACCTATAATCTATATAAATCCCCGAAATTTTTGAACGCGAATTATAGTTTAAACCCTAATCGGAAGTCAACCAGATTTCCAGAGTCAACTAAACCCTAGTTTACCGTAACCGCTTAAGTCCGGCATTACCGTTTCTCAAGCCTAGAAAACGAAGTTGGATTAGCTCAAATAGTTCGTAATAACCATAGTTTTATAAAAGTTTCAGTTTCGCGAAATTTCGGATGTCCTTGAACCCGAACGGACACAGTTCTTGAAAAATGTGTCCGGAAGCCCGGAATAGGAAAAATATTCCGAATATACCGTTAGACTCGTAAAAATATAAGATTTCCAAAAATATCAATTTCGTAATTTTTCGATAACTAAAAATATCAGATATCGCTTTATACTCGTATTTTCTTACTACCGGTATTAAATTGTCATGTCTACTTTTACATTACACTATTTTCTACTATTCTACACTATTCATCTATCTCTACTTTTTCTTACAACCTATTCTTACAAACCTTACACCTATCTCTTACACTTTTTCATTTCCAATACAACTTCACATCTTTCATTTCTTACTTTTAATTAATCAAAAGACAAAAAATTTATTTTTCCTCTCTCCCATGCATCAAAATGGCGCCGGCCATCTCTCTCCCATGCCCAATTTGTTTTAATTTCCAATTATTTAATTAACACAAATAATCTCCCACACTTTTCTATAAATACCCCTTCATACCTTCACTTCTTTCACACCTCTTCTTCTCTAAAGTTATTATAGCAAAATCTCTCTCAAAATTCTCTCAAGAGTTCTTCAAGAAAGTCCTCTTAGTTTAGTCCTTTAGGTAAGAAATTCTCAAGAATTCTTCATGTTCATCTACTTAGTATGAGCTTAGTGTATGTTTTCTAAAACCATGAAGGTTAAGAAAGCAACATTAGATTCATACTTTGTTTTTGTTCATAATATCAATTTCTTTATGTTTCTTTATGTTCTTTATATTCCCTTTATGCTCTTTATACTTCCTTTATGTCCTTTATATTTCCTTTATGTTCTTTACTATCTATAATATAACTATATATACTATTTAGAGCATATAAGCTCATAGCCTTGCAATTATTTACCTTTCATGCAATTTATTTAAATTCAAGTTGATTTTAAGACTAGTCATTCTAGTCTTAGACTTGTCCTCATCAAGTCAAAACAATTTCTTATTCTTTTCTTTTCGGGACTAGTCTTTTCTTAGTCCTGGGGTACCTTGATAAAGCTAAGGTCCCAATACTTGATTTATTATTTAAGCTTCAAGTTATTATGTTCCTTTGTATTTCTATAGTTTTGATTCATATTCATGCATGAACATAATGTTTTTGTCTCAACAAAAACAAATGAGAAAATGTTTTCTTGAATTAAAGAAAAGAAATAAATATGGGAAACGGGTTTCTAAAAAAAAACATCATAGGAATGATTTTCTTACATAAACAAAAGGGTTTATGAAAACTTATCTCTTATCAAGAAGTAGAAATTCTTTGAAATATTACAAGAAATAAAAATATCATTTTGCTACTTTTGAAATTCAAGTTTAGAAAACAAAACCCCACTTTGGAAATTAAAGTTATTACAAGAGATTTCATTTAGAAATAAAAATCTTTATCTTAATGACCAAAAGATCTTTCAAAAGTAAAATGGAATCTCAAATTCAAAGACTTTTAAAACCTTACTTTTAAGTTGAGACAACTTCATTTACTTCATACATATGTTATGAGTCATTACAAATATGTATATACCTTTCAAAAGTTTACAAAATGATTGAAAATTTATCTTTCAAAATGAGCTTTTTTAAAAAGGAAAACAAGTGTTACAAATTCGTGGCAAATCTGGTCGCTATCTTTTCGGAACCAAAACGACTTAGTTTTATAAAAATAAGCTTAGAAATGCGTAGATCTTTTCGAGTAGGTAGAAAACGACATATTATACGCGAAATTCCGAGTTAAAACGAGCAAGTTATGCCATTTTAAATTGGAATTTCCCCTTATACGATTTTCTACGATTTTAAGTAAAGTTTAGAATTTTCAAGAAGAAGAATTCACGAAATACTCATTTGGGTATTCTTCTTGATTAGATAATCCCGAGGAGGAGTGTTCGTATCCCGAGGATTACTACGATTAAGAGGAATTTCCGAACGACCCATCCAAATCAAGAAAGGTGTCACCATGGCCGAGTGAGTTACTTCCCGTTGATTTTTCTCATACTCTTGCTTGTGCTTGTAAAATTAGTTGCACTAGAATCTATGCAAACTCAAAAAGAAGTGTATGATAACATGTTGAAGGAATGCTAAGTATATCGAAACTCAATTTGTTTGTAATAAAGTGGTATGTACATTATTATCTTGAATTGTTTGAAATTGGTTGATCACTTGAAAGAAGTTAAAATTAACTACTAGACTTTAATTAAAGAAATTATTCATGCACTTCATATGTTGAGTCACATTGCATTCGCTACTATACAATTGGTGGGACAAGTGTATATAGTGGTGGTAGACAGAACCGGTATATCATGTAAGTGGCGAGTAGGAGCCGGTAAGAACTACAAAAGTGATGGCTAGTAGGAGCCTGTAATAAACTACAAGTTTTTGATGGCTAGTAGGAGCCTGTAATAAACTACAAGTTTTTGATGGCATATAGGTGCCGGTAAGACCTATAAAAGTTTTAAAAGTTGTGGCTGTAATTGGCCTGAATCCCCAACCCCGAATGAAGGGCGTAAATTCATTCAACATATGATTCCCGGAAAGTCATATGCCTTGTATGCTCACGTGATTGTTTCATTTCATATGATTGAATAATAAACTTGATTGTAAATTTCATCGAGTATGAATTTTTGGGATTTACTCACTAAGCTTATTAGCTTATACCCTATAGATATCTGTATTCTCAGGAACACCTATTTTTGACTTGAGGCCATCCCGTATCCGATTACGTTTTGATGTTAAAGCTTTTGGAGGAAATCTACTCGAAGACTTAGATTAGAATTCCTTTGAAATCTTTGATTTTGGTAGTTAGGAAGTTTATCCCGATCCTTGGATTCAGCGGGGGAATGCCCCTAAGAAATTATGTATCAGACCTTTGGTTATTTATGATATGATTTTATTCCTGAATTCTTGTATGTTTATCTTTACTTGCTTAAACTATGCTTCCCAAAAGCGTCTCCTATTACCGTGTTAGACGCCTTACATATAATACTAAGGCTTTTGCATGACTAGGTAGCCATTCTAAGCCTTGATATTATATGTGGCGGACTGCCACGTTTAGGGTACCCTCGGGGCGTGACAATCTAGTCAACTTGCTCTCATAAGTTCTATGGTTTTATTCTCGATGAAGTCGGACTTAGGGTTTTGTAGGTTTGTTTCTAACCCTAGCTATTCCGATTTAGGGTTTCGGTTTTTGATTCGGCTCTCGAAGTCAAGTTAAGTTTACAAAGAAAATTGGGGCTTACAAGTGTTACTTTGTATGTTCTATTGCCATTATTTTAAAATGCATAACTCCACCAGTCACCCTTTGTTGTGAACAGACGCCTTATATGTAATCCCCTTGATTTTACATAACCCGGTTATAATAATATAAAAATAAAATGTAGAATCATAAAAGAACAATAACAAAAATTAAAAATCACTCCAAATTTTTCGCGATTTAAATTTTTAAGTATGAACAAATTAGAATAAAGAATCTTTATCACTAAGACTATAAAAGTTCATAATAAAGAATAAAGAAAACTATTTAATATTTACGAACTTAAGTTTTAATGTAAAATATATATATATATATATATTAAAACATTCAAGTTAAATAATTATGAGTCTATAAAAACTAAAAGTCTGATCTAATCCAGTAACTTATAATTAGTAAAAAGAACTGAGTAACAAATATAAAATTAAAATTAAATTTCTAATCTAATAAAAAGTCTAGAATAAATTTATAAATAGAAATGATTTCATATGTAATTTCAAATCTTAAAAATTTATAATAAAGTCAAATTGAGGGCAATATAATTATTAATTTATCAAAATACCATGAAACGAAACTTTTAAACAAATAAAATATAATTTTTGATAGCAGGTATAAAAACAGAAAAGTAAAAGTATTAAACTAAAGATTCTATGTATACTATCGTATTCAGAATATTTAATATCGTTAATATGTAAATTTTTATCCAAAAATATTATCAAATCAGTATTTATTATACGTGTCATTTGGATCTACGAAATTAAATTTTTTCACTAATTTATATTTTCCCCTACTCCTTACGTATTTATTGGTTATAAATTTATCATCTTCTTTTTATTTTTATATTTCCATATATCCAAACTCACTTGCATTTTTTTTCCTTATTTTGCTTTGTTACGTATTTACGTATGGAATTTGCTTTCCAATTTGCACTTCTCTCTGGACGCGGTTAAGTTTCAATAAAAAGCGAAAATTCAAACATATATATATACAAATCTTTAATAGAAATTCTATGTATACCATAGTATTTAGAATATTTAATAACGCGAATATGGAACTTCTCATCTAAAAATAGTACTAAATCAATATTTAATATACGTATCACTTAAACCCACAAAATTGATTTTTTTTCACAAATTTATATTTTTACCCCCTCCTTATACCATTATTAGTTATAAATTCATCATCTTCTCTTTATATTTTATTTATATATATCCTAAACCTAAAATAATTATCAACTAACTAATATATAATTAATATATATATAATTTCAACTTGCAGGAGACGTCTCTAATTCGTTTTAAGGGCTATGATCTTCTAAAATTTGATGAACCGAAATTTCCTCAACAAGATGCACCAAAGTCAATCCCAATCCTCTCCTAAGCTAATGGAAACATGAAAAATCACTCTTGCATTAATGACAATAGAACAAACTACTTAAACAACAACAAACACGAGCAATTTATTTCTAAAACGAAGGAAAAACGAGCAGCCAAACCTCTATCTTTTCTTATATATATATATATATATATATGCTAGAGACTCGGATGGACAAGCAAACGAATTCCAAACCTTCTCAAACTTTCCATAGTCCATCTATACATTATTAGGAGTTGAACCAACTAGAAACCAAATTTTAAACCCTCATATCAACTCAGTTCGAAAATTCGAACAAAAACTGGGAAAAACGCTCAAAAACAAGCTTGAGGTAAGCCAATCTCATTTCGCGAGTTTTCTTTCAGTTTTAAGGATTAAGACTGACTCTTAAACATCTTAGGAAGCTAACCAAGGCCACTAGAATCTTCGAATTTCACCGAGAGGTCACAACGAAGGTGATTTTCCCAAACCCTAACCGAGCTTGATGATCCAAATTCGTGGGTAACATGTTGTTGTTATGTTGTTTTTCTTACATATTTAGGTTAATTAGGTTCCTACGAGTCATTTGGATCCAAAATCCCGACGTTTTGACGTCGGGATTCGCTGGAAAAGGCCGCGGCTCATCGGGGAAGACGATGAACAGTGCTCCCCGATGAGCACGGGTTGGGTGCACGAGATTGCTTAACCCGTGTACCCCTCGGCCAAAATAAAAAAAAAAAAGAAAAAGAAAAAGAAAAGAAAAACAAAACTAAATAAAATATAATTATAAAATAAATAATAATAATAATAATAATAATAATAACCGATAAATTAATTGAATCTAAATAAAATGATTATGATAATAAATATTCCGTAATTTATGTTTTAGCTAAAAATAACAGGAATATAACTTAAACTACTTATGTTATTAATGAAATGATATAAAAAAATAATAATAATAAATAAATGAATAAATATTTTGATATTGATCTTGTCATTAAAGTTTATTTTCTTAAGCAATAATATTGCTTATATTACGAATATTGTTGATCTATTACTAATATCACTAATGTTGTTAGTAGTAATATTAAAATTATTATTAAGCCTATTGATATTACCAATATTAGTATTATTGATTTTGTTACTAAAACTATTAAATTGTTTTTGTAATTAAAACTATTTTTACTATTAGTAGTAATATTAAAACTAATATAATCACCATTATCTTTGATACTAGTATTACTACTACTTTTATGAGTATCACTAATACTAAGACTAGTATATTATATAACTAAAAGATATGATTTTTGGTAACTAATAAAAATAAGATTTTCAAAATTAATAAAATAATCTTTATCTATAAAGAAAATATACGACGATGGAAAATTTTAAAGGCTTAATTTACGAGCAATGTGATCTCTAAAAATTACAAGATAAGTATATAATATACACTAAGAAGAACTCTACGAAAATTAAACAATAGAAGATAAATAATAGTTACTATAATCCATTAACTAAAAACAATATAAAAGCAATGATAATATCAAATAAATATAAATAACAATTAAAGATCAAGAGAAGCAAAATGAAAATAAATAACAAATAATTATTTCTTACTATAAAGGTTAGAACCTTAAAAAGTCCTTAGAAATAATAGAAACTTTATCAAATATAGAATATTTAGATATTCATAGGAATTCGATTAAATTAATAGACACCGTAATAATTAAGTTTAATTTAAAATTAGGTGATTAAAGTTAGCACCCTTAATTTTAGGAAGACTTCTCTTACAGGAATAATCGTATAATAATAAATATATATTATTTCATTCCAGAAGAATATAAATCGGTTCTCGGACTACCAGTAGCTTATTACAGCGATATAGCGAGGACCACAGGTGAGGGACTTTGACCTTATCATATTGTTTGTGCTTGTAGTTAGTTGCATTGATAATAACATATCAAACTGAATTGCATGTGGGTCTGGGAAAATTGCATGCTGCTTGGTGTATGTGGATTGCCAAAACACCTTATTATAATTAACAATTTCATTGTATGATAACAATTGTATGGAGCATGTTGATGTTTGTCTGTAATTGTATGATCACCTTAAACCTGACTAAAAGCTTTTGACACCATAAAAGAAAGAGATCATGCATTACACGATTTGCATAAATAGCATTTGAGCAAGTGGTAGCCTACTACGTGTTAGTATTTTGGCCCTTTGATAATGCTTGGTTGACCTAGGCTAAAGGCTATTAGATCAACGCAAGGTTACCTTTGAGCTGTCGGTACTATAGGAACTAAATGGTAAACGAAGGACGCCGCTTATAGTATCGCTTTGAAAGGACTAACACTTAGTGGAGTTTCTAAGGCAGAAAACAGGAAATGAGAGATTTAAGATATGGTAAATTAAAGAGATAATTAAAGTGAGTATTGCTGTATTCCTGTATGCTTAGTCTCTCCTGGGTAGGTGAGCCATAGCATTGTGATCCTTCAACCCCGATGAGAGGGCGTAAATCTCCATCCTGCTTTGGATTCTAGATCATCCAAGCTTGTAATGTACATATGATTGATTGTTACATTGCATATGATTGGTAATTATACTTGTTTGTTATTGTTTGATGTGTGGTTTGGTAAGGTTATCTCACTGAGCCATGGTTCGCTCACCCCCAACAGTCTTTGTGCAGGTATAACGTTAGTTGGGATTGGGTTAAGCATGAGTGAAGAGTGCTACATCAAAAGACCTTGCTGAAGATAGTTTCATAGATTATATTGGTCTCAAAGAACAAATTAGATAAATGGTATAATTGATTAAGATCTTGTATTTTATAGGTTTGATCTCAATTTCATTATTTGGTAGGGGATACCGATTCTCTGCGGTTCTGGCAAACTAAGGAAAATCGGAATCCTTAGTATTTATATAATATATTGGTATGACTACATTACATGTAACAATTATAAGATAGAGTCTTGTAATATCTGACTTGCAAGACGGTTCTCATATTACGGGTACACACGTGGTATGATGACTACAGGATGATACTACTAGGCCCTATTTTGGGGCATGACATTATACCAATATGAAAGCTTCCGAGTAACTAAGGTAGTCATTCTCAAGTTTTAATATTATCTATGGTGGGCTATCACGTTTAAGATACTTGTTGGGGCATGAGAATATCAATACCTCCTCCATTAAGAGTGTCCTTATCCTCAAGGACAAAATCAGGAAATTAAAATTAAAAAGAAACCTTATCCATCTAAGCAACTCCATCAAGATATTAGCCTTGCTACTGTACCAATACTTAAAGGGTTTTTTTTATTACCATTCAATTGGAGTCGACAGCTAAGAGCTACAATTGGAAGTTTGTTAATTTGTTCATCCTCTGGTAGAGCATCTAATGGGAACTCTAAAGGAATAGGGAAGGTACCTACTAATCTCTTGAGGAGTGAAATATGAAAAATTGGATGTATTCGACATCCTTCGGCTAGTTTTAGCTTGTATTCAACACTTCCTACCCTCTCAACAACTTCAAATGACCTAAAATACCTTGGAGAAAACTTATTATATTCCTTAATCGCAACTTTATGTTGTAGATTAGTTAGAAGCTAAAGAAATACTTAATCACCCATAGTAGACTCCACAAAGCACTGATGTATATTAGTATGTTTGCAATTGAGAGCTTGGGCATGCTGTAAATTATGTTTCAATTGCTCCAACACCTCATCTCGAGCATATAGTGCAGCCTATAAAGCTTCATTAGCAATTTCTTAGTCAATAAAATAAGTCAAAATAGGTGGAGATCGCCCATACATAATTTCAAATGGAGTCATCTTAACAATAGTATGAAAGAAAGTATTGTAGTGATGTTCAACCCATGATAGCTAAGAAGCCCATTGTTTTGGTTGTTTAGAGAAAAAAAAAAAAAAACATCTCAGGTAACATTCAAGGCAATGATTCAAGACTTCCATTTGATCATCGTTCTTCAGATGATAAGAAGTGCTAAAATGAAGTTGAGTTCCTTGAAATTGAAATAAATCTCGCTAAAAATGGCTCATAAATGTAGGAACTTGTTCACTCACAGTAGTTTTTTTGGAGTTCTATGCAAACAAACAACTTATTTTATATATAATTCAGCTACACTCTTGGTTGTATAGGGGTGTTTTAATAACGAAAAATGCTCATATTTATAGAGTTGATCAATCAAATTAAAACCTTATCAAACCACTTAGACTTGGGAAGTCCAAGACAAAATCCATAGAAACATCTTCCCAAATAGCCTTAGGAATAGGTAAAGGGGAAAGAAGACTAGTCGGCAAAAGTATTTGATTTTTCTACCTTTAACAAAAAACACATGAGGCCACGTACTTTTGCACATTTCTCTTCATTCCCGTCATGCCTCAAGAGGTATCTTAAACGTAGTAGTCCGTCATACATAATATTGAAGTCTAAGATTCACTTTCTTTGTCACACAAAGACTTTTATACTATGTATAAGGCATACTTCACTACCAAGGGAACACATTGGAATAGCACGGTTCATGAAGGTAGCAATTAAATAGCAAACAAGAGAACTATATATTATTAAACATAAACAAATTCAATTACATTTTTTAGGGGAATACCACCGCTAATATCCTCAAATGGATTAGAATATTATAGTAATTCATAATGGTCTTCAAAATAATAACTTATCACATATCAAACATAAAAGTGCTTCCAAGGAAATCTTCATTATAATTTCTTAAGTCTTGTTTTTGAAGCGACAAAGTCCACTGCTGATTTCCTTGAAGTCATGTTCTTTGAGTGATGTCTCAAGTATACCTATTTCAACAAAGATCTATGGGTGTGCAAGCTTACAACGTGCTTAATGGGATATTTCCTTTATCTATACTATACATACATTAACCCAAACAAGTTTATTAATTTCAAGTATATACTATGCATGCTATGTAACAAATACATGTTACAAACAAATATATATGGACATCTAGAAACCATATGCATAATAGATTTACACCCTCCGTGTCAAAGGTTAGGGAATTGGATTTGAAGGTCTCCACGATCTTCATTGCTAGTCCCCAAGCACCCACTCATAGAAATCGATCGGCACAACTTATCTTTTGGGTTGTGTTCCCGATAAGATATAGCTCTCCTAAGAATGAGCGGGGCTATATAAGCCCTTTCAATTCCTCACATAGAGTAGTAGTCTTCAATATATGGCTCGATAGATGCAATGTGTGCCTATTTCATTTATATCAAAGTTGAGTAATATTAAAGTATACTTAAAAGCGATCAAAGAAGTATCATACACACATAAGCAATATATAATATTAATGATGTATTTAAACAACCATTCGTTGGTTTCGATATGGTTAGCAACCCTTGTCACACATTTATAGAAGCTCATATACATGTGCCCATAACCCTACACATATTCATTTTATCTTGTACTTACAAATCTAGTACAACTATCTACAAGCACAAATAAGGTAACAAATTATAAAAAAAAACTCACTTGTCCATATTGCAATCCCCTTAGTCGAAATGATCATTGGGAAAGGAGGTTTCGTAATCCTCATCATCTAAACAAAAGAAATACCCAAAATGAGTATTTCATATAGGTTCTACTTAAATTTCGAATTCTATTTATTCTATTCATCTTATGTTTCCTGGTTATGGGGTTTCCAACTTAAAATGTCACAACTTACTCATTTTAACTAAGAATCTCACATATTAGTAGTCGTTTTCTACCTAATTCAAATGCTCTATCCATTTATAAGGTCATTTTTAATATTTAAAGTCATTTGGGCCTCAGAATGGTATGGTACACATTGCTTCCAGACCATTCCAGACTTTGATCCTTTTTAATTTTCAAAATTTTGCTTCACTTAGGCTTTCTAGGACAAGTATAAAATATTTCTATCCTTAGAAATCATACAGTAGTGATAGTAACTCACATTATGTGCATGATCCTAGTGATGTTGTCTCAAAATAGAAATTTTATAAAACAATCTTTTATAAGAGGTTGAAAAGTTAAGTTCATGGGAGGTTTAATTTACTTTAGGGTTTTTAAAAAAAATTTCCATGCTTAGATTTTTTAAATGTGGAACTTATCTAAAAATCATGGTTTTATATTTATTTTGTATCCATGAATATTTTATTCTCATAATAAACTTCTTTTAACTAATTAGTTTCCAAAATATAAATTATTATGTGTTTGTGGAGAAAAATTACTCTAAATTTTATTATCTTTAAAATGTTTTAAGTTTTGGCATATAAGAAAATTAAGTAAATGACTTGTTCTAGAATTATATTTATTTTAATAAAAAAGTTCGTACATGTATTATAAATAAGATTTCTAGAAAATTTTACATAACATAGAATTGTTAGCATTTATATTTTGGAAAATCTATCTTGGTATTTTGAAAAATATAGTTAAGTGTTTCTTTCTAATTCTTTATTTCTAATGAAAGAATTTCTCAAGTGTTGGAGATAAGATTTTTGGAAAATATATTACATAACAAAGAATTATCAATATTCATGTTTTTGGAAAAGCCTATTTTTGCTTAGTAACAACATCATCTATGACCATATATGTGCATGAGCTTAAAATAGCAATCATAGAATAGAATTAATAGTATGGACTCATACCAAGAACATAAAATTAGAAATAGATAGAAAAGAACATAAAGGTATAAAACAAAAGTATGGGAGTCTTAACTTGTTATCACGACTCCCTAAGACTTGAAGTAATCTAGTCGTTGTATAAAATAAATAAAAAAAAGTAATATGGAAAGATAGAAAATGATAGTCTTAGATTATAGACAAGGCTCCCTAAGATTTGAAATATTCCAGTCTCTTTATAAATAAATTAGAGCAAGCGTAATGAAATAAAATATGGAAGTCTTCGACTTTATCAAAGCTTCTCGTAACTTGAAATATTTCTAGTCCCACAAATAAAAGCAAGATAAATAATAAGAAAATATGAGAATCTTAGATTTATGTCAAGAATCCTCGAGACTTGAATTACTCTAGTCTCATTCGGACTTAATTTATTAACCAGACCAAGATTAGAGGTCTACTAGTCTTATAAGTAAAGAACGTGCATAAATAAATAAATGTGTGAAATAAATAAAGTTATATTAGGAAGCATTTAGGCTTCAAAAGTTATAACTATTACATATACGTATTATCATATAAAAAGTTAGATTAGTAACAAAACATAACATAAACATGATATAAACAACATGTAGTTTTTGCATTTCCATTCCCTACCATATGCATCATGAGGATTTTACATTGAAAATATCTAATGACATAAATATTTTACATAACATAGTTTATGGAGATGGTTTAGTGTTCATTTTGCAAAGAAGATGTGTGTGAGAGAAAAAGAGGGAGGGGTGACAGTCACGAAAAAACAAAAAGAGGGATGCGAAGAGGAAATTTTTGGAGAGAGAAGTTGAAAGGAAAATTTGGTAAAGCTTTGTCATGATGAAGAAAAAGTATGAAAGAAGTGATTGAGGGAAGTGGTATTTATAAAGAGAAAAAGAAGGAAATTAAAGACGTAAAATAAATGGAAAAGAAAATAAAATATGTGAGAAAAGGGAAGGGGGCAAAGTTGACCATAAAGAGAGGAGAGAGGGAATACAAATTAATTTAAGTAGAACAAGTGTAATAAGGTATAAGAGAATTAAGTAAAGTATAGTAAAAGATAGTGTTGGTAATATAAATGTAAGAAATATGTGTGTAAGAGTAGATGTAAGAAAAAGTAGAGAAAGATGAATAGTAATAAATAGTAAAAAATAAGATGAAATGATAAATTAATTAGTGGTAGAGATCAAATATGCATATATTAACTATAATTAACATTTGTATAACTTGAAAAAATTTTATTTGATATTATATGAGTATTTTAATATTTTTTTAGTATAAATTGTTTTTGAGGGGATTTTGCCTCATTTTGCATGTCGTTATTTGAATGTGGAAGTTGACCCCTTAAAGGCTTGAAACGATGGAAATTTTGTCATATATGTTCATTTTAAGACTTATACTATATATTTGGTTCATAATTCGAGTTTATCTTATTTTTCTAATTTATTCGATATTTTAGGGTTTTAAAAGCCGTCTGATCGAGTCTAGAGTTTCACAGTTTAATGTTGACTTAGTTTGACTTTAATGTTTTGGCTTCGTTATCAATTCGATGGTTCTATTTATAAGATTACCATAATATCTATGGTTCACAATTTTATTATTAATTGCTATCTGGTGACGTTATTTCGATCTATGTGCTAGCGATCATGTATAGAAATAGTTTAGTTTAACTAATGAAATTTTGACTTGATAAATTAATACTCTATTATAGGAAGCTGTTTCTTATTATTTTATTATTGAATATTACTTGGATACATTTCCTCGATTTGTATGTTAGAGATTAAATAGATGAATTGTTTAGCATAGGATCTTTAAGTTGAACGATCATCCATTTCATTTCATTTTCAAAGATATTCATTTTCTTAGGGTTTTGTAAGCCCTCATTTTCTTAGCAACCTGAACTCGGTTTCGAAAATCGAAATCGGAAACTGCAACCCTAAAAGAATACCTTAGGGCTAGTTTGGACCTAGGAACCTTAAGTCTGGCAATACCAAGAACAAAACCCTGAAACAATAAAAATGAGTTAGCTTTAGATTATAGGCCTTAATAATATACCAAAACATAAAAAGATCAGATTTCAGAGAAATTCATTCATTTTGAATCAGATCGGGATTTGTTCTCAAAAACAGAAAAATATTATATATGACTCTTTAGAACCGAAATTTAATAAGGAATTCAAAAATATAATTATAAGAATTTCTTTGTTTATAAAAGTTATAGTTATATCCTTTTATTGTATTTCCATTACTACCGGTAATTTTATTTTCCAATCTACTTTTTGATTTCTAATCACACTATTCACAAATACAACAACCCATACACTATTCTTACGTCCTTACAAACTATCCTTGCAACCTATTCTTACATCATTTTCCTTACAAATTTACTTTTCTAATACATTTTATTACTTAAATTACTTATTAAAATTTGAATTTTATTATACAAAATAATCAAACTCACATCTCTCTCTCTTCCCTCCCCAAAACAAGTGTGGAAACCCCCTCCCCCCGTGCACCCTCAATTTGTTTTATTTTCTTTATTTTATTAATCACACAAAAACCCTAATCTATTCCTATATAAACTCTCTTAAGCCTTTCACTTTTTCACTCTCTCTTTTCTCACAAAATCATACTTTTGGAAAAGTTTTTTCTCTCCCTCTCTTCCTTCTCTTTGCGGTGACCCTCTCCCTCACACACACACACACACACAACTTTTTATCCTTCAAGTTTCTTGCTCCAAAACACTTCCTAGGTAATAGATTTAAACCCTACCACAATAAAACATGTAATGACAAGATTATACATGTGTGGTTCCACTAAAATCCCCATGAGCTTTTATGCTAGAGATGTGGAAACACTTAAGCATGATAAGGCCAAGTGAGTTAAATGAGTTAAAGAAACAATTACAGGAACTTTTGGATCAAGGATTTATAAGGCCAAGTGTGTCACCATAGGGTGCACCAATTTTGTTTGTTAAGAAGAAAGATGGATCGATGAGGTTATGTGTAGACTATCGGGAGCTAAACAAAGTCACAATCAATAATAGGTATCCGCTCCCTATGATTGATGATCTGTTTGACCAATTACAAGGAGCAAGTGTGTTTTCAAGGATTGATCTTCAATCGAGATACCATCACTAAGAGTTAAGCCAGAAGATGTACCTAAAATGGCATTCCGGACTCGATATGGGCATTATGAATTCTTAGTGATGTCATTTAGGTTGACGAATGCTCCTGCTGCATTTATGGATTTGATGAACCGAGTGTATAAGCCTTTATTAGATAAGTGTTATAGTTTTTATTGATTATATCCTTATCTACTCGAAAATATGCAAGCCACATGAAGAACACCTGCGCATGGCATTACAAACCTTAAGGGAACACAAGCTATATGCCAAATTTTCCAAGTGTGATTTTTGGTTGGATAGGATTTCATTTTTGGGACATGTGATATTAGGAGAGGGTATATCTGTGGACCCTGAAAAGATAAACACCATAATAGACTAGAAGCCACCTAAGACAGTAATGGAAGTAAGAAGCTTTTTGGGCTGGCTAGGTATTATCGGAAGTTTGTTTAGGATTTTTCTAAGATAACTAAACCTATGACCCAACAAACCCAAAAGAATGAAAATTTTATATGGATAGAAAAGAGAGACCAAAGTTTTCAAGAACTAAAGCAAAGGCTTGTTTCCACTCCAATCTTGGTATTACAAAATCTAGAAAAACCTTACACAGTTCATAGCGATGCGTCGAGAAATGGTCTCGGATGTGTACTCATGCAAGATGGGAAGGTGATTGCCTACGCTTCAAAACAACTAAGACCACACGAACAAAATTACCCTACACATGATTTTATGGGCAAAGGTGCGAGATCTATACTGATTAAAAGAGCCTTAAGTAAACATGAGACAAAAGGAGTTAAACATGAGACAAAAGAGATGGCTCAAGTTAATCAAGGATTATGATTTGGGGATTAATTATTGCCCAGGAAGAGTGAATGCAGTTGCCGATGCATTAAGTCGTAAGAATCATGGAGAAGTTGCTGCCCTACTTACCAATCAAAAGGAATTAGTAAAGGAATTTGAGAGGTTAAGTATTGAGTTCACAAGAAGAGATACTGAGATGGAAATAGCAAATTTAGTGATAGAACCCACTTTAGTGGAAAGAATCAAGGAAGCTCAGCATTACGATGAGATAATACAAAGGATAAAGAGGGAAATTCAAGAGGGAAAATACACTGACTTCACAGTGGATGAAGAAGATGTAATAAGGATGAAGGGACGGCTGTGTGTACCAAGTGATGATGAGATACGGAAGAAGATCATGAGTGAAGCTCACAATTCTGGGTACACGGTACACCCGTAAGGAATGAAAATGTATCAAGATCTCAAAGGACATTATTGGTGGAACAAAATGAAACAGGACGTAGCTGAATTTGTGTTGAAGTGTCCGATTTGCCAGCAAGTGAAAGTAGAGCATCAAAGGCCAGGAGGATTGTTGAAACCCTTGCCAATACTGGAATGGAAGTGCGATCAGATTTCCATGGATTTCATGTGTGGATTATCGAAAATGCCAACAGGGCATGATGCTATATGGGTTATAGTAGATCAGTTAACCAAATCCGCTCACTTCCTACCAATAAGTATGACCTATTCTATGGATAAATTGGCAAAGCTCTACATTAAGGAAATCGTTCGTCTACATAGAGTATCAGCTGGGATTGTATTAGATCGAGACTCAAGTTTTGTGTCCAAGTCTTAGGGGAGTATGCAAAAGTGTATGGGAACTAAGTTACACTTTAGCACAGCATATCATCCTCAAACCGATGGACAGTCTGAGCAAACCATATAAACCTTATAGGATATGCTTTGAGCATGTGCGATGGAGTTTAAAGGAAGTTGGGAAGCACACTTACCCTTAGTGGAGTTTGCCTCAACAAAAATTATCACTCGACAATTTAGATGCTACCCTATGAAGCTTTATATGGACGAAAGTGTAGATCCCTGTTATTTTGGGATGACGTGGAGAAATTAGTTCTTGGAATGGATCTTATACAGGATGTCGCTGATAAGGTACGAGTTATCCAACAATGAATGAAAGAGGCTCAAGATCCACAAAAAAGTTAGGCAGATCTAAAAAGGAGGGTTCTTGAGTTCTAGATAGGAGATCATGTGTATTTGAAGGTAAACCCTATCAAGAGTATCCACCGAATCCACTCACAAGGGAAGTTAAGCCCTCTCTATATTGGTCCATTTGAAGTACTTGAGCGAGTTGGAGAGTTGGAGTATCGCCTTGCTTTACCTCCAAATTTGTCTGGAATACACAATGTTTTTCACATCTTTGTTCTTCGTAAGTATGTAGTCGACCTGGATCAAGTCATGGAGTTGGAACCGGTGTTGTTGAAAGAGAACCTCACTTATGAAGAGCACCCAGTGCAGATTCTAGATTGAAAGGTTCAAATGTTGAGAAATAAGGAAATCAAATATGTTAAAGTTCTTTAGAGGAATCACTCATACAATGAGGCAACTTGGGAAGCCGAAAACGAGATGCGACAGAAATATCCCAATTTGTTTGAGGAATCAGGTATGCATTTTAAGTTTTGTTCTTTAAGGGGGGTAGGTTGTAAACCCTTAATTTTTAGGGTAATATCAAGTTCAAACCCTAAACCAGAAAGTCAACCGAAAACCTTAAGTCAACACATTCCCAAGAAACTCTAGCAGTTTAGATTCGGCAACGCCACGTTCTTAAACCAAGAAGTTGAAATATGAGTGAAGAATGTAATTTGGTTAGTAATAATATTAGGGTACTTAAAAAGATCAGATTAGTGAATTTTCTACCTATTTCGAACCCGATCAAATACAGACTTCGAAAAGCGTGTCTCGAGGCTCTAGATATTAAAAATATGTTATTAGTACCGTTAGACTTGTAATTTCATAAGATTTCCAAATATATCAGTTATATAATTTTTCGGGTTATAAAAGTTGCAATTATAACCTTTTTATCGTATTTTCATTACTACCAATACTTTAATTATTTAATCTACTTTTTGATTTCTTTCACACTATTCATCAAGTACAACTACCCATAACCTATTTCTTACATCCTTACAACCTATTCCTACAATTCCATCACTTTCCTTACAATTTATTTTTCCAATACAACTTTATTACTTAAATTAAGTTTGAAACTTATACAACACACATCTCTCTTTCTCCCTATTCATCAAACCGACGCCCCCTATGCCCTCTCTCTCTCTATTATTTCATTTTTTTTCTTTTAATCACGCAAACCCTAATCTCATCTTCTATATAAACACTTTTATACCTTCCACTTTTCACTTTCTCTCTTTCTTTACAAAAAAAATCAACTTTTGAAACAAAGTTTTCTCTCCCTCTCCTCCTCTTATTGTCGTGACCCTCTCCCTCAACACACACACACACTTTTGTTTTCTTCAAGTTTCTTATTCTATACATCTAATAGGTAATAGATCTATACTTCACTATCTTAAAAACATGTAATGGCAAGATTATTCATGTGTGATTCCACTCAAAAATCCTCATGAGCTTTAGGCTAGGGATGTGGAAACACTTGAACATGAGATCCTTTCCATCACAATGTAGTAGATCTTGTTATTTAAGATTATTTAGCTAAGCTATGTTGTTATTATTAATGTTTTGTGCATATATTCATCATCTAATCATATTCACATAATGATCATAGTGTTCATGCATTTATGACTAGTATAGTAAACTAGATCTAGTGGTTTTGAGTTCATAAATGCTTTAGGTTTTTGTTTTATGCAAAAAATAACTTGTAATAGCATGATGATAGTAGGAAAATATTAGAAAGTTCAAGATATACTTTAGTTTCAACAAAAATGATTTTTGAAAATTCAGATAAAAAAGGAAACCTATTTAGAAAAGTTATTTTTTCAACCTTAAAATGAATATTTTATATTAAAATGAAAGGCTTAAGGAATAGATATCATAAATGGATGATCTTGATGAGAAAAGCTTAGATCCACTAAGGAATATTTCCAAAACAAGGAAAAGTTTACAAAAGTTATGTTTCAATCCCAATAACAAGTTTTAAATTCATAATAAGGAGAGCTTGAAGTGTAAACACCTATTTTTCAACCCCAAAACCAAATTTTTATTAAAGAAATGGAAGCCTTAAGGAGTAGGTTAGATTAGGGAATAGTTTTTGAAAGATTAAATGAGTTTTACAAAGGAAACAATCTCAAATGAAACTTTCAAAATTCGGATTTGAAAATGACCACTATTTAAACATCTATTTCCAAATGCCAAAATGATGTTTTTTATGGAAAAATAGAAGTCCAGGGAATACATGTAGTAAAGACCTAGCTTTGACAAGGATAAGTGAAATTGAATAAAGTGTAATCCTAAAACAAGGAAAGTTTTCCAAGAATAGATTAAACAATGTTTTCATTCCTTAAAAATCTTGTAAATTCGTATCTAGGTAAACCCCCTAGGTAAACACCTATTTTCCAACTTCGAAACAAATAATTCCATTAAAGTAAAGAAGGTGATAGACATATAGGTCATTAGGGAAAAGTTTTGGTAAGAACGAGTGTGATTTCGTAAGAAGTAAAACTAGTTTTCTTAATTTTGAAATTTCAAAAGTTTTGCAAAGCAAAAGTTTTCTAAAAGAATTTTTAATATCATATCATTAAGAATATACGTATAGATAGTTCATTTCATGAAATTCATGATAATAACTTATCAGTTTTGCATGTACACATAATGCACTTGGTAGAAACTAAGTTAGGAAAATAGTGTCTTATACATCCTGCTAAGCATTATCTAAGTACATGAGGAAATAGCTTTACCAACCCCCATGAATCATGCATGATATTGAGTCATATATGTATATAATAGGGTCTCACAAAATATAATGATAGCTAAGTATCTATCAAAGCTTTGAATTGATGCTTGGTTTGAAATTAGGAGTTGAATTGTGGGATGGGAAGTTTGTATAGCATTTTGTACCCTACTGTTCATGGACCAAACGACCTTGGTTGTTGGAAATAACTCTAGAAATAGATAGCTCTCGTTGAATAGGTAGAAATCAATATATAATATGCAAAATTCCGATTTAAAATGACCAAGTTATGGCCGTTTTAAGTTTAAATTTCCTCTTAGACGAATTTTGACGAACTTATTAGAATAGAATTTATAAGTTCATTCAAACTTCATAGAAATACTCATTAGAGTTATTTCTTTTGACTAGGAGACTTGGGAGATGGAATAGACCTTCTCAATGACTATTACGATTAAGCGGATTTTCGCACCATGGCAAGTGAGTTCACTATCTTTAAATTATATGCTTACAATTGTGCTTGTAATGTTAGTAGTATTAGAATTAGGGCAAGATAAAATTTGATTGTGTGTATGTGAATTCTACTTGGGTGAATCGATGATAAGAATATCGAAATTGGATTATTGTAAACATTATATGAATTAGTATAGAATTGAAGTGTTTGCAATATCTGTGATCACCCATAAATTGTCAATTAATATGCCATGATCTTGTAAACAAATTGCATGCCATATGTGAGTCACATTGCATATGTTATTATACCTTTGTGGGAAGAAGGTATAATAGCTGGGCAACGAGGAGCTTATAAACTCGAATGTTGGCATAATGGCCGAAAATTGAAATGGTAGTGGTGTAGGCACTTGTATCAACTACAAATTGTGTGTGGGTGGGCACCTGTATCAACCACAATAAAAAATGAGAAAAATTGAAATCTATGGTCGTATGGGCTTGAAACACCTAATGCCGAATGGAGGGCATAAATCCATTCAACATAAGACTCCTAGAAAGTCTTATGTATTGTATGCTCACGTGCTTATGCATCTCATATGATTGTTAATATAACTTGCTTGATATATATATTGCTTGTTGAGTATTTAATTTTTAATGTGAAACTCACTAAGCTCGTAAACTTATACCCTTATAGTTTCCTGTTGCAGTATAACTATTTATGGCTATCTCTGAGAAGCCACTTTCCTTAGGTACAGCTTTTGGAATTTAAGGAGATTTTTGAAGAAGTCGGGACCTAGATGTAGACATAGACTTCTAGTTGTATCTTTTTAATCAATATATATATATATATATAATGGTTGTTGTAAGAGACTTTTGAGGACTTAAGAACTCTTAATATTTTAACAGGGGTATGCCCCTTAGATAATGTAATAGATTTATCTGGTTATAGCTGTTATGATTTACATTCTTATTGCTATGTATGTCTCCTTAAGCTGTTTTGATTCAAAGTGTGGATCCTTATATTTTGAACGTGAGCCTTATGCTCAATGTTTAAACTCATGGAATGACTAACGATGCCATACTTAAGTTTAGATATTGAGTATGGCGGACTGTCACGTTTAGGATACCCTTTAGGGCGTGATAGTAAACACCTATTTTCCAACCCTAAAACAAGAGTTTTATTAAAGAAATGGAAGCCTTAAGGAGTAGGTTTGGATAGGAATTAATTTTAGAAAGATTAAATGAGTTTTACACAAGAAATAATCTCAAATACAAGTTTCAAAATTCGGATCTAGAAATGAGGCTCATTTAAATACCTATTTTCAAATACCAAAATGAGGATTTTAATAGAAAAATAGAAGCCTTAGGGAATAGATGTAATAAAGACTTAATTTTGATAAGCATAAATGGATATTGTCAAAGTATAATCTTAAAACAAAGGAAAGGTTTCAAACATGGATAAAACAATATTCTCATTCCTTAAAATTTTGTAAAATTCGTAACTAGGCAAAACCCTTATTTAAATACCTATTTTCCAACCCCAAAAGGAATAATTTTATTAAGATAATGAAGGTATTAGGCAAATAGGTCATCAAGGCTTTATCTTAGTAAAAATATGGATGATTTTCAAAGAGATAAAGCTAGTTTTTCTCAACCAAGTGTTCTTGAAGTTATTGCAAAGTAAAAGTTTTCCAAAAATTCTTTTCAACCAAAAATCATTAAGGATATACATATAGATAGCTCATATCATGTCATTCATGATAATAACTTGTAGATATTGCATGCACATATAATATACATGGTAGAAACAATGCAAATTTCACAAAATAATATTGGAAATGCGATTTTTAGCTATTGATCATATTTGATCCGAGCTTTCTAAGACCTAAAAGTTTTCAAAACTTAAAGATAACATCATAAATAGATAGATCTTTTGAAGTAGATAGAAACTGATAGCTTATTTGCGAGATTCTGAGTTAAAATGACCAAGTTATGACCGTTTTAAGTTGAAATTTCCATCTACCACGAAAATTATGAACTTAAGAGTTTTTGTTTAATTAGTTGGTATTAGTTATGTTTGAAATACTCATTTGGGTATTTTTTTTGTTTAGGAGACTTTGAATCGGAAGAATTCTTATCTCTGGATTACTACTACTAGAGACCGATGTCCATGGCCGAGTGAGTCGTACTTCCTATTTACTATTTCGTATTGTGCTTGTAAATTATAGTTGCACTAGAATGATAGGCAAAGATAAAAATTGAAAATGCATGATGGGTAAATATGGGATTATGTATGCTATCTTGATGTATTGAGAAAAATGTGCTAAGAATATCGAAACCGGGTTATAAATTGATGTATATTTATATGCCATGATTATGGGTGTCTGCTAATTGATTGGTCACCTATGAAATTGAATTAATGATTATTTGGACTAACAAGTAATACGAACATAATCACTTCACGATGGGAATGGTGCATTTAATCATGGTTGGTTCTTTGTGATTCATAAAATGGTACAATTGTTGGGTTGCCTATGAGCCATAAAATGGTATAGTTGATTGGTTCTCCGTGATCCATAAAACGGTATAATTTTTTGGTTGCCCGTAAGCCATAAAATGATACAGTTGTTGGGTTACTCGTGAGCTATAAAATGGTACAGTTGATTGGTTCTCCATGATCCGTCAAATGGTATATTTATTAGGTTGTCCGTGAACCATAAAATAGAACAAAAATTCAAAGTAGTACCGCAAGATTCGTTAATCTGCTAACCCCGAATGGAGAGCATAAATCCATTCAACAAATGATTTCCGATTGATCATATGTCTTGTTTGCCCATGTGGCTGTCGCATTTCATATGGATAATTAATCAACTTGTGTGTATGTATGTAATTGTGGGATATGTGAATTCTGGAAGTATTTACTCACTAAGCTAGCGTAGCTTATACCCCATAGCTTCTTTTTGATGCAGTTCCCGTACCTATGGTTACGTCCCCAGACTTGGCCAAATCAGGTAATGTGGAGTTAAGGTTTCCCTTAGAAGTTTATGATCAACTTAGTATAGACTTCCATAGGAAACCTTAAACGCTCGGGTTGTTATTAAAAACTAATACCTAGACTGATTATTATTTTGCGGGGGAATGCCTCTTAGTATTTTGTAAATGATCATGAGATATCTATGGTTTATATTTTAATGCTTATTTTATTAAATTAAACTATCTATCTCCAATTGCATATGTATTCTATTGTCGTAAGGGAACGCTTTGCATCTAATATAAGACTTTTGAAAAAACTGTGGTAGTGATTGCTAATTCTCATTTTGCATGCAGCAGATTATTACGTTTAGGGTACCCTTTGGGGCGTGACAGGTTTTATATTTAGGGTTTTCTATTCTGACTATACTCATTAGACATTTAAGGTTATTTCACTTATTTGATGTTGTTCAGGTTTTCAGGGCTTGCGATTCGTTTGGATCGACTTTAGGATTTCTTGGTTTTAAGGTTCAACCCGACTAGTTAAATTGTAGAATATGAGATTATTTTGGTGATGATATGTTTTTGCTAAGTTAATTACCCTTAGGATTTCAAGCTTTGCTTAAATCATCTAATATCCTAAGGTTACTGATCCTTAATTTGATCCTATCTAGGGGTACAGTTTTAACTTAAGTCGATTTTAGGGTTCTTGTTTTAGTATTAGCTATAAGATTTTCATCTAAGAGTATAAAAAAATATATAGGCTTACAATTCATATCCAATAAACATTAATTGAAATCCTCCTATAAGTTCTTTAAAAATATGCATGCTTGCCTATTGGAGTTGCATGAAATTCATACAGAAAAAATGTAAACCCATTTTGATGACGAAGAAACAACCAATAGTCTATGATAGAATAGCATGTCATAAACCATGTAAAATCAATTTCTAGCATCTTTACCCTTTCTTAAGAGATCCATCTTTGCTATCAAAAAAGAATCTTGGTTAACCGCATCTTTAATTTCGACCATGTTAATCCAAATGGGTTTTAAAAAAACATTGAGGTCTACATCATCAAACATTCTAGATAAGGCATTAGTGGCCTTATTGTCTTGTCCACACTTGTATTGCATTTCAAAATCATACTCAAGCAACTTTGATAACCAATGCTATTGATATGGAGATGCCACCCAATGCTTCAATAAAAATTTTAAACTCTTCACATAGAAGTCTCAGTCTTTGCCTTAGTCATGAAAGGTCTCCATGAATTCTACTTGGATATGATAGCCTTGTTCTTGACTTCTCCAAGAGTGATCTATTCATAAAACAAGAGAAAGTTAAGTCTTAAGGGTCATACCTCTACCTATCTTATGCTATATAGTCCTTTTATCTTACTCAAGTCTTTTCGAATTCTTACTTCTATTTCTATCTTATGATCTTTTCCTAATCATGTTGCTCTGATACCAACTTAAACTATTATGCCCAAAGGGAACCCTAAATATGATAATTCGCTATACATAATATAAAAACCTATGAATGACTATCTCATTCATGTAGAGGCTTCCATATTATGTACAAGGCATAATTCTAATAGAGAGGCACCAATGGAGTTGCACAGTTTGAGGTGGTAACAATAAATAGCATAAAAGAGTACTAATCGAAATAAACTTCATTATGGTAAGTTACATTTCCTAGGGGCATACTGTCACGCCCCAAAGGATACCCTAAACGTAACAGTCCACTGCATGCTAATCAAGAGTTAAGAATCACTACCACAGTTATTCAAAAGTCTTGTGTCAGTATGCAAGGCGTTCCCTTACGACAATAGAATACATAAACAGTTAGAGACAGATAGCTCAATTTGATAAGATAAGCATAAAAATATAAACCACAGATAACTCAGGATCAGTTACAAAGCATTAAGGGGCATTCCCCTGCTACACATAAGTCTAGGTATTATCTTTTTGGTAACAATTGATTCTTCTAGGTTCACTACTAAGAACTATACAAACTAATTGTGAACTTCTAAGGAGATAACTCCTAGTCTCATTACCTGATTTGGCCAGGTCCGGGGACGCAGCCATAAATACAGAAACTGCATTAGAAAGAAACTATGGGGGTGTAAGCTATGCTAGCTTAGTGAGTTCCACTTCCAAAATTAAATGCTCAAAAGCAATATATAATAGAAAAGTTATTAACAACCATATGAAATGCAAACACGTGAGCATATAATACATAAGACCTTTCGAAAATCTTATGTTGAATCGATTTATGCCCATTATTCGGGGTTAAGTGTTTCAGGCCCATACAACCACAGATTTCAATTCTTCTCACTTTTTATTGTGGTTGATACAAGTGTCCACCCACACACATTTTTAATCCTTGCCCTTATGCCAACATTTTAATTTCCGGTCATTATGCCAACATTCGAGTTTATAGGCCCCTCGTTGCCTAGCTATTATGCCTTATTCCCACAATGGTATAATAACCTATGCAATGTGACTCACATATGGTATGCATGGTCAATTTTTTATTATAAGATCATGGCATATTAATTAACAATTTATGGGCGATCATAGACATTTCAGATACTTCAATTCTATACTATATCATACAAATATTTACAACAAGTTCATTTCGATATTCTTATTATCGATTCACCCATGAAGAAATCATATACACACAGTCAAATTTTTATCTTGTCCAATTTCTAATGCCACTAACATTACAAGCACAAGCACAAGCACAAACATATAACTTAAAGATAGTAAACTCACTCGATCATGGTCTCCGGTCTCTAATGGTAGTGATCTAGAAATAAGAATTTTCCCCCGATTCCAAAATCACCTAAAAGAAAGAAATACCCGTATGAGTATTTCATACCATAAATAATTCCAAACTTTTCAACTAAAACTCTTTGAATTTGTAATTTTCGTAGTAATTGAAAATTCCAACTTAAAACTGTTATAACTTGGTTATTTTAACTCGGAATTTTGCAAATAAGCTATCCATTTCTATTTGCTTCGAAATGTATATTTATTTATGATTTTATTACTAAATTTTGAAAACGTTTAGGTCTCGGAATGTTCAGATCAGATCTGATCAGTAATTAGAATTTGAAATTCCGAAATTGTATTGTGAAATTTGCATTATTTCTAATAAGTAGATATATGTACATGCAATATCTATGAGCGATGATCATGAATGTCATGATATAAGCTATCTACATGAAATTCCTTAATGATTCTTGATTAAAATGGATTTTTTGCAAAAACTTTCACTTTGAAAAATTATTATGAACACTTGTTTGAGAAAACTAGCTTTATTCCTTTGAAAATCATGCATATTTTCACTAGGATAGAGTCTTGATGACCTATATGCTTAATACCTTCATTATCTTAACAAGATTTTTCCTTTAAAGGTTGGGAGATAGGTGTTTTAAAGTAAATTTTGGCTAGTGACTAATTTTGCACAATTTTTGGAAAGGAAAATGTCGTTTGATCTTAGTTGAAAAACTTTTCGTTTGTTTTAGGTTTCTATTTTGATAAAACCTATTTGTTCTTATAAAATCAAGTCTTTCTTATATCTATTCCCTAAGGATTCTATTTTTCCATTAAAATACTCATTTTATCATTTGTAAATAGGTGTTTAAATAGGGATCATTTTTAGATCCGAATTTTGGGAAATTATTTTTGAGGTTGTTTCTTGTGAAAAACTCATTTAATATTTCTAAAATTAAGTCTTAATCAAACCTACTCCCTAAGGCTTTCATTTCTTTAATAGAACTCTTGTTTTAGGGTTGGAAAATAGGAGTTTTCTTGGTATTTAACCCTAGTTACGAATTTCTACATTTTTGTTGGGATTGAATCATAGATCTAGCTTAACTCTTGTAATCATTTTCTTATTTTGAAAATTTCTCTTAATAAGACCATGATCATCTTATAAAAATCACTATTTTATGATATCTATTACCTAAGCCCTTCATTTTACATGTAAAACTTTCATTTTGAAGTTGAAAAATATGTTTGTTAAATGGGTCTTTCTCAAAATCCGAATTTTAAAAATAGCTTTTTGATAGAAACAAAATGGATCTTGAGTTTTGATCAACTCATTCCTTAAGAAAAACATGCAACAAGTCTTTCATGCATGTAAAACAAATAGCTATGTTATTTTAACTACTCTAAACAAGTAGATCTACTATACTACTCATGTTATGAATGTAATGCAACAATGACAACATGTAGATGGGAGTAAAAATAAAAATATATGCACAACAACATATAACAATATATAGCAAAAATAATAGCAAGATAACTTAGATTTCAAGATCCACAATATTGTGATGGTAAAGATCTCATGCTCAAGTGTTTCCACATCCTTAGCTCAAGGCTCATGGGGATTTTAGTAGAACCACACATGTATGATCTTGCCATTACATGTTTTAGTGGGGTAGGATTAAGGTCTATTACCTATTTAGATGTGTGGAGAAGGAAACTTGAAGTAAAAAAAAAATTGTGTGTATGTGTAGGGGCTATGGGGCTCACGGCAAGGAGTAGAGGGAGAGAGGAGAGAAAAAGACTTCCAAAAGTGGGTTTCGTAAGAAATGAGGAAAAGTGAAAAAGTGAAAGGTGAAAAAGAGTTTATATAGAAAAAGAATTTAGGGTTTGTATGAATAATTTATTTGAAGAAAAATCAAATAAAAGAGAGTAAATGGGGAGCCCGGGGGGGTGTGGGGGTGGTGTGGTTGGGGTTGGAGGTGTGTGCGCCGGTTTGAGAGAGAGAGAGGAGAGTGTTTTGATTTTGATTTGTATAATAAAATTCAAACTTAATAAGTAGTTTGAGTACAAAATATATTGGAAAAGTAAATTTGTGAGGAAATGATGTAAAATTGTAAGAATAGGTTGTAAGGATGTAAGAATAGGGTATGGGTGGTTGTACTTGATGAATAGTGTAAAAGAAAAAAAAAGGTGATTAAACACTTAAATTACCAGTAGTAATGAAAATACGATAAAAAGGTTATAATTGTAACTTTTATAACCCGAAATATTATATAACTGAAATATTTAGAAATATTATGAAATTACGAATCTAACGGTACTAATATCATATATTTAATATCCCGAACCCCGGGACAGGCTTTGCGAGACTTGTTTCCGATCGAGCTCGAAATAGGTCGAAAATTTACTAATCGAATATTGTTTATCATTCTAATATTAATACGAGCCAATCTACACTTCCCACTCATATTTCGACTTCTTGGTTTGAGAACCCGGGATTGTCGAATCTAACTAGCTAGGGTTTTCTGAGATTTTGTTGACTTAGGGTTTTCGGTTGACTTTTCGATTGAGAGTTTTACTTCGAAGTTAACTCGTTTTTATTCCTTTGGGGTTTCCTTCTTAATATCAACGGACATAGGATTCCTAGGTCCGATTGGTCCAAAGATATTCCTTTAGGATTTCGATTTCCGATTTTAAATCTTTCCTAAAATCGAACTCAAGTTTTCTAAGAAAACGAGGGTTTACACATACCCTCACTAAACAATAATAAAATAATTAATAGTCTCCAAAAGAAGTTGACGTCTTCAAAATACAGCAAGTGTAATAAAAGAGATTTTAAAAGAAATCCACTCCAAAATCATTTTCATAAATTTCATTTAAAAGCTCTCCACAATCCATCACTAATTACCTTGGGCATCGCCGTCCTAAGGTAGAGCCACAAGTATTCCTGAGATAGCAAAAATCTATAGGGATGCAAGCTATAACATACTTAGTGAGAATATTCCCACAAAATGTACCATAGAGGTAAAATGAACAAGTTTATTAAATAAGCATATGTTATGCAACCAACAAATGGAACAAACAAATATACATGGTTATCCAAAAACCATGTGTAGAATGGATTTACACCCTCCGTGACAGGGGTTAGGGAATGCTCTCACAAGTTTCCATGACCTCTACTACTAATCCCTAAGCACCCACCCAAAATGATCGATCTGACATGGCTCACTTATGAGATCGTATTTGCCGAACGAAGTAGCTCCTCAAGAAGGAGCAGGACTTGCACTATATGTATGATTTGCAGTCTACCTGATCCCACACGCAAGGGTAGCAGCCTTTAAATGTGACTCAATGGGATGTAATGTGTGGTAGGTCCTTAGTTTTTATCAATCCATATTAAGTTCATTTAAAGAGGTAATCATGTAATTGTCATACAATTCATATTTCAATAAGTCATAGGCCAACATAAGTTAAACAATCATATCAAGGTTTCAATATGATTATGATCATTTTGCCATGCAATACAATTCACATACATAATCCCATAACATCCCCATAATATATTCAAATTTTATCCTTTTCCTATTAATTAGTGTAATTATTTTACATGTAAAGAAAAGTACGCAAGTATAGGGAAAAACTTACTAGGGTGCTTGGAGAATCTCCAATTGAAGTTGTCTTTCGAAAAGAGGGTATCGACTCCTTCATCACCTGAATAAAGAAAATATCTTAAATGAGTATTTCCTATCAATGTTGCTTAATTTTCTAACTCTCTAAACTTGGTTCTTGGTAGATTTTCCAATTACCTAGTTTGAATTTTAAAATGTCCATAGCTAAGTCATTTTAACTCTGATTTTTATACATGAGTAGTCATTTTCTGCCTACATCAAAATGCTTTATCCATTTCTAAGGTCATTTTTATCATATAAGGTCATTAAGGTCTAGGAATGGTTAAGATCAAATTACGCCCATATTTTTTTTCAACTTCCTTTTGGTATTTAATATGATTTTACTTCATGCAGGACTCCATAAGGCATATATTTATTATTTTATGTTAAAATACAAATGACGTATGAATAATAGTTTATTATGTACATATGAATTTAGTGATGTTGCTCATAATAATTTTCTTAAGGAAATCCTAATAATGTTCAAATGCTTTACTTACTTTGATCAAAATCTTTTTGGGGTGATCACTAAATGTTTGTAAACTCAACAAACCAAGATTGAAAAATCAAGTTTAACACCTTACTAATGCTTCTAAGGTTCTTGGTATTAATCAAGTTTTATGAAGCATAAGTGTCACGCCCCAATGGGTACCCTAAACGTGACAGTCCGCCACACTCAATATTAAAGTTTAAGTATGACAACCTTAGTCATTCCCAAAAGCTTTTATATTAAGTGTAAAGCTTACTTTCACAATTTTAGAGGACCATATATGGGATTTTGAAGTTTAAGACGATATAAATAACATATTTAAGAAAGAAGATTTCATAATAATCATTCATTCGTATCTATGGGTTTACGAACTTAGGGACATTTCAATTTGATAACTAATCTAATACATGGATATTTGCACATTAATAATGAAACTTCACTATTATCTGAATTTCTATTATCCAAAGAGATTACTTGTCCGCAGGGTCCTCGTGGCCTTAACCATAAGTAAGGAAACTGCAAAAGATATCTATCGGGGTATAAGCTACTAGGCTTAGTGAGAACTATTTCCATAAATAACTTCTTGTAACAAGATTCAAACAAGTTGATTTAATCAAACAAATGTAATGCACAAGCATGTGGGCAAACAAGCATATAGTTTTCCGGGAACTATATGTTGAATGGATTTACGCCCTCCATTCGGGGTTTGGTGATACATAACCTCAATTCAAGTAGTTTTAAATAAAAAGTTTTCTTGCTCACGAGCACACATCGTCGAGCATTCCAAATCTACTTGATTGACCTTGCTTTCGGATCTACCGCCAAGCATATTCCATTAAGCCGCCAAGCAATCGCTTTCGGATCTCCCGCCAAGTGTTGCTTTCGACATGAGCTTACTATGATTCTCACCCAAGGATAATAACCCAACCATACAATGTGACTCACTTCGTGGTATGCATGAGTTCATTAATTTATAAAGTCATAACATAATTTTTCAACTTTATGGCGATCAAGGAATTTCACACAAATCAATAATAAACTAAAACAATCACTTAGAACAATTATGGCTTCGATATTCTTAGAATTCTTTCAAGGAATTATTTTACATGCATATCGGTTTATCTTTTCCTAACTCTAGTGCAACTAATTTACAAGCACAACAAGTATAGCATTTAATGGAAATAAACTCACGATGCCATTGTCGTCTATTCCTCTAAGCGGATGAGTCGTTCACACACTCCACTTAATCGTAATAGTTCTTGGGGTAAAGGAATCCTTCCTCGGGGTTACCTAACCAAAGAAAATACCCACAATGAGTTTTTCTTGATGAGTTTCTTGAATTTTGACAAAACAATATCAAAGAACGTTAAAGTTCGTATAGAAAAATGTTCCAACTTAAAATGGCCATAACTTGATCATTTTAGCTCGGAATCGCGCATATAATATACCGATTTCTACCTACTCGAAAAGATCTACCCATTTCCAAAATTATATTCAACAAACAAGGCCATATAGGCTCTGAAAAAGTAACGACAAAATTCACCACGGATTTTTAAGTAAAAACAACTTTGGTTCAAGAAATCAAAATTTGTTTGATAAATACTTAGTTATCTATATAGTTGAAAAATTCTCTTTTTATAACTATATAACTCATATTTAAGTATGCTCAAGTGTCTTGTTGTCCAAATTATTTTTCTTAGGTAAAACAATATCGGGTTGAAGCTTTTCGGAAATTGTTTTTGTAAATTTCTTTGAAATGAATACCTTGTTTTCTTTATTTTCTAAAAACGTTTTATGTTGGTTTTATTTATATTTTTCTAAGTGACTTTTGAAAATAATATTTTCTACTTTCTAAGTTACATTAATACTATATTTGAAGTTTTCTAGAAAATATGCCATTCTTCATTTTTCTTGTGTAAATTCCTTTGTTTACTTGTTTTGCAAAAATTCTTACTTGATATTTCTCATTCTTTTTTTCTCATGTCTTATATTTTTCAAAAATAATCATCCATACATGAAAATTTGTTTTCTTCATAAAAACAATGTGGAACAATTAAGGACTTTTTGTAGAAAAACTAATTTCTATAATCTTATTAACTTCTTCTTGTAACTTGAAAAGAAATAACTTTATTATTTTCAAACCATAAATTTTCTTCGCCTATTTGTTTGCAAAGGTCTTTACTTAAAAATTTCCTTAGTCATCCATCTCATTTACTTTCTTATGAAAAGAGCCATTTTTGTCAACAAAATATTTTCTTTTGAAAAACAAGGTGGAATAATAAGGATCTAAGTGGCTTTTGAAAGTAAAAGTAGTTTATAAAATTATAGTGAGTTCTTTTTGTAACATGAAAAGGAATGAGTTTATTTTGTGTTGCTTTATAGATTTTATACTTTACATAAACTTATTTCTAAGTGACAAAATTCTTCTTTTTGTTTAAATAAAATTATGGACAACAATATAAATGAACATGATTATGAGAATAATAATAACTAAAATAACATAAAGCATAATAATAAAGTCAAGTATTGGAGTCTTAGCTTTTTCAAGGCTCCCGGGACTAAGAAGTAAACTAGTCCCATATAAATTGAAAGAAAGAAAAGCTTGTTTTGACTTGATGATGACAAGTCTAAGACTAGAGACTAGTCTTAAAATCAACTTGAAATAAATCGTAATAAGGTAAATAAATTGCATGAAAGATAAATAAATTGCAAGATCATGAGCTTATATGCTCTAAATAGTATATATAGCTATATAGATATAGTAGATAGTTATGAACATAAAGAAACATAAATGAACATAAGAGAAACATAAATGAATATAAAAGAAACATGAACATAAAGGAATTATGATTATGGACAAAAACAAAGTATGAACCTATTGTTGCTTTCTTAACCTTCATGGTTTTAGAAAACACACATTAAGTTCATACTAAGTAGATGAACATGGAAACTTCTTGAAGAATTTTTACCTAAAGGAGATGAGCTAAAGAGAACTTCTTGAAAGAACTTCTTGGAGAGAAATTCTTGAGAGATTTTGAGAGAGTAATTTTAGTGTAGAAGTGGTGTGAAAGAAGTGAAAGAGAATGGGTATTTATAGAAAATTGAGGAGTGATTTTTGTGTGATTAAAATAAATAAAATTAAAACAATTTGATGGGTATGTGAGGGGGGGTAGCACCGGCCATTGAGTGTAGTGAGGGAGTGTTTTTTTTTTTTGACTTTTTGTTAAATAAAAGATGTAACATGTAAGATAGATGTGATATAAAGTTATGGGAAAGGTAAAAAGTTAAGATTATAGGTTTTGTAGAGTGTAAGAGTAGGTGTAAGAAAAATTAGAGATAAAAAAATAGTGTAGAATAGTAATGAATAGTGTAATGTAAAGTAGATATGACAATTAAAGTACCGGTAGTAAGAAAATACGCGTATAATAGCTATATCTGTTATTTTTACTTACCGAAAAATTATGAAACTGATATTTTTGGAAAACTCATATTTTTACGAGTCTAACGGTGTATTCGGAATATTTTTACTATTCCGGGCTTCCGGACACGTTTTTCGAGAACTGTGTCCAATCGGGTTCGAAGGACACCCGAATTTCACGAAACTGAAACTTTTATAAAACCTATGGTTATTACGAACTATTTTAGCTAATAAATCCAACTTCGTTTTTCAGGGCCAAGGAAAACGGTAATGCCGGATTTAGATGGATATGATAAACTAGGGTTTTGTTGACCTTTAGGGTTCCATTTGACTTCCGGTTTAGGGTTTTATGCTAAACCGATTCCGAAAATTTGGAGGTTTACAATAAGTTGCTAATTTGTTGATCATCTTTAAAGGCTAAGTTGGTTTGAAAAGGAAAATTCAAAGTTTCTCGTCCCCATTATTTACGTGTGTGTCATGACATTTAGGAAAAAATAGGGGATGGAGTTTCTTTCCAAATTTTTCCTTTTCTAGGTAGTTTCCCATGCATTTAAAAATGAGTTTCTAAAAATATTTTACATAACAAAGAAATTTCAAAATTTAGAGGTTCACAACTTCATGAATCTCTTAGTTTTACGCTAGTCCTTCTAAACAAGTAAGTGAATATGATGACAATCTTGGGATTCTCATCTTGTTACTTTTTAATTTAGAAAGTTTTGGCCATCATGGCATTTTATTTTTAAAATTCTATTTTTTTCTACTATCACAACATCACTATGAGCATTATATGTTTATGAACATAAAAACAAATTCTTTAAACAAAGTAGTCCTAAAAGTGAACATAAAGGTAATATAAGGAAAAATTGAAGTCTTAGATTTAAGACAAGGCTCACCGAGACTTAATGTGGACAAGTCACCAAGATAATATAAAATAATTTAGGAGTCTTAGATTGTAGACAAGACTTCCTAGGACTTTGAAATGGATAAGTCCCCTTATCACTCGAATATAGATAGGTCTAATACTTTGATTTAGGACAAATCTTCTTGAAAATAAATTTGCATAAACTATAAAGAGCATGAAAATAAATAAATTGCAAGTTAGATTGGTGAGCTTTTATGGTTTAAATACTATATGTATACATATTCATATAGATGCATATATATAGAGGTTAAGTTAGTATACATGAAAGTAAATGAACATAAATATAAGTTTAACAAAGGTCATGTATGATGTTTTCATTTCCTTCCTAGCATTAGAGCATAATGGGGAGATTTTTCATGAAATATGCATGAACTTCATAGAAGACTTATATTATCGTAACATAGGAAGGGTGTTTAGAATGTTTACCTAAATAAACAAGAGAAGATGTGTGTGTAAGATGGAGATGTAAGGGGTATCATGGAGTTCAAAGGAGAGAAGGGGGGTGTGCCGGTTTTGTTTATAAGAAAAGAGAGGAGAGAATTCTTAGAGAAATTGAGAGAGTTTTGAAAAGTTGTAAGTGTAATGTAAAGTATGAAAATGAGGGAGATATTTATAGAGAATGAGTGTGAATAAAGAATGAAGTAAAAATTAAAGTAAGAGCGAGGAATTTGGGGAAGGGAGAGTGTGGCAAGGGAGGAGAGAGTACATAAGAAGTAAGGAGCATGTAAGAATAGATATGGTGTAAGTGATAGGTGTAGTGATAGATGATAAAAGTGATTGAGTGAATGGTAGTGAATAGTAAACAAGGTACGAGTAAAGTGCAATGAATAGTAAATGACTAGGATAAATAATACCTGTAGAAAGTACGATGCACGTAAAACTTGGTTCAAGTAACATTTTTATAGTTTGATAAAATATTATAATATTTTACAAAAATAATTTGATATTATTTTATTATTCATTATTATCCAGTTAAGATGCCTTGATTTGTGTACCAGTAATCGAGTACAAAAACTAGTTTGTCTAGGGGTTTTAGAACTATAAAGGTTTTGAAAACTTTTATCGTTTTAGTGGAAAATTTTCTTAAACATTTTTTGGGTTTCTATATTTATTTAAGGGTTAATTATAAAACATGACCCATGTTTTGAGTAATTTGTAAATACATGATCTGTGTTATCTTTTTTGACAATTAGTTGACCCAAGCTTTATTAAAAAGTGTCAATATTACCAATTATTATTAGAGGGAATGTGTTAGAATCTTATTGGTATAAAAAAATTAATGTAAGAAAAAAAATACTAAATAATATTAAATAAATAAAATATTTTAAATTATTTTTTTTAAATAAGAAAATTGCAAAAAAAATGTAAAATTAATTTTTATGACCGATGAAACATTGGCACATGTCATTTTAAAATTATAAAATTATATTGACACTTTTGTATGAAACTCAAGTCACCTAATTATCAAAAAAGATAACATAAGTCATGTGTTTACAAATTGGTTAAAACACAAGTCATGTTATTGTAATATACCCTTTATTTAATTCATATGACATTTTAAGGTTGTTGTACTATATTTGATTGAGTCTAGGGTTCCTAGGGTTTGTAGTCAACTCAAATTAGTTTTAGGGTTCTGGTTCCAATTCCGATTCTAAGGTTCGTGTTTAAACTAACAAAAAATCGTAAGGATTTACAAAAAAGACATTTCTTTCTATTTGTTGAGAATTGATTGGCTCACAAACCACTCACAAATATTCCACATGGGACTCAACATCTCTACTATAAAACCAAGATCTCATCGAGGAAAATTCGTACAAAATGTCTTAAGTGAGGCTAAAACAAATCATTCATGGCAGATTGAAAAGTGGTCTGATCATTTATAAGGTAAATGGCATAGTGAGAAACTCATAATGTCCGTAATGTGTTGGAAAACTTGATTTATGTACATCTTTGGAGGCTACTTGAATTTGATGATAACCTAATTTCATAACAACTTTAGAGAAGATCCTAGAACAGTATAATCCATCTAAGAGCTCCTCAATGACTGATATTGGATACTTGTCTAGAATTGTAGCTTCATTTAAAGCCTTGTAATCTATGCAAAACCGTCTTTCCTTTTCACCAAAAAGAACAAGGCTACAAAACAGACTTAATACTAGGCTGGAGAATAGCAACAGCTAGTATGTCTTGAACCATCCTCTCAAGTTCTTTTTTTTTTTTTTGTACAAATGCAAATCAATATGGCCTCATGTTACGTAAGCCATTTACATTCTTTAAAGGAATTCTACGGTCAACTCTTCTAGAAGGAGGTAAACCCAAAGTTTCATAAAAAATATCATTGAATTCTATCAACAAAGCTTCAATTTGAGAATCCACAGCTCTGTGTTCATCTTTTACAACCTTGTCAATAAACCATATCATAGTACACTCATTAATATCCACTAGCTTATTCAATGATTTGCGTCAAAATGGAAGATTTATAATGAGTTGGATCTCCCTCCAACACCTTTTAACCAAGTTTAATAAGAATTTTCATGGTCATTCTCATCTAATCAACTTTTATCTCCCCTAGTGTTTACAGTTGAGAAACTCCTAATATCACATCAATACTTCCAAGCTCAAACACATAATAATCAACTATAATATCAGCGTCACCTACTACTAATTTCATAGCACAACATATGCTATTCGATTGAATTTGATGATCATCACCTAATGCTACTCTAAAGTTTGTAGTCGGAATAACATGCAACTTCAAGTATGAGTTTGTCCCTTTAAATTGGCCTTATAATTGCAAGTATGAGTTCATCGCCTAAGCAATAGCCCCCGAGCTGACCTAACTGGGGATGCAGCTCAAACTTCTAACCTCACTAGGGATATGACAAGGCCATATTAAGGATGTAGCTTAGATAGAAAGAGGTTACTACCCAACCCTGACACGACTTGGGAACATACATATTACCATTTCCCTCGCTTGTCCGCAACGAGTGTCACTCCCCAGAGGGTACCCTAAACGTGGCAGTCCCCGCATATATAATATTAAAGCTAATGAATGACAACCTTAGTCATGCAGGAGCTTCGATATCACATGCAATGCGTGCTTCCAAAATAGTAGGAGACTCACGGGGGCATTACATTTAAGTAGATAGTAAAAGCAAGCAAGAACTTATATAAATAAAAATAAGATTTTCATAAATAATATCCTTACATCATCTTAGGGGCATTCCCCCACTTTAATAGTCTTCCAAAATAATAACAACTATAACATAAGCCTACTATATAGATTTTCCTAGAAGCTTATGTTCAAACTTAAATACATAAAGCTTCTCCCAAAAACTCCTAGTAGCTTATACTCGTACCTGGCATACGGGGCTGCTTGGGCCTAACCAAAAGTAATCGTACTGTAAAAAAACTATAAGAGCAGAAGCAAAACTAGCTTAGTGAGATAATTCCATCTATAAGACATTTCCATAATTCATACAAGTATTTTAATCAAAACATATGAGAATGCACAAATTATATGAATAAAAAAGATATACATGATTAACCGGAAATCAAGTGTAGCATGGATTTAACGCCCTCCATGACAAGAGTTGGGAGGTTACAGGCCCATATGACCATCAATTTCTACAGATTTACCGGCTCCTGCTTGCCCTGTAGACTTTCCGGCTCCTACTAGCCCATGCAGTGTCACGCCCCAAAAAGTACCATAAACGTGATAGTCTGCCACACTCAATATTAAAGCTTAAGTATGACACCTTAGCGATTCGCAAAAGCTTTTATATTAAGTGTAAGGCGTGCTTTCACAAATTTAGAGGACCATATATGGAATTATGAAGTTTAAGAAGATACAAATAACACATTAAGAAAAGAGGATTCATAATAATCAATCATTCATATCAATGGCTTTACAAACTTAGGGACATTTCCTCTTGATCACTAATCTATTACATGGATATTTGTACATCAATACTAATGCTACACTTTATCTAAATTTCTATTATCCCAAAGAGATTACCTGCCCGCAGAGTCCTCGTGGCCTTAACCATAAGTAGGGAAACTGCAAAAGATATCTATTGGAGTATAAGCTAATAGGCTTAGTGAGAACTATTTCCATAAATAACTCCTTGTAACAAGATTCAAACAAGTTGATTTAAACAATCATATGTAATGCAACATACACGTGAGCAAACAAGCATATAGTTTTCCGGGAACTATATGTTGAATGAATTTGCACCCTCCATTCGGGGTTTGGTGATACTTAACCTCAAAACAAGTAGCTTTAGTAAAAAAAAAATTTAAGCTTGTGAGCACTCATCGCCAAGCATTCCGAAGCTACTTGATTTGACCTTGCTTTTGGATCTTCCGCCAAGCATTTTTCTTAAGCCGCTAAGCAATCGCTTTCGAATCTCCCGCCAAGTGTTGCTTTCGACATGAGCTTACTATCCTTCTCACCCAAGGATAATAACCCAAAGTGCAATGTGACTCACTTCGTGGTATGCATGAATTCATTTGTTTATAAAAGTCATAGCATAATTATTTTTGAATTTAAGACGATCAAGGAATTTTACACAAATCAAATGCTATACTAAAACAAACATTAAAAATAATTCCGGCTCCAATATTCTTAAAGTTCTTTCAAAGAATTATTTTACATACATATCGATTTATCTTTTCCTAACTCTAATGCAACTAATTTACAAGCACAATAAGTATAGCATTTAATGGAAATAAACTCACGATGCCATGTCGACTATTCCTCTAAGCGGATGTGTCGTTCACACACTCTACTTAATCGTAATAATCATTGGGGTAAAGGAATCCCTCCTCGGGGTCACCTAGCCAAAGAAAATACCCACAATGAGTATTCCTTGATGATTTTCTTGAATTTTGACAAAACAATGTCAATAAGAACGTTAAAGTTCGTATAAAGGAATGTTTCAACTTAAAATGGCCATAACTTGGTCATTTTAACTCGGAATCGCACATATAATATACCGATTTCTACCTACTCGAAAAGATCTACCCATTTCCAAAATTATTTCCATCAAACAAAGCCATATAGGCTCCGAAACAGTGGCGACAAAATTCACTACGGATTTTCCCAAGTAAAAACAACTTTGGTTTAAGAAATCAAAATTTATTTGATAAATACTTAGTTATCTATATAGTTTAAAAATTCTCTTTTTATGTCTACTTAGCTCATATTCATTCATGCTCAAGTGTTTTGTTGTCCATTTATTTTACTTAAGTAAAACCATGTCGGTTTTGGAGTTGTTTTAGGAAAATAAGAATTTCGTGTTTATAAACTCCTTGAAATAGCTATTTTGTTTCTTTTTATTTTACAAAAAGTTTCATATTGGCTTATGCATATATACCCAAGTAACGTTTTGAAAATAAATTTTTTTTTCTTCCTTCTAATTTTTCTACACTAATATTATTTAGAGTTTTTAGAAAATACCCTATTATCCCTATTCACTTTTCTTGTACAAATTCCTTTGTCTATTTGTTTGCAAAAATCTTTATTTGAAAATTCCTCATATCTTATGTTTTTCATAGAATCATTCATGCATGAAAATTTGTTTTCTTTTATAAAAATAATGTGGAACAGTATGTGACTTAAGAACTTTTTATAGTAAAGTAGTTTCTAAAATCTTAATTATTTCTTTTTTTTTGTAACTTGAAAAGAGATATTTTTAATTTTTTTTTTCAAACCATAGATTTTCTCCTTTTCATAAACTTATTTCTAAGTGTCAAAATCTTCTTTTTTTTAATTATTTTAGAAATTGGAATTTTTGAACAACAATATAAATGAACATGATTTATGAGACTAATAGTTAAACAAAATAACATAAAACATAAATAATAAAGTCAAGTATTGGAGTCTTAGCTTTTTCAAGGCTTCCGGGACTAAGAAGTAGACTAGTCCAAAATAAAATGAAAGAAAACTTGTTTTGACTTGATGAGGACAAGTCTAAGACTAGAGACTAGTCTTAATTTAACAAGGAATAAATAAATGAATTGTAAAGGAAAGTAAATAAATTGCAAGTGAGCTTATATGCTCTAA
This sequence comes from Combretum micranthum, assembly GCA_024138025.1. Classification (NCBI taxonomy): domain Eukaryota; kingdom Viridiplantae; phylum Streptophyta; class Magnoliopsida; order Myrtales; family Combretaceae; genus Combretum; species Combretum micranthum. The sequence goes on along the minus strand of JAMXBD010000207.1, from coordinate 582,842 downwards.
AGGATATGTATATATATAGATAATAATATTTAGATATAGTAGCAATAATATGAACAAAAATAATAACATGAACATAAATAGATTTTTCATGAACAAGAACAATACATGAATATAATGTAGCTTCCATAACTTGTAGTCTTTGGAAACTCACACTATGGTCATGTAAAGTTACATGACATGAAGAAGAAGAAAATAGTAGAAAGTGGTTACCTAAAGAAGACTTTGGTATGGTTATGTGGTTATGGGTTTTAGTTGTTGGTAGAAGTTGTTTGTAGAAATATTTTGAGAGAGTTTTTGGATGGTATTTTGAGAGAGTTTTGAGAGGAGAAATTAGAGAGTTTTGGTAAGAATTTGTGGGTAGTGAATGTGTGAAAGAAGTGAAAGAGGAGGGGGGTATTTCTAGGAAAATGTGGAGTGATTTTTGTGTGATTAAAATAAAGAAAAATTGAAACAAAATTGAGGAGATGGAGAGAGGGGGGGCGCCGGCCACTTGTGTGAGGGGGGGAGAGAATTTATTTTTTTTTTATTTTATTAAATAAAAAATGTAATGTGTAAGGTAGATGTGAAATAAAGTTATGGGAAAGGTAAAAAGTAAGGATTATAAGTTATGGAGTGTGTAAGAATGTGTAGAAAAAAGTAGAGATAAAAGAATAGTGTAGAATAGTAATAAATAGTGTAATGTCAGATAGATATGACTAATAAAATACAGGTAGTAAGAAAATACGCATATAAATGCGATATCTGTTATTTTTACTCACGAAAAATTTCGAAATTGATATTTTTGAAAAACCTTATATTTTTACGAGTCTAACGGTGTATTCGGAATATTTTTCCTATTCCGGGCTTCTAGACACGTTTTTCGAGAACTGTGTCCGATCAGGTTCGAAGGACATCCGAATTTCGCAAAACTGATATTTTTATATAACCTATGGTTATTACGAACTATTCTAGCTAATCATCCCAACTTCGTTTTCCAGGCCAAAGAAAACGGCAATGCCGGACTTAATCGGTTACGGTAAACTAGGGTTTTGTTGACTTTTAGGGTTTCGTTTGACTTCCGGTTTAGGGTTTTATGCTAAACCGATTCCAAAAATTTGGGGGTTTACATGTAGACTTTCCGGCTCCTACTAGCCACCACTACCATTTCCTCGTTCCTCACATGAAGAATAGTAGTGAAACAAATGTGACTCATATGTATGATATGCATGAATTGATTTCAATATAAATTTAACCAAAGATGTTTAGTTCAAGTTAAAGGCGATCAACACAATTTTCATCATATCAATACAAGAATCACAATTTATTTATCAAACCAACTTTCGATATTCTTAACTTGTATTCAATCATTCATAATACCAAGTCACACAACAATTTTCCATTTTATCTTTTTCTTAATTGCTAGTGCTACTAAGTACAAGCACAAATAAGAAAATGTAACTTAATAAAAGGAATAACTCACTCCATGTCGATAGATCCTAATCGAAGTAATCCTCCAAAAAAACGATCTCGGGTCCTTCTCCACCTAAATAAGATGAAATACCCAAAATGAGTCTTTCATGAAGTTTCTATTCTTGAAGATCTTAAACTTTCTTAAAATCGCGGTAAAATCATATAAGAGGAAATTCCAACTTAAAATGGTCATAACTTACTCATTTTAACTCGGAATTTCGTATATAATATACCGTTTTCTATCTACTCGAAAAGATCTACACATCTTTAAACTTATTTTCATAAAACTAAGTCGTTTGGGTCCCGAAAAGGCAGCGACCAGATTTACCACGAATCTACCAAAAACTTGAATTCTTCCTTTTATCAAAAGCTCACTTGAAGAGATAGATTTTCCAACTATTTTTGTAAGCATTTTGAAAGTTATAAACATATATGTGATGATTCATAACAAATGTATGAAGTAAATAAAGTTGTTTCAATTTATGAAAAAGTAAAGTTTTGAAAGATTTTGAACTTAAGAATTTTTGAAGTGTCCATTTTACTTTGAAAAGATTTTGAGTTAATTGTGTTGGGAATTTAACGATAAAAACAAGGATGTGCAGCGGAAAACGTTTTATTTTCATTTTTATTTTGCACCTTAAATTCCCAATTTGCGGATCCATGCATTTAACAAATCTATAACATAAAAGACATGTAATTCGAAAACTAACCTCCTTTTCGAATTTCGTATAACTCCTTATGCGGATCTACAGATGCTGCAGTGTCGCAAGCGTCCTCTACGGTATCCACATGTGAACGATTGTGTGCTAGCACTCAAGAACACGAATCCAATTCGTGTCAGAATTATTTTTCTTCTTTTCTCTCTTTTAGGTTTATAGAATTTCTCTGCCGTCTAATGTGACGTCAAAGAGTCTAACCTAAAAGGCTGTCTATAGATCTATATATATAGACATATAGGAAACCTTAAAGGAAACCCTAGAAGATAAATATGATGAGATATTTATTTAATATTTAACAAAATACATTATTTCATTAAATATTAATTATATGTTATAATCATTTATTATTCTTAAACTATTTAAGAATAATAAATATAAGAATTCCTATAGGTTTAATTATAAAACCATAATATATTTGATTCGTTCTTTTATGTGTGACCCTGTAGGTATACTCAATGTTGGCAATAGCCTTTAAATACATTTTAAGGCCTACAAGACATAATTGGTCTCTAGCAAGACATTATGCCTACCCAAATTAAGTGAAGATCGGTGATCCGACTTTACCTATTAACAATCAGTTATTCAGTCCCTTTGTCACATGATATCTTATGATTAATCATAAGGTGTGGATCAATACACACTTATATTGATTAATCACTTATTTCTTGAATCCAGAGTTTGACTGATTTAAACAAATGATATTGACAACTCTTAATCAATTCATTTAAGCACGGCCATGCATTTCTTAGTCTTGCTCAACAAGGGGCCCAAAAGATATCTCTCTCAATTAAATGAGAGGGATAAATTCCTTCACGAACACTCACATTCCTCCACATAGCTTATTCCATATCCAAGGATAGTCTTACAATCACTCGATCAAAGATAACAAAGAACTGAATTAAAACATGGAGCTTGCTATGTAGGAATTCATGGTATCATCAGGTCAAAGGACTTAAATAACACTGCAATGAGAAATACTTATCATATTGATCCACATAGTATTCTCATAATTGGTCATTCTAATACAATGTACTTTTGCATGTATTTATGTGCTGAAATGATATCTTATATCCATGATCAGTAAAACGTTCTACAACGTATATTACCTCCAACTCAGTCATTTTCTTACCTATAGGGCAGTTGTGAATAGTTCGTACCACTCCCTTCCATTCGATTTGCATCATTCCCCTCTTCCAGATTAGGAACATTTCCCGAACGGTCTTAGGTTGTCTACTAGGGCAAACTCCTTGCATGAAATTCTAAGTCTCAATTGGTAATTCTCTGTTTTTTGAAAGGTCCTTTTCGGAAGTTCCTGGCTTGAAGACGGGCCTCATCTATGGTGATCTATGTAAAAGAGAGAGATTAGAAAACTTATTCTACCCATTCTATTTCATTTAAGTCTTTTTTATTTCTATTCTATTCTTCTCAAGTCCAATTCTATACTTATGATTCCTAGGTTCTTAACCATGCTCTGATACCAACATAAACTATTACGCCCCAAAGGGTACCCTAAACGTAACAGTTCGCCACACTCAATATTAAAGCTTAAGTATGACAACCTTAGCCATTCCCATAAGCTTTGATATCAAGTGTAAGGTGTGCTCTCACAAGTTTAGAGGACCATACCCGGGATTATGAAGTTTAACAAGATATTATAACATGTTTAAGAAAAGAGAACTCATAATATTCATTCACTTATAATAATATTCTTACAAAACTCAAGGACATTTTTCCTTTAATCTCTAATATATTACAAGAAGATTACATATCTTATCCAAGCTAAACTTTATCTAAGATTTTTTGGCTCCAAAAAGAAATTACCTGGTCGCAGGGTCCTCGTGGCCTCAACCACAGGTAGGGAAACAAAAAAAGATATCTATTACGGTATAAGCTAACATGCTTAGTAAGAACTATTTCCATAAATAACTTCTTGAAACAAGACTTCAAACAAGTTATTTCAATAATCAAATGTGATGCAACATACACGTGGGCAAACAAGCATATAGCTTTCCGAGAATTATATGTTGAATGGATTTGCGCCCTCCATTCGGGGTTTAGTGATACTTAAACTCAAATCAAGTAGTTTTAGTTAAAAAGTTTTATGCTCACGAGCACTCATCGCCAAGCATTCCGAATCTACTTGAATTGACCTTGCTTTTGGATTTTTCGCCAAGCATTTCTCTTAAGCCGCCAAGCAATCGCTTTCGGATACTCCGCCAAGTGTTGCTTTCGACATGAGCCTACTATCCTTCTCACCCAAGGATAATAACCCATATGCAATGTGACTCACTTCGTCGTATGCATGAATCCATTTATTTATGATACGTAACATAATTATTATTGAATTTAAGGTGATCAAGGAATTTCACACACATCAAATGTTATACTAAAACAAACAATTAATTCAATTCCGGCCTTGATATTCTTAGGATTCTTTCAAAGAATTATTTTACATACATATCCACTTTTCTTTTCCTAATTCTAATGCAACTAATTTACAAACACAACAAGTATAGTATTTACGGAAATAAACTCACGATGCCATATCGACTATTCCTCTCTATGCGGATGAGTCGTTCACACACTCCTCTTAATCGTAATAATCTTCGGGATAAAGGTATCCTTCCTTGGAGTCACCTAGCCAAAGAAAATACCCACAATGAGTATTCCTCGATGATTTTCTTGAATTTTGACAAAACAATGTCAAAAGAACGTTAAAGTTTATATAAAGGAAAGTTCCAATTTAAAATGGTCATAACTTGGTCATTTTAACTCGGAATCCGCATATAATATACTGATTTCTACTTACCCGGAAAGATCTATCCATTTCTAAAACTATTATTGTCAAACTAAACCATTTAGGCCCCGAAACAATGGTGACGAAATCCACCACGAATTTTCTAATTCAAAAACAACTTTGGTTCATTCATTCAAAACTTGCTTGATAAATACTTAGTTATCTATATAGTTGAAAAAAATTCTCTTTTATAACTATATAACTCATATTTAAACATGCTCAAGTGTTTTGCTGTCCAATTATATTTCTTGAGTAAAACAATGTCGGTTTGAAGTTTTTTTAAAAAATTGATTTTGTAAATTTCTTGAAATGAATACCTTGTTTCCTTTTGTTTTCCAAAAAAATGCTTTATGTTGGTTTTATTATTTTTCCCAAGTAACTTTTTTTTTTAAAATAAAATTTTATATTTTCTAAGTTCTCTTATATTAGTACTACTTTTCCTATTTATTTTTCCTATACAATTTCCTTTGCCTATTTGTTTGTAAAGGTCTTTATTTAAAAAATTCCTTAGCCTTTCATTTTGTCTATCTTTTTCATAAAAAGTATTTTTGTACCAACAATTATTTTTCTTTTGAAAAACAAAGTGGAATAATAAAGGATTCAAGAAGCTTCTTATAGTAAAAGTAGTTTCTAAAATTTGTAGTGGGTTCTTTTTGTAACTTGAAAAGAAATGATTTTATTTTAGAATATAGATTTTATTCTTTACATAAACTTATTTCTAAGTGACAAAATCTTTTTTGTTAATTATTTTTAGAAATTGAAAATTTTGGACAACAATCTAAATGAACATGATTTATGAGAAATAATAGTAAACAAAAATAACATAATAATAAAGTCAAGTATTGGAGTCTTAGCTTTTTCAAGGCTCCCGGGACTAAGAAGCAGACTAGTCCCAAAATAAAAAGAAAAACTTGTTTTGACTTGATACGGACAAGTCTAAGACTAGAGACTAGTCATAAAATAACAAGGAATAAATAAATAAATTGCAATTGAATAATAAATTGCAAGTGAGCTTATATACTCTAAAGAATATGTACATATATTTAGATAATAATACTTAGTTATAATAACATTAGTATGAACAAAAGTAATAACATGAACATAAATAGATTTTTTTTCTTTTTTTTTTTTATGGACAAGAACAATACATCAACATAATGTAGCTTCCATAACTTGTAGTCTTTGGAAACTCACACTATGGTCATGTAAAGTTACATGACATGAAGAAGAAGAAAATAATATGAAGTGGTTACCTAAAGAAGACTTTGGTATTGTTATGTGGTTATGGGTTTTAGTTGTTGGTAGAAGTTGTTGTGGAATTATTTTGAGAGAGTTTGGGATGATATTTTAAGAGAGTTTTTAGACGAGATTTTGGGAGAGTTTTTGTATGAATTTGTGGGTAGTAATTGTGTGAAAGAAGTGAAAGAGGAGGGGGGGGGGGGGGGTATTTATAGGAAAATGTGGAGGGATTTTTGTATGATTAAAATAAATAAAAATTGAAAGAAAATTGAGGAGAGAGGGGAGGGGATAGCGCCGGCCATGGGGATATGGGGGAGCAAGAGATTTTATTTTTTTTTATTTTTGTTAAATAAAAGATGTAATATGTAAGGTAGATGTGAAATAAAGTTATGGGAAAGGTAAAAAGTAAAGGTTATAGGTTATGGAGTGTGTAAGAGTAGGTGTAAGAAAAAGCAGAGATAAAAGAAAAGTATAGAATAGTAATGAATAGTATAGTGTAAAGTAGATATGACTAATAAAGTACCAGTAGTAAGAAAATGCACGTATAAATACGATATCTGATTTTTTAGTTACCGAAAAATTACGAAATTGGTATTTTTAAAAATCTTATATTTTTACGAGTCTAACGGTATATTCGGAATATTTTTACTATTCCGGACCTCGGGACACGTTTTTCAAGAACTGTATCCGATCGGGTTCAAAGAACACCCGAAATTCGCAAAACTGATTTTTTAAATAACCTATAGCTATTACGAACTATTCTAGCTAATTATTCCAACTTCATTTTCTAGGGCTAAAGAAAACGGCAATGTCGAACTTAAGCGGTTACGGTAAACTAGGGTTTTGTTAACTTTGGAAATCCGGTTGACTTCTGGTTTAGGGTTTTAAGCTAAACCGATTCCAAAAATTTGGGGGTTTACAATGTATGTTTGTAAAATTCCTTATGAACACCTCTAAGTTTTGTTTAAGATAACTTCTTAATTTTTAGAAAAACATTAGCTTCCTACTTTTATTTCTAGAAAAAGAATCTTTATTTTAAGAAAACATTTCCTCTTTTATTTTGTTGAGACAAAACCAATATGTTCACGCATGAATATGAATCATAAAGCTTATGAAAATGTAAAGAAACATAATAACATGAAAGAATAAGCTATTAAGAAAATAAATCAAGTATTGGAACCTTAGCTTATTCAAGATATCCCGGAACTAAGAAATGACTAGTCCCAAAAGAAAAAAAAAAAAAGAAAAGAAAACGTTTTGACTTGATGAGGACAAGTCTAAGACTAGAGAGACTAGTCTTAAAAACAACTTGAAATTAAATAAATTGCAAGGAAGTAAATTGTAAGAAAAGTAAATAAATTGCAAGACAATGAGCTTATATGCTCTAAATAATATATGTAGCTATATAGATATATTAGATAGTTATAAACATAAAGCAACATAAAGGAATTTATTATGAACAAAAACAAAGTATGAACCTATTGTTGCTTTCTTAACCTTCATGGTTTTAGAAAACACACACTAAGTAGATGAACATATGAAATTCTTGGAGGCATATTACCTAAAAGAAAGAAGAAGAAAAGAACTTCTTGTAAGAGACTTCTTGGAGAAATTTTGAGAGAGATTTGAGTATAGTAACTTTAGTATAGAAGAAGTGTGAAAGAAGTGGAAGTATGAGGGGGTATTTATAGGAAAATGTGGGAGATAATTTGTGTTAATTAAATAAAGTAAAAATAAAACAAATTAGACAGAAAAGGGGGAGGGCCGGAGCTATTTTTGGGAAAAAGAGAGAGAAAAATTAATTTTTTTGTCTTTTGATTATTGAAAAGTAAGAAATGAAAGATGTGAAATTGTATTGGAAATGAAAATGTGTAAGAAAGAGGTGTATGGGTTGTAAGAGTAGATTGTAAGAAAAATAGAGATAGGTGAATAGTGTAGAATACTAGGAAATAGTGTATGTAAAAGTAGACATGACAATTAAATACCGGTAGTAAGAAAATACGCGTATAAATGCGATATCTGATATTTTTAGCTACCGAAAAATTATGAAATTGATATTTTTGAAAATCTTATATTTTTACGAGTCTAACGGTATATTCGGAATATTTTTCCTATTCCGAGCTCCTGGATACGTTTTACAAGAACTGTGTCCGATCGGGTTCAAAACGAGTTTCGATTTTACTAAACTGATCTTTTTAGGCTTTCTTGGATAATTACGAACTATTCTACTCACTAAACTTTTTCTTACTTTCTCACGGTTTCTTAAACGGTGATGCCGGACTTAAGCGGTTATGATAAACTAGGGTTTTGTTGACTTTGGAAATCCTGTTGACTTCCGATTAGGGTTTAAGCTTTAATTCGAATCCAAAAATTTCGAGGGTTTACAACAAGAGTGTAGGGACAAGTGTTGATACTAGATTTTCAACTAAGATTTATTGGATTGGAGCTTAAGACAAATGGTCCCTCAAGTCTAATATCAACTCCAATAAAGCTCACTGCACGAAAAGCCTCAAAGAGAGATTACACTCCAACACTAAGGATGGACTCCCAACCAACCTTGTTTCCGACTTCATCCATAGAGGTGAAGAGCATGGGGGAGGTCTTATGATGACCTGACAACTAAATCTCCCTAGTAATCCATGCCCATCTAGCTAGCCCATGTATCTAGCATATTTATGCCATAGTATCGATACAAGCACAATCTATGTCTGGCACTATTGTGCTCGCATATTAGATTAACTAATAGTCCGAAGGGAATCAACCATATGTAAAGAATGTGTTATCGTCCCCTTGGAATTAGGTATGAACAGCTCTTATAAGGAGTCATCTGGATCTTCTATGACATGATCCAAACATCAATCATAAGAAATAAAAATCAAATGAAGTCAATGGAAACCAATTAAAGTCAAATGAATTTGAATGACTAAATTTTTCAAAATTTCCAAATTTGGCTAAAACCAAAATCCAAAACTTTGAAATTCAAAAGTGATTTAAATATCAAAATAAAACTAAAGTAGAATTTAATAATAGTCCCCTAAATGAAAAGTTCTACGAGAAAAATCAAAAGCAATGCAAATAGGAGCTTTGATTTTTGAAAAATTACGATGTTAACCTAGCAAGGAACTCACACGAATTAAAAAATAAAAAATTATTTATTGTAATTGAATTGACCTGCTTGAGATATTTAAATCATTATTGGCCCAATAGATTAATTAAAATCCTAAATCGTGAAAAACTAACTAAAGTTTTTATACACATAAGATTTAGACACATAAAATTGTGCTCTATGGAAAAACCTTAAAAGGAGGTATTTTTCCCCCCTGTCTAAAGCTCTGACGGCTTACCCTATTAAGCCCCATATAAATATCCCTCTTTTTCTGCCCTTACCTTTTTAGAAAGCCCAATATAACCCTAAAGTGAGCTATTCTAAACTTACCCTCCAATTAATGTTAATTAAGCTAAATTAGAGAGGGATTTACATTAACAAGCTAAGATTATCCACTTGGCTATAGGGATTTCAGACATGAAAATGTGCTAGAAGGAGAGGATAGATCACAACCATCATAAAATTTGTAATAAGGCAAGTCTTGGTATTTTAAGGGCTAAAATGTGCGTTTCTTAGCATATTAATGATGAAAATTGACTTAAACTTGCTTGTGCATATTTGGGGTAGTAAGAACTTGAGCCTTGAGTGCTTTTGAACCTTAAAGCCTCCTCACAGCTGCAACTAGGTTGAAACTACATCCTAATAGAGGTAAGACATAAAAAACAACTCTTAATGTTAGAATATTATAGGTAGGACGATGGGATTGTATTAATAATGTGAAAGTGGGAAAAAGAACATGTTTGGATTGGAGTTTTATCAAAATTGCATAGGAACTATGGTAAAAATTAATGCTGTTATCAAACTAAATGATTCGAACTAGTAAAATTTAGTTAAACAAGTTTTTAGAAAGAAAGGAAAGTGTTATGGGGGATTTTTAGAAAGAAACATGATTACCCAACCCCTTTGAAGCCTCAAAAGTTGCCATAAAACCCATTTGTATCGAAAACATCAAGTTTAAGCTCGAAAATATGAATACATAGAAGAGTATGACCAAAACACGGGCTTGTGGATCAAGCTATGTAACTCTCTTACCTAAAACATGAGGAAAAATGACCAAAACACAGGTTTGTGGATCAAGCTATGTAACTCTCTTACCTAAAACATGAGGAAAAAAACCTTAGTTTTCAAAAAGAACACAATAAGTACACGAGATCATGTATTTGCTCGTGCTTCTCTCTAGTCTTAAATACAATAAACCCTAGAAGAACACAAGGGGATATATATATATATACCTATGTTTTACCCGTGTTCCTCTTTGATCATAAACACCTTCAATCCCATAACAACATATGGAGTAAAAGAACATGGGTAATTCTCTTAACCTTTCAGATCCCAAACGTAAGAAGAACATGGCCTAAACATGGCTAAAGCACTTAGTCATGTAAAAGAACATGGGTAATACATTTTCCTATGTCATACCCCATGTTCTTTTCCAACCTTTTATAACTTCTTTAGTTCTTATCTAAATCGCATGAAACTTGATCTGGTTATTCTCTTAACCTTAAGTAATCTTCCAAGGCCTTCAAAGCACAAAATTCAGCAATTACTTATACCCATTCATGATGTACATCATCCAAACACTCTAAGTCCAAATGCCTTGCATAAATTAAAGGAATTCATATTCAATAATTGGAGTATGACAGTAAGAACAAAACGGGATTAGTAGACTATGGGAACTTATTCTTGAAAGGTCAAGAATTGATACCTACAAAGTACAACCCACTATAGGTTGATTAATCTAAGCCCCAAAATCAACTCTAACCTACATGATTAACTAGATTACCTGGTTAAATGACACAAATGACTATTTAAACATTATCTTTGAGCAAATATGGTTAAACTAAAATGACCTAGATGTAACAAACAACGTAAATGAAATAAAGGTAGTAAATCTTGAACTAATGCATGACTTCATTAATGAATAGTCATTGGATACTAAACTTAGAAAGGGATTATAAGCTCAAACCAATCGACATGTACACAGTTATTGCGTATTGCTTGCTAACTCAGCATTAATAACTGAACTAAAAATTTAAACTCGGTTTAAGTGAGTATTGGATGTTGCTTAGCCACTTACTCCAAGAGTGGTGCTCCTGGGACTAGGTTACGAGCTTGATTGCAACTTCGGGATGATGTGGTGGTTTAGGTGCTTAGGCCCCTACGAAAGTGTGATTGCACTCAACGGGTAATCGATAGGGAAATTTCCAAGATTGAGTGACTAATTAGGAGCAAGTATGAAGTTATGACGGGTCATATGGCATTATGAGACCCTATATAAAACATTACAAGGGACCATGCTTATTGTTGGTAGCCTATGAGGAGATGACCCGGATGAGATTATTTCCTTCTTTTCTTTTTTGGTGAGTTTTGGGGACTTATCGAATGCCCCTCTTTAGCACATGATCTGCTGAGGGAACCTTATCCCTTTTGTTAAGCGGGAGTCATGGATATTTTTGTATGTGTCGGTATTTATAGGATGTTGGGGATACCTTGTTTGTGGACCTTAAATTAATTATTCTAAACAGTGGTTGCTGCATTAGATTAATAGCATGTGACATGAATATGTGTGCTCGTCTTACTGTGTACAGGGCTTTACTACTCACTTTTCACTATTGCAGGTATCAAGAGTGATCACTTCACCGACCTTCACTATGACTTCATGGGTTTTGGGACCGATGAGTTTTGAGAGTGACATAGTTGAGTAAAGGATCATATGGAACTTTGAGAAAATTATTTGAATGTTTATGATTCTTGTTTTCAATGGATGATTGTAAACTTTAAATTATGTGACTACTTTTGGGTTGAGTGCTAAACTTTGTAAATGAGTTGAGCCTAACTCCCCTTTTATGGCAGTAATCTTAAATTGTTTTAGACATTAAATTTTTGTTTCACTTTCTTAAACTGCTTTTTACATGTTTTGTTTAATAGTTCCTCAATCGTTGCAAATTTGTAAATTGATGTGATGTGGTTTTACTATGGAACTTAATTACAATTTTACAACTAAAACTAGATTAGCAACCTACTTAGTTAACGAAAGGCTTGCATATGTGATGCAGAGGACATACCAGGCATCTCTTTAAACACGAGAGAGTCATCCAAGAAAGAGGGAAGAAACAGCACTAGGCCGCCTCATAAGCCATCAGCCTTAAATATATGCCACCGGCATTGAAGAGTAAGCTATCAGCATTGGGTTTAGCTTACATCGCTCACTTTTGCCTTTTAGGCCGCCAGCTATTATTACCAGCCTACTTTGTTAACTTATGTTACACTATTTATTTGTATTTATCACTTTTCTTTATTATATTTATTATTTGTCTTTTGGGTTTCTTTATGTAATAGTATAAATTATCTTCAGGCTTGTCTTTTACATTCAAAATATTTTTACATACATTCCAAACCCTAATTGAGAGAGTTTTCTCTGTAAAGTTGCAATTCTTGCAAGCTTTGTGTTATAGAAATCATCGGGCGAGTTGATTTCTATCCTTTACACTTCTGCGCCGCGTTAGATTAGCATTAAAGTGGCAAATTTTCCTATAGAGGTGTCAGGAGATGGCAATTTAGGAGGTGGTCATGTCATTGACTTTGTTCGAGATGTAGAAGCCCTGCGAATCGAGTCACAAGCTCAAAGGATGGTATTGGAAAACATCGGTCAGAGATTCCAACATTTCGAATAGTGCTTTGATGATTTAATTGATTGATCTTATGCCAATAAGAGCAGGAATGGTTATAAGAGACAACCAAAGATAGAGTACATGTGCAGTAATCTTGTTGTCAAACCTCTTACTACGAATTGTAGGTTATATGCTTATGAAGATTATTCTAAGGAGGAAGATAAATTGATGGAGGAAAGGCAACTATGACGACGAGGCATTGGTGGCAGATATAAAAATGGTAAGTCATATGGTAGAAGTCAATATAAAGGTAGATGTTGTAATTTTGATGAATATTATGAAGACAGGAATAAATATTGAAGGAAAGATTTTAAGCTAGAGGTAAATATGCCATGTTTTAGGGGATAATTAGGGATTAAGGATTTTGATGATTGGATTGCTAAGATTGAGCAGATCTTTGAATATATAGAGATTCCTAAAGAGAAAATTGTGAAATTGATGGCTTGTAGATTGAAAGGCTATGCATCCACATGGTAGGAGAGATTGTAGAAAAAGATGATTCGTAAAGGAAAAACACCTGTTAAAACGTGGTCTACGATAAAACAATTATTAGAAGATGAATTTCTTCCTCTTGATTATGAAGAAATCATACTTCAACAATATTCAAAGACATCATTAGGAAAAGAAATTGATGCATGAATATCCTATAAAGTTTATGATGTTAGGACAAAATAATGATTTGAAGGGGGTAAAAGAAGTTCCTACTCCAAAAGAAAATGGGAAAGAACATATTGAAGAGACTCCTAAAGAGACCTCATCCGAATTTTCAAAAATCGTTCCTCCTAAAGTAGAGGGAAAACTTGTGGATGAGATGATTGGAGTAATTGAAGCTAAAGAAGAGGAGAAACCAAAAGTTGAAGTAGTGTAAAAGAATCCAAGGAGGAGCTAGGAAGTAAACCGGTTGAAACTAAAAGCAGCAAGAATATTGATGAGGACTATAGACCTTTAGTTTCCTTACTAATAGGCTCAACCCCAACGAAACAATTACAAATCATTCTGAAGGGTCTTCAAGAGGGAGATGCTTCAATGGTTATTGGAGCTCGTAGTTTAATCATTGAAAGTGTAGAATTTTATGCCTACATATTGTTGTATTTGATGAACAACATCGATTTAGTGTAATTCCAAGAGGGAAGCTTAAAGGAAGGATCCCATTAGAAGCATATTTTATTGAAAGACATAATCATAGGTTGGAAGACATGCATAAGATGATGATTAAAGAGTTGGAAAGTGGAGAAAAACTAGTGCTATTACGCCTTAAAAGGGGTCTAATAGGATTATTCTAAAGTTATCATACCATGTGTACACCTGTAATATGAGAACCATCTTGCAAGTCAGAGATTACAAGACTATTTATTTATTTATATTTCTACTTGACTGATACAAATACATGTAATAGTATTCTTGAGATTCAATTATGGAATCTGATTTTTCTCCTTCCACCAACATCGCAGAGAATTAGTATCCCCTACCAAATAATGAAAATGGGATTTCAATCCTACAAATTGTAAAGCCTCAGCTATTTGTACAAATTGTTCAGAATTATATTTTAAGTTCACAGTAACCTAGCCTTTTAACTTCCTGAAAGTTTGATAGAGAAGCACTATTTACACATTCTTAGCCTAATCCCAGCTATCGTTGTTCCTGCACAAAAATTGTTAGGGGGTAAGTAAACCATAGGCTCAGTGAGTTCATTCCTCACTACTACCGGTCACTGAAGTTATCAAACATTAATTAAACATTCATGCAAATCTATCTATACGTGATATAAATGCATACGTGATGAATGCAAGCAACACATCCATGGGAGTTCGGAGCCGTAAATGATGTAGATTTACGCTATCTATAGATCAATTATCTCCCATCTTTATTTTACATGGGATACCTCATTTTATTTTTAACGAGATTTCCTGGTGGTTGCATCCATCTAGACTTAACCAATGATTATATGTCATCGGTAAAAAGCAATATTCCCTAACGTGTTCACGTGATTTATGCTAGTTAATATTGATTAATGTTTTTTGATCTGACCATCATCCTTCAATATAAAACAGGCAAGCAAACCCCAGTTAGGCAACATCCACCGCTACTTGACAAGTGGACCCCCAATCAGGCAACATCCACTATCAAAACATTACTCGAAAATGTCCTATATTTATTTCATAAACTCTTTTGGTAAAACTCATTTAAGATAAATGACCTAAGCTTCTCCAAGTCATGGTCTTTTGAAAATATATGTGAAAAATACATTTAATTGCAACTCCAAGACATTACCTATAGGAGGTTTCAAGTACATGCGACGAGTATATTCCATTAGCTTAGTCGAGTGATTAAACTTATTCACTTATTTGGGCGATCATGCAGATGATTACATTCACATCAATAAGTCATTTATTAGACAAGTAATGTAACCAATCATAACAACAAGTAGTAGCAAACACAAGCAAATAGCATATCATCATAAATCCCTTACTTAAGCTTTCTTGTTTACTTAAGATGCCCTTGGAAAATACTCGGGGTTTAAGAACGTGGGCTCAATATCTCCTATGAAATAAAATAACAATTGTTCATTATAGTATTTATAGTTTTGTAATAAGTCCTAAAATTGGTTTGTACTATTTTTAGTCTTATTTTCTCATTTCTTATCTAAATTTAACTTATAGAATATCTTAAGTCCTATTTTGCTTAATAATTTTATTATTAAGCTTTTATTATTTATGTAGTCCTTTAGTAAGTCTATCTAAGAGAGTTGGTATCTATTGCTTATTATTTATTTTCATTCTACTTGTCTTGATCATAGTTGACATCTATATTTTATTTAGGGTGTTTTTTGTATTAAAATTTATTTAAGTTTCTCTTTAGTTAGTGCATGTATTGATAGTGAATTCTTATTATTTATTCACTTGTCAGTCTAATCTATTTTAAAATTTCTATACAGTTACTTTTAGTATTTAGTTCCTTAATTATTTCTCTATCATATTCGTAGTTTTCTAAAGCTTGAATATATATTAAGTATTTATTAAACTTAAATTTTATTTCATTAAGTAACTATATATTAATTATTTACTTATTTTGTTTTCCAATTTGCCGACGTACAAGTAAATTTTACACGTTATTGTTCTAGGGTAAGCTGACCTTGAAGACCGCATGCTTAAGCCTGTACACCGCTATTGTAGACATTCTATGCCACCGATGTACGTTCATTTTTATGTAAACGAAATTTTTACATAGCCTCTGTTCCATTGTATGCCATCGTGAGCACGACCAGCCTATCCTACATACGCCATCGACGTTGGATATTACACCGCTAGCATACGGCTGGTGTAAATACTATTCATCATCTTCTTCCTCTTTCTCTGGTTCAAAACTAAATTTTCTTATATTATACATGTATTATACTTATGTCTAAACTACTTCTAAGTATTTTTCTACACTTCACATGTATTATACATGACATATCAGTATTATAGCATCTTATAATCATCATCTTCTATGATTTCCTAGCTTCTAAATATTGTATCACATAAATGAAGTTTTATGGTGAAGTATTGCCTTATTTGAGCTGATATTAAAGTGTTGTGCTCTCCCCCAAAAGCTTGACTCGAACCTAGGTTATAGAAACATTGTTTAAGCTAAAGTTCTACACATAAACCAACTTAAACAAATTTAGCTTACCTTTGTTTGTTGATTCCTAAGCTTACTCTATGGAATTGTTTGAAGCTTGTTTAGCTGAGTTGAGTTGGTGTATTTGTGTTGTGGTGCAAATGAAGAAAATCTTTGGCTACTCAAGGTATGTTTGTGTGTCTTGTTCTTTCATTATTAATGTAGTGTGTTGTGTGTGTGTGTGTGTGTGTGTGTGTGTGTGGAAGAAAGAAAGGTAGCAGCTCAATTTTCGGCCAAGAGGACAGCCAATTTTTTCTTCTACCGATTTCTCTTTGTTTTGCATGATAATTATGGCAACTTATCTTTGTTGGAGCAAATTTAAGCAACTTGCATGAACGTTTCGGCTGAAGGAAAAATTGAACAATTTCCATCCTTACATGTCCCTATCCCATTGAATACATATGTATATATTAATATTATAATATTTTAATTAATTAATTATCTTAGCTTTAGGATAGTTTATCAAGTTAAATGGGTACAAATCGTCAGTTATTTAAGAGTTCTGTCTTCAAAAATTTATTAAGAGTTTTCACAAATTTTCTTGATTATCCTTGAGTTCAGAGTTTAAAGTTTACCTTATTAAGATTTTCTGGGTCCAATAAGTTAAATTAGGATTTTAGTTCCTTTAGGTTTAGAATTTCCTAACTAGAACAATGATGTGATCCAAATATTTTTTTTGACTAGATTATTAGTTATAGATCTTTTTCGTTCTTATTGCGTCTTTATAATACTAACGGTTCATCTTTTAGTTATTATTTTATAATTAATAGGTTCTATAAAGGAGTTGTCTTTTATTGGTTTTGAAATATAGAACTACTTTTAATTATATCTTGAGTGATTAGTGCAAAATACGAAATCTGGTTTTTGGTATCTATTAAGGTCAAAGAATTCTCTATTCAGGTTTTCTAACAATAAATAAGTTTATTGCTACTCACAGGTTGATTCTAGAGTTTTTATTTAGTCATATGTTTAATATCTATTTTATATTTGTTACTCTATTTATTTTACTGGTTATAAAGATTCTCGGGTTTAAAATGACTAAATCAAGATTTTAACCTCTATAGACTCAAAATTTTATAACTAAATTTATTGGTATAATTCAATTATTTAATTAAGGTTTAGATTCTTTAGTATTGATCAGTTTTTTATATTTTTACATATTTTATAATTCTAATGATTTATTTTTAAACTATCTTTTTATAACCAATAGATTTTAGAAATTAATCGTCTTTTATTATAATTAAAATTTAAGGTCAAATATAATTATTTGTTAAATTGTCGATTCTTGTCACAGAATATTATTTCTCACTATTTAGAAATTATTTATCCTAACTATTAATAATAGTAAATGTCCTAATGCTATTTTATGGTTTTTAAATATTAAAGATAATTTGATAATCATTATATCCTTATTAGAATCTTATTTTTCTAAGTATTGAGCTTAAGGAAACTAATTTTAAATTTTGCAATAATGATCAGTTTATCATTGATCATTATTTGTTTACACTTTAATAATTTTAATTCGTGAAAAAAATTAGGAGTGATTTTTGTGACTTTTTATTATAGTTCTTCCTAATTCTATATTATATTTTTAATATTTTTTATAATTGGGTTATATAAAATTATGGTGATTACAAGTGCTACGGCCTAAGAAGTATGGCCCATACTAGATATTCCTATTCTACCTAGATGATATACCTGTATATCTAGAAGAGGGATTGAGTTCCTCTCAAGGGAGAGAAAGATGTGGAGGACTTAGGAGACACCTCTTTGAACAAAAAAGAGTCGTCCAAGAAGAAGGGAAGAACAACACCAAGTTGCTGGCATTGAAGAGTAAGCCGTCGGCATTGGATCCGGCCTACATCGCTTACTTTTTCCTTTTAGGCCACCAGCTTTTATTACTAGTCTACTTTGTCAACTTATGTTACATGATTTATCAATACTCATTATTTGTCTTTAGGGTTTCTTCATGTAATAGTATAAAAAATCTTTAAGCTTGTCTTTTCTATTCAGAACATTTTTTCATATTTTTTAAACCCTAATTGAGAGAGTTTTCTTTGTAAAGTTGCAATTCTTGCAAGCTTTGTGTTCTAAAAATCATCTGGTGAGTTGATTTTTATCTTTTACGCTTCCGTGCTGAATCGATAAGTTGCTTGGAGGCAATGTGTGTAGTGAAACAACCACGTCCTTAAGCATCCTAAAGGCCTGGTCGTTTCACTCTGAGTGTGTAAGAATCTCTCGACTACTCTTAAGATAGTTAATGTTTCATGTTCCTAAGAACTCACAACTAACTTAAGCATTGGAGTGACAATACTAGACAGCTCGATGATATCCCAATAATCGAGGGTTTTTTGTGCTTACAGGTTTACGGTGCTTCCATACCTTTATCTTCCACTTAGGAAAAACAAAAATTATATTGGCAAATTCAGTACATGCGACAATATGGAAATATATATATATAATAAAAATATATATAATATTAAAGATACGAATATGTAGATAGTGATGTGTGTGTGTGTGTGTGTGTGTTTATATATTTGATAGATTTAGGTATAGATGATATTGGAATGATTATATATCACATAGATAGATATGTCAAATTTACGACAAGGCTCCATTAGTTTGCACTTCACATATGATAGTATAAAAACTTGCTACATGTAATTATATTGAAAAATGTTGCAAATATTAATTCTATAACTTCTATTTTGAAAAAATAATTACATTGACTACCATATTTAGTATAACTACTATAGCTTAACTGCCAAAAGTCAAATTCTTTGTAGTATAACTTTCTTTGATTGAATTTTAGTTATATGAAAAAAAAATTACCACAAAATTTTTGTTTAAATTTTTTATTGTTAAAAATTCATGTATGATATAAATTTAAGTATCACATAATTTTGCATTTTGATGAATTAGATACATTATAAATTAGTTTGAGGGTTTTTAAGGTGGCAAACTTATTTTATCATGATATCATTTGCTACAATAGAATCAAAATTGCAAAAATATGTAAATATATAATAACAAATATAAATTGTCACTATTGCTAAAATAATATTACCTTGATGAAAAATTTTTTTGTGATAGTAAATAGTATTTATTATGATAAAATTACTTATAAAAATATCATATATAATTATATGTAATAGCAATAAACTTTTTTGTCACTAAAATTTGATTATTTTTTTTTTTTGTCACAAGTTAAACATTTTCTTGTTTGAAGTAACAAATTCTCATTTTGTCACAATAAGAATACTATTTGTAACCAAATTCTAATTGTTCTTGGTAGTATATTTAGCAGCATTTATTCTATATGCAATGACATTCATTAAATGTGGCTAAAGCATAATTTTCTTGCAGTATATTTGCACTAAAATTTGTCACACTACCGTTCAACATCTATATTTTCTTTATGAAATATTGCCTTAACTATTTTACTTGTTTGTCAACAACCTATGACACGACAATATTAGCCTACAAGGATAAGAAATATAAGATGTGAAATAAATTTCTCATTCTAAGACTTACATCCATGTGGGCATGTAATGAAGCAACCTTTGCTTGCCGCAAAGCAACTTCTGATTCATTTTCCTTTTCCAATATTGCCTTTGCCGCTTCAGCTTCACGACCATGGCTAAAATCTATCCGACTCTTTAGATCACATCTTCTGTGGGGTATGTTATCTTTTTGCTCCATATGACTAAGGTTTTGATGATGTGGTTCTGAAAAGGATATCTTGGTAACTCCTCAAGGGAACTATTTGTGAAGAATCAGATAAAGAACAATGTGAGAACAAAAAATATCAAAGTGTAAAAGCAGTTGTTGATATGGAACCAAATGACATGTATTGAATTAAAATGAGTACAATGTATAATAAGTTCCCTCTTGAGTATAATTACAATGACTAGCTATTTATACATGTGTAATTAACTAAGTGCTAACTAGAAGTTTCAAGGTAGCAATCCTAGTCAAACTAGTCTAAGCTGTTGATCTCTATATAAATAAAAATCCTAAGAATCTCTATATATGTTAACACGCCTAACTCAAGTTGGATCCAATTTAAGACCCAACTTAACACATTAGAAGTGATGTTAAGAAACACTGAGGCCCTTAGTCAAAAGATTTACTACTTGATCACTACTTGAAACATAAATAGGAATCAAGAAACCCGAAGAAACATGATCCTTAACAAAGTGGACATCAATATCTATATGCATAGTCCTCCATCCATACAAGAATTATTAGCAATCAATATAGTAGATTTGTTGTCACGATACAACTTCATGGGCAAAGAAGCACACAATCTGAAATCTTGCAAAATATACAAAGACCATAACACCTCTTTAGTTATAGATGCAAGTCCTTTATATTTAGCCTTGGTTATTGATATAGAAATCGTGGCTTGCTTCTTGAACTTCCAAGAAATGAAAGAATTACCTAAGTATACCCAATAACCAGTAATGGACTTTCAATCAAGTAAAGAGGAACCCTAATCCGCATCGAAATATCTAAGAAAAACAAGATCATTAGATGAAGAATAAAACAACCTAACCGAGGCGGTTCCCTTTAAGTATCTAAGCAAGTGAAACAAAGCATTAAGATGTGTAGATCGAGGTTTAGACATGAATTGACTAAGCCTAGTGATTGAATAAGCAATGTTTGGTCGAGTCAATGTCATGTGCAAATGCTTAATCATTCAACTATAGAAAATAGGATCACTAAGCACATCACCCGACTCATTATCAAGCACTAACCTTGGTAGCAAAGGCACATCAACTAGTTTAGCAATGCATAAACTCGCATCCTTAAGAACATCAATAACGAATTTATGTTGATCACTAGAATACCATTAAAAAACTATATATCTCAAGGCCAAGAAAAAATAGTGCAAGACCAAGATCCTTGATAGTAAATTGCTTATGTAAGCACCTCTTAACATCTTCAATAAACACATGATTTGATCTTGTAATAAGCATGTAATCAACATATAACAAAATGAAGACCGAACCATGTGAACCATGATGTACGAGCAAAGAATGATCATGAGCCAATTGTGCGAAACCAATCATTAAAATGGACTTAGAAATTTCGATATTGCCTAGATGCTTGTTTAAGACCATAAAGAGACTTCTTTAACTTGCAAACTTGATTAGGCAATGCATTCAAATATTCATCAGTATCTTCATATGATTTTTTTTCATCTAGATATCCAAATAGAAAAACATTATTAACATCAATTTGGTGTAATGGTCAATCCTTATTTACGGCAATAGCAAGCATCATTCTAATCATACCAAGTTTAGCTACAGGAGAAAAAGTATTATGATAGTCAATACCTTAAATTTGAGTAAAACCCTTTGCCATGTTGTGCTTTGTAATGCTCAATAGACCATCTGATTTATACTACACTTTATACACACACTTACAACCAACCACTTCCTTCCCATTAGGCAACTCGGTAATCTCCCATGTCTCATTGTCCTTCAAGGCCTCTAACTCCTTTTGCATAACCTCTTGTCATTCTTTTGATTTAGAAGCCTCTACATAATTGCGTGGCTTTTGAATAAGTAAGACATTAGCTAAAGATACTACAAAATCACATGGAAGTGAGGCAAAAAAAGAAATATCAAACAAAGGATATAGGATAGTGTTTAGGCTAGTAGAAGTGCTAGCTTCAGGATTGTAAGTGACCATAAGTATAGAATCATTAAGCCATTGTGAAGACTTGCGCACATTATCAAAAGGAGACACATAATTGTTAACATTTGGACTCGTAGAAGACACATCACTAACACCATTACCATTAGACACAATCGCATTAGAAGGAATAATACAATCATCACCAAGAAACAAAAGAGAATGAGACGTAAGTGTTTTTATAGGAAAATTAGAAGACTTACGAAAAGGAAACAAGAACTCAAATAACACAACATCACAAGACTCTTTAATGCACTTATTTTCGATATCATGTACTCTATATCCTTTCTCGTTATGAGCATATCCCAAGAAAATACATCGAACACCACATGGTTCTAATTTCATATGGCATAGGCATCTTTGAAATATGACACAAAACACCAATAATTCATAAATGATCATAGCTTGATGAAACCTTTTGTAAGGAAGAATCCAACCAATAATTTCCAAAGGCATCTAATTAATCAAGAAGTGGTAGCAAGTATACATTTACACTAAAATTCCTTCGGTAAAGATGCATGAAACATCATGCTCTACAAGTATCCAATAAGTGCCTATGTTTGCACTCCACATTACCATTTTGTTGAGGAGTATACACCATTATTCTTTGATAAAAAAAAATTCCTAACTCATTAAGCATCAATGCATATTCTTTTGATAAGAATTCCATAGCATTATCCATTCTCACAAACTTAGGCACAACACTAAAATGATTATCTATATACTTCAAGAAGTTTCGCAATACACTTTGAGCTTCACTCTTGAATCCAAGCATAAAAGTCCAAGTGCACTTAGTATTGTCATCAACAATAGTCATAAAAAAGCCCACATGTGTAATAGACTCGACTTTATATGGACCCCAATAATCAATATGAAGAAGATCAAAAGGACATTTAGAAAGACTCATACTTTTATGAAAAGAAAGCTAATGAAACTTAGCTTCTTAACCATCATGACAAAGAAAGCAATCAAAGTTACAAGACTTGCATTCATCCAAATGACAAAGCTTAAAAATAGAATAATGTCCTAAGTGCAAGTGAAACAAATGAAGTGTATCATCAACAGTCGTATTGAGACAAGACAAAGAAGTACCAAAAGAATTTTACAAGCATGAACATGACTAGGCTTAAGTACATAAAGGTCGTCCATCAATCGTCTCAAAGCCAATGCTTCCTTAGTTTTTAGGTCCTGAAAAACACAAGAAGAATTATCAAAAGAAACATTGAGGTTATTTTGGTTAAGTAAACAAGAAATGGATAACAAGTTGTATGGAATTCAAGGAACATGAAAACACTTGTTAACGTGAGCATTGAAGTCAAACAAACAAGTCTAACTTTAGTGACATGTATCAAGGAACCATTTGATAGTTTAACACATATGGGCTGAAAAAGGTCATTTGTATGCGTTAAAAGGCTCAAACAAAGCATCATGTGATTTGTAGCACCGGAGTTAATAATTCAAGAGCCAACACCATTATATAAAGAACTAAATATTAAAGTGAAAGTGTTTATGTTACAAAACCAAATGAAATGTATTGAATTAGAATGAGTACAATGTAGAATAAGTTCCATATCAAGCATAATTATAGACTAGTTATTTATACAAGTGTAATAACTAACTAATTATCTAACCAGAAGTGCCAAGTTAGTAATCATAGCCAAACTAATCTAAGCTATTGATCTCTATATAAATAAAATTCTAAGAACCTCTATATATGTTAACATTATTTTCTTAGGCTAGGTCTCCATTTTTAAATTGGTTCTCTATGTAGATTCGTAATTTGCTCTTACTTTTCTAAACTCATCAAACAATCCTTTCACCCTTAGTCCGTCTTTACTTGAGGTTTTGCTCTAGTGAGCATATGACTACATTTTTATGTAATCTACCACAGTGAAGGTAGTCACAATCTTCACAATAGTCAAAATAATCTTCCTCAAAATTTTTACTTTGATTTAGAGAGTTGGATTCCTTACCTTCACCACTACAGGCCATCTCTGATCAAGCATTTAAATTCTTTAAGTTATCCACAATTTTTTGAAGATAGCTTATTGAAGTCACCTTTTTTTTCCCCCTAATATTGGTCTCTTCTAATTGGCATGTTTTCACTATTGTTTTGTATAACATGAAATTGATCATCAAATATTGCATCTCTACTGGTCTCCATCTTCTTTGCTAGTGGATACCAGAATTTGTAACCCTTAACCCCTTTTGCATAGCATAGGAAAATACACTTCTTTGACTTTTTGATCAAGCTTCGGCCCTCATCCCTAGAAACATGCATTAAAGCTGGACAATTAAATATTCTAAATATAAAAAAATTAACATTGTTACCTGTCACGCCTCGGAGGGAACCCTAAACGTGGTAATCCACCGCATACAGTATTAAAGCTAATGAATGACAACCTTAGTCATGCAAGAGCTTTGATAGTATATACAAGGCGTGCTTCCAAGATAGTAGGAGACTCACAGGGGTATTACATTTAAGTAGATAATAGAAGCAAGCAAGAACTTATATAAGTAAACATGAAATCTTCATTTAAATAACAATTCCTTACATCATCTTAGGGGCATTTCCTCGTCTTAAAAGTCTTGTTTCAACTAAAATATTAACAAAGTAAACATAACTATAACATAAGCCTACTATAGATATTTTCTTAGAAGTCTATGTTCAAAACCAAATACATAACTTCTCTCAAAAGCTCCTAGTGGCTCTAGCTCATACCTGGCATACAGAGCTCCTTGGTGCCAACCAAAGATAGTCATACTGTAATAAAAAGCTATAGGGGTATAAGCAAATCTAGCTTAGTGAGATAATTCCCATCTACGGAACATTTCCATATAACAAATAAGTATTTAATCAAGCATATGAGAATGCACAAATCACAGGAGCAAACAAAATACACAAGATTAACTGGAAATCATGTGTAGCATGGATTTTATGCCCTCTATGTTGGGGGTTGGGAGGTTACAGGCCCATACGACCATTATTATTTGCAGATTTGTTGGCTCCTATTCGCCCCGTAGACTTCCTAGCCCATGTAGATCCTAATCGAAGTAGTCTTCCGGGAAAGTGATCTCGATTCCTTCTTCACCTAAATAAGATGAAATACCCAAAATGAGTTTTTCATAGAATTTCTATTCTTGAAGATTCTAATCTTTCTTAAAATCGCGGTAAAATCGTATTGAAAGAAATTCCAACTTAAAATGACCATAACTTGCTCATTTTAACTTGGAATTTCGCATATAATATATCGTTTTCTACCTATTCGAAAAGATCTATCTATTTCTAAACTTATTTTCATCAAACTAAGTCATTTGGATTCCGAAAAAGTGGTGACCAGATTCACCATGAATTTTTATAGACTTGAATTCATTCTTTTAACAAAAGCTCATTTTGAAGAGATAAGTTTTATAATAGTTTGTAAAACCTTTGAAATGTGTATACATATAGTTATTGACTCATATCAAAATGTATGAAGTTAATTAAATTGTCTCAAACCATGAAAAAGTAAAGTCTTTTAGAGATTTTGGAAAGTGAGAACTTTTGAAAAATTCCTTTTTATTTTGCTTTGAAAATATCTTAAGTTATTTCAAATGAGTATTTTCTTTTCCTAAATTTAATTTCCATAGTCTTTTTGAATTTCTAAGAAATGATTTTTATTTTCTAAGCTTAGTTTCTAACACTCTTTGAAAATAATAACAATTCTATATTTAGAGAAATAATTTCCTTGTTTCTTGATATTGTTCCATTTTGATGAAAAAGAATTTCTACTACTTGATGAAAAAGTGAAGTTTCAGTAAAACTTTTGTTTATTTCAAAAAGTTCTTTCTATGTGTGTTTATAAGCTCCTCTAGATTTCTTAGAAAAGTTTGTTTAAGAAAATTACTTCCTACTTTTATTTCTAGAAAAGAATCTTTATTTTAAGAAAACCTTTCCTCATTTATTTTTGTTGAGACAAGAATCATTATGTTCATGCATGAATATGAATCATAGAGTTATGAAAACATAAGGAAACATAATAACTTAAAAGAATAAGTTAGTAAAGAAATAAATCAAGTATTGGAACCTTAGCTTCATCAAGGTATCCTGAGACCAAGAAAAGACTAGTCCCATAAAGAAAAAGAAAAAGTTTTGACTTGATGAGGACAAGTCTAAGACTAGAAAGACTAGTCTTAAAAACAACATGAAAATAAATAAATTGCAAGAAAAGTAAATAAATTGCAAAACAAATGAGCTTATATGCTCTAAAAGATATATATAGCTACATAGATATATTTAGATAATTTTATATATAAAAGCAATATAAAGAAATTAGATCATGAATAAAAACAAAGTATGAACCTATTTTTGCTTTCTTTAACCTTCATGATTTAAAAAAACACACACTAAGCTCATACTAAGTAAATGAACATAAGGAAGACTTGAAGAATTTTTACCTAAGAGAACTAAACTTGAGAGAGCTTTAGGAGAGAATTCTTGTAGAGAATTTGAGAGAGTAACTTTGTGTATGAAAGGTGTGAAAGAAGTGGAAGGAAGAGGTGGTATTTATAGGAAAATATGGGAGGTAATTTGTGTTAATTAAATAAATAAAAATAAAAAAAAATTGGAGAGGAAAGAAGAAGGGGCCGGCGCTTCCTTGAGTGTAGTGAGAGAGTGAATTTTATTTTTTTGTATTTTTGTAAATGAAAAGTAAGATATGAAAGATGTGAAGTTGTATTGGAAATGAAAATTGTAAGAATAGAGGTATGGGTTATAAGAAAAGTAGAGATAGATAAATAGTGTAGAATAGTAGTAAATAGTGTAATGTAAAGTAGACATGACAATTTAAGTACCGGTAGTAAGAAAATAAGCTTATAATTGTGATATCTGATATTTTTAGGTACCGAAAAATTATGAAATTGATATTTTTGAAAATCTTATATTTTTATGAGTCTAACGGTATATTCAGAATATTTTTACTATTCCGAGTCTCGGGACATGTTTTTCAAGAGCTATGTCCTATTAGGTTCAAAACGAGTTGCGGCTTTACTAATCTAATATTTTTAAGTTTTCTTAGGTAATTACGAACTTTCTACTCACTAAAGTCTTTCTTACTTGCTTAGGGTTTCTTAAACAGGAATGCCGAACTTGAATGGTTATGGTAGACTAGGGTTTTGTTGATTTTGGAATTCCGGTTGACTTCTAATTAGGGTTTAAGCTTTAATTGATCATAGAACTTCAAGAGTTTACATTACCTGTCTACATTTCTTCGGCAATTCTTCTACCCAAAGAGGTTTGTGGTGATCTATTTATGAGGTAACACGTCATCCTCATTATTTAAGCCCTAAAACTCTTAAGAGAAATTTTGTATTTGACAAAAAAAAAAAAAAAAAATAGAGTTGCATGAATTATATTCACTATATTGTTCTATTGTTAAATAATACTTTGGCATGTCACATATGTTTCATTGAGTGAATATTGACTACTCATCTAATTTAACTTATATGAATATAACATGACCTAACTGAATTTATTTCATGATGTATAATATAATTAGTGTAGAATGGAAGCAAGGTTATCTAGTAAATGGAAATAAGGCCTTCATTAGTGATCTAAGGTGGCTAACTTTTTAATAATTTAGAGTTAGACACCTACAAAAATGATCAAATTGGATCAATTTGCCTAAACCCATAAATTGATTCAACATAAATAATTGGTTAGATAACTTGAATATTAAAAAATAATGACAATAAATCACGTACCAAAAACTAATGACTTTATGTACATGAATGAATTAAGGCTTAGAAAAGGATCCCTAATAATTATAACAACTTAAATGAGGAATATAGTAAAAATTACTAGTGAAAGTGATAAGAACTATCTTGGTTTAGATTTTCTATTCTGTGAACAGATTAAGATTAGTTTTGAGCTTTTGAAGAAAAAGAGAATAACTTCCTTGCTAAGTGCATAATAACTTCATGTTATAAACAAAGTAATTCTTAAATTCGGCTAAAAAATTGCATTTTACTTATTTCATGGTTGCTTGACCCAATGAGTGACAACCTTGAATTAATTTAAGAGCCTGATCGCAAATGTAGGAGATGGTTAGGCACCTAAGCTCCCATGCAACGCATCGTATGACTCTATGAGTAATCAATAAGAGAATCCTATGTTAGATATGATTAACTTGATGGAATGAAGTTGCAATGAGGTTATACGGAGGCATGGGACATAGAATAAAAAGTTTAATGGATTATGTTCATTAATGAATAGATTTGATAGGAAGCTTTGCATGAGACTGCTTATTTCTTTATCTTTTTTAGTATAGTATTAGAGAATCTCTAATCCTCTATGCATTATTTAGACCCCTTTTATCCCTAATTGTTTGTTGTGTTGGAGCCACAATCACTTTGGTGTTTATGTACTTTTGGTATGCGAGAAATGCATTGGTTGATTTGCTTGAAATTTGAGTAAATATATCCATTGTATGTGGCATTAGTCTATGAACATATGACATGAGGAATTGTGTTTGAATACTATCATATAGGGTCTCACTTCTCACATTTTTATCTATTTCAAATATTATTGTTTATTCAATAAATTGAACTATTGTGAAATAATATTGGACTAAATAATATCAGTTAGTGATTGGCTTTCAATTGCAAAAAAGATGTTAAATGTAGTAGTTGATTGATGCCAACATTCATTTTTAATTAGTTGAAGAAGTAATATAAGATATTGTTCTTGAAATTTGATGATATAATGGAATGAGATGATAATTGTTTAATTAGGTGAAGAAGTGACATAAGATATTGTACTTAAAATTTGATGATATAATGAAGTGAAATTATAATGACTACATGAGATTACATGTGGTCTTTGAGTTAGATCTTCAAGATTGAGGGAAAAAAATATTATGAGAAGTTAGAGGAATAAACTCTATTGGTTAAGTAAAACAAAGAATATTGATATATAAAATAGGGATTGAAAGTGGATAATACAATCATTGAATATGAAAAATGTTACCAAAAAGTATAAGCATTCCCTTAACAACATGATATGTTTAATTTACATTATCATTGTTATTTATTAACGTGCATTATTATGGCTTGACTATATATGACATCATCATCATTATCATCACTATTATTATTTGATTGTAAATGAAGGGATTTTCTCTTAAAACTCAGGAATAAGAAATTACTTAGGAATTCTACATCAATAGAAAAAGATAGGTAATAATTTTTTAAATAAACATTAAGAGGCATAAAGGTAATTTATGCTAAGATGCTGCCTATTTTATTTATCTTCATTACGGACTAAAAAATCCATTCATATAGAGAAAGCTTCAAGACATCCTCAACAACGGCAAAAATATTTTGTGGCATTTTGTGAGAAACAAAATGTTCTTGTAACACTATTTCAAAGTAGATATATTGTTATACATTAGGTGCGTCAATTGTCCAAAAAATATTTATATTTTACAATTGCAAACCTTTTTTTTTCTTTTGGAAAAACAAGTAAAGTTGAAACTATGTTTTTCATTTATGGCCCGTTCACCTGGGCATAATTCCATTCCCTTTTTATTCCTAATGAATTGCTAATACATTGTTTAGTTTTCATTTTTGCCTCAAAATTGCAATAATTCAATAGGAATCACTATTAGTTAAAATAGAGAATAGAGATCCTTTGTTGAAACTTAAGAATGGCTATCCAGGCCCTTCTTACTTTTTATTTTCCTAAAATAATCTTAGCTTTTGAACCATTTTACTTCCATTAACCAACATGATTTTTCAAAAAAAAAAAAAAAAAAAAGAAAGAAAAGAAAGCAAAGAAATACCCTAATCCCTAATTGTCTTCGTCTTTTTATTCTCTACTCGAAGGACCTAACTTAGCTCTCTCCACAGATAACATCTATCTCCTTCCCTTTCTTCTTTTCTCTCTCTCTCATGATTAGTTTCTCTCTGTAGATGTTAAAATTAATAATATAATTTGCAATTTTAATTAGTGGTGGACATGTTCGCTTCATTATTAACTAAATGATTATTCTAATTCTCTAGATGTCAAAAGATTCTTCTACTATCCTCATTCTTAGAAAAAGATAGATGTTGTCCTTATCTATAGAAACTGTAAATGTATAAAGGGCTTGAATTTTGACTATTCATTGTCAAAGTTATTTTTTATTTTAACGTTAAAGACATGCCTAATGTTTTGAGAAAAAACTTACATAAATACAAATTGGAGAAAAAAATTACAAAACTACTATTGTTATGTCGCATTTTGAAGATAGGTCACAAGAATTTACACAAATATCGCATTTCTAACGTGCGATATAGCGACTTACTCGGGCAAACTTATGAAAATAGATGTATTGCATAACTAACATGCGATATAAGTCTAACTATGTATCGTATGTTGGTCATGCGATACACATTTAATAATTATATGAACATGCGACACTCGAGCAATTTAAAAAAAAAATTGTATCATACTTCCAAGATGTGATATAGCGATACTATTTATGTAATTTTTTTTTTCACAATTTGGTTTTATGTAATTTTTTAAAAAAACTATATTATACATGCAATATTCCCTTTATTTTACCTTTTCTTACCGCCAATAAGTTCAAACCGCTCTCATCATTAAAAAAAGGCATCATGTAAACCCCCGAAGTTTTGTGATCAATTAAAGTTTAAACCCTAATTAGAAGTCAACCGGAATTCTAAAGTCAACGAAACCCTAGTCTATCGTAACCGTTCAAGTCTGGCATCCCTATTTAAGAAACCTTAAGAAAGTAAGAAAGAGTTTAGTGAGTAATAGTTCATAATCATCTAAGGAAGCTTAAAAGATCAGTTTAGTAAAACCGCGACTCGTTTTGAACCCGATCGGACACAGTTCTTAAAAACGTATCCGGGGCTCGAAATTGTAAAAATATTCTGAATATACCGTTAGACTCATAAAAATATAAGATTTTCAAAAATATCAATTTCATAATTTTTCGGTAGCTAAAAATATCATATATCGCAATTATACACATATTTTCTTACTATCGGTACTTAAATTGTTATATCTACTTTACATTACACTATTTACTACTATTCTACACTATTTATCTATCTCTACTTTTTCTTACTACCTACTCTTACAAACCATACCTCTACTTTCTTATAATTTTCATTTCTAATACAACTTCACATCTTTCATATCTTACTTTTCATTTAAAAAAAATACAAAAAAAAAAAATTTCTCTCCCTCTGTACACTCCCATTTGTGTCGGCCATGCCCCTCCCCTCTTTAATTTGTTTTATTTTTATTTATTTAATTAACATAATTAACCTCCCACATTTTCCTATAAATACCCCATCTTCCTTCCACTTCTTTCACACCTTTCCTACACAAAGTTACTCTCTCAAATTCTCTACAAGAATTTCCTCTCAAAGCTCTCTCTAGTTTAGTTTTCTTAGGTGAAAATTCTTCAAGTCTTCTTTTTGTTCATTTACTTAGTATGAGCTTAGTATGTGTTTTCTAAACCATGAAGGTTAAAAAAAGCAACAATAGGTTCATACTTTGTTTTTGTTTATGAATCAAATTTCTTTTATGTTGCTGTTATATATATAATTGTCTAAATATATCTATGTAGCTATATATATCTTTTAGTATATATAAGCTCATTTGTTTTGCAATTTATTTACTTCATTGTTGTTGTTAAGACTAGTCTTTCTAGTCTTAGACTTGTCCTCATCAAGTCAAAACATTTTCTTTTTCTTTATGGGACTAGTCTTTTCTTAGTCCTGGGATACCTTGATAAAGCTAAGGTTCCAATACTTGATTTATTTCTTTACTAGCTTATTCTTTTAATTTATTATGTTTCTTTATGTTTTCATAACTCTATGATTCATATTTATGCATGAACATAATGATTCTTGTCTCAACAAAAATAAATAAGGAAAGGTTTTCTTAAAATAAAGATTCTTTTCTAGAAATAAAAGAAGGAAGTAATTTTTCTAAAACTAAGGAGTCATCTTAACAAACTTAGAGGAGTTCATAGGAATTTTTATAAACATACATGACATAAAAAGGACTTTTTGAAGTAAACAAAAGTTTTACTAAAACATCACTTTTCATCAAGTACAAGAAATTCCTTTCATGAAAATAAAATAATTTTTAAAAATAAGGAAATTATTTCTATGAAGATATAATTGTTAGTATTAGAAACAAAGGAAATAAAATCATTCTTTAAAATTTAGAGGAAAAGGAATTTTCTCATAACTTGAAATATTCTCTAAAAGAATTTTCAAAAGTTCCACTTTTCTTTAGAAGACTTTACTTTTACAAAAATTTCATGGTTTGAGACAACTTCATTAACATCATACATTTGGTATGAGTCAATAAATATATGTATATACATTTCAAAGGTTTTACAAACTATTATAATATCTATCTCTTCAAAATGAGCTTTTATTAAAAGAAGGAATTCAAGTTTGAAGATTCGTGGTGAATCTGGTCACCACTTTTTTGGAATCCAAACGACTTAGTTTGATGAAAATAAGTTTAGAAATAGATAGATCTTTTCGAATAGATAGACAACGATATATTATATGCGAAATTCCGAGTTAAAATGAGTAAGATATGGCCATTTTAAGTTGGAATTTCCTCCAATACGATTTTACCGTGATTTTGAGAAAGATTTAGAATCTTCAAGAATAGAAATTCTATGAAAGACTCATTTTAGGTATTTCATCTTGTTTAGGTGAAGAAGGAACCGAGATCACTTTTCCGGAAGACTACTTCGATTAGGATCTACCGATATGGAGTGAGTTAATCCTTTACTAAGTTACATTTTCTTGTTTGTGCTTGCAAGTAGTAGCACTAGAAAATAAGGAAAAGATAAATGAACAATTGTTTGTGTGACTTGGATTTATGATTGGTTGAATATAAGTTAAGAACATCGAAAGAAGAGGTGATAAATAAATTGTGATTCTTGTATTGATATGATGAAAATTGTGGTTGTTCGCCTTTAACCTGAACTCAACATTATTTGGTTAAATATATATTGAAATTAATTCATCAATATCATATTTGTGAGTCACATTTATTTCACTACTATTCTTTGTGTGGGGAAACGAGGAAGTGGTAGTGGTGGCTAGTAGGAGTCGGAAAGTCTACATAGGCTAGTAGGAGCCAGGAAGTCTACAGGGTGAGCAAGAGCCAGCAAATCTACAAATATTAATGGTCGTATAAGCCTGTAACCTCCTAACCCCCGACATGGAGGGCGTAAAATCCATGCTAAAATGATTTCCGATTAATCTTGTGTATTTTGTTTGCTCATGTGATTGGTGCATTTTCATATGCTTGATTTAATACTTGTTTGTTATATGGAAATGTTCTGTAGATGGGAATTATCTCACTAAGCTAGATTTGCTTATATCCCTATAGCTTTTTGTTACAGTATGACTATCTTTGGTTGGCACCAAGGAGCCCCATATGTCAGGTACGAGATTAAGCTACTATGAGTTTTTGGGAGAAGTTATATGTATTTATTTTTTAACATAAACTTCTAAGAAAATCTCTATAATAGGCTTATGTTATAGTTATGTTTACTTTGTTAATAGTTTAGTTGAAACAAGACTTTTAAGACGGGGAATGCCCCTAAGATGATGTAAGAAATTATTATTTAAATGAAGATTTCATGTTTATTTATACAAGTTCTTGCTTCTTATATTATCTACTTAAATGTAATACCCTTGTGAGTCTCCTACTATCTTTGAAGCACGCCTTGCATATACTATCAAAGCTCTTGCATGACTAAGGTTGTCATTCATTAGCTTTAATATTGTATGCGGTGGACTGCTACGTATAGGGTACCCTCCAGGACGTGACACATCAACAACTAATAAATGTCGGTTTTAATTTTTCCTAACAAGGCATTTCCTTGTTTATTGGTGAAAAATACCATATATGGAGTACAATGATGAGAACATTATTTATTTCACAAGATTTAGGATATTGTCAAGGAAAGTTATGAACCTCTACTACGAGTCTAGAGGTGGAAGCAACATGGATGGTACCCCAATAAAGAGAGCATATAGAGAATGTCATGAAAGAGGCCTAAGCATTATCTTTCATACAATAAAACGTTATCAATCAATTTTACCATAAATCACTGGTGCAACCACGTCACATGATGCTTAGGTAATATTAAGGAAGCAACATGGAGGACATAATAAAATTACATCAATCAAACTCCTAAATCTTTGGAGAGAGTTTGGTAATTTATTCATGAAAGATAATGAGGAGGTGCAAGAGTTTTCTCAAGAGCTACAAATATCATTAATCAAATTAGAGGTTATGGTGATACGATTCCCAATGTGAGAATTGATGAAAAGTTTGAAAATTTTATGAACCAAATTTAAGCATATAGTTGTTGTAATTGAAGAACGAAAGATTTATCACAATTGTCATTAGATGAGCTTATGGAATCTTTTGAAGCCCTTCAAAAGCACATAAGTAGATTTTGGACCCAAAATCTAGAATAAGCCTTTTATTCGATGGTAAACATCAATAGACAACAAAGTAACTAGCAAGATAAAAATAAAAATAGTGTTAGTAATTCCTCTAAATGTATTCATGCACATGGTAGATATCATAATTCTAGAGGTCATGATTGAGGAAGAGTGTACAACATGAGGAGTAATTTACCTCAATGTCGAATGTACAAGAAAATTGAGCATTGCTCCAAAGATTGCTATTTTCGAAGCAAAAGACATAGAAATTCCAATGATTTTGAAAGGGATTGCTATTATAAGGATAAAGAGGATGATAAAATGGAATTTTTTCATACAAAAATCAAAACAAGCAGGTCTTTTATTCTTGTATAAATGTTGAACAATCATTTGAAAAAAATTTGGTATGTTGATAGTGGATGCAGTAATCACATGACTGATAATAACGAGTTATTTATTAAATTTGATGATAAATTCAAATCTAAAGTAAAGCTTATTGATGGAAAAAAACATGAAATTTTTAGGAAATGAGTTAGTGTTATTGCAACTAAAGAAGGCAATTATGAACTAATTTGTGATGTCAATTATGTCCCTAAATTAACTCAAAATTTGTTGAGTGTTGGCCAATAATTAAAATGAAGTTATATGGTGAATTTTGATAATGATGAGTGAATTATTACTGATAAGAAGAAGAATTGCTTTGTTACCAAAGTCAAGATGAGTATGTATAAAGTTTTTCTTTATCTCTACCTTTTAATGAAAAATATGTTTTACAATGTGAGAAAAATGATGAATCACACATATTGTATTTGAGATATGACCTTATGAGGTTTAAAGGACTTCATTTTTTGAAGAAAAATATAGTTATTGGGTTGTCAAATATTTTATCTCCTAAGAAAGTACACGAAGGGTACAATATGGCAAAATGCATCGTTTGTCATTCCTAAAAACATCATGTAGAGCTAAATCTCCATTGGAGTTAGTCCATTATGATATTTTTGGACCAACAAGAATACTGTCCTTAAATAGGAGTCGGTAAGTTATCTTATTTGTTGATGATTATACTAGGATGATGTGGATATATTTCTTATAGGAGAAGTTAGAAGCATTTGCCACTTTTCTCAAATTTAAAGCTATGATAGAAAGATAAAGTAGATATAAGTTGAAAATTCTAAAAACTGAGTGACATCCAATGAATTCCAGAGCTGTTGCAAAGATATTGGAATCAAAAGGCAACTGACTGTACGATATGCTCCACAGCAAAATGGTGTTACTAAATGGAAGAATTGTATAGTAATGTCCTAACCTAAAGGCATTATCAGCCCGCCACGTGTCCTTGACAAATATAGACATGCTAAAGCTATAAGTTACTAAAATCCACAAATATATATTACATGTATCACATGTTGCTCACAATAAGGTTACTTTAAAAACTTTAATACTATGGAGAAATAAGACTTCCTCAATTCACCTACATCATAAACTGAAAATCCGAACTTTAACATAATAAGAAAGTCCTTAAAATATTAAAAGTCTCAAAGAAAGCTAATCAAAATATTGTATTTTCTTCTCAAGACACTATCTCTAATCTAACCAATCTAATTATCACCAGGATGGTCAAATCCACTATCGCTCTCCCTATATTCTATGAATATGTCATAACTCGTCAAATCGTACACCATTGGATCTTCACCTGTACCTGAAAAAGAATAAGGATTGAGCAAAAAATGCCCAGTATGCCAAACCAAAACCACATGCATCTGAACAAACAACAAGCAACATCACACGCGACTTATTAACTAATGCAACAATTATAAATTTGTTGTCTTTAATTAGTCTGCAACCAATACAGTCTAAAACTATTATACACTAGCCCTAAACCCGGAGTATTTCATGACTCCCTAAAAATATCTAATATAGAAAATAGGTAATTACATACATATATGGTGTTAGGAATCTCTCAGACACCCAGGGTACCATACTCGCACTACTCCTAAACTACCGGGATCATTTCCAGTTGTAACTTCACTTGGGAAAACGCTACGCAAGGATCATTAGGTTGCCAGCATTAGTATCGCAATCTGTATGATCTTTACTAACTGTAACCAATCACAAGTAACACTCAATTCAATTAAAGTCTAATAGAATTGAGTCAAGTTTTACAAATCTAATCCTACAAGCACAATCAACAAGCATGGTATAGTCGTACATGGATAAGCTTTTTCACAAAACCCTAATATCAACAGAACCCTGATCACAAAACAAAACGATCTCAACACAACCATATACATAATTAAATCTCAAGATTAACCAAAACCTAATCTAACAAGACTAAGATCTAGGTTTATACACGAACCTCCTCAATTGGTATACCAATCGAAACTCTAGTAGGCAAGAATTTCTCCAAATTTCACCAAAACCTTAGTATTCCTTTCATAACATAACATAAAACAAAAGCCAGAAAAGACTACTTCAATGATACTACAAATGTAAATAGATTTATACCTTATTTAGCATGAGATTTCCAATCTTTCTTGATCACCAAGAACTCATAATCCAACAACACCTAGAGTTTGTCTCCAATCACTTGATTTCTCACAAAACCAATTGAAAACAACATTTAGAAATAAATTTCTAGTCAAAACTTAACCCAAAAGAGATTTAAAAGGAAGTTCTTACCTAGAATTGCCTTAGGAAGAGATGTGAGGAAGAAACTAAACACCTAGTGTGCGTGTGTATATATATATATATAGGAATTAGGAAACCCTAGCATAAAGAAAAGATGTTCTATTTTGTGGAAATATAAGCTGGAATCAAGTTGGCGGCTTAGATTCAAAGAAGTACAATTTCTCCACGTAAGCCAGTAGAAACCAGTGGCTTTCATCGTGAACACTGGCGGCCTTGATAGATAAGCTGGCTTCCTTGGTTTGGCTTTCCCTATATGCTGCCATCTTTTACAAATTTTCTTGCAAATCTCCTGAAGCTTCAAAGCTAGCATAAAGTCGGCGGTGTTCCCATAAAAGCTGACGGCCTTGCATGTCAAAGTTAATGGCTTATAGCCGGCCTAAGTCCTTTTCTTCTTGTTCTTCGCGAACAACTTCTTCTAGTCTAAATCTGTTTGTTACATGACAAAAATATCCTCTTAAACAATATTTTATTACAATACTACCCTTCATTATAGATTAATTATTCATATATTACATGTATAGTGGAGATGGCTAGAAGCATGTTGATATAAAGGGCCTTCCAAATAGATATTAGGTTGAAGCTGTTGCAATATATATATATATATATATATATATATTAAACAGATCACCTACAAAAGCAATGCTCAATAAGACTCCCTATCAAGTTTGGTATAAGATTAAAAGACCTCAAGTTAATCATGTTGAACTTGTATGTTCAATGTGAATTTTGATGAGACAATTAATTGCATAATTAACTACTTAACTGTGTTAAACTACACTTAATTAGTCCAACAACCTTGATGAACATGCTAGAATATATATTATATATATATGTTTTATGTATGTGTTGACCTCTAGATATTGTGTAGGAATAAACATGTACAAATTCTTTGAGCACAGACTTAGTCGTGGCTTTCGTCGAGGGCTAGACAAGTCCATTCATCAGGGCACAATAGGTTTAAATCCTAAGCTTGACAAGTTTAAAGTAGCACAACCTTAGTCGAGGGTTAAATCCAAGGTACGACAAGTATAAAATAGCATAACCTTAATCGAGGGGTTAAATCCAAGGTGTGATAAGTTTACGGGGCGATAAGCTTAAGGCATAACAAGTTCAAATCTCAAGCTTAATGAGTTCAAATAAGCATAAACTTGATCAAAGCTCAAATTCAAGGTGCGACAAATGATAGTTTAAAATATGAGTTGATATAGAATGAAAGAGCCGTTACGCACAATTAATGCTTGACGGTTTTAGGACTCATCTCTAATGGATATTTAAACTTTTGAAGATTGGTATTGGAGAAAAACCATAGACAGAGTTTTAAATCTGCATTTTCTTTGCTAAGTCTTTATCCAGCCACAGTCTCCAAAAGGCAACGCACCTATCAGAGTAGCATAGTAGAAAGATATAAGTCGTATTCGAAGGGAAAGTTGGTGATTACATCTACTCCCTCTTTTCCTATTATCTAACATAACAAAAACAGATTGATTTTAACCTAATTAAACACTAAAATAAGCCTAAGCTAACAAGTTCATAGCAAGCATAAGAGAATTAAGGTAAATCAATTCATAAGGTGCTTAAATCATGCTTCACCTTAGGTTTATTTATGTAACTTAAGAAATTCTTAGTAAAAGTTGAGTTAAATTATTGAACTGTCAGATTCACTAGATTATGATAGAGTTTCTCTTGAAATCAAAAGCATCTAAACCTAAGTCAAACCATTGGAATTTCTTCCTGACTATTAGCAACTTAGATTTGCATAAAGATCAAGAATCCCGTAATTAACAACACGTCTCATGCAATCAATCAATGATAGGAGATTTCACCACCTCTATCTCTAGATAGTTATGAGTAATCTCATCAATAGCCTAGATTTATTCATTAAAATGACCTCACAATCTATTTTCACGAAATCAGACATGAACCTATATCATGCACTATACAAATTCAAGATCTATTAAGCTCAAGATATTGAATTCAATAAATTAACACATATTCAATTTAAGCACATCAGAGTCACAAGAAATTGACCTAAGAATCCACAAACCCAACCTAAATCAACTACTCCTTTGTGGATGTAATGATATAAATCTATAAATAAAAGAAGTAATTAAAGAACATAATGAAGATGGAGTAATAAAACCAATATCCTTGATGAATTAAAGCAATGAAGTACAAAAGCTATTGGGAAACCCTAAAAAATTGTGAAGCACTCTTTAAATTCTCTCTTTAAAAAGAATATTCATAATTTCTTTGTGTTCTCTCTATTAGGGTTTTGAAAATATCGTTTAAAAACCTCTCAAGAAAGAAAACAAGTTAGCTATTCATAGATTTCTCATGAAATCATGTCTACCCTCCCTCATGCATAGGCTGTGCTGAAGGCAGGGCTAAAAATTATTACTTGCTGAGTTCTTTCGCTGCATCTACCCTGGCTGTGCTGAAGGGAGGGATGAAAGATAAAAGTGTTGTTTCTTGTGCAAACAGACCCAAACTTGTTTTATTTGCTTTCATTCTTTTTAAATCATCATAATATCTTCCAAATGAGCTCTTTAAACTCTGAAATGAATTTTAAACATAATAAGTGTCTTTTTCTTCAATAGTCACAAGAAATGCATGACAAAAATGTCCAAATAAGCACAAAGAATAAGGATCTCCTAAAACTTATTAAAGACTATAAATATACATTTCTTTTGGTGATTCAAACAACTTTTGAAAAGAGCTTTCATTTGCAAACAAAAAAATCAAGAATCCTCTTTTTATTATTATTCTCTTGTTCATTATTTTGTAAATTCTAAGAAAGAGAGAAAAAATCAATTTTAGTGCTCTGTTCCTTTTTTTTTTTTTTGGTACCTTTATAAGGGAGCACTACAAAAAGAGAAGGAAATATTTTATTTTCCGTGTGTTGTAACTTGTGTACTGCTATATTTGAGCCTTTGATTTGGAGATCAATAAGAGTATGATGTCCTTTGATTGGAGGTGATTATGGGATAGTGGAGAGTCAGAAGCGAGTCGAACTCGACGTTTCATCTAAGCTTATTTCTTCTTTCCCTATCTCTTTAATATTTTTTTTTTGTACTCTATTATTGTCATATTTGTTGCTATTAAAGTTTAAATTGATCTATTGCATAAAAAATATTATTGGTTGAGACATTTTTAGGTCAAATACTCAATTCGCTCTCCCCCCTCCCTCTTCTTGCATATTTTCTAGTGCGTTTTCAAATCATTTGAAAATTTTTTGATGCCTAGTATATTCTTTATTTCCATCATAGAAAGAGAAAAATTTAATGAAAAAAGGAAAAAAAGTATTTTTCATGGTTACTGTAATGTATCTAAAGGATATCGTCTTTTACAATACGAAAAATGAGTTGATTATTTAAGAGATGTTATATTTGATGAAGATATTTTATGGGATTGGAAAGAATAATATCCTATTATTGAAGGAATTTTACCTCTAGGATCTAATG
The DNA here is from genome assembly GCA_024138025.1 of Combretum micranthum. NCBI lineage: Eukaryota > Viridiplantae > Streptophyta > Magnoliopsida > Myrtales > Combretaceae > Combretum > Combretum micranthum. Next base: position 541,866 of record JAMXBD010000207.1, on the reverse strand, counting down.
TTATATAGTTAATCCTCAAGTAAGTTCAAGACCAAATTCTCTTGATACTTCCATAAATCAACACTAGTAGGCACACAAGAATTTATGCAGATTTAAAAGTCTAACGTGAAGATATGTTTCCTATGTGATATTTTGAATCTTGTAAAGTTTGCAATTTTCATTGGGTGAACCCCAAAAGTATGAAGAAGCTATGAAATAAGATATATAGATAAAGGCCATAGATAAAGAAATAGCAACCAATGAAAAGAATCATACTTGGGAGCTTGTTGTTCTTTTAAAAGATAGGAGGTTATTGGACTAAAATGGGTTTACAGATCAAATATAGAGATCATGGCTCAATCCAAAAGCACCAAGCCTTCCTATTACCGATGGGTATTCTCAATAACCAAATATTGATTTCAATTTAAACATTTGCCTCAACTACATGCATGGAAACTATCACACTTGTTCTTGCCTTAGCAGCTTAAATAGAATTACCAATATCTCAATTAGATTAGATCAACATTCTTAAATGGAGAATTACAAGAGGAGGCATATGTGGAATAGTCTAAAGGATATATTATTAAAGGTAAAGAAGATAAAGTTTACTACTTACATAAAGTATTATATGGATTGAAGCAAGCACTATGTACATGGACTAGCAAGATTGATAGCTATTTCTAGAAAAATGGATTTTAAAGGAGTCAAAGTGAGCCTTCACTTTATTATAAAAGAGAAAGTATTAAAGATTTCCTTATTATATGTATGTGGATGACTTGATCTATACAGGTACAAGTCAATCCATGTTAGATGGATTTCAAGTGGTAATGATGAAAGAATACGAGATGACTGATTTGGGTCTTATGAAATATTTTCTTAAAAATTCAGGTTTGCCAATCCAAGGGAGAAATATTAATTTCTCAAGAAAAATATTTAGATAATTTATTAAAAGATATCAAATGATCAATTGCAAGCCAATTGTTACTTTGCTTGCAGCAAATGACAAATTAAAAGATAAAGCGCCAAAAGTTGATACAATAATGTATAGAAGTTTTTTTGTGTCACTAATTTATTTGACAAATACAAGATCAAATATTGTTTATCCAATCAACTTGATTTCCAGATTTATACAAAATCCAAACGGGCTACATAATGCAGCAACTAATAGGATATTGTGATATTTGCAACGAACAAAAATTATTATTTATTGTGTGAAAGAGAAATATTTTAAGCTTAGTAGATATACAGATAATGACTAGGCTAGATTAATTGACAATCAAAAAAGCACATCAGGGTATGTGTTTGCTTTGGGACCAAAAATTATATCTTGCTCTTTAAAGAAACAAAAGACGGTATCATTATCTTCTTCTTAAGCAAAATATATAGCAGCCATAGATGCAACATGTGAAGCATTAATTTCAAGAATTTTATTGGATTTAAATCAGTGCTAAGAAGCCTTCACAATTACCCATTGTGAGAATATGTCAATGATTGCCATGATGAAAAGTTCAGTATTTTATGGAAGAACAAAACACATTGATTTGTGACATCATTATATAAAGAATTTGGTACAAGAAGGTGAAATTCAACTTGGATTCATCAATAAAAAGGAGTAACTCAGAGACATATTCAGTAAAGCTATGACAACAAAAAAGGTTTGAGCAATCTAGATAAAGTTTTAAAGTTGCAAAATAAGAGGGGGTGTTAAAAAATAATAATATAATGTGCAATTTTTTAGTGACAGTGGAAATGTTAACTTCTTTATTAAGTAAATGACTATTCTAATTTTATATATGTCAAAAGATTTTTCTACTATCTTTATCCTTAGAAAAAGTTAGATGTTGTCCTTATCCAAAAAAATTGTAAAGGGGTGAATGTATGACAACTTGAATTTTGACTATTTATTAAAGTTAATTTCAGTTTTACCTCTTCAACATTAGCAATTTCAACCATACATTATAAGTATAAAAGGGCTTCATGCATCTAATTATAAGTTAATGAATTAGGGAACTAAAAGAAGGAATAGAGTAGCTAATGGTGAATTTGTGATAATGGTGAAAAGATAAAGAAAGCTCCTTTTCAAATAAAGGTGAGATGATGTATGAATAAATTTAAGATGGTGAGATTATCTCTCTTTGTGTGTCATAAATATATCTCACTTTATGTTGTATTATTCACATTCACTTTATGTTGTATTATTCACATTATTAGCCTCTAAAATTTCATTATATAATTTACACCTAACAATAGATGTTGTTTCGATTAAGTTCGATCTCATCGAACAGTGATTAGATTTGAGGTATCGATTCTCACATGAATCATTTTTAAGTGATTTGAATCAATACTTTCCTAGATCTTTTTCTTCTACCACTTTTATTTTGATTTTAATATATATTACATAGTAAAGTTGATGAATGTTGATTCGCATTCAAAAATATCTTATTTTAGTTCTTGTACTCGAGAGTCTGTGTGTTTTTGGAAGTTTTGAATTTGAAAAAATTGATTAAGGAAAAGCAACATTTGGAATTCAACATTCGTATTCAACTACTTGATGCTTGTTGTTTAATTACGCTAGATATAATCTTATGTGTTGGTTAAGATTTGATATAGTTTATCTAAGTCAGTCATTGTTATAATTAATTAATATAGTCAATCATGATTAGTTTCGTGTTATGTTGTATGATTTTTGTGATTTTTTTATGGAGTTTATGATAACAGGATAAGACTAGGGGCTTTCGATGGGTCTGAGATAAATGAGGATTGTTCATGATTAGTAACACATCTTTAGCATTTGTTTGGATCTTAAAATACAGATGCATACTAGTTTATCATGTACTAGTAGTTTGCACTCACGAATCACGAAAAGGAATAAAAGAGAGGAAGAGTATTCTTCTTCTTATTGTTGGAGGCTTTTTTTTTTTTTTTTTTTTTTTTTTTTTTTGTATAGAGTTCATATGATCATGATTTATGAGTTATGAATGTTATCATCTCCTACATTTCTTGTAAAAAAAAAAAAAAACCCTACTTTTTTTACTCTATTATGCTACCTTCTCCTACATTTCAATGTTAAAAAAAAAAAAAAAAAGAAAGAAGAAGCTATAATTGATTTATACTTCTTATCTTGTTTTATTCTTGATTTATACTTTTTCTTTTAGTTTATAGTTTATAGTGTACATGTATACATGTGTTTCAAAATATGATCTTTCTTTGTTTTTTGGTTTCTTATCTATATTGAAATTCATAAGTTAAAATGTAACTTAGATTGATTTTTTTTTTTTCCATCTATAGAGCCATAGAGATGCTGTTCCTTTTATGAATAGGAGCATCCTTTACTCGAAAGAGTTCCCTATCATATATGGAAAAGATCAGGCTACAGGTCAAGATGCACAAACCGTTGAGGATGTCATTCAAGAGCTAGATAGAGAAGAAGCACCTATGAAAGGCATCGCTAATGAGAGATGAAGAAGACGATCACTCAACCCATCATAGTGCCACTCATTCTAGTACAAAAAGAAAACAAAGCTTGTTTAGATAGAGAGTAATACCTAAGCTATCATCTATTATTAAAAGCTTCAAGACTATCAAAGGAATGTGATGTAGAGTATAGGTCATGCTTTAACATGTTTGTCAATTGATGAAGCAAGAAAGGAAGTGGAAAGATTAAAAAAATTTCTTTGAACAATAGACGATCTAACATAATAAGAGTTAAAAGGTGCTTTGAACAAGTTGCCTAAGTAGAAGGCCAATTTAGTTATGTTGTATTCACTTGAATCAAAACATTGTTTGGATTATGCTAGGGACATTTTAGAGTTCGCATAGCGTCAAAAACTCATGAATTGGATGACATTAGGTTGCTTTAGATTATCTTAGTTACATTGTAGAGTCCACATAATGTTGGGAACTCATGAGTTAGATTATGTTAATGTGCTTTTGGATATTTTTATCAACTTTTTGTGATATGTTGATACTTTTGGATACATTTTATGATATACTGTGGCGAATGAAGTTGAAAGACCTCATCATATTATTGATGAGCTTAATTTTTTAGCAATCTAGAATTAAAGTTGAAGTTCTTTAAATTCTCAAGTCCTTATATTGATAACATTATTTTTAATTTAGTATTATTCATTGTTTTATGTAATATATATACCATATGTGATTTTCCATTAATATAATATTAAAATAAAATTTTCTATTAATATATATAGAATATGTCGAGCCTGTAAATTTCCCTTTCCTTTAATTGGATCCATATTAAGCCTATGCCCCTTAACATGGATACTTGATATAGCCTTCAAAGAGAATTCATTATTTATGAATACTTTGTAAGTTCAAGGATATATTATATCGGAGTCAATTTTTAAAGGCAGTTATATGTATTTTCCTTTGCAATGTAATATGGTATTAGATTACCATTATATTGTTTAGTAGGTAACATATTAGTAATATAGATAATAACTATAGAAGAACATATATATTGAAAATAATAGATGTCAAGTCCAATATTTGAAGTATCATAAAATGTATAATTAACTACTTGAACTTTTATTTGATCAATTTAATACCTACTTGAATCTTTTGTGGTCTCTCATACTACATTTGTTACATCCATTATCTCTATCTATCTAACTGAACTATCCGACCAATATTAAAACATTAGATGTTACTTGACCCACCCATTGCAAGTCTAATGTGTGAATAGAATGCACTTTTATAAGTGATAGAAAAAAAAAAAAAGCAACAATAGAAAATCTAAATGAAGAGGAAAAAGAAAAAGGGAAAAAAAAAAAGGAATAGTGCCTTAATCTAAGTTTAGTCCTTTGAATGATCAAAAAGTGAAACTGTAAGATAGAAATATAATAAACCCATCTTGACAAAATTTAGAAGTTGGTCGAAGCCTTAAATGGAAAAACTTAGTTGCCCCTTGATCGCATGAAATTGAAAATCTAAGGCACTTAATTGATATATTCAATGACAAGGTCACAATTGGAAGTTGTAGTTTGGGAGAAATGCTAAGTACCAAAATCTAAAAAGTTATTGCCATAAAACTTTAGTTTGTGTAAAAACACTAAGCATGTGCAAAGGTCCTGTAAAATAACATCTCCAGTTTCTTCTATTACCAAAACCATCAATCAGAGGAACTTAGACTGCTTAGAAGAAGATAATCTTACCTAGTTATAGCTTCAATATGAAGGAAACTAAGGGCTATTTAGATTGTCTAATTTAGTCTGTAATTATATATGTAATTGATTTACACCTATATCATATTTGTATTTGGTCTGTTTGATGTATTTATGAGTAAAAATGTATTTATTTTTTTTATTTATATTTATTTCTTAACAAATAATCTGAATCGAAATGATGAAATGTAAAACCAAACAGAGCCTCATTTTTTATTCTAAAACACTATATGAAGTTATTGTTCTTTTTTTTTTCTTTTGAGTTTTTAACAAATTTTGTCTATTTACACATGTGGAGTTATAATGGGTGGGCTAAATAGTACAAGTGTTTCAATATTAGTCAGATGGTCCAACAGAGTTAATAAATGTAAGAAAGGTGGTATAATTCAATCAAGTATTAAATCAATCAAAGTTCAGCTAATTAATTGCATATTTTATCATTTGTAACTATAGATTACGAAACTCAAGTTTAAAAAAAATTGACATTTACCCTATTAAAGTTGATAATTATGATATTAGATTACTGACATATTTTGCAATATGTAATTAGTGTTTTTATGTATATATTTAAAAGTTGTTGATTGTTATGGAGACAATATGTATGTATAAATTAAACACTAAAATCGTAATAATGTGAAGATTTTGAGACTTAATGGGACATGTGGCCATGTAAAGTAGAATAATATTTGTTGTCATACCCTAATGAGTATCCTAAACGTAACAGTCTACCACACTCAACATTAAAGCTTAAGTATGACAACCTTAGTCATTCCTAGAAGCTTTGATATTAAGTATAAGGCATGCTCTCACAAATTTAGAGGACCATACATAGAATTATGAAGCTTAAGAAGATATAATAACAAATTAAGAAAAGAGGGTTCATAATATTCATTTATTCATAACAATAGTCTTACAAATCATAGGGGCATTCCCCAGCCACAGAAAATTATAATCTATTACAAGAATATTTCTATGAAGTCTATATTTTATCCAACACTAAACTTCATCCAAAAATTCCTTAACCAAAAAGAAAAATACCTGACTGCAGGGTCCACATGGCCTCAACCACAAGTAGCTAAACTGCAAAAGATATCTATAGAGGTATAAGCTAATAGGCTTAGTGAGAACTATTTCCATAAATAAACTTCTTGTGTAATGAATTTCAAATAAGTTATTTAAGCAGATAAATAAAATGCAACATATAAGTGGGCAAGCAAGATATATAGTTTTCTGGGAACTATATGTTGAATGGATTTATGCCCTCCATTCGAGGTTTGGTGATACGTAACCTCAAAACAAGTAGTTTTTATTTAAAAATTATGCTTCCGATCAATACCGCCAAGTGTTGCTTTCAACCTGAGCTACCATCTTTCTCACCCAAGGATAATAACCCAATGCAATGTGACTTACTTCGTAGTATGCATGAATCAATTTATTTATGATATTATAGTATCATTATTATCAAATTTAAGGTGATCATAGAATTTCATACCAATCAAGTATTATACTTGTCACGCCCCGAAAGGTACCCTAAACGTGGCAGTCCGCCACATATAATATCAAGGCTTAAGAATGGCTACCTTAGTCATGCGAAAGCCTTAGTATTATATATAAGGCGTCTAACACGGTAATAGGAGATGCTTTTGGGAAGCATAGTTTAAGCAAGTAAAGATAAACATACAAGAATTCAGAAATAAAGTATATCATATCATAAATAACCAAAGGTCTGTTACATAGTTTCTTAGGGGCATACCCCCGCTAATTCCAAGGATCGAGATAAACTTCACAACATCCAAAATACTACATCAAAGATTTCAAAGGAATTCTAATATAAGTCTTCGAGTAGATTTCCTCCAAAAGCTTCAATATAAAACGTACACGGATACGGAAAGGCCTCGGGCTCAAAAATAGGTGTTCCTGAGAATACAAATATCTATAAGGGTGTAAGCTTATGGGCTTAGTGAGTAAATCCCAAAATTCATACTCGAAGAAAATTATCAATCAAGTTTATTATTCAAACATATGAAATGCAACAACCACGTGAGCATACAAGACATATGACTTTCCGGGAATCATATGTTGAATGAATTTACGCCCTTCATTCGGGGTTGGGGATTCAGGCCAATTACAGCCACAACTTTTAAAAACACTTTTATAGATCTTACCGGCTCTTATACGCCATCAAAAACTTGTAGTTATTACAGGCTCCTACTAGCCACCAATTTAAGTAGTTCTTACTGGCTTCTACTCGCCACTTACATGATATACCGGTTATGTCTACCATCACTATTATACACTTGTCCCACCAATTGTATAGTAGTGAATGCAATGTGGCTCAACATATGAAGTGCATGAATAATTCTTTTAATTAAAGTCTAGTAGTTATATTTAACTTCTTTCAAGTGATCAATCAATTTCAAACAATTCAAGATATTAATTTACATACACTTTATTACAATCAAATCGGGTTTCGATATACTTAATATTCTTTCAACATATTATCATACATTTCCTTTTGATTTTTCTTAAATTCTAGTGCAACTAATTTTTACAAACACAATCAAGAGTATGAGAAAATTAACGGGAAGTAACTCACTCGGCCATGATGACACCGTTCTTGAATTGGATGGGTCGTTCGGAAATTCCACTTAATCGTAGTAATCCTCGGGATACGAACAATCCTCCTCGTGATTATCTAATCAAGAAGAATACCCAAAATGAGTATTTCATGAAATTCTATCCTTGAAGATTCTAATCTTTTCTTAAAATCGTAGTAAAATCGTATAAGGGGAAATTCCAACTTAAAATGGCCATAACTTGCTCATTTTAATTCGGAATTTCGCGTATAATATACCGTTTTCTACCTACTCGAAAAAATCTACTCATTTCTAAGCTTATTTCCATAAAACTAAGTCGTTTGGGTTCCGAAAAGGTAGCGATCAGATTTGCCACGAATTTGTAAACACTTGTTTTCCTTCTTGTAAACAAAGCTCATTTTGAAAGATAAACATTTTAATTATTTTGTAAACTTTTGAAAGGTATATATATATATATATATATTTGTAATGACTCATAACAAATGTATGAAGTAAATGAAGTTGTCTCAATTTTATAAAAATTTAAGGTTTTAAAAGATTTTGAACTTGAGATTCTATTTTACTTTTGAAAGATCTTTTAGTTATTAAGATGAATATTCTATTTCTAAATGAAATCTCTTGTAATTAAAGTGTGGTTTTATTTTCTAAACTTGGATTTCAAAAGTAGTAAAATGACATTTTTTATTTCTTGTAATGTTTTCAAAAGAATTTCTACTTCTTGATAAAAGATAAGTTTTCATAAAACCTTTTGTTTATGTAAGAAAAATCATTCCCATACATGTTCATGGGTTTTTAAGAAATCCATTTTCCATATTTATTTCTTTTAGAAAGAATATTTAATGCAAGAAAACACTTTCTCATTTATTTTTGTTGAGACAAAAATATTATGTTCATGCATGAATATGAATAATAAGCTATAGAAATGTAAAATAATAACTTGAAAGCTTAAGTAAATAATAAAGTAAATCAAATATTGGGACCTTAGCTTCATCAAGGTACCCCGGGACTAAGAAAAGACTAGTCCCGAAAAAGGAAAAGAATTGTTTTGACTTGATGAGGACAAGTCTAAGACTAGAATGGCTAGTCTTAAAATCAACTTGAAATTAAATAAATCACAATGAAGTGAATAAATTTCATGAAAGATAAATAAATTATAAGACAATGAGCTTATATGCTCTAAATAATATATATAGTTATATAGATATATTAGATAGTAAAGAACATAAAAGAAACATAAATGAACATAGAGGAATTATGTTTATGAACAAAAACAAAGCATGAACCTAATGTTGCTTTCTTAACCTTCATGGTTTTAGAAAACACACACTAAGCTCATACTAAGTAGATGAACATGAAGAATTCTTGAGAATTTTCTTACCTAAAGGAAGCTAAACTAAGAAGACTTCTCTTGAGAGAATTTAGAGAGAAATTTTTGTAGAGTAACCTTAGAGAAGAAGAGGTGTGAAAGAAGTGAAGGTATGAAGGGGTATTTATAGGAAAACGTGGAAGATAATTTGTATTAATTAAATAAATGGAAAATGAAACAATTTGAGCATAGAGAAAGAGGGGGCCGGCGCCATTTGCTTGAAGGGGGAAGAGGAAAATTAATTTTTTTGTCTTTTGATTAATTAAAAGTAAGAAATGAAATATGTGAAATTGTATTGGAAATGAAAATGTGTAAGAAATAGGTGTATAGGTTGTAAGAGTAGGTTGTAAGAAAAAGTAGAGATAGATGAATATTGTAGAATAGTAAAAAATAGTGTAATGTAAAAATAGACATGACAATTTAATACCGGTAGTAAGAAAATACGAGTATAAAAGCGATATCTGATATTTTTAGCTATCGAAAATTTACGAAATTGATATTTTTGGAAATCTTATATTTTTACGAGTCTAACGGTATATTCGGAATATTTTTCCTATTCCGGGCTTCCGGACTCATTTTTCAAGAACTGTGTCCGTTCGGGTTCGAAGGACATCCGAATTTCACGAAATTGAAACTTTTATGAAACCTATGGTTATTACGAACTATTCAAGCTAATTATCCTAACTTCGTTTTTCAGGGCTTGAGAAAACGGCAATGCCGGACTTAAGCGGTTACAGTAAACTAGGGTTTGGTTTACTCTGGAAATCTGGTTGACTTCTGTTTAGGGTTTAAACTATAATTCGGATCCAAAAATTTTGGGGATTTACAATACTAAAACAAACATTTAATCAATTCCGGCCTTGATCTTCTTAGGGTCCTTTCAAAAAAATTTTCTCATACATATTAATTTGTCTTTTCTTAATTCTAATGCGACTAAACTACAAATACAATCAAGTAAAGCAATTTAAGGAAATAAACTCATGATACCATGTCGACAATTCTCTAAACAGATGAGTCATTCACACAATCCACTTAGTCGAAATAATCCTCGAGGTATGGGTATCCATCCTCGAAATCACCTAGTCAAGGAAAATACCCAAAATGAGTATTTCTTGATAACTTCCTTGAATTTTGACAAAAAATGTCATAAGAACGTCAAAGTTCGTATAAAAAAAGACTCCAATTTAAAATGATAATAACTTGGTCATTTTAACTCAGAATCACGCATATAATATACCGATTTCTACCTACTTGAAAAGATTTATCCATTTCTAAAACTATTTTTTATCAAACTAGATCATTTAAGCTCTAAAACAGTGGTGATCAAGTTCACCACGAATTTTCCCTAACCCAAAAGCAATTTGTTTCAAATATTAAATCATTCAAAAATTGCTTTTATAAATACTTAATTATTTATATAGCTGAAAAATTCCTTTTTCATAGATACTTAGCTCTTATTTTATCCATGCTCAAGTGTTTTTTGTTCAATCAAATTTCTTGAGTAAAACAATAAAAATCAAAAGTGTAAAAAAACATAGTTTACAAAGATTCCATTTTGTAAATCCTTGAAATGAATATTTTGATTCTTTTGTTTTCAAAGAATCACTTTTATGTTCATCTTACTATTTTTCCTAAATGACTTTTTGATAAAATAAATTTCTTCTTTTCTAAATTCTTAACATTAGTGCTACTTTTCCTATTTGTTTCCTTTGATTATTTACTTGAAAAATCTTGGTTTTGGAAACTCTTATTTTCGTTTTAAGGGATTTCCTTATATTATGAAAATTATTTTAGTATCAAAGTCATCTTCTTTTAAGAAAACAAGTAATATAGAAAGGATTTTAAAAGCTTTTTCAAAACAAAAAATACCTTTTAAAATTGTAGTGTGTTCTTTCTAAAGCTTGGAAAAGAATTTTACTTTGGTTAAACTATAGATTTTATATTTCATGTAAGACTATTCTTAGGTGATAAAATCTCATTTTGATCAAATATAATTGGAGCTTTGAAAATTTGGACAACAATCTTAATGAGCATGATTTATGAGAGATAATAACAACCAAAAATAGCATAAACAATAAATAAAGTCAAGTATTGGGAGTCTTAGCTTTTTCAAGGCTTTCGGGACTAAGAAGTAGACTAGTCCCAAAAGAAAAATAAAATAAAAGAAAAAAAATTGTTTTGACTTGATGATGACAAGTCTAAGACTACAGACTAGTCTTAAAACAACAAGAAATAAATAAATTATAATGAAAGAAATAAATAAATTACTTTGCATGGAAATAAATAAATTGCAAGTGAGCTTATATGCTTTAAAGAATATATATATATATATATAGATACATAATAATATTTAGATATAATAACAATAATAATATGAACAAAGTAAAATAACAACATAAATAGATATTCATGAACAAAAATAATACATAAACATAGTGTAGCTTCCATAACATTTAGTTTTTGGAAACTTACACCAGGGTCATGTAAAGTTACATAACATGAGAAAAGAATATGTAAAGAAAAATTTACCTAAAGAAGGTTTTTTGAAGTATTATGTGGTTATCGGTTTTGTGTATGTAGAAGGTGATTTGAGATTATTTTGAGAGAGTTTTGAGAGAGTATTTGGAGAGATTGTTGAGAGGAAAACTTGAGAAAGATTTGATAGAAATTTGTGGGTAGTAATTGTGTGAAAGAAGTAAAAGAGGAGAGGAGTATTTATAGGAAATGAGGAGTGAATTTTTGTGTGATTTAAATAAAGAAAAATTAAAAGAAAATTGAGAGAGATGAAGGGGAGGGGGCGCCGGCCACATGAGGAGAGAGGGGATAAAGAGGAGATTTGTTTTGTATTTTTGTTAAATAAATATATTATTAAGTAAGTTAGATGTGAAATAAAGTTATAGGAAAAATAAAAAGTAAAGGTAATAGGTTATGGTGTTGTAAGAGTAGGTATTAGAAAAAGTAGAGATAAAAGAATGGTGTAGAATAGTAGTAAATAGTGTAATGTAAAGTAGATATGACTAATAAGTACCAGTAGTAAGAAAATATGCTTATAAATGCGATATCTGCTATTTTTACTTACCGAAAAATTATAAAACTGATATTTTTGAAAACTTTACATTTTTACGATTCTAACGGTATATTCGGAATATTTTTACTATTCTAAGCTCTGGGATACGTTTTTCAAGAACTGTATCCATTCGGGTTTAAAACGATTTGTAGTTTTACTAATCTAACATTTTAAGTTTCCTTATGTAGTTACGAACTATTCTACACACTAAACTCTTACTTACTTTTTTAGGGTTGCTTATTCGGGATTGCTGGACTTAAACCATTATGTCTAACTAGGGTTTTATTGACTTTAAGGTTTTTGGTTGACTTTCTAATCAGGGTTTAAGTTAAACCGATTACTAAACGTTAGGAGTTTACATTTGTTGTAGATAAACGAAATTTAAAATTTAAAAGGATAAGAAAGATACAACGAATAGTTACAAATTAGCATAGATATAAATTTATAGTCACAATAAACATATATAAATTTAATAAAAACATAAAATCTTGCATCTATATATCTATTTATTAAAGGAAAATGAATATATTATTATTTTATGCTGCCGTGTAAATTGATATAATGTTTATTGAAAAACATATAACATTTTTAATTTTAAAAAATAATTAAATTGGTTTTACGATAAATTAATAAATCAGCGGAAAAAAGGAAAGAAAGAAAGAAAGCTTGGTTAATCTATAAAACCTACTAATGCATTCTTTGGTTTGGTATAAATTATTAAACGTCCAGCTCAATATCTCGGAGAAAAAGGCCAGCCATGATCTCCTCGACTTTTCCCCTGAACTGATTATGCCCTAAACCTCTGCAAACTCCTCTGCACCGAACCACGTCTCCCCTCACTCAAAGCCCTACTTCTACACACCGGTTGCTGGTTCCAACATCTTCGTCCTCGTTTCGGTAAGTTTGCTTCTCCACGTTCAGGCTTTAACTTTAATTGCTTGCTTGTTCCTTATCACATACTTCAATGTTTTATTTCCACTTGAATAAGCTTTTTTTTTTCCCCCTTACATGATCGTTCAAAATAAGTTCTTTGATTTCTACATTGTCACAGAGGTAAGTCCATGAAATGAAGTGTAATTTTTCAAAAATAAGCTGTTCAGATTGTTGGGTTTACTGCAATGTTGAGGATAGTAAGTTCTGCGATTAGGTCTGATTCTTTGATGTGGAATTACCCATTCCTTTTGTTATAATATTTTTTGGTTATACTTTTTAGTATATTGGAGAGAGGAATCAAATTTGGTCCATCCTGGTGGCAGAGATGTTGTCCTTGGAGGAGCAGTGTTGATACTACTTATGCTATTGTTGTTTTGCTTGTTTATCAGTGCTTCAAATTGGAAGTCTTTAATGAAGTTGAAAGGATTTGACAAGGATTAATCCAGTAATGGTATCCAATCAAAATAGCTATTCACTAAATAATGTGAAGATTTAGAGCCATTACAACGTTGTCTTTCAAAGAGGGATGGAACTGGAGAAAGTGAGAAATGGTATTGTTGTTTTGCTGGTTAGAGAAATTATGTAAGTCTTCTAAATAGGATTTGTCTCATTACAAACAAATGTTAAATGAGATAGAACAGTATCAATCATTTTGAAGTTTTGATACGATTGATTCAATATACTTTTTTTTTTTTTTTTTTTTTTTTTTTTCAATTTTTTTTGGGCATAACTACACGTTGGCAACATTTTCAGCTTCATTAGTTAGCTGCTTCGTGAGCCAAACTGTGGAGTTAAGGAATCTAAGCCTCACTGCAAAGCCTAACAAGAGTATGAATGCTTGTGAATAACTTAGTGGTCTTGGAGCTTAAGCTGATATGCTGAAATAGGTTTTTTAATTGAAAAAAATAATGGTAAAAAGTTTTATGTGATTATATTTAGGTGTAATCTTTACTTTGGGTCCATAACATCTTGCGACTGACCCTCTGGAGGTCTAATTTTTTTTTTTTTTTGGAGGAATGGCCTCTCTTGAAGAACAATCCAATAATCCACATTATTTAGGTGTTACCAGCCAGAATATTACAACTATATTAATACGCGCTATATTGCTGAGCTTGATTGATGCATTTGTTGATTATAACAGTTATTGCATTGAGGCTCTTCATGTGTAGCTTTCTTTCTTTCTGCTTGGTTCATTCTGCCCTCTCTAAAAAGGCCTGTTTATACTTAACTTCTTTGGTTTCTTTCACCTGCTTATGGGGACATAATGATGCTTGTGAGGCTGATTTGCTGCTTAAGACAATGATCATTTTTATCTTATTAACCTGAAGGTTGTAGAACAATTTAATCAAAACAAAGGGTTACTAAAACTGATTTATACTTCATTAATTACAGCATTGAATTGATTGGATTTTGTAGACTTTTAATCCTTGCCTTTCTTATTGTAAGTCCCCAGTCCTTATTCTTCATATGAGCTGATTTGCCAAAGTGAGTTATGATGGGTTGATTTTACGCATAAAGAGGAGGGGGAAAAGAAGGAGTTAAGTGTGTTCTTTTGTTGGCTTGTATAGGCATAATGATAAACTGTATGCAACTCCAGCAACTTACTAATGCAAATTCTTTACGCATTTTCACTTGCGATACAGATTGTTGAAGAATTATGTCATTGGGGATCTTTTGTGCATGGAGACATGATTTTGAAGCAAAGCAGATAACATATCTTGAACACTAGTTTTCATCAGCAGTTTTCCAGTTAAGAAAGCATGAGACTTACTGTGCTTGTTAGATCTTCTCGTTCTCTTCAATCTCTTGGAGGTGTAAGAGGACCTTTACAATTTCGTTTCTTCCAGCATGATTTTGTCCCCAGGGATCCAAAGGCCAAGCCTAAGAAGTACAAGTATCCAGATTTTTATGATCCATATGGCCCAAGACCACCACCTTCGGACAAGATTGTTCAGCTTGCTGAACATATAGCTGCCCTCCCCCTGAAGAACGTGTCCAAATTGGACCTGCTCTCAGAGAAAGGTTGAGGCATCCAAAAATGCAAACAATTTCAACAGAAGGTATGGATTTAGGTTCACAAGGAGCAGCTGGAGTATCTGCAAAGGGTGAGGAAAAGAAGGTAGAGAAACAGCTTTTGATGTGAAGTTAGAGAAGTATGATGTAGCTGCTAAAATCAAGGTGATCAAAGAAGTTAGGGCTTTTACTAGCCTGGGACTTAAAGAGGCCAAAGACCTTGTTGAGAAGGTGCCTGCTGTGCTTAAACAAGGGGTCACTAAGGAGGAGGCAAATGAAATCATTGAGAAAATAAAGGCTGGTGGTGGTGTTGCTGTAATGGAGTGAAAATTCAGCTTTGCTGCCACTGATTGACTTACAGGTTTAGGTAAATAGCAAGAACAACGTGGGCTTTACAGGTTTAGGTAAATAGCGCACTGCTTAGATGGATAAACTTTATGCGAAAAATGTGAACTCCTTTTTGATACCAGAGGCTTACCACATGAATAATTCAGATCCCTCACAGGGATTATTTTTGAGCCTGTACCATTTTCTCTCGAGATGTTTTGAAGCCTAGTGGAAGGGGGATATCACCTGTTGAATTTTCTGTGCAGATGTTCTGCTATTGTGACTGAGTTGTTTATTGTTTTGGGGAATTCAGAAGATTTTGAAATTCACATTTCACTGAATACATTCAGATTTTTACTGCCAATATTGGATTTCACATTTACTGCTTTCAAAGGAATAGTTCAACTCTATATCCATTAAAACACCAACCGAAACATGGAAATTAGATGTAGGTTTCTCCTACACTATTCGCTAGCAAAAACATTCGCAACAGGAAAATAAAAATTTGATTGCTGTGTCGATTGCAACCGAGTCGTTTCCAATCTTACATATTGGCGGTTGTTCAAAGTTTAAATTGAAATTCCCCTTGCAATATCTTTTGTTAGGTATAATCACAGCAGATGCGGCTCTTTTCCAAGTCTTAATGGCATTTATTCGGCAATACTAATCATTAGACCATCTCACCCCTTAGCCGGAATGCTGAAAGAAAAATAGGATGTCTTTGATCCATGATCATAAACTGGTCGATAAAGTTCTACTTGAGGCCTGAATATCAATACATTTGGTTATGCATGTGCTTGTTAAGGTTATAGTTTCCATGTTATTGATTACATAAATATCTATTATAATATATAATTTCAAAAATATATAATAAATGCATTTTTTTTTTCATTAGTAGTCCATAGCTATTATAATATATAATTTCAAAAACTTGTAATAAATGCAATTTTTTCTTTAGTATGCTTTTGTAATACTCTTTAGTGGTTTATAAAAAAAAAATTATATAGTCTTGTCATTAATTTTAATATGATCAGTTTTGTTAGCTATTCAACATTTTTTATGTTTAATCAGGACTGAACCATTAAAATAATTGATATATCAATTACTCTATTTATTTTAACAGTTAGATAATTGATTGCACGGTTCTATATATTAAATTGGAGAAGTTATCCTGGTTTATAATTTATACTTTTGACCGTTAAATATGGATTATGGACCTTCCAAGTCTAGTCCAACCTATACACCACATGGGATGGTCTATTGGCCCTAGGCTCGATTCATCTTAATGGAGCCTAGCACCTCATTGGAGCTAATCCCTTAGCTTAGGGAATCGACTGTCTACTGTTGCATCCACACAGCATCCAATCTAGGATTACTCTACATGTTTCCCCTACTCGGACTTCACACGATCAAACATGGATTAGTAGACCTACTTCACAATTATGGTAACCGTGGTGTTGCCAACCACTCACTCGCAAATGATTTTATGACACTCAAATGCTGAGGATCTGCCCATTGTAAATATCCCCTCCTACTCCATAGAAGAGGTCATCCTTCTAAATGATATACTTTTTACACACAAATGTAGATTAATCGTTCATCATCATATAAGCAATCATTTATATTAAATGATGGTAACTATGTTATATTTAAAATAATTATGAATTATTTTATTAACATGTTTTTTTTTTTTTATAATTTCTTAAATATGTATTCATAGGAAAAATGCAAATAACTCCTTGAACATTGACCTTAGAGTAGATAGACCTTTTGCATTTTGAAATGCTATAAATGGCCTTCTTAAATTTTGATAAATTGATAAATAATGATAAAAAAATGAAAATGATTTCCCTAAGCACATTTTAATACCTTGTAAACTTTGATGTTGATATGATTTTGCTCAATTAAAAAAATCAAATATTTTAATGCCGCTGATATAATTTGAAGGGATTATTTACAATATTTAAAAGTTTAAGAGTACATCTATACTTGGATCAAAATTTAAAGGATCATTTGCAATTTTTCTTAAATTTATTAGTTTTATTGTTACGTACATACTTTAAATTAAATCCACTGCCGCGTGACTTTTAACCAGTTTAACATCATGGCATTGCAATGTGTAAAGGCCTGTCAACAAAGGCCCGTCAAGGATCTGATGTAAAAATTTCACGGAGTAGTGCTATACTCGAAGTGACTCATGAATCAATGACTGGTAAATACGTATATACATATATAGATACCTATATATATTGGTGTTGGGTGCTCCCTAACACCCTGAGTATTGTATTTGTACTACTCCTAGACTATCGGAATCTGTGTGTATAACTCCACTTGGGACAATAACACACAGTTCATCAGGGCACCATCGTAGTAGTAACACCGGTACTCTGGTCCACTAAACCCAATCAATCACAAACAACAAATAATTTAAAGCTAGATATTGTTAAGTTCGTTATTTGTAGTTTCTAAGCCTACACTCACAAGTAATAACCAAGGTAAGGACATACCTGATACAACGCTTGGAATAGCTAACTCAATCAAACCAGAATCACTTGATCATATATAACAAATACTAACGCAAAACTTGATTTTAAAAAGAAAACACACTTCTAAGGTTATTTAGCTTTCTAAGCTATCAAGAGCTATTACTACTTTAGATGTAGATATGCCTTCATACTTTGGTTTAGATGTACTAGATGTTAAGCCATAAGTTTAGGTGTTTAGAAAGGTCAAAACAAGAATAAAAAGAATGTTACAATATCCCTCTGTTGATCACGGCCATAATGGAGAGCGTGATGGACTCGAGAGAAAAAGAAAACAAGAAATGCCCTTGTTACGCCCGTTATAGGGGGCATGACAGCCATCACAGCCTTTGTCATGGCCGTGATGGGGTTGATGATTTCCATCAAGGCCTCTGTAACAGCCGTGATCGGATAAAACTTGCGATTCCTAAGGAGATTATAGCCCCTTTCATGGCTATGATACATGATCGCACCCTACTTCACTCCAAAACACAAAAAACTCCAAAAAATCCCTATTCTTGATTTTAAACCATATAAAGACTCCAAAAAAGTCTTATTAATGTATAAAAATTGTTGTAATCATGCTACCTGCAATCAAACGACTTTCTCCTCTTCTTTCGTAAACAACAACCGCCTCAAGCAACCAAAGAATAGGCTTTTCTCCTGTTTTTTCTAAATGCAAACACCTTAACTTCGGAAGCATGGTTTAGGGAAATAAAACTCTTAAGAATACTAAAGGATATGAAAAGATACCAACTTACCATGATTTCTAGCCTCTTGATTGTCCTTTAATAAAGGTTAGGGATGTAATCGGATCTGGTTTCGGGCGAGTTATATGAATCCAAACCCGAACCCGCTACCCTATACAACATACCAAACCCGACGTTATAACCCTGTAGGGTTTTCCCTCTAAATCCAAACCCACCCTACAGGGTTTACCCTAAAACCCGAGACCCGCCTGAATACCCGCCCGATCTATTAACCCGATTACCCGCCCGACTACCCGCCCGTTTATTCACCCGAACCCCACCCCTTTATTTATTTATTTATTCCAATAGATTCAACAATTTTTAGCTAATAAAATAATAATCTTAATTAAGTGTTTCAATTTATTTTCAAATTGTGTAATGAATCAAGAGACATATAAATTGAAACACTTAATAACAATCCTCATGCAAACATATAACAATCAAACATAAATACATCACTTAAACCAATTTTTAATAACAAGTTGTAAAATCCTTAAGTAGTTTAATAAACATAAAAGAAAAACATCTTGGAGCTCCTCCATGTCTTCTTCCTCTCCTTGCCCTTTTAACATCTCTTCACACAAATGCCCTGTGACATACAAGGAAAAGATATGAATTAGAAATTTAAAACTCACTAAACAAAGCTTGCTAGCTTTATAAAGGAATACTAGTAAATTATTATACTATGAATGACATGTGTAATACTAATAATGAAAACACAAAGATAGACAGAGTGAAAAATACTAACACTTACTTGGCTTTAATCATCTATAGATCATCATCATTGATATCTAACCTCTCAAGCTCATCTTCTAGCTTACATATATATATCATCACCTACAAAAAGATAAAAATGCTAAATAAAATAAGTATGGGAATAATGAAGAAAGTTAAGTATCACATAATTTAAAGAAGTCACCTATTATTCCATTTGATAACCAGCTTTGAGTACACATTAATGCTTCTATTGTAGTTGGCTTGAGCCGACTTCTGTGTGAGGTAATTACTCGTCCACTAGTGCTAAATGCTGACTCAGAAGCAACTGTAGAAACCGGTATAGCCAACAAGTCCCTAGCTACAGCTTGTAGTGTGGGGTATTTGGCTCCACTTTGTTTCCACCATAAAAGGATATCAAAATTATCATCACCATCACTCAAGGTAGCAAAGTTTCCTGTAGGTAGTGGTCCAGCTCGTCTTTACTTGGTTGTCATCAATGGTGGTGACACAGGTTTTCATGAATTGCCTCAATTTTGTTTCTCTCTTCAAACCATCATCAACATCACCTATAGGCACAAAAGAGGTACTGCCCACACCCATACTCTTATTATTACGAGTATTGCTCCTGTGTTGGTATTCCTGAAGTAATTCATACAAAGTGTTCTTGATCCTTTCTTTCTCCATGGAAGCACGATCAGCATACACACTAGAAAGCATAAAATCCACAGCTTTGAACTTGAAGCGTGGATCTAGAACAGTACATATAGCCATAATTGTGTGCACATCACTCCAATATTTCTCAAATTTTACAAACATCTTATCAGCCATCAAACTAATATTCAAATCAAGAGAGTCCTTCCATTCAAGCAAGTTTTCCCTAATTTCATAAACCCTTTCAAAATAATAGTTTGCTGTTGGGTATTGCAAACCAGAGAACAGATTGGTAACTTCATAAAATATGGACAACTTCTTGCAAATCTCACCTGCTAACTCCCAATCTTCCTCAGTGGGAAGACACTTATAGTTTTTATCCATAAACTGAACTCTATAGAAAACTTCCTTATATTCGATTGCAGTAACTAACATGTCATAGGTGGAATTCCACCTTGTCTTACAATCTAAGGAAAGCTTCCTAATAAAAGGCACATCTAGTTGCTTACACGCCTCTCCAAATTTTTCCACTCGTGATGGTGTTGCTGTCCAATATAAGACACTGTCACGAATCCTCTCTATTGCTTTTTCAATGACACTCACTCCATCTTTGACAACTAAATTCAAAATATGTGCACAACATCGCAGTGAAATACCTTCCCACGAAGAAGTAGATCCTCCTTTCGTAGCTTCAATTGTAAAGTTGTCATCATGGCATCATTTGTCGAACAATTATCTACAGTGACTGTAGATAATTTCCTATCCAAACCCCATGCCATCAATGAATTGAATAGGCAATCTGCAATTGCTTCATTTGTATGTGGAGCTGGCACATATAGAAAGCTGCAAGAAAAAACAAAGGACATATCGTAAATGTTATTAGAAACAATTCTTAGCATTCCAATTAGATAAATGAAAATTTTACAAAAGCTTACTTTAGGAGTCGGCTCCGGAGCATCCAATTACTATCAACAAATGTGCTGTCACTGTCATATATCCCCTTTTTTGATTCGATGTCCACAAATCCGTTGTTATTGCAAGCCGTGTATTAAGCCCTTTCAATTGGGTTCGCAATTTCTCTTTCTCCGCATTATAAATGTTGATAATCTTTTTCCTGATGGTGGTGCGGCTAATGTGTTTAAAATGAGGTTGAATGTCACTAACAAACTCTCTAAAACGTTCATGCTCAACCATTGATAATGGATACTCATGGACAATTATGGCCTTTGCAAGTTTTTGCCATGCAGATTCTTGATTGAAAGACCAGTTTCCTATTGCTAAACCACTTGCATTACAATCATCTTCGCTCCTGATAGTTTCCATTGATAGGAAACATTGTCTAATGTCTGCTTGTCTTTTCTTTTGCACACACCTCTTCAAATGGTTAAGCAAATGTGAAGTACCATTTGCACTGCTTGCTGAAAGTCTCTTCTTACAGTAATTGCACTCAGCTACAGTTTCCCCTTTAACTATTTTTCTCACCATATCCTTCCACACACTGGATGTCAACTTACGTTTACTTGGATTGTCACTTGATCTCCAGTACTTGATACTTGAGAAGACGATACTTTTGCCTTTTTGGATGCTACCTCCTTTTCAATTTCAACTGGGGATTCGATGGAGTTGCATCAACATCATTTGCATCCATGTTCATCTCAGCTTCAAGTAATTCAACATCCATGTTCCCTGCATTGATGATACAAATGATTTAATTTTTTAAGAGAGATAAATATATAAATGGAAATTAAGGATTACCACGAGGTGTGCAGAATGACAAGCAAAACATGTAAAAATGGGTAAATGAAGTAAATGTGAAGTATTATAACTTTATAACTTTCAATATCTGTTATAATACCTATACAATAATTCAGAATTTTATAGATATATTAAGGTAGACTCAAGCAAACACTTTGTGTGTGTGTGTTTACCAAGGAATGGGAAGGATATTCTCATAGTAAACCAAAAAACTAATGTTAACTTTTCCTTCAATATGATTATTGTGGGCCGAGGTTGTAATACACAGTAATTGGGAAAAAGAGAAAAAGGCCGTTATGGAAATAGGGGATGAGGATCGGGTCCATTTGCACAAGGCTAAGAAACGATATAACTGTTAGGGAGATAGGGATCCATATATATATATTTAGATTTTCACAAGCACGCCAGCTGTCCAACATGCAAAATTTTTTGCACCCTTTTTAACATAAATTATTAAGCAGCATCCGTTTATGTTATGAAGCATTATTTTGCAACATCAAATCCGTTCTGGATTATGCTATTCCATATAATTAAATCAGAACAAATTCTACAATTCAAAACTTTCAAAAACTGTCTGTCTTTCATAAGAAGGATTTTTAGTTCGATAATTCTTAGTTATCCGAAATCAGAAGTATACGAAAATCCATCCCAAAAACGGAAAAGAGGAGAAAAGAAAGCCTACAAATACTTGTTACGGACCGGATATTATTATTATCATTTTAAATTCATTTGAATTGTTAAATAATATGATAGAAAATCCTATCGATACAATAGAATATAAAAAATACCATACATGTTAATTTTTTATGGTTAAATTTAAGGAATTAGTTAAAAGACATAAATTCAAAATGATGGAAACTGAAACTCTATTTTACCTACTCGACACCAAGAAAAAAAAATCTTCAAAAAAATAGAAGGAGGAGGAGGAGGAGGAGGAAGCCATCCATCGCTTTTGTGGAAAATATCATGTATCACCACAAACAACATCTTCATTGAATCATATTCCGGACTCTAATATAATTTTCTTAGTTTGATAAAAAAAAAAAAAAAAAAAAAGCCCAAGTCGTGTCTCCCTAACCAGTTCCATTAAAGGACAAAACATGCCAGGTCTTGATTATCTTCACCAACAAAGGAAAAGGGAAGATTAAATGTATTCTTAGCAAGAATACAGGGGAAGCACCAGTGACTGCAAGAACTGTAAGATCAGGAATCAAGACTCTTCATAGGTC
Source organism: Combretum micranthum (assembly GCA_024138025.1). Lineage (NCBI taxonomy): Eukaryota > Viridiplantae > Streptophyta > Magnoliopsida > Myrtales > Combretaceae > Combretum > Combretum micranthum. Next base: position 518,781 of record JAMXBD010000207.1, on the reverse strand, counting down.
CAAACAAGAACAGATATTTGGACAAACACGTCATTAATTATAAACCCAAAAAAAAAACCAGCAATGTTGTTGGCGATAAACCATACAACAAAGGGTTAGGTACACATTGATTTTCTTTAACTCTCCAAACTAAAATTGGATTAAAGGAATATACTTCCAAATTACAAAATAAAACCGAGCCTTTTTATATGGATAGAATTCCCAGAATCAAACATATAACCAATGATTTTTCCCTTACCTGGATGACACCAATGATTTTCCACAAATCTATGGGAAAATATAAATGACTAAAGCAGAGGACAAGTACAAGGGGCAATAAAATAAAATTAACAGAAAGCATCCTGCAAAACGACTTCATCAAATATGATGGTCCAGCACAACTCAGTTCAAATAAAATAAACCTCGTATGTAATATTATCTATAACATTAAGGAACCTAAGATTGAAAAGTTTGTATAAATAAGCATTTTTATAACGTCAATTAACAAGCAAAAAAAAGTTTTTTATTTCTCTAATAGGCTCCCATTTTTAAAAATCTCGACAACAAATCCGAATCCAGACCCATAACATAACACATACAATTTGATCAATGTACAGGTTAAAAGCAGATCATACTGGACAAAAAAGTCAAGTGAAATTATGCAAGATTCTAAAATCATCTCAGTGACTACATATAGAACCCAAAAAAAGAAAAGAAAAAAGTGCACCGTAACACTCTTCTGTTTCATTAAAATGGACATTACTTAACATGATCCATTTCAAGTTTCCATTTTTAGGCAGCCATGAAGACATAACCACGACACGAAAGCCTTTTTGTTCATCGAATTCATCAACATTTCCCTCTTATAGATGGCCACTCATTGAACCACACCAACGCACCGAACTCAAACCCACTGACAACGAGAGAGAGAGAGAGAAAGAGAGATTTCTTACCTTACTTGAGTGACAGCACACAGCGGAGAGCGAGGAAGGATAGGGTCACAGACGACGACGAGTCGACGATGGTGTGCAGCAAGCCAGCGGCAAGGGTGAAGGGTCTGATCGAAAGTCGAAACAGAGAGAGAAAGGAGAGGTGTCATCTGCAAGTTTAGAAATGAATAGTGAATAGTGAATAGTGAGTGGGTATGCAGCTAGGGTTTTTACTTTTTGATGCGCAGATCGGCTGAGGCCTAAGGGAAAAAAAATATATACATATCTATTTTATCGGGTCGGGTATTCGGATCGGGTATCCGCCGGGTATTTTAGGAAATCTGAACCCGATCCGACAACCCTATAAGGTTTTTCATCCATATCCAAACCCGACCCTAAAACCCTATAGGGTTTTTACCGGATCGGGTGGGTCAGAAACCCGATAATAACCGACCTGGTTACATCCCTAATAAAGGTTCTCTCAAAAGAGTGTTTTTAGTGCTTAAGGATTGTAGGTGTAACTATTGAAAACAAAAAAGCACGAATATAAGGTGTAGGAAGATATTATTATATTTTATTATGAGAGACTATTTTGCTCTCTCATAAAATCACATGTGATATTTCCTTACCCTTCCTTATAAATTTTTTTATTTTATATTATATCTCTTCTATCCTAAAAGAAACTTTTGTCCAGAAAAGTTACTTGGATCATTGAAAAGTTTGAGATCCTTTGTCCTCATCTCCTCCTCTTGTTCCTAGGTAAATTCCCACTCTATTTGATTCATCTATTGTACTTTCACATATTTGATCACACGTCTTCTTAGAATCTGCTCGTAGGTATCAACAATCCTTACTAGCCTCTCAACTATGATAATATCTACTTGCATTTCCAATAGTTCCATGGCTACTATCTTCTCAATATCCTTAACATACTTTCTTAATATAAAAACACGGAATACATTGTGTACCCCATCTGAACTGGGTGGTAATGCTAACCTATAAGTCGAACCAATTAGCTCAAAGACTTTAAAGGGACCCATATGCATGGAGTTTAACTTACCCCTCAAACTAAACCCAACAGTACCTTTAGCTTATTCTTAAAACTCCAACAGTCTTCTCCTCTTATTTACATAACTTTTCTAATGGCTTTGAGCAATTTGCAATTTCTGCCTGAGCGCTTTGACCTTATCAACAACATCTTGTACCAATTCTGATCTCATGATCAGCTTGTCACCCATCCCATCTCATCCCAATGGATTGGTGACCTAAACTTTCTACCATATAAGACTTCATAAGGGAGTATACCAAGTGATGCCTAACAGCTGTTATTATATGCAAAATCCGCCATGTTCATCCCAGCTACCCTCAAAATCTATGGCATATGCCCTCAACATATTTTCCAAGATTTGGAATGCCCATTCTGATTGCCTATTGATTTAAGGGTAATGGGTGATATTGAAAGTCACTTTAGTGCCTAAAGTTTGGTGCAGGCTCTTCCAAAATCTCCCTGCGAATCAAGTAACTCTGTCTGACACTATAGTCATTGGTATCCCATGTAACCTCATTGCATTATCATCTAACCACATGTCCTCACTAGAGATGGACACGCTAAGGCTCACATCCTATTAAACCACAATAAAACCAAAGATAACTCCAATATCTTACATTAATTAAGGTTTCATCATATCCATTAATGTCATTAATGAAAACATCTAAAAACTCAGTTGACGTAAACCAAGTGCCAACTCAAATCCAACTTAGAAACATCATACAAAAAGTCTCATAACATAAAAGAATCATAATAAAAGTTTAAACTTCAAAAGTTTCTAGCTCTAAATATTTCCAATTTCTATTCATTCTAGTAGTCAGTTGGAAAATCAACTTTGCTATCGCCGTCCCCATAATCAATGTAAATGCCATCCCTAATTAAATAAAAAACTATTAGATGATCACATGATCCTAAAAAGTAAAAAAGAATGAGCGCAATACCCAATATGCAACCATAACCACATGCGTATGAAAAACAACATACATATTGATTGCACATAGATTGTACCAAGAATAATAAAATAAAACCCGTTGTAATCCTACAATCTAGCAAAGGCAAGCATACCTATCTTGTAGTATAGAATTAAACTTGAGTGTCGTCTTCAAGGATCTACAGGTAAGTACTAGTATTTCTCTTTTACTACTATCTAGCCTAACTATCAAAGTGGTTATACTAATTCTAAATTACTAAATAAACTAGTGACTAACAGACTCTAATTAATGATATGAGTGCTTTTCTTGGTTTTAAATCAATTCACAAACAATGCCCCCAGTTTTGATCTACCCTGACCCTTACGTCTTATGATAGGAGTCAATTAATGATTAGCTAAGTCTTGAACTATTGGATTTCTTGATTAAGCCAATTACTCTCTTTAAGTCAATTGATTCCTAATTCTACATCAGATAGTGGGAATGTCTTCCTTCTCTAATGCCGATGTAAAATTGCATGAATTTCATAAACCCTATGATAAAGATTAAATATCTATTGTAGAAATTCGAAGCCTCCCTATGTCTAGGTGAAACATGCAGAGTCTTCATTCATGGATGATCTATCCTATTAGTTGAAATCTCTTTCTAATTTACAAGAATCAGATATGCAATAATCTTGATAAGAAATTATCACAAAAGTAGTAAAATCACATAAATAAACTCAAGATATAAACTTTTCATTAATTAACAAAGATTCAATGCATAGTTTAGGGTTTCATAAAATCTAAGGCATACAAAATCGACTCATTCATAGAATAAACAATAAAGACAGAAAATCTAGAAGAGTTTAACAATAACATGATCAATTAGGCCCTTGAAAATAATTGTTTATGACTCTAGATGTTTGTGTGGCAATTCTTCCTTGAAAAGCTCTCCAAGATACGTCCTTTAAGGTTTAGGAATGGAATACAAGTGATTAAATGTCACAATAATAAAAACAGAGCACTATTTATAGTCTGTCAAATGTACATAATCCCCTAGACAACCCATGTATGTAGGTCGTGTATACCTTGACCAAACGCGTAAATTCTCTGTTCTTTAATCGTACACCACCTGACATATACGACCCGTGCATACTGGTCATGTACTATTGGAACAAAATATTTTTCTCGTTGTTTGCTCAAGAATTTGTATAATAATTGTGCACTTTAGTGTACTTTTGATATCACAGTGATAGCTTCAAAATTCATCAAATCTTCGCTCGTTTCATTGTTAATCCTTTAAAGAGCTCGATTAACCTTTATTTAGCCTTGAAATGAATAATTTATCTAATAAGTGTCCTTTTTCTTAATAAAACAACCAAATATCATGTAAAATATGATCGATAAAGCATAATTATTAAGAGTCTTAGGACACTTATCACATATTCACATGCAATATGGTAATATATGCAATAGTCACACTTTGTTATCTTTTAATTAGTCGGGTAATCAATACAATTTAGAATCATTTACAACTAACTCTAAACCCGGAGTAATTCATGACTCCATGACAAGCAAATACCTATATACATATATAGATACTTATATATATTGCTGTTGGATACTCCCTAACACCCTAGATACGGTACTCGTACTACTCCTAGACTACTAAAATTCTCTATATGTGTAACTTCACTTAGGAAAACATCACACACAAATCATCAAAGCACTATCCTAATAACACATATACTTTGGTCTACTAAACTTAACCAAGCAAAAACAACAAACCATTTAAAGTCAGATATTGTTAAGTTCGTTTGCAGTTTCTAAGCCTACACTCACAAGTAATAACCAAGGTAAGGACGTACTTGATACAATGCTCGGAAAAGCTAAATTAACAAACCAGAATCATCTGACCACATATAACAAATACAAACGCAAAACTTGGTTTTAAAATAAAACATACTTCTAAGGTTTGATAGCTTTCTAAGCTATCAAGAATTATTACTACTCTTGGTCTAGATATATCTTCATACTTTGGCTTAGGCATACTAGATGTTAAGCCATAGGTTTAGGTGTTTAGAAAGGTCAAAACAAGGATAAGAAGAAGGTTACAACATTTCCTTATTAATCACGATCGTGATGGAGGGCGTGATAGGCTCGAGAGAGAAAGAAAACAAGAAATGCCCTTGTCATACTCATTATAAGGGGTATGACGACCATCATTGCCTTTGTGATGACCTTGATTTGGGTGATGATTTCCATCAAGGCCATTGTAATGGCCATGATCAGCCAAAACTCACGATTCCCAAGGAGATTACGACTTCTGTCATGACCGTGAATCTTGATCGTACCCCACTTCTCTCAAACTCCAAAAACACCCCTATTCTTGATTTTAAACCATAAAAAAACTCCAATAACATCTTATCAACATATAAACATTGTTGTAATCATGTTACCTATGATCAAATGACTTTCTCCTCTTCTTTCACAAACAACAACTGCCTCAAGTAACCAAAGATTAGGCCTTTCTCCTGATTTTACCCAAACGCGAACACCTTGACTCTGGAAGTGCAGTTTAACGAAAGAAAACTCTTAAGAGTACTAAAGAATGAGAAAAGTTACCAAATTAACTTGATTGTTAGCCTCTTAATGGTCCTTTAGTGGAGGTTATCTCAAAAAAGCATTTTAGGGCTTAAGGATCGTAGGTGTAACTACTAAGAAGAAAAAGACACGAAGATAAGGTGTATATAGATATTATTATATTTTATTATAAAAGATTATTTTTTCCTCCCATAAAATAACATATAACATTCCCTTGCCCTTCCTTATAAATTATTTTGTTTTATATTATATTAATATAGCTGAAGGGAAGACACCAAGAAATATCTAATATCATCCGATTGAATATTTGTTTTCTTTCTTTTTTTTTTATTTCCAATGATAAATCCTATAATCATTTATTAAAATTTGTACCTAGTGAAGCTAAAAATTTGAGGTTGAAGAAAGAGTGCCATGAATAATGAGTTTTCCATCATACCATCAAACCCATAAAACATAGTAAAAAAAAAAAAAGAACGGATGTAGGAACATATGTGCTAATAATACTTGATTTGGAAAAAGAAAGTGCTTCTTTAACCAGGCATATAAGTTTAGACAAGAATGATGATTAATCACTGACAAATGATAAATGCCTAAATTAGTTTATACACTTTTGATTTCTGAGCAATCTCTTAAAGCATGCATTGTATCTTTTTCTTGCAAGTTGCATCTTAGACATTTATAATTCCTTTGATAAATTTTATTTAGCTTGCATCTACAAGGAAGAACATCATTTAAAAGTCTGCAAATAAAATTCTTACATTTTGGACTTAGATAAGACATCCAAATCCATTTTGTAATCATTAGGTAAGTTATTTCCAATATACTATTAGTATTTATATAGTTATCTACCTTTTGAATATTGGTATTAGTTTTTCAAAATTTTCTTAACACGACAAGCTTTAAGGTCAATTCTCATAAAAAACAAATATTATGTCATGTTTAGTATGGTCAAATCATATGAAATGAAATGGATTTGAATCCAAGAATGGAATAGAATGAATGATGGAATGATAAATAAATCTAATTATGTGTTTAGGTATGTTCACAGAATAGAATGGAATGGAATGAATGGGTATATAATGAGATTTATAAAAGTACCTTTAACAATAAATTTAGATGATAAATATGCGTAAGACAAAAATGTAATTAAAGTAACAACTATTAATAAAATCAAAATGAAAATGGTTTAAGCTGTAATAATTGATTCCAATAAATTGTGATTCTAGCTTTTAAGAACGCTTTCAAACAGTCGAATAGGAATGGAACTACAATCATGATTCCATTCCAATTTATTCTTACAAACCAAACATACCATTAATCTAATTATTAAAATAAATATAGTAAATGAAATATTAACTATTTTAGTGATTCGATCACGATTGTATATAGTGTGAGCCGTTGGATGGTAATGGGACCAATCTTGTCAAAATTAATGATGAAACTGTAGAATTTTCCTTAAAGTAATGATTGAGAGGAGCTAACCTAAGTATTTTAAACTCAAACTTAACTCATCTAAATAATCACAAAATTTAAACAAAGTCAAGCTTTTACTAAACTTATAAATTATAGGGTTGAGCTCAATTCATTTAGATGAATGAAATTTATATCCAGATCAAGCTTAAGTTAAGTGGGATCGACCTTGAATAGCATAAGAGTGGCTTCACTCATTTGCAGTGTTGAAATATGATTAAATTTAGGAAGGTAAATAAGCAAAATAAATAAATATACAAATAAAGTGTAAATTACAAAAAATGCCACTTGTGCTTTGATCTTTTGCAAATAGGTCACATGGGTTTATTTTCTAACAAAGAAGTTATCTATGTTTTTCTAATCTCGTGTTAATTACAAAGAGGACATGTATCAACATTTTATTAGTATAATTATTTTAGTAATATTATTGTGTATCTATATAAATGATTTTAGAAAATTAAAAATTGCAAAAAGAAAAATCAAATGAAGGACCTTGGATGCTTTATGACCACCCTAAGGTCGGAGGTTGAAAATAACCACTCAGAGTGGTCGCATGACCCCTTTTATTGTTGGTTATCTCATGGGATCGTAGGAAAACATCCAATAAAGTCAATAAGTTGCACCCATCACTGATATTGAAATCTTACACCCAAAGGCGTTGCTAAAAACCTTCAAAAAAAAGAAAAGGAAAAGGAAAAGACTAACAAGTTGACATATTGCTCTCTCTCTTGATTTTACTAGTAATGGATGATCACCCGCGACAAAATGGGAGTTGTACACCACTTATTTTTGGCATTATCGGCTAAATAATGGTCCATGGTAGGTTGTGACCCACTTGCCTTATGGTCATTTTCTAGTTACCTTAAGACTAGGGTGTGGTTGGTGACGTCTTAGTCGAGTCACACAATCTCTTTTAGCATTTGTTCATTACTTAGCCAAGGTGCTTGGATAATGGCCAAGTTGAATTTTTAATTTGTTTTCTACAATTTTCTTTTCTTTTTTTTTTGTTAATATCATGAATAGTACTTGAACTTTGACAAAATATGTAACTAGATACTTAAACTTTAAAATTGATCTTTTTAGTATCTAAAAAACTTTGAACAAATTAATTTAGTAGCTGAAAGAACTTGACAATAGTATTGCTTATGTGCATGAAAATTTCTTTTATATACTGAACTAAATTAATCAATTTTAAAGTTGAAGTATCTAATTGTATATATTTTTAAAGTTCAGATACCATTTGTGATAGTAATCCTTTTTTTATCATTATCAAATTATATAAAAAAAACCTATTTGGTAATATTACTTTACTTAGATAATCATTTTTAGACCAATAAGATGTTGACACCTATCGAATCATTAATACAAAGTAAAAAAACACAAGTTTTTTGTTGTAAAAAAGCAAACACCAGTAATTGGTAAATTATTTGCAAAAGATTCAAAACACATGAATTTGAACAATCTGTCTTGCAAATTTAAATAAGGACATGAATTCTACTCATTTAGATTGGCAGTTTTCATATTAAAATGAAGCTTACTTGGGGACTAGTAAATGAATAGAATTGTTCACAACTATACCATATAATATATATACATAATTACATATATTACTTGTTCAGAACAACATGTTAGAACTTGACCATTGTAAAGTATTAACTGCTATAATTCATGCCTCCAAACCCTATCCATGCATTTATAAGTTACAAGAATTCGCATATTTTCCCATGTTGTGATTTAGACGATTGGTCCTGTCACTTTGGGATACGTATATATTATACGTGATGAAAGGGATATATTGACATAGGCTCCTCGTAGAAGTAAAATTGCTCTAATATATATATTAAGAAACTCTTTCTTAAATTGCTTTTGTTGCTTTCAGATGAGTGAAATTCTAGGCGACCTTTCAAGGTTTTGGAGTGTCCTGAAATGAATTACATTTGTAGTAAAGGATGTAATAAAAAGACTTTTTACATTGTAAGACGAGAGAATCCTCTTAACTGATCAATAAGAACTAAGCAATGTTTAATTGTTGTAAAAGGAATTTAAGTTACAATGAATGACCTCCATTCATAAATCATTAATTGCAATGATAAAGCTCTACAAATCAAAACATATGTCTTATTAAAATAAAAAATTACAAAAATATAAATTATAGAAAAAAATTACCAAATTGTCACATCTAAATTGTATGTTGGAGAAAAGATATAGAAGTTTGTACATGTATGGCATGTTAGAAAAAAGATATAGTAACGATATAGAGTCAAACTTATAAAAATAGTTATATCGCATATTTGAGAAGAGATATAGGTCTAAATGTGTATTGCATGTTAGTTATGCGATAGAGGTTAAATAATTACACTTATCAACATGCGATATACAAAAAAACCTTATATCTCATATTCAACTAGTGATACAATGATGGTAATTATGTATTTATTTTTATTCAAGTTGTGTTTATGTAATATTTTTCAAAATGATTGTTAAACGTGAAATAATCTTACAAATTTTAGTATAAATGTCATATTTTACGTCTAAACTTTGTAATTTTTAAAATTATTTACCAAAGAATAAAAAAACTTTATCAATTTTTGTAAATAACCACTAGATGATATTAATTTAATTAGGTGCTATAAATTACTTTGAAAAGTTTCTAGGCACAATTTTCGAACTGTAAATGATTTAAAAAAATAAAAGTAAAATTCAAACACTACATATAACATTTATCCCAATTCTACTTTGTATTTGGAAAGCTCAAAATCATTTTAACCTTTACTATCTTAAATAAGAGGTCTTTTTCTTTTTTATCATTACAATAAAGAAGAAGAGGTTGAACATTGTCTACCCATTTAGAAGATTAATGTTAATATATTAGACTTCAAGATGATTGGCAAGGTTATACTTCTTTATACACTTGATTTTAATCATCATAATTATATATATTTGAATATATATTATGGTGGAATAATGATACTTATGATTATAGCTTGAATATCAAATGTCATAACATACTACAGGTTAGAAATTTTCTCTAGGTTTTAGTAAGAGAATTGTGTACAAATGATCCGTATTTATCTTGAACTTGGCTAAAACCCTTATTTCGCACTACTTCGCCTTCGGGTGCATGAAGTCAGCTTTTTCAAATCATTAATGGATACACAGTTTAAATATATAGATATAATATAAAATTCAATTAAGTCTGGGCAGCTTATAACTCATCATATTTGGCAAATACTATGCTAGAATGTCTAAAATTTTCAATTTAAGTCGGTATGGTCATTTATTTCTATAGTAAGTGTGCTTTAAATCATATAAATATTATTATTGGTATCTGTTTGGTTCATCTTATTTTGATCATTTTAGTATCTTATTTTTATTATTTTCAAACAGACGATTTGTCAAGAAATAGATATAAATGAAAAAAAAGACATTTTTACTCTTAAATAAATCAAATAGACCAAATGCAAATCAAATATAGATATAAATAATATAAATAAGATACAAAAAAAAAAAATCAAACATTTCAAATATATACTTAATTTGAGCTTGATTTTTTAGGTTAATTGATAGGGCTTGAGAATCCAGTTTTAATTAGGATGATCAAGAGAAATTTGATATAGTAGACCTGGAGTAGGGCTTGTTGGATTGCCTTTCCATCATCCAACCTTTCTCATAATGACTCATGTACTAAAAAACTCATCTTGGGCTTCAATTATCAACGTGATTCAACTGATGACGTTGATGAGCAAACTCTATAAATACTCCAAATCCCTCCTCAATTAAAAATGAAGAAATTTGATAGAAACACTGATGCGTTGTCGAATTTCCTTCTCAATAAATTAAACACTTATTCATCACTAATAGTAGGGTTTGATGCTTGATAACCCATCCACCTATTACAAAGTGCATTTAAGACAGTTGAAATTGTCTACTCCTCCTCTCTATTCCATCTCTCACTTAATTATCCTTAATGTGTCATTATGTGTCATTCTTCATAAGTCATGTGCAGTACGATACTTTTATAGCAGGCATGTGATTACTCCAATTGAATCCATAAATCTACAGTATATATTAGTAAATATGTAGTAGTGATGCATATGCGAAAGATTAAGTATAATGTATGAAAAGTTCGGGAAAAAAAATAGAAAACGTATGATAAAATTTAAAATATAAATACATTATTGAATCAAACATATACACTATTACCCATCTAAAGAAAAATTTAATATAAAAAAGATTTTAAAATACTTAATGAAAAACATAAATATACAACTGCAATAAGAAGTCTTGTGTATACCAAAATAATATAAAACTTCATTATTGAATTTGAATATATCAACCTAAAACTTTTCAATATAACTTGATAGTGCCTAGTATATATGCATTGTGTTGAGCATAATATCACTGAAATGTTTTGAAAAAAGAAAAATTTTTGTGAATGAAGTAGGATAATAAATTATACATAGTCATAATTTAAAATCACATTATAAACGCTTATTATCATTTATTACAATTTATAGAATTGAAAGAAACACATATATAAATACCGCCTTTTTTGGCTAAATTTCAATAATATCTTGATAAAATCCTCATTAGTGAATTATAATAGATTTTGATATAATTATAATGAAATTTAAATAATTTTATAAGGCGAAAAAAGTGTAGAGGCCAAAACTCCCAATATTTTTATAATAATATAGATGTGTTTACATTTGGTGTTTTTATTGAAAATTCATTTACATTCTTTTTTGTTATAGGTTACCTTTAAGCTATGTTAAATTACATTTATTTTGAATATCTAGATTTTTTACATTAGCGATCAATCATTTTCAAATTAAAAAAAATTAAAATTTCCAAAAAAAAAAAATCTTATAACTTTAATTTTTTTTTCTTGTATTAAGAAATCACAAAGTAGGCTTTAACTTTAAATTTTTTAAATTTATACCTTTATTATAGAATACAGGACAAGGAAATCTGCTTTTTTCATGCGGTACACCCTTATTCCTAAAATTTAATCTCTACATTAATATTCAGTTAAATGATAAAACCTATTAAATATGGATCATAGATGTCAGCTGAACAATTAAAAAAAAAAAAAAGCTGAATTTGAGCTTACTGGATGCTAAATGTGCCTTATTATTATTATTATTATTATTATTATTATTATTATTATTATTATTATATAGTGGAATGTTAATCACACAGTCAGCTTAGTCTGTGACATTTTTCCTAAATTCAAATTCAATAAACTAATATATTATATGTATAATGTGAAATAAATGCTGTTCATATTATTATTATTTTTTGACGTAGACACTTCATAACGTTATTAATGTGAAAATTGTCCTATTTTTCTGGTCTTCACGACAAGAAAGTCAGGGTTATCAAGGGTACGGGTGTCCATGGAGCCCATTTATCATCTTCCCATTCAATTGCAGTAACGTCGTTTTACCAAACTTTCACTCTAAAATATTTAATAATTTCCATGTCCCCCGAACTCGAAGGATAAGCTTACTTTGTATACAACATAATAATATTGCAATAAATATACGCAATATCTCAGATCTTAACAAGTTATTAGGGCATATCTTTTTAGAACAAACCTGAAATGGCCTAGTAACTTAAAATGCGACAAGCAATTTTGATGTAAGGACCCGGACTCACCTCCATAGTTAAAATAGGTGAATCTAGATCCTCAATCACATATAACCTGCAATATTATATGTAAGGTTGTTTATCAGGATCAGTTTGGATATTTGTTTACCTAAATCTCTTATGAGAACCAATTTTAAAAACTATCAACCTATAAGACTTTTTATTAAAAAAAAAAAAAGAAAAAACATAACATTTACATATAAGTTATAAATCCTTTACAGACATATATATATATATATATAGATATTATAGATAAGGCTTATAAGCAAGCCATTTACAAAATACATATATTTAGCAAAAACTATCATAACTATTACATATGCCTCCCAAACTACACTATTACAAAAATTCCATCAAAGTCATGGTTATTTCTAATCCTCACAATCATCTAGGAAATCCTCAAAATCCGTCTCCTACCCCATACTGGTGTAGAATTCATCATGGTCATCAATACCTGAAATATGAAATAATGAGCTAAAGGCTCAGTACGCAAGTAATAAAAACAAAAGCGAGTGACATACAAGCTTAAACTATATGCAAATGCAACATCCATCAAGTTACTAGGAAATCTTTAATTAGTCAAACAACATTGGAGTATTCAAACTCCGGACGACAAAGATATCTAGGGATCCTAAGGATCACGGTGCTTAGGGGTTGATATAAGTTGTTTAAGGACTTATATCTCCTAGATGATATATCAATGAATGAAAAAGTGCTTTCCTCTCGGGTTTTCAACTATTTCACAACTCTACTTAACTTAATTCATAATATCGCCTAATTCAAATGTTCCCATAACCAATTGAATTAAATAATATTATTTCTCTTTTAGAAAAACAAATGTTATACTGATACCAATAACCCTATCAACTACCCGCCTTGGCACTTATAAAAGTCTAATCATAAAGACAGGGGTGGGTTAAGCACCTAAACTACCGTGCCCTTAATCTAAGCAAGGTGTCACTCCCCAAACCAGATTTAACAGCATAATAGACAATCAATTTAAGTTTTATCTTAAATTAAAGTGAATTTAGCCATGCCTATCCTAGGCAAGAAATCAAACATATTACTACGTACATATACTATGAAAGTAATCATTAGAAGCACTCGAATGAAGATCAGTAGAGGAACTCAAAGGAGTATTTATCACTATTACAAGGAAATTCAATTCAATTCAAATCAATATAAAAACTTTGAATCATACCTAGAACATAGCTAATTCTAGGCTTAACACTCCTGAGAATTCATATGAATCCAAGGCGAGGTCATAACATATCATTTATACATCTAACAAGGTCATACAAGCTCACAAAATTATCAAAAGACAATTTAGCAAGCTAAAGGAATTGTTTGAAGAAGTTTTGAAAATGGAAAACTACAAGGGATACGTCGGCCTTCAACGCCGGTGTAGTCTACACCAAAATTCTACGCTTGCCAATACTAGCAGTGCTAACACAAACGCGGGCAGTATTGTGGTCTACACCGGCAATGTTGCTGTGTACGCCAGTAGTGTTTACATATATGTCGACGGCGTTTAGGCAGCGTACGCTATAACAGATTTTTGAAAAATTGCAAACTTCCCTATTTTGAAAATACAACTTTTTGTCCAAGTTTTCACTTCCAAATTTCCTTCCAACACATTTCCAATACCAAACCTTAACCTATATGTATTCTAACTTCTTTTACAACCTCATCAAATACTCATATCCACCATTTTAAACACAAATCATCATCCAACCCTCATTTAGCCAATCAAATCTTATCTAAACTATCTTAACCTTACTCATTTCTAACTTCATGCACTTCAACACTCCTTGTTACCATTTTTGCACATACCAGCAACTCCTATATCATCAAAATCTAGCTCATATATAAATAACACATACAATTCCTTAAGAAATCATTTAACCCAATTCATGGCACAAACTTCACTTTACAAGGAAACTCAAACAACTTAGCAAATATAAAATCAAACAACTACATACCTTAAGAAGCTTGGGCTTGGTTTTTGGTCTTACAAGGAAATGATAGTTTTACTTGAGGGAATATAGTAAGGTTTGGACTTGAATTGGGTGAGTTTGAGAAGATAAAATGGTGTTTTTCTCTCCTATAGTGGGTTGTCTTGGATGGTATGATTATTCATACGAATTTTGCATAAAGTGACTTGATATTTATCCAATTTATTGACTTTTGAGCTGCCAAAGTAAAAGCTTTAATGTTGCATGGGTTTGGGCTTATTTTTAGCCTAAAATAAATGAGTTGGGCTTGATTTCACTTCCAAAAATTCTGCTATGTTTAAGAACATATGTGAAGCATATTTAACTTATTTAAACCAAATTTTTATACATTTCATTACACAAACATCAACACAAGCACCATATAAATATCAATAATACTTATACAAATATTTAAATACACTAATACAAACACATATACTTCACGCTAACTCAACACACACTCAATCCTTATTAACATACTTAACATGTAAATTTATTTCTTATATGCCAAAACATTTAAAACAATTAAACAAGTATACAAATTTCACTAACACATGCATACATAAGTCACGCACTAGATTTATATATTTGAATTAGTTATGTTTTAAGTTTAGGCCATTTCATTGAAGTTCACCCAAAGCAAGATTTTCAAGTATGTTACTATTATCAAAAAGTGATAATATGATTTAAATATTTTAATCAAAATTCATAAATTTGAGTTAAAATTTTGTAAAACTAAAATGTGTTTGCAAATCTACCTTAATTTGTCTTTATTTTTTTTTTTCACTACAATGGGAGAAGGAGATTTGAACATGGTATCTCTCATTTGAGAGATTAAAAGAGATGTCACTAGACTAAGATTATTAACCAATTTGTCTTGAATATTACAGGCTAATTACTTAGTGATATTCCCTTATGTCAAGTTTGACATACTGGAATGAACATTGAATGTATTCATAATTTCGGATTTTATTTTTATTTTTCATGGATTTTTTTTTTCAATCATTATAATAGGGAGGAAGGATTCGAAGATCTCTCACTTGAAAGACTAGGGATACTATTAGACTCTAATGCTATTGACTTATTTTTCATGGTTAAATAAATCTTTAAAAGCCAATTCCCACTACTCAATGATTCATCTTTAAAGGGAATTCAATATAACAATTCCACTCTGCCCCTTTAATATACTTATTATTTACATTTTTTAATAGATATGTTACTTATAAATAGCTTATTTATTAGACCCTTTACATGAATGTATTAAACAGAAGAATGAATTTATGAATATGTACTCCATCTATTGCATTCCTCCAATTCTAATAGAATTCATTTCAATGATTTCTGGCTAACAATTATGGAACTTCTTACATATGCTTCATTTCATAAACGGCGGCTACAATTTTATATATTTTTATTATTAATTTAAGATTAATTACAAAAACATGACACATGTTTAGAGTAATTTACAAACTCATAACTTGTGATATCTTTTTTGACAATTATGTGACTCGAGTTTTATAAAAAAAATGTCAATATTATTAATTACTATGAGAGAGAATGTGTTAGTTTTATTGGTCCAAAAAGATTAATGTAATAAAAAATAACACTAAATAAAAATAAATAAATAAAATATTGAAAATTATTTTTTGAAAATTACAAAACTGAAAGAAAATTGTAAAATTAATTTTTATGACCACTAAGATATTAACACATGCCATTTTAAAATTGTTAAACAATATTGATACTTTTGAATAAAACTTGGATCACCTAATTGTAAAAAAAAAAAAAAAAACACAGTCATGTTATGTGTATGTAAATTGATTAAAAAATAAGTCATATTTTTATAACTAATCATTCATATAATCAATAAAAAACAAAGATATACCTTCTTACTAATAGTAAATCCAGCGCAATTTCAATTGAATAACCTTAAAATACTTGTTGCGCTTCATCGTCGCTAATAAGGAAAAGTATATTTTGCCTTGGATTCAATACTGTTTGCTTTTCCATTTCAAAATGTTACTATCTATGATATAATATTTTAGGGAATAAGGTCTTTTTGCAGTCCAATCATTGGTTAAAAAAAAAAAGTCTCATCCACTTATAAAAAATAGCACATATTAAAAAAATATATAATTCAATAATGCTTTTTAAGTTTTATTTCATCTTAATCACCCTCTCATATCTACTTTTATTTCACTTGAATATATATATTTATATTTTAATTAGATTATACCATCATTTTCAACGTTTGTGTAAGTATTTAATTATTATAAATTCATGTTTGCTAGTGTTTATATGGTGCTAAACTGCCATAACTCGTGGATTTTCATTTTCTTTCTCTTTTCCCCGGAAATAAACACTAGTGGTCGAAAAAAAAAAAAAAATTCCACAGTCGCGAGAACAGCAGCAATAATAATACAAATGTCAGAACAGAACTGCAACAAAAGAAGTCATTATTTTTCTGTACATTGTATGAATCTCACTGTGTACAATAATTAAAATTGTTGGTACCACCCATTTAATTGCTCAGTACTCACCTATTTTTAACCACAAAAATCAACCCCGCAAAAAAAAAAAAAAAAAAAAAAAAAGAAATCTCCTCACTAGCAGATCTTAAAAAGTTAAATAAATTTAAAAAAATTTAAAAAAATTACGCAATAAGGATGACAAACTCTTCTCTAATCAAAGGCCAAAAAGGAAAAAAAAAAAAAAAAAAAAGAACTCCTCTTATCTAATCTACTCTATTCTACCCCTAGTCTTCGGATGGCTGATTACATTAGCATGATGGGTTCTACGATGCACCACCTTTATATATAAAAATATATAAACCATGCTTAAGATGGCTGAATTGCTAATTATTTTGCTAGAATTATGAGAGTTGAAGAGTTGTTGGATGATATTTTTAAGGATTGAAAAGATGGTTCTTACATCTGCATTTCCAGCCCAAAGGCTTGTAATTGGTGTATCCATTTGCTTGTGGCTTCAGGAACTCCATTGGAATAGTGATGCTCTTGGAATTCTTATTCCTCCTGTTGTGGTTGGGTAATGTTGGTACTTGGACAGCCAAGCATGGATGACAACTATGCATTTGTTCCAACATCTTGGTGGTCTGGAACTAGCCTTGTTTTCTTCTCCATTTGCAATCCCTGAATAATAGTAAACATACAACACCACAAATTCAACATCGTTTTGGAATCAAGCTGCTTTACAGCATAAAAAAACATACATTTCGCTTACATTTGATCATATTAAAACAAGAGCGGTTTAATTTTTGTGGTTACTTACCCGGCGAGGAATAGGGGAGAGATGCTGATCAAGGATGTTAGAAGGAGGAGAGAGAAGAGGAGAAGTATAATGAACACTGCAACAGTGGATAGGAAACAAAAGTTCAGTGAACTGTTTCATGTCATGATTCATAAGACAGATTTCATGTCACCAATGAATTTATTAATAGGCCTAGCTAAAGATAGGAATATGGGTGCATATATATTAAACCATGTGGTGGCTGTTGGAAGTTCTCAAGGTAGTTTATAACTTCAACTCATCAAAAAGAGGAAAATTGACTAAGAAAATGGGGAATAAACGAGTTTGGTTTGTTGAGTTTGTGAGTAAATGAAGCGACTCTGCGTAAATGACGAGAGAGTGGTCCCTGGTGGGTGGGGGGGCGGGTGGCCCGGCTCGTAGATAGATTCATCCGGTTATACCAATTTTTATGGTACGATTTCTATTGATGCTTTTTAATATATAGAAATTTGAATTTAGGGTAAGTGTGGAATTTGATAGCTAACTTTGTACTAAAGTTTAATTTGATATTAATTTTGAATTTGTCAATTTAATCTCTAATCAAACTTTTCGTAAATATTTTTACTACCTCTTTGACACCTTGTGCTTGTTTTATGTTATGAAAGAAATATTAATCATTGAATTTTTACTATCTCTCTTAACAACGACTAATACTGATAGGCTGTCTTTTCCACATAAGAATCAGAGCAAATAGTGTCAAGTAGGGGTGGCGCAGTACAGTTTGTTTTTTTTTTTTTTTTAATAAATTGAATCTATGCATATGGTTTGATTTGCTAATTTTTTGAACAAAAACAGTAGTTGGGTACGGTTTTGGTGTATGTTTCGAACCATATACTGAAAAGAGAATTTTCTCTTTTCTCATCTCAATAAAAAGAACTTATAACATGTACCTATCTTTCCACATTATGCCATACAAATGAAAGAACTAGCAGCAAGAAAAGTAAAATGAAAGAAAAATGAAAGAACTCTAATCAAGCCAAACCTTTACTCATTTACAACTATAGCAACTTAAGAAGGTCATCAAGTTTTGGCTATCAAATTCATTAAAAAATCTAACAGCAACGAAGAGTAAAATGACATCCATGTAAAGTTCACAACATAGTACAAACATTGCCCTATAATTGACATATCGCTGCTGCCCCTCTGCGACATCCATGTGAAGTTCATAACAGCATGGTACAGTTCATTACCCTATAGCTGGAAAATCACCTGAAATATCCAAATAATAAAAAAATTAATGATAAATATAGATTAATTATATTAAGGGGCTAGTTAGTAATTTTTGTTTCTAAAACAGGAGCATATTTGTCCATCTCCAAATCTTTTAAAATGCTGACAGTTACAAACGTATAAAATTAGATTTTAATAGCCTTCTCCTCCTGTGTTTTTCTTTCTCCTTCTTCATCCCCTTACATACGTTGCAAACATCTTCTCCTTCTCCTCCAACAATCCTTTGGAAATCCTTAAAGCTATTAACAAGTAATATGGTGAGTGAAATTCTTCTCTTCTATCTTTTCTTAATAAAACAAACATTTAGATATAGTTTTTGGCACCTTGACATTGCCATCAAGATTTGACAGGAAGACAATAAATTCTTTGGAGAATTCTTGAGGAATCTTTAATAAAGAAATATTTAGAAAGTTAAAACACAAAAGAATTGTTAGATTCTTGATAAGGCAACATGATTTCTACATTCAAGATTCAATCTTTATGCAAGTTCTGTTATTTTAGGTGTTTAGGTTTTGAAGAAGAGTTGAATT
Organism: Combretum micranthum; assembly: GCA_024138025.1. Lineage (NCBI taxonomy): Eukaryota > Viridiplantae > Streptophyta > Magnoliopsida > Myrtales > Combretaceae > Combretum > Combretum micranthum. Next base: position 499,129 of record JAMXBD010000207.1, on the reverse strand, counting down.
TGATCATTAGTTGTGCTTTTAATGTTGGAAATGAGGGAAATCGGTGCTTTATAAAAATTGCATGAAAAACCCTATTTTTGGTCTTGCACGGCCTCATACACAACTTGTGCAGAGTGGTCATGTACTTTGAAAATGCTTTCCACCTAATTTTTGTCTTTTGCATAACCTATACAGAATGATCGTATTTTTAAAAATGCTTTCTACCCAATTTTTTTCTTTGTACAACTTATTTGCACTACCTGTGTTTAATAGTCATGTATAATGGGTTTGCACACAACCTTGTACACAACTTGTGTACAACTCTTTTTTTTTTTCTTTTTCCAAAACTTGATTTATCCTTCTCAAAAACATTTGAAACTTGTTCAATTAACTTATTTAAGGCTTATTATTACTCTAAAAACCCAAGGCTTTGTTAATATCAATTAATTACTTTTTCATTATTTTATTATTCAAATTTAAACTTTCAATGTATATATGCAAATATCTTATATAAATATCTATTTTTAACATTAGAATGAGAGAGAGGAACCTAGAGAATATTATTTGGGAATAAGTTAGGAAATGTAAAACAGTCTAAATACCTTTTATATGTTGTAAATCTAAGTTAGAGTTTTCTAGCTATTGACTAAGTTGAATCAATTATCCAAGTACGTGTATACCTTGCTTGATGCTTGTGTATATTTAGGATAGAATCTTAGATGGATTAATTAACTATTCGGCTGATTTGTTACTTGTGTCTAGCTATTGGTAATAGGTGGAGTATCCCACTATTATCGTGGTAACCCAATGATCCATGTGTGACGATATCCCGAGTAGAGTTGTGCATAAAAAAAACTTGGGTAGATCTAAGTGTTTTGATTTCGAGAATATTAGGGAGTACTCAATAATCATGTTTTAGACTCTTAGATGTTGGGGAGTATCCAATATCATATATATGTATATTATAATATTGATACGTGTTTTGGGATACTGAGTTATCCTTTTGTTGAATGTTAAGCTAAGGATAAAGATAATTAAATGGTTGTTTGTTTAATTCATATGATTGTGATACATATGAGTTTGTTATTATTTGTACACGCATTTGTTTGTTAGGACATTGTACTGGGCTCCAACTCATCCTTTTATCTTTTTCAAATACAGGTATTGAACATATGTATCGATGTATTGATAGTCATAATCAAACAATGGGTATGGGAATGATGCTAGTTGTGAGACTTTCAGATGAGGAGTAGAAGACATATAATAACTTATATGTAGATGATCTGAGTGATAATATGCGATTAGTATTTGTTAGTAACATTTAGTTAATGTACAAATCTTAAGGTATTGGTAATGTAAAACTCTTTTAATCATCTATTAGATGAATCTATATGGATTGCAAGATGGTATCTAAAGTAATCGTCTCCAATTCTATCTAAGTAATGAAGAATATTTTGAGTCATTAAGTTGTGAGTGGTTTTGGAGTTATTTGTTATGTTTATGGAGGAATTAGTAGGTTCAAAACCTTTGCATGTCCATATTCTATATGAACATGTAGCAGGTTATAAATGACCCCAAAGTTAGGGCATTACATCACCGTTGCCCTCTTCTATTTTAGATGCTTCATTAATGCCATCAACTTTATCTTGAAATAAAATTTATAGAAGCAATAAATTTAGTAGCAAGAACCTTCCTATTTCGTACATAATATCATGCTAAGTGTATCATGTCTTCTTCAATTGTAGGCGTAGAGATAAAGCTAGAATAATTGAAGTAAATTTTGTATATTTGCAGAATAATGCCATTACCTATAAAGAAATACCATGATATCAATGCAGTTCCATATATTCCTAGTATTCAAATTTTGTGGTAAAGTAAGAATTAATCAGATGATCCTAGAAGTGTAAACCCCCAAAGTTTGATGTTTGGTTAAGTTTAAACCCTAATCGGAAGGTTAACTAGAAACCCTAAATTCAACAAAACTCTAGTTAGATGTAACAAGGTTATGTCCGGTAATCTCGTGTTCGCAACCCTAAGTGAGTAAATAAAAAATTAGTATGTAGAATAGTTCGTAATAACATAAGAAAGTTTAAAAATATCAAATTAGTAAAACCGCAAATCATTTTAAAACTAAAATGAATACAATTTTCGAAAAATTTGTCCTGGGCTCGGAATAGTAAAAATATTCTAGATATATCGTTAGACTCGTAAAAATATAAGGTTTTTAAAAATATCTGTTTTATAATTTTTTGGTAAATCAAGATATCATATATCGCATTTATATGCGTATTTTCTTACTACCGGTACTTTATTAGTCACATCTGCTTTACATTACACTATTCTTTATCTCCACTTTTTCTAACACCTACTCTTACACTCTATACACCTATTATCTTTACTTTTATCTTTCCCATAACTTTATCATATCTACCTTACATATTATTTCTTTTAATTAACAAAAATACAAAAAAAAAAAAAAACATCTCTCACTCTCTCACTCCCCATGGCCGACGCCTTCCCCTCCCAATTTCACTCATATATTTTCTTTTCAATTATTTTTAATCACACAAATTCACTCCTTATTTCCTATAAATACTCCCCTCCTCTTTCATTTCTTTCACACTTCATCTACCCACAAATTCACTACCAAAACTCTCCAAAATTCTTCTCTCAAAACTCTCAAAACTCTCTCCATATACACTCTCAAAACTCTCTCAAAATATTCTCAAATCCCCTTCTACATACACAAAACCCATACACACCTATTACCAAAATTCTCTTTAGGTAAAAATCTTCTTCCATATTTCTTTTACCATGTCATGTAACTTTACATGACCATGGTGTGAGTTTCCTAAACTTAATATTATGGAAGCTACACTATGTTCATGTATTGTTCTTGTTCATGAATATCTATTTATATATTTTATGTTGTTATTTTACTTTGCTCATATTATTGTTGTTATTATATCTAACTAAATATAATTATGTATTTACATATATATATATATATATATATATTCTTTAGAGCATATAAGCTCACTTGTAATTTATTTACTTTCATGCAAAGCAATTTATTTACTTCTTTCTTTGTAATTTATTTGTTTCATGTTATTTTAATTAAGACTAGTCTCTAGTCTTAACTTGTCCTCATCAAGTCAAAACAATTTTCTTTTCTTTTTGGGACTAGTCTGTTTTTTAGTCCCGAGAGCCTTGAAGAGGTTAATACTCTCAATACTTGACTTCATTTATTATGTTTGCTTGCTATTATTCTTATGATCATGCACATAAAAAATATTCTCTAAACTTTAAAAAGCTTCAAATATACTTTTTGCAAAAAGGAGATTTTATAACCTAAGAATGGTTCTATAAGAAATGTAGAATTTATGATTTAATAAAGTAAATCTATTCTTTTCAAAACTTTAGGAAGAACTCACTATAATTTTGAAGCTACCTTTGTTAAATTTTTTTCCAAAAGAAGATGACTTTTGATATAAAAATGTTTTCCACAAAAACATAAAATAAAGAAAACCACATAAAAAGGGAAATGAGAGTTTTCAAACCAAGAGTTTCCAAGTAATGGTCAAAGTAAATTGTATAGAAAACTAATAGGAAAAGTGACACTAATATTAGAAGTTTCGAAAAGGAAAAATAGAGAAATTTATTTTTATAAACATAAAATATTCTTTGGAAACAAAAGAATCAAAATATTCATTTTTAAGGATTTACAAAAAGGATTTCTTGTCAACTATGGTTTTCTAAACTTTTAAAATAGCATTATTTTTTACTAAAGAAATTTGGTTGGACAACAAACACTTGAGTATAGATGAAATATGAGCTATATATCTATAAAAAGGAATTTCTCAACTATATAGATAACTAAGTATTTATCAAAGAAATTTTTGGAAGAAATTGATATTTGAAACAAATGCTTTTAGGATAGGAAAACTCGTGGTGAATCTAATCACCACTGTTTCGAAGCTTAAATGACCTATTTTGATGAAAATAGTTTTAGAAATAGATAGATCTTTTCAAATAGGTAGAAATCCGTATATTATATGCGTAATTGAATTAAAATGACCAAGTTATGGCCATTTTAAATTGGAATTATCTTTTACACGAATTTTGACTTTCTTATGACATTGTTTTGTCAAATTTCAAGAAAATTATCCAAAAATACTCATTTTGGGTATCTTTCTTGACTAGGTGATCCCGAGAAAGAATACCCATATCTCGAGAATTATTTTGACTAAGTGGATTGTTTGATCAACTTATCCATTTAGAAGAAATATTGCCATGACAACATAAGTTTATTTCCTTAAATACTTTGCTTGGTTGTGCTTATAGTTTAGTTACACTAGAATTAAGGAAAGACATTGATATGTATGTAAAAATTGTTGAAAGAATTCTAAGAATATCAAGGCATGAATTGATTGTAAGTAATCGTTTATTTTAGTATAGAACTTGATATGTATGAGATTCTATGGTCACCTTAAAATTGATAATAATGATGCTATGATATCTTAAATAAATGGATTCATGCATAACACGAAGTGAGTCACATTGCATGGGGTTATTATCCTTAGGTGAAAAGGATAGTAGCACGATCGAAAGCAACACTTGATGGCAATGATCGAAAGCGATTGCTTGGCGACATGGAATTAAACCAATGTTTAGCGGTAAATCGAAAGCATGGCTCAACCTAAGTAGACTTAATATGCTTGGTTGTAATGATCGAAAGCATAAATTAACTAAAACTACTCATTTTGAGATTATGTATCACCAAACCCCGAATGGAGGGCATAAATCCATTCAACATACAGTTCCTGGAAAACTATGTCTTGCCTGCTCACGTGTATATTGCATTTCACTGGAATGCTTAAATAACTTGTTTGAATTTTACTATATAAGAATTTACTTATGGAAATAATTCTCACTAAGCCTATTAGCTTATACCCTTATAGATAACTTTTGCAGTTTAACTATTTGTGGTTGAGGCCACGTGGACCCTGTAACCACGTATTTTCCCTTTTGTGGTTAAGGAATTTTTTAGATGAAGTTTAGAATTAGTTTGGATGTAGACTTTATAGGAAATTTCTTATAATAGATTATAGTTATTTTAACGGGGGAATGCCCCTAAGACTTGTAAGACAATTATTATAAATGAATGTTTATTACGAATTCCCTTTTCTTAATTTGTTATTATATCTTCTTAAGCTTCATAATTCAAAGTACGGTCCTCTAAATTGTGTGAGAGCATGCCTTACACTTAATACCGAAGCTTCCAGAATGACTAAGATTGCCATACTTAAACTTTAATATTGAGTATGATAAACTGTTATATTTATGGTACCCTTTAGGGCGTGACAAGAAGTGTTTTTTTTACTTTTCAATATCTATCTCTTTTCTATATTAGTAATTTCAAAGACAAGATCAATGCAAAGAATTCATATACATTGTGTATGTAAATTTATAGTGTCACGATAGAACTAACACTAACATTGTAGGGGAGAATCCAAAAGTACATAAAAAATGATTTCATGGCTTTAATTATTTGGAATCCTAGTCAACTATAAGATAGAAATCTAAAAGTAAATGGATTTGGGCAAAAGTTCACAAAATATGGGAATTCATATATTTTTCAATAGAATCTCAAGCACCTGAATAGAAATGATACATGAATGTTCTTTTACATGAATTTTCTTATTGGCTTTGTGTGAAATTACATATAATATTCCTACATGTATTGTATATATATTTTTTATATGGCTTTACATGTTATATTTACATTACTATTGTAAGAACTTTTTGTCTCACACACAATACTATGTAATATACAATTGTATCAACACTATATGCAAATATTTCATTTAAACTAAAAAGAAAACCTCTTATAATTTAGTCCATAATTATTACATCAAATAGAAATGTCTACATTTCGAATTGAATCGAAATAAATAGAGTTATCTTTTATTTATTGATCTCCAATCCCTTCACTTGTTATTATTGCTCCATATTAGGACTTAGAAAAGAATCTTAATACATTCAAGATAGAATTTTTGTTTCCTACAAACTTATTCCCCAAGACTGGTACTTTTTGTCTCAACTACAAATAACATTGATACGATTATATTGATGAGGCAAAGCTATTCGGTGTATCCATGTCGTCATCAATGTAATTAAACATAATTGAATTCACCAATCAAATATGCTATTTCAAATTTGCATTCTTTTTAACAAGCTAATAAAACAGCAAAAACCTAACAATAGTCAATAACAACCTAATATAGACTAAGAATATCAGTAACACAAAATACACTACATAGAAAAAATTTAAATGAAGAAAAAGAGGAGTGACAAGTGAGAACTTTAATCTTAGTGGCTTCAACAGCAAAACCAGTGCCAACTACCAATTGATATTAAACTCAATAGCCCTAGAAAATAGCAAACCATCAAAACTTGTAAAGTATATCAATTCTTGATTTAATACACATCGATGGACTAACCTTAGTTTAGTTGAGGATGATATTTGTAGCAGTTGAATCCAATAATTCAGTAGTTTTAACATCTAAAAGTTATAAAAAAGGCATGTTATTAGCATATAATATACAAATGAAACTAAAATAAAATTTCAAAATGATAGTTTCACATATCAAACAACAAATTGAAACCAAATTAAAAATTTCCAATGCTTCAAGTTCCTTCTCAACAAACATTACTACTGCACCTGCGAATTTTTTATACCAATCTTGTGAATATATGTACGCTTCCACCATATTTGGAGTTAGGGAAGTCCTAAAAACAACAAGAACTCGACCGCCTGTGCTAAAAGCACTTTCGGAAGCTACGATTGATAGAGAAATTGCCAGAGTGTCTCTTGCCATTAAAGAGAGGATAAGGTGTTTATACAAAAACTTATTCCACTAATCCAATACATCAAAACCTTTGTCATCATCATCAAGTTCCTGGTGCTCTTTTGCCAAATACTTCTCCAATTCATTTTTTGGGATTGTTTTGTCCCCTTCTACTTTTTTAGTGAACTTGTTTCTCAATGTTTTTTTACACTCTTCATTTGTCACTTCTAGTTTTGGTTCATTCATAGGATCTTCAGAATTTGTCTAAAGGCTTTCCCCACTCTATTCTATACTAGAATCATAGTATAGAACAAGCTTGAGAGAGTATGGTGAATTGTTTCCATTAACTGGTTTTCTTTATAATCATTGTAAACCTCTCTTACCATCCAATCCACATAAGACAACTTTAGACAAGGATCAAGAACTGAAGCAACAAATGACAATACATTTATGTTGTTAATATTTCCTTAATACTTTACATGCTTTCTACTCATTCTTTGGGCCATTAGATCATTGCTTCTACATTGTTCTTTGATCTTGCACCCAATACCCATAATTTCTTCAACAAATTTATTGCAAGTGGCATACAAGGAGCTAGAAATACTCAAAGTAGCATAAAGTGTTTTTAAGAAAGGCAAGATGCCACATGCATATGCCTAATCTTCTTCTGTAGGAAATCCCATCATTTTATTGCTTGTAAGATCTGCCCTAAGCTTCTCACCCTTCATTTCCAACAACTCAAATGCTTTTAGAAATTTTAAAGCTACCTCCAACATTTATGTGTTGAATTTCTATCTAGTTTCAACATCTAAAGATAACAGTGCCTTACTCCCTATACTTTTTTGTTTTTTTTTTTCTTTTTGCCTCACAACTTTTGAACCTTGCCAATCTTGATACAGAAGACCTAACATATCTAACTACAGATCGAATTTTAAATATAGAATCATCCATATCTTTCAGACTCTCCTTCACAATTAAACTTAAAAGATGTTACAACATCTCATATGGAGATACTCTCCTTTTAACATAAGTGTTCCCCAAGATTGCAATATCCTTTTTAAATGCTGAATGCAAAGGTCATTTGAACTTGCATTATCAATTGTAACTATTGGCAGCTTTGTTATTCACCAACACTTCAAACATGCCTATACAGGACTACTAATTGCTTCACCAGAGTGACCAGAAACTTGACAAAAGTTCAAAATCTCCTTTTGCAATTTTCAATTGCCATTAATAAAGTGACATGTTAGACACATATAAGATAAATTTTGGCATGATGTCCACATGTCAGTAGTCAAACACACCCTACTATTAAATTTAGAAAAGAATTCCCTCAATTTCTCCCTCTTCTCATTGTACAACTCTACACAATCACATCTCAAAGCTATACGGATGGAACTGAGAACATGGGTTACAATACATTGAAATAACTAATAAAGGCTTCATTTTCAAAAAATCTAAATGGAAACACAACAACTATAAACATTCTAGCAAGCTCTCTCCGATAACGAGTTTCATCAAACATATTAATTAGTTGCATGGAAAGCTACTTATTTTCTAATATATTAGAAGAGTCTTTTGTCTACTCACTGTCTCTTTGTTAACAAATTGTCTACATCTAGTCAAGTGAGTATACAATGCACTGGTTCCATTCCCATCAGTATGCTTAAAAGTTATATGAAAATAATTGCATCTTGCCCTCTTGTTTCCATTTTCTAGTAATTCTAATGTCATATGTTCCCAAACTATAAACTATTTTTGTTAGAATTTGATGCAGAAGGAGGGGGTTAGGTGTTGTACTAGAAGAAGGAAGAGTTCCGCTATTACCTTTTGGATAATCTTGGCCAACATGTTCATCTATATTGACTTTTTGCTTGGAAGCATCCACGCTAATTGGATTGCTCATTAAAGCATCTATATTTATTGGTTTGCTCATACTTTGTGCATCAAAATGGATAAATTTAATAAATTAGTCTTATATATTATAATCCATAATATAGAATCAGTGGCATGCATATTTCCTATAGAAAATTGTTAGTGATTGTACCCTAGGCCAATTACTAAGTATTGTTATTTCATGTACTTGAGGCCAATCACCAGTTAGTGATTTAATTTTAAAATCCAATGGGAAGAATAAATAAATTATTATGAATAATTTATCATCACTACCAACCCTAATAAGATTAGGGGCATTATTGTCAGTTCAAAATACTGACATAATATAAATAGGTGTGATAGCATCTCATTAGGGTTAAGAATTTTACTGTCACATTAGACGGTAGAGAAATTCTGTAACTCTAAAAGGGAAACACAAGAAAACAAGATTCTTCTCAAACAATCTAGAAGCATTCTAGATTGTGCTAGCACACAAAGGTGATTCCTTTTAGAGGCGCTTGTTGTGTGGACGAAGTAGAGGGTGCTGCGAAATTGTGGTACCTTGTAGATCTGGATTGATATCGGTTTTCACAAATGCGAATTGCAAGGTATTATTTTGAATCATCTTTTTGTATTCGATTTAATTAGAACACATGAATCCAGGCTTTAGGGTTTTATTTTTTCCGCTGCAAATATGATTTAAAATTTCGTATGAAACCCTACAAAACATCCTTCCCATTTATAATAGCAACTTCAAACTTAGAAACATTTAATAAAATCACAAGTGAATGGTATCTATAAAAAATTAAAATTGGTAATAATCAAACGCTTTTGAATTATAAAATTTAAAGTCAATATAAAATCTTAACTCCCAATAATAATAAAAACATTTGTTTATTTAAGTTAGAAATGGTTTAATTAACTAATACAATAAATAATTAATTTTGAACTTTGAATAGAATGCAAATTGGAGATTAAGCTCAAATAGTTCAATTAAATCAAGTATGTTAAATTACAGAATATGACTAGATAGATTGATGTAAACAAATTAATAAATGGTTTAGATTGGCTTGAGATTTCAAACACTCCTTTCTATTCGTTTATTTGCTTCAATTATCCATTTCATTAATCAAAATTCCTTAAACCTTTTCAACTACCAAGTTGAATTCTATTCCATTCAATTTGTTTATGTATTTGATTATCTTTCCAACAAATCAAATTTCATTATTAGCTTACCAATTTTGATTAGAACCCTTTTATTTCAATCATCCAATAAACCAAATTTCAAAAATTCAATTATCTGAATTTTCAAAACATCTTATTTAGTCATTTTAACCTAAAGTCTATATCTTTAATCCTCATAAATTTTAATTTTATCTATTTATTTAAAAAATTAGTTTCTAATCCAAAACTCAAACTAAATATCAAATTTATAAATTGAACCCTTAAGTTAGATTTTTTATTCAAACTATTAATTTCTAATATATCTATTGTTAAATATTTTTTTAATTATTTCTAAATCTAAAGATATTCATTGAAAAGTTTAAATCAAATATTTTAATCATTGATATCCTTAATTATTTTTGTCCTTATCCTTTTTTATTTCTTTTTCCTTTTCTTGCTGCCATTTTCTGTTCTTTTCTCTTTTTCCAATTATGTCTTCTCTCTTCTTCTTCTCCATCTCTTTTTCTTAAATTCCAAAGATTCAACTAAAAATCTCAATCTGAGAAGATCATAAAGAGAAATGGAAGGTAAAATCAAGATGGAAGTAGGGAAGCAAGCTTAATAGAAGTTACATCAACAATAAGAGTAGTAGTAGCAATGTTTTATTTGAAGTTTTACCAAAACAAGTAAGTAAGATTATTTCTTGTTTAGATTGTTGCTTTTGCATGTATATGTGATGAACTAAAGCTAGTTGTAAGTAGAATATAAGATAAAGTTTGTAGTATATGAATTTATAGGCTAAATCCTAAGTGAGGTCATGCATGCTAGAACTAGATTTTGATGTTTAATGAAGTAAGATTAGTATGTAGATGGTAATTCTCAGTTTGTATGATTAATAGAGGGTGTCGGATGATGAAAAATGATGTAAAACAAGTAGCAAAATAAATAAAACATTAAAAAAATTTAACAAGGCTAAGAGCACGAGGGATACATGATGGGTTGTTATTGGACGCGCTCCTTGTTTTCATTTAAAAACTTTTGAATTTAACACATCATAGAAGAAACACGATTGGAACACGGCCATGTGTGTCTCACCACGCATCTGTTTGATTTGTTTTGCAAAACATTTTCCAGAACAACATGTATAGAAGCACGACCTTCCTATCTTGTCGTGTTTCTCTTTTGTTAAGAAACATGAGAAAAACACAACCTAATGTATCTCACTATGTTCCTCTCTAACCTTAAACGCTTTAAATGTTAGACGAAACACGAGACAAACATGACTCGATTTATTACATTGTGTTTCTGATTTGTGGTTCGTATCCGACTGTGCTCCTCCCTAAGATGAAACATGACCCAATCTTTACATTGTATTTCTAGTTTATTTTTAACTTAAAGAGAAACAGGCTAGAGCATGATTTGTTGAATCATGCCATGCTTATCTCTGAGTTCCAAAATAAATAAGCACGATGGAAACATAATGTAATGTAATTGGCTATGCTTCTTCATATGAATATACATGGGATGAAACATGGTTGTGACTTGCCCATGTTCTTCATAAAACTTTAAATAAAATAAAAATTCAAATAAAACGAAAAAGATAAATAATAATTAACATGATATGTTAGTTACTTTATATAATTAAGCATGAGTTAAGTGAATTAATAGATTTAATAACAAAATTTGATTTAAGATAGTTTTAAGAATAAATGAGTATTGAGTATAAAATCGACTTAGTTAACAATCTTAAGTCCAACATGGCTTAATAAACTTTATTGAGCTAAAATGAATTAGATTGATTAAATTTAATTAACTTAACTTAATAATTGAATTAAATGATTGATTCTAATCAACTTGGCTAAAGTTAAGTTAATGAAAATTTAATAATCTATAATTGGGTTCGCTTAATATGTAGGGTTAAACCATAATTAACATAGGAAAATGTTGTTTCAAATGTTTTTTTGTTAAGAAAAATGAATATTTTGAATATGAATGATATGATGATGTTTTTGTAATAAATAACTATAAACAAAAAGAAAAGAAGTAATTTGATAGACAATGAAGAGCTGTTCGTATCTTGGCAGGGTGATTGTTGCAGCCATAGTGGGGTCTGATTTAGTATCTAATCAAATAAGATTATAAAATGAGTTGATATAAATGAACAATTAATTTAATTGCTTATATGAGTTTAATTTCATGAACAAATATTTTCCTTTGATCTATTCTCCGAGATAGCCCTAGCCAACCTTATATTACCATTTGAGATTTCAAATATGAAAGGTATTGATGATTTGATGATGATTTGGTTTTTCCTAGAGGATTACTATGACTTAGCTTGGATGATAGTGGGTGGCATTAACCTTATCACATTATTTGTGCTCATAATTTTGTTGCACCTGTACTATCATAAACATAATTGGTTATGTGTGGGGAATTGGATACTCGTGTGCTACTTGGTGATTGCTTGATTGCTAACTCACTGATATAAAAGTGATCACACATTGTTTGTAATGATTAGATGATTGTTGTTGACAAATGTTTTCTAATTGATTGGTCACCCTAATAAATGGACTTAATCATATTCAACCATTTAATAAATGGATATGCACTGAATGATAGCATACTTGCATTTGCATTTATGAAGCGTGCCCATCACGTATTAGCTCATCGACCCTAGGGTAATGCTTGAAAAGTCTAATGAATCTAGTAAGGTTACCCCTGAGTATGTCAACCTTACATGAACTTAATAGGCATTGAAGGACATCGCCTGATGAGATTTGATAAGAGGAGGTTGATACTTAGTGGAGTTTCTGAGTTCTAAGGTAAAATTGAGATTATGTTAATAATATATATCTAATAACAAATGATGTCAAAGGAAATCCGCCTTCCTTAGTCTTTCTAAGGAAGTTGAGGTTATGTTAATAATGTATAAGTAAAAAGCAAATGAGTTTAGAAAGAAATCCTCCTTCCTTAGTTCTCAGTCTCTTTTGGGCATGATACTGGTGTTGCTCCTTTAACCCTCAAGAGAGAGCGTAAATCTCCATTGGTTGGATTTCAGTCATCCAAACTATGCATATCATATGGTTGAGTGTGGATTAACTCACTCCCCCATAGTTTTTGTGAAGGAATAACTAAAGCATTAGGAATTGGCTAAGACTGAGTGGAGAAGATTTCTTAAAGATAGAAGAAAAGTTTGAAATAAGAATTAAATATATTATGTAGTTAATTGAGATTTTGTTTTATGTAAGATAAGTTTAGATTATGAATTAGATTAGTCGTATAATAGTTTTATGTTTGTAAAATGTGGATGATTTATTCTATTTTACTATTTGGTAGAGGATACCAATTTTTTGCGGTTCTGGTGAACTATAGGAATTTGGATTTCCTTTATTTATCAAAAATGTAAAAATTACATCAAAAATTGTAAAGTATTTTTTTAGGTAGAGTCTTACAAACTCTAACTTGCAAGATAGTTCTTATATTACGAGTGCACACATGATATAATAACTATAGATTTATCCTTCTAGCCCCCTTTTTAGGATCATGACACAAACAACCAAAGGATTAAACATCCATTGGGAAATTTGTAAATTAACATCAGTCCTAAATAATTCATTCATTCTTTGATAGGACCTTGCAATTAGAATAACTATTGTCATAGGTTGCACATATTCCTTTCCTTGAGCATCAGGACTGTCATTCTATTGCTTTCCTTTTGAAAATTCATTTTTATTTTCCTTAGTCTCCAATTGTAAATATATGTACTTTAAAAAAAATGAGAGGACAAGGTTGCTTTTTACAAAAAAAAAAAAATGTCAATTTGTGAAATAGATTTTAGCTTAAAAAAATTAAAAAAAATTGCTAATAAGAAAGGGTTCTTATAAGGCTTTAAAAATTGCCTTTATGCAGGTGTAAACCTAAGTAAACACCTAAACCCTAGAATCAGAAATCAACTGGAAACCTTAAAGTCAGCAAATCTATAACAACCCTAGTGAATTTAGATCCGGCAATCCCGCGCTCTAAACCCTTAAACAATAAAATTAAGTTAATCATAGATTATAGTCCGTAATAAAATAATGAAGCTTAAAAAGATTATATTCGTCAAAATTTAGTTTGTTTCGAACCCGAATGGGATCAGTTTTTAAAACCGAGTTCCAAAACATTAGAAATGGTAAAAATATTCATATGACACCATTAAACTCGTAATAATATAAGGAATCTAAAAATATCAGTTTTAGAATTTTTTTGTATCTAAAATATCATATATAGCTTGCTTACGTCTATTATCTTTACTACCAGTATTAATTTGTCTCGTCTACTACTTATGTTACTATTCTACTGAAATAGCCATAATTCTTGATTTATATTTTTTACATATGTACTAATGCATATTTATACATGTTACAATAATATTTGAAGTCTAGCATATTATATGTGTTGTATTAATATATTTCAATATTGATATATCTTGGTGTGAATAAATATTGTGTCTATGAATTTATAAGTGTAATAAAGTGTATAAAATTTGTTTAAAACAAGTTAAATATGCTCAATACATTTACTAAACATAGCAGAAAATTTATACACAAAACAAGTCCAAACACATTGATTTTTAGCCCAAAAATAAGCCTAAGCCCATGCCAAAGAAAGCCCCTAACCTAGCAGTCCCAAAAGTCAACAAAATGGATCAATATCAAGTTCAACTTTTGCAAAATTCGTGTGACAAATCAGACCATCCAAAACAACTCATTAGAGAAGAGAAAAACACCATTTTCATTTTCCAAAACTTACCTTCAACGAGTCCAATATCACCTATATTTTTTCTCATGTAAAACCATCAAAATCTTGTGGCAAGACCATAAAACCAAACTCAAGTTTCTTAAGATATGTATTTGTTATGTTAAGTGTATATTTGTTAGTTTGAAGTTTTGCTAGAATATGAGTTTGTACGCTCAAATGAGTTTTGATGATTTACATGTGTTAGTTATGTGTTGAAAGATATCTTGATGGTTTATAAGTTGTTGTTTGTGCTAAGTGAGTAACAAGTAGTGTTAGAGTGAATAAAGTTGGGAATGAGTAGAGTTGAGATGGTTTTGAGAAGTTGAATTAGCTAAATGAAGGGTTGAATGTAGATTTGTATTTGAAATGCTAGATATAGAGGTTTGATGACTTTGAAGTGAAGATTATGTATGTTAAAAGATGTTAGAATACATATAAGTTGAAGTTTGATGTTGGAAGTGTGTTTAAAGGAAGTTTGGAAGTGCAAAATTTGGCAAATATTTGTGTTTTTGAAACAGGGGAGGTTTGCAATTTTTTAAAATCTGCTCTGCAGTATACGCTGCCTCAACACCGCTAGCCTAAAGATTAACACTACCAATTTACACTTCAACACTACTAGTATTGGGGGTATTCACGGGTGTGGATCAACCCCATGGAACTCTTGAGTTTTCGAATGAACTTGTTGTTGGGATTCCAATGGTTTAAATAAAATTTTTATAAAGATCAAATCTTTTTGCAGCGGAATCAAAAGAAAACCCTAACCCAGTATCCATGTGTATCGATTAGATCAGAACAAGATAAAGATTTCAGATCCATACCTTTTTGGTACTTTTTCAAATCTGGAAATTCGGATCTGAGATGTTGCAAACGCAAACACCCTCTACGGTATCCACACGAATGAATGCTCCTTAAAGATCCTCTGTGTGCTAGCACAATCTAGAACACCTTCTAGATTCGAACGGGATTAAACTTTCTAATCACGACTCTCGTGTTATTTGCTTTAGGGTTTACAGTGTTTCACTGCAGTCTAATGTGACAGCATGTGTTGTCTAACCCTAAAGACAAACCCTTATGTTCTATTTATAATGTCATTCAATAATGACATTTTTACCCCTTAATCTAATTAGGGATAAATAATTATATTATAATTTATTAAATAAATTATAAGATAATTAACGAACATAAGAATCCCTAATCTAATTAGGGAACATAAAACTATTTGGCCTAGGGCATAATTACCAACAATCTCCCACTTGCATTAGGCCAAATTATAATTGTTTATTATTCCCGTTGGACTTATTTAAATTCAGTCCACGATCCTTTTAGTTCATTCTTGTGTGTGACCCTGTAGGTTCACTTAATGTTGGCAGTAGATCTAAAACACACTTTAGATCTACAAGACATAATTGGTCTCTAGCAAGACATTATGTCTACCCAAATTAAGTGAAGATCGGTGATCCGACTCTACCTATTAACAGTCAGTTATTTAATCCTTTTGTTACACGATATCTTATAATTAAACATAAGGTGTGGATCAATACACACTTATATCGTTTAATCACATATTTCTTGATTCCAGAGTATGACTGACTTAAACAAATGATATTGATAACTCCTTATCAATTCATTCGAGCATGGCCATGCATTTCTCAGTCTTACCCATCAAGAGGCCCAAAAGATATCTCTCTCAAATTAATGAGAGGAACAAATCCCATCTTAATCACTCAACTTCCTCTACATGATTCATATTATGCCGAATCCCAACCTTTATAATTATCCGGTTAAAGATAATGTTTGATTGAGTCAAAACACAATATTTCTCATGTTGGAATCTATGATGATTTCAGGTCTAAGGACTAAAATAACACTGCAAATGAGAAATACTTATCGCATTGATCCATATAGTATTCTCATATTTGGTCAATCCAATACAATGTACTCTTACATGTATTCATGTGCTGAATTGACATCTCATATCCATAATCAGTAAAACATGATCATCATCCAGCCAACATACTAGTCTTAATTCATTATTATTTCATATAATGAACGACTAGGGATAATTTAGAATAAAGTTATTTCTCACCTTATGGTTTTACTATTAAAGTGACATACTTTAATGACATAAGGAATAACCAATTTATTCAAGGAATAATACTTTATCAAAACAAAAAGCCAATAACAACTTTGATAAAGAAAATGACAAATATACTATAATGATAATAAACATTCAAATGACATAGAATCCATATGGCTTAGGGCACATCACTAGCAATCTCCCACTTGCACTAGGCTTGGTTAGATACAGGTCTAACACCTAATGCTCTAGTATGACCATCATACTTTGACTGTGGAAATGGCTTAGTCAATGGATCTGCTACATAGTCATCTGTATGTACTTTGCATATCTTAACATCTCTTCTATCGATGATCACTCGAATGAGATGATAACATCTGAGTATCTTTTTGGATCACTGATGTGATCTTGGTTTCTTAGCTGCATCCGATGCTGCTATATACTCTGCCTCTATGGTAGAATCCACAACAGTGTACTGTTTGGAACTCTTCCAGCTTATAGTATCTCCATTTAAACAAAATACATAACCTGTTTGCGATCAGAAATCATCAAAATTGGACTGGAAACTGATATTTATGTAACCATTTACCACAAGATCAGTTTCCTATCCCATTTGTCAAAACGACATCCTTAGTCCTTCTCAAGTACTTTAGACTGTTTTTGACTACTATCCAGTGACTCTCACATGGATCTGACTGATACCAACTAGTGATGCATAAACGACATCTGGTCGAGCGCATAACATGGCATACATGATGAAACCAATAGCAGAAGCATATGGAATCCTACTCATGTGTTCACGCTCCTCCTTCTAAGCAGGACATTGAGTCTTACTCAATTTAATTCCATGTGACATTGGGAGAAATCCTCTTTTAGATTTTTCCATACTAAATCCTTTTAGTACTTTGTCAATGTATGCACTCTAACTTAGGCTAATGCTCCTTCTAGATCTATCTCAATAGATCTTAATGCCTAGAATATAGGCAGCTTCACCTAAGTCCTTCATTGAGAAACAATTTCCTAATCATGTCTTGACATTTTGTAATGTAGGAATATCGTTTCCAATGAACTATATGTCGTTTACATAAAACACTAAGAAAACTATTGCGCTCCCACTAACTTTCTTGTAAACACAAGATTCATATTCATTCTTGATGAAATCAAACTGTTTGATTGCATCATCAAGACGAAGATTCCAACTCCGAGATGCTTGCTTCAATCCATAAATGGATCTTTGAAGCTTGCAAACCCTATGTGAATTCCCTAGATTATCAAAACCCTCCGGTTGTGTCATGTACACATCCTCAATGATGTTTCCATTCAAGAAGGCTGTTTTGACATCCATTTGCCATATCTCGTAGTCATAATACGTAGCTATAACAAGAAGAATTCTCACAAACTAAAGCATGACTACAAGTGAAAAGGTTTCATCATAGTCTATACTATGAGTTTGCTTAAAACCTTTTGCAACTAGTCGTGCTTAGTAGGTATGCACTTTGCTATCCATGTCAGTTTTGTTCTTAAAAACCCATCTACACCCAATAGTCTTAACACCATCAGGTGGATCAATCAAAGTCTAAACTTGATTATCGTACATGGATTGCATTTCTAATTTCATGGTTGATAACCATTTCTCAGAGTCAGGGCCCTCCATCGCTTCCTGGTAAGATGTGGGCTCATCTTGATCTATGAGTATAACATCACAATTGTCAGTGTTGAGAAATCCATATTTCTCAAGCTCATGATAAATCCTACCAGACCTACCCGGGCCTTTAGCTAGTGGTTCAGGCTCAGCAACTACTTGCAAGTCTGATTGAACATCCATCATGGGTGCTATGTTAGTTTGTGGTTCTCGAACTTCTTCGAGTTATATTTTACTCCCACTGGTTTCTTTAGAGACAAATTCTCTTTCTAGAAAGTAACCATTACGAGCAACAAACACTTTGTTCTCAAATCGGTTTTAGAAGTAATATCCTTTTTTGTTTCTTTTGGATATCCCACAAACAACCATATATTAGATTTGGGTGCGAGCTTGTCAGACACTTGACGTTTGACATATGCATCACAGCCCAATATCTTTAAAAAGACAAACTGGGACGTTTCCCATTCCATAACTCATATGGTGTCATTTCAACCGATTTTGATGGAACCTCGTTCAATATAGACGCAACAGTTTCTAGGGCATACCCCAAAAAGAATATTGGAAGATCTGTCTGACTTATCATTGATCGAACCATATCTAATAAGGTTCAATTTCTCCATTTAGAAACACCAGTCCATTATGGTATTCTTGGAGGAGTTAATTGTGAGATTATCTCATAATCCCTAAGATAGTCAGAAAAATCTTGGATTAAATAACCTCTTCTAGCAGGTGAACTCAATGGTCTGCATACATCTGTATGTATGAGACTCAACAAGTCAGTAGCTCTCTCACTTTGTCCAGTAAAAGGAGTTTTTGTCATCTTACCCATTAAAAAGATTCTCATGATTCATATGATTCAAAATCAAATGAATCTAAAAACTCATCTTGATGAAGTTTTGATATGTGTTTCTTTTTAATGTGTCCTAAATGACAATTCCAGAAGTAAGTCGGATTTGAATCTTTTGGTATTTATATTATAAATGGACTTATTATCAGATTCATCAAAGTTTAGAACATGGAGACCATTCATTAAATGACTAAATCATAAAAGATGTCTCCATAATGGATGCAGATTGTATTATTCTCAATAACAAATCTAAAACCATCAATGTCCAAACATGAAACTGAAATAACATTGCTACTCATAGCAGGCACATAGTAACAGTTACTTAAAATAAGTCCAGAAGGCAAAGCTAATTCAAAATTTCCTACAGCTAATACAACAACTTTTGCTCCATTAGCCACACGTAGGTCCACTTCGCCTTTTGCCAATTTTCTACTTTGCTTAAGACCCTACACATTTACACAAATGTGAGAGCTATATCTGGTATCTAATACCCTTGATATATAAGTAGATAAATTGACATGTATAACATAAATACTTGAAGAAATAGTCTCACTATCCTTTTTCCTTTTCAGATCTTCCAAAGATAGTTTGCAATTCCTCTTCCAATGACCTGGTTCATTGCAGAAGAAGCAAACCCCTTCCTTTGGTGGTTTAACCTTAGGCTGGGTTTTGAGCCCTTTAGCTTTGGTCCGACCTTTTAGCTTTGCCCTTACCCCTACCATTGGCTTTTCTCTTCTTGCCCTATCCCTTTTGAACCAACACAATTCAATACTTGTGTGATCACAAATCTCTCATGCCTTGCCTATTGTTGGAACATTTCCTAAAGGTGTATGATCATATCGTATGCCTCCATGTCTTCCATTTGCTTCCGAAGCTCAGGATTCATAGTGGCAAGCATGATGCAAGTGACATTCAAAGAGTCTACAACTCTTAGAGCATCAGCAACAAGTTCATTAGGGATTGGTTCATTTAATTTCCTTTCATGCTTAAGAACAATTCTTAAGTTACGGTACCAATCAAGGAAATTTGTGGTATTCAGATTATCTTTTCAAGAATCGATCGCAAGGTTATGTTGTTTGTTGTCATGATCTATATACAGAGGCATGCAAAGTTAATTATCTTTATATAAGTCATTTTACATACTTCTACTATTTTATCAAATTAATAACCCTTCAATATTAATTCGGAAAACAAATTTTCTTAGTAGAATAAGATCCATATTTCACCAAATATTGAGTCAGCTTTGGCATGACGCTCAAAATTTAGTTATTTAGGTAGGAAACCCTTTTCTCAATTGACATCACATGTCCCGGCCAAATAATCCCATTTAATGCCATAGGCCCAAAACCGTTTTGATAGCCTATTTAAGCCTAACCATTACAACATGTGAATATCACTATTATTCACCTTGCCTTACTAAGATAATCTATTGCACCCTGCTTTGGCAGAACCTACAATTGGACGATCAAAGCCTTGACAAGTGTCGAACCATGGAAGGCATTTTTATGACTTAATATTATGTGAGGGATTTTAAAATATGATATGTCATATTCATGTCTTCATGACATCTTCATGTCTTCATTACAATAATGAATAGATACAAAAGATTCCTACTAGCACATTCAAAAAAAAAAAAAAAAACATATAACTCAAAACACTTCATAAGCATATTATGTAGTTTGTATAATAAATTTGTGCTTAACTAATTATATTGTTCTTTTGTAAGGGATTAAGAGGGCATCGCCCCCTGCGGGGTTCTAGGGCAGCGCCCCAGACGGTGGTCCCGCTAAACGAAAAAAATCTGGGTAAGGGAAATCCTTTTGAAAAATTGAAACTCCTTTTTAAAACCCTTTAAAATTGTTTCCAAAATTTTCATGAAAATCCTTTCTTAAAACTAAAAAATTGTTCAACAATTAAACAATTTGTTTTAAAACAACCCAGATCTGTTCAACAATTGAACCATATCATATATGTAAAAGACCCCAAGAAACAGATCTAATTCGCAATTCAGAACTGTTCAGGATTTATAAATACAACCGCAGATCAAAGGAATAAAACAGATCCAATCTATCTGCAGTTTAAAAAAATTCCAAATCTGAGTAAAACAAATATATGCTTGTTTTATTTATTTTTTATCGTCCAATTGAATCAGACGCATGCTAGCAAACAAACCAAAAAAAAAAAGAAAACTTCAACGTCCAGTTTCACAAAACGGACACGCTGTTCCTTTTTTTTTTTAATTAAATATCAATTGGATGATCAAATCATCTCACGCGCAAACTGATATCCAATTCTCATCGGACGAACTCAGATGCACAAACATACAGCAGCTTCAATTGGAATTACAATAAGACCCAATTACAGACGCGTGGTGGGCATAGATCTGATTCCGTGACATGCGCCAGACGCATGAGCAGACATAAAAACAATTACGCCAAGAGACTAGTTCCGACATGCCATCAGACTTGTTCGTCGTCTTTTTTTTTTTTAATTAAATCAGAAATCCTAATCCACTTGAGACAAAAGCAGATTAAAAATTTGCAATTCAGACCACTAGTCCGTAGCAAACAGGAACAGACGCAACATGGGATCCGCAATTCATTTGTTTAATATTTTAATAAAAATCAAAATCCAATTCTGATGCAGATAGTGTGGCGTGTCTGTTTTTCAATTCTGTTCGTGGCGTATTTTTTTTTTTTTTATAAATATAAACTTATTTAGAAAAACCCAAAATTCTATTGTAATCAAATTACAATAAAATTACAAATCCACATTTGTATTGGTTTAGTTCCTCATAAACTCAAATTGATTTCATAATCAACATATAAAATCAAATTTCATAGCATCACATGCAGATCATAAAAACAAATTTCAATCTAATCGAAGACACAAGCGGCTCTGATACCACTGTTGGGATTCCAAGGGTTTAAAATTTTTATAAAGATCAAATCTTTTTGCAGCGGAATCAAAAGAAAACCCTAACCCAGTATCCATGTGTATCGATTAGATCAGAACAAGATAAAGATTTCAGATCCATACCTTTTTGGTACTTTTTCAAATCTGGAAATTCGGATCTGAGATGTTGCAAACGCAAACACCCTCTACGGTATCCACACGAATGAATGCTCCTTAAAGATCCTCTGTGTGCTAGCACAATCTAGAACACCTTCTAGATTCGAACGGGATTAAACTTTCTAATCACGACTCTCGTGTTATTTGCTTTAGGGTTTACAGTGTTTCACTGCAGTCTAATGTGACAGCATGTGTTGTCTAACCCTAAAGACAAACCCTTATGTTCTATTTATAATGTCATTCAATAATGACATTTTTACCCCTTAATCTAATTAGGGATAAATAATTATATTATAATTTATTAAATAAATTATAAGATAATTAACGAACATAAGAATCCCTAATCTAATTAGGGAACATAAAACTATTTGGCCTAGGGCATAATTACCAACAATCTCCCACTTGCATTAGGCCAAATTATAATTGTTTATTATTCCCGTTGGACTTATTTAAATTCAGTCCACGATCCTTTTAGTTCATTCTTATGTGTGACCCTGTAGGTTCACTTAATGTTGGCAGTAGATCTAAAACACACTTTAGATCTACAAGACATAATTGGTCTCTAGCAAGACATTATGTCTACCCAAATTAAGTGAAGATCGGTGATCCGACTCTACTATTAACAGTAAGTTATTTAATCCTTTTGTTACACGATATCTTATATTAAACATAAGGTGTGGATCAATACACACTTATATCGTTTAATCACATATTTCTTGATTCCAGAGTATGACTGACTTAAACAAATGATATTGATAACTCCTTATCATTCATTCGAGCATGGCCATGCATTTCTCAGTCTTACCCATCAAGAGGCCCAAAAGATATCTCTCTCAAATTAATGAGAGGAACAAATCCCATCTTAATCACTCAACTTCCTCTACATGATTCATATTATGCCGAATCCCAACCTTTATAATTATCCGGTTAAAGATAATGTTTGATTGAGTCAAAACACAATATTTCTCATGTTGGAATCTATGATGATTTCAGGTCTAAGGACTAAAATAACACTGCAAATGAGAAATACTTATCGCATTGATCCATATAGTATTCTCATATTTGGTCAATCCAATACAATGTACTCTTACATGTATTCATGTGCTGAATTGACATCTCATATCCATAATCAGTAAAACATGATCATCATCCAGCCAACATACTAGTCTTAATTCATTATTATTTCATATAATGAACGACTAGGGATAATTTAGAATAAAGTTATTTCTCACCTTATGGTTTTACTATTAAAGTGACATACTTTAATGACATAAGGAATAACCAATTTATTCAAGGAATAATACTTTATCAAAACAAAAAGCCAATAACAACTTTGATAAAGAAAATGACAAATATACTATAATGATAATAAACATTCAAATGACATAGAATCCATATGGCTTAGGGCACATCACTAGCACTTGTGTTGCAGTCTACACCGGGTCAACGCCACCGACGTAGACCACAACACTACCAGCATTTATGTTAACGCAGCCAGCGTTTGCAGGCATAGAAAGTTTCATGCAGACTATCCCGCCTTAACGCCGTTGGTGTTGAAGTTCGACATATCTCCTATAGTTTTTCATTTTCAAAACTTCTTCAAACATCTTCCCATGCTTGATATTTGATCTTTTGATGATTTTATAAGCTTGTATGATATTGTTTGATGTACAAATATTGAGTTAAGACCTTCTATGAATATTTATTTGAATTTTGTGATCCATTAACCTAGAGCTATAAATATATATACAAGGAATAGAGTTAAGGGTGTTAATATAAGTTGAAATTTCTTGTAACAGTGATAGATCTTTAGTTCAATATTGCTTTTGATTCTCGATCTAATTCAGGTATGCAGTAACATACTTGTTTTCTAGCCTAGGTTAAGCATAACTAAATTGCTTTAATTTAAGAAAAACTTAAATCTTGTTTATATTGATTATCTATTACGCCATTGAATCTGGTTCAGGGCGCAGTACCTTGCTTAGATTAGGAGCACGGTAGTTTAGACGCTTAGGCAACACTTGTCTTTATGAAAAAACTTCCATAAGTGGTACGGCGGGTAGTTGATAGGGTTATTAGTATCGGTATAATAATTGCTTGTTCTTAAGGAGAAGTAATATGATTTAATTCAATGTTTATGGGAACACTTGAATTAGGTGATATGATGGATTAAGTTAAGTAAAGTTGTGAAACGGCTAAGAACCCTAGAGGAAGCTATTTTTTCGTTTATGGATATATCATCTAAGAAATATAGGTCTCCGAACAACCTATATCAATCCCCTGAGCATCGAGATCGTTACTCAAGACTCCTAGATATCATTGTTGTTCGGAGTTTGAATACTCTAGAATTGTTTGACTAATTAAAGATTACCTAATAATCTAATGCTTGTTGCATTGCATTTTAGCTTAAGAATGTGTGTCATTACACTTTTGTTTTTGTTACTTGCATACTGGGCTTTTGGCTCATATTTTATCTATTTCAGGTATTGATGACCATGATGAGTTCTATACCAGTATGGGATATGGTACCAACTTTGAGGAATTCTTGGATGATTGGGAGGATTAGAGATGACCATGACCTTGATGGATCTTTTGTAATAGTTAGTTTTAGAAGATCTATGTAATAGATTTTATAGCTTTTGTTTATCTTTTGTAAATGGCTTGTTAATAAGCCTATGTTTGTAATATCTTAGTATATGTGTGTGTATATATATATGTGAATATTGTTCTATGTCCTAAAGGGAATGAAATGTGAGTGTTTTACATAAATATGAAGTTTTCTTTTTTTAAAGCTTAGGTTATGCCTTCAAAGAAGTTCTATTAGTTAATAGTTTTAAAAATTTTTTAATAAGAGATTTGGATAAACAATTATCCAAACTGATCCTAATAATCAACCTTACATATAATACTACAGGTTTTATGTGGTTAGGAATCTAGATTCGCCTATTTTAAATATAGAAGTGAATCCGGGTCCTTACATATACACTATTCATTATTATTTGTCTATCTCTATTTTTTTCTTGCTACCTATTCTTACAACCTATATACACATTTCTTACAATTTTAATTTCCAATAGTATTTTACATCTTTCAACTCTTACACATTACTTACATTACATTACAAAAATATAAATTAAATAAATTCTTCCCCCTCTACATCACCAAACCGATACCACCCCCCCTCCCCCTCTCCTCTATCTATCTCTTTTTTTTTTCTTTTTTCATTTTATTTAATTACAACTAATTTTCCCCTATATTTATCTATAAAATACCCTCTCTCCCTACATTTATTCACACACTTCTTTACCATGACAAAACTATCCTAAATTCTCTCCAAAAATTCCTCTCTAAAAATATCTTCCCACATTCTCTTCTTTCCCACAAACAAATATCTCCCTATAACTACCGGTACTCCATTTCTTCTACTATTGTAAAACCCCGAAGTTTTGCGATCGAATTAAATGCTTAAACCCTAATCGGAAGTTAACCGGATTACCAAAGTCAACAAAACCCTAGTTTACCGTAACCGCTTAACTCCGGCACTGCCGTTTTCTTTAGTTCTAGAAAACGAAGTTGGAAATAATTAGCTATAATAGTTCGTAATAGCTATAGGTTATATAAAAATACCAGATTTGCGAAATTCGAGTATCCTTAGAACCCGATCGGACACAGTTCTCCAAAAACGTGTCCCGGAGCTCGGAATAGGAAAAATATTCCGAATATACCGTTAGACTTGTAAAAATATAAGGTTTCCAAAAATATCAATTTCGTAATTTTTCGGTAGCTAAAAATATTAGATATCGCTTTTATACGCGTATTTTCTTACTACCGGCATTTAATTGTCATGTCTACTTTTACATACACTATTTTCTACTATTGTATACTATTAATCTATCTCTACTTTTTATTACAACCTATTCTTACTACCTATACACCTATTTCTTACATATTTTCATTTTCAATACAACTTCACAACTCTCATTTCTTACTTTTAATTAACAAAAAAATAAATTTTTCTCCCCTTTACCCTATGTGTAGCACCGGCCACCCCCCATCCCTCACTCAATGTGTTTTATTTTTCACTTTATTTAATTAACACAATTTATCTCCCTCATTTTCCTATAAATACCCCCTTATACCTTCACTTCTTTCACACCACTTCTTTACTAAAGTTACTCTACTCAAATCTCTCTCAAAATTTCTCCAAGAAGTCTCTTACAAGAAGTTCTCTTCTTCTTCTTTCTTTTAGGTAATATGCCTTCAAGATTTTCACATGTTCATCTACTTAGTATGAACTTAGTGATTGTTTTCTAAAACCATAAAGGTTAAGAAAGCAACAATAGGTTCATACTTTGTTTTTGTTCATAATCTCTATTCCTTTATGTTCTTTTATGTTTATAACTATCTAATATATCTATATAACTATATATATTATTTAGAGCATATAAGCTCATTGTCTTGCAATTTATTTACTTCCTTGCAATTTATTTAATTTCAAAATTGTTTTTAAGACTAGTCTTTCTAATCTTAGACCCGTCCTCATCAAGTCAAAACATTTTCTTTTTCTTTTGGGGACTAGTCATTTCTTAGTCCCAGGATACCTTAAACAAGCTAAGGTTCCAATACTTGATTTATTCCTTTAATTGCTCATTCTTTCAAGTTATTATGTTTCTTACATTTCCATAATTTTATGATTCATATTCATGCATGAACATAATGATTTTTGTCTCAACAAAAATAAAGCAAGAAGTGTTTTCTTAAACTAAAGATTCTTTTCTAAGAAATAAATGAAGAGATTAAGTTTCTTAAAAACTCATAAACATATCTAGAAATGATTTTTCTTAAATAAACAAAAGGTTTTATAAAAGCTTATTCTTCATCAAGTATTAGAAATTCTTTTGGAATAATCACAAGAAACAAAAATATTCTTTTATGAAATTATTATTCTTTTAAAAGTTGTGGGAATCTAAGCTTAGAAAAATAAAATCATTCTTTAGAAATCTAGAACTATTACAAGAAATTAAATTTAGAAAAAGAAACACTCATTCAAGTAACTAAAAATCTTTTCAAAGTAAAATGAATATTTCAAAAAGTTCTCAAGTTCAAAATCATTCAAGACTTTACTTTTTCATAATTGAGACAACTTCATTTATTTCATACATTGTTATGAGTCAATACATATATGTTTATACCTTTCAAAAAGCTTACAAAAATATTTGGAAAATCTATCTTTTCAAGTGAACTTTATTTAAAAAGAGGAACTCAAGTTTTTACAAATTCGTGGTGAATCTGATCGCTGCTTTTTCGAGACCCAAACGACTTAGTTTTATGAATATAAGCTTAGAAATACGTAGATCTTTTTGAGTAGGTAGAAAACGATATATTATACGCGAAATTCCGAGTTAAATGAGCAAGTTATGGTCATTTAAAGTTGGTATTTCCTCTTATACGATTTTACCACGATTTTAAGAAAAGTTTAGAATCTTCAAGAATAGAAGTTTCATGAAAGACTCATTTTGGGTATTTCATCTTGTTTAGGTGACGAAGGATCCGAGATCGTCTTTCTAGAGGACTATTTCGATTAGATCTACCGATATGGAGTGAGTTAATTCTTTTCCTAAGTTACATTTCCTTGTTTGTGCTTGTAATTAGTGGTACTAGAAATTTAGGAAAAGATAAATGAACAATTGTTATGAAATATTTGTTGAATGAAAATTAAGGATATCGAAGGACGATATGTTGAATAAAAGTGTAATTCTTGTATTGTGATCCGCTTGAAATGTTTAGTATTTTAAAACCAATTCTCCAGCAAGTGTACTGGGTCGATCAAGTAATAAAGTGATGAATAAGTATCGATCCCACGAGGAAAGTTTAATTACTAAACATTATTAGTTCATTTTAATATTTAGGCCAATAGAAATCAATTTCTTTATATAAATAATTACTATAATATCTACACTATGCAATGTCTAGTATTTACTAATTCTACTAGTACAAGTCTTAACAAGTAAGGTTAGTGGGATTTAGATAAAATCCTATTCTCTCCAATCACGTTGAACTCGGGTTATTAAAATTGTTAGAGTTTATGCATATCAATGTGAATCTACCAAGATTGACAAATAAAAAAAATTGAATTTGAAAACCTTTTTCTCCTAAAACACTCAAAAGCTCTCACAACTGAGCATTTTGACAGATTCCATGTGTGCAACTAAGAATTTCCCAAATCTGAGTTGACTCATTGTCCTAAATCTAAGTAATTACAGAATTCCTTCTTTAAAACTTATTTTTAAAACAATGTTTGAGCAGTAATGATAGACTCTACTAGGATTAAAAATTCTCTTGCCATCGCATACTTAAATTTTCCACCCAAATATAAATTCAAACAAAATTGAACTCTTTGCCAAGATACCCAATTCCATTCAAACTTAAATTCATCCGAATTGTAAGTCATCAGTTTGAATTTAACAAAGATTTGCATCATTCTTACAACCCAATAACACCAGTTCAACAATCACTTCAGAAAATCAAGGATTTCATCATTTCCCACCGTTCAAATTTAGCTAATCCATTTCTACTCTATCTAACAAGATACTAATAATAACTATAATGATATTCATGATAAATGTAAATAACAAAGCAAGTAAAGAAGAAATACCAGTAATTCGAGAAAACAAACCGTACAAATTGTATTTAAGATCCTTGTAGCAAATTCTACTCACATACGAACAAATAGAACAAATTTGATGAAGATCCAAGTACATCTTGATTTCTACCTCTATCTCTCTAAAACTACTGGGAGAAATTGAAAATGAAAAATAAAACGTAAGTCCCCTTTCTCTCTCCTCAAAGCATGTAAAATACATGCTTTTTGTGTAACTGTCATGTAACTTCTGCATCCAATGCCGACGGTTTCATATCCAACACCGGCGGCGTTCAATCAAGCGTTAAGGATTTTTAAACTGATGGTTTTTTAACGCCGCCTTTTAACGCCGGCGGCATACTCCTCAATTTGCCGGCGTTGGCTTCAAAATTCAAGTACTGTGTCCATCCTCAAAACGCCGGCGGTGTTGGATCCAGCGTTAAATACTTAGGCTCTGAGATGATTCAACGCCGCCTTGTAACGCCGGCAGCGTTGCCTTCTAATTTGCCGGCGTATGCTTTGATCTCCTTCAACGCCGGCTGCGTTTGGCCCAAATTCACCGGTATTTGTGTGTTTCACTGCCAATTCACACAATTCTTCATGTTTCTTTGTTGCTACTTTCCATTTTCATTTCTGACCTGATTCCGAACAAATGACACGAAACTAAATATTAATTCCTTTGCTTTTATAATGATTAACACAAATAAGTATCAATTCATAGATGGAAATTATATCAATTATTTGAGTTTATCATATTGATATGATGAAATTATGATTGATCACCTTTAACATGAATTCAACATATATGGTTAAATGTGTAATTGAAAGTTATTCATGCATATCATACTTGTGAGTCACATTTATTTCACTACCATTCTTCATGTGGGGAAACGAGGAAGTACTAGTGGTGGCTGGTAGGAGCCGGTAAGTCTACATGGGCCAGTAGGAGCCAGGAAGTCTACAGGGCGAGCAGGAGCTGGCAAATCTGCAAATATTGATGGTTGTATGGGCCTATAACCTCCCAACCTTTGTCATGGAGGACGTTAAATCCATGCTGCACTTGATTTCCGGTTAATCTTGTGTATTTGTTTGCTCATGTGATTGGTGCATTACATATGCTTGAATTAAATAACTTGGTTGTTATATGGAAATGTTATATAGTTAGGAATTATCTCACTAAGCTAGATTTGCTTATACCCTTATAGTTTTCTATTACAGTATGATTATCTATGGTTAGCCCCGAGGAGCCCCGTGTGCCAGGTACGAGTTTAAGCTACTAGGAGTTTTTGGAAGAAGTTTATGTATTTTTAGTTTTGAACATAGACTTCTAAGAAAAATCTCTATAGTAGGCTTATGTAGTAGTTATGTTTATTTTGCATTAATTGAACAAAGACTTTAAGGCGGGGGAATGCCCCTAAGATGATGTACGAACTTGTTATTAAATGAAGATCTTATGTTTATCTATTTAAGTTCATGCTTGCTTTTGCTATCTATTTAAACGTAATATCCCTACGAGTCTCCTACTATCTTGGAAGCACGCCTTGCATGTGATATCAAAGCTCCTGTGTGACTAAGGTTGTCATTCATTACTTTAATATTATATGCTGCGGACTGCCACGTTTAGGGTACCCTCTGGGGCGTGACAACTATCCACTTCTTTATCTTAGGGAAAAATTTCTCAAACATTCTTCATGTTCATGTTAACATAACAAGATCATAGTGTATGTTTCCTAAATCCATGGGTATTATGGAAGTAACAATATGTTTATGTCTTGTTTAACAATGTTCAAGTGTTATCTTTATTATTGTTATATTGTTATGTTTTATTATTGCTCCAAATCTAACTATATGCATTAATAAGTATATTTATGTACATATATTCTTAGAGAATCTAAGCGCACTAACATAACTTTTATTGATGCTCATGCAATTTATTTTATTTCTTTCTTGCAATTTATTTATTTCATGTAATTTTATTAAGACTAGTCTTTCTAGTCTTAAACTTATCCTTATCAAGTCAAAACAATTTTCTTTTATGGAACTAGTCTATCTCTAGTTTAGAAGCCTTGATTCAAGCTAAAACTTCCAATACTTGAATTTATTTATATGTTCATATGCTTATTTAATTTCCTATATTTCCATAATCTAATGAGTTATTTTTCTTCATATAATATAATTATATGATTCATGTTCATGCATAATCATATGTTGTTATCTAAATAAAAGGAGTTATTTTATTAAAATTAAAGACTAAAGTCTTCACAAAAGTAATGTTGAGTTTCCTTTTAAGAGTTTAAATAAGTTCAACCTAGATTTTTAAGTAATGATATTATGAAGAATTTTTCCAAGGCATAGTAGGTAGTTCCTTTATTTTCTTTTTCAAAACACTAAAAGTAAATTTATTATTAAATCTTAAGGTTGATAATCATTTATTAAACAAGTTTTTCTTAAAAACTTATTTAAAAGAATCCATAACCACACTCTAAAACACTAAGAACTAGACAAATTTCTAAGTCAAATTAAAATCAACTCATTACCTAAGAAAACACTTAGGAAAGTAATATCATTAAACAATCTAATGAAACAAGTTTTCAAAAGTATAAAAAATTATTTTTGTAAAGTCTATGCACTAGGAAATGGTATTTAGAATATAAAAAGTACTCACTTAAAATAGACTAAAAATCTTAGTTTTCATTTCAATAAATTTACAAAGGAAACTTATAGATTCTAATTTTTAAATTTCTAAAGGAGATTGATTCATGAAAAATCATAGTTTGGACAACAATACTTGAATCATGCATGTAATGTGAGTTCATATATGTATAAAAAGGATTTTTCAACTATATAAATATCCATGTGTTTACTATGAGATTTTTGGTTGATGAAAAGCTTTAAAAAATGTATTTTTAAGGGCTGGAATTTTCATAACAGTTTTGTACCTTACCATTTTGAGACCTAAATGACCTTTTATGATAAAAATAACCATAGAAATAATAGATCTTTTCGAGTATGAAAAAAACGACATATAGTATATGCGAAATTCCGAGTTAAAATGAGTAAGTTATAGGCATTTTAATTTGAAATTTCACTCCATCTAAATTTTAACAGACTTAGTAAAATCGAATTGGCAAGTTTAAGTAGAACTTCCATAGAATATTCATTTTTGGTATTTCTCTTGTTTAGGTGACATGGAACGTGACGTTTCCTATCCGAACGACTATTTTGACTAGTAGACTACTGCATATGGCTGAGTGGGTTTATGTCTTACATTTCGTACTTATGTATTTGTTTGTAGAATAGTGGCATTAGAATTAAAAAAAAAAAAAAAGATTAAAAGGGAAGGTGCATGTGCTTTATATATATGGATAAATTTATGTTAAGTATATCGACGTGGGAATTATCTATAATCAATGTTTGATTTAGTATAGTAATGATATGCCTGCAAATTCTATAATCACTATTAAAATATTTAATACTATGCCATGAGTACTTAATTAAATCAATTCATGCATAACACGTAGTGAGTCATATTACATTCATTGCTATACACTTGATGGGACAAAGGCATAGTAGTGAGGTAAGTAGGGATCCGAAGTCTACATAATGAAGAATGGTCGCTTGAATAATAACGGCAAGTAGTAGCATAAATGAACTATATTTTAGTGGCTAGTAGTGGCTTGAATGAACTACAAAAATCTTATTTGCAAATAGTAGTCTATATGGCCTGGAACACCTAACCCTGAATGGAAGGCGTAAGTCCATTCAACACACGATTCTCGATAAGTCATGTGTATTGTATGCTATGTATTCGTTTCATTTTCATATGCTTGATTAATTAACTTGTTTGATTAATGGTTGTACGAGTACATTATTGTGGAAATGTTTCTCATTAAGTAAGTAAACTTACACCCTTCTAGATATCTTTGCAGTACTCTTATTTATGGCTGAAGTCTAGAGGCTATTTCTCTTACCTACAATATTTTGGATTCAGGAGCCTTTAGAAAGAAGCTAAAAACTAGATGTAAACTTAGACTTCTGAGTAAAACTCTGGTTCATTTTCTTTCGAAAAATAGACTTTGATGATCTACATATATTTTGTGAAGGGGAATGTTCCTTTGATATTTGTAAGACTCCTTATATTATGATTAAGTTTTAATGTTATGATTTTCATTCTTAATTGATATTATATCTTTTTAAACAATTTGTTTCAAAGTATGGTTCTTAATTATCATGAAAGTATGCCTTACACTCTGTATCGAAGCTTTTGATATGATTAAGGTTATCATACTTAAACTTTAATATTAAGTGTGGCAGACTGTCGCGTTTAGGGTACCTTTGGGGCATGATAGCAAACTTAGTTAATCCCTAAAGCACGTCAATTCAAGATTGATGATGTACAATAGTTGCAAAAGATCTCAATCCTACTACTAAACAAAAAATCAGTTTCCTTGAACTGTCAATGTTTAAAATGATTGAGCAACTTTAGATTCTCACTCAAATGTTAGTCTACTAAAAGCTTGCCAACCACCATCTAAGGCACTACTCTACGATTTAGAAAGAGGCTGATGGTCAACTAATTAAGGAAAAAGAAACATTGTCAACCTATGAGCCAAATTTAATTGAGCTCAAAAGGGAATTTTAGGGCCAAGCTAAGGAAATGGAGAAAAGGATGCTCTACCAATTAAAGGAAAAAATAAAAGATCTTAAAGATGCTGATGAAGTTGATCATAATAGGATCATAGACCGACCTATTATTGAAGATGTTCGTGAAAAATTCAAAGTCACTGATTTTGAAAATATAATGTTACCAGGTGTTAAAAGCTTCATATAAGACCTTATATGCGAAAAATGATCTGGTATGTCTAACATGACCAACTCATGGTCTAAACTTTCTAGGACAGCCTTACTAGTTCTACCTTAACCTAGTATGCACAACTAGATCTCGATGAAATCAATACGTGGGATAAATTGGCTAGGGCAATCTATAACTAGTACAAGTTCAATGTTGAAGTTGCCCCCATCCATGCGAGACCTAAGCAGCGAAAAATTAGGATGAGACTTTTAAGGAGTATGCCCAACGATGGAGGGCTTTAACGTCCATGGTTGCTAATCCATTGCCTGAGAAGCATCTGGCATTCATATTCATCAACACACTACAGAAACCCTATTTCTCGCATCTAATCAGGCATACATCAACAAATTTCTCATATATAGTAGGCGTAGGGTATAGATTTAAAATGCCATTACTTTTAGCAAGCTCCAAGTTCAGTATGGAGTCGATAAAGATCTTGCAATGAAAGAAGTCACAATCAATATGGTCAGCATTAAGTCTACCCAGATGCCTACAAGGAAATTCACTCACATTCCTATGCTACTATCCCAAGTCTAACATGAACTAAGAGAAGATAATTTGTTGCACCTTAAAGAGCCAATACTAAGGTTCATACCATGAAAATATGACCCTGATGCATAGTGTGAATAGTACATGGGTCAACAAGGACATGCTGCTAATGCCTGTTGGGAACTAAATAATAAAAATCCTAGATTTTGACCTAAATTTAGTTCAATTGCACTTCATTGGTAGCCTAGTACCTGACTTCAACAACATTACTTCATCAATATATGAGGAGCCCACTATCAATATGATCCATACAAAAGATGTTAGGATAGGATCAAATCAAAGACTCCATTTGCAGAAGAAAGATCAAATTCATGAATCTGTCATCCAAAGGGAAGGGACACATGAGACTCTAAACCTAAGGCTTGGAGCATTAACTGGAATGATTGAGACCCTAGAATGGGTTATGAAGTATGTGCTAGATAAACTCCAACATTTGAACCTTACTACTAGTAAAGAGACTTAAGGGGAGTCAACGGGCTATGAAAATGAAAATGGGCCAAAAGAGATGAAACAAAGGACAAAGCCTCCTACTCTAAAAGCATTAGGCTAAGACAGACATACTCGCTCAGCACAACAAAGACATGTTATACCGTTGAAGATTACAATGGTCCAAGATTTTAACTAACTAAGAAAAATGCATATGACAACTTGTGAAATCCTAAAAGAAGGGGATAAACCATGGAACTACGATACTCATACTCAATGTGAGCACCATATGGGTCAAATAGGCATTCCACAGAAAGTTATTGGAGGTTAAATAATGAGGTTCAAGATTTAACTGATGCTAAGCTCATCCAACCTAGCTTCCTGAAATCTATTGAGCTAACTAGTAGTGGTAACTCTTTCCCAATTGCTGCAGGGATTTCAAGCAAGTCATCTTCAAGCATCAAGAATTTATTGCTATCATCCAATAAGATAGCATATCATTTGCAAAGTTAAATTCATTAGCAAGACCAACATCAATAGGGGCAAACATACTGTAAGGGGATCACCAAAAATAAAGGAAAAGAATTGATGACTATGTTTGTCATTGTAATGAAAGTGAATTATTGAAATAAATTCCTTATCCTTTCCTCTTAATTTAAACTGGAAGCGTGTATGTTACTGATCTTTTACAAATGGGGCAATTTGAAAACAATGAATTATTTAAGGGAAAATAAAAGAAAGTGAATGTATGTCTACTTAAAAGACCTATAGTATATTGCTTGAAAATTTTTGGATGAAAAGAGGTAACCAAATCCCAAATACTAACCTTTAACGAGACCATCCCGCCATTAATCCAACCATTAAAATAAATATAGTAAATGAAATATTAAATATTTTAGTGATTCTACCATAGTTGAGTACAGTGTGAGCTACTGGATGGTAACGAGACCTGTTCCATCAAAATTGATGACGAGACTATAGAATTTTCGGACCTTTACACACTAAAGATAAGCAACATTAATATGAGGTATAGGATCATTCCTTAAAAGAGGTCTGTTTTGAACTTGGTACGTAGGTTAAAATTATATCAGACATTCAATCGAACATCTTATACACATTTATCTTTTGCTAACCCATTAGGCTTTTTTAAAGAAGTGATTTCTAAAAGTTTAATCTGTCAAGAACTACCCCACAATGGCAATAGGGAAAAAATATTAACTAATCTATGCTTGCTTCAATTGCATCAACTTAAAAGAAAATTTATCAATGATTATTTAAATCTTTTGAAATGAAAGAAAACCTCTATTTCATCATCATACACAAAAATCATAGCCAAAAACTTTGAAGTATAAACAACCCAAAAAAAAAAAAAAAAGAAAGGAAGGAAGGAAGGAAGAAAGAAATAAAAAGTAAAGAAAGACTAAGAAGAAGAAGAAGAAGGAAATAAAAGGGAAAGATAAAGAAAGTCAATTTGAGCCCAAAATGAAGGAGAATAGGCATATTCAATACCTAAATGCACTTACAACCCATCTTATGGAGGTTTTCTTGATCATTAGAAATGAATTATCCTTAATAAAAGTCACTTTTGAAACTAGGGCAAGCCCACTTTAGTTATCTTAAAAGGGTTCTTGACTTGTAAAACCTAAGGAAATATAAATGTGAAATTTTCAAAATAGCATATACATAACATCCCTTTTATACAAGCCGATGACCGAAAAACCTAAGTTACAACCCGAGAAAAGATCTGGTAGATTAACGAAGACGTATATTTATAATCGAACAATAATTTTTGGAATTTGAGCTATGTGTGGAAACATATCAAAGAGAGTGTGAGGAAGTCGTCTTTGACTAAACAGATCAAGCATAAGATATCCAATTCCAAATTAAAGGAGTCATAAAAAGCATGAGAATTCATTTGCCCTAGAATTAGAATTTCAATTGCCTTAACTTTGAATGCTACTTACCCCTCAAAATGGAAAAAATCATCAAGAGATGCTTGTCAAGGAAAGAAATGAATAAGGATAGACCGTTGCTTATTTGCAATTTTTGAAGTTAATGAAACTCTTTACTTGTTAACAAATTGTTTTCAAAGTAAAAAATGAGAATAGAAATAAAAAAAAAAAAAATTTTTGTTAAGGGGCATCAACCAAACCGTTGGAAAGCAAATGTTTTTTTCTCTAAGATGTTTCTGTTTGAAAGATTTCAACACTCACTTTTCAAAAGCATTCCAAATCAAGTTAGTGTTCAATAACTATTTATTAGGATCACTTGCTTAAAGAAACGGTCTTATTTTTTAGGTTTGCTTGCTCATAGGGGTGCCATCTACCATAGTATTAAGATCACTTACTTGAATGAGCGTTTTCCTATCTTTTTAGGGCTGCTTGCTCATAGGAGTGCCATTCGCCATAGTATTAGATCACTTACACAAAGGAGTATTATCCTATATTTTTAGGGTCGCTTGCTTAGAAGAACACCATCCACCATAGTATTAGGATTGCTTGGTTAAAGAGCTCTGTTTAATCTTTTAGGCATCACTTGTTCAAAGGAGCACTGCCTTAGTTTTTTTATCACCTGCTCATAGGAGCGTCATCCAGTAGAGTATCAGGATTGCTCGCTTGAAGGAGTATTACATATCTTTTTAGGGTCGCTAGCTCATTAGAGTGCCATCTGGCTCAGTGTTAGGATCACTAACTTGAATGAGCATTGTCTTATCTTTTTAAAGTCGCTTGCTCATAAGAATACCATTTGCTATAATATTAGGATTGCATGCTTAAGAGGAGCACTGTTCTATCTTTAAGGTCACTCGTTCATAGGAGCATCATCCAGTAGAATATTAGGATCAACTACTTAAAGGAGTACCATCTTAGTTTCTGGATCACTTGCTTAAAGGAGTGTCATCCACCATAATATTAGGATCGGTTGCTCGAATGAGTGCTATCTATTTTTGGATCACTTGCTCAGAGAAGCATCATGCACCATAATATTAAGATTAATTGCTTGGAGGAGCATTGTCTTATCTTTATGGATCGCTTGCTCCTAAAAGCACCATCCAATCTATCGTCATGATTTTTTTCTCGAAGGAGCACTTTTCAGGCTCTTGGATCACTCATTCATAGTAGCGGTATCCAATCTACCTAATCTACACTTTAAGATCCCCTACTCATAAGAGTTCCATTCTACCTATCCCATAGGGTCATTTGCTCTAAAGGAGAATTATCCTTAAGTCCACTAGCATGTTTAAACATCATTTGATCTTTTTTTAGATAATGAACTCAAAGAGTGCAATCAAACCAGCCCAATAGAGTGCCAACATGATGTAATTCAAGATTAAAGGAATGATAAAAAGCATGAGAATTCAATTGCTCTTGAATCAAGATGTCAATTGCCATATCTTTGAAGGCTATTTGCCTCTCAAAAAGGAAACGGTCATCAAGAGATGCTTGTCAAGGAAAGAAGTGAATAGGGGAAAGACCGTTGCTTATTTTTAATTTTTGAAGTCAATGAGACTCTTTGCTTGTTAGCAAATTATTTCCAAAGAAAAAATGAGAACAAAAATTAAGCTTTTGTATTAAGGGCATCAACTTGGCCATTGAAAGCAAACGTTTTTTTGTCCAAGATGTTTCTGTTTGAAAGATTTCAAGACTCACTTTTCAAAAACATTCTAAGTCAAGTCAGTAGTCAATAATCATTTCTCAGGATGGCCTACTTAAAGGAGTGTTAATCCTATTTTTTAGGTTTGCTTGCTCATAGGACTTGGGAACGTCATTCACCATAATATTAAGATTGCATACTCGAAGAACCGTTGTCCTATCTTTTAGGGTTGCTTGCTCATAGGAGCATCATTTGCTATAGTGTTAGGATTGCTTGCGCAAAGGAGCCCTGTCTTATCATTTTAGGGTTGCTTGCTCATAAGGAGCACCATCCACCATAGTATTAGGATCGTTTGCTCGAAAGAGATCTATCCTATCTTTTAGGGATCACTTGTTCAAATGGGTACTGTCTTAGTTTTTGGATCACTTACTCGTACGAGCATCATCTGGTAGAATATTAAGATCGCTTGCTCAAAGAAGTGTTGTCCTGTCTTTTTAGAGTCACTTGCTCATAGGAACACATTCTGCCATAATATTAGCATCACTTACTCAGAGGAGTGATGTCCTATCTTTTAGGATCATCTACTTGTAGGAGCGTCATCCAGTAGAATATTAGAATCACCCGCTCAAAGAAGTTTCATCCTAGTTTTTAAATCACTTGCTCTGAGGAGCATCATCCACCATAATATTAAGATCGCTTGCTTAAAGGAGCGCTATCCTAATCACTAGCATAGCAGTGTCATCCACCATAATATTAAGATTAACTACTTAAAGGAGCATGATCTTAATGGATCACTTGCTCTGAAAAGCAGCATGCAACCTATCTTCATGATTGTTTCCTTGAAGGAGCAATGTCCTAGTTCTTGGATCATTCGTTCATAGTAGCGCTATCCAATCTACCTAATCGATCCTTTAGGATTGCTTGCTCATGAGAGTGCCATCTTACCTATCCTCTAGGGTCATTTGCTCTAAAGGAGCATTATCCTTAAAACCATTGGCATGTTTAAACATCGGCATGTTTAAACATCATTTGATCTTTTCTAGATAATGAACTCAAAGACCACAATCAAACAAGCTCAATAGACCACCAACTAGATGTAATTCAACATTAAAGGAATGATAAAAAACAAGAGAATTCATTTGCCCTTGAATCAGAATGTCAACTGCTATAACTTTTAAGGTTATTTGCCTATCAAAAAGGAAAAATGTCATCAAGAGATGCTTATCAAGGAAAGAAGTGAATAAGGGAAAAACTGTTGCTTATTTGTAATTTTTGAAGTCAATGAGACTCTTTACTTGTTAGCAAATTGTTTTCAAAAGAAAAAATGAGAACAAAAATTAAAATTTAAATAAAAAAAAAGCTTTTGTATTAAGGGCATTGGCCTAACCATTGAAAGCAAATTTTTTTTCTCTAAGTTGTTTTGTTTAAAAGATTTCAAGACTCACTTTTCAAAAGCATTACAAGTCAAGTCAGTAGTCAATAATCATTTCTTTAGATCGCCGGCTCAAAGGAGTGTTGTCCTATATTTTAGGTTCGCTTGCTCATAGAGGCACCATCTACCATAGTATTAAGATCACTTGCTCAAAGAACTGCCATCCTATCTTTTTAAGGTTGCTTGCTCATAGTAGTGCCATCTCCCATAGTATTAGGATTGCTTGTACAAAGAAGCACTATCCCATCTTTTTGGGGTCACTTGCTCATAGGAGCACCATCTACTATAATATTGGGATCACTTGCACGAAACAACTTTGTCCTATCTTTTAGGGATCCGTTGTTCAAAAGAGTGCTGCCTTTGTTTGGGATCATCTGCTCGTAGGATCATCATCTAGTAGAATATTAGGATCACTTGCTCAAAGATGTATTGTCTTATCTTTTTAGGGTCTCTTGCTCATAAAAACTCCATCCTTCATAATATTAGGATTGCTTGCTCAGAGGAGCAGTGTCCTACCTTTTAGGATCACTCGCTCGTAGGAGCATCATCTAATAGAATATTAGGATCACCTGTTCGAAGAAGTGCCATCCTAGTTTTTGAATCACTTGCTTAGAGGTGCATAATCTACCATAATATTAGGGTCAATTGCTCGAAGGAGTGCTATCCTTATTTTTAGATCACTTGCTCAGAGAAGCATCATCCACCATAATATTAAGATTACCTGTTTAGAGGGACATTGTCTTATCTTTATGGATCGCTTGCTCTTAAAAGCACCATTCAATCTATCTTCATGATTATTTGCTCGAAGGAGCACTATCCTAGTTATTGGATCGCTCATTCATAGTAGCATTACCCAATCTACCTAATCTATCCTTTAGGATTCCTTTTTCATAAAAGTGCCATCCTACCTATCCTATAGGGTCGTTTGCTCTAAAGGAGCATTAGCTTTAAGACTACTAGCATGTTTAAACATCATTTGATCGTTTTTAGATAATGAACTCAAAGAGCACAATCAAGCCAGCTCAATAAAGCTGCCAACCAGATGTAATGCCAGCTTATGGAGTGTCGATTTAGATATAATGTTAGATCATGAAGCGCCAATTCAAAGGCCAACTCATGGAAGCATCGTTCCAATATAGAAAAGTACCAGTTCATAGAACATTGATGAAAAATCAACCTCAAGAGCACTTCCAAATCAAATGGATACATGTTTAGGGGAATCAACATCAAGTTTGGAAGAGGACAATCCCTAGCAATGGCTAACGTTTCTGACCTTTAGCTTAGTCACTAAACTCTCAAAGGCAAAAATGGTGTCTCTCTTTTTGTCTTTATGGTAAAATTTTAACAAAAATCGCCATAAAGAAGGGGCAGCTATAGACACCTTGTTTTTTCCAATAAAGCTTTAAAAATGAATAAAGTAATATTATATTAATCATAATATAAATAAGTTTAATTTTGGGCTTAACATAATATGAACTTTAATTATTGACCCAATTAGATGGGTCATAATAACTTGGCTTCTTTAATTAGATCTAAGTACAATGTCTTATAGATAAAATATGTGCATGAAAAAAATGAGGTACAAACTAATAGCTTGTATAAATAAGTCATCACATTGCACATGGGAGACTTGGGTTCAAGATTGGTTAGACGCAAAATGCCTTTATATTTTGCCCAACTTGAAAGGCCATGTGGCAGCATGTGATTAGGTATGCTAACGTCATTGATGATGTCATGCCATCTCTTTCCTTAAATAGGCCTCCTTCCCCACGATTTCCACATCCGGTGAAGCCTCTTTGTGGCCATTTTTTGCCGTGATTTCTTTATGATTTCACCAAATTAATGGTGAAATCACAAAGTATACATGGGGTACTATGAATTGAGATAAAAAAAAAAATAGTCTCGATTCATAATTTTGGGGCCTAATCAGGTCTAGAAGATTGGGAAAGATATAAAACGCGGATTTTGCTCCATGCAATCCTACACAAATCTAAGCAAAATTGTATCTTACTAAAGCTTCCTGAGTATTAAAAATTGTTCATAATCACCATATCATACATTTTTAATCAACAAATCACCTAAATCTTGATAATTTCTAAGATTACAAATTGAAACCCCAATTTCTGAGATTTTTAGATATCCATTTTCAATCCATTCCAAGCTTAGCTTGAGCTCCCATAGTATAAATAAGAACTGAAGCATTGCTTTCCACATCAACAATCACACTCAAATCCACTTGAATAAGCTCAAATCCAAAGATTTTAAGAACTTAGGGTTTCAAATATAAAATTTCAGTTTTAAAGTTTTATGCGATTTTCAAAGCAATTCAAGGTTGAGGGAGGTTTTGGGATGCTGTAAACTCCGAATTGGTAAGTATGGGTAAATTGGAAGTGGCCGAAATCAACTCCGACGAACATAACCACTGTCACCGCTGCTTGTGAGTGTCCAAACCACTACTTGCGACCAAGATCGAGACAATCAACCACCACTAAAGTATTTGTCACCCCGACAACCTCCACCATGCCCAAACCCCCCAGATTAGCAGTTTCTTCTTTCGCCAATCACCCATTCCAGATTCGACCCTCTTTCTCCATTCGACTTGCGCCTGTTCTTCATCGAGTATGTAGTTTTTTTTTTATTTAACGAATATGGTAATAAAGATAAAAGAAAAGAAATAAAAAAGGAAACAAACAAAATATTTAATAAGAAATAGATGAACAAGGAAATAATAATTTATAACTTCTTTTTTTTTTTTTTTTGTAAATAAGGTGCATATATGAATAAAAAGGTAAAAAGAAAAAAAGTTAAAATAGTAAATAAATAGTCAATATGGAAAAGAATGTTAATAAGTAAATACTTTTATATGAATAAAATTTTTGTCACATAGAAAATTTCTATTTTCCTAAATAAAATGACATTGGTAGCTCTATTAAGATTGCATCACTTGAAAATGTGATTTTGTCAAAATATCAAAATTTAAGATAGTTAAATTAAACAGTGTGCATATAATAGCAACCAACACATTAAATTTTTCTTAAAAGAACTACGTAATATTTGATCTGATTATTGGATACATAAGTATTTCCGGAAAAATTAAAAAAATAAAATTGCTTTTCTTTTTCCTTATCTTGTAAATATTAATTTTGTTGACAATTTAATGTAAATGTTGAATATGATATCTTTGTAAACTTTAATCTAGCCACTTATGAAATATTATACCTTGTAAGTTTTAATCAGAAATTTGTTCATAAATATTATAATTTGGTAAAATAAATATAATTTTAATTATAATGTAGATGTTCTCCTGTAATTATGTATTGTTTTGCCACTTGGTAAAAATTGCAAAATGTTAATTTTTTCTATAGCACTAAAGTAATAAAGTTGATTTAAGAGTTGAAGGGTGGTAACCGTTTGGTTTTAATAGAGTAATTCTCAAATCTATGAAATTTCTAGTTATTAAAAAATTAGTTTTAAACAGATTTTTCTCGTAGACTAATTGTTAAGTTAGAATCAACCAACCCATTAGTCATATTTTTCCGATCTCAGTCACGTGGCAACTCCTAATTTTTTAAGAAAGATAATTTTTTTTTTAATTTCTAGTCAAGAGTTTGTATCATATGAATTAAGATTTAGCACAAATTGAATTAAAAAAAAATAAAATGAAAAACTAAAAATGAATATTTCCGGATTCGACAATCCACATCTAAATTTTTTCTGAGTTGCTGTGCGCTCTCCTGCATTCAGGCAAGAAACAGTCCTCTCTAGATAACGTCAAATATTGCTACGTAAGAAGTGGCCAATAAAGGCTTAAAATTCGCAGTTGACCCCTTTTATGTTATTTTCCATGACTTTTTTGGACATCACGATACGTTGGAACCAGCCATGTAATGGTCAAAACCATGTGTTTGTTTAGGTGGACTAGACTGATGGTTCAACAAACCCTGAAAATTATTACGAAGATGTTGAATTCTGTTCCTTCGATGTCCAATGTAACGTTCTAATCCGGGTCC
The DNA here is from genome assembly GCA_024138025.1 of Combretum micranthum. Taxonomy (NCBI): domain Eukaryota; kingdom Viridiplantae; phylum Streptophyta; class Magnoliopsida; order Myrtales; family Combretaceae; genus Combretum; species Combretum micranthum. Next base: position 455,343 of record JAMXBD010000207.1, on the reverse strand, counting down.
CATAGGATTTGAAAAATAACGTATAGTTAGTAATTTGAAATTTACAATTATAAGGCTAATTATCAAATTATACAATAACTTGGCAAAAGAAAGAATTTACCATGGTGTTACAATCATTTGAATTTGAACCTAGGTTTTCTAGACAAACAACAAAATTTACATGAAACGGACTTCATCAACATGGAAATTCGAATCATAATTTTATTTTTTTTTCAAATAATAACTTAATTGCGCAATGCACACACATATATAATGTTACAGCCATTTTTTGAATGAGAATATGAAGTACAATTTTAATCTTTTTGTATATATAATCTTGCCATTATGTAAAGTTCTGAAGGTACTTGATTGATTTAAGATAACTTCGTCCTGTTAAAAAATTCAAATGATAGCATCACTAGTAAAAATTGAAATATTTATAAAAGTATATCTTACAAAGCCTGCTAACATATTACACATGAAACAAAAATTTTGGTTAAGGGAAAAATTATGTAAATGTACCTATAAAAATAGATCTAATTCACATATCATAATTGCACTCCGATATTAGACATTCAAAACTTCTTTTCACCAAAACATAAAACAAAAGTCCTAATATACATTCTTGATTCTATCTATTTGATAGTGGCCAAAACATGATGCTTATTCTCTAGGAATGCAACCATAGGATGATTTACCAAAGCATTTGCATTCGAATAGTGACCCATGCAACTCAAAGTCTTCAACAGCCTCCAAAGCCCCCAATTCTTTTGCTTCTCACTGATTTTTCCATCGCGATTGGAGGATCATCAAAGTTGAAGGACAACAACGATCTTGTCTTGTCTTAATGTCATGCAACTCATTTCGAGTGGAAACCTTGTTGAGCCAAACATGAAAAATATCATCTGCACTTGGCTCGACATTTCATCACTATTACTCCATGCAATTCATCATTAAGGCTCTTATCCTTAGCCTCAACTTTTAATCTATTCGATCGGTTTTTCAATCGTGTAAAAATGTGAAACTTCCATCGAAAAAACCTCCTTTTCTTTCCCTTGTGGTGGTTTTTGTTGTTGTTAGTGTTTGTTTTCTTTTCTTCTTCTTGTTGTTGCACGGAATCTCATGTTGCTTCTTTGCAAGTGATCAATTTGCCACCGAATATAATGCTGTCTCCATAATGTCTAGAGGAAGAGAATTCTTCACTCGAGAAAGAGAACTCGAATAAATCTTTTTTTTTTTTTTTTATCTATTGATGATGACCAACATTGATCATCCTTAGAAAATTAGAAAATTGATATTGGCCACCATGATCATGATCATGGTCATTTTGATATTTATCCCATGCAACATCATCACTATAGAGAGGAAGGTCACATAGAGAGTGTTTCTTCTTCTTCTTTATTTAGGTTTTGAAATTTAAACGGATCCCTATCCATTTTGGTGGCAAAAGAAGAGTATTTCGAATTCTTTCCCTTTTTTTAATGCTATTGTGTGTAAAGTTTTCTGTATGGGCTGGAGCTTGCGAATAGAAATAATGAGGGCAGGTTTCTATATATAAATATAAGAATACTACACATTAATTTCATGTCGGAAGAGAGAAATGTGTCTAGATTATGTCTTGATAAAGATGGCTTTAGAGGCGTTGTTTTACAAAAAAGGAGTTGGCCAGGACAAACAAATCCTAGCATTGAAGAGTGAAAGACTAGTCAAAGGCTCATACCAGCAAAATTTATATATCAATTTTTAGGCCATGTTGTTCATAGGCATAATTTTTCTCAAGCATTGATCTCTAAAAGTAAAAGGTCCTTGAAATATCACATCAATATTTTAAAGATCTCATTCTTAAAAAAAATCCTATTACTTTATTCTAAAGTTCTTTGTGCGAGATTTTTTTATATCTTTTTAAGTTTTATAGATTCCGTATACTTTTATATAATATATTTAACAAAAAAAAAAAAAACTATCAAAAGATGTAAAGAATCTTACTTTTTGGGGTCCTCGGTAGAAACCCCAAAATGTTTAAGGACCTCTCCACATCCAATAGAACCTTAAAAAGTGAGATCCTTCACATAAGATCTCGTGTCAAGAATCCCGAGATGGGGATACTCTTAAAGACCTAAAGCATGATCATCTTACAATTTTCATATATATCTCACCATTTTTAGTAGATTTGGACATAGGTTAATATCACTTTGAAGTATCACATATGAAGTACCACATTTAGACTAACACGTTTGGATTAAAATAGCTCATATGGATGAAAGTTGGTACAAAGACTCGAAAGAAAATCACCAATACATGATTTATTCTAATAAATGCCCTACTGTTACATGATCATCTTCTCTCTTTCATTGTCATGTCTTTAATCATCTTGATAAGATATGGGTATTTTGTTGCATATTCTAAAAAATTATGAATATAGCCTTAAACCTATTAAAATTCGTAAATAATTAATTTGTTTTCCATTCTTATGTTATCTCATTCCATTCTAAATATCTTCAAGCATATAATTAAGTTTTCTTATAAGCTCAAATGAGTAATTTACTGAAGTATTATTGAGCATTCATAGATGTTTTCTCAAATTATCTTTAAATTTAGGACCTCCCTCAAAACTTTTCTTCAAAAAATTTCTTAAAAAAAAAAAAAAAAAAACACACACACACACACATATATACAACTTGCTCATACCTTCATGCACACATATCTCACTTGAACGTTTTTCTTTTCAATCTAAAGCTTGTGTTATCAAAGAGCAAGTAAGTAAAAAATGGGCTCAAGCAAATACTAGCTTAAAAAATTTGAACCCATTCCAAGTGATATTTAGGACTATTTTGGGATACGTACTCTTGTAAAGTCTATATGTTTCAGCATTCTCTTAAAACCCATAAGCTTTTCTTTTACAACGAATATAAACATGATATGAATTTAAATTAAAAAAAAAAAAAAGAAAGATAGATTTGAATTTTAGTCAAGTCTCAAGTTATGGCTGAAAATTAATGGGTTATAAGTTGGGTCAACTTAGTTGGATTTTCTTCACATTCAATTGATAAATTATTTTAACATACACATTGTACATGTAAGGCTCGAGCAACCCTACTTGTATTGAGAAAGTATAAGGTAATTTACAACATGGAACATACACAATGCATAGGTTTTATTACAGGTCGAAAGTCATATCCTATATTCTATGTTATGACTAAAGATTCTATAAAAACATAGAAGCGGAATCTAGACTAAAATGTTTAGTATCGGTATCACATGGAACTTAATTAACCATGCAATGTAGGACGGATCCCAAGGTTCCATGAGTTTCAATGCTCACCCTAAGATTCATTTTCTCAAATTTGTCTCTAATAAATTTAACTTAGGTATGAAAGTATCAATTTAATTTCTACTAAAAATTTTCTACATTATTAAATTGTAGAAATAAAAGTGAAATTTGCAAATAAAGAAAAATATAGATTGTTGCTTATACTAAGCACTTTTTTTTCTTATAAAAGTGATCATATCAAATTTGTCATCTAAAAAGAGCCACATAAAAAAAAAAAAAAAAATTCTTATAATCTATGCCGTGATTAAAGGTTCCAAAAATATAGAATTAGAACTTACCCTAGGAAATTTAGCATCTATATCTTGGAAATTGATTTACCGTATAAAATTGGACAGATTTCAGGTTCTACAAGTCATGATGCTTACCCCCTATCCCTAATTTCGTCTTCCCAAACTTCCCTCTTATAAATTTAACCAAAGCGTCATATTTTCAATTCGATTCGTTTTCGAAATTTTACTACACTATTAGAGTGGGAACAGAAGTAAAAACAAAAAAAAAAAAAAAGGCCATGACAGTGTTTCAACTCATTGATTAGTGAGTTAGTATATGACAATCTCAGACATAACATAACCAATCAACGTGGTTGGAATCCTCTGATCTAGACGGTTTGAAACGGTGTGCAGCACGAGGAAACAGAAACGAAGTTCCCCTTTCACCGCTTCGATACGAAAAGTTGCTTCGGGACACCTTACAACATGACAATAATTCAAGGGCTATCCTGTCACAATCCGTACGATATATGATATATGCTGACAAGTAAGCTTTAAATGAGTAGATATACTACAATTAATTAAAACTCGTTTGGTAAATAAGCTAAATTTTAATCCAAAACAAAATAAATTTATCCAAATTATTTAACCTTAAACTCTTATTTAGGCTTATGAAGCTACTTTAATATTCGCAACTAAGTTCTCATGAAATTATATATATAATTCATTATTCATCCTTCTATTCATTTATTTTTTATAGTTCACTTCCTTGATCGAAACTAAGTCTAATTGCTTTTAAGTTATTTGAACTTTGCTCACTTTAGAATTAGCTTAGACCGAGTTTGATTTGCAAACAAATTTAGTTTGAACTCCAAATAATATTGATTTATCTAAATAAGCTAAGTTTAAACTTGTGTTTTAAGTTCAATAAAAAGCTCAACTATGTTCAATTCAATTTAGATAATTTTTTTAAACAAGTTAAACCTAAATCTTGTAGTTATTGCCTTCGTTGATAGAGATTAGGCACTTGCAAGCACTAAACACTGTTAATAGTATCTTGGAGGGTTGTTTGGCAAGATTACTCCAATACTTAAGTTAGTCCATGAGTCTCCCAGCAAGTCCTTAAGGCTATAATGATTACATAAAAACAAACTCTCCTTTTCCTTGTAGAGGGAAGAGCATTTTATATGGTATGGCAATACTAGAATGGGGCCTGCCGAATCTTTTCTATTAGATAAATCTTCATCTGATAGCTAACCTAACACCTAAGGTAGGGGGAGTCTGTCTAGTGCTCGTGTGGGAGAGTTACTACTACATGAAGTAAGGTCGAACTGATCATGTCCCCCCCCAGTCCTGTGTCGGGACGCGTGTATTTCATGGTGATCTCTTGGGGCAAGCTCTTAGAGATAGCTTTAGAGGGTAAGCTCATGGAGATAGCTAGCGAGCAAGCTTGAGGAGATAGCTCACTGTTGAGCATGTGGAGCTATTGGTTGCAGGCTCTCTTGGCATTGGGATGAACAACACATCGAGCCCCTTCGTCAAATCGAGATCTGGGATGCCACTTAGCGTAGGCCCTTCTTAAGCCCGTTGAATTGATGGTCTTCTACGCTCCTCGATCCATGTGGAAAGGGTAATAGACCAAGTGAGCTGTGGCGTATAATCTATCACCAACACCTGTCCCCCTACTCTCATTGTATGAGGATAAGGAGAGTAAATGACCTAGACTTGGTTTGCGAGACCAGCTTAATGGGTTGAAATTCTCATTGCTCTTCAATTTTAGTTGCATCCTCTAAGTTTGTGAAAAAGTTGTTGCTTCTAGTTGTTTGAGTCACATCCTCAGATCCATGGGTGAGGTGCCAACCTTAATAATCATATTAACCTTGGTAAAGTGCTTAAAGCTCATGGTCAGTGAGCTCGGTCCATGGCCTCAGTTTTGCAAAGCTTACCAAGGAACCTTGTTTGAGTTTAGCGTGCTTGGAAATGTGACGGCTGTGATGATTGTTCCTGACATTTGACGACGATCGTGCCATTATGACATTTAGGCTACCTAAGACTCCTCTTGTGTCCTAAGGCTTAGGGTTTGTCACATCTTCCCCCTATCTGCTATAGATAGTTGCACTTCGGCAGAGGCTCATCGTCTAAAATTTTCTCGAGTTCTATCATGGAAAATGATCTTACTTCTCAAACCTTTGGTGTCCTTTTCCTTGTTTCGTTCCAAAATTTCCATTATATCAGGCTCGAGTAACTCCAATTCTCAGCCTTTTTCACAAGATTAGGAGGGTAAAGTGCAACAAGTCGTGGATGAGGAGGGGAAGACAAAAGAGAAACTAATTCTTGCTCGGAGGTTCGAGCTCGGGTGGAGAGGGAAGCTTGGAAAGTGGAGATTCGGCCTTGAGAAGTGGTAGCTATGAGGAGGCCATTGGGTTCATACTATTAGTGTCGAAACAGGAGGCCATTATGAACTCAAGCACATACTCCGAGCTGGTCGGCAAGATTTACCAATTTCTCGTAGATGCATATACCCCCAACGATTAGGAGGCACAATTTGAGAGCCCTTATACTCCAGGGTGACTGGTGCTTTGGGCACAGATGGAATCCGTAGCAAGATCATTGAAGGCAATCTCGATGTGATTTGCTGTAAGGTGTCACGCCCCAAAGAGTACCCTAAACGTGACAGCTCTCCACACTCAATATTAAAGCTTAGGAATGACTAACTTAGTAACGCAAAAGTTTCGATATTGGATGTAAGGTAGAATTTCACGACCATAGAGGATCATTCTTCGAAACAAGTAGTTTAAGAAGATATAGAAATGGCATTCAAGAATGGAAATCATAACATCATAACTTAATTCAAAATATTAAGAGTCTTACATAATCAAAGGAGCATACCCCCATCAAAATATGCACTTAAGCTTCATAGCCTAATTGCTAAAATAAATTACAAAGGAGTTTTCCTTGGAAGTCTAAGTCTACTTCTAGGCCATTATTTCTTTCAAAAGCTCCTGGATGGCAAATGTTTGTACCTGTGAAAATATCCTTGAGGCTTCAATCACAAAAAAGGGAACTACAAAATATATCTAAGGGGGTGTAAGCTTACTTGCTTAGTGAGAAATATTCTCACAACAATTTACTCATACGACAAAGTTCAAACAAGTTAATTATATAAGCATATGTAGTGCAACAAACATGTGAGCAAACAATACACATGATTAACTGGGAATCATATGTTAAATGGATTTATGCCCTCCATTTGGGGTTAGATGTTCCGAGCCCATACAATCATAGTTTGCAAATAATAAATTTTTATAGTTCTTTTGGGCTACTACTTGCCTCTAAAATGTAGTTCATACGGACTCCTACGTGCCAAAATATGACTGTAGATTTTTGGGCCTTGTGTACCTCACTAGACACTACCATACTCTTGTCTCACTAAGGGTATAGTAATGAATACAATGTGACTCACTTTGTGATATACATTAATTCATTTGATTAGATTCTTTTAGCACGATATTAAATATCTTAGAGGTGATCATAGAATTTGTAGACACTTTAGTATAATACTAAATCAATAATTTGATTATCCACAATTTGAGCCTCGATATTCTTAACATAATTTCAATCCAACATTATAAGGTACATGTACTTCCAATTTTGTCTTTTCCTCTTATAGTGCCACTATACTATAAGCAAAAGTATAAATACAAAATTAAGGAAATAAACTCACTCAACCATAATATAAGTAATCCACTAATCTTAGTAGTCGTTGACATAAGGAAAGTTGCCTTCCTCGTCACCTTAATAAAATAAATACCCAAAATGAATATTTCGTAAAAATTTTACTTAAACTTTCTAATTCTATCTTATTATTTTCAAAAATTCGGATTATGTGAAATTCTAACTTGAAACGGTCATAACTTGCACTTTTTATCTTGAAATTTCACATATTAGTAGTCGTTTTCTACCTACTTGAAAAGATATATCTATTTCTAAGGTTATTTTTGAAATTTAAAGCTGTTCAAATTCCAAAATGGATCAATACAGATTTAGCATGAAAATTCTGGCCCTTGAATTGTAATTTTCCCAAGTTCGACATCATCTAAAAATTCCATAGCAAGGACATCGATATTTATATCATTGAAAAATTTTTAATATATATATATATATATATATACTTCATATTATCCGCACGATTCTAGTGGTGTTGTCCTAGCAATGACTTTTCATAAAATAATTTGTTTTAGAAGTTTGAAAAATAAAGTTTACAAAATCTCTCTTTAAGTTGTTGGAAAGAGAATTAAAATCCTAAGTTTGCTACAAAAGAGTACCTACTTATAATATCTATTATTTTTCTTTTTTTAACTTATTAAAATAAGTTTACTTCTTAAAATTCGGTTCTTTAAGTTGTCTACTAATTTTATTTCCTAAGTGGATTTTTTACTAGTAAGTTGCTCTTAAACTTGATTTAAAAAAATTGTTTGGCTTAGTGCTTTACAAAGTATTGGTATAAATCCTATAAATAAGTTCTAAAGAAAAATTTGTATAACAAAGAATTATCAACATTAAAATTTATAAAGTTGCTAGCCATAAAATGAGCCATGAAGAGCTTGCTGAGATGGTCGAACAAGCTTTATGGTATTAAGTGTAAGCTTGTTAAACCATATTCAAGTTGCACCCTAGAAAATGGTGGGCAAGGTCTTACACAAGATGCATCCAAAAAGTTATGGAACACCATGGTGGATTGAAATTGGGCGATGTGGTCTTTTGGATCAAAAGTCCCATCATAGGACTCCAAGTTTAGTAGCTAAGCTCCAGTAGGGAGCACATCCAATTGAACTTCAACAACAAAGGGTGTTTTGCCTTGGATTCCTTTCGTCGTGGATCCATTTCCAAAGCTCCTCTAGATGGTAGAGAGTCTCCTTATCATGGCCCTCATTTCTTCAAGAAATCATTCTTTATCTAAACCGATTGAATGGTTGGTGTTGGTATGTTACCCTTAAGAGCTCGAGTCAAGCCATAGCCTGCATGGTCTACTTTTGTTTGTCCTTTGTCATCTACACGATAGTTCATGGAGATTCGACTTAAGTGTTAAGACGTCTAGCACCATGTGACGTGTCAAAAATGGTTTCCACAAGGCTTCAAGAGGTCGTGGATCTCCAATAAACATTCAAAGTTGGCCTAGTGTTGTGGGTACGAGTGTTGGTGGAGGTGTTAGCTCAAGGTGAAGTCACAGTATGCTGATGACGTCTTCTGGCGATGCATGGTTGCACCTTAATGGCGATCAGGTTGAAGAGTCACTTGGTGTGTACTAGAGGCCTGTTCCTGCAAGCACAAATCCTTTAGCTCTTCCAGTTCCTTATTTTTAGCTTGGAACAAAGCATTAAAACTCTCATTTTCAACATTTTGGTGCACAAGTTGCTTGCACAAATTTTTAAAGTCTAAAATACGTTTTAGATCCACGAAGTCGACATTGCTAATAACAGCAGAAGGTTCCCACTGAGGCATTTCAAATGCTCTTGGGTCAGTCGAAGAGGTCATGAGCTGCATCGAAGCTAAATCGAGTTGATTCTTACTTCACTAAGGTCTTAGCATTATCGAGACTAGAGTGATGTTAGCGATATAAGTTGTGATTTTTTATCTTAATCAATGGTCAGATGTTCGTGGAAGGACATACGGCTTTCCCACAGATAGCGCCCAAAATGTATTACAAGTATTGCCTCCACCGGTAGAGATTAGGTAACTACAAGAATAGAACACGGCTAAAGATGCGCTGGGGGCTTATCTGATGTGGCCACTTCAATGCTTAAGTTAATCTATGGGTCTCCTAGAAAATCCTTAAGGGTATGATGATTAGATCAAAACCAACTCTCCTATCCTTATGGAGGGAAAGGCTTTTTACAGTGTATGGCCAAACTAAAATGGGGGCTAGTTGAATCTTTTTCGTTAAGGTGAATGTTCATCTAGTAGCTGACTTGGCACCTGAAGTGGAGGGGAAGGGGGGAGTTGTCTAGTGCTTGAGGTAGAGGAGTTACTATTGCATGGAGTGTGGCTAAACTAATCATGTCCACTCTAGTTCCATGTTGGGGCATGTATTTCATGGTGACCTGTTGTTGGCAAGCTCGAGGAGATAACTCTAGAGAGCAAGTTCATGGAGATAGCTGGTACGCAAGCTTGTGAAGATAGTTGGTGGGTGAGATTGTAAAGATAGCTCGATTTGGGCTCGTGGAGGTATCAGTTGTAGGTTCTCTTAACATTGGGATGAATAACACCTCAAGCCCATTCATCGGATCAGGACTTGGTGCCACTTGGCGTGGGCTTTTCTTGGGCCAATTGAATCGATAGTCTTCTAGGCTTCCCGATCCATGTGGAGAGGGTAATAAGCTAAGGGAGTTGTCACCTATATTCTATCATCAACACCAAGTTTTTAAAAGTCTAGTTTAACTTGACTTGCTTTTGGGTCCTATTGACAAGTAGAATATCAAAATAAAGACACATGAAGTGACTAAGTATTAATTTTTGATAATTTAGTATCTAATCTTTTGTTTCTAGTGATTTAGTTCTGATCATTTTAATTTAGTTTCAATTTATGTTTGTTTCATTTTTTCTGATCTTTTTCGCATCTTATTTTTATCATTTTCAAACAGATGACTAATATGCAAATCAAATAGATTAGATACTAATAAAATATAGATAAGTTACAGACGCAAACTATAAGTAAAAAAAAAAATGCATACTAGGTACATATAAAATATAGATGAAAATCAAATAATCCAAACAAGCTAGTGTCTCCATTAATGGAAAGTTAACGACTGCTACATTATTTTACATTTTAGTGTTTGTACTTTAATTTTGATTCCATGTGATGTCTGTACTTTGGTTTTGATGGATTTTAGTGTCTATTCACTAATTAATTTGTTAAAAAATAATATTTGACTCTTTTTCAATTGGCATATTATTTTAAAAATTGAAAGAAAGTAATTCATAAATTCATTAAAAATTAATTTTTTATTGATAAATTATTTGGAAATTAAAAATAACTACATTTTAAAAAGATTCTTTTCAATAATGTTCTCTAACTGACAATTGTAAGATTATAAGAATCCCTTGAGCATTTATTGACTCACTTGTTTAGATGAAAGAAAGAAATCTCTTTTTAATTACTTAGAAAAAAACTATTCCAATTGCAATAGTCTTTTTTTTATTTTTTGTCCCAAACCATTTGCTCTAGTATAATCATAGATGTCACTTGTTTGTAATGTCCAATGGCCTTAATTTTAAAGTGAAAGAAATAAATTAATTTTTTCTTCCAATTGAAAGATCTTATTGAGCTATACTTAGACTTGTAGACTCGGTCACAATACACTGTCAACAATATCTACTTTAAAAATTTAAAATATATAATATAGAAGTCTACCTAAATAAAAAGACGATTTTTAATAGTATAATTTTTAAGTTTAATTAACAACTTTTAAATAACTTGCAACGTGAACCTTCCAACAACAATAAATTTACATTTATACAATATCCTATTTAGATAGAATGAAATTATAAAATTTGAAAATTCAGCATTTTGATATTATTTGAAACATAACAAAATATTATAATATTACAAGAAAATTGACATTCAAATATAAAAATTTTATGGTAGAAAATTGGTAAGAGAAGTTTTATCTTTACAGATAGAATTAACGTCAATGATTTTTGTTATAGAAAATTACTTTTATTTTTAAAACTCATTTTTCTTGTAGTGTAATAAGTGGAAGTATATTATTTGACAAATAAGAAAAATAGCATTTCAAGGTTAAATAAGATATGGTTTGCAACTTATAACAATTTTAAATTGTTTAAATAGTTAGAGGACATATATGACATTTTGCTTCCGAATATAAACACATCTTATGAGATTCATAACAATATAAAATTTGTTATATCAAACATCATATTCAAAAGTTATGAATGGTTTAAAAAAAAAACTAAGATAGATAAATTTCTTTTAATTTTTAATAAATTAATACCAAATAAGAATAACATATCAATTAAGTGAAATATATTAATTAGTGAACACACAATCAAATATATGAAATTAAAGTATAGACACTCAAATGTAACAAAAGATAAAGTATAGGCACTAAAATGCAAAAAGAAAAAAGTAACAACCATAATTTTACTTTTAATAGAGACACTACATTGAAACTGAATAAAAAGAATAAGCCTAAATCACTAAAAATGAAAGTTTAAATACTAAATTGCCAAAAATTGATTGTACACACTTGATATGTCACTCCATAATATCATATTATATTTCTTCCTTATATAAAATAAGAAAAATTATAACAAAATAATAGTTGACTTGCAGTGATAAATATATGTTTGTTTTGATACATTCGCAATTTATTCATTTTCATCATACACACATGATATGCACATATCCCTGTAAAAACCAAATCATTCATCTCTCACTTATAAACTCTTAAATAAATAAATAATGCTCTCTTTATTCTTAAATCCTATAAGATTATTGCTTAGTTTATGATTTGTTTTCCTTTTTTTGGGTAATGTCAAAAATGAAGTTAATGATTTCTTATTAACGTATCGCACGATTTTGGTTTTTATCGAGGGAGCATATGTATATCATGTGCTATTTTATGAAAACATATATTAAGTTCCTTGAGTTTAAAATACTTATCATTATTTTTTGAAGCCCTTTTATCTCTTCATTCATGGGTTTTTTGTTTTGATTGATTTGTTTTTTACTGTCAATATATATCAAGAAAGCGATAAGCTAGAAAAAAAAAAGTTATGATTATTTCAATATTAGAGGGGTTTTAGTGTGTTATCTTGACTATTGTGAATGAACTTAAAAATAAAAATAATTTTATTTATTTATTTTTTTGGCTTCGCTCGTAGGCTAAGTGACAAGATCTAGCGATTCTAGTTCCTTTTTTGAGATGGCTTAGGAAGATTTAGCTTGGTATGCTTAGAACAGGGATCATTAGACTAGTCCATTGCATTCAACCTTTCTTAAGCAGGCTCATGCACCTAGAAGATAACTATTGGTCTTATCCTATGAGAAGCTCATTCAGGATAATTATGAATTGAGCTTGCTCCATCTTATACGTCAATCGTTGAGATGATCTAACGATCGTCATCTATACCAAGGGCCTATAAATACTCAGTCACTCCTCCTCATTTAAGAACTTTTAGAGAGAGAAGAAAAACATCATTCTATAGAAGAGGCTTTATTCAGAAGGATCAAATAGGGCAACTCAAGTGATTTCTACATCAACTGCTTAAAAACTGTAAGGTTGACACGTGAGATTTACTCAAGGTCCCTCACCTATCACTTATGCATTCGAGATACTGAGACTGCCTATTCCTCATTCCTATCATTCTCTTCAAGTTATCTCATCATCAAGTATCGTCTCCTTAGTAGCACTTTGAAGTCGCATATCAGGTGCGAGACGCACATAACATGTGCGTGACTATCCCAAGAAGAACCCCACATCTACAACTATTTAATAAATTTGAATATAACATATGATTCCCACAATACATACAATAAAATTACAAAGATTTTTAGTGAATCCATAGTTTACAAAGTCAAAAAATAATTGTGCCATGTTCGTAGCCAGTAATAACTATTCTATACGTTCTCAATGAAAAACCCTTCAATTTGTGTTAAACAGCCACAACTTTGATTCTAATTAATAGTTGCCCATAAACTACATGTCCATAGTGATAAACACATGATTATCTCCAATATCTATTATGGCTGGTATCAATATATGAAATATATCTTCCATTATTAATCACTTTTCCATAAATTGCATTTGCTTCTCGGCTTTGGTTCGTCGTTTTTTCTACTTGTGTTTTTTTTTAAATGTTTTATATTTAGATTCTTCATCAACTTTTGTGTTACATTTTTTTTTCATTCTCCAAAGTCCTATGTGTTTTTGCAATGACCTTATGGCCTAGTGGAATCTCCTCTGATTTCTCATATGAGAGGTCTCAAGTTTGATTCCTCCTTCCCATTGTAATGGAAAAAAAAAATCCTATATTTTCTGTTTTTGCATTTTATTAATTATATATTATGTTTAATTATCACTTTATATATACGGAATTATTAAATTTGCACATATATTGCTATTGCAGATAAGATATAAAAGAATGGTTCAAATATTCATTAAGGTGGAAATTTTGCAATTTCAACTAGGATGTAACTAAGCACACTTTTTCATTTTCCATGTGTCGTTGTAATTTTATGAGTTTCTTTAAAGCATTACCATAGTTTACCTAAAAAGAAATAAATTCACATCATTAGCTAGTAAGAGGAGACATCAAAGGAGAATAAGTACCAACTCATTAGATGGGACAAAAGGCTTACAGAAGCTTTTGCAGTTCTACGTATATCCAATTTACATATAATAATTACCCATATTCAAAATTTCTTTTTTACTAAAATAGAAAAGAAAATCCTAATATACCGTCTTGATGCTATCCTATTCGATAGGTGGTAAAAAACACAACTTCCGTTCCAAAAATATTTTATAGCTAATACACGGTACATGTGGTATATGTACATATGATGAATAACTACTAATTTTACTTCAAAATATAGATGGGATAATAGATTGTTTTTAAAGTAATTATCTTCCATAGAACCACATCTTAGAATGCAACCATAGGATGAGTTACTAAAGCATTTTCATTCGAATAGTAACCAATGCAACTCAACGTCTTCGATAGCTTCCAAAGCCCCCAATTCTTTCGATTCTCATTGATTTTTCCATCACTATTGGAGGATCGAAATCTCAATGATGAATGACAATGACGATCTTGTCTTGTCCTAATGTCATGCAACTTCATTTCTAGCGGAAACCTTGCTGAACCAAACATGAAAAAATACCATCTACACTTGGCTCGACATTTTATCGCTGTTACTCTATCCAATTCGTCAACAGGGCTCTTATCCTTAGACTCAGCTTTTAATCTACTCGATCGAGTTCTCAATAGCGTGAAAATGCGTAATCTCCAATGAAAGAACCTCCTTTTCTTCTCCTTGTGATGGTGGTGGTTGTTAGTGTTCTTTTTCTTTTTCTTTTTCTCCTTCTTGTTGTTGCTTGGAATCCCATGTTGTTTCTTTGCAATGACTGGTGGTCCTTTGCAAGTGATCAATTTGCCACAAAATATAATGTTGTCTCCATAATGTCTAGAGGAAGAGAATTCTTCACTAGAGAAGGAGAACTCAAATAGATCTTTTTGTTGATCCATTGGTGATGACCATCTTTCTTCATCCTTAGAAAGTTGATCTTGATGATCATGATCATTTTTACATTTATCCCATGCACAATCATCACTATAAAGGGGAAGGTCACAAAGAGAAAGTGTTTCTTCATCTTCTTCTTCATATGGGATTTGAAATTTAAACTCATCCCCATCCATTTTGGTGGCAAAAGTGGGGATTCAACAGGGTATTTGGAATTGGGTGTGTGTCTGTGTGTGTATGTGTTACAGGGGGTTGTAGCTTGGGAATAGAAGTGAGGGCAGGTTTCTGTATATATATATAAAAGAATTCTGCTAATAAATGTCATGTTGGAAGAGAGAGTGTGTGTGATGATGTGTTGATTGGATGGCTTCTAGAGGCGTTGTTCTTTTCCTTGAAGAGAGGTTAGTGAGGACAAACAAAGCCATGGTGTTGGAGAGTGAAAGACAGTAGTCAAAGAGTCGTACTGATAAAAATTATATATTATGTTCTTGGACCATGCTGTGTTCTAGATATGTTTGTTTGGCTCTTCTTAGAAACCTAGAACATGATCATCCCAGAATTTTCGTATCTCACTGTTCCATAATCATCTTTTCCCTCGCTTTGTCCTGCCTTAAATCATCGGAATAGGACGTGACTATTTCTTCGATTAGGGCCATGGTTTATGACAATCTTAGCCACAGCATCTAATTATTAGTCAACGTGGTCGGAACCATCTGATCTAGATGGTTTGAAAAGATGCGCAGCACGTTGAATGGTTAAAAAAAAAACACGCTTTCACCGGTTTCATACGAAGTAGCTTCGTGACACCTAACAACACGACAATTTGACAATTATTCAAGGGCCACACTGTCACAATCTGTCAGTTACATGGCTTATGGTAACAATTAGGCATCAAATTATGAGTCCGGTAATTGTGCGATCTAAAAGTTGGGTTTATATAAAAAGAAAATACTTTTAGTTAAACAAGATAAATTCAAATTTTGTTATTAATAATATTATAGTCTAATGATATCTTATTTGATTTTTAAGTAAGAAGTACCAAGTTTAAATTCCTCCTCCCTATTATAATAACAAAAAATAATAATAATAATTTTCATCTAAATTTTACAAGCTGATTCTTTTAAGATTGTGATTATATTATATAATCAAAACAATACATATAAACTAAATTTTATTTGCCATCCCTTTATCTATTTATTTTATTTATTTACTTTTTTGATCTTACTTAGGCCAATCTTTGTATGAGTTACTTGAGCTTCACTCATTATTAGTTTAGTTTGACTTCGGCTCATTTTGTAGACAAGTCAAATTTAAACTTAAAATAAAATATATAGATGTAAACAAACTAAATTGGAGCAAATATTTGAAACTTTATTTAAAAAAAAAAAAACAGCTTAATTAGATTTCAATTATATATTAAACAAGTTGGACCTAAGCCTCTAAAAGTTCAACTTAGCTCGATTCAACTCTAATTATATTAACAAGAAGTATATTATGTCATATTTCCTCCTTATAGAAAATGAGAAAAATAAATAAATAAATAAAAGTTAAATTACAATGATAAATATAGGCTTGTTTACACACAATCACATTTATTCACTTTTATTGTCCCTTTTATTTATTTAAAGTACATGATATACATATATCATAATTAAAACAAAAAAAAAAATCAGGCACATGTTTCTTATAAACTCTTGAATAAACAAATAATACTCTCTTTATCATCAAATCTTATATAAGAATTACTTGGTTTAGAAGATTCCTTAATATGGTATCGCCTTGTTTGGGTTATTATCAGAGGAACATATGTAATATTAATTATTATGTATGTTGTGTGTCATTTTATGAATGAAAACTTCCGATTGCTAACGGAAAACATTAGTTGTGTACTTACAGATAGATATATCGGCACGGTTTATGTCGGTTTAGAACCTGAACCGGAACCGTCAGAGCCGGGGCGGTTCACGGTTCCAAGGAACCGCCGGTTCTGGCGGTTCCGGATCCGATTCAAGTGAACCGGTTTTTTTGGGAAAAAATAAAGAAAACAAAACCCAAGCCCACACCCCACTCTCCTTTCAAGACCTGCATCATGTGTAGGTTTTTTTTTTTTAAATTCAAATATTTGGCAGTTTCGGACCCAGTTGGAACCGCTGGTTCCGCCACGCTAACCGTTTGGACGGTTCGGAACCGTCACCAACAGGGTAGTTCCCGGATCAGAAACCGCCGGTGACGGTTCGGGGCGATTCACGATTCGGAACCGCCCCGTGGTGATGTCTACTTACAAAAAGACAAAATACAGATTTAATAAATTATAAAAATATGAAAACATATTTCAAGTTCTATGAGTTTTCCCCTAAAGCTCAATGACGGTATAAATTCCTAAGTTAGCTTGTTTATAGCTCTTAAAAATTGAAAAATACTATGATCACGTTATTAATTTTGACGGTTTGGCTCACATTATACAATCGAACCATCAAAATAATTAATATTTTAATTATTATATTTATTTTGATGATTAGATGATTCACCACTCCGTTCACGGTAACTTAAAAGCTCTCCTAAACATTTAACACAGGAAAATTACTTCTCCATTGCAACAATAAGTTATTGTATTGTACCAGAATATACTCATAATTTTTTAAGGGCGTTTTCTCTCTTCATTTAAGGGTTTTTTTTTTTTTTTCAATTGATTTGTTCTTAACCGTCAAAATAGATTTTAAAAAGTGATATAAGTTAGTAAAAACAATTACTTGCAATTATGTATTAATATAAAAAGTGATTTAGATTAAAGAAGCAATTTTGTAGTCTCAAGGTAAATGATGTCCAGCCAAAAAGGTGGGGAAATTGTAAACTTCAGTATTTGAACCATACACAATAATTAATACAACCTAAACTTTGAAATTGCCATTTAATATCTTGTTAAAAATTTTATACTTATTTTTATTATTTCGCTAACATTGTTTATATTATTTTCTAAAGTAGAAAAAGTAGTCTATGAGTGTTAGACAATATTAAGAGAATTCATGAAAACTTATTACTATATAATACTATATTTTTTTATATTTTAAACAAAGAAAGCTTTCTTAGAGAGAAAGTAAATATAAATACAAAAAGTTTAATTATATTAAATTGATCATTTAATAGTATAGACATTAAATTGAATTTTCGTGTTATCAATTTAGAATGGAAAAAAAAAAAAAAAAAAGGAAAAGCAAAGGATGTCACCATGCACTTTTTAATCTCGATGTGTCGTAATTTTGTAAGTTTCTCTGGAGTATTACCATAATTTACGTAGAAAAGGAAATAAATCGACATCATTAACCGACAAGAGGAAAAGTAGGAAAGTGACCAGAATGGAAAGTAAGTACTAACTCAATCAATGGGACAAAAGGGTTACACAGAAGCTTCTACAAATATAGTCCAAATGCCATTTCGCTTCCTTGCCGATGGGCCATGGCGGCATTTGTCCGCATGGCGAAAGGTTGTTCAGCGTGTTCCCACCCGCCCATAGACGGCGACATTTCTTCGAATAATTAAACAAATTAAGATTCGCCAGATTTTTTTTTTTTTAATCTTGTTACAACGAAGAAAAAAGAATTCGAATCTCGTATTTTTTACTTAAAAAATTAAAAAAGATATTATTAGGCTATATATTATTGGCAGATTACACAAAAATTTGAAAAGACTATTTTGTGCGCTATATATATATATAAATATAATTGGTTCCTCTTCCCGTTTGGTTTTTAATTCTAATCCTACATTTTTATAGAATCCCCTTAGCAATAGGAGAAAAATGGGTTTTAATCTTATTCATGATGGCCAAGAAAAAAAAAATCTTATTCATTGAATTTAATTTTAACGGACTCAGCATACAAATCCGATTATTTACTCTTCAATTTTTGCATCGTAAATAGGGATTGTACACGAGTTTAGTTCGAATCAGAGAGTCCTGAACTCAGTTTGAAACCATTTCAAATTTGTAAACTTCATATATAAATAAAACCTCAACAACTTTAAAATTTTGAATTTACGATCAACTCAAATGGCTTTTAGTAAATTTAAGGTGGACTCGATTAAACCAATTAAAAATTGATTTTCCAAAAGAGCATTGTTTTAATAAAAATATTATTATATGCAAACTTAACTTAAATTTGACCAATATTTAAGTATGTTTCCAGCCCAAGTCAATTAGTGAGCTTATTTGAGCCAAATATCATAAAACTTAAATTCAACTTGGTAATCTGCTCAACTAGTAAGGGTTTGACTTGATTTTAATGATATTGAATTTAAATAAATGCAAAATAGAAATTAAAAAGTTTACAAGTAAGTCTGATTTATTTATGCTTCATTGCCCCAACATCTAACATAGTAGTGTTCTCAAAAAATCTTTCTTCAAATACGGCATTCAATAATGAAATAGCATTGCAATATCTATTACAATGTTCACTTTATATAAAAAAAAAAAAAAACCAACTAATTGTTAGAATAAAAGTAAAATATCTATAATATCATTTGACTTTACAACAAAGATTTGAAAATTGTATAGACAATACTTTCAAGACAGGGCTATCTATCTATATATATATATATATATATAATTGAAAATAAACCATTAAATGACAATTCAAGTGTGGGGATATCAAATGCTATTAGTTATTTTGCATAATAACAATTATTTATGAATTATTGTTCCTCCTAACTAAACACCATAATAACTAGGAGTAGGTAAAAAATCAACTAAACCGAGAAACTAAATCAAAACCGAAAAATCAATCCAAAAAATATGGTTAACTAGTCTATCAGTTTCGGTTTAGGTTCATGACTTTAATTTTTTTCGGTTTTTGGTTTCAGTTTTGATTTGTAACTACGAAAAACCAATAGTTAATGGTTAACCAATATCCATAAATATATAATATTATATATAATTAATTTGTTTAAAAAATACATAAAAGGCTAAAGTGTTAAAAGTTAAAACCCTAATGTAATCACTATTAGTTTCCGTCGCATTGTTTTTCTTCTAGGTAAATCACTGTCCAATTCCAATTTTCGTCTTTGCGTTCAATCGTCATCTTTGTCTAGTCGTCAACTCATCGTCTTCATTGGCCATTGTCTTCTCTTTAAATATTTTTCTTACCTAACTGATTTGCAAACTCAGCTAGATGCTCAATAGCCGTTGGTAACTACTCTTCCATGACATACTCAACAATTGTTGGAGCCTCACCTTTTTTCCATGTTCAATAATCTCTAATTGCATCTAATGTCCTCAAGCCATCCTTCACTATATCTTCTTTGTTATCATCTTCTTTAGTATTCAACCTTTTTTTAACTATTTGAGTAGCCTTTCATCTTTTTCATCAAAATTTGCTCTCTAAGAAGTAAGAACCTTCTCAGAAGGGCATTCCTCATATCATCAGGCATTGCCTTACAACCAAATAGCCATGATCAACCCAAATATAGGTGGCAATAACTCATAGGAATCACATCGCATACAATATTAATATCAACAAAAAATGATACAAGCTTACACAGCTATAGAAACCATGTACAGTTGCAATATCATGTGGCAAGACGAGGAACCGAACAAAGAAAATGGTAAGTAATTCCATAAGTAGAAAGGAAACAAAAGTTACACAAATATCATTAACTACAACTTTTAGTTATTATATTAAATAGTTAAAAACCGAAAATATTAACAAAAAAATGGTTAACCGTTAAGATGATTAATGGCTAGTAATGGACTAGTTTAGGTTTGACATTTTAAAAAATTGATTATAATAGTTAGATTCAAAAAATAGGGTCATGCACTAGTTAACTAGTCCATGACCACCCCAAATAATAACAACTTTAGGTATAATAATGAGGGAATGAATAAATATTCCCCTCAATAATGTATTATGCAACACAAGAGTAGGAATGGAAAATGAGTTCTATTTTGGAAAAATGGAGGCCTATCTTGCTATAACTATATGTTGATGATTATAAACTTAAGATGGAGTTGCTGAGAATATTTACACATATGGAGCTCAAGAATGCAATAGACTATCATCAATACTATAATAAAGTAGGCTTCTTTTGGTTCTCCATGTCTGTGCCACATGGCTTGATATAAACAACACTATAAATAAGGTCTTATGTAGGGATTCAACCGGAGTGAGTTAGGACAGGTCTTTTGAAACTCGAACCTGACCCAATTCTTAATGGGGTATCCTAGAACCCAAGTAAAACCTTATCATATTTTTTTTTAATCATTCTCCAAACCCAACCTGATAAGGTTTTTGAGGAACCCATAATCCAACCCCACCCAACCCGATTACAAGATTTTCAAATTTTTTTCTTCATAAAAAAAAAGAAAAGAATGAATTTTGTTTTAAATTATTAATGACGTAAACACTTTTATTGAAAGAATGAATTTTAGACAATAATATCATATAAAAGGATGCGAACACTTTATTTCCACTTACTTTCATATACATAAAATATAAATAGGATCATTACCTTAATAACTTAATATTTTTAATTTTTTTATATTTAAAATTTATGCCGGGTTAGATTTCCCAACGGGTTACATATAAACTCAAAACTCGACCTGATATCTTATCAGGCTTTTTCTTAATCCTAGAACCTACCCCAAAACCCTATGGGGTTTTTAACAGGTCCAGTGGGTCGAGTACCCTATAACGTCCCACCCCACTTGCATCTCTTATTTTATGCCCTCTATGTGTTATGACACACACATGGAAGGTTGTGAAAGAAGGGAGAAAATTTAGCTATCCCTTTCTTTTCTTTATTTACAATACATGATTTGAATTATTACAATAATTTGACAACATGTGCTTTAGTCTTTTGCAATCAATTAATTGGTGCTTTTTTTTCTTTTAATAATCTTAAGACTATTGGTTGAAGGTTATCTATCACTATTAGCATCCACAAGCATAAGATACTCCGCAAGGTCCTCTACATGCCAAAATTAGCATTTTAATAACTTCTCCTTCTCAATGGCATCACCACTTTATTCATAAGTTTTTTCACTTCTTTTTAAGTTTTTGTAAGTCTCAATTACTTTTACATAATACCATTATTTTAATATTAAAAACAAAATGTAAAAAAACTCAATTTTGAGTCATTGGCAGATGATCCCAAAAAGTCAAAGATCCCCTCCGTATCCATACGGATATCAAAATATAAGGTCCTTAACCTAAGAATTCGTGTTAGTAAGGGATAACATCATATATACTACCTAAACCTTTATTGTGCTAAATATGGTACCTAATCATAATATTTCGGCTCACCGTTACTACATGCTTTAAATATTATAATAGTCGTTTGAATATACCCAATCATTATGCAGGACATGTCATCCAATGAAAAAAAAAAAAAAAAAACAAAGGAAAAACCATGGAGGAAAAATAGAAAAAAAATTAAAAACAAAAAAACATAACAGAAAAAAAAATTAAAAAAATTAAAAAAAAAACCATTTCTTCTTATACTCTAAGTTTCTTCTTCTTCTCATTTTTTACCAAACTATGTCTCCCTCCGTCCCTCCCCACCATTAAACGCCACTACTCTTAAATGCTAACTCTCCATCCAAATCGAAAATTACACGAGCCTAATAAAAACCATCGTACCAAGAAGCCCGAGACCACCACAACCAACAACGACACCACCCAATAGAAATCCCAAGCCAAACCCAGCTACCACGACAATAACTACCACAACCTACTACCATCAGCACATACAAAAAAACACCAATAATCAACACATCTACCACCAACAAAGGATGAAATTCTAGAAAAAGAATTTCTTAGAGTGGTGGTGGAGATTGAAAGATGAGAGAAAGTGAGATAGGCTTAGAGAGAGAAAAATAATTTTTTAAGGAGAGAGGGTCATACAATAACCTGCCCTCTGATGTGTTTGTGGTAGGTTGCAGTGGTTGTCAATTGATTTTGGTCTATGTCTGTAGATGTGAGTTCTGACGGTTGTGTGTTGTCTTGGTATGTGGCCTTAGGTCTTGGAATGTAGTGGTTTCATGGAGTGATTAAGTGGAGCTAATGGGAGGTTGAGAGGTTTTTTGGGTGGCTTTCGAAGAGTTAACGGAGGGATTTAGTAGAGAGACAAAGAGAATCTAATGGTAGAGAGAGAGAGAGAGAGAGAGAGAGAATTTGGTAAAAATTAGAGCAAGAAGAAGCAAGAGGTACAAGAAAAGGATGGTTTGCATTTTCTTTTTTTATTTCTTTTGCTTTTTTTTTTTTTTTCTGTTTTTCCTTCATGTTTTTCTTCTTTTTTTTTTTCAAATAAGATGACACGTATCACTTAATGATTGAGTATATACAAGTAGCTGTCATGTTATTTAATGAAGGTAGTAATGGTGACTCGAAAAGTTACCATATTTAGTATAATAAAAGTTCAAGTAGTAAATTAAATAATTTTAAAAAGTTTAGCGATGACATTGTCCCTTCTTTTCTTAGTAACATGTTTCATCTTCTAATTTGTATATAATAAATGGTTTAATGAAATAGTTCCATTAAATATATTTTATTAAATTACACTCTAATATGTTTCCATCATTGGAAGTTTCAAAATTTACTAGTCAACATGCCAATAGCTTTTTTTGCATGGAAATTTTTTTATTTTGCATAAGAAAACTTTGCAAGGTATTGACATTTGCTTGAATAGGTCATATTTTAACATGACGATAGCATTTTTAGAAATTGAAGAATCTACGGTGAAAAGAATTGGTCATACGAACCTAAAAATTCGCTACAAGAGGGTTCTCACAACGAAATATTTTATAGCAAATGTTGGTTGCGAAATCCTTCCTATTTTAAACAATATGAAATGATGCAAAAGATGTAATGCAAATAAGAACCCATTATGAAAACATTACTTTTTCACAGTGAGATCCTGATTGTAAAAGAAAAAAAATGAACTACCTATAGTCATGCTTATCTTTGACATAGGGATCGGAATTTGCTACCCTCAAATTGTTGTCTTGTTCATATGTCCATAAATTAACACTTGTCATGTGTGATAAAGTAATAATAATCACTTTATTTTGAGGATTTTATCACTTCATAACACGTAGCAAGTGCTAATTGGCGAGAGCAAGTGTAGCATGATAATTTGGAGATAGCAAACCACCATGCTTAACATAGTGTTAAACATTATTTATTACAAGATGTGTCCAATTATTTCATAGAAATATATATAAATCAATAAGATAGCAAAAATTTTAGGGAAGTTTTAAAAAATCATTTTCAAGCCTGGATTTTTCATTTTCTGATTTAATTTCTTTCAATTAGATTCATATTAAACTCCACCCATTTGATACAAAACCTCTAGGAATTAAAAAAAGAATCTGAATTTTGTATAATTTTTAGGAGTCACCATCGATTGAGATCAGAAAAATCAAGTTATGATCAATAGGTTGGTTAATTCTAACTTAACTACTAACCTACAAGAAAAATTGATTCAAGACCAATCTTAAATAACAAGACATTTCATGGATTTGAGGGCTACCCTAAAAAAACAAAATGGTTACCATTAAATTCTTTAACTAAAGTTCATTCCTTTAATGTCCTAAAATTTGTTTTGAAATATTTAAAAAGTATATTATTTGCTAGCAATTATTAAAATATACAAAATGAGATAATTTTTTATTTACATTTACAAGCAAAATGGAGAAAATCAATATTTACAAAAATGAGGAATTAGAAAACACGTTTTTTTCTCTTTTAAGTCGCTCTAGAGGTGTCTACATATTCTCTAACTGGGATAAAAAATCACGTAGTTCTTTCATGAAACTTTAGTGGATTGGTATTTTTTTAATATTTTGAACTCTTTTCAATTTTGGTGTTTTAGTAAAAATAATTTTTTTTTGATGTGATGATTCTTATGAGTTGGCTTTTTTCATTTTGGAAAATATGTTTTTCTTTTGGGTGATAAAACAATCACATTACGTTACATATATGAATTTATACAACAAGATTATTACTCTTTTACGTTTATGTACATACATAATATATCTATACATTAGTATATTTACAACTATACTTTACTCCTATATGGAATAATGTCAAAAATAGTACTTGAACTTTCACAAAAATTTTAATTTGATGTTCAAGTTTGGTTTTGAATAATTTGGTACCTTAATAAAGTTTTCGTGAACTTTTTCCATACCTAGAATTTGGTCTTGATAATTTTGGTACCTGAACAAAGTTTTCACGAACTTTTTTCATACTTGACTAAACTTGTTTCAGGTATTAAAAAATCTGAAAAAGCTTTACTTGGGTATCAAAATTATCAAAACCAAACCATATGTATAAAAAAAAGTCTACAAAAACTTTATTCAAGTACCAAATTATTCAAAATGAAACTTCAAGTACCTAATTGAGTATTTTATGAAAGTTCAGGTATCATTTTTGTTATTAATCCTATTCCCTTTTTCTCTGTTTTTTTAATTCCATTTTTTATCTTTTATATTACACTTTATTAAATAAAAAGACAGAAAAACAAATGTGGCAACTTACTTGAGCTGCGATGGCGAGCTTAGTGTAGAATTTGGTTAAGGATAGAGTCAGGAGACAAGTCCACGTGGGAGTTGGGTAGGCAGACGATAGCGAAAATAATTAGTCTATGGTACTGTTTTAAGATAAGTATGTAATCGAGGTAGGCTTTGGACATACAATATAAACCTAAAACCCAACCCACTACCCTATCGAGTATACCAAACTCAACCCATAACCCTATAGAGTTTTCATACTATATCCAAACTCGTCTTATAGGGTTTGCTATGTAACCCGAAACCTGCTCAATTACCTACCTTATAGAGTTCGCTATTTAACCCAATTACCTACCTGATTATCTTTTCAAAGGTCTATTCCTTATGGCTCAGAAAAGCAGATTATTCATAAATTAGCAAAACCAATCGCCCATAGTAAGAGAGAGGAGAGAGATGAGAGACAGCAGTAGAACTTAGAAGTAAGAATGGGAAATTAAGAACTAAGTTTATTACAACTTTTACTTTTAGTCTTTTATAAATGTTTTTATTTTATCTTTTAATTTCATTAATGAGTTAGGTCTTCAGGTCATATATCCATCATAATTTTATAGTATCCAAACTCGATACTATAATCCTATAGAGTTTTTATCCTATATCCAAACTCAACCCTAAAACTTAGAGGGTTCTTATTGGACGAGTAGGTCGAAAACCCATTTATGGCCTACTCAGTTACATCCTTAGTTCAAGATATTCCTAAAATGCAACTAAATCACTTGTCGTCGTCATTGGTGATCTGAGCCATTTTGAACAATATCACAAGTAGAAATTAGAAGCTTGGCATCCTTGAAGATAATTCAAAGCTAAAAATAGTTTTGAAAAGCTCATAGATTCAAGAACTCCTAGGGAGAAGTTTAATGACTCAAAGCCCTGTCCTAGAGAAAGAAATCTTCTAATGCTCTCTTAGAACCATGATTTGAAGGGTATTGATTGTTGTGAATCTCCTAAATGAGTTGTCTACAACTCTTTTTATAGGTTTCAAGCTTGAAATCGAATATAGTAGCAAATTATGGAGTTAAAAATTCAAACATTATCATTAATGGGTCTACGAATGTTTTAAGAATGAATGGATCAGATTATATTGTGCTTAGCAGACTTGAGAAGAGTGGAAAGCTATGGAAATAGGCGGAAAGAAAAGAGAGGAAATAGAAATGTGTAGAAACTTTATCTTGTGTTTAGTAATTTATGAAGAAAATGAAAGAAAAAGAAAAGAAATAGAGTTGGTGATTGACAAAACTCACCACTAGAAAATGTACATTTAGTGGAACTTTATTCATGAAGATAAGAATTGGTACACCTGCCTAGCATTGACCAGATTAAAGAAAGAAATAATATGACTTAATTTAATTAAAACTTGATGTGCACCATGCATAAAATAAACTAACAACTTGAAGACTCTAGAATAGCTGGAAGGCTAATGAGCAAAAACCTAGAGCTAGCATGACAGTGACAACATAGCTAGTTTGATTGTAATCCTAAACTTTCTATGGCTTTGATGAGTGCTACTAGTATGTGGTTGTGGACATCATCGAAAAGTTGGTTACAATTAAAGTTCTATGCATGAGTTCACTCATACCAACTTGTGGTATGCAAGAAACCACTAAGTTAGTTGGCTTTGGAATACTCTATTCTTGGTGTATCCTTATTTAAACCTATAGTATAATCCATGAATCCATTTCCTATCTCTTTAATCATCATTCTAATAAAATCAACATTATTATCATCATATAGATAAAAGGTACTAATGAGATTAAATTTTCTATCTTGGGTTACCCAATATGCAAAGAGCAAGATTTCACAATCTCCAAGCTTGGACCCTTGTAATAACTTGTAACTTGTTTCCAATAAAAGCATCTCCAAGGATTACTTGATTTCTTTTTTTCCCTTTCGATTGGTACAATTTCGACTATACAGGGAAAAACATTTAGTGACTAACTTGTTGCTACATGTAGGATACATTGAGTAGCTTGCTGCTTCTATTTTTCCTCTTTTTATTCCCCTTCCAATTGAAAAGAGCACTTTCCCTTTTTCCCTTCTCGATCTCCCTACATCTCTCCATATCCTCTTCAACCTCTCATCCCTTTCCCTCTTCAATCACTTCAAACCCCACTATTTGTCCCTCTTTGACCCTTTCTATCCACCTTTTCCTCTCTCCATCACCATTCTTTTCTTATTCTCTCCCTCTTTGTGTCACTGCATTCTCAAAGCCATACTATTTGTCCCTTACTTTGAATTTGTCTATTCCACTCCCAGTAATATTATTGTTTTGTTTAAATTTCAACAAATTTTCTTTTTGTTTATTTTGATAAAAAATTTGAGAAATATAATTATTAAACTTATAAAGTTGAAACAATTTGGCATTTTGTTTTGTTTTTTTTTTTATCTTAGGATAATTTGTTAATATTATTTTCTTCTTGCATTTTGTGATTGTTTTAAGTTCTTGAATTTTTCATCAAGATGAAAAATGAAAAATAAAAAGAGAAGTACCTTAACTATTTGTAGTTTTGAAAACACCCTATAAAATGATTTTTTTTTTCATTTTGTTAATTCCTAAAATTTTATCATTTTTCCACATTTATGATTACAGACACCCTATTTTTTCCTATTGTATTGAAAATCTGGCCATGTTGAAGCTAGTTGTTGACAATTATTGGTTTAGAGATCTTTCACAAATCGAAAAGGTGATTATAAATCAAAATTTCATATGCAATTTGATAAAATGAAGCCTCTTAGCAAAAGGAATTTCTTAAACTTGGTATGGTTTATCCAATATCTTAATGTCATAAAATAGGTAATTATAGATAATAGGAGTTCCAAATAGAACCTCAATTGATTTAAGTTGAGTATTTTATAGACATCTAAAGTTTGAGATAAACTGAGCCCTAAGTATTTTTTGTTATTGAGGTCAATTTTAATCCATAAAATAGTATGCGATTTTAGGATATTGTAGTTTTAGACTGTGCTTCAATCTAATTTCAAATGGCTATTTTATGGATTTATGAAATTTTGAGCTTAAAAATAGGTAATGGACTCATAATTTTATCAAATTAAATAATTTTTTTTTACTATATGAAATTTATTATATAGTTGAAAGGGAAAATCATTTGAGTTGGATAAATTATGCTTGGTCCAATCATTAGACAAAGTTTGTCTTTGGTTCCAATAAGCCTAAGTCTTTTGTTATAATAAATAATTATTAGTTACCAAAATTTATGAAGCATCTTAATTTGGTTACACCTCTCGGGATTTTCATGAAAAAGCAGGTTCTAAACCAGCAATCTTGCACAGTGTATATGCATGCATGCATGCATATATGTATGTATGTATGTATGTATGGTGATAAATTCACCAAAATGTTGCAATCGCAGAAGGTCGATTGTTCGACCAACGTAAGCCGCAAAATGCGGCTTTCCATCCACACCACACACATATATAATATGTATTTTATGTTATATTATTTATTATTTTTTTGTGACAATGGGCCCCACAGTTTCTCCTTCCTCGAGCTTCTGCATGCCTGAAACTCAACTTTTCCTTTCCTCTTTGAACAACTCATTTCATGGACATTATTGATCTCGTTTAATAATTATTTTCGTCTAATTAATGGCGGGAATAAATAATAGAGATGGAGTAGTATGCATTTTC
The DNA here is from genome assembly GCA_024138025.1 of Combretum micranthum. Classification (NCBI taxonomy): domain Eukaryota; kingdom Viridiplantae; phylum Streptophyta; class Magnoliopsida; order Myrtales; family Combretaceae; genus Combretum; species Combretum micranthum. The sequence goes on along the minus strand of JAMXBD010000207.1, from coordinate 426,361 downwards.
ACCATTAAATGTAATTTTTAATGGAAAATGGGATCAAATGGAAAAAAAAGGGTGAAACTAGTCCAACGACATTGGTTAAAATGAGCAAATTGTGAGCTTTCTAATAGTCAAAGTTGTAACATATTTCAAAGACTTTAGATGAATTAGCTATTACCATCTATTTAGTGGCAATCAAGCTTATGCTATGTTTAGTAATGGCAGAAACCTAAGGAAAGCTAGGAAGAGAAAGCGGCCAAAATGGATGGAAAACTTGTGTTTGGATATTATGGAAATCAGCACAAAAACATTGCAAATGAGAGGAAATCTTTTTGCATTTGCTTTCTTCATTTTTGCTTTGAAAATGGGCAAAAACCAATGGAAAAGATGAACGGTGCTTAGAATTTTCTTTTTTCTCCATGGTAAGTGATGATTAAAAATCAAACTCAAGACAGTCATTACAAAAAATTTTAGCCTTAGAGATAAAAAATTCTGTCACTGAAAGTGAAAGATCTGTCTCCGAAGACTTTCAAAGTCAAATTTTTCGTCGCAAATTGTATCAAAAATCATCATTGCTAATTTTTTTAGAGATAGATTTATTATCCGTCACAAATTTATAACAGAATTTTTGTCGCAAATTTATCTCTATTTTAGAATTAGTTATTATTAAATACTCAATTAGTAAATAATTAATAGAATTATTCCATTGCAAATCTATCTCTGATTCTTAGATAAATTATTTTAAAAAAATTTCATTTACCTCCTATTTATCCTTTCCAAGAGGCCATCCTTCATTGAATATTAGTACACTTAACATTGAAGTTTTAACAAGCATTAAACCAATGAACCAATCCTTATCTTCATGAATAAAGTTTCACGGCCCGTGATCTTCTCGGAAATTTTTTTTCTTAAATTCACAACGAAGATCATGGCCATTACGAGGCTAGTGACTATTATGTGCAAAATTTGAAATATTACTATCCTTGATCACGGTTGTTACCTAAGCTATGACCTCTCGAATTCCAAAAATTTTTATCTAGAGCTTCTAAAAAATAGTTGTTTCGATGATGGTGATCTATTCAAAGAAAATTAAGTCCATGTGTTTTCCTCATTATGGTCATTTTTTATCGATACACCCTTTATCATGGTCGTTTTTTATAGGGGGGATCTCCTAGATTTGTCTCGCTACTACAAAACGGGCATATGTTGGTGGTTATCTCCTCTGATTTCGAATCCTTTTGTTTTTGCACAATTAAGGTCGATTTTCCTCTTATACTTGATCAATCTCCTCTACTATCTTCCTCATCTTGAATTTTCGTGAAAATTTTACAGATTTCTATCAAAGTAAAGAGCATACTCTACATTAGATCTTACTAAGCACAAAATTAGACTATTAATCTATCTAAATTACAAAACAAAACAAAATTGATCTAAACATGGGTTACCTTCCATGAAGTGCTCGTTTAACATAATTAGCTCGATGTGTCAATGTTCTAACTCTAACTTAACCAACAAGAGTACCTAGTAGTAACCCTTAAATTCTTTCAGATGAAATTTTAGCTATCTGACCAGCTTGTATTTCCAAATTTCTGATAGCTGCTCCATGATTCCTAAAGGCTGCTTCAGTAGTCTCTTGGCGCGCAATTGAAGTCTTTATGAACTGAGTGAGGATTTCTTTTAATGATGCCGTCTTTGGTTAAGTAGGTGGGGGTTTCTGAAATCCAAGAGGATGAACATTTGAAGGTTGACCAATTAGATTATTCCATCTAAAGTTGGGATGACTCCTCCACCCTGTGTTGTATGTGTTACTATATGGATCATTTTTGGGTCAATTTAGAATTCCCATATAATCAATTTGCTTCAACAAATCAAATTCTTAGTTCCCCATATTTACAACATCCGCACTTGCAACCTATTTCTGATGCGAACGCATCAAGTGCAATTCAATTCGTCTTCAAAGAAGGATCGAGCATTGAATGAATTTAGGCTAACTCGATTTAAAAATAAAGTACCAAGGCTCAAACGAGAAGATGATGCATATTAAGTGGTTTTAACACGAAAAAATAGAAAATGTCAAAACCTGTAGGAGCCTTCACGCCGGCCTAAAGCCGCCAGCTTTGATTCCCTACACCGTCGGTATACCCTAGATACATTGCTAGCCTTCAGATGGTATTCAACATGCACAGAGTCAATTCCTGTAAATCCACTCTATACGCCGCTAGCTTATATGTCCAAGGCCATCAGTGTACTTTGATAAGCTATCAGCTTATGTTTTACAAATTTTGTAATTTATTTTTATGTCTTTAAGGTTTCCTTAGTAGTTTATATATAGACCTATTTGCTTGATATTGAGATAAATTATCTTTAAATATTTTTGGAGTGAAAAACCTTTGTGTTTGAGAGAGTCTTCTCTTGTATTCCATTTGATTGCAATGTTTTATGAATATTGAGAGATCTAATCTCCTTTATTCATTCCTATTGATTGAATCATGGATTCTTTTAACCAGTGATTAATTTTGTAATTCATGGAACCTATCAAATTACGATCCTTATTGCTAACCAGTTTGATTTTGCGATTCATGAGTCATGTTGAATTATGATTTCATTCATAGCCTTTATCTTTTCTTAGTTTTATTTATCTATTACACAAAACCCTAAAAAAAATCATTTCTTTTCTTGTGTGAGTTTTAAAGAAAGATCCTATCTTTGTTGGTGATTTAGTTGATTTTCTTGATAACAAGAGCGAAGAACCCTCATTCTTGAAGAAAAGAAATTATGACCCCCTTAGATTCATATAATTTGATATCAGAGCATTTGGTTCAATGAGCATTTGGGGGTCGAGTTTTGGCTACAGTAGATTTGTGTTTGATTGTTGTAGTGAAATGAGGTGTTGGAATTTTGACGTTAATTAATATTCTGCTGAAATCATGTCAAGACACTGATTATTTGAGAAATCCTTATGATAAAGGTAGTTATGAATATCATGCATGGAATTTTTCATAATTGTGGTTCAAGATATAAAGATAAATCAAGGCATGTTGACAGCAATAATAGGAGAAATTTTTGTGATGAATCTCATAGACAACATGATATGCGAGCTATGAAATGAGATTTAAATCAAGTGATGAAAACTATAGATGATTAGTTGGAGAAGTTTAGTTTTGAGAAGGCATTAAATAATTTAGAGAAGCTAGAAGTGAAGATTGTTAAGGTTGAGCCAAAAATTGCAGCTTTTAATGACAAGAAGGTTGAAAAGATTGAAAATGCTGATGAGATTATTGATGAAAGTTCACCTAAGAAAGAAGAAGTAGAGATTGTTGTTGCTAATGAGATGAAGGTAGATAATACCATTGGAGAAATGGTAGAAGAGAAGGTTATTGAAATTCCTGTAGTGCAAATTGAGAAAGAAAAGGTTGTTGTTACTGCTGTATCTTCTAAATTGTAGGTTTAAGAAGAATCATGCCACAGAGAGATTTTATTTCAAGCTAAACGTGTGGTGCAGGAGAAGGTTTATAAATTGGTTGTTGATGGAGGTAGTCGTTCCAATGTGGTTTCACAAGATTTTATGAAGAAAATGAATTTGCAAGTGAATCCACATGCAAAGCCATACAACCTTCTATGGATAAATTCTCTAGATGTTCTACAAACAGGCACAGGTTTCTATTACTATAGGAGATTATACTAATACTATAACTTGTGATATAGCTCCTATGGATTGTGCACATGTTTTGTTGGGTAGACCATGGCAGTATGATGGGTGAGTTATCTATGATGGATATCATAATACCTACAAGATCCAGAAAGATGGCCAAACTTTCTTACTACTTCCAATGACTTTAGATGAAGCTCAGTAGGAGAGATATGAGGATGCTCGGGCTAAAGGTCAAAGGAGTTTATCTTTGTTTCCTTCCATTTGTCTTCTAAGACAAGAAAGAAATTGCTTTAGAAGTTCCAAGAAGGACAACAGGTTTGAGGTCGAATCTTTTCTAAGAAGGCGAGAATGATGCAAACTCATCAAGTGCAATCCAATTTAACTTTAGGGAAGGATCGAGCATTGAATGAATTTAGGTTAACTTGATTTAAAAATGGAGTATCAAGGCTCAAACGGGAAGATGATACGAATCAAGTGGTTTCAACACTGTAACGCCCTAAAATAAGGCATTACAACCCGCCACGTATCCCCTCTTATATAGGATGCACAAAGGCTCTATTATCCACAATAATACAATCGTCACCTATAAACACTCATAGGGTAACTCATAGGATACCAAACCTGTTAAAAAAAAAAAAAAAAAAAAACTCATACTTCATAAAACATAAACTCTTTGTTCAAACATAAAATCCAAGTTGACTTCACAGTCAACAAATTCAACAGAAACTAAATACTGATTACATTGAAATCTTTTCTTGTAAAACCAATAAAAACTTCCAACTCAAAACCTATGATCAGAACATGTCTTTTCTTAAAAACTTGGTATATGAAGCCTAACTCTCGGCTGGGTAGTCAGGTCTACTATCGCCATCCCCGCTATCAAAGAATAATTCATATCCGGATAGATCATACACTATATCTTCTTCACCTGTACCTGAAATTTAAAAGAATGAGCGGCGATGCCCATACGATAACTCCAATCCAAAAACAAATGCATATGCACATACAAAAGGCATATAATTCATGCAGCTTAAACTAATGCAAACAATCATATTATTATCTTCCTTAAGCCAACAAAACAACACAGTCCAGTATTAGGCATACACTAATCCTGAACTCGGAGTTACTCGGACTCCATTGAAAATGAAACAACTTTTTGAAAATAATAATCATATACATATATGGATGAGTGGGTACTCCCAAAACACCCCGAATCTAGAACACCTAATTCTGCCGGAATTATATCAAGGCATGAGTCCACTAGGGATAACCTCACACCAAGATCATCAGGGTACCTCACCAGTATCACTGTCTGCCAGGTCTTTACTGGTCAAAGCCAAGCACAACCAAAACATACAATTATTAAACCAAATAAAGATTGAGTTTATTAAGAAATTCTATTCCTACAAGCATTCAGTCAATACTAAGCTTACAAACAAAAACAGCAAGCAAGGATTGGTCGTACCTTTCTCAGTTTCAGGAAATTCCAATTTGTATCTCCTAAAAAAATCCTTTATCGACAACATTAACCACAACCAAATCTCCTGAATCTCCACAATACTTCAATTAATATTAACAATTCAACAACAAACCCAAATCTCTAAAATTCCTGTTAACAACATACATTTATATATTTAACAAATAAAAACATGATATAAACAATTCCTAATGTACTATAACTCCCGAAATCCTAACCTGATAAAGAAAATCACCCAGTTGTATCGTCTAACCCGATCAATCTTCCACAACAATCTATAGAATTCGATAATCCTTCAAAACCCTAATATTATATGACAATAAGAACACATAATGATCATCTAATCACGCATCATTCAACTTCATCAAAGAAAGGACGAAACTTACTGATCTAGATTACCAAATTCCAACTCACATCCACAAATTCGAATCCCAACCAAACCTAGGGTTTCCTTCACGCAAACAAATCACAAAATCCTTAGAATTTACATGAAATTCATATAAATCTGATATGAGTACATTATACTTAATTGTTTCATTCACAACACTCACTTCTTATCCAACCGAGGCAGATCAAATCCAAGATCTAAATGTTTCCCACGTTTTTCCTTCAAGAACACAACAGAACCCTAAGCAAACTTATACAAATTCGTATTTAATCCATGAGAAGATGTTAAAATCACTTACTTTGAATCATAAACACCTTCCGGATGATTCTCCAATTCTAAATCTCCAAGAACACTCCAAAACTCTCTTATACGAAGGAGAAAATGGTGAAAGGCAAATTTGTCGAAACTATCTTTCGCACCTTGTATTTATATAATTTTGGTCATATGCCGGCGGCGTACGTGTAGATCTTGTCGGTGTACACCCTACGCTGGCAAAATTTACACGAGCGCTGGCAGTGTTCATCAGGGCTTTGAATTCCCAAAACTTAGATTTTGTTACATACGCCGGCAAATCCAAGCGCTACACCGGCGGCGTTCCCTGCCGGTGTTGAAAGAAATCCTTATGAGCACTGGCAGCGTTCCTCCCAGCGTTAAGAAAAATGCTACTGTTCCCATCCTACGCCGTCTCTGCACCGGCGGCATAGATTATCCAAGAGGCGGCGTATAATCTGTCAAAAATTGCAGAAATCCGAACTTTAATATTTTTCCTACAACCAAACCTAAACTTTTACAATTTACTTGTTTTGACCTTAAAATCATCCTATATCATCCCATGACTCATAATTCTTTATATTTTCATCTTTATTTCTATATTTTACAAACATAAAAGAGCAAAAGTTGTCCAAAGTTGTAGGAGCCTATACGCCAATCTAAAGCCGTCAGCTTTGATTCCCCACACCACCAGTGTGCCTTAGATACACCGCCAACCTTCAGACGGTATTCAACATGCACATAATCAATTCCTGTAAAGCCGCTCCATATGCCGCCAGCTCATATGTCCAAGGCCATCGGCATACTTTGATAAGCTGGCAGTTTATGTTTTACGAATTTTGTAATTTATTTTTATGTCTTTAGGGTTTCCTTAGTAGTTTATATATAGACCTATTAGCTTGGTATTAAGATAGATTATCTTTGAATACTTTTGGAGTGAAAAACCTTTGTATTTGAGATATTGTTAGTCTCAAATAATAATCAAGAAGGGGGGTTAAATTAATTATTAATTAAAAATATTAGCCTTTAAAAATATTCCCCCTCAATTTTAAATATGTGAACAATATAACAGTTAAACAAGTATGAAAATAATTTGCTAAAAAAATAGGGAAAATAGAATCAAGCAGCAATTTATAGTGGTTCCGCCTTGTGTGTTAGTCTACTTTTCTAGCTCCACGTCGGGGACCTGGTTGTGTTTCACTATATTAAAAAGTTCAAGATTACAAGATAGTGCAATCCTCTCTGCTCGATTCTCACTGCTATCCTCTAGCTACAATCGATCTACAAAGTATAATCCTGTAACTCAACTACCAAGCTAAGAAGGCAACAACACGTTCCTTCTATTACAAATAAAAAGAAATTTGAAAACTAAATGCAATAAGGAAGGCTTGCACAATTTCAGATCAATGAATGTTTGTAGACATAGGAGATAAATTCATAAAAGCAATGTAGTCTCGGTTTTCAAGAGAGATGGTGCTTTTGTTTGCTGCGTGAAGTATGTAGTCTCTAAAGTTCTTTCTATATTTGTCACATATATGCTTCTTGTTTCAACGTTCAAGAGAAGCTTGAAGAATTGATTTTTTTTCCCAAATATCTCGACTATTAATCTATTAATCCTTATCCTTATTTTTAAAATTTGAAAACTGTCTGATTGCTTCTTTTCGTCCTGATTTGAATTTTGAATCTTCGATAATCTTCACCATGATTATTTCCTTGATTCTTGCTGTAAATCTTTTGATAAACTAATCTAGAAGTTATCGAGATCTTCTCCTCCTTATTTGTTGTGATTTGAACGAGATATGCTTGATAAGACAACATGATCTTCATCTAATAAATTGTCGTGATCTTCCTTCGGATAAGCTTCCATTTGTTTGTTGATATATTTTCATGAGATTTAAAATCTGGATAGTCTCAACAAAATAAACTTATAGATATTGTAATGTTTATCTAAATAAAATGTGATATCCTTAAAATTACGAGAGCTTATCTTTATATACCAAACCTTATCTTCCATATCTTTTCTTGTAACAAACATATCTTCTCTTGAAATAAACCTTATCTTCCATATATTTTCTTATCCAAGATTCATAAATACTTTGTAAAACTTTCATACATCTTAGTAAAACATATTTGAAGATACTGAAACAATTTTTTTAATAAAATCTTTATAAATTTACTTGACGTAATTTGATCCCATGATATGAAATCCAACTTAAGTGAAACACATCAAGTATATTACCCAAATATACTTGACGAGTGAAGCTGGGTCTTGAAAAATATTAAAAACGAAGTTTGTAATTAATTTCATGCAAATCTGAAAAAAAATTCGTGTCAGACTTGAAGGTTCTTAAACAGCTTCTGTCATACTTATTTTTCTATCGTTGAAGGTTCTGAAACAGCTTCTGTCAAACTTATTTTCCTATCACTGAAGGTTTTGAAACAGCTTCTATCAAACTTATTTTACTATCGCCGAAGGTTCTGAAACTGCTTCTGTCATACTTATTTTTCTATCGCTGAAGGTTCTAAAATAATTTCTGTCAAACTTATTCTTCTATCGCTGAAGGTTTTGAAACAGCTTCTGTCAAACTTATTTTACTATCGTTGAAGGTTCTGAAACTGCTTATGCCAGACTTATTTACACACTAAAGCTTGTTTGAAACTTCCAAAAGAGCTTCTGACTTTATAAAACCTTATTTTTTCAACCTTTTAAAGGTTTTAAACTAACTTTTGTCAAATCATGCTTATCAAAGAAAACATAAACAATTAAACATTTCAACATCCTTTTGTTATCATCAAAACATTATTAGAGAACTTAACATTCTCCCTCTTTTTTATGATAACAAAATACCCAATAACATAATATAAAACATTGAAAAATTCATCATCAAACATCACATATAGCATCATGTTGATCAGTAAACAGCACAACATAATCAAACTGTAGTTAATTAGTTATGTTTTTCTTCAAACTTTCTCCCCCTTTTTATTATCATCAAGAAGTAAACTCCCTCTGAATTTATGCACCAAAAGAAACTAAAGAAAACATTTAAGAGGAAATGATAACAGAATGTATTAAAAGATCAAGTCTTTGAAAGAAACATAGAGTGCTTAGAAAAAATAAAAATAGATAAAGTTTTTCTTGATTTCTTTGGAGTTGTGGATGAAGCTGAAGGTTGGTTAGCAGTCTTCTTAGGTGAAGAATCCAGATCAATGACATGCGTTCCCTTGCGAACATAATCTAGAAAGTGAGCTTTGAGGAACATTTAGATTTCTCCTTGAACATTTTTGGCAGTATTGAGGCTTTGAGCATCTTGGAATCCAGACTATTAAACCATGTTGTGACCGAATCTCCAATTTTTCTTAATTGATCTACGAAACAATCAAAGTTTATGGTGTTATAATTCAGATCGTTTTTTACATTCTCACTGAATTCAGCATAAAGAAACCTATAATTTTTAAATTCAGTGAGAATTTTCTTGGAGTCTTCTTTAAGTTGTTTAGCCAAATTATCCATCTTTTTCAGATCAACTCCTTGAAAGGATTTAAGCTCTTCCTTCAAAGTTTTGTGAATTATGTCTTTCAACTCATTCTTAATGGAATTTTGAACAACACTTCTAATTTCATCAAGATTGAGTTTCTTGTGTTAGTTTGGGAAGAACTGCCTCCTTCTTCTAATTTCCGTTTCTTTGTTTTTTCAACTTCAAATTCTGCTACACATTCTGATTTTTCTTCTGTCACTTGAATATAAGGAATTGAAGATCCAAAAGGAATGTTCCTACGACTATGTTTATCATCAATGTAGTGTGATCCATCATTTGCATACCACAAGAAGTCATTGACATAAATGGACATGTGATGGAGGACTTTCTTGCCAATTCTCTTCAATTTCGTAGGTTCAGAAGAACTCAGTGGTAGCTTAATCTTTTAAACTCAAATAATTTCATCAAGACATTGCCAAAAATCAAGCTGTCCTGATTCTTCCATATCTGATCTATCACCCTAGATGCGATATCAAGCTTCTTTTTTTCATCATGGCAAAAATGATTTGTGCATGATCAATAGACATAGAGGTTGAACTTCCTTTCCTTAGACAAATGCACTCTATAATAATTTTATGCAAAATCCTCGAAAACAACTCAAAATCCATTATCATGGCTTCTTTGCCAAAATCCATTATCATGGCTCCTCCATTAATCGCAACAAACAATTCATTCCTAGGCATATTCATTATCTCCACATCATCATTGACATCTACCATTTCAAAACATTTAATCAAATCTTCTCGAGAAACCATAATCTTTTATTTACACACCTTAGATATGAACATATCTTCTTTCGAGAGCCTCAAATCCATATACTACAATTTGTAAAGAGCACAAATTCATACATCCTGTCGATTCTAAGAGTTCATTCAAGTGAAAACCATTACTTGTAAAGAAATTAAAATCGATAAAACTATATGCACATACCTCATTTTTCCTGCTTCCCACTGATTTTTTTGTAGAGGCTCTTGTAGTACTTGTTTGAGTGGCTTTGGTCAATTTCTTGAGAGCTTTTGTCTTTGAAACCGAAGACTAACTTTGTTCTTGTTCCATTTTTTCTTTTCCCTTTTTGGTCAAAGAAGGTTTCTTTCCTTTCATTGTTGATTTCTTGGAAGATTCCAACTCGGTGTCTAATTTTGTGACATTGGGGTTTTCTTCCATCAAAGGTTCTGTTATAGGTTCTCAATGGGTTTTTTGTGGGTTGGGTTTCTTGAGAATCAGATGATTCGTCGTGTATGACTAGTTGTTTATCTGAGGGTTTTGTTTTGAAAGATTTTTGCTTAATTCCTTCAAATTTCTTAGGCGCCATTGTCGCAAGGTAAGAAGATGAAGGGACTCTTGAGAAAGAAGATGAAAAGATGAAAGTTCGAATAAATGTTGATTTTGTCACTATCCAAAACTTTTTAAAACACTTTTACAGTAAAAAAAAATATTTTATTCTTTTTATTAAAAAGAAACCAATAAAGTAGGGGAGTAGCTTTTAATGTAACATAAAAAAGTGAGATGTGTCATAATTTCCAAAATTTTCTTTTCCAAAAAGGATGGCAAAGTCCAATTTCATTTCTTATAAATTCAAAATTCAATTTTTCAAGTGGTTTTGTAAAAATATCCGCTAATTGCATATCAGAAGGCTCAAATTCAACAACAATATTACCATTAATTACATGATCACGTATAAAATGATGTTGAATTTCTATATGCTTTGATCTTGAGTGATGTACAAGATTTTTCGTCAGATTAATTGCACTTGTATTATCACATTTAATAGGTATGTTTATATATAATAAACCATAATCTTGCAATTGTTGTTTAATCCAAAGCATTTGAACACAACAGTACCAATAGAAACATATTCAGCTTCAGCTGTAGACAAAGTAATAGAATTTTTTTAGAAGACCAAGAAACTGATTTGTCACCTAAGAATTGACAAGTACCAGATATGCTTTTTTTTTTTTTTATCAATTTTGCAACCAGCATAATCTGCATCAGAGTATCCTATTAAATCAAAATTTTGATTTTTAGGGTACCATATGCCTAATTTAGAAGTGTCGAGCCTGGATTTTCCCACTATCTGGTTCATTTCTCTTAACCCGATTCACATTAAACCCGAACTCATTTAACATGAATCCTCGACTAGAGGTTAAAAGAAATTTTAATTTTTGAAAACTTTTTAGAGTCGCCACCCGATATAAATCGGGAAAAAATAAAAGCTAGGATCAATGGGTCGGTTGATCCTAACTTAGCTACTAGTCTGCGAAACTTTGATTTAAAAACCAAACTTTTAAAACCAGATATCATGGATTCGGGGGCTAACCTATTAAAACCAAACTGGTTACCACTTTTGGAATTTTAAATTTATAATCTATCCTTTATATGCTCAAAAAACTCAAATAAAAATATTTACAAGTCAAATCACTCATTTTTATTTTTTATGTGCTTTTCTTCATTTTTATTTTTTTTTAGAATATGAATATTAACAAATATATTTCTTTTTTTTAAAAAAAACTTATATTTGCAAAATAATTATTCACAATATCAAAAAACAAAAACATTTTTTTTTCATTTTTTAATGTCGCCCCGCAAGTGCCTACGTACTCGCTAATCGAGATCAGACAAAACGTAATTCTTTTAAAAAAGAACTTAATTTGTTGATCAATTTTATATTTTTGAACTTTTTTCACTGTAAGTTCATTAAATTTTAAATTTTTGTGAAAGCCATTTTTGATGATCCTATGATCTAATCAATTGATTTTTTTTTTTTTATGAAAACACATTTTTCTAAGTCTAAAATCATTTTTTTTATTTAAAAATTTTGGTTTTGGAAAATCCAATTTTGTCATGCTTATTTATTATTATTATTATTATTATTATTATTATTATTATTATTATTAGATAATCATCACATAAATTCACAACATATTCAAAATATTTTACAATATATTAAAATTATTTTTCATGCATCAAATACGCATTTCTAAAAGCAATTTATGTATAAATATATATTAAAAATATTCAAAAATATCAAAAAAAATAAATTTATATAAAAAATAATTATTTGATTTTTCTGGATTTTTCTAATTTTTTCTGAATTTTTCTGAAATTTTTATGAATTTTTCTGAATTTTTTACTATTTTTTGCTATTTTTTGAAATTAATTATATAATAAACTAATAATAATAAAATAATGCGGACTGACCTGGGCCGTTGGATGGAGCGGATACGATCTGGATCGTCTGATCTGAAGACCAATCCTAGCCGTCTGATCTCGATGACTTAATCTAGGGCGTTAATCACTTTGATCAAATCTGGGCCATCTGATTTGGATGATTGAATCTGGACCGTCTGATTTGGATGATTGAATCTGGACCGTCTGATCTGGATGATTGAATCTGGGCCGTTGATCTAGATGATTGAATCTGGGCCGTCTGACCTGCTTGATCGAATCTGGGCCGTCTGATCTGCTTGATCGAATCTGGGCCGTCTAATCTGCTTGATCGAATCTGGGCCGTTGATCTGCTTGATCGAATCTAGGCCGTTGATCTGCTTGATTAAATCTGGACCGTCTGATCTGGATGATTGAATCTGGGTCGTTGATCTGCTTGATCAAATCTGGACCGTCTGATCTGCTTGATTGAATCTGGACAGTTTGATCTGCTTGATCAAATCTGGACCGTCTGATCTGGGCTGACCGTTGAACGTTGACCGACGACCGTTGACCGATGACCGACCGGGTTGGGCTTCGGATTTCGGGTCGGATTCGGGTATCCGTCGGGTGAAAAAGATGAAGTCGCGGCTTTTCGAGCGTTCCTCGGTCGTCCCTGGTGGTTGTTGACCTCTACAAGCATGTCGGCCCGACTCCTATAGTGGTTGCGCGTCCGCTGGTGGTGGTGGTTCGCGCCCAGAACCACCGTGGACGGCTGTTTGAAGTGGTGCTCCTCGGCTGTCGTTTAAAAAAATAAAAAGAAAATTTGCAGAGATGATTTTGATCAATTTGATCAAATCCAAGCACACTAAAACAATCAAAACTTGTTTCTAACACTAATAAAACACTCAATTTGATCCAAATCTGATCAAATCACTTCGAATTTGAAAAATTCGAATCCTAAACTTTAAATTCGAAAATTTCGAATTGAACTTATTGTATGTGTGTTTCTTGCAATTGACTTGTCCCTTTTGATCCTAGTGTCCCCTATTTATAGGTTGCAAGCTCAATTTTACGTTTCGTATTGTTTTAGAAACGAATCGATTTTTGCCTCTTCATTTGCACGAATTTAATTCAATAATTCGTGTTTAATTTGTTTCAAACTGATAAATTGATGATTGATCTTTCATATTCTTCATCAAATCATTCAATGTGGGTAGATGAATCATCCAATTTTATCAATTCTTGCAAATCCTCATTAATGGACAATTGAATGCTTCATAAATTGTATTTTTTCCCAATTTTTTTAGCACGAATTTTGTGACTTTTGGGTTGTTTTTACACATGAATTGTGTATTGATCTTTCATATTCCATGTCTACTTTGCAATGGCATCATCAATTTCAACAATTAATGATGTTTTGTCAGTTAAAATTTGATGGAAAGTAAGACAAAAAGTCACTTTGAGAAGGCAAAAAATTAGATGATAAAAAGGCAAAAATTTGCCTTTGCTAGGGTTTGAACTTGGGTCCTTGAGCTTGGGTGTGTATTTGGGTCAATGTATTTAACCAACAGGCCATTTGGCCTGTGCCTTGATCACTTAGCCAACTCATTACTTAATTAAGGCTTTTGGAAAAATGAGTTTAATTAAACAAAAATGAAGATTTTGTTTAATTAACTTTATAAATTTAAGCCTTAATTAATTGGGCAAAAATTGGGTGTCTATAAGAAGTATTTATCATGTACTTGAAAATTCTTTTAACAACTGTCAAATGTATTTCTGTTGGTGCACTTTGAAATCTTGCACACAAACATACACTGAATAGAATATCAGGTCTGAATGCATTAAGTATAATAAAGAACCAATGAGGCTTCTATATAATTTTCATTTATCTTTTTCCCATTTGAGTCAAAATCTAACCTTGTTAAAATACTCATAGGTGTTGCAGCTCCTTTGCATCCTTCATATCCAAATTTCTTAAGAATTTGTTTAGTGTATTTTTCTTGATGTATAAAGATTCCTTCTTTTGTTTGTTTAATTTGTAGGCCAATAAAGAATGTTAATTCTCCCATCATTGACATCTCAAATTCTGCCTGCATTGACTTTGCAAAATCTTAACAATGTATTTCATTAATAGAACCAAATATGATATCATCCACATATATTTGAACAATTAAAATATCTTGATCATATGATTTTAAAAACAAGGTTGTGTCAATAGTTCCTCTTTGAAATCCTTTTGAAATTAGAAATAAACTTAACCTTTCATACCATGCCCTTGGAGCTTGTTTTAAACCATATAAAGCTTTATTTAATTTGTAAACATAATCAGGTTTAAAAGGATCTTCAAAACCTGAGGTTATTTTATAAAAATTCTTCTTTTATAAAACCATTTAAAAATACACTTTTTGCATCCATTTGAAAAACTTTAAAATTTTTTAAACATGCATATGCAAACGTTAAACGAATTGCTTCTAATCTTACTAAAGGGCATATGTTTCATCAAAATCTATGCCTTCTTCTTATGAATATCCTTTAGCTACTAATCTTGCTTTGTTTCTAACAATCTTACCATCTTCATCCAATTTTTTTTAAATACCCACTTAGTTCCGATTATTGATTTTCCTCTAAGTCTAGGCACAAGATTTCACACATTATTTCTTTGAAATTGATTTAGCTCATCTTGCATGGCATCAATCCATTTATTATCATTTAATGCTTCATCAACATTATTAGGTTCTAATTTAGATAATAATGCAAAATGATTTTCAAAATCTTGTAAATTAGCTCTTGTTTTAACATTAGATTGAACATCACCAATTATTTGTTCAGGAGGATGAGCGGATTTATATCTCCAAGCCTTAGAAGCTTCTGGTTTAGATTCACTAGGTTCTGGAGTACCTTTTAGAAAAGGTTCTGTATTTCCAAATTCATGGATTTCAACAGCTGATACTTCATATTTTGGTTCTGAATAAGATTCTTCTTTAGATTTGGATTCTTTTTCATCATCAGATTCATCATCCTTTATATTTTCAACAAACTTTACATTTATTGATTCTTTAATAGTTTTAGACATTTTATTAAAAACACGATAAGCATGACTATTTAAAGAATATCCTAAAAGTATAGCTTCATCATATCTTTCATCAAACTTACCAAGATTAAAGGCATTCTTTTTCACAAAACATTTATAGCTAAAGATATGAAAATAAGAAACGTTAAGTTTCTTACCTCTAAAGAGTTCATATGCAGTCTTGAATTTCATAGGTCGAATGTAAACTCGATTAATGATGTAGTAAGCTGTAGAGACTGCTTCTGCCTAAAAATACTCAGCAATACCAGTTTCATTTAACATAGATCTTGTCATTTCTTGTATTGTTCTATTTTTGCGTTCTACAACTCCATTTTGTTGAGGTGTATATGGAGCTATGAAATTATGAGATATACCTTGTTCTTCACAAAAGTTTATAAATTTTGCATTTTGAAACTCAGTTCCATGATCAGTTCTAAGACTAATTATGGAGTTTTCTTTTTCATTTTGAATTTGTTTTGCAAATTTTTTAAAAGAATGAAAAGTGTCTCTCTTATGTTGCAAGAATATAACCCCAAGTATATCTTGAATAATCATCAACAATCACAAGTCCATATTTACTTCCACCCATGCTTAAAACTCTTGTAAGTCCAAACAAATCAAGCTGTAATAATTCAAGAGTTCATTTGGTTGAAATTTCATTTTTTCTTTTATGAGATACAGAAACCATTTTATTTTTCAAGCAAGTATCACATTTCACATTTCACATTTCACATCTTGTTTAATATTTATTTTAGGCAAACCTTTTATTATATTCTTTTTAGATAATTTTTCTAATTGATTAAAATTTACATGACCTAAACGTTTATGCCAAGCAATAATATTATCATTCATTAATAACAAGCAACAAGCATCTTCAACTTCATTAGGTTTTATCAAATATATGTTTTTCTTTCTAAATCCTTCAAATAATTTTATACCACTTTCATCAACATCAAAACATTTGTCTTTTTCAAAAACCATTTTATAACATTTATCATATAGTTGACTAATGCATAAAAGATTATGTTTAAACCTTTAATTAGATAAACATTTTCCATAATGTAAGGAGACATACCAATACTTCCAGTTGCAACAATTTTACCTCTACTGTCATCTCTAAATTTCACATATCATTTTTCTTCCCATGTTATGCTATTGAACAATGAAGCATTTCTTGTCATATGTTTGGAACATCCACTGTCTAGATACCATGTTCCTTTAATTTTAGCTTCATGTTCCTGCAAAACTCAAAAGGATTAAACCTTTTTAGGAACCCGAACAAGTTTGGGTCCCTTGTAAGATAAGCTCATTTGATTTATATGTTTAACTTGTTCATTACTGAGCTTGTTTCTTTTATAATAGCAATATTTCTCAATATGACTAGGTTTATTACAAAAGAAACATGTATATGAAATGTTATTCTAATACCTATTGTTTACCTGTTTCATGTTATTCTGTATTGGATAACTTTTGGAATACCTTCTAGTATTGTGTTCATGAGAAGGATATCATCTGGAATACCTTATGGTATTGCATTTATAAGAAGGATAACTTCTGGAATACCTTCTGGTATTGCGTGTATAACTCATTTTCACGTGATTTGACTTTAAATCTTGCTTTTTAACACATGATTCATTAATTGTGTTTGGTTTAGCTTTTATAAACACGGTTTTCTTATATGTATTAGAATTAGATCCATGCTCATATCCTAAACTATGTTTTTCAAAAGATAATCTTTGAGATGAAATCAACATTGTTAATTTTTTTGTCACTTTCATTAAATTTGTTAAATGTATTCTTTATTGAATTAGACAACTCGCCTATTTTTATTTTCAAAACTCCAGTTTCTTCTTTTAGCATATTATTATATTTTCTTAATTTTTCATTATCTATATACAATTTTTCAATATCATACTTTAAAATGTCGTTTTCATCAACAAGTAAAGAATTTGTTTGTTTTAAAGCCTCCTTTTCATTCTTAAGTGATTTCACTTCATTACATACTTATCTCTTTTCAAATCAGCCTTTTTAAGAGCTTTTAACAACTTTTTCATTTCAACAAGCATATCATCTTTAGTTATTTCATTATCAGATTCAGAATATACCTCAGAATTAGCTATGAGACAAAGATTTGCTTCTTCCTCTTTTCCATCAGAATCTTCTAGACTACTTTCTGTGTCATCTAAATCACTTCATGTTGCTAACATTGCATGAATTCTCTTTTTGTATTTCTCCATTTTCTTTATCAATGTAGGACACTCATATTTGATATGTCCTGACTTTTTGCACTTATAACATTGGATTTCTTTCTTCTCTTTTTTCTTCACTTTTTCCTTATACCCCTTTCCTGCATCATTTTTCTTATATTCAGTAGTTTTCTTAAATGCACTAAATTTCTTACCTCTTTGTTTCTTAAAGAATCTGTTGAGCTTTTTAGCTAGTAGTGTTATATCTTCTTCAACTTCATCTTCACTATCATCAGATTCAGCTTCCTTAGCTTTGAATACAATCCTTTTGGCACTACTTTCATCTCCTTGTGTAGTTTTCTTATGAGATTCATAAGCCATTAGTTTTTCTCTTAGTTGGCTACGAGAAAGTTTGTTGAGATCCTATGCTTCTTCTATGGTAGTTTTCTTTGCATCCCAAGAAGGTGGTAAAATTCTCAGCATTTTCCTCACAAAATCAGGATCACTAATCACTTTGCCAAGTGATGCTAGCTCGTTTGTTATTGCAATGAACCTATTAAAAGCATCTTTGACAGGCTCATTATATTTAAACGTAAACAATTCATATTGTTGAAGTAAAGCATTAATTTTAATTTCTTTAATTGTATTTGTTCCTTAATAAATTTCACTAAATCTATCCTATATCTCTTTTGCTGTTACACATGAAGATATCAACTAAAATTCTAAAGCAGCAATAGTAGTTAATAACAAATTTTTAGCTTTGTTGTTCTTCTCAATGATCTTTTTCTCAGCATATGTCAGGACTGAAGTTCCATTCATTGTAATCATATTATCTCCAATGGAAATAACCTGCCAAGAATCATAATCATTAGCTTTTATTTAAGTTTCCATACTCATTTTTCAATAAGAAAAATTTGAAACATCAAAGAATGGAGCATAATTAATTGCAACATTGTTCTCAGCCATATTGCTTGGATCACTCAAATCAATAAAAGAGCTCTAATCTGATACCAATTGTAGGTATCAAGATTTTAAAACAAATACTCTTTTAAAAAATTGAGCATGGCTCTGATACCAATTGTTGGTCCTAAATAATAATCAAGAAGGGGGGTTAAATTGATTATTAATTAAAAATTTTCGCCTTTAAAAATATTCCCCCTCAATTTTAAATATGAGAACAATATACAATTAAACAAGTATGAAAATAATTTGCCAAAAAAAAATAGGGAAAAGAGAATCAGGCAGCAATTTATAGTAGTTCCACCTTATGCATCAATCCACTATTCCAGCTCCATGCCGGGGACCCAGTTGTGTTTCACTATATTAAAAAGTTCAAGATTACAAGATAGTGCAATCCTCTCTGCTTGATTCTTACTACTATCCTCTAACTACAATTGATCTACAAAATATAATCCTATAACTCAACTACCAAGCTAAGAAGGCAACAACACGTTCCTTCTATTACAAATAAAAAGAGATTTGAAAACTAAATGCAATAAGGAAAGCTTGCACAATTTCAAATCAATGAATGCTTGTAGACATAGGAGATAAATTCAAAAAAGCAATATAGTCTCGGTTTTTAAGATAAAATGTGCTTTTGTTTGCTGCGTGAAGTATGTAGTCTCTGAAGTTCTTTCTATCTTTGTCACATATATGCTTCTTGTTCCAACGTTCAAGAGAAGCTTGAAGAATTGATATTTTTTCCCAAATATCTCGGCTATAAATCTGTTAATCATTATCCTTATTTTTAAAATTTGAAAACTGCCTGATTGCTTCTTTTCGTCTTGATTTGAATTTTGAATCTTCGATAATCTTCATCGTGATTATTTCCTTGATTCTTGCTGTAAATCTTTTGATAAACTAATCTAGAAGTTATCGAGATCTTCTCCTCCTTATTGGCTGTGATTTGAACGAGATATGCTTGATAAGACAACACGATCTTCATCCAATAAATTATCGTGATCTTCCTTCGGATAAGCTTCCATTTGTTTGTTGATATCTTTTCATGAGATTTAAAATCTGGATAGTCTCAATAAAATAAACTTATAGATATTGTAATGGTTATCCAAATAAAATGTGATATCCTTAAAATTATGAGAGCTTATCTTTATATACCAAACCTTATCTTCCATATCTTTTCTTGTAACAAACATATCTTCTCTTGAAACAAACCTTATCTTTCATATATTTTCTTATCCAAGATTCATAAAGACTTTGTAAAACTTTTATACATCTTAGTAAAACATATTTGAAGATACCGAATCAATTTTTTTAATAAAATCTTTGTAAATTTACTTGATGTGATTTGATCCCCATGATATGAAATCCGAGTTAAGTGAAACACATCAAGTATATTACCCAAATATACTTGACAAGTGAAACTGGGTCTCGAAAAATATTAAAAACCAAGTTTGTAAATGATTTCATGCGAATCTGAAAAAAAAAAATCGTGTCAGACTTAAAAGTTCTGAAACAACTTCTGTCATACTTATTTTTCTATCGCTGAAGATTCTGAAATAACTTATGTCAAACTTATTTGTCTATTGCTGAAGGTTTTGAAACAGCTTCTACCAAACTTATTTTACTATCGCCGAAGGTTTTGAAATTGCTTCTGTCACACTTATTTAGACACCAAAGTTTATTTGAAACTTCTAAAAGAGCTTCTGACTTTATAAAACCTTATTTATTCAACCTTTTAAAGGATTCAAACTAGCTTCTATCAAATCATACTTATCACGGAAAACATAAACAATTAGACATTTCAACATCCTTTTGTTATCATCAAAACATTATTAGAGAACTTAACAAGTAGTCTTCTCTTGTATTGCATTTGATTGCAATGTTTTATGAATATTGAGAGATCCAATTTCCTTTATTCATTCTTGCTGATTGAATCGTAGATTCTTTTAACCAGTGATTAGTTTTATAATTCATGGGACTTATCGAATTACGATCTTTGTTGCGAACCAGTTTGATTTTGTGATTCGTGAGTCATATCGAATTACGATTTCATTAATAACATTTATCTTTTCTTAGTTTTATTTATCTATTACACAAAACCTTTAAAAAAAAAAGATCATTTCTTTTCTTGTGTGAGTTTTAAAGAAAGATCCTATCTTTCTTGGCGATTTAGTTGTTTTTCTTGATAACAAGAATGAAGGACCATAATTCTTAAAGAAAAGAAGTCCTGACCCCCTTGGATTCATATCAATTTCCCTTGTGTCATGATCAAATAATCCAACTTTTGGAAAGTGCCCCAACTTTCGCTGCCAAAGATGTTGACCCATCTACCTCATACATCCCTACAGGTTTCTTCTCTCTTGACCATGAAGATGACCACTGATAGTGGTTGTTAGCCACGTCTTCAAATAGCTGGATGTATTGTTTAAGCAACTTGTGATTAAGGCTTCCTCCAGTAGTGACATCAATAAATTGTTTGTTGGAGTAGTTCAAAACATTGTAGAAGGCTTGAACTTGATGCCACTCAGTGAGTCCATGATGAGGACATCTTCTCAACAATTCCTTCCATCTATCCCAAGACTCATATAAATTCTCCAAATCCATATAGCTAAAGAAAGAAATATCGACCCTTAACTTTGTAGTCCTTGATGACGGGAAATATTTCCTCATTAGCTATTCTGCCATCTGATGCCAAGTAGTGATGGAATGCTTAGATAGTCCATTTAACCACTTCTTTGCGTTGTTCCTCAAAGAAAAAGGAAACAATCATAGACAGATTGCATCGTCTGAGGCCCTGTTAATCTTGAAAGTGTCGCATATCTCCAAAAATTGTTGGAGATGCGCATTAGGATCCTCATCTTGAAATTTATCAAACTAAACATATTGCTGGACCATTTGTATTACATTTGGTTTGATCTTAAAGTTGTTAGTAGCTACTCTTAGACGTGCTATACTTGTAATTACTCCGTCTAAATTCAATTGATAGCAATCTATCATGGTTCTAGGAGCCATAGGCTAATTGGCTCTAACCTCTTGAGCATTATTTCCATCAGCTTCAACCAGATTTCCCATATGTGCTGGCGATACTCTTTCAAAACATTCCCAGGATCCTCAACTTCACCTCCCCCTCATAGGTTCACATTTTCATTTCCTGTACTCATTCTTGAAGATTCCAGCTTAGCTTCTCTCACTCGAGTAAGTGATTTTTGTAGGATGCCTCTAATCTTTCGAAGATTTGATGAATTGTTCTCTCAGCTTTTGGATTTAACTCGGCTAAATCAATTACACGACTTTGGGTCATAAACCTACAACCAAAGAACAAATCATAATTAAGTAAAATAAGAATAAAAATTAAAAATAAATAAATAAACAAAACTAGATTAATAACAATATGTTTTTCCTAATATTGTCGATTTGATATATTTCCCCAGCAACGATGTAAAAAACTTAGTACACTATATCTGATCGAATTCTTATTAAATTAAGTCCTATTATTTCTTGCCTTTAATTTGGTTAACGTTAGGAAAGTGTACCTATCACATGTAGTATAGGAATGAAATATAAGGTCGTATTCCTTAAGGTCTTCGACGAGTACTATTACTCACCGTATTGATTATTATCTAGCAAATTAATTCAACTCAGCAATCGAAGTTATCAACTAGCTAATCTTAACTACAGCTATGTTCATTACAATACTTAACGAAATTAAATTAACTTTACAATGAACAATACAATAGACTTGCTTCACAAATGAATTAACATGTAATACAACTTTATCGATTGTTGTGTCTTTCCTACCTGTGGGATTCCACTAATTGGATCAATATCTCTCTCAAGTTTATTGAACCCTAATTTTAGCCTTGTCTACTGGAATGTCTTCCTAGTTACAGCTGACTAAGATCGCATTACAAACATGATCCCAAGATAATTTCAAATTACATATAGAAGATTTCACAACCCTATCTCTAGGCATCATGAGCAACCTTTCTCTATAGCCTAGATCTATTCCAAAGGTAGATTTCTCAATTGCAACGTATGGAAATGTGATCTAATCCTAAGGCATGCACTACTTAAAATTAGAATACTTCAATACACTATAGAGATTAGAAAATTCTACAACAATTGGACTTTCATTCCATGTGTATATGCTAATATACGGCTACACAAGCCCCTATAACTAGTCATGCATAATGTAAAGGAAACAACATAATACAACACGATGAAAGTAAGAATAAGAAACCAACCCTTAAACAATGATTACTTCAAGATCTTGATACAACAACGCTCACAAGACTCCTTATGCAAATATAATAATGACAGGTGGCTAAGTTTCTTTCTAAGAAAAATGTGATGGTTAACTTCTCCTAACAATTCCTCTCCTCTTTGTAATGTTTCACTAAGATATTTAAATCTCTCCTCCATAGGATACATCTGATGGGTGAAAGAATATGTTAATTGGCTTTGATCTCTCTTCAAAAAGGTGTAAAAATCTGAATTAGTGCAAAAATATCCCAATAGTAACTTCTATCATGCCCATTTTACGGGCCATTATCCTCTCGAAAATGGTTTTCCAAGGCAAATCATGGTCTTATTGGAGGTCGTTATCTCCTCGAGTTGAATTATCAACATGCTATTACGTTCGTAACCACTTCTTTCATAAGCTGTTGCAATTCTTTCCCCTATTGGTTACATCCATATTGGAGATTGTAATCTCCACTATGGTCTTCAAATCTTCAACAGATTACAGGCGTTACACTTCAATTTGATAAGTCCAAGAAAATCACGCCCTTGATTACGATCGTAATGGAGGCCATGATCTCCTCTGTAGGTGATTTTCTCTTATTCTCTTGATGGTCATGCTCATAATTGCTTCTTTAATAATTATCTAAGGCAATCATTGGCTTAAATACGGGTGTGATCTAGCTTGTATGATATCTTCAACTCCAAATTCTCGTTCAATTTAATCCAAATGTATTTGTCCTTTTTAACCTGAAATGAATATATTTTCTAATTAAATACCAATTATCTTTAATTAAACAAGAATTTAAAGTATCATTGACCATAAATAAACCAAGATGAGTATGGTAAATTAGCCCTATCAATGCACATGTTTTTTCTTAAACTATGAAATACCATGTAATGCCAAGATAAAAGATTTTGTATACTCATTATGATGAATGAAATTACATTATTGAATCTTAAACTCTTTTACCCATATCAGTCTAATGATTGTCACAAGGGATTACAGAAGATTATTATGGGTCATATAAGTCATCAGCATGAATTTAGTTTACAATTTGGTGAGTCATATATCGGTGATTTGTTTCCATAAACCCTAAATATCAAAATATCTAGTTTTAGTTAAATTAAGTTTTTTGAAAAATTAATTGCAAATTTATACAATTCATGTCTTAATGATTCTTCTTCTAAGCACATCATATATAATTTGGCATCAGAGCTCAAATTTGTTGAAAAGAATTTATAAGTGTGTGAGGCGTATATTGTGCATTTAAGTTGTGAAATGTGCACTTGTGTGTTTTATGGTTGTTTGTGTCATTATAGAGTGGGAAAATACTTAATTTAGTACCTGAACTTTGATGAAAAGGTCGATTAGGTACCTAAACTTTAAAAGGTTTAAGTTTATACATAATTGAACTTTTCATGTCCTAAACACAATGCCCACACAATCGTTGTTTAACATGTGTCCATTACTTTAAAAAACAATAAAAGAGTAAGGTAGTATTTGGGGGCATAAAATATTAAATTGGGTATAAAATTGGACTTTTTAAAATTCAAATACATAATTGACATTTTTGTTAAAGTTCAGGTACCAAATAGAGCATTACCCCTTATAGAGCTATAGTTGTGAGTATACTATTTGTATGCCAAGTGTTAATTGAAACTATTAAGTGCGTGGTGTGTGCACCAAGTTCTTTAGAAAATTTTGAAGGTAATTGTTCTCAATGTTGTTGTATGCTGATATATTAATAAATGAAGAATAAACATGTTTAGTGATAGCATGGGTTTTGTTGGTGTTGAGGCAAAAATGACAATGGTGTTTGAGGTGTGGTGAATAATTCCTAGACATGCGATGGTTCTTATTTATTTTCTTTGTACAAATATGTAAAGAAATTTTTCATTTGTTACACCCAATAAATCTCATAATTCCTCATCTTTTAAGCATTTATAAAGCCCCTAGAATTTCCAAATGCATCCCATTTTATAAGTTTATCTTACTTTTCATTTAGTGCATTTTTTCAAGGTCTCCCAAGTTTCAATTATCCTCCAAAATTTCCGATTATGATTCAAAGCTCAAAAAATTTTAGTCATAACCTAAAAAACATGACACTATATGTTTAATATACTCCTCATTTGCACTTGAGAATTTTCAACCACTATTACAACAACACTTCGACAATCAAATTCAAATAATTTTTTGCAAGCACCAATTAGTACAAGTTCATAATATTCACAATTTTCTACGTTAATAAGGAAAATAGAAAATGGGGGAAATAATGAAAACATGGATGATTAAACTTGCAGTAGAAAGAAAAAAATGGGGGTGAAATGACAATAAACTTCTAATTTACACATAGCTAAGTGACAATAACAACCCAATTGTTAGAAACAATTATCCATTATCGACATTTTGATAATGAGTCCATCAAAATTTTGAGGAAGAACAAGCCATCAAGAAAGTTAAAAATCCATAGACACAAACATAACAACATTGCAAAGTTTGGTGGTCAAGAATCTCCAAGGATATCATAAATTTAGAGCTAATTATAAATTAATTACAATGGTGTGCACAAAGTGGGAAGAATAGGCATGATTATTTAATAGATTCATATGATATATTTAAACAAAATGAAAACAACCTAGTAACATTTAAGCATTGTTGAGTGATATTATGTAGTGGACACAAATGGAAGTTTGAATTTGAAAATGTTGAAAAGTATAAGTAAGCAAATTAAGTAGCTCATCCTCATCATCAGCAAACCAATCCTTCACCCACTAGTAAACGAAGGGTAAAGAGGAAAGAAAAAGAAAAGGTGGAAAATAGTTAGACAATGGATGAATTTATTCATCAAGCCAATGACTTGTGCAATTCATATCGTAATAAAGTTTAGTTGTTGTGTAATATTAGCAAGTTGATAGATAAAGAAATTGAAGCAAACAAGGAGAAAAAGCAATGCAAACAAGACAAGGAACATCAAAAGCAACTTGAATGGGAAATATCAATAGTGATGATCTACACATAATCAATGAATGATATACAAAAGGAATAAATAGAAGAGATGCAGAAGGAGATCATTAAAATGAGAAGGAATTACCAATTTTATTTTCAAATATCTTTTATATTAGTTTCAATTTCTTTGTAATATTAGTCAATCCAAAGGTACATTCTATCATAACATGGCCTTTAACTATCAAAGGTATATGCCAATCAAATTACTTTTTAAAAACTAACCGTATTTAAAAGTTCATGGAAATTTAATGAATTTGAAAAAAAAGAAAAAAAAAAACTAGCTGTTATAAAGGAACCATTGGAGGTTTACATATAAGCAAACAAGGATATCTTCAACATGCACTTTCAATTTTCCCAATTTCGTTCAAGTTTATGCCATTTTTCATTCTCTCAAGACATGTCAATAAGTAGCTCAATTAGTTGCTTCAATTTCATACAAAGCAATGAATATGGCAAAGTAATTGAAGAATTTTTTTTTAAATCAGAAATAAGCGATTTGTGGACTGAGTTAATTGCTCTTTTATATCAAATACTCCTAAAAATATATGAGTTCATCCTCTATCAGCACAAGCAAAAGACATAGATCAAATTTATCAAGAGCATCATGATCATCTATACATCAACGAATATTTTTAGTAGAGATTTTGAATGAGAAAAGATGTGTTTCTCCATATTGAACTAGTTTAGGAAGATTAAATGAATGATTATAGGAAATTTAGTCAAAGACAGTGCTAAGACGAAGTTATATTGTTTGATCAACTGAACTTTACAAAAAATTGAGCAAATCATGTCAAAGCTAAGGATATTATGAGCACTAATAAAACCATCAGTTGAACTCCAATTTAGAGAATTATTAGTTGAATTATTAGGTAAGATCGAATTTGGCGAAAAATTGACTAAACTTAGGTTGATCAACCAAGGCTAATTTTGGGAATAAAAGTTTTTAAGTAGGAGCAATTAACCAAAATATGGATAATTAGCCTTAATCCTTGTTTTAGACATAAATTAGAACCTTAAGGCATTGACTATAAAGTTTACTCTAATTTATTATGTAGCCAAGATATGACTCCAGATTCATTTTTATATACACATATGAGGTTAGTAACTAATCCAACTTTCCATTATCTAGATAATTGTTGTTGCATTTATTTCCTAAAAAATATGCTCGCACAAATGATTTGCATGCATATGGCTCTAATTATATGGTATTGGGTAGTGGATCATCCGTGGTGGCCATTTGAATAAGTTTCAAAATAGAAAAGAAGCGCTCTAAGTTCAACATTTACAATGCTAAGCCTCAATTGATACAAGCAGGTCATGGAACTAGCTATTTATGGTTATCACTATTAGGAAGTTGGTGAGAAATAATAAATCTAATATGAGGCAAGGTATAAGGTCATAAACCAATAGTTGTGCCTCAATTAGGTAGCAAAATCCAAATGAACCACTTATTAAGAGTATATGATATCAATAATCAATCGATTGTTGCTTCTTTTAGGTCTAAAATTGCATGAGAGTGACTCTTGTGATTGCATAATGTGCACAAATAATATCAAACTTATGGCTTAGGTAATGCTCACTTACCTTTGTGAATATCCCTTGTGAGAAGATCTCACAATTATAGATAATGACTTCTACTTGAAAGACTATGGACGAAATTGTGGCTTTGAATGTGGGATTATTAAAATAAAGATTTTGAGTAACATCTTGGTTGATGAGGATGTAAAGAGGGTAACCAGGGCCATCCCATTAGATGTTTTCTAGTTGAGTTTACCCTCTTATCAACTTGATGCAATAAAGTTGTATTTACTAAATTTTCTACTTTTTTAGGATGGAGTAGTTGTAGTATTATTTTGAAATGACCCTCCCTACATTGTAAAATTTCATGCAGCTAAGTCTTTCACTATCCTAGTAGGACGTGGTACAACTAACATACCATATCAGCCGAAGGTTTGAGAATTTGATAGTTTAAATATATTAATCAAAGGATAGAAAGATTTGCAAGAGTTTCATAATTGAAATATATAGACATTAGTGTGTAGCTGAGTCTTTCACTATCCTGGTGGGACGTAGTACGAGCTACATACCATATCAGCTAAAGGTTTGAGAATTCGATAGTATAAATATATTAATCATAGGATAGAAAGATTTGCAACAATTTAAAAATTAAAATATAAAGATATCAGCATGACTTGTGTGATGAGGCACCATCATAAAAAGAGCGAATACGTCATGGGCTTCAAATTAATCAAGCTGACCAAAGCAATTGAAGGCTTTAGTTTAACTCATCTTATTTAAAAATTATCGAGTTTGAAACCAAACTAAACTTTCATCAAGCTTGAAATTCACATTCATGTTCAATTTAGATAAATGAGTTATGCTTGAGCTGAGCTAAGCCAAGTTTTTATCAATCTTAAAATGAGCTTTACTTCGATCTCAAGCTTGACCCCTATTTTTTCTATTTAAGTTTTCCATCTCTTAATTTTTTGCAAACTTAAATATAATAGGTAAGAGCTACGAATGATATATATTAAACAAACTTATTTTTTAAATTTAACTATATATCTTTATATAATATATCATACATATAAAACTCGTGAACTTATTATCAAACCTATTCACGTCTACTTGAATTTATTCATGTTCTTGAGTTTAAATAAAATCTATTATCAAGCCAACTTGCTAGTTTTAATCGGAAATTAAGTTTAACTTAATTTGTTAAATGAGTTTTATTTTAAATTTAAAATTGACTCATTTACTAGCTAAGCTTGAGCAAAGTTAAATTCAAAACGAAAAAGCTCACAAGTGGCAGGATTCACTTGCGACAAGAACCATTACTCGTAGAATTATTGTTGAAGAGTATTAAATCCTGCATTATCCAAAGTTGTTTGTGGGTGGTCTTTTGTTTTCGCATCATTACTTAAGCGCTAGCCAAAGCTTCTTACAGAGGCGGGTATATATGCTGATTAAAAGTGAAAATTATCTTCCACCAAGCTAAAGATTACCGTCGATAATCCATCATGAGTTGAATGTCACTTTAATTAAAAATATAAAAAAGAAAAATAAAAGTAGAAAAATATTAACTAGAATTTATCAATGTATTGACACAGTAAGTGAATTAATTAATGGTATACAAAATTGTTTAAACAGTTATATTAAATATAAATGAAGTTTTTTGACATGATATATTAATATCATTGATATTTACTCCACTACTATTTACTGCAACTTTTGGTGAAAAGAATTATCCAACTTAAGTAAATTTGGTTGGAAGATTGGTTTCCTGGCACTATGTTAACATTAAAACTCAAGTAAATTTGGCTTCTCTTGAGGTGTAAAGCAAGTTGACACTTTCAAAAGTCTGGTATTTTTGTCCGCAAGAATAAACAACATTCATAAGAGATAATTTAATCCTTTGAGGATCATTCATTGTTAGTATTTTCACTGCAGAAAGTGAATCTGAACAAATTTCCACTTTTTTCATGCACATTTTAGTTGCCATTTGCATGGCAAAAAAGATAGCCCATAGATCAGCTTCCATGGTTGAAGTATGTCCGATTTTCCATGGAAAACGAGTAATCCAAGCACCAAGTTCGTCTCTGAAAATTGCTGCTATGGTAGCGTCTCTCCATTAGTAGAGACTGATGCATCTGTGTTAATTTTCACAAAATCCTTTTGTGGAGGCTGCCATTTGATGACTTGATGCATAGGGTATGCTATCATTTTCTTTTTCATGTTTACCACCCAATATTCACTGGCAAGTCTTCCAATGGAATGATGGAGTGGCAGAAGATTGCTCTTGCCATGAATGATACAATTTGTGTCATGCCAAATCATCCAGATCGTAAAGCCAAACAAGATGGATAGAGGAGAATCCAAGTTTGCAATTTTAGATCTTTTGAAAGATACATGTTCTTTAATCCAATCAAATAGATTAAGGTGTGATCCATTAATGGTCACATCCTCCATTTGTAAAGATTCCAAGATTAATGCATCATCTTCTTGCAGATTACATCTTGGACATATATAATAAGAATTTAAAATCTGATTTAAGTAGCAATCCGGGGGCAGACCTTGATTGAGTAATCTCCAAATAAAAGTTTTGCACTTGGGACTCAAGTGAGAAGACCACAACCAATTGAAGTTAAGAGTGGCAGAGTTATTATCATTTGCCTCACAGTAATGTAAGCTATTATAGAATTCCGAAAGACTCAAAACCTAAAGAGTTCTCATTTTATGAAAGTTTGTTAACATTACAATCCGCTACCAATAAGTTGGGAGCAGAGGAATGAATAGGCCCAACTATTAGTCTTCAGATTTGACATCAATGTTTTCTCCATAAAACATTATTCACGTGGAGGGTGTCATACGTCGCTATTTTATGATTTGAAATAGATTCTCTCCATCCACTCGTCAAAAAATAATCGGCACTTGGCACGAAACATGAGTATGGTTCTCACGTTTGGTTGTCTCTTGGAAGTTCCAAAGCTGAAGCATGAATATGAAAACAGACCAAAACCACATGCTCTGTTTCTATTTGTAAATGGTTTTTAAATTATATAAATATTATTATTTATTTGAACATATTACTTTGGACTAAGTGACAGGGTATAAAGAGTTTAGTTCTTATTAGAATACTCAAAAGAGATTTGACATGGTGAGCTTAAAATAGGATATGTTGAACCAATCAGTCCGTCATCCAACCTTTCTCAATACGACTCATGTGTTCAATGGAACTCATCTTGTTAGTCGATTGTCAATGTGATCCAATAGATAACATAAATGGTGAAACTCTATAAATATCTCAAGTCTCTCTTCATTTGAAAGAACGAAGGGATTTGATAAAAATATTAGTGTATTGTTGAATTTCTATCTCAAGATATGAAACATTTGTTCATCACTATTGGTAGGGTTTGAATACTTAATAGATTCTTCACCTGTCACATGTGCATCTTAGATAATTAATATTGTCTACTTCCCCTCTCTATTCCACTTCTCTCTTGATATGTCTTTATGCATCATTCCCCGCAAGCCACATATAGCGCGATACTCATGCAAGATGCACATAATATACTTCACTTGAATTCAAATATTTACACTTTTAATAAATAAAATGACCAACCTTTTCAATTGATGATTACTAAGTATTTACAATGATTTAGCATGATTATAGACCCTAAAAACAACTAAAATTCGTAAGAGGCTTAAGTGTCCACCAAAATAGGCCCAACACTCACCAAGTACATAAGATACCTTAATAATATTCAATATGGGCTTATGTTGTAACATAAAAGAGTCTAAAATCATAATAAACTAATTAAGATAGGTATTTTAATAAGTGAAGTAGCCCAAAACAGAAAAATGAAACAAGTCTAAGTAGAAGATCTTATGCAATTCAAATATCTTTTTGAAGCTGGATTTTCATATTTTGTCTTCTAGCATTCAAATCAAATTGATCAAAGTCTGATTTGAGTCTTGTAAGCCAAACTTACACTTGACTCTCCCTTGCAATCTTCAATTGTGGATACTTATTCCAAAAGCCTTGCACCATGCCTTGGATAGCTTCCTTGAACCTCTTTACCCCTGCACCTGTGATTGGTCCTCGAGGTAAAATCATCGGGTCCTTGCTCTTGGTTACCTGATTTGCATCATGTTAGGTCCTTGAAAACTTGATCATGATTGCATTTAGAGCACAATAAAAGAAAAAAAAAAAGAAAGAAAAATCATTAATGGGTCGTCAAACCCTTACTCTATAAAGACAAGTCTGGGTATGGCGATAAAAACTATATATGGTTTTGAGTTAAGTTTGGATAACCCTATAGAAAAATGAGATAGATTTGGGTCTTACATGACCCACCTCAAACCCATCCCACTTACATACTTGGTGCAATATGTAGCTCTAGATAAACAAAAGAAATAATTATGTATCATATCACCTCTGAGCTAATAATGTTTCGTAACTCTGAAGGAACATCCGAGAAGAAGAAAGTTGGGAGAGAATCAAAGGGAGCCAAGTTAATGATTTCGTATACTCGTCAATTTAAGATTAATACACCAATCAAGTTTCATGATTTAATTGAATCTAGGACACTTATAATGAAAAAGCAAGAAGCACTATACGAAGAACTCCAACACTTCTTAAGGATTGGCAATCGCTGGCGCATATGTTCAAGAGATTTAAGTTTATTCGTGAAGAACATTTTGAATTAATGAATGAATGAGTGTTTGACTTTGAATGGCTTAACTAGGTTTTGAAAATGATAAAAGGTATGTGAATTAGCAAGAAGTAATGAAAGGGCGGGTCTTCAATCAGTATTAGTTTACGATGGAAGGCTAAAATTATTTGGCGCAACGAAAATTGATGTAGGATTTAAACAATTTGAGTTGTAAATTTTCAGGTTTTGTTCAAAGAAACTTAATTTAAATGACATGGGTATTATGCAGCCAACACCGAACTCGGGATTCTTTTTTATATGGACATATAAGATGAGTAACTAATTCAGCTGTTGCATTATCCAGATAATTGTTGCATATATTTCCTAACAAATACGCTCATATAAATGATATGCATGCATGTAAATCTAATAATATGGTGTAGGAGTATTGATCATCCATGGCGGCCAGCTAAGTTAGTTAATTCACTATTAGAAAAGAAGCACTCTAAGTTCAAGATTTACAATGCCAAGCCTCAATTGATATAAGCTGGTCATGGAACTAGCTATTTATGGTTATCAAAAGATAGTTGATGAGACATAAAAACTCTGGGGTAAGGTATAAGATTGTAGACTAATAACTCTAACTTGATCAAGTTGAAATATCAAAATGAACCACTTGTAATATGGTAAATATGAACAACTCAGAGTAAATGATATTAATAATTGATTATTACTTCATTTAGATCTAAAATTGCATGATTGCATCATGTGCACAAGTGATATCAAAATTATGGCTTTAATGATGATCACTTGGCTTTGTGAATATCCCTTGTGAGGAAATCTAACTATTATAAATAATGACTTCTACTTGAAAGACTATGGCCGAAATTGTGGCTTCGAATGTGGGATTATTAGAATGAAGATTTTGAGTAACATCCTGGTTGATGAGGATGTAAAAAGGGTAACCAGGTCCCTCTCATTAGCTATTTTCTAGTTGAGTTTACCCCCACTTCAATTTGGTGCAATCAAACTGTGTTAACTAAATTTTCTAGTTGTTTAGGATGGAGTAGTTGTAGTATTATTTTGAAATGACCCTTTCTACATTGTAAACTCTCGTGCAGTTAAGTCTTTCACAATCCTGGTAGGACGGGCCACGAGTTATCGTATCAGCCGAAGGTCTCAAAATATGATAATATAAATATAATAATATATCATAAGATAGAAAAGATTCGCAAGAATATAAAAATTAAAATAAATAGACATTAGTGTGTTTTGTGTGATGAGATACCACCACAGAAAGAGTAAAATGAGTTGAGTCAAATCAGGCTTACATTCAATTTAGCTCGTTTAAAATTTATCGAGTTTAAGTTCAAACTCAAACCAAACTTTCTTATCAAGAGCCTTGCATTCACCTTTTAATTTAGTTTAGATAAACGAGTATTGTTTCAAGCTTGAGCTGAGCTAAGTTTTTTATCAAACCTAAAAGGAGCTTTGTTTTACTCATTTTTTTTATTTTAATTTTTAACAAACCTAAATATAATAGATAAGAACTACAAATTATACATAAATGTATGTGTATTGTTTTTAGTTTCAATTATATATTTTTATATGGGTAAATCACATGAAAAAGTATCAACGTTTGGGCTAAATTCATTTAAAATATCAATGTTTTAAATTGTTAAAAAAATGTATCAATGTTTAGGAGATAAGTTTATTTAAGGTATCATTATTTTAAGTTATTAAAAAAAGATATAAATGTTTGACAAAGTTAATCGAATAAAGCATCAATAATTGACCATTGATAGAAAATTAAAAAGATTTAATCGTAAAATAATTCAAACATTGATATCTCAAATGTACTTTGTAAAACGTTGATATCTTATTTGATACATTTTATCAAACGTTGACACGTATTTTTAATCACTCAAAACGTTAATATTTTAAATAAACTTACTCCAAAATATTGATACATTATGGTGTAATTTACTCATTTTTATATGACATATCATACATATAAAACTCATGAGCCTACTATCAAGCATGTTCATGAATCTATTAACCAGTCTATTCACGAATCTATTCTCGAGCTTAATTAAAATACGTTCATAAGCCGACTCGCAAATTTAAATCCAGATTTGAACGTAACTCATTTGATTAAATTAGTTTTATTTTCAACTTAAGTTTGACTCATTTACTAATCAAATCCAAATCAAAATAAATACAAAATAAGCAAAACTCAATAAATAACAAGCAACTCGGCTCTTGAGCCCTACTCATAAAATCATTGCCGAGGGTACTAGAGCCTGTACTGTACAAAGTTGTTTGTCGCGTTGCAGGTGGTTGCTTTGTTTTCGCATCATTACTTGATCACTAGCCGAAGCTTCTTATAGAGGTAGCTCAACCGCAATATGCATGTAGATAGGTGAATTTATTGAATATCCACCATACTCGAGCACATCATCCTAGTCTATATGCTGATTAAAAGTGAAAATTATCTTCCACCAAGCTAAAGATTACCTTGGATAAGCCATCATTACTTGGATGTCACTTTAGTTAAAAATATATAAAAACAAATATAATAATAGAAATACATTAAGAGAATTGATTAATGTTATTAATACACTATAATAATAGAAATATATTAAGAGAATTGAATAATGTTATTAACACACTATGTGAATTGATTAGTATGATAGAATTAGTAGTAAAAAATTTTCATGTGTACAATTTTATAAAAATTATACACGATTTCCACTATTTATTTAAAATAAAATAGTACTTGTCCGCTACTCATCCAGACATATAGCATATCACGCTCATTGAATCTTTATTTAAACATGTGGCGTGTCACGCTTATTGAATCTTTTTTCATATACAAAACTGTTTAAATATATATGTCATGTTTGATATGCAGGAATGGATCTAGAATGAGATCACGTTTTCAGGTTCCATTCTCTTTCTTATGTTTGGATGCATCCTTAGAAGCCGGAATCGCAATTCCTTGGAATCAACTATTTTGACTTTGGAAGGAAATACTATTCCATCTTTAAAAAGGTAGAATCGCGATTCCACTCTAACTTTATTAATTGTATGTAATATAATTACTATTTTATCTTATTGCGTATTCATAACTTGCATTTATTGTTAGGGATATTTCTGATAAAGATATCTTATAGTCATTCCATTTCATGTATATTTCCAAATATAGGAATTGATTTATCATTCTAAAACCCATTTCATTCCATTTCAAACCATTCAATTTCAAATTATTCCGTGATACCCAACATGACAGTTTTATATTTGGCCAATTACTATTTATCACAACTTTCGAAGAAATGAATAATCAACCCAAGTTAATCCAGTTGGAAGACTGGTTTGATGGCAGTGTGTTAACATTGAAACTTACTCTCCAACTGGTTTGATGGCAGCGTGTTAACATTGAAACTTACTCCCAGTGATTGACGTAAGTAATATATTGGTATTGATGAATATATCTTTTCCATTAATAAGTGCTTCACGTGTTGCTTGAAAAACCAAATATAAAAACTCTCTACTTGCTTCGTATATTTGCTTTATCGTGATTTTTATAATCAATATTGTAAAAAAAGAACAAAAAGCTTTTAAATTTCGAAGCATCTATTAAAGTAATACCCAATAACAAACGTAACATGTGTTGCTTCTTTCCATTGTCTCTAGAAAAAAGTATTATTTCCACATGGGCATTGCAATCCTTAACTACAAAAAGCGATATTGTTGCTCGATTTTCCATCGATGTTTTCTCCACAAAACATTACTCACATGTCGAGTGCTATAGGTCAACATCTTACGATTTGGAGTAGATTCTCTCCATCCACTAATAAAAAATATTTGCCAATTGGCATGAAACATGAGTATGGTTCTCACGTTTTGGTCGCATCTTGGAAGTTCCAAACTGACGGCATGAATATGAAAATGGACCAAAACCACCAGCTTGGCTTCTGTTGAACCGTCCTTTGTTAAATAAAATATTTTTAAAAATGAATCCTTTGCAAATTTAAAACAGTATGTATCATTTATTAAATTGAACTATTATCTAAAAATACAAAAATTAAAAGTAGCTTGACTTTCAATCATATTAAGTTAATTCATTTATTGAAATAATTTAATAACTTTTTCACTCTTTCTACATTTAGGCTTCCAATGGTTCGATACTAGTCCTAGAACCCAACCTAAAGCTTTATAGGCTCAAAACTCTTTCCAAACCTAGTGGATTATTTATCAAATTGGATAGATCGGATATTTTATAAAAAAAACAATCAACTACATTTTAGAGCACCTTTATTGCAAATTGCTTGCCATAATTCATATGTAAGTAATTCTCTTAAGCAATGAATTGAGTTCTTTGGAAAGTTGCTTAGTAAAGCAACCTCCTCTCCCTAATTTCTATTTTTTAAATCTTGTGACATCAAAATGCTTATCATAAGTTTTATTTTTTTGAAAATAAAATAACATGAACCCATATTTTTTTCCTATAGCTATCCATAAAAAATATACAAAATAGCTAAGTAAATTTCTAGAAATATTTTAAGAATAAAATTCTTTAACAAAAGAGTTGTTAAGACACTAACGTGACACTTAAAGTAACTCTTAAACAACCTAAGACTATCTTAGTAATAAAGGTTGATAAGGTTACAACAATAATTATCAAGGTAGTGTTAAATGGGAGATTTTGTCCTGATTGAAAAACTCATTAATCACACGTTTGAAGAATATGATTGGACAGGGACGTTATTAAAGAATTGATAAGGAGACTTAAATGAGTTACTTAATATATAGAAAAAAAAAAGAAAAAAGAAAAAAAAGCGAAGTATATATTGGATACAAGCTTATCGATTTCCTCCATTATTTTGAACTTTTCTTTCTTCGTTATGGCTTATGTTGCACGTGATTGTGGCTCCAATAAGGAAAAATTCCACATGCCCCACTTATATTTCTCCTCAATCGTCAAGCCCCCCCTTTCCCTGCCCTAATGGCCTTATCCCTTGGGCCATTATGTTGTGTCCCCGGCCGCTTCCCGTTTAGATGGTGCGGCACTACCTGGTGCTTTTATGCACCATTCTTGTATTTCCTTTTCTTTTTATTTTCATTCATTTTAAATTAATAATTAAAATTGCTCAAATTCTTAATCTTGTATAATATTATAATGACATCATCATGTTCTTATAATCTTATTAAAATACCCTATAAAATATATTGTAATCAAGGATAATACAATAAATAAACCAAAAAAATGCCATTTCCTCATGTGTCATCTTAAACTTAACCATCTTTTCTCACTTTATAAACATTCTCTAAAACACACCCTTTATTTGTTGGAGCTTTAGATAAACTCATAACTCCTCTAAAACCAAGTAAACCAAATCCTTTAAGGACCATAAGAAACAACTCATTTCTCAATCATTCTTAAAAAACTTTTTTATAAACTGTTTGTTAATATTTTATGCTTTTTCATTAGAACTGCTAATAATATATCATATGAACGAGAAATAATCATGAATGGTAAGAAATTATGAAATCTTTATCTATTATTTTTGGAGAATCTTGTGGATTGATAGTAACAAAATCTTGTTTATTGGTAAAAAATCAAAGAATTCAAGATATTGCGTAGAATTACGTTTGACACACAAGAATTGTTTAGAATGAAATGCATTAGAATAGAGGGAAATGGAATGAAATGGAAGATGGAATGATAATCTATTCCTTTCTATAGATATGTCATGGAATGAAAATGACATGTTATTTGTCAAAAATATCCCTACTAATTAATATGAATAATAAATATGTAAAAAAATAAAAAATTATTTAATAATTTTAATTTATAAGAAAGGAATGGAATCACGATTCCATCCTCTCAAGGTAGAATTGTGATTCCAAGGATGGAATCATGATTCCACCTTCAAAGCTAGAATCGTCGATTTTCATTAATCACAATTATGACTTTTAAAAATACAACCAAATACAAGAATAGGAATAAAATCTGAAATTGTGATTCTATTCTGGTTCTCTAACGTGACATAAGAAAATATGGCAAGATAAATGAACACTGTGAAACGAGATGATAATATACAAGTTAGGGTTAATGATAAATTTCTACGGAAGATAAAAGAATAACTAGAAATATTTAAGTTCTTGATGGAAGAAAAAAAAAAGTTAAAACTTGATAACGTTTTTAGAGTAATAATCAAAGATCGAAAGTGAATAATCGCCCCAAGTTGATTGATGGTCTAGCCTGACTTCCTAGTTGAAACATGTAGGTTAAGCGGAATTTCGGTTGCTTTTGGAGTGAGAAAATTAACGAGGCAATTAAAAAATATTTGAAAAAAAAATTGAATTTAGGTGTGTAATCTTTCGACAATTTGATTCTAATATGAGATTAAATTATTTCATCATTGGATTTGCATTTTGAAATTTGAGTTTATGCCAAGTATGCTACTATTGTTGCACATGGTTTGTGTATGAAAGGCTTAATGATTTGAAACTATTTGATAACTTAATTAAATAATATTAAGGTTGTTGTTTGTGTTGTGTGAAACTGTTATTCGCTTAAACCTTTGGAACCATATAGATCTGTGTTTTTACACG
This sequence comes from Combretum micranthum, assembly GCA_024138025.1. NCBI lineage: Eukaryota > Viridiplantae > Streptophyta > Magnoliopsida > Myrtales > Combretaceae > Combretum > Combretum micranthum. The sequence continues at coordinate 387,671 of JAMXBD010000207.1, read as the reverse complement.
TGTTTCTCAGTACCCACAATGTTTTTTATTTCAATTTCCATTTTGTTTTCCATTAAGAGAGGCTTTAGGAAATTTTATTCTATTGAGTGTAATATAACCACGGACGTCTTAGGATGATTCGATTCACCAAACGTGGCATAACAAATAAAGCTTGCAGGATCTTTCGATCCATCGGAGGTAGAATAAACATGACTAATGAGGTCTTAGGATCTTTGAACTTGCTATTCATAGCAAGTTTTCTATTTTGCATGCAAATTGGTTTATATTAAAATTATTTCCACAGTATTGGTTCCTATTTGTATTTATGGTACGTTTATCTATTTTATGTTCATATATATGATCCTAGATAAATTAATTTAATTTGTTATGTGCTATTTAATTACCAGTTGCATTAATATTGCAAGTCATATGTGTTGTGGCAAGGTATATGTATGTTTTCTCACGAGAATTATGTTCAAACCAATCAAGTCTGTGAGGATAACAAGAACAAGACAGGAGCAAAAGCTGAAGTATTAGCCTGCCTAGGCTAATCATCCTTGTTTAATGCCTCAACCTACACAAGCCAGCCACCCTAGATTGAAGCATCAACCTACACAGGTTAACCATTATAGGATGACCATCCAAGCTAAAGCGCATATGGGTCGCATAGTTTATGTTCATTTGTGATGATATCCGTGACTCAAATTGCTAAATTAATTTCTTATTTTATTGATATGTCATTTTCATTTTTTATTTTAGTTATTTTAGGATTTGAGCCATATTTTAAGCGTCTTATTTTGTTTTATATCTTGTTAGTTGCCAATTTTGTATTAAGTCGTATTAGGTTTGTCATATGAACCTATAAATAAATTACATTATAGTTAGAGAATAAGTTCAGTTGAGTATTTTCCTTTGCTCATTGGCATAGACATTATCTCCAGAAATCTCTTGTGTATTGCGTGAATTTATATTTCTTCCTTTATTGGTTGTGTGTTATTATCAATCTATGGTGTAGATTGCATAGAAGACATTAATTGAAAACTTCAGTTCTTTTTAACACCTTGATGGATTTATGACTCATGGCTTCCACTACATTTTGATTGGAATCACAAGTCAATTTGTTTTTCATATCTGTGGCACTTATAGAACATTAATAATACATCCTTAGTTTAATATTTATCCTAATAAAACTAAAACCTAAAATTATCAGTTTTCACATTAAACCGCAACCCCATCAAGCATAAATCAGTTTGGTGTCAGATCAAAAGGAATGTAATGGTTCATACTAATTATTTTCCACCCACTCCTTATTTTTTAGGTTATATGGACAATTATATGGATCAAAATGATTATACAAACGACGATTTTTGTCTTGATGGTGTGACCACCAAATGCGAGTAAAAGAGATTGATGAGATTCATGGATTAGTTTATCAACCAATATTAACTAAGTTGTGGATTGGGATATTAAGTGTTTTTGGTGGAATTTCACTTAATGATCTAACGGTTTACAAGTTTTTGGTAGCTTGGTATGCACCTGCTTTAGTGCATATATACGGTGAAGCTCGCGGCACTCTTGTCCAGAGCATTATACTTATAATTGTTCTAAAGGAAATAAAAAAAATTAATAGAAATTAAGAAAATGCAATTGAAGAGATATAAATCAATTTTTCCTTTTTCTTTTTATGGTCACAGGATAGTATGATACATGGACGTAGACATCGGCATGGTTTGGGTCAGTTCCGGACCCAAACCCGAACCTGAACCGGAACCGCAAGAGCCAGTGCGGTTCACGGTTCCACGGAACCGCCGGTTCTAGCGGTTCCAACTCCAGGCAAACCGTGAACCATTTTTTTATAAATTAATCGAAAAATGAAAAAAAAAAACTAAAATCAATTTATTGTGTTAAGATTAAATTGGATATGCATTTTCTAATTGTAATTGAGTATGTCTGCATACTGTTAATATCCAAATATGACACCATTTACTCACAGGAATGCAAGTCTATGACACTAAAAAAGATGTATGCATGTTAATTCAAAGCCCTTTTTTTTCTCCTTATTGCAACCTCAAAATATCTTATAGTAGCAGTCCACTATAAATAATTAGAATTATTCTAATGAAGTTACTCTTGTAAAGTCAATATTTAACATAAAGATTTAGATATTATGATTCTCTTATTAAGATTTAAAGAATATTGGTAAAAGTAATCAATATGGATATTGTCATTGTAACTTTCCTTCAATTTTTTTGAAAGCAATTTAGACCTTTCCCCTATTTCGCATCAAAATTATAAAATTTATTTTATTTTTCCTTCTCTTTGTTATGTAATTGTAATATTTTTGGTTAAATTACAAAAATGAAAAAGTGATTTGTATTTTGAGAGGGTTGATTCGAATGAATTAATTAATTAAATGATATTGTTAAATATTTTAAATAATTAAATTTCTTAAAAACTTGATACGAAAATGCAAAAAATTTAAATGTAAAGACTAAAAAATAAGTAAAGAGTAAATAACAACCTATCGTTTGGAAAAAAAAAATAACAAATAACAACCTATCGACAACAAGATGGTCAATCAACAGTTTCTTACTTTTTTTTTTTTGAATTTTGAAAATTTTTTCACCTCATTTGGTTTCATTTTCTTTTATATTTCTTAACTAAATTAAGTTGTGTAAATATATGTAAAAGCATCATTTATTAATTTAATTATTTCATTATTTATTAAGAGGAAATTGCATGTCTTTAAGTGAAATCAACAAATAAATGTAAAACTCATTTGTTTGTTAAATACAAAAAACTCTGTAAAATTGTTAAAACACCTAAGTTATTTTCTCTAATTATTTTTTAAGGATTTCAGATACTACTTTCACTCTTTTCATTAGTTAGAATAATGTTGGTGAACGTTTATAGTAAATCTTCTTCCAACCTTTCCTTTTTCTTTTTTTTTTTTTTTCCTCTCTTCATTTTTTGGGTCATTGTAAATTTTTTTTATACCAATGTCTATATATGTGCCATGATATGATTCCAACCCTTGGAAATAGATTGGAGTCCACAAAAGACACTAGAATCCAATATGAGGAAATAGAAAGAAGCTCTTTCTAGAGTCACTTGCTAAACAATGTTAGCCCAATTTGTGATGTATGTGTTTTGTTTTTTTTTTTTTTAATTTCAATATGAGCTTGGTCGAAACCATCGGTTCTGGGTCTGGAATGGCGGTTCTCGATTCGACAAAATCATTGGTTCGTTGCGGAGGAACCACTAGGATCCGCCGGACCTTAACCATCCCTGACAGGACGGTTTTCTGGTACAAAACCACCAATGACGGTTCGAGACAGTTCGCGGTAAAAGAACGGTTCCGTGATGACCTCTACATGGACGACCATGCTTGCAAAATTATTAATGTTGTTCTTTTTTATTTTTAGATTGTATTAAATATATATATATATATATATGTTTTTACGATTTTGTATTTATGAGTTAAGAAAGTAAATATGCATGAACAATAAAGTCGAACTAGCTTGTGGTTCCATCACAAATCAATATGAGATCTTCATAAGTGTTAAAAGAATCAAGTGAAACACATGATGTAATCAATTAGTTCCTCACAATCTAACTATAAATCGATAAAAAAAAAATGAATAAATAAAAAGAATTAATCAACTTTTTATCTTCAATAATCTCAAATTTCCATACTCTGCATTTACTTTTCCTTAATTTTTCTCAATCTACCCAATGAAGATGGTATCACACAGATCAACAATGATTGAGATGACATTTAAATAGATTGCATAATAATGGTGTAATAAGATATTTTAAAATTCATATAATATCAAACATCGAATTGTAAATTAAGAAAATATAAATGAAAAGATCTAATTCAGTCCCAGGACATAAGTTTCAATGCTAGAAAAGGATAATAGAATAGCTACACTCCCTCACTAATGAGTACTGACATGACTGGCATACTTATATTCATTCTAGGAATTAGGACTCACTTAACATAGAAGAGGAAACCAATTAAAATACATTTAAAATAATACAAAAGCAATATAAAGAGCCTTTAAAGATAGGGTAAAAAATAAAGTAAAAATAACTTAAAGTATTGAAAATAGCTAGGTGCCCAAGCCCAATTAATACCTCAGGATTGGTCAAGAGTGGCTTTATTCTAGATGGTCAACTTAGGTTGATGAACTAGGGTTTGTGCATGTTCTTTAAAGACGAACAGTGTAGAAGAAAGAAGAAGTTCATATGTGATGTTCGAAGTATAATCTGAAATGTTTATGTCGGATGGGTTGAGTAGATGGGCCGAGATCCTGTGATTATGGGTTTATTATCTTTAGAATAAGTTGTGGGCTAAGATTATTTTTAATTACAGCCCATATACATTATATTAATCTAGTTTTAATTTCTGTTGTAACCAATCTATGCGATGGCAAATCTTGCACGTACTTTCATATCTTAGTGTGATATTGGAATGTTTTAGTATTTGTGATTACTGTTACAAATACGTTGGCATGTAATACAGAATCATCAGAAAATAATATACACAATTATATTCCCTTGCTCATATTCAAACAAATTTGTTGTATCCGGCATTTAAGGTTGTATTCAGCCTGATTTCCATTTGAATTTCTTCTTATTTCCACCTTCCATATTGCAATTGATATCAAAGCCTCCCAATGGCTACTGAGACCCGAGAGTTCAAGCGCATTGAGGAGGCGTTGAGGGGGGTGATACGGGAGCAAAGTAAGAGGCAGGAGAAGCTCCTCAAGGAACAATCTAAGAAGCAAGATGGCTGGGTTAAACTATTCTAGGAGAGCCTGCAAAGATAGCAAATATTAATTGAGAAACAAGCTCAAACGATTGACACACTTAAGCAACAATTACATGGCAAAGGTGTAACGACTGATCTAGTTGGTGTTAAAGCAGACGAAAACAAAGGAACAAACTCTGTAGTGTTGAACTCTGATGGCAGCAATTCAGACAAATTACTTACATATCAGGTACCTACTCGCAATAGTAAAATAGAATTTCCTACTTTTGATGGAGAAGGATTTAGGAATTGGGTCTCTAGAGCTAAGCATTTTTTTTATTTGGATGAAACCCCTGAGAATCTTAAAGTAAAAATTGCAACAATGCACCTAGAAGATAAGCCATATGAGTGGTTTAGTGCCTATGCTAAACCTAGAAGTGATGCAAATCCATTGACTTGGGAGGAGCTCACAAAGGTTTCGAATGCATGATTTAATAAGTGAAGGTATGAAGATCCTATGTCGGAGTTAAAGGAGTTACAACAGAGTGGTCTTTTACAAGACTACAATGATGAGTTCCTACATCTATCAACCTAAGTTCAATTAACAAAGTCTCATTTGATTAGTTGTTATTTAAGTGGATTGAAATGTGAGATTCAATATCCAATATGCAAGTTTCAACCAAAAACACCAACCTAAGCCTATACACTTGCGAAGTTACAGGAAGCCACTCTCCTATCTTCTAAACACAACCTCAGGACCTTCAAGCAGCCTTCCCATAACCCAAATCCTAACCCCAAATACACAACCACATATTACCCACACACTTCCCAACCCACTTTAGCCAAACCAAACACTAACCAACCTTTAAACACTAACCTAACCAACATAAACACAAACCGTAGCAACAATAGAACCACTAGACGCTTAACCCCTAAGGAACTCGAGGAGAAACGACAAAAAAAAAAAAAACAATGTTTCTAGTATGATAAGCCCTTTGGGCCAGGACCCCACTGTAAAAGTAAAAGGTAGAATATGCTAGTGGTTGCTCCAGATAAGGTTGATACTAATATTGTGGAGTCTGTAGAGGAATTGGAGGCTAAACTTTCTCAAATGACATTGCGTGCAGTTGATAGTATTGCTGGAACGAATGAACACTGCATGAGAGTGAAGGATAAGTTCAAGAATAGAGCTTTGAACATACTAATTGATATAGGAAGTTCATCCAATTTCATTAATGAACGTCTTGCAATCGATTAAAATGTTCATTATCTTCCTTGGAGCCTGTGGCTGTGATTCTAGCTGATGGTACTAAAATCTTTAGTACCAGCGCTGTCAAAGGGTCTTGTTGGATAATGGAAGGAGTAGAGTTTGAATCTGATTTCTACACTCTTACTCTTAATTTATGCAGCTTAAGTTTAGGCATGCCATGGTTGACTAAGCTTGGAACAGTGAATTGGAACGTCCAGCAACATTGCATGGAATTTGACTGGCAAGGATCTTACTGTGTTTTATGGGGTGAAAGAGAGATTATCCAAAGTATTACTGGACAAGAGTTGACTCATCTATTAAGTGGGCACCATGGTCAAGTCAAGATGTACTATTGGATGGTTAAAGAGGAAGATTCCAATTTAACCAGTACAAAGGAAAGATCACTACCAATGGCCTTGGAATTGCTGGAAGAATTTCATGATCTATTTGAGGATCCCCATGGTGCAACACATTTCAATAAGTTAGACCTTAGGTCAGGGTATCATTAGGTCTTAATGCACCCAGAAGATGTGTATAAAATAGCATTTCGCACTCATGAGGACCATTGTGAATTTTTAGTCATGCCATTTGGCTTGACTAATGCTCCCTCTACATTTCAAGGGCTTATGAATTCAGTTTTAAGACCCTATTTGCGAAAATTTGTGTTATTATTTTTCGATGATATACTAGTGTATAGCTCCAGTATTGAAGCATATATCCACCACTTGAGGGAGGTATTCTCAAAGTTAAGAAAGGAACATTTATTTCTAAAACGTTCCAAATGTGTATTTGTTATTCAACAGGTTGACTGCCTAGGGCATATTATATCTAAGGAGGGTGTAGCTACAGACCTAAGAAGATAGAGGCTGTGGCCCAATGGCCAGTTCCAAAGAACCTTAACAATTGAGAGGGTTTCTAAGGCTGGCTGGGCACTATAGGAGGTTCATTCAAGGCTTTTGGCTTAATTGCTAGGCCTTTGACTCAACTTTTAAAGAAGGATCAATTCCAGTGGAATTTGGAGGCACAATCAGCTTTTGATCAGCTCAAAAAGGCTCTCATTCAATCTCCTGTTCTTAATCTACCGAACCATACTAAGGTTTTTGTCATAGAGACGAACACTAGTGGTGATGGGATTGGCGCAGTCTTGATGCAAGATAAGCATCCTATTGCATTCATGAGTAAATCAATAGCTTCCAAGCACCGTGGATTATCAGTATATGATCGAGAGTTGATAGCATTGGTACATGCCATTGACAAATGGAGGCACTACCTCTTGGGTAGACATTTTCTGATCAAGACTGATCATCAAAGTCTTAAGTATTTACTTAAGCAGCGTTTGGTAACTCCTAGCCAACAAAAGTGGCTAACCAAGCTTTTGGGACTTTACTACAAAATACAATACAAATCTGGTCAATCTAACATAGCTGCTGATTCTTTATCTCGCAGGGATTCCATTAATTTAAGTCAATTAACAATGCAGGCTTTCGCACCAGACTTATTGGCTAAAATTAAAGACAACTTGGAGTTTAATGATGGCCTCAAAGAGAAGGTTCAACTTGTGAAGGAAGGACAGATTATTGGATCGTATTCTTATGAGGATCAATTGCTAAGACGCAAGGGGAAAGTGGTTGTTGGGCCATCACCAGAACTTAAGGAAAAATTATTGCAGCTATATCATGGAGGCCCTTTAAGGGGGCATTATGGTGCCAATGCGACTTACAAAAGGATTTGCATAGTGTTTTATTGGCCCAAATTGGAGAGACATGTTAGGCAGTTCGTGAGAGAATGTGATACTTGCCAACGTTGCAAGTATGAGAATGTGGAAACCCCAAGACTTTTAAGTCCTTTACGGATTCCAAATGAATGTTGGCAAGAGATTAATTTAGATTTCATTGAGGGGTTGCCTAAGTCCAATGGGAAGGAAGTGATCTTAGTTGTTATGGATAGATTAAGTAAATATGGCCACTTCATTACTCTTGATCATCCTTACACAACAGCTAATGTGGCATAGGTTTTCCTAGATAACATCTGCAAGTTACATGGAACACTTGAATCAATCACATCTTATAGAGATCTACTCTTTGTCATTGCTTTTTGGAAGGAGTTTTTCAAACTACAAGGTGTAGAATTGAACATTTCCACGGCCTACCATCCCCAAACAGATGGCCAAACCGAGGTGGTCAACAAGTGTCTCAAAACATACTTGAGGTGTGTTACTGGGGAAGAACCTAAAAGATGGACTCAATTTCTATCTCTCGCGGAGTGGTGGTACAGCACCAACTTCCATACGAGTACTAAAATCACTCCTTTTGAAGCTCTCTACGGCTATTCCCCTCCATTACATCTTCCCTATATTCCAGGTGATTCTAGGGTTAAGGCGGTTGACCACTCATTAGCTAACAGAGAGGATCAGATGAAATTATTGAAATTTCATCTTCGTTGGGCTCAACAGAGAATGAAACAAATTGTAGATCAAACAAGAAGTGACAGAGAATTCAACATTGGTGATATGGTTCTATTGAAATTACAGCCATATAAGCAAGGATCTCTCAAAACAATTTGAAACAATAAACTATCAGCTAAATACTATGGACCGCATAAAGTTTTCGATCAAGTTGGAACAGTAGCCTACCGACTTGAGTTACCTCCAGAAGTTGAAATCCACTCAACGTTTCACGTCTCGCAGCTTAAGAAGTACAAGGGCCCCAGATCTAATGTCTCCACCGTCATACCTGCGATAAAACAACAAGAAGAGTTAGAACCTAGTGCCATACTCGAGAGAAAGATGGTTAAGCGAGGTAATAAAGCGGAGACTATGGTACTGATCTTATGGAAGGGAAAGGATGTCGGCGAAGCTACTTGGGAGTCCTATAGAGATTTAGAGCTCAGATTTCCAAATCATTCCTTGTGGTTAAGGAACTTAGATGGGGAGGGAAATGAACTAGGGTTTGTGCATGTTCTTTGAAGACGAACAGTATAGAAGAAAGAAGAAGTTCATACGTGATGTTCGAAGTATAATCTGAAATGTTTATGTCGGATGGGATGAGTGGATGGGCCGAGATCCTGTGAAGATGGGCTGAGATCCTGTGATCATGGGTCTGTTATCTTTAGAATAAGTTGTGGGCTAAGATTATTTTTAATTACATCCCATTTACATTGTATTACTCTAGTTTTAATTTCTATTGCAACAAATCTATGCATTGGCAAATCTTGCACATGCTTTCATATCTTAGTGTGATATTGGAATGTTCTAGCATTTGTGATTACTGTTACAAATACGTTGGCATGTGATACAAAATCATCATAAAATAATATACACAATTATATTCCCTTGTTCGTATTCGAACAAATTTGCTGTATTCGGCATTTAAGGTTGTATTCAGCCTGATTTCCATTTGAATTTTTTCTTATTTCCACCTTCCGTATTGCAGCCGATCACCCCCTAGCTTGACTGTTCAGATGGTCTTCCTTTTTTCTTCCCAACCCCACGCCCCCCCGGCCGTTCGATCCTGCTCTGGTCGATCTTACCTTTTTCGTCCGGGAATATGCTCGAAGTTGCTGTTAAAATCGCTTGCATTGCTAATGCTAATTTTTTAACCATGATCTTTTTCCATGACTCCTATCTTAACAAGTATTTGCAATCTAAAGTTTAATTTGGACGTCTGGCAAAAAAAAAAGTTTAATTTGGAAGAAATTATTTTGACCATTAAATATCTCGCTCTTAAAAATAAATAAATAATCTCTTTATTTAGTTTTCTCAATTATCTTCCACTATAAGAAAAGTAGATTTTAGAGACAAAAATTTTATTTCTAAATATAAAATTTCATTGCAAAAACCATCATCGCTTATTTTTTTTATAAAAATAAAACTTTTTTTATTCGTTTTTTATTGTATAATTTCTATCTTTAAAGATCAATTTTTTATAGTGATTTATTTATTCTTTTAAGATATTATAACACATAATTAATTATAAATTATAAAAAGAAAAATAAAAAGATGGCATCAAATTAATATTATAAAATAGTTAAATAATTAATTTAGACAATTTCAACTATTTATTTAGAAGTTGGTGGAAAATGGGTGGACTAAGATCATCAAAATCCTTTCTGTTTTTACCCCTTCCTTCAATTGTTTGTAAACTAATTCATCTCGTTTGGAATCCCAGCAACTTTTGTGGACCTTTGGGTCAACTGATAGTTGTAATTTACAGCTCTATGCTCAACTCAATGGGTAAATATGTTATAATATTCTAAAGGGCCACCACATAATTTCTACTAAATTGAAGAATATAAATAAATATATGCCTATTCTAATTTATTATAGTGAAACTTAAACGTTAGTTGGATCTTTAGGCTAAGTATTCATGCAGTGCAATGATGGTATTTTGTTTAATTATACTTATTTTGGTTAATTAGATTAGAGACTAGCTTAAATTACATTAATCTTACCCAAGTTTGAGTTTAAATCCATGATTTAGCAAAAGCAACATCTTTTCTAGACAATCCAGTTAAAGGTTTGAGCTCCAACCTACTGAATACTACTTAAAAGCCAAACTTGAATTCTAAGGTTTGGTGCTCCATTGCATCAGCTTGCATGACCATAACCATATAACTAATAAATGAGGATGAGGAGTAAGCGTTAATGGTTTCTCACATTGTATTGGAAGTAATTAATGCCAACCTCATATTTAAATAATAAGGAATGTTTAGAAGACTTTTAACTTTTCACCTTTATATATTTATTTTCTATAAACATATAATAAATATTATAAAATTAGCACAAATGTTAAATTTGATACTTGAATTTTGTATAAAAATTCAATTTTATACTTGAATTTTAAAGTGACCGAATTAATATTCAATTAAATTTTTCATTCTTATTTTTACTACATGCTTAATGTATTGTTTAATGTATTTACTATGTAGAATAGAAAATATATCATTAAATTTCCCCCATCTCTCCTAATATCATTTACATCAAAATTATGACCGGTACTAAATTGATTGTTTCTAAACTCTTGTACCAAATTGAATTTAACATTTTCCCTTAAAATATGTATAAAAAGATATTATCTTTTAGAAAAGTGTTGCAAAACTTATGTAGGATCGTGATCATCATTTTACTAATAAAATAAATTAAATCAAATATCCATTATAAATTGTCACTAATGAAAACCATAGATCTCGATTGATGAAAAAAAATCGGTTGGTTAATTACTCTTTTTTAACAACATACTTTATTAAAAGTGTATCAAATAAGATACACTTTTAATATCTTTTTATACATATTTTAAGAAAAAATGTTATATAATACGTGTAAATATCTACCGATTCTCGTCCATTTTTCTTCATTTCTGGATGTGCAAATAGCAATAATAATTATTGTGTAAATATCATCTTTGGAATTTAACTTTGATTTCATAAAGGACAAGGTTGACTATTTCGAAAAAAGAAAAGAAAAGAAAAACCCTAAAATTGCCAAAAAAAAATTTACAGACGTGGCAAGCACCCCATAGAGCCTCTCTCTCCAGCATTTCCATGGCGACTTGTACTTCTTCTTGTTGTTTCCTTGACATTCATCAAAACACCACCTTCACATGCTTCACTTCCGTCTTTGATTCGAAAGATGGAAGACGTCGAAGTCATTCGCTTCCTATTCTGTCTCATTTTGATGTCTTCAAGCTCCATTTCACCAGGCAATCTCGTCAAACCAAACATGAAGAAATACCACCTTGACCTTGTTGGGGAAGCAATTAATGAAACCTTACCCACATATCCATAATTCGAGATTTTCTTTTGATCTTTCTTAGTTTTTCTGGGATGGGTTCTCGAATTCAAGCAAAAAAAGGAACCCCACTTGAAGAAACATTTGGATTTTCTATTGGAACTCTGTTTCTTGCTCTGTTTTTGGGGCTGTTTCAGTGAAGTGTCGTCTAAAACACTTATGGGTTGTTTAAAAGGTATGGTCTTGCCACAAAAGATGATGTGTTGCGAAGGAAAAGTGTAGGAATTTGAGAAGCTTTCGCTTGAAAATTCAAAAAGATCTTGATCTTGAGATGGGTTTTCATTGTATTCCCAATGATCATTAGAGTCACTATAGATTGGAAGATCACAAAGAGAAAGTGCCTCTTCTAGTTCTTCCTCCAATTTTTCTTCTTCTTCTTCTTCTTCTTCTTCATTTACTTTCTCTTTTTTTTCATTATAACTTTCTTCATTTGGTCCTGGGTGTAATTTTTGTGGTGGCATTTCTATGGTGTACAAGTGGGTGATTGATCAAATTTTGTTGATAATATTGTAGGTGAGAGAGTTATTTGTTAGTGGCTGCTTATGGAAGGGTGGATATATATAAGAAGAATGTTTTGTGGAATCTTCAAATAAAAAAAATAAAAAAACATTCATCCGCAATGACAAAGATGGCTTCTAGAGGCTAGACAAAGAGTTCCAAAAGACATATATATCCTTGGGCGGCACTCATGATCACGGAAGAGTGGAGAGGGACAAGAGAATAAGATCGATAACTTACTTGCTACTTTGTTCTTTTAATGTTTGTTGTCCTGTGGCAACTGATAAGGTTTTTTCTAAAAAAAATAATATTGACCAAATTTTAAATTAATTTCTAAAAATTAATTATGGGATAAATTTATATTTTAAAATATGTTTTCATTTTCCAAATTGTGTACTTAATTTTAAAGTATTGCTAATCATGAGTTTTTTTAGTGAATATGTTGATGTTTCACTTATTCTTGTTTATGAGTCACATATATTATTAATAATTATCACGTTTTAGCGAGTTAAGTTGTTGTAATACAGTCTGGGCTCAAGATCAAGTTTAAAATTTCAATACTCAAACTCAACTTAAACTTGATCAAATTTAAAATTTTAATTTTAACTAGAAAAAGCATTCAACAAATTTGAGCTCAACCTAATTGTGATTATTCAAGCTTGATATTTTTAAAATTTATTTTCAATTAAAAATATTAATATCTAAATTCGAATTAAAACTCACTAACATGCAAGTTCTATTTGATCTCAAAAAGTAAGTGAGCAAGTAGAAAAAAATACCATTAAGTTTCACTTGATAAATTATTAAAAATATATATTAACTTTAACACAAGTAACTCACAAATAAGTTTGATTCACTTTCATCCCTATCACATATGGAAGTTTAAAATGCCCATCTCTAATTCTTTATGTAACTAATAATGCTTAATAACATCTTCAATTTCAATATATTTAGTGCATAATCATTTAGAAGTAAGGAATTTTCATCGATTTTCTTCACTCAAAGAATAATTATCTACAATACATATATTATACAATATGGTATAAGGGTCTATTTGGATGGTCTATTTTTCATATGTATTTGTATATATATTGAAACGATATGTGTAAATGTATTTGATTTGCATTTATATTTTATCTATATTTAATGTTTTCATAAGAACTGTCAACTTTTTTTTTCTGTATCTATTTTTTGATAAAAATTTTATTACAATAAAATTTAAAAAAATATTTGTATCTGCCAAAAAAAAAAGTTAGATAAATAGATAATGGATTTTCGGTTGTTATATGATCAAAACATCATGAAAGTGGTATAAATGGACTATTTTGAAAGTTAAAAAGGTTACAGAGGTTAAAACGAAAGTCTAGTGGCTTGTATTGTAAATTTGAAAAAAAAAAGGTGCATTTTAATTTATATTACTATTTTATTTTTATTTTTATTATTTCTAATTTTAGAATTTTTAATTATATTGTCTAAAAGTAAAATAGTGAAAAATCTTAAAATATATTTCAATAATATGGATGTCTACATGCTTGATTTTAAAGGTATTATATGCATATAAAGTATAAAGTAAATATAAAAGACGTTTGTAACTTAGTTTCTTTCTTTTTCCTTGTTGATTTTTCTAGTTCAAACTTTTTATCTTGGTTGCTTTTCTAGAATAGCAGGCGCAAAGAGGCCAAAGTGAAAAGGTGGTCACCGAAATTAAATTAAAAAAAAAAAAAAAGGAATTGCTTTATGACTTTTCAGCTTATAGAAGTTGTTAAATTATTTATAGGATAGAATGTTTGAGGTACAATGGACCCGTGAAGATGCTACTTTTTGGAATCTTCCATTTGCTTGTCCACCAAGCCCGCATTTTTTTGTTCTTTTCTCTAACTCGAAAGCTCGTTTTTCTTCCCATATATTGAGATGGTTCAGACTATAGCACAGCCCATGAAGGTGTTTTTTTACATATTGTTCACATCCATTATTGATAAGAATAAATGTCGATTTGTGTTATCTTTCTTGTGGAAGTATTGTTTAGACGTAGGCTTAGGTTCTACCTATTATGATAATTGATTAGGATAAGCTTCTTTATTGACTTCTCCTTTAATAAGAAGGTATGACTAAATTTTAATACATGCCAAATAGTTTATGATTGGATTCGGCAAAAAAAAATAATAATAATCATTTGACAAAGGTTAAGTCGGCAAAACACCAATTAAATCGAATTAAACATCAAATAAAACAAAATATAAATTCTTATTTTTCCAATTTGATTAAAAAAATCCAGTCCAAATCATTAAAAAAACAAAAAACTTATGGCTGGTTTAGAATATACAAAATCATGTGGGAGAGCAAGTAATGTTATCATACAAGGTATCTACCCTTATCTTGTTCAACTAGGTAGGCGGGTATTAAGGGTGATAAGATAGAGTACAAATACAAATTTTTTAAAACTTGCTCTTATAGGATAGGGTATGGATATGAGACCTTCATACCCTGTATCACTCTAAAACTTATACTCTAATATATAGAAGAAGCAAGATCTAGGGTACTATGTGCCTATTATATTAAAAGTCATAAAATAACATCAATATATAAGAAAATTACTAATAATAACCAGTCTATTTTTAATTTGCGATTACTTTTGTCTAAGATTACTATTTATAAACTATAAGTAGACGATGCACCCACGATGTATGTGCAAATAAAACAACCCAACATATAAAAATAAAATAGATATATTATTTTGATAGATTGGAAAAAGATAATATTTATTAGTCCTAGAAATTAAGAAATTAATTACAAATCATAATTACAATTGTATTTTCTATAAGTAACTTCTCCATGTTGGGTCACTATCATGCATAAATATGGTATCAGAGCTTTAGATCGATATATAAAGATACATGTTTAGGCTAAAAATCTAAAAGACTATGTTTATTCAACCCCCATTTAATTCTATTCAAACCCTATTTAATTTCATGATTTCATGGATACCAAAAATATTTTATGTGAAAAAGACTATATCTATTCAACTCCTATTTAATTCTATTCAAACCCTATTTAATTTCATGATTTCAAGGATACCAAAAATATTTTACACTCATATGCTAAAAAAGAAAAAAAAAACTATGTCTATTCAACCCCTATTTAATTATATTTAAATCCTATTTAATTTTCATGATTTCAGGAATACGAAAAATATTTTATACCTATATGCAAAAAAATTATATTAAAAACATTTACACTAAAAATTTTTATACTAGAGACATCCTGATTTTGCTTTAATAGGATAGATATTTTGGAAATATCTATTATTGTAGAACTAGTTGTTTTCGTTTTAAAAGAACTTAGATTATATCTATGTACTTAAATTTTTAAATTACATAAAAAATGTTGTTTACTTTATTTTCCAAGGTTAATTAATGTAGAAGTGACTCCAAAGTTTATAATTTTAGAATTTGTTACATGTTCTACAATTTTGTTGAATATCGCATGGGCAATTTCCAAAGGTATTTGCTGTAGATTTTGATATTCTCACATAAAACAAATCCTACATATTCCAAAACTCGTGAAATTAACAAATTACTTTTTTATTTTCTTTTAACGTGTTGTTTATGATGAATACATCAAAATCAATACTGTTAGAATCAGACTAAGGTTTGACCTGGACATGCTAAGAGGTTAGGGTTGAGGGATCAAATCGGGTTCAATCAAGGGTCAAACTGGATTAAATAAAAAATAAAAGTATAAGGCAACAAATGAGTCACTCAACTAAATCTATATTTGGATAAAATCCATTAATTAATTATTAAATCCATACAAGGTATACATTAAAAAGAGAAAAAAATATAATATAATAATTATATTTTATAAATTTATAATATAGCATGAATATATATTCAAAATTCTAGTAATTTTTTTTTGCTAAATCGGCTTGACTAGGTCAATCTAAATCGATGCAAATTTAGGGCAAATGCATGGATTAGCATGCTTATTGGTCGGTCCGACTGTTGAACCAAGTTGAATCAGCCAGGCTGATCTTAGTGCTACAACATCAATTAAAATATGGTAATTTTACACTTGACATGAAACTATATATCACCCTATAGACTTAAAATTGAATAAATAAATATACAGATTTCACTAAAAACATTACAAATATACCACAGTTTGGGCGGGTACAAACTACTACGGTATAAGTTCCAAATATAAAGTTTTATACTCTATACCTTGATAGAAAATTATACCAACCAGCTCATCCTGCGGCACGAGACAACCAAAACCAAGCCATCCGATTAAAGCAACAAATGTAATAATGAATGTTTTATGATAATGTTGACATTGTTACGCATTCCTATAGAAGGTTAAAAGTGATCCCTCAACGAAACAAAATTGTAAGACGGTTTGGTCAAATTATATGTCGTATGACGATTATGAATTTATGATCTTCCAAATGCCCAAAAAAAAAAAAAAAAGATTAGTTCTATTATGTTGAAAACACTGTCTGTTTGTATGATTTTTGAACCATAGCCAAGTGTTAAAAATGTTTTTTTTTTTTTTGTTAACTATAATAAGAAAGAGAAATTCGAATTTGAGAACTAGAGATATATCATTAGGTTATAGAATCATTCGCATGTTAAAATCTTTTAAGACATGCTAATTGCTAAATTCAATCGAAAGAAACAGCCATTTACAGTTTCTCAGATCCGAGGTCTTTATTTGAAGGAAATGTGATCTGTTTAATAATTAGGTAGAGTACTGAATATTGTGAAATATTTAACTCGAACAATATAAATTCATATGCACTCCGGTCTTAATGGACTAGTGAGCCAGGTTCTGTCAGGTAAGAAAATAAAAAATCCATGCCCTATGCAACTAAACTTCGTTGAAATAAAATATGAAAACCGCAGTACTTCTTTCCATATTGAGAAGTGATTCAATAAATATTATAGGTTACGTCATATATATATATATATGTATGATGTGTAAAATCTAATTAAATTTTAACACATAAGTTTCCAAATTACTAGCAGTGATTTTTTTGTAAATTATTTGTTTTATTAAAAATGCATGTCAAAATTTATTTAATATATATGCATGCTTTTCCATGAGTAAAGGTGATTATTTGGGGATTTGTGATATCTTTCCTATTTATCTCTAAATTCTTATACCTTACGAATATCCGTATCATTTAAATAATAGAATTTGGACTATGGATTCAAATTCCTATTTATGTATTGTTAGATCCCATGTAATTTTCAAAATTTATTTGCATTTTATATCTCATATTTTATCATATTATTCGTAAATTGGCTGGCATATGATGCCACAAAAATTTTAAATGTATATACTTTGTTTACCAAATAGTCATCATTATATGGGACTCGTGAATAACGGGGAAAAGTAGTAAATGCCTAACCGATTACTTTCAAAAATTATTCATCATCAAGAAACATGAATAGTCTCGCTAAGAAATCAGCAAGAGAACAGTACGTGATTACCACCCATGAATAGTGCCTCCACAATTCCATCTGCCTTGCATTATCAACATAAGAGCAAACGTAATTCGTAATCACAAATATACACCTAAAAATTACATTAACACGAAAAGATGGAAGTTAGAATTTGATTTGCTTATAACGTCTGGAAAGAGAGAAAAATAATGTTAGGATTTCGATAGCTAGATTACAATAATTTTGGGTTTAGTGTTAGATCATTTTCATCGAGGTCCTTAACATGAAACTCTATTTGAAGAATCTCATTTTGGGGTCTACAGTGTTGAGCAGAGATTCTTATACTTTTCAGAGTTCGCTTTTATGGACCTAAAAGGTAAAGTTCTTAATATCTTTTTATGATTATTTTATTTTGTTAAATCATAAGAAACTACACGGACACAAATCGTAAAAAAATGTAAAAGACCTTATGTAAAGAACTAAAAATAAAATGATGAGATTATCTTTAAAAATAGATTCTTAAAATACTAATGTGATGATTTAGAAACCGGAAACGGAACCATTAGTTCTAGGTTTTGAAAATAAGGAACCAAAATAGTCTTCTATGGTTCTGGTTCCGTTCTATGGAATTGATGCTTTCCGGTTACCATTTTGGAACTATGGAGCCGTCTCTTTTTTTTTTAAGTTAAAATAAAAAATAAATGAATTTTAAATTTTAATAAAATAAATTTTAAACTTAAAAAATTAATTATTGGGTCTAAATATATTAAATTATTTAACCAAAAATTCTTAAAAATTGTGGAACCACGCATTTATCAATTATGGTTAGTAATATGTGATCGCAGAATAATCTAAAGAATAAAAAAAATAACAATACAAAAACTAATCTCGCGTTATTAAGAAATGAATTTTAATTTTAGAAGAAGTTCATATAAATTAAATTATATATGATTTTAAGTTATATTTATTTGTATTGTTGATAATAACGCATTAAATATTATAAATAGAGACTAAATTTTGATATTCATATAAAATGTGAGATAGTGTAAATATTGATTATATATATTTAATATAATTTTTTAAATTTTTTTCTAATTTTCTTTTATCTATTCTAGGTTGTAGAACCACCTAAAAACTGAAAAATCAACTATTTTTTAGCCGATTCTAGAATAGATCAAGTGATCCGGTGACGTTACTGATTTGGCTTCCGATTTGAAACCAAACCAAGCCTATGTCTTGTAGGCCGAATACATAGACTTTCGTACAATTTGACGTTCTGATTCATGGATGCCGATACACGTTCACTGATTCAGAAGAACCATATGGAAAAATCACTCCAGAGAATGTCACGAAACATGTTTTCTTCCTTTGAACATACGTTTATGTACCTTAATTAGTACTAGGTCGTGTAATGCCTTATTTTTCAAGACTTTATTTGACTTGTACGGTAACATGTGAAACGGTTCATTGGACCATACCAAGTAGACATATGCCAGAACTAAACAGGAACAGTCACCGGTAGTTCTAGAACCGGAGCCGAACTGGTTAGACGATTCTAGAACCAGCTAGGAAACCAGCGGGTTTTCGATTCCTAGATGGTTTTTGGCCTAGAACAAAGTGAGAGCGGCGGTTCCAATCGATTCTAATTAAAAAAAAAAAAGAAAAGAATTAGGTAAAAAAAATTAAAAATTATATTAAATATATAATTATTAATGTTTACACTATTTTATATGAATAGTAAAATTTATTATCTATTTACAATATTTAATGTTTTATTGTTAATAATACAAATAAACATAACTTAAAATTATAAATAATTTACTTTATATAAACTTCTCCTAAAAGCAAAATTCATTCTTTAATAACGTGGGACTATTTTTTATATTATAATTTTCTTGTTATCCTCTAGAATATTTTGCGATCTCATATTACTAATTATAATTTATATTAGTTGTATTTATATATAAATAAATGCACATTCTAAAAATTTTTTTAGAAATTTTGGTTAAATAACTTAATACTTTTAGACTCAATAATTAATTATTTTAAGTTTAAAATTTATTTTATTAAAATATAAATTTTTTTATTTAAAGAAAAGACGGTTCTACGGTTCCAAAACCGAAACCAAAAACTATCGATTTCATAGAATTGGAACGGAACCGTGGGAGAGGGTTCCAGTTTCGATTCCTCATTTTGAAAACCCAAAACTAGCAGTTTCGATTCCGATTCGATTCAGTTCGGTTCCGAAATCATGATGATGTCTAATTGCATGGATAAGACGAGACACACTTGTTTCGATATCATTTAAATTTTTCTTTATCACTATTGGATGTCGTAGAGCTAGACTTTCACCTTAAGTGAATAGTGCTTGCCGCTTGGCAGATGTCCTGAGGAGTTATAGGCTAAATATTTATATTTCAAAGACAAAAAAGAGCCATAAGACATAAACTGAAACGGGTGAATATGCTGCAATGATAAATAGTTTAAAATATACTTGTGTTATTGAATTTTTAAAAAAGCTCTATTCCATTCATATTATGACATAAATATTATTTTCTACATTTTTATCTTTCTTTTTTTGGTATTTTTAGTTATTTAACATTGGTTAATTTAATTAGTTGTATATATTTGAAGAATATGGGGAGAAATTGTAGGCATCCACTCGCTGCGATTTGCACAAAGTATTCATGTTAATAATAGTAGCAATAATGATAATGATAATAATAATCATAATGTGGAGTCTATAACTTGTGCTAAGTAAACAGGGATCATGGCTAGAGAGACTTTAACTATTTCTAAAAAGGGATTAGCGCTAACTCTTTCAATCTGATTGAAAATAGGCCAATTATACCTAGTTAATTTAATTCCCAAGCCAAAGCAAACTAGCCTGTGACCGGTCGAGTTAGGACATTTTAGCCCATTTGTTAAAAAAATAAAATAAAAGGAGGGAATGGTAATGGATATGAAGGAGGATTTGTGCACATACTACATGTATTGTAACACTTTTTTAAGTATATATTTATTAGTTTAAATATAATATGGAATCCAATAAATTATTTCAAAAACTTATTCCTATGTATAAGTAATTAAAATAGCAATAAAATTAATTACTGATCTATATAAAATCATATAATACTTAACATTTTTATCCGATTAGCATAGGTTAAACGGACTAAATTGATCCATTCTTTAGCCCATTTAGCCCAAAAAATGTACAAACGGGTTAAATGGGCTAGATTAATGGGTTGCTCCGTTTAGCTCATGGGCTAAAGTGGATAGGTTAAGGTCTAGAAATCCTGGCTTATTTGTCCATTATTTTAGGAAGTAAGTAATAACTTTTGTGGAGTGTCTGGATAATTTTAACAGAGCCTTTTGGAGTGGTCTTATAATTTATCATAGATATATTTAATTGCACAATATAATGAAATTAATAAATGAAAAGTGCGAAGAAGTAAAGAAATTAACTAAAGCTCTTGTAGACTAGCATATAGACGAGTCTTCTGATGGAATAAACGAAATTTGACTCTTTTTTCCCTAACCGTTGCAATAGTGTTGGAAAAAAAAAAGTAAAAGAAAATTAAGGTAAAGAAAATGGCTAGAAAAAATTAAGCAAGCTCCAATCACCTTAATCAACTATGCTCAAGCCAATTAGAAGCTAACACGTACTAAAAGATGGATTAAAAATTTAACAAAGTTGAAGAAAATTCTACTATTGTAATGTCTACAAAATGCTAAGAGTCAATAAGAAGAGAGTAAAAATGTTCAAGTTCAGATGGAAAAACAGGTAAATATTATTGTTTGAATATAGTTATTATTATTATTATGATAAACCTTCTATAAATATGTTCGACAATGCATAATCAGTTACGGAAAAAACATTTGCAATGAAATTTTAGAGTCCCGTCATTAATTTTGACTGAACCAATTCCGTTGGGTATTGATGGCTTATACCACTAATTGAATCATTAAAATAATTAATATTTCAATTAGTATATTTATTTTAATAGTTATATAGTTGACTACGGGACTGTATAAGCTCCTATATTGCATAGTCAAATAAGAAAAAAGAAAGGGTTTAAGATATAAACACTTGTAGTGCACCTAATTACCTCCATGTCTTTAAAATAAATGTAATTGGTAAATATACGTAAAAAAGTCCATTTTTATTATTTACAAGATAATACATTCCATTGGATTTTATATCCTTCCATGGAATTTGAGGTGAAATTTTTATTCAAACTATGCAACATTCAGATGAAAGTTAAGTTGTTTAACAAAAGTCGTGCACTGAAACATAATTAGTAAAGTTACTAATGAATTTATATTTTAAAAACTTCTTTCTTTAAGCTAGCACAAATCAACATGAATTTGACTTATCAAAATTTACTTTTCCACACAAGTGTAGTGTGTGTATGTAAAGATGAAATCAAGACCATAAAATTGAACCATTGACGCTAAAAGTTTTTGATACTTCTTTTGTAATAACTTAATTAAAGATGTTTGAGTTTGGAATTTCATCCATAAGTCCAAGTTCAAAAATTATTTGAAAAGCGGGGAGGTGAGAATTTCTAGCAAATCGTTTTCATCTTATTGTGAGCTTAGACTTAGGATAATAATGTAACTTGATGGTCGTAAAATTCAAGCGATTTAAATGGAGTAGATGATAGAGCAAGGTTTTATAGATTACAACATGGGAATTTAAGGTTTTATTTTTCATCTATATTTTATCTGTATCTATTTCGTATTTACATCTTATCTGTATCATATATATATATATATATATGTATTTGATTTATTTGATCTTTTACAAGTAAAACTATCTATTTTTATCTGTATCTGTATTTTAATAAATATTTATTTAAAAATGATAAAAATAAGATGTCAAAATGATCTAAAAATAAAACAAATAGAGCTAGATAGAATCCACTGTTTAGAATTTAAATTAAGGAATGAAAATTTATAAAATCGAAGTGTAAACCATAAAATTTGATATTGATAACCTAATATTATATTTAATCTAGATATCACCACGAGGCGATTCTGAACCGCGAACCGCTCCAAACCGTCCCCGGCGGTTCCGTACCCGGGAACCGCCCCATCAAGGACGGTTAGGAATCACCAGAGGACCCACCGACGGTTCGTCGCGCGGAACTGGCGGTTCCACCGGTTCTGACCAGCAAAAAAAAAAAAACGCACATACATGAACATGGAATGATTTTGGTATGGGGGGAGATAAGGAGGAGGAGGGGTTGGGAGGTGTAGGGAGTCGATTTGTTTAAAAAAAAAAAAAAAAAGAAGAAAGAAGAAGAAGAATAATAATAATAATAAACACGGTTCACGTGGAACCGGAACCGTCAAAACCGGCGGTTCCGTGGAACCATGAACCGCCCCGGTTCTAGCGGTTTCGGTTCCGGTTCCACAAAATGTGGAACCGTGAACCGACGGTTCCGGTTCGGGTCCGAAATCGATCCGAACCGTGCCGATATCTAATTTAATCTCCGCATTAGTTTGATCTATTGAAAACCCGTTTACCACATTGATTAGGTGACAATTTTTTAGTTATCTAATACGGAAAGAGTTTGATTGATTACAATCTCAAACGGATCATTGAAACCGCTAATTAAACAAATTAAATTCCCTTTTTAAAGTAAAAGTATGAAAAAAAAAATAAAAAACTACGTTCTATAGGTATAATGAATAAAAAATCAAGCGGATAATAACAACAATACCTACCTATTGGCTAGTGAAAGTGGTTTTTACGTATTAATTGTTGATTGTTTGTGTTTAATTACAATCATACTTTCATGTTATCCTTGGATCTTAATCCATGACCAGTTGCCTTTGGTATTGGCAAATATAAATGTTTTGCAATTTATTTTTTCAGTATATTATCGAAAAAAAATTCTTTTTTTAAGTCTGGCCCTTTTTCTAATTCCACTTTTGACTATGGTTGCTCTTCTAGAATAGCAAGCGCAAAGAGACCAAAGTGAGAAAAGTAGTCGCGGAAAACGACACAGGGAATTTCTTCATGACTTTTCAGCTTAAGAAAATTATTGAATTAATTATTTGACTCGGTTTGAGGAACAGTGGACCCATGAAGATGCTGCTATATTTTGGAATCTTCTACGTGACTGTCCCCAAAGTCCGCATTTTTTTGTTTTTACCTCCGACTGGATGCTTGAAGCTTGACTTTTCTTCCTATATTTTGAGATGGTTCGGCCTTGAAAAATTAGTTGGTTAAGCCGCGTATTTGTGACTTGTACATAAAATACAAGATTGATTATTAGATTTTGTATTAAAAGTGAAAAATATAATAAATTATGTATAATGTTAGTGTATTTATGGTAGGTTAAAATAGTATTAGGTTAATATATTTGTGCTAGATTTATATATCAAGTGACTTTATGTAATACCAACCCAATTCGGCTTACAACCCATGAGGTGTTTTCAATCCTATAGGACAATTGTCTAAATGTAGGCTTCCGTTCTATCCTATATATATATATATAGCCTGTTTGGATTATCGTTTTGACATCATTTTGATATCATTTTTAAATCAAACCGTTATTAAATCGATATAGATATAATACCGATGAAAGACCGATAGTTTTATTAATAAACTTATTAAACTAAACCGATATCGGATACAGATAAAAATCGAACAATCCAAACAGGCCCTAACTGATAAAAAATAAATAAATAAGTGTTTTTATTGATTCCTCCGTATATATGACTATGTTGTAAAGAAGCCGAATCAAATCGATATAATTCCAAGCTTAAACTCAACTCGAATTGATAGTCAATGAACTTAAACTTAACTCACTTAGACTTGATTATTTTTATAAAAGTTAATCAGATTAAAAAATAAATTGGAATTTTGAAAACGACTAGGATTTTTAGTTAACTTGGTCTCAAGATATAATAATTGCGGACCATAAGATATCAAGGGAAAAAAATTGGAAGGAATCGAAATAGACTTTAACAATAAAGAAAACACAAGTTTTGTATTTTTTTCATAAAGATGTACATAAAGTTCGAATAGGCTTGTAAACTACTTGAACCAAGTATTTTAAAACTTAAACTCGATAGTTACTTGAGTAACTCAACTCAATTGCAGTTGAGTCGAATTCAAGCTAAAACTAGGTATAAGTCCAGTAGCTTGCAAGCGATTCATGAGTCTAATTGAGCTAAAAAAAAATATAAATTATGAGTTGAGTTTGGATATTAATATATTATTAATTAGAATATAAAATATTTTTAATGAATTCAGCTTATATGAGCTTAATTGAGTCAAGCTTGAGTTTGTATAGTGTCTTTCAAGTTAGGCTCGAGTTTAAAATTTTAACTTTGGTTAAGCTAAAGCTTTGAAATTTCGAGTTACACTCTAGCCCAATATTGTACCATTTGTACTCAACTCGATTGCAACTTAAATGTATGTACTGCTTGGTTTAGGGAAAAGGAAAAAAATATTAATATTTTTGAAAATATTTACGGAAATGCCATCGGAAAAAAATTATTCCCGATTTTAGGCAACATGGCCTCGTCTCTTGAAGAGACGAGGTCATGAGTGACTGACCTCGTCTCTTCAAGAGACAAGGCTGCACCGCGTTGAAGAGACGAGGTCATAAGTGATTGACCTCATCTCTTGAAGAGACGAGGCCATCGGCTTAAAATTTTCCGCGCGCCTCTTCTTCCCCATTTCCCCCTTTGCAATCCGACGGCAAACCCTAAATTCCCCAATTGTAAAATCGCGATTTCCCATCGATTTTTGGCGCACCAAATCCACAAATCGACCGTAATCGCTCATCCCCGATTTATCCAAAGTTGATTGTGTAGCGATTGGTCGGGTAGGAAGATCGAAAAGAGGAGATTTGAAGCGAGACCACCGGCGGCGAACGGCGAACTTTGAGGTTAGATTTCCGCGTGATTTCGTATTTTTTTTTAATCATTCATACTGCATTGTTGAATTAAGATTGTATGTGTTGTTAGAATACTTTTATAGCATGTTTCGTAAATGATCATCACAACAGCTAAATAATATATACCGTGCCAAGTTTTACAGCGAGTTGCATGAACATGGCGTGATGGTGGGTAAAAGTAAATTATTTGCTAACACATGACGGTATTTGTGAAATATACTTGGTCTGAAACAAATTTGTTATTATTATTTTTTATTTTTTAGAAATTAAATTTCAATTATTTATGATACAATAAATTTGTTTGTTTCAAAATCTAAATAATTGATATAGCATGTGAACTAGCTTATGAATTCAAGGACACATGTAATTCTATGTAGTGTTATTATTACTATAAAAATAGAATTTTCCTAGATAGATGCCGTAATTAATAATGTGTCCGATCAATAAATATATATCCACAAGATGTCTAATAGACTACTACTATTATTATTATTATTATTATTATTATTATTATTATATTTGGTTGAATTGTAAATGATATGCCTAAGGTTAATCCTTATATTTAAAATAGTGTTGAAACCTATTATAAAAAGGACAAAGAAATTACTTTATTAGTACAACCATTTTGTGTCGAAATAAACCTTATAGAAATTATTGTCTTAGCTGACAACCATAACGGAAATAGTTATCAGTTTACAATGACAAACTAGGGTAACAAAATAATAGACCGGTGTATCTATTAGCTAAGACATTGTTGATCGAAAATATAAATACAAATTATTTATAATAAGGTTTTTTTTTTTTTTTTGCTTGTCGTATGTTGTATAGAGATGTACATGTATAATATTTCCTTTGGAAAAAATTAAGTCATAAGTAGTTATTGTTGGATAATTATTGTAGGAAATTGAGTGTGCGGAAAAAAATTGAAAATAATTTCAATTGTCGTTAACGGGGTGTACTTAGGACCTTAGCATTGGTATAGCGATTTAATATGGCATGGAAAAATGCGATGCAAAAAGCAAATATTTGTAAGAAGCAGAAGATATTATAAAATTAAATTTCAACTTTGAAAGTGGAGGTGCAGGTTTAGGAGTTATGTTAAATGTTACGAGGAATGCAATTGATAAGTGTGATTTTTTGAATTTGATACGTGGAAGCTAATTTTGATGAGATGGCAGGATTTGTGAGGAAATGGATAAAGCAAAGTTCATACTGTATGCTCATGGGAATATTGTGCAAGGGGATGATGGTTTTGGTTATGATAAGCGGCTTGTTACTATGGTCAGTGTTAGTAGGAATTCAACATATGAGCAAATAGTGGAGATTATTTGCAATAGACTAAAGGTAAATAGGTGTACACATCTGGTGGAGTTATATCATAGGATAGCTATTGGAGATAGGACGCTAAGATAGGACGCTACGTTATGATATTATTTCAGTGATCAATGATGATGCGGCACAAGAAATGTTCCTATACACAGAAGGCTTAGTGGCTGTTTATATGCAGATTTTGGAAATTGAATTGTCACAGGCACCTGTAGGGGAAATGGGCAATGATA
The DNA here is from genome assembly GCA_024138025.1 of Combretum micranthum. Classification (NCBI taxonomy): domain Eukaryota; kingdom Viridiplantae; phylum Streptophyta; class Magnoliopsida; order Myrtales; family Combretaceae; genus Combretum; species Combretum micranthum. The sequence continues at coordinate 360,482 of JAMXBD010000207.1, read as the reverse complement.
GAAATATTGGAAGCCAGGGGTTTGTAGACTCCAACTCTACTCCAGTTCAGACAATGGGCAGTGCACAAGTACAAATAGGTCACTTTAAATTTTGTGTACCTACATCAATAGGTGGTGATGATATGGATGCTGAGCAAGACTCATCGGCAAATGAATCCAGTGAAGACAATGACGATGATGACAATGTTAATGTTGAAGTAATTCCACAACAATACGCATTGCCCGAGGTACAACGAAGGGGAAATAACTAGGATCGTTTTATTGCTCCTACTGACGTTGATGCAGTAGGGAGCTCAGCGGCAGTTCTGTTTTTTAATGCTAAAGTTGGCAGTACTTATGCAGCATATGATGATGAGCAGGAAATGAGTGCTGGGAATTGGAGCTTCAGTGATGAATTCAAGGTCAGGATGCGTTTTGAGACCAAAGATCATCTTATACGAGCAGTTAAAATGTGGCACATAACGAACCATTACAACTTCAAGGTAGTGGATTCGGACCCAAGAGCATGGTCAGTTAAGTGTACTGATATCCACAACAGAGGTTGTAAGTGGAGACTCAGAGACAGCTATAAGAAACATGGTAGGTGGTTTCACATCACTAGATATGAAGGACCTCACACTTGCTTGGATGAAATCACTGGACAGGATCACTCTCAGTTGGACTCCACCAGCTTGTCCAGGGCCATAATATTGGAGATCTGCAATTCTCCAGATGTGAGGGCGAAGGATCTCCAAACGAATATATTAAAGCAGTTCGGGTATAATGTTCACATCAAGAGAATTCGTGAGGCAAAAAGAAAGGCCATTGAGCAGGTGTATGGAAGTTATGAGTCATCTTATGTAGAGCTTCCGCATCTACTTAATGCAATCACTGAGGCAAATCCAGGAACAAAGGTTGAGTGGCAAACTCAAGATTCAAATATCGCCGGCCATGTATTCCTAGATAAGCTTTTTTGGGCATTTGGTCCTTGCATTGAGGCGTTCAACTACTGCAGGTATGTATTGTAATCATTGTTAAATTTTGTTGTAGGTTATTGATATTCACTGACTATGTTACGTATGTTAAATCATTGCAGACCTGTGATCACAGTGGATGGTACCTTCCTGTATGGCAAGTACAAGCACAAATTGCTTATTGCAGTGGCAATGGATGGGGTCAATCATATAGTACCGTTGGCCTATGCCCTTGTGGATGAGGAGAAGGCGGATACATGGAGTTGGTTCCTTGCAAAGGTGCCGGAACACGTCGTCAAAGACCGATCCAATATTTGCCTAATATCGGACAGGCATGCCGGTATCAGGAGTGCGGTCGAAGGTGAGAATGCGGTGTGGCCTAGGGGGTGGCCATGGCATTGGTGTATCCGTCATGTTGCAAGCAACTTTAATTCGAAGGCCAAAAGTAAGGAATGTAAGGAAATTGTAAAAAGAGCTACCTATTAAGCCCAAAGTCGCAAGTTCCACGGATATTTCAATGCTGCACTACAAAGCAATCCTTGGACAGCACGATCGACAGACGGCACATCAGGTATGACATCTGTTCCCTCCTATACCTCAATTGTTTTGCAATGACTTATGTTGTTACATTGCTATAGTACGATGGTTTGTTAACGCAATATTTTACTTTTGCTACTACACCAGGTGGTGTGGGACCCATATAGTTCGATCTTGCCCTCCCTGCCGCCATACTGCCTAGCAGGGAGCGATGTGTGGCGTGCACGAATCCCCCTGGTATGCTTCTACCTTGTCAAGCACTACTACCCTGACAGAGTGCTTAGACAGTTTGGTGGCTTCCAAGGGATTCCAGCTCCCCCTGCCGACATGAGACCCCTCCATGAGATTGACATGAGAGGACGTTCCGAGTGGAACTGGCAGGTGGAGCATGCCAGGTGGATAGCTGAGTGGGATGTTCAGCGTGATTGAATAGTTGAGCTGCCGGATTTGCCTGCTGAGACGTCTGACGATTACTTCCAGTGGTATCATGCGATCACCCGACGCTGGATCGGACGCACGGGAGCTATCATACGATACATGGTAAGATAACTGTCTCTTCAAGCTTTTATATAGAGTTGTACTGGCTTGGCAGGTACTTACCGATATAATTTTTTTCTACTATTCGTAGGCTGATTTCATTTATAGCATCCCAGACATGCCCCCAGAGCTCTCTCTATCCACTGCACGAGATGTCTGTCGTGTGGTGGAAGAGTTTATGGGGTTGAATTTCAATGATCCAGTGCCACCAGCTTCATCATCACCTGCAGCATAGGGTGACCCACAGTCTCATACCTCACAGAGACGACAGAATCCTAGAGAGAGGCGTAGGTGGGGACGAGGCAGGGGTCGAGGACGAGCTCGAGCACCGAGTATATAGATCAGAGATGAGCTTGAGCCGTCCGATCTACCTTCACATGATGAACCCGGTCCTTCCCAGGTCATTCAGGACGAAGCTGGCCCATTATCGACATCTTACTATATGGGGGATACCCCCATACCAGACCCGTCATACTCAGAGTTCCATACCCCCTTGGCTCCACAGAAGAGACGACCATCGCCATCACATGATATGGGGGAAGGGCTCACACAGGTCGAGCCAGACCCTGTCCCGTTCCACCAGTACAGTGCTGCTACTGGACATGAGGATACTGCAGTTACAGATATTGTTCGACCTACACAGCATCCACATCTGCGTACCCCGTTACCCAGGACATACGTGAGGCGGGGTAGAGGCCGAGGAGAACGTAGGAGGGACACACATCAGCAGCAGCAGTAGATGATAGATTTTCTTTATTTTCATTGTTGCATATAGCTTCTTATTTCATTGTATTGTTTTTGTATGTATATTGTACTCCTTTTCGCTTGTACATTTTAAAAGAACAATGAATCAGCATTTCGTTTCATATTACTTGTTACAAGCCAACAAATTCCCATATTTTCATTGCATTGTGTTGACAATCAATCACAATACCGCTGTGATTGAATGATTCAAATTGGGATTCAGCATGTATTTTTAGGCTTAATGGTATTATAGCTGTGTTGAATTTGTTTAATGGCTCGTATAGCCGTTTCTATTTCTATTTGACAGGTTTTATATATAATTTTTTGGGTTTCTCAAGTAATAGAATGACTAGAGGGGGAATAACTGACCTCGTCTCTTGGAGAGACGAGGTCATCAGAGCAGCCTCGTCTCTTCAAAAGACGAGGTCACTGGAGAAACGAGACCTCGTCTCGTGAAGAGACGAGGTCAGTCACTCATGACCTCGTCTCTTCAAGAGACGGGCCATGTTGTCTAAAATCGGGAATAATTTTTTCGCGATGGCATTTCCATAAATATTTTTAAAAATGTCAATATTTATTCCTTTTCCCCTTGGTTTACATACCTTAAGCAGTAACAATGAAAATTGAAATTATTCAAATGGAAAGAGTCTTCCTTTTTTCTTTCTTTTCTTTTCTTATTTTATTTATTTATTTATTTTCCAAAAGAGATTCAAATGGAAAGAATCTAAATTTATATATTTTTGGTAGCATAATTAAATAATAGATGTTAACCTATAATTTTTTTGTAGAAATATATAAAGCTTGAATTGGCTCTTGAGCTACTCAAATTGAGTATTTTAAAACTCAAAATCACACTCAATAGCTACTTGAGTGGCTTGAACTCAAGCTCAACTCGATTACAATCGAGTTGAATTCGAGCTATTACCAAGTTAAACTCAAATAGCTCATAAGTAAGCTCAAGTCACTTAATATGTGAGAAAAGATTTATCGAGTGTGATATGTCATATGAAATGGTTAGTGGCATATAACTAAAAAATAAGTTTTTCATGTAGATAGTTTTACAAAAGTTATATAATTTTTACGCCTCTTATTTAAAAATATATTATGAGTCTGTTTGACATCCACCAAATGGCAGATACTTTTTTCAAACTTTTTTTTGTAAATTATTTGTCAAAAAATACATATAAATAAAAAAAAATATATGGCAGTTTTCATGAAAACATTAAATAGACTACATACAGATAAAATATAGTTGTAAATCAGGCACCTTTACACATAAAGTTTAAATACAGATATAGATTAAAAATAAACAATGCAAACAAAGCCATTAATACTTACCTATTAGTCATTCGGATAAGTGATGTATTATATTCATTCAATCTTTTTGTGAGTAGTGTGAGTTTTCAAGCAAAGGTTGGGGTGGGTAAAAAAATAAAGTTAGTAAATAAAACTATAAAACGAATCAAATCAAACTGATTTTTTTTTTTTTTTTGTCCAGTTTAGTTTAAAAAATTCCAATCAAAACAATAGCAAAAATTTTTAATTTATAGTATACGATCCATATTCCATACTGTGAAAATCAAGCCCAACTGTTTTATGAAACAAATGTTATAATGTATTTTTTATATTACCATTGACGGTGTTACGACTTACGAATCCCTATAGAAGTTTAAAAGGTAACACTTCTGTTTTTTCTTTTTTTCTGTCTGTTTTATTATTTCTTTCCAATTTAAACTAGCAAGTGATCGTCTTGAGGGGAAAAAATGAAGAAAATGAAGCAAGAGATAGATCTAAGTGCAAGTAACAATAGTGGCAATTCTTCGAGAAAGCCATTTATGTTCATGCTATGAAGTTGATCAGTATTGAAATTTCATAAAACAAATCAAACATCAAAGATACTTGGTTTTTTCCTTTTAGAATTATGTTTATTAACATACAGTTTTGTCGTATTAAGTGAAGTGAATTCATTTGTTTCCTATTTTATTTATTTTTTTTTTTTAATATTACATTGTGTCTGTTATTCTCATAATGTGTTAGAGGATGAATATTTGTTGTTTCAAGTTAGCCGACTCATTGATGTCCCAATGATTGAGCACTAGGGATCAATATTTTGGTCTATTTAAATTATCTGTTTTTCATTTGTATCTTATATATATTTGATCTACAAGATCGGTTTATATATAAAATTATCTATTTTTCATCTGTATCTATTTTTAACAAATAGCTTAATTGAAACAAATATGAAACAGATGTCAAACTGATGCAAATCAAACGCTTTCATATGCCAAAACAATTGTGCCATTCTTGAAAAGTGTACCATTCTTGTCAAGCAATTTTCAATGCTTTGGATAGAACCCAAGCACCAATCAAGGGTCAATTTTGAACAAGAAACTAGCCCAACCCGTCACTTCCGATTCTTGAACTAGGAACCGATCCGATTGTGGCAAGTCAGAACTGCGAGTGGACTCACTGGTTCTAACGGGTCCAAGCAGTTCATCCTTTAGAACCACCAATTTAGGCAAGTCTAGAACCGCCTCCTATAAAACCAGCTATGGAACCACCAAACTGACACCTCCCAGCAGATTCACTTTCCAAAACTAAACAAAACTAGTTTGTACAAGAATTCCTTAATCTCATGCTGATGTTCTTGAGGAACTAGATTTCAAAGACATCTCCAACACGGTCTATGACATTTTAGATGATGATTTATTAAATTCCATAAATGTTATGGTTTATATCTTTCTCAATATGTAGAAGAAAGATTTAATTACTTTGTCAAAAATTTTACTATGAAGCTCTATTATTATTATATGGTAGTTGAGATTAAAAAAAATTATAATGATATTAAAAAATAATTTATAATTTTAAATAACCTTAAAAATTGACTTGAAAAATAATGGAATTCGAGAAAAAAGGAAAACAGAGAAGTTATGAATCTAATAACTTTATTTGAAGCTTTTTTAGTAAAAGATTAAATGGTTGGTTTTGCGATTCTTACATGTAGGACATGTTGGGATAATTGTAAAATACGTAATAGGAAATATAATAATATCTTAAAAGGGAAATGAATATTGTAAAGCTATTTTGCTTTTTCTTTTTAATTTAGATGATTGTTTGGGATCGGATTTTAAAAAAAAAAATGGACAGTTCACGGTTCCGCTACCTATAAAAACCACCAGTTCCCAAGAACTAGGAACCGGCCCAATTTTCACGAGGCTAGTTCTCATTCTGCCAAAATTGGAATCGTAAATCAGTGGTTCCGCTCTAGTTATGGACCCAGCTCAAACCATGAAGATCTCTACAAGCACCTTTTTTTGAATTTGAAAGAAAAAGGAGAGAAGAGAGAGAAGGTGTCGCTTAAAAAAAAATAAAAGAAAAAAAAGTGTGAGTGATGAAAAAAAGCAAAAAAAATTATAAATAGTCAAAAGATATTACTTATGAAAACAAATAAATGTTAAAAGTTTTCGAAATTAACATATGTTTGTGATTCAAAAGATCTCGTCTGATATGTTTTGTGGGGAATTGTTCATGTCCATGTGTATGTTTATCATGATTTCTCTAGGATCTAGGACTCGGATTAAAGCTACCATTTCATGATTATCCTATCATTTACTAATGCAAATAAGCTAATCTTGAATTCAACTTATAATTTGGATATCGTGATTTATTACATGGACTAATTACACTTTATTTAAAAAAATAAATTATGATTTGGAATTTAGTCCTAAAATAGTATAGACTAGGAAAACCTACCCACTCACTTTTAGGATAAAATCTGTCATTATATAAAGAGTTTATAGCACTTATTCTTATTGCCATTATTTGTATCACATTTTTCACTTCCATAAATACTCATGTGTATGATCTACTAATTTAGGTTAAGTTTTCTTACTTCTTCTAAAAGGATTAATATGTAAAATTTTATTGCAAAAGGAGAAATGATTCTATGGGTATTTATGTGTGTTATATGTTAATATATTTATGGTGTATATATACTAGGGAAATTTTGACACATATATTTGGATGGTCTATTTTTCATTTGTATCTATATCTATATCAAAATAATATATGTAAATATATCTTATTTACATCTATATTTTATCTATATTTGATTTTGAGAACTGTCAACCTTTTTTTATCTATATCTATTTCTTGATAAATAATTTGTTAGAAAAAAAAAAGTTTGAAAAAATGTGTATGTATCTACTGAAAAAAGCTAGTCAAATAGACCTATAATGAACTTTTGAGATTATTTAAATGTACTATGATCAGCCAAGCTGTTTTTAGTGTAAAGTGTATTATTAGTTAAATATATCTATGCATAAAGAATGTTTGAAATTATTCTTCCTTTTGTTTTCTTCGTAACACAAGTATCATTAGCAATATATGAACGGGATTTCGTTGGAAGAGTAAGCTGTTAAGCATGTCTGGTAGAGCCATCCTCATCTGGTAAGTTTTAAACCCTATAGCTACTTATAATATGCTGGCTTGCTCATTCCTAATGAAAACAGTGACTAAAATTAAGCAAATCTCAAAGAACTTTTGGGTTCGGATCCTCTCATAGTATTACTTCTCATTGAATTAAATGACAAAACAGTATCTAATCCAAAAGAATATGGTGGCTTGGGGGTACAAAATATGAGATTAAGGGATGGAACATGTGCCTTGAAGAGAGCGCATGACTTTTGTAAAGGTAACTCAGTTTGGAGTAGCTTCAGGTTTGATGTTTGGAGGGCTAATACAACAATCAGATGTCTCGTTCGTGGATCAGTTTATTATAGGAGTAATACCCAATTTGGTACTTAAAGGCAAAAAAGTTAATTAGATACAAATATTTTAAAATTCAGTTTCGTGTTCAATTAAAGTTTTCATACTGTTAAACACTATTCCCTAAACATCCTTAATTCATTATCTAATACATATCCATTGCTTCAGAAGATAATAAAGAGTAGGGTAATGCTTAAAAACATGAAAAGTTGAATTGGGTATAAAATTAGAATTTTTTAAATTTAAGTGCCTAATTGATATTTTCATCAAAGTTCAAGTACCAAATCCAGCATGTTTCCTCAGTGCAACTAATTTGTCTTTTTTTTTTTTTTTTTTTTGGGTTACATTAATGAATTCACATGGAACCGGACAAATTTGGATGTCTATTATCTGCTATAATGCTAGAAAATTTTGGGCGATGGAGTCCGGGAGGATCGATTCATCTAATTTCAAATAGCTAAGGTTATCTAAACTGAGCCCGAAATGTAAAATATTAATCTGAAGGATTGTTAACAATGCATTGCCTTTGGGATGTAGATTGAATAGATTTTTAATTCAAACACTTCATCCCCTAGGTGTAATTTTTAAGAAGAGTATGCATTGCATGCTTTTAGGAAAGTCCTAAGTTGAGAGAATTATTGGCTTAATCTAGGATTGACGAAATATTACTATATTGGTCTCATCTTTATTTGTGTGATGGATAAAAAAGTATGTAGTTTCCAAGAAATCTGAGTTGCGTTCAATTTGTCCTCCTATATCAAACCTCTTTGGATTTGCCATTTGGACAATATGATGGAATAGGAGATCTAATCCATCTTCATCTTTAGCGACGTACTTTTAATCCTTAAGGCTGAGCATTGGGTGTGCCTGTTTTTTATCTATATCTTATCTATATTTGATATATATTTTTTATATTTAATTTATTTTATATGTTTACAAATAAAAGCGTTTACTTTTCATTTGTATTTATTTTTTTACAAATATATGTTTAAAAACGATAAAAATAAAACTTGTAGCCTCCTGTGAGTGACAAGAAAACACTAACCCTATCTACTATAGCCTCGTATGCCGGTTTTCATATTTCATTTGTGTTCCTTTAGAATATCTACTAACATGGATCGGTGAGTTCTTGTAATATATAAATAAATAAATGTTCTATAAAGAAAGAAAAATGTGTCATTTGATATAAAATAAGAAGGTTTTATGGTTAACCCCAAAGTATATTCATGTTTTCTTTATATATCATAGGTTTTCCTCTTCTCCAAGACTCATTCCTAAACCTAGTTTTCTCTCAAGAACTTCTCCATTTATGTTCCTAACATCAAAATGAGATAAAGAAATCAAGATCTAAGCAAGTTGGTTTTTTAATCCTTTAAAGATTTTAAAGAAAAAGATCTTTCCTTAAAGATCTCTTGTTGATTGAAGGTATGTTTTGGAGAAAACCCTAGGACTAGTTGAGAGAATAAGAGATCTACAATCAAGAAGGAAAAAGAATCAAGAATAGGTAAGAATTGTCTTTTTCTTTTTCTATTGGTGATTTAAAGGTATGATCTTTTTCAGAGTTCTTAATGGATTTTTAAGGAAATCAAGTTCTTGAAGAATTTTTGGAAGAAACCTTAGTTCTTGTGGAGGACTTGTATTTTGCAATCAAGGAGAACCAAAGAATCAAAATTATAGGTAAGTATGAGTCCTATGTATCTTTGTAGTGATAAAGAAATGATCTTTTATGAATCTTGGTTGAATTATTTTGAAGGAAATCATAATTTAAGGAGTTTGGGACAATTTTGTTCTTTTGGAGATTCTGTTGTCAAAAGATTAACGTGTGTATAAGTTAAGGTTTTGTATTTTTTTTAGTTTAGGGTTTTCTTTGGTTCTTTTGAGATTAAGGTTTACATGATAAAGAATATGTTGTTTTATGAAAATATGTTGAGAATGGGTTTAATCTTTGTTATCAGGTGTATTGGTGAATTAAGGTTTATGTTCCTAAAAGTGATTAAAGCTACGACCTTATCTTGGTTATTGGTTGTGCTTGTCAGTTTAGAATTTCAAATTGATATAACTTTTATCCAGTCTAAAATTTAAATTGTGCTGCTTGTGCTTGGCTGTTGTTAGTAAAGACTAGGCAGACTGTGATTTTATTACTGGCACCCTGATGATCTATGTGTAAAGTCATCTCGAGTGGACACGTGTATAGAAATGATTTTAGTAGTTTAGGAAGTGATACAATTACGATACTCCGAATGTGTGGGAGATTCCCAACACCATATATGTATATATTACCTATTTTCTATATGATTGTTTTTACGGAGGCATGAGCTACACTTGGTTTGGGACTAGTCATGAATGGTTTTGAACTACGTTGTGTACTAGCTAATTCAAGATAATAAAATGTGTATGCTACATTAGTTATTAGGTTGCATGAGAACCTGCTTGAAGCTTGTTCATGTGCATGTGGATGTGATTAGAGCTGGACAAATGGGCTATGGCCCACGGGCCAGCTCGTTTAACCCACTTTAAAAACGGGTTAGGGTCAGCTTTTTTTAGCCAGTTTAAAAGTGGGTTAATTTTACCCAACTCACTTAACCCGCGGGCCAAAGTGGATTAGCCCGTGGGTTAAGTGGGTTGACCCACCAATCCACTTTTATAAAAATAAAATAAATAATTATAGGGTAAATATGTATTAATGAAGGTTATTCTTGAGATTTTTTATAATTGAGATTAAATTTATGTGTTAATTATAACAAAGAATGACAAATTGATGCACATGCACCATAAAATTTTATAAAATATATTATTATTGTTTTAAATGAAATATATTATCTAATAACTAATTTTAAAAAACTTATTTTTATATAAAAAGTAATTAAAATAATAATGAAATTAATCATTAATATATATATAACCTTATAAAACTCTCTTTTTTATTATATATATCTTATTTAATTAATATAAATAAGTTAAATGGGTCAACTTGGACCATTTAACTCACAAAATATGTAAGTAGGTTAAAAGGGTCAAAAAGTGGGCTGGCCCGTTTAACCCACGGGCTAAAGTGGGTTAGGTTAGGGTTAGGTAATTTTGGATCGTTTTTAAAGTGGGCCAAAATTTTTTGGTCCGTTTAACTCACGGGCTAAAGTGGGTCGGGCAGGGTTGGCCCATTTAACCCACTTGCCCACCTCTAGATGTGATATGGCGTACTAGATCTTATGCTCATTCCTTTATCTTTTTCACGAACAGGTGAGGATCCACGGATGTTTGATTTGTCTGGATATAATGTCTTTGTGAATTATGAGGAAGACGATAGTGGACTTGATTATCTTACTGACCCCTAAACATGTTCTGGATTAGAGATGGCTAATGGAAGACCATATGAAGTTTTTCTTTTTCTTTTGTTTTTTTTTTTTTTACTTTTATGGATTTAAAAAATTTTACCAGTTTTTATTTCTGATGTTTTAAGTTTGAGATGTGTTTTCTTTGATTGATGCCAACTAAGTTTTTAAAAATATGTTGTTATGAGATATTATTTTAAACATGTATCCTGATATATGAGAATATGATGATATTATTTATAATTATAGATTAGTTGATTGTAATAATCTTGGCTTGTCCATCTTTAGCAAAGAAACGTGGCGGATTATAATATCTTCAAGCAATGGCATTACAGGTTTTATAACTATTTTCATTTCTGATTGATCGATTTATAATAAATCTCCCGTCCAAACTCCAAACGCAGATTTTAACACAAAAACTCGCCCTCAGTTCATGTGGGCTGTAACTAAAATAGGAAAAAGGTGTACTGCAAGATCAAGCTGCAAAAATGGTATGAGAAATCAACATCCAACCATTTATTGATGATATAATAAATAATTGAGGCCTATCCTAGAAAGTACTGACAGCACTTTTAGCCAACAATTTGATATCTCACTGAATTTCGATGGATTGACAAAATAACGTTTCTTAATTCTTACATTTAAATCTAACGAAGTCATTATCTCGCTATATTAATTAAAATCTAAGGAACACATAAAATTAATTATCAGAAAAAGAAAGACAGATTGTTGTAGTTCCCTGAAAGAAATATAAGTGATAATATAATGTGTTGCTATTTCTAAGAAAAGTGAAAAAATAATTTGAAACATTTTAGCAATTCGTCTTTTATAAGAAGTATAATAGGATTATTTTTTAACAGTTTTTTATGAGTATCTATTTCTTAAAAAGCAAAAAACAATAAAAATATAATATCAAAATGAATAGAATATAACAAAACAAGTAGACCCACAAGAACATACTATTAATGAAATATGGTAGAATATTCCACAAGATAATTGAGTAAATACTGTTCCAATGATATTAATATCTTGGAGGCCCTTTTTTAGTAAGAGTTCTTGAATAATAATGGTCTCATAATATGATTATAATTAAGTTAGTGAAATAGATAATCAAAAGGCAAGGAAATTATATGTTTTTATCATTAATTTTGATAAGACTGGTCCAATCACTATCCAATAACTCACACTATACCAAATCGTGATTGAACCACTAAAATGATTAATATTCTAATCACTATATTTATTTTAACAATCAGATAGTTGACTGTCCAGTCAATGGATCGTAGAAGCTTTCCAGAAAGTAATATCTTCTAATCTAATCATATTTTTTTTTTGTTTATCAAGTGAGAGATATCAAGAGTATTTGCCTAAAATTAAATACAGGTAGAAAAAGAAAGCAATTTAATGTCGTGCCTCAGGGCTTTTTCCCTTTCTTAATTATAATTATAGACGTATGTGTTCGAAAGACATGGGTGCATTCATGACGCTCCGGCTAGCGTGCAAGGATCTGGATCTACTCATCTGCAGAATATCATTGTTAAAAATATATTTAAATTTTTCTATTGTCTTACTATTCTAATGTAATATATATAAGAGACTGTTTATCCAGAAAAAATATATATTTATTTATTTATAAGAGATCTTCATATCTTTGTTTCAATCAGTCTTCTTTCAATAAATCTGCCATTATACACTATTCCAACGGTATTTTTTTTTTTCGAAAATTATATAATACATACTGGGAAAGTTAATGTCATGAAAAGGTTATATGGATAGATTGACTCATATTAATGGAACTATGAGTAAGTATGCTTTTGGAAAAAGTAAAAAAAGAAAAAAAGAAAGAAAACAATGTCAATTTGGTTTTCATGGATGTCCACCTAATTTACTTATTTTTGGGTGTCTGATTGCTAATTTTTGAAAAATTTAAGGCTCCTGTGCTATTTGTATTATTGATTTTTTATCTATATAAGTAACTTATTGGTATCATATCAGTATTATTTTGATTTAATCAATTTATAAATAAAATTATCAATTTTTTATTAATATTATAATTATATCGATTCAGTTTAAAAAAAAAAATTATACCCAAACGGGCTAAAGCAGTCTCACAACCAACATGCGCTGTGCTACTGCACGTGATGGGAGGCTTCAATGAAACTTTCAGACACCGTGGAGAAATTTGGACATTATTAACAGATAAAATGGACGACTGAGGTGCCATCCCAATCCGCAAAGGCCTCTCCTTTCGACAACCCACTCCTTGGTTGAGTTGCACGGGACAAGTCTGCGCAGCCATCACTTTCTCTCGTAAGTCGTAACACAGCCGGACTCGGTCACTTCGATTGCTCTAATAAAACTAGGTATTAAAGTACACGTAAATTTCCATTATTGGAAAAATTATTATTAATAATTTTATTTATAAAAATATAATTTTTTTATTCATATTTCATCGCAGACCGCCCATCTTTGAAAGTTAATTTTTTTTATCAAGAATATTGTGATATTGATATAATATCGGTAAAATAAATTAATTATGAATAAATAGCTTGAAAAAAAATATATGAGGTTGTAACAACCGATAAAGCCAGATTGGTCGGTGCAAATCGATTTCTTGAGTTAATATTTCATAGCCTTTCATTCTTATTTTTGCAGGTAGCGTCATGAGTTTTAAAATTGAAAAGAGATTAAATAGAAATTGTAATATTCAATTCACTCCAATTGGTTTTATCCAACCTTTACATTTATCTGTTCTTAATGAATGTTTTTCTCCCATTACATTTAATTTCACTTCACTACTAGGTGCCTCATTGAGAATAGTGATGAGACAGTATATAGATGGAATGTTACCATTAAAATATTGACCACCATTCAAAATTTTAAGACCATCATAATATTCATCATATATGAGAATAAGGGATGGAAGTGCAAGTGGTGCAATCCAATCCATTTCGCACTTTAAATGAACCAGATTGCATATTACAATTCGATTTTTCTTATAAATTCGAATCTAACTACGTATTAAAGTTCATAATTTTTCAAACAAAAGAAAAAAGATAATTTTATATGAATCAATTTGCAGTTTAAATCATTTTCTATTCTTGAGATAAAAATAGATATAAAGAGATTTTAATTACATATTTCTTATTACTAATCCAAATATGAGAAATAACATTTAAAATTAATTATTTATTTAAATAAATATATAAAACTTAGGAATAATATCATAAATGGTACCTAAACTTTCATAAAACATGTAATTAGATACCTGAATTTGAAATTTATCTATTTAGTGCTTGAACTTTAAAATTGATCAACTTAATACCTAAAAAACTTTAAAACCTATCAATTTAGTACTTAAAACAACTTGATAAAAGTATTATTGGCATGCATATAAAGCCTTTGATGTACTAAATTGATCAATTTCAAAGTTCAGTTACTTAATTACATATTTCATCAAAATTTAGATATCATCCATGACGTTAACCCTAAAACTTACAGCGTCAAGATATTTCATCAACCACGAAAGCATAATCATATAGTAGTCTTTTTTCTTAAGTTACAGTGAAATGAAATAGTAAATTAGATCGAAAAAAATGTTCATAACACTAGGGTTAAAACTTAAAAATTAACTTAGTTGTAGATACAATACAATAATCAAAATATGACATGATCAATTTAATTTTTTTCTCATAAATGATACATATTAAAATAAAAAGTTGAAAAAAATGGGGTTGTTATCACAAATGGTACATAAACTTTAGCAAAATATGTAATTAGAAATCTAAACTTTAAAATTGATTAATCTAGCACATAATCTTTGAAATTAATTAATTTAGTATCTAGAAAACGTTAAAATTAATCAATTGAGTACATCAAAGAATTTAACGAAGGTATTATTAGTGAGTATGGAAAATTTCTTCATATATTAAATTGATCAATTTCAAAATTCAATTACTTAATTACATATTTTACCAAAAGTTCGATTACAAATTGACATTAACTCAAAAACAGTAACCAAATCTTTTCTGATAAAATAATAAAAAGTTGGTTTTCGATTTAGGTTCATAAATAAATTGAGAATTCTTTACTCCTTTACCCAATCAAATCGTAGTTCGATCTAACTTTTTTTTTTTTTTTTTTTGCAAAACATATAATTAATATTGCAAAGAATAAATTAAATATTGTTTTAATTATTATGTTCTTGTTGTGTTATAATTTGGAATATGAAGAAGACATGAAGTTTTAATTGGTGTGATGTTTGTATTGAATTTTACACATGATGAACTAGTTATATATTTATGTTCTTGAATTGGCTTTATTGTTATTTGATTAGTTGATATGCAATTTTTCAATGTCAATATGTTATTTAACTTGTTGATTTTCAATTTTTTGATGTAATCATTATTGACAGCGAGATCCACTATTGCCACACTTGGGCCTTAAAGCTCGGAAGCTCATCAACCTTGCCAGTCCAAGAGGAACATACCTCGAGTTACGACCTGTTAAGGAGAAGTTAGGGTACTACTTATACCATCAACCAAGGAGATTTGTAGACAACCTCCTCATGAGCTCAACCCTGACACTACCTTTCAGGTTGACCCTTAAGACATCTCTGCAAGACTAAGCTTACCAACGAGGGACCTATGTGGACTTGCTTAGTCGAGCGCCCATGTCCCACCTCACGATCGAGAGAGGACATCACCAGTCTGGCCACATGCTACGTAACCACAACTTCTCCATGTTAGGCACCCCGTCACCTCGGGTACGAAGTCAGCTACCCGATGGAGATTCACTCCAACAAAAAAGATATGGTGGACCTCATTCCAATATGACCTTGGGCTATAAATAGCCCCTCCCCTCAAGGGAGAGATCCAAGTGAATATTCTTTGAGTAAAAAAGGACCCACGAACTAACTTAAGCATCATAGTAACTGTACTAGGTAACCCATCACGCCCCTTTAATAGCTTTTCTGTGTTTGCAGGAGTCTAACTCTACCAGCAGAATTAGCCCTTACAACAATCATAAAATAAGAGGTCTTATTTTTATGATTATAATTAAAAATACAATTAACCACAACTTTTAGATAACGATTGTATTGAATGGATAGAAACTAAAAATTAAAAAGAACGGGTAACTGTTAAGATGACTAACCGTTAATAATGGACCAATTTTCGATTATAATATTAAAAAACCGATTATTTTGGTTTAGCTTAAAAAATAGAGAGTTGGACCAATTAATTGAAGCATGCATACCCCTAGGATCTGTTTAGATTATCTTTTTTTCATATGTATCTTATTTGTATATGATTTTTATTTGTATCTGATATGTTACAAGTAAAAATATTTATTTTTCATCTGTATCTATTTATTAATAAATATCTATTTGAAAGCAATAAAAATAATATACCAAAATAACCAGAAAAAGATTAAACAAAGGCATGACACGTGAGAGTTAGGACAAATCATGGCCTCAACATGGTGCTTTATATGATATAAAATTAAAATTAAAATAAATAAAAACATGTAAAATAATCAATAACATATAAATATTGATAAAACCATTTTACGTGTAAATTATTATAAAAATTATATATTATTCTCGCCACTTGTTTAAAATACATTACTACTTACACATTATTTATACAAACACATAAAGTGTCCCTTTTTTTTAATTTTTTTTTTCAAAAAAGAGACTTTTTTTAAGAAAACAAAATAAGAGAAGGAGACACCTAGATCTACTATTTAGGCTCTTAATTTAGATTTCCTCTTCTAAATTCGATTTTCACTTTCAGCAAATCGGCTTCTTTACTCATTTGTCAACATGAAGTCTTGGGATGGGATATGAGAAACATCAAAATGCAACTTCTTTTCTATAAATATGGTTCCACTTGATCATATAATTTGATTTTTAGCATGTGCTAAATAAAAAAATATTGGATGGGTCTTACCCGCCACGTGGATGTACACGTGGTGTTTAACTCCCAACTATATACTAACACATGAACAATGTAGTTGATGGTTTTCAAAGTAACTACCATCCCACGTGTTAGAATACCATTGGGAATTACACACCACCTGTGTATTACGTGTGGCATGTAATATCCACTGAATCTTTTCTCATGTTAAACATATAGTTCAAAAATAACATATATGGACAGTCTCTTCAATATAATATAATTACCCATAATTTTTTCTTTTTTACATTATAAACAAATAAAAGAAATAGAGGAAAATCACGTCCAATCATACAAGTAAATCCAAAATATAATTCTCTTTCTTCCTAGCATGTTCTTGTAGACATCATCACGGGTCGGTTCCGAATGGGGGAACCGACTTAACCCGTGACATACGGTTCCTCAATTGGGGAACCGGCCTGGGAATGGAGGGTTTGAACCAGTAAAAGACTCACTGGATTTGGCGGATCCTTACAGTTCCATCTCTAAAAACCGCATGACTCGACAATTCTACACCATAAAAATTTAGAAAAAAAAAAGCAAGAAAAAAAGAAAAGAAAATTATAATTATAAAACAAATATTTAAAACTACTATCGCATAAATAATAAAAAATTTATTTCCTATTCACATCATTTAATGTGTTATTATTAACAACACAAGTAATAAATACATTTGAAATCATATATTGTTAAATTTATGTAGACTTCTAACCAAAGTAGACTTTTATTCTTAACAATGTATGATTTGTTTTTTATTATTGGGAATTATTTGTATCTTGAATATTTAATAGTGTCACATTGCTAATATAACAACTAAAAAAGTATGAGTAATTGTATATAAATAAATACATAATTATAGAATTTTTTTTAACTAATGCCATGAACAATTAGTGTTAGGCTCAATGTTATTTCAAGTTAAAAATTTATTTTACATTTTTTCTTAGTTAAATTAAGTAAATTGTTTAATTGGTTTTTTTATTTTTTTTTCATGGTTCCTGGTTCCTCTAGAACCGTGGGAACCGGTATTTTTAAGAATCGGGAACAAGACCGGCTCTTATGGGTCCAGTTCCAGTTCCACCATTTTTAGAATCGGGAACCGACGGTTCGGGTTCAGATCTAGACCTGAATCGAACCGTGAGGACATCTACGTTCTTGTGCCATTTACAAGAATATAATCACCAGTGGTCACATGACATAATTTGACCATATTGTCCTTAGTTTACATTGTAGCATATTAAATTGGATTAACAAGATAAATGGTATATGAATTTTAAGAAAATATATAACTAGGTAGTTAAATTTACGAATCGATTCATTTAATATAAAAAGAACTTTTTTGTGTATGTTAATATTATCTTTATTAAATTTGTCAACATTGTTATATAACGTGTTTTTAACTAATATTACAAAAGCATTGTTGATACTTATGAAAAATTCCTTTACATGTTAAATTAATCAGTTTAAAAGCATAGATATCTAATTTCATATTTTACTAAAATTCAAAAATCATTCATAAATTACACTTTTATTTCTTTCTTTTTTTTTCCCCCTCAAAAGGTAAACGGTTTGGCAAATAGGGTAGTGTGGATGGGCTTGATATTTCGCTATAAATAGTAAATACATGTCGTAGAAATAAAGGGGGTTTGGTACGGGCAAAGGAAGCGCTAGAAGCTATCTTGTCTTGGATGTAATAGGGTTTTGCCTATGATTTCATTATGTTAGAGGGGGGCACTAGACGTTGGCAAGATTCGGGTCGGTTTCGGACTCGAACCGAAACCGCCAGTTCACGGTTTCACATTTTGTGGAACCGAAACAGTCAGAGTCGGGGTAGTTCACGGTTCCACGGAACCGCCGGTCCTGGTGGTTCCAGTTCCACGCGAACCGTGAACCTTTTTTTTATAAATTAATCGAAAAATGAAAAAAAACCCTAAAATCAATTTATTGTGTTAAGATTAAATTGGATATGCATTTTCTAATTGTAATTGAGTGTGTTTGTATACTATTAATATCCAAAGATGACACCATTTATTCATAGGAATGCAAATTAATAGCAAAAGTCCATGACACTAAAAAAGAGGTATGCGTGTTGATTCAAAGCCCTTTTTTTTTCTTCTTATTGCAAACTCAAAATCTCTTATAGTGGTAATCCGGTATAAATAATTAGAATTATTCTAATGAAGTTACTCTTGTAAAATCAATATTTAACATAAAGATTTAGGTATTATGATTCTCTTATTAAGATTTAAAGAATATTGGTAAAAGTAATCAATATGGATGTTGTAATTGTAACTTTCCTTCAAATTTTTTGAAAGCAATTCAGACCTTTTCCTTATTTCGCATCAGAATTATAAAATTTTTTATTTTTCCTTCTGTTTGTTATGTAGTTGTAATATTTTTGGTTAAATTACAAAAATGAAAAAGTGATTTGTATTTTGGAAGAGTTGATTTGAATGAATTAATTAATTAAATGATATTGTTAAATATTATAAATAATTAAATTTCTTAAAAACTTGATAAAAAAATGCAGAAAATTTAAATGTAAAGACTGAAAAATAAGTAAAGAGTAAATAACAACCTATCGTTTGGCCAAAAAAAAAAAATAACCTATCGACAACAAGGTGGACAGTCAACAGTTTCTTGCTTTTTTTTTTGAATTGTGAAAATTTTTCCCCTCCTTTGGTTTCAAATTCTTTTATATTTCTTAACTAAATTAAGTTGCGTAAATATATGTAAAAGCATCATTTATTAATTTAATTATTTAATTATTTATTAAAAGGAAATTGCATATCTTTAAGTGAAATCAACAAATAAATATAAAACTCATTTGTTTGTTAAATACAAAAAACTCTGTAAAATTATCAAAACACCTAAGTTATTTTCTCTAATTATGTTTTAGGGATTTTAGACACTACTTTCACTCGTTTCGTCATTTAGAATAATGTTGGCGAACGTTTATAGTAAATCTTCTTCAAACCTTTCATTTTTCTTTTTTTTTTCCTCTCTTCATTTTTGGGTCATTGTAAATTTTTTTTATACCAATATCTATATATGTGACATGCTATGATTCTAACCCTTGGAAATAGACTGGAGTCTACAAAAGACACTAGAACCCAACCTAAGGAAATAAAAAGAAGCTCTTTTTGGAGTCACTTGCTAAACAAAATTAGTCCAATTTGAGATGTATGTGTTTTTTTTTTTATTTTATATACGAGCCAGGTCGGAACCGTCGATTCCGGTCTAGAATGGCGGTTCCTGATCCGACAGAACTGCCGGTTTGTTGCGTAGGAACCGATAGGATCCGCCGGTTCCGACGGGTCCTCTAGCAGTTCTTAACCGTTCCTGACGGGACGGTTTCCAGATTCGAAACCGCCAAGGACTATTCGGGACGGTTCGCGGTTCAGAACCGCCCCGTGATGACCTCTAGGGGACACCAAGTGTAAACTATGCTTAAAAATTCAATGTTGTCTCTTTCTGGAATGATTTTCAGCTGTCATGCTTACAAACCCATTTGAAGTTTTGCTGGAGCAAATTTATATCAATGGATTATTTCAACACGACTCGGACTGCATTTGCAAGTGTGGCAACGTGAGCAAATTCTCACCATGGAGATGGCATTGAAATCCTAGGCAAAAGTTCAGACTTAAAAAGTGCCCTCTGTCGAGCATGATTTTAGTCATAAGCAGAAACCCTCTTATATATTTTTTTCACAGGTCCAGTTTTCTCCCATCTTACACTTGGTAATGACTGGATGAGAGACTTTAGAGAAAGTTCGAAGAGTTCGAGAGACGGAGGGAGAATTACAAGTAAATTTTTCTGAATTGGATTAAGCAGTTTTTCCAATTTCGCTTAAGAACACTGAGCTCTTGTTCATTGTGCAGAAGACTCTCTGGCACCTGCCTGTATTTACAATTTTAGCCGTGTTTCTCTATGATTTCCTTTGCTTCAGTATGATTTCTTGTACGGGTGTTAATGGATTTTGGAGATATTTTAGATATAATTTGTAGCTGGAAAGAAAAATACAAACACAATGTAATTAAGCCTTCAATTTAAATAAAGCACTCTTAAAATATTTTAAAACAATATCAAATTTAACTTATAAAGACAAACGCAAATAAGCTCCATATAACTTAGTGAAAACTCGGATGAATATCTTAAACAGATCGGATTTTAAGTTTTTAAATATTTATATGAACTTGGCTTATTTTCAGTCTTAATTTCTATGGTCATAATCAAATTGAAGAAACTTTCTACTTAAGTTTTCTTTATTTTAGATGAATCCTTTTGTTTTTCCTTTCATGGAAATTCTATAGTTCTATTGTTAATTTTGACGGATTAGTCTTGTTATTATCTGACAGCTCACACTTTATCTAACCGTAATCAAATCACTAAAATAATTAACGTTTCAATTACTATATCATTTTAACAAAAAATAACTAGTTGACTGAATGGTTCGTGGACAAGGCCGTAGAAGTTATCTCTCTTCCTATAACATTTTTCACCTACTAAGCACAAAAGGTACTAGATAAATTCGATATTCTTTATATTTGTATGAAAGTTCAATGAAATCATCTATATTTAATTGAAACAATTACGTTTGAAGCTTATGTAAAAATCCAAATAAATCATATATATTTTAAATAAGTCATTTAAATTCATGTATCAATGTTGCCAAATGATACCTTAAGGACTTGCTTTATATGATAACAAAAATACAAGGAAAAATTGTAAGTAACTCTCTAAAATTTTAATTTAGGTATAAATAGATTCTTAAACTTTAGAATGTCATAAATAATCCTCTTGAATTTCGACAAATTCGCAATAGAAAGGATATTTGATATTTTAATTAAAAAAAACACTAAGTTAAAAGCTTTGGTGCTTTAAAATACATTTTGATAAGTATGGGAATTGTTTTTGAACTAAAGCTAAAGTAGGGTTTTTTTTTTTTCAATTATATAGGATTTATTTAAATTGCCAAACACACAATTTTATTATATTTCATTTTATTTCTTTCCATTTCCTTGGATTTCCACCGATAGATTTAATAAAATTCCAAGGAATAAGCTTGTCAGAAAGGAATAAGTATATTAGAAATCATCTATACTTATACTATAATTTAATCAAATGTCTATATTTTAGATTAATCATTTAAATTCTTCATTAATATAATTGAGTCCTATATTTTTAAATCGAGTCATTAAGTCTTTGTGTTATTATATTAGTCCTCTATTAATTTTTCCCATAATTTAAACTCGTTTAAAAGATAAAAAAATTATCATGAAATTTACTGAAATGCTTAAAGTTACCGCAGTCATGGCTTTACATTATCATGTTCCCTTTGTATAACTTGATATGCACAACTTTATTAGATTCGATAAAACAATATAGAAAACTTATTAAATTTTGATATAAACGTAATTAAAATAACACAATTCGCTTAAACATAAAAGTATTTGACAAGATAGAAGGTCTCTACTTTATCTATTCTTGTTATATTGCATCATTAGGCCCATTAAAGAGGACTTGCTCTTTGTTCCTGAATCAATATGGGCTGCTACTGAGAAACTTTTAATACAACCCTAGGTAGATAGGCTGTCTCAACTGCCTGAAAATTGATAATTAGGTGTCCTATCTACTATGATGTATATATTTCTTGTGATAATCTGTTCATGGGAAAAAATAATACAAGTTTGGAATATAAATTTTTCTTTTATATTCTAGGTTATATAACTACTTTTTAAATTATATTATGAGGCATATTATAAATATACTATCTTCTATTTATTTTATGTGCATTTAACTTTTATGTTTTTGAGACTATGTGACTAGGGTCATACCCCGACATCTTTATAAAAAGTGCATTTTAAATTTTACATAACATTCTAGTGTTTTGTTTATAATTTTATTTGACGTGATAATAAATTATGATCTACATGTACCTCTTTGTAGATAATCATGATTGTCATATTGTTTTAATGGATGAGGTGAATTGAATTCAACAACCCTAATGGGTTTGAGAAAGAAAAACGTACCACAAAAATCTGAAAATGGAAATGAATAGATGTTTGAACGTGTAAAAGATTAAGGTTTGATAGGACACTTCTTAACAAATTTTATTCCATTGCTTCCTCCAGCCTAGCAATGATGTTAGATTTGATTACACTTAAAATTAAAAGATAAAATAAAAAAGGTAGGACAAGACACTATAAATGCATTGTAAGATAGTGAGGATAATCAATCCTTGTCTGCAAGTTTTATAAGCTAGTAAAGACATTGATTACTTGTTCACTTTGCTATAATTGTAATTTTATTACTACCTTATTTTTTATAAATGGCTATTATAGTGTTTAGTTGACCGTAATAGCGATTCTATAGAAAATCCCTATTAACAAAGAAAAATTCTATTATAGCTCTATTTTATTTCTCAGTATTATGAGTTTCATTACAGTCTTATTCATTCAGTGAAGTGAATTGGACAAGAGACTTTCATCGTAGAACAATAACAATAATGAGGTTCAATTCCCACCACATGATAGATTACTTTATGTCACAAGTAAGGTGTACTCATTAAAAAGGGATAATGACATGACAAGTATATGTACTTTTAACTTATTATAATTTAGTATCTCATTTTTAGCTTGTGGTAAATTAATGCTTATACTTTTAAAATATGTCTAATTTACTGTCTTTACTAAAAAATATCTGACAAACATTAATTTAATAATAGGTCAAGTGCTTTGGCAATTTTTTGTAATTTGGCAACACATATTTGGATTTTAGTAATTTTTAGCCAAGTGTTTATCATTATTTTGTCATCAAAATAAACTTTTGTAAAATATTATTTAATGGAGACACCAAATGACACATGCTTTATAGAGCTAAAATTTAAAGATAAGATGTTAAATTGCCAAAAATTGAAATATAGCCATTTAGTCTATCATTATTCCCATTAAGAGAGTAAAAGTTAGATAAGCCTATTCTTGCTCATTAGGTGGTTGCCAAGTTTGGTGGGGTTTAAGCACATGGAAGACTAGGGTCTTATATGGTAAAAGCGGATACTTTGTTCTATTCATTCAATTGCGTTATGATCCAACTTATGACTATTTGTTCAAGCACTTTAGAAGCCTCAAGGGTCTGTTTGTTTGTTGGCAAATTATAGATACATAGACTTTTTTAAAAAAATTTTCTAATAAATTATTTATAAAGAATTAGATACAGATAAAAAAAGTTGGTAATTATCATTAAAAGATCAAATATAGATAAAATATAAATATAAATCATACATATTTATACATATTATTTTAAAAAAGATACAAATACAAATAAAAAATAAACCATCCAAATAGAATGGTCATCCCATTGGATGGGGTTACACAAAGTACAAAAACATAAATATACTATTTCCTTAGCTTGTGATTGTATAGGATTATAAAATATCGTAAAAGATCAATACCATATATAATAAATCCATTGTAAATTAATTCATCATCAAACTACAAAAGATTTCTATTCTAAGATAACTAAAGGATTTTAAGCATATTCTTTATTTACCTTATAGAAAAAATTATGGATATACAACTTACTGATATATTAAGGCTTTAATTGGTTTGTTCCATGCAATTTTAGAGAATGTATGAATCGTATAGATGTGAGTAATTGAATATGATTTTGGCTATTTATCAAGAAAGGTAAAACAAACGCTTAATGCAAAATTTTCTATTATTTTTATGTCGCACATGCTTTTATTTTTAGTTTGTTTAGGTTTTGGTAAATCTAATTGTGAAACCAAATTTGTCATAAGGTAACCGATATCCTCAACCAAAATCAACGACACAAGTGAATGATGAAACCAAAACTTTGAATTAAGAGACAAAGAAATAGAGATAAAATACATATATATAAATAATAGAATAAAACTGCTCCAATAGACCCACAAAGCATCATTTTATTTTCACTTTGATTAAATGCCTTCTTACTTAGGTAATCATTAGAATATAATTTGTATATCTTTTCATTGGAGAATACGCATAATGCACATAAATAGTTGGATTGCATTACATCAAACCATTAGAAAATCTAAACTCAAACAATTTGTAGCAATAAGGTTTGAAACTTAGTACCTCATTATCTCAATGATGTGAAAACTTATACTATCTTTATTATCAACAAATGGCTCAAACCCAAAATAGATAAATAATAAATGTCACATCAAGTATAGATATTTGTTTCTTTGCCAATAGTACATATAAATTGGTTGCTTTGATTTGTCTAATACAATTTGAAAATGAAAAAAATATATATTATATTGTTTTGATTCATTAAATGGTATGGTTGATTTTCACTTTTAAAGACCTCCCCCTCTAAATGCAAGAATGCTAAATGCCAAAAAGTAATAAAACGACTTCTAGCATATAACTTATAACTATAGCGAAGCGACAAACAACACAAGGTTGGCAGAATTGAAATTTTAATTATGGGAAAAAATAGGTAGGATTTTATTGTACTTTGATTACAGCCATTGTTGAGTGCTTGATTTCACAATCAAATTTATGAAAACTTAAGCAAATAAAAAGGGGAAAACATGTGCTACATAAAAACAATGGAAATGAACATTTAAGTGTTTGTTTTACCTTTAATGATCACAAATTTCTAAAATCACTAAAAAATTTTGAACATACTCTTTTGTTTAGCTTGTAGAAAAACTAATAGATATACAACTTAGTAACTTATTTATATGGTTAGTTTCATGGAATTTTAGATGATGTATGAATGGTATTGACGTAATAGAATTGTAATTTTGGCCATGGATCAAGAAAGGTAAAACAAACACGTAATATTAAAATTTCTTTTGATTTTTTGTGAAGTATGTGTTTTTTTTTTTTTTTTCCTTTTGGCTTTTTTAGGTTTTGATAAATTTGATTGTGAAATCAAACATGTTAGAAGGTAGCATGTATTCTCAACCAAAATTGTAAAAACCTGACATGCTCAATTATCAAATTAAGCACACCAAGTCTCCAACCACGTATAACTCTTGCGAATTATACGTAAAGTTGTCTTAAAAGAATGTGTTTATGTTGAACATTG
This sequence comes from Combretum micranthum, assembly GCA_024138025.1. Lineage (NCBI taxonomy): Eukaryota > Viridiplantae > Streptophyta > Magnoliopsida > Myrtales > Combretaceae > Combretum > Combretum micranthum. The sequence continues at coordinate 334,577 of JAMXBD010000207.1, read as the reverse complement.
CTATTCGATTTTATTTTGTGAAATCGTTTAGTTAGATTTCTAAATAACTGGATTCGACAGCGGAAAATCAAATTTTATAAAACAACTTATAAACTTCTACTCCCTATAGAGCAAACCAGTTTTCTAAGAAATTAACATTATAAAAACACTTTATGATCTACTCTTAGGGGTAGATAATCATTTACAATCAATTGGGCATTAACAAGCCCTTAAAAGAAAATACAATTTATAATTAAATCCAGTCCTCTTATAAAACAAAACAAAAGAAGAAACAAAATACAAATATATCTCGGTCCTATTGCATTTCACTCATCTCCCAAATCTTCAGAATCGTCCAAAACCCGGGACAAACATCATCACATCAATCATCATTACCATCACCATCCTCATCAATATCAACATCAACAACAACAATAAGAACAACAACATCAACAAGATCCACATCATCATCAAGTCATCATCATCAACAATACAATACCTGTAAAAAGAATAACAACAACAATAATGAGCCGGAGCCCAGTACACAGCAACACAATCACACACGGAGTGGCATACGAGCTTAAATAAATGCAATGCACAATTAACAAGTTATTATCTTTTCTTTACAATAAACAAATCAACAATGGAGCACTCACACTCCGAAACAAGCCAATGGGAATCTGGGGGTCTTTAGTAACAGCAGCTGCTCAGGGGGTTGATATAGATAGACCGGATATCTATATCTCCTATATTTAACCGATAAAGAATATTAATAGCATCATCTAGGGTTTACACTCCTTTATACACTCCACTTGTCCCGGTCTATAACATCAGTTAGTTCAACGGTCCCATACCCGTGAACTAAAACATATTATTTCCTCCCGAGCCTAAGTAAAGAATATACCGATACAGTTAACCCTATTAGCTACCCACTTAGCCCTTAAGATAAACCACCATTGCATCATGGTGAACCATTGCATCATGGATTTGAGTCATTGCATCATGACAAAAGATTGGGCTAAGTGCCTAACTACCGTGCCATTGCATCATGACAAGGTTGTCGCTCCCCGGATCCGGATTCAACGACGTAAAGCACAAGCAACACTCATCAATTATTAAGCCGTCTTTAAGTTATTAATCCATTTAGGATGTCTATCCTATCAATCATCACGCAAGTCACTGCGTACCTTGAATATGAAATCCAAACAGAGCCTCGGAATGAAATTTTAGAAGATAATCCAGAAGATATGTTAGACATCCATCACTGTTAAAGGAAAGAACTCATATAAGAAATTAAACTAACATCCGCTTATATCAAACTCATACAAGAACTTATATCAATTATTCACTAATCTCTAACTCATTTTATTAAATCCTATTTGATCAGACACTAATGTGGAACCCCACTATGGCTGCGAATATCGCCCCGCCAGAATATGAACAGTTCTCCTTTGTCTGTCAAAGTAATTCTTTTCACTTTAATTATAGTTTCTTATTACAAAAGCATTAACAAAGAATTCATAAACCAAAAACATTCATTTTCCAAGTAACACGCATTTGAAACAACATATTCCCCATATTAATCAAAGATCATCCGATTTCATTCATCTAAGCTTATTCATAGCTATTAACCCATTTTAGCTTAACATTAGTCAAATTGCTTAAAATTAGTCATTTAAGTCATTTACTAAGCCAAGTTGATCAAATTATATCAATCTAATTCATTTTAGTTTAGTAAAGTTCATTAAGCCAAGTTGGACTTAGATTAATTACTAATTCATTATATATCTAAGATCTAGTCACTTAATCCCAAGTTATCTTAAGCCTATCCAAATTCATCAAAGTTAAACAATCTAATCCATTTTAGTTCATTCAAGTTCATTTAGTCAAGTTGAACCTAGGTTTGTTAACTAAGTTCATTTTATAACTAACTTTTAGATTTAATCTAATTGTTTGTAAAATCTATAAATCTACTTAACCCATGTTTAATTACATGAATTAATTCACTCAACACATCAAATATCACTTATCTATCTCATTTTAGCTCAAAAAGATCCATTTCCTAAGCAAAAACACATTTAACAAACAAAAACAAGTTTTTGACTTTGTTTTGGAAAATGTTGCAGCTGGAAAGAATCAAAATTTAAGCATTGATAAGTTTCGAATTTGTAAAAACTCAAAACATGAAAATTGTAGATCTCTTTTTAAGCTTTCCAACGCAACTTGAATCACCTCAATCGGAGATCGTATGAAAAAGTTATGGATAAAATACAAACAGCTGCGAAACAGGGGAAGTCTGCACGACCGAGTGCATGGCCGTGCTCGAGGCCGTGCAGAGCATGAAAAAGTGACCCGAGACAAAGTTTTAAGCATTTTAAGGGCTGCACGGGCTTGTGCATGGCCGTGCATAAGGTTGTGCACACTGGAACGACAAAATTACGAATTCCTTTGTTCTTGAAATGCATTTTACACTTTTCAAAGTTGTTTAAACTCATTCCAAAGTTCCCCAAAGCTTGTTACATGATCAATATAACATTCAAACAACATAAACTTCACATTCACCACATCAAACATCTCAAACTTCATCAACCTCCATAACCACTATTCATCATCTTCTTCCTCCAACTCAACCCATATCTAACTTCAACTCAACAATTACAAAAATAAACAGCACTTTCAACCCAATTCAACATCAATTCATCAATTACAAATGTAAATAACAAGTAAAAACAAAGAGAAATAGAAATAGAAAACTTAGCTTTTTGGCTAAATCATGCAATTCCTTCTTCTTCTAGCTTTGATTCCTCTTCCCTATCTTCTTCCTTAGTGTTAATTTATCTTCTTGATCTTGTGTAGGGTTTGAACTTGAGAAGGAAAGATCAAAGAAAGAAAGAAAGAGAGAAAGAAAGAAAGAAAGAGAAGAAGGAAAGAAACCGATGGAAATAAAGAAGAAGAAGAGAGAGGCAGAGGATATAAAGAATTGAAGAAAAGGATAGGGACTAAATTAATATAAAGGATTATAGGTATAATTTTAGAACTATTAGATCAAATATCTATAGTTTCAAGAGTATTTAAAAGTTTGTTTCAGAACCAATATGTTAGAAATTAAGAACTTGCAATAAGAACTTAATTTGAGAATTTATTTTAGATAAAAGATATTTAATTTGAGTTCGGATTCAAGAACTGATATTTTTATTCAAGCAAATGAACTCAAATTTTGTAAAGATTTAGGAATTAGTGTTTAGGCTAAGAATCAAGAGTTTAGGAATCCTCTAAACATTTCAATGACTTGTTTAGAGAATTTAGATTTCAAATCTCAAATTTCATTTAATTAAATACTAATCTAACTTTGTCAACTTGTCTATTTAAATCCTATAATTCATTTGACTTATTTAATCTATCTAAACTCAATTTTCTAATCTTGGTGAAGATTTAGGGTATTTCAAAAATCAACCACACAAGTGAATAATGAATTATAACTTGCAATTAAGAAACATAAGGAAAAAATTAATAAAAACACCGATAACAAAGAAAAATCACATAAATAAACCTACAAACGATCATCTTATTTTCAATTATTGGATGTCTTATTATTTTGGTCAACATTAGAAGTTTAGAACATGACTCATAGATCTTTTCGGTTGTAAATACAAATAATTTTTAGAAAAAGTTTTATAGTATTATATCGATCTATTAAAAAATTTAAACTCGACATGTACAACGGTGAAAATAAGATCTTAGTATCTCATTATCTCAAAAATGGGAAAACCTGTATCGATTTTGTTATTAATAGATGGCTCAATCTTACAATGGTCAAATAAGGGATGCCATAGGACAGGAGGGACCAAGTTCAAATCAAATTAATTCCTTCAATTCATCTAATGTAGTTTACAAGTTAAATCAAATGGTTTGATCTGTCTTCACTTTTAGAGGACCCCCTTTATATGCGAGAGAACAAAACGCCAAATTAAGAGTGATTCTTGACTTTATTAATTGAGGATTCCTATAATTGGAAATGCCAATTGATGGGTTGGCCAGCAATTTAAGGACAATATAAGAAACAATATGGTGAATAAAAGTATCGCGTTTTCATAATTCTTTTGGTACCCAAGAAACAATCCTTTAAATTATGCAAGGGTGATGGACATATAACAGAAGCAATGAAAGAACATCTGGCATATAAGTTATGGGAGTGGTGACAGACAACATGAGGTATGGAGAACTGAAAATTATATTAGAACAATATTTGAAGTTGTGCTTTAATGAAATTCTTATTATGGAGGAGTAAAATAGAGCTGTAATAGGATTTTTCTTTATTAATTATTTATTTAAATGATGTTATTTAAAAAAAATACACTTCCAGCATTGGATTGATATTCATATATTTGAATAAAGAATGACTATTCAATGTTTTGTGTAATAGGGATTCATCACGGAATCGTTATTCAATGAACTAAACGTCGTAATAGCTATTCGAAGACTGTAATAGAATTGCAATTACAGCGAAGTGAACAAGCAGTAAATACTTGACTTCACAATCAAATTTATCAAAACCTAACCAAACACAAAAAAAAAAAAAAAGGGAAAAAGATGCGCTGCGTGAAAACAATAGACAAGTTTATTTAAATTTTAACATTTTAAGTGGTTAAAAATAAGGTATTGTAAAATATGTAAAATGAAGTATATGTTGAAAAACAAAAAGAAAGAGGAAAATTAATAAAAAATTATCGAAATATTGATACTTAATTGAACTTTGTAAATTGTTATACTCCTCATTTAACTTACTTTATGAAACATTAATACATTAAATAAACTTATTCCCCAAATGTTGATAATTTCTAGTGTAATTTACTTAAAATATATATATATTATAAATTTGAACATTAAGATTTTATATCACAAAAGAATTAGAGATTTTAAACATATGTTTTTTTTTTTTTTATTTAGCTTATAGAAAAACAAATAGGTATATCACTTACTTACATAAGGGGGATAATCACAAAATAAAATATTCATGTTTATGGGGTAAATTTAATTAAGGGACCATCATATTTGGTGACTAAGAAAGGAATCCATAATTTATAAAGTAGGTCAAGTAAGAAATTTAATGACAAAGCTATTATAATATAGTGACATTGTATGATTAATTGATGTCTTGCACTGTGTGTATTCATTTTATTCATTGAAATGTTTCTAAATAATAAAAATAATAAGAAAATGTAGAAAAATTTAGACAAAAAGAAGAAAAAATATGGTATGTTTTATTTATTGGTTTAAATGAATATAACTAAGAAAATTATGAAAAAAAAATTAAAAATAAGAAAATAAAAAATACAGAAAAAGAAAAAAAAATCAATAATTTTGTCAAAAGCCATTTCATTAAAGGATAAAAGACGCATATTGGTTTGGGGCGGCGGGGGAGAACGGACACTGAATTAATGCGCCCCCTGCTTAAGAAGGTAAATTTGTTTTTTGCTTTTTTTTTTCCCCCATTCTCCATAAGGCAGAAAAAGAGCTACAAGTTTTTGCATTAATCGGATAAAATGTAGACATCATCATGGATCGATCCTATATTAGGAACCAACCCGACTCATCATTGGTGGTTCCCGAACCGACAACCAGCCCGAGAATGGGGGTCTGAATCTGTAAAGGACCCACTTGTTCTGGTAGGAACTTTCGGTTCCACTCCCTTGAACCGGCAGTTCCCGCATATCTACGTTATAAAAATAGAAAAAAAATGAAAGGAAAGAAAAAAAAAAAGAAAATGAAAGGAAAGAAAAAAAGAAAAGAAAATTATAAAAAAATTAATTAAAACTATTTTCGTATAAATATTAATAAATTTATTTTTTATTCACAACATTTAATATGTTGTTAATAAATATATTTGAAATCATGTATTATTGAGTTTATGTAAACTTTCTAATCAAAGTAGATTTCTCTTTCTTAAACTTGTTTTTGTATTGTTGGAACTTATTTGTATCTTAAATATTTTATAATGCCACATTATTAACATAACAACTAAAAAAGTGCAAGTGATTGTATATAAATAAATGTATAATTGTAGAATTTTTATTAACTAATGGGCGATAAAAATTATTATTAGGCTCAACATTATTCCAAGTTAAAAATTTATTTTGCATTTTTTATCTTACTTAGATTAAGTATTTAATTGAATTTTTCTTTTTGATTTTCATAGGTCTTAGTTCCTCTAGAACCGGAACTAAACTATGGAACCGAACTAGCTTCCAAAAGTCCGATTCTAATTTTGAATCCAAACTACCTCATGACAATGGCTAAAAAAATGGGCCTCAAAAGCTATAAAAAATATAATAAATCATTGTTTTCGCCTAGAAGACTAACAGGATCATTCCATTATCAAACACCCACCTAGTGCGAAAACTTACTTTTCCCTTTTAAAGAGAACAAGAATCTCTACTCTTGGCTACAAACATGCATTACACTATTTACTGAGAAAAAGAAAATATGCTGCATGTTAAACTTTATTAATAGAATAACATTACTTTCCTCTCCAAAGAAAACTTCTTTGAAAAAAATTAATAAAAACTCTAAGAAAGTCTAGGAAATCCTTTGGTAATAGCAAATAGAGGAAAGAGAGGAAGTGGAAGCTTTTTTTCCTTCAAGTCCAACTTCCATTATGAAAACCGGCAAAAAGGACATCAATATGAGAATAACTCATCCACATACAAATCTCAATAAAAAGAAAGAAAGTTATAAAGAAGATAGAAGACACTAGTTTTATCTAAAATGGGAAGAAATGTCTCCTCATTTTCTTTTTCTTTTTTCTTTTTCATTTTTTATTTCTTAAATTTAATTATTTTCCATTATGTTGTCTCATTTATATTTATTTAAACTAACAAATAAACCATTTTTTTTAATTTTTACAATTTTTCTTTTTATTAATTTAATAGATTTATATTTATTTAAATTAAACACCACCACTGTGTGTAAAATAAACATACCAATAAACAATTTTTAAACAATGTTATAACTAGGAGTGAGCGGGTAACTCTATTTTACAAAGTATTCATCCTTTCCCAACTTGATTGAGTAGGGTTCGAGTGAGGTAAGTTACATGGATAGATTTTTCAAAATTTGGTCTCATAAGATAGGGTACATATATGAAATCTTTATATTCCGTACCCACCTTAGAACCTATATTATAACATATACAAGGCACAGGTTATACGGTACCCTTATACCTACTCATTTAAAAATTAAAAAATAATATTAATAAAGAAAAGATAAATAATAATACTATTTTTTTTATTTTCCAATCAATTTTGTTTAAGATTAACATTTGTAAACTACCATTTGATAATTTTTATTTTTTGAAGAATTTGTCATTTTTATTTTGGAAGAATTCTTGTTGTACATGCTTGTACTTATAAGTTATATAAAATTATTATTTATCTTCAAAATCTAATTAATTAATACATAATTGTCTCTAAGGTTTTTAATGTTTGATATTACATAAACATGATCTACACATGTTTGTTACCAGTTTTCACTTTCATAAATAAATGAATTCTATATATTACAAATCTTGTGATTTAAGAAATTACTTTTTGAATTTCCTTACAAGGTCGCTTATAATAATTTAAGAGAATAAAGTAGTTTTACGTATTACATAAAACCAAATGTTTTACTATAAATTTGTAAATTAATAAAAAAAAAAGAAAACAAACAAAAAATTTACAATAAAAAAAAATTACAGGGTCCACATGGTATTCTATACTCTATTAGTTTTATAGGGAACATGGTGGATATGAGGTGTTACAAAATAGGTTATGAGTACAAAATTTAATACCTTATATTGTATAGGGTATGGAATGGGTCAAATTTCATACCCTACCCACTTTATATCTAAGAATGAAAATGATTCAAGTGAGATGAGTCAAGCGTTTAAATGTTCAAACTCGACTTATTTAAAAAATTAACGAGTTCAATCCTAGTCTAACTTATACCAAGCTTTAAAATTTAGGGCCTTGACACAAATTTTCAAGCTCGAGCTCAATGCAATTACCTACTTTAAACAAGCCTAACTTAAAAGTGTAGCTCTAATACTCTTAATTAAGCTTGAAAATCTAAAATCAAGCCAAACAAGAATTTCGGTTCAAATTATTCTCATGGAAAATTGTAAATTTAAGCCTAGTTGAAGCTTGACTCAATATAAAGTCAAGCTCAACAAGTCATGGCTTGTGAAAATTATTGTTGATTTAGTAAAAGTTACCAAACCAAATTGTTAAAAAAGCAATAATATCTTTGGCACCATACTAAGTAAGATGCAAGCGAAGAGTGCTTCAACTTTTTATAGAGTTCACATGAGAAATGGATTTATCAAATAACCCATGTGGGACAATAAACTATACTATAACCACAAGAGCTTTTATAATGTCTCTTGTGGAAAATTTCAAAGATCAAATGTTTAATGGGTTAATTACACCAAAAGGGTATAACATTTGGGGGTAAATTCATTTTAAGTTACAAAATTTCGAAAAGTTAAAGACAAGTCACAACATTTAGTGAATAAATTTATTTTAGGTCATAACGTTTAGGGGTATGTTCATTTAAGTCACAATGTTTAAAGAAGTGAGTCAATTGAAGTCACTATTGACACATATTAACAAGAGAAGTATTTAATTAAAACTAAAAAAAAAAATCTTCTTTTAAAGCCCTATTGACATGTATCAATAGGAGAAATACTTAATTAAATCTCATAATACACTTTTCTAAATGTTATGACCTCTTTTGAACTTTTCAAAACGTTGTAACCTAAAATAAACATACTCTTAAACGTTGTGACCTTATAGTATAATTTACTCAATCTCTAATATACTCCCTATATATGTGTGATCGGAGCTTGTATATACAATAAATATGATGCTTGATATCTAAAATAAAATAAAAAATTGATGTTTTGTATTAATAATATTATTATATTTATAATAATAAAAAGAAAATACGCTTATACAATTAAAAAATAAAAATAAAGTTAAGTAATATAGTATTAGATAAAGCAAATAATATATAATAATTTATTTTATAAGACTTGCAAACAAATATGCGAGCTTAAATGAACCTTCGGCTAGAGTTCAAACTCAACTTGCGTAGATAATTAAGCTTGAGCTGAGCTCAAGTAACTTGACTTTTTTGCACCGCACCCTGTACTTACTCACTCCATTTTATATAATGTTAGACTATTTTTTTTAATTACTAGAAATATTGATCCTTACTTGTAGTTACTCCTATATGCTTGTTGTAATTTTTCCTACAATAAAGCTTTTAATGTCTAGTTCCATGGATAAGATTTCATGAAGTTAAAAATTTCTTCTTTTACAAGGGTATAAAGTTAAGTTATTAGAGATGTGGCTTTAAATCCTAATGACTAGTAAATAAAAAATTTCAAGTTGTAAGAGTTGGAGTTTTTCAATAATATGTTTGAGTCATTCAAATTTACAAGAAACACTTATATATATAAGAAACCTTCTCAATTGAACATTAGGATCAATTTAATATAATGCCGAATGTAAATCCTACTAACTATCATATTTATTGCATCTACCTACCCTATTTACCATACCATATACTTACTAATGTATGACGAATGTAGACATCTTGATTCATAAAGCTCTTAGGTGGACCAACATGATTTTGCGCCTTTTCATCCTTGCTCTTTGCAATATCAACTTCCTTCTTCTGGTTGTGATGGTAATTCTTCGAGAATCCTCCAAATCCTATAAGCGGAATGTGCCGCCTTCATTCTTCTCTATCTATTCCTTTGTTGAGACTTCCACCAAGTTTAACATTTCTCTAGTTTTAATCTCTTTGGGTTTTGTTTTCAACTTCATTTACATTCTCCCCCACCAAAGGTGAATCCCTCTCTTCCTTAGGTAAAATCAGCTTAAACATTTCATTATTTGCTATAATTTCCACCTCCAAGCATTTTTATTCTATTTTTGAATAGTTGAATTTTTGTTTTTTAAAAAATTCTTATTTAAATTTCTCATTTTTATGGTTTTTTCAGTTTGGCAATCGTTTCTATCCTTTTCTTCATTTTTTTCTTATCTTTAATTTAAAAAAAAAAAAAACTATTTGAAAGAGGCAAAAATATAATGTCTACAACAAGTCCTAAACTAAAACTCGAATTCCATTTCGAGAACACATTAGAGAATTTTAGTCTAAAAAGCTAAAGTCTAGGTTCCATGAGAACCCACTGCTAGGTAGAGAAATATAATCATTTTAAGCAAAAATTTATGGAACTAAAGCAAGGTCATCCTAGTTTTTCATAAGATTTTTGACTTGTAACATAGGATAATTTATTAGCTCTTTTAGCAACAACATCAATATTCCTTTTGTTTTAACCAATAACTAAAAACTTATTTTACAATTATGAGGGGAAAAAAGAAAAACTATTAGATCAACCATAGTATATTACTTTTAAGATGGGCCATAATTTTCAAATTTGATACTAAAAGTGGAGGAAAAAAAGATCAAAAGAGAGTGTGAGAAAAGTTTTCATGGACCAGTTGGTCGGTTAGTAACCACTATGGATGAGATAACTATGTTTTCCTGTTTTTAGGGTTTTTGGAGAATATCTACACCAATATATCTATCTCTATGTGTATGACAAAGAGAGAGATATGGGATTTATGGGCTATTCCAAGTTTCAGGATGCTAGGACTATGTTGTGTGTAATACCTTAACGGAAGTAATAATTGAAGTTAGATGCAGTAGATATAAGTTGTATACTGTATGTTTGTATGACATTTGTGTATGCTAGTAGTGATTATATGTTAGGCTTTGGCTTACCATATTTGAGAACCTGTTTTTAGGTATAGAAGATCAAAGTTTATTTCCAATCACGACTGTTGCCGTTCGACCAAGAGAAAGGCGAAAAAAAAAAAAAAAAAGAGTGTTCACATCTCAAAGTTTTGTAATATGACAATAATTGACTTGTAAGTTATATGTTAATCATATAATTTTTATTGGATTAATAGATTAAAGTACTTTAAAAAATTTAGAAGAATAAGCTAAAAGTGCTATAATCTTGCACATTAAAAAAAATCATCTATGTTTTATAATTTATTTCACATAAAAGGTTTGACATCATTTATTTATGGTACTATGTTGTTGGTAATTTATACAAGTATACCTTATAGATTTAATAAAGTATAAACCAAACTTCCTAAATGTTTCCTCAACATTTTCATAAATTTAAGTAAAAATATGTAGTACGTAGGTTTTAACGGAAATATATATTACATATGCCTTCCTAATAATTGGTTTTCCAAAAGCAAATCAAGCTCAAGCATGTCATTTTATTAGCTCTTGTTGCTCAAAAGCATTGAAAACCCACAACCTAAATTTTCGATTTTATATTTTTCAATTTTACACATGATCAATCTTGAAGTTAAATATCATAGCAAATCAAAATTTTAGTTGTTAAATAACTAACCTTAATCTTGCCATCTACTCTTTAACCAATAAAGAAAGTAAAATATAGGTACATCATATCTTTAGCAATATTCTTAGAGGTCATTTTTTTATTATACCTCACCATTTCAATAGAGAGTGTTGTTAAAAAGAGTTAAACCATAAATCCTTTTACTTTTTGCTCCATATAATCTTACCATGATATTTTAGTAAAGATAATTGATATAGTAAATTTGATGGGTAAAACTTTTATTATTTATTTATTTAGTAATTATAAACTTCATGCGTGAATTTAAATAGGTAACAATTCCACTAAATAAGGTCATTAGTATTCTCAAATTTTGTGTAAAAAAGTAGCAATTAGCAATTTTAACACCATCTTCCAAAAATCAAACGCTTTATCTTGGTGGGGTGTTTTTTTTTTTTTTTTTTTTTTTGTCTTTTAATTTCCTTAGAGCATATTGAACATAAGGATTGCCCAGGTAGAATATTTTCTTTCATCCCACTTGATCATTTTAACAAGTGAACCATACGTATAGGATAAAATGGAAAATTAGTGAATTAAAGAGGAGACAATGAAACACATCTCTAGACTCGATTCTTGATCCACCAGCAAAACCCACAAGCATAGTCACAATTACATACTGCAAGGATTTTTTATTCTTTTTTTGTTGTACAGTAGTGTAAATGGAGTGAAATGATCCAGCATCGGTATACCTTGATTTCCTGCTGGCAAACATAAATACGTTTGATTTATTGGGATAAAACAAGGTTAAAAAAAATAATAATTCTTTATTTTATAGTTAGAGATATTTTCAGTGCAAAACATACTTTTTGATTAGGAATAGCCATTTCTCTAGTAAAGAGAAGGAATAATGATTTCTTATCTATTCCTCATCACATGGAATAATCATTTATTTGATAGATTTTTTTTTTTTTTGTAAACTAAATATAAGAATAAATATTTTATGAAAATAAAGCTGGAATACTGATTCCATTCTATTCGACTAAACATAGTGTAACCGTTTCAATGAATTATTAATAAAATGTTCCAAAAGTAGCCTGAAGCCATTTTATCAACTCCATGCGTTTATTCAAATTATAAATAAAATTTGAAATTGCGAGTATTATGATCAATTGGGCTTTTTGTTTTTTTTTTTCTTTTTTAAACTTTATTACCGGTTATTCTTAAAAATATCTCATAATAAATACGAAAAATCTCAAATTTCATATTTTTAAAGTAGTCAATTTAATGCCTAATCAAACTTCTTTTTTCTATATTTTGTATTTACCATACCACCAATATCTTTTGCTTTGTTTGTTTTGTGACATGAAAAAAGAAATCTATAGGTTTTAGACGGTATTATGGGAAGTAGTGAAAATTCAGTAATATGTTGCATCTTTCATATCAGTAAATAAAGCAAATAGTGTTATGGAAGTAGTAAAAATATTTAAGAAAATTTTGATTGGATATTAAATTGACTACTTTATAATTTATATACCAAATTAATTTTTTGTGTAAGGCTATTTACCCTAATAAATAAATATCAATCAAAGAGCACAAATATAAATGATAATATTTATATTTTTCACGTGAATAGAAATTATTAATTTTTTTTTGCCAAGAATTGAAATTATTAATTATTGATTCATAATATTTAATGCTTTATTGACAATAATATATATGATAAATACAATTCAAAAATCATGTTTCGTGCTTTATATAGAGTTCTACTAAGACAAGAACCTAATGATACAAGACTTCTTTTCTTTTATAAACTCTACTCTTTTAGAGTATTGCTCTATCTTTACGTTGTTAATATTTCAGCTCAATAGATATATGTTTGTATATAAATAATTGTAGATGCTGGATATAGGCTAAAGAGTAGTATATTTTTAAGCTCATTTTATATCTAAAGTTTCAAATTTTATTTTAATTTAAGAAGTTTTTATTTTTCAATTTTTTCTAGAACTGGTTGGTTTAAACCCATCCTAACTCACCCCGAACCTTGGGTGGCTATAGGTCCTTATTTGTAGACCCGGCTAGTGGAGATGTCTAGTGTAACATATAATAACTCTAAATTCAAAAAGGTAAATTATATTAAAAGGTCAAAACATTTAAAATTAAATTCATTTGAAATCACAATATTTTAAGTGGTTCATTTGATGTCATAATATTTAGGGAAGTGAATCAATTGAAATTACCATTAACATATGTCATAATATGATGAATCTTCCTAGTTTTAATTAAATTTTTCTCTTAATGACAAGTGTCAATGAACATGTGTCAATGAAGTACTCAATTGATTTATTTTTCTAAATATTATGATTTTAGATGAACCACTCCAAACGTTGTGATATCAAATGAACTAATCATCAAACATCATGACTTTCCCATGTAATTCCGCCAAATTCAAAATATCAAATTTCAAAAAGTCGTAAATTCCGATGATGATTTTGTTTCCAGGTTTCTTTAGAGAAAAAGACCAATAAGGGGACCTTAGCTTTCTTTCTTTTTTCTTTTTTCTTTTTTTAATTTCAGGATTTAAGTTTTGAAAAACGTATCAGAATATTGTTTTTATCATTCTCCATTGCAAAAGCCGTTAGAATAGGTCTTGAAATGTGGAAAAGAAAGAAGGGAAAAGAAAAAAGAAGAAGTAAAACTTAGATCCTAAAATGAGAAAACTAACAAAGAATGAGAAAAGCATATGTTTTTCATGCTTATTAATTTTAAAATATATTTTTTAATCCCTTTTCATTTTAGACAATATGTCTTTTTATCTTTTCTTTTTTCACTTCAGTATCTAACTTTTAATAACGTTTATAACGGAAAGTAGTGATAGAAGTCCTCTTTCAACTTAATTAAGATAATTTAGGATCGGAAATTAAAAATAATAATAATAAAATAGGTTCTAAAGGGCAAAAAAAAAAAAAAAGAAAATTTAAATCCTATATATATATATTTTCCCTTTAAGAAAATGATCGAGGAGTTCTTTCCTTTTCCTAGCTTCTCTCTCTGTCTCTTTTCTTTTCTTTCAAATAAAAGGTGGAATCACCGTCCAAGACAAAACCACAATGCATCCTCCTTTCAAAAGCATTTCAACTCACTGGACAAACTTTATTCTTCCAAACAAGCCTTTCTAGCTGTCAAAACATGGATCGTTGCTTGTATTTTAAACATAAATAAATACTTTAATAGCTTGAATCCACTACACATCATGTGGCCCCTTCAAATAAAGTTCTAGGGTTTGAGGCTTTTAAGCCTATTACGTATCAAACTAAATTGGGTCAATCACAATGAAACAACCCTAGCAAAGCAATGTAAGGGTTTTCCCTAAATAGTATAAACAAAATTTAGGACACCATTCCAAGTTTGGATACCAATAAACAAGATATTAGAGATTAGTACTAATAAAGAATGCTTTCCCATACAGAAAAAAGGGTAAAGTACTTTAATTATTCCTATGAGCTCTATAAAATATACATGCACCCATATTTTCAAAACACAACAAAAACTGAGGTATTTCGAGGGTATTTATTGTTTTGAAAAAGTTTAGTACTAATATTGAGTTTTTCTAGAGGATTATTAATATCTAGTATGTTTAATCTGTTTATAAATATAATTGTTTATTTTTTATCGGTATTTATTTTTGATAAACAATTTATTTAAAAATAATAAAAAAAAATGAAGCCAAAACGATAGAAAAATAATGAAACAAACAGAACCGAACGGCTCTTGGTGCAGATTCATGTTTAGGACGTGCACTACATTTTTTGTTATGATGTTAAAGAAGATCGTCAACTTGAAAACGATATGGTCTAAAATTGAAATGGCATCACAGGCGAAGCTTGGGTGACTTTTCTATTCGTGCTTGGCAAGTATATAGTGGACCATTTTGATAGAATAAAATGATCTAAATTTTCCACCATAATTATGATTCTGTAATTTGTTGGGAAAATCAACTAAAAGTATTTATTCTCGGTTGGACGTGGATGGCCCTTTCCCATAGAGGGAAACAGGCAACAGGTAGCTCTTATCCAAATTTCTTTAAAAATATCTGTAACTTCACATTTGTTGCAACAACGTTAACCCTCTTGATGAAGTTACTCAATTTAACGTAATTTGAACCAGAAAAAATGTTCTATTCTTTTTATAATTTCATAACTTAGCATTTGCAAAAGAAGAAAGTAAATATGAAAGAAAAAAAGAGAATAATATTTGATTTTTGAATATAATATTATTCATATCCTTATATACTCATGTTGCTGGTGCTTCAATAGCAAAATTGTAAAAGATAATAGTCTTGTACGTTATTACTAAACCTGTAAATAAGTCGAGACTACTACAAGGTGCTTAGGTAGTTAGGTTTGACTTCGTGATAATTTGAATTTGACTCTAGCACAATCAAGTTAAGTTTAAATTTGAGCTATTTTAATATCTATTGAATTAAAGTTCGAATTATAAAATACTCGATTGGAAAAACTTATGAGCCTATTTTTCATATTTTTATTGAAAATAAAAATTGCAAAATAGTGTTTTTCCGATTTCTAAGCCCTATTTTTGGTTTTTGCTTTTTGTTTCTTTTCTTCATATACGATGGTCAACATTTATTGTATTTAAAACCAACTCAACTAAATTTTCTATTTCATTCCTAAATCCAAACTTATTTTTTTAGTGTAATTGAATTTTTATATGGATAATTAAGTGTAATTGAATCAAGTTAAGCTTAAAAAATAAAGATCAATTAAATTTAAATTAAAAACATTCTTCATTCAAGTGGAGTTCGAATTTTGCACGGCATTATCACGACTTATCTAGAGCACTGGTCCTTCCTATGATTTCGCCATAATTTATTAACATCAGAAATTAAATGGATGAAGCTGAACCATAGCCGATCCTTGTAATGCCGTCTGCCAAAACGTTGAACTATTTTTATTGAGAAAAAAAAATCAGAGCATTGCTTATTAGTCCATCGATTATTAAGTTTAATTGCTAAACAATTAAATAATGCAAAATTTAAATTTAATACGCAGATAACTCCACAATTTTTTTAATCTTTAAATGTAATTTGCATTTGATAGAATTAATAATCAAAAAGTATAATTTAGTCATTAAATTTATAATTAATGCTGAAATAAAATTCCAAACTTTTTAACTTTAATTCTAATCTTTCTGGAATGTTGTAGTTCAATTATTGGAGATGGGAATATAGAGGTATCATGTCCACAACATAAAAAAAAGGTTTTAAATTTTTTATTGGCCAAATGAAAAAGATTTTAGAAAATTTTTTTCGACTGATAATAAAATATTAAGTAAGAGAAAGCAAATCTAACCTATTTTATTAAGAGATCAATATCTATATTGCTATGTTATAACCACCTCATAAAAATTTTAAAATTGGAATTGCATTATTTTAAGAAATAAAAATCGATAACCATTTTAATAATAATAATAATTCTTAGTTTTCATGATGGAGCCTCGTCCAAACCGACTTACCATCAGGATTTCTTGGGTCCCCACGATGCTTTCGAGTAAAATCCGACCTATTCTCACTCGCATAGACTTTCATCAGCCGCGCGTGCATCTCACTTTCTCTAAGCCGCATGCAGCAGCGGCTCATATCTAGGGATATAACTGGATCGATCATTAATGGATTTTCAACCCATCCAACCCAATAAATATCCTATAAGATTCAACCTAGATAATAGAATCGGGTTTGGACATAAATAAAAAACACTATTGGATATTAAAATCAAGTTTGGATACTATTAAAACCCGACAGATACCTAACTAGTATCACCCGATCCATTAGTCCTAATAAAAAAAAATAATGTAAATATATTTACTAAATGTAAATATAATAACAGACTAAATTCAAAAATAGATTGGTAAAGAAAAGATGAATTACTATATTATTAGACTATTATTTTATTAGCCTAAGTCTACTAAATCTATTATAAAAAAGAAATAATAAGCGGCACGGGTTCTGATTGATAATCAAGTGGATAGTCTGGTAAATAATCAAGTTGATAGTCAAGCGGATAACTAGACGAGTAGCGGATTTTAAAATAAATCCTATAGAACGGGTTTGGATATAAAAGAAAAACTCTACATGATTATAGGATTGGATTTAATATATCTTATAAGCATAACAGGTTCAGATTTAGATTTATATGATTCATCTAAAACTCGATCCAATTGTATCCGTACTCATATCCAAGATCCAACCCACTACATTTGCCGTTTGACACGCGACGGTCCGCGAGTGAAAAAAAATGGCCAGGACTATGTCGGTAATCCAATAAACATACGAGGGCATCTGCGGAAATATAAAGAGTATCACCATCACGTATATAAAAATCGCCAAAACCCTATCACCGTCCCCACTCGTGTCATCGTATTTTCCCATTTCCTCATTTTGCCTCTGCTGCTTCGCTTGCTCCCAATCTCTGCTAGGGTTTTGAGGTAAAATTTCTCGTTTCAGCTCAAAGCTTGCTAAGGTTTATAATCTTCTGTTTTTAGTTGTTCTATCTTGTATTTGATGTGTTATTGATCCATAGAGCATTGATCTTTTATGATATTAGACTTTTCTTTTAACCTTTTTACACGAAAATTGCATGTATACTTTGTTTCTTTTATCATTATTCTAGATCATTCGATGGATATGACTTAGTTTGATGATTGATTCTGAAATTAAGGTGTAAAAGGACGTTGAATCTGTTTCCATTAATTTTTTTCCGTATGGGATGGAGATTGGTGTTGTCTATTACTCTGTTGTAGATTAAATCGACGTTGGTTTTGTTAGGCTAAGATTTGATTACATCTGTGTAGATTTGATGATTGATGTTGTCTATACTATGTTGTAGATTGAATCGATGTAGGCTTCGGTGGACACAGATTTGATTGATATTAGTGTAGGTTTTTTCTTTGGGGCATAGCAATGTAATATCATAGATGACTTTTTTTTATTGAAATGAAGATGCTTTTTTATTTTATTTCATTATTTGATGATCATGGTGGTGTATTATGCTGTCTAATAGCTGATTTGGTGTAGGAGTTGCGGGTCTATTTGTTTGTACTTGTTCTGCTGTAGTAGTCACTTGCGAGCTTTCTTGTGGTTCTTATATTCTTTAGCATTGATTAGTAGTGATTTAATGAGAAAGTGGTGCATCCTCGTACTCTTTTGTGAAATGGATTATACGTCAGAGGAGCATATGGTCTGGTGATATCAGCATCTAGTGCAATTTTTGTTCTCTGCCTCCCCCCCCCCCCTTCCCCCCCTTCCCCCCCTTGAAGATGTGTTGTGCACATGATGTGACCGGTTTTAAGCTTTATTTTGGACTTTTTTTAACAAGAACTATTTAAGCATTTTATGTATTGAAGGTTTTTTTCCCCTTTTTTTCCTTTACTTTTGCAGTTTTACGCTTTGTATCTCATAATGGGTAAGGAGAAGTGCCACATTAACATTGTGATCATTGGCCATGTCGACTCTGGTAAGTCAACTACCACGGGACACTTGATCTACAAGCTTGGAGGTATCGACAAGCGTGTGATCGAGAGGTTCGAGAAGGAAGCTGCTGAGATGAACAAGAGATCATTCAAGTATGCTTGGGTCCTTGACAAGCTCAAGGCTGAGAGGGAACGTGGTATCACCATTGATATTGCCTTGTGGAAATTTGAGACCACCAAGTACTATTGTACCGTCATTGATGCTCCTGGACATCGTGACTTTATCAAGAATATGATTACTGGAACTTCCCAGGCTGACTGTGCTGTCCTTATCATTGATTCCACCACTGGTGGTTTTGAGGCTGGTATTTCTAAGGATGGACAGACCCGTGAACATGCTCTTCTTGCCTTCACTCTTGGTGTCAAGCAGATGATTTGCTGTTGCAACAAGGTATGTAATCTTTAAAAATTCAATGTTAATGTTGTGACCATTGGTTTTGAGCGGGTTCTGTCTGTTCGTACAGGTGGTTTTAGATGCTGATCTGGATTAATTTTTGTGTGTATTCAACTTTGTCTTGCTTGACAGATGGATGCAACAACACCCAAGTACTCAAAGGCAAGGTATGATGAAATTGTGAAGGAAGTGTCTTCATACCTGAAGAAGGTGGGATACAATCCAGAGAAAATTCCTTTCGTTCCTATCTCTGGGTTTGAGGGTGACAACATGATTGAGCGATCGACCAATCTTGACTGGTACAAGGGCCCAACACTTCTCGAAGCTCTTGACTTGATCAATGAGCCCAAGAGGCCATCTGATAAGCCACTCCGTCTACCTCTACAGGATGTCTACAAAATTGGTGGTATTGGAACTGTGCCTGTGGGACGTGTTGAAACTGGTATTCTCAAACCTGGTATGGTTGTGACCTTTGGTCCCTCTGGATTGACCACTGAAGTCAAGTCTGTTGAGATGCATCACGAAGCTCTTCAGGAGGCTCTTCCTGGTGACAACGTTGGCTTCAACGTGAAAAATGTTTCTGTCAAGGATCTCAAGCGTGGATATGTTGCATCTAACTCCAAGGACGATCCTGCTAAGGGAGCTGCTAACTTCACCTCTCAGGTTATCATCATGAACCACCCAGGACAGATTGGAAATGGATATGCCCCCGTCCTTGATTGTCATACTTCACACATAGCTGTCAAGTTTGCTGAGATCTTGACCAAGATTGACAGGCGATCGGGTAAGGAGCTCGAGAAGGAGCCAAAATTCTTGAAGAATGGTGATGCTGGTTTTGTTAAGATGATTCCCTCTAAGCCCATGGTGGTCGAGACTTTCTCCGAGTATCCCCCACTTGGTCGTTTTGCCGTTAGAGATATGCGCCAGACTGTGGCTGTTGGAGTCATTAAGAGTGTGGATAAGAAGGACCCTACTGGAGCCAAGGTGACCAAATCTGCTGCAAAGAAGGGTGGGAAGTGAACCGTGCACTTTCATGTCTCCAAGTTTGAAGACTATTATTATAGTTACAATAAAACTTTGGCCCTTTACTGTCCATTTGCTGGATATTTGGGCGTTATGTTTGTTGGTTATAGTTTCATGTTTCCGCCTGGTTCAAGTGGTTGGTTGCAGAATTGGGTACTTGATAGGCGGTGGCGTGGCTACAAACCTTGTTTTTTCTGTGGCTTGCTATTCTGTGTCGGACCCTAGTCTCTTTCGTGTGCAGTGCAGGGGTTGGCTCTGCTAAAATGCTTCCTATTGATACTTATTTGTGTGTCCAAATTTTCCTATGTTTATATTAATCTGATTATCTTACAGTTCAACTGAACATGTCGGTTAGATTGTTTTATTTGGGTGCGGTGCGGGAGAGGGAGTGATTTTCACAGCTGATAAGCTTATTATTAATGTGTTTACTCCCTTGGCCTAATCATCGTCTTATTATCGGTTGTTCACGGAACCATCTCTCTTTGTTATAGGACTTAAGAAAAGACTTGATGTTTAAGATTAGCACTCAAATATACCATCATTGTTTTCGCATGAATCTTTGGCTGCTCATGGTCTATTATCCATCTAGGTGAACATTGGTCTAGTCGAGTTGAAACAATATAGATGGGCGGAACATAAAATGGATTCGGTATGAAACTCAATTGAACTAAAAGGTGATTTGGCTTTTAGTTTAAGTGTTTTATAGCCTTTTCGAATATGTACAAAGCTTGAGTTTCAATAAGCTCGTGACCTAAGGGAATCGGACTCGCATACGGCTATGGATCTGGCCACGTTCACAATTGCGACAGGTTATTCAAATTGATGAGAACTGTGGTATCTAACCTTGCTACAGGCTACAGATCATCATGTGGCCATGCGGTTCTTTGCTGTGACCTCTCATTTGAGATCCTATAAAGTATGGCAGAATCAAAAGTAGAACCGCAACATCTTGTTTGGGTGTGACTACTGGAAATTGCTTCCTTCATCCAATCACCTGTGATAGTCATAAGAATGTATCAGTGTGTCCCCTCGTCATAAAATCCCGTGTCCTGCTAATGCTACACCAACATCATGGACTGTCATCCGACAGATAATACTAATTATTTAAAAGCAGTTCATATGATAGGGGAAGGGAACATAAGGAAAAAAAGTAGAATGTGACGGTGGCAGGTTTATGAGGGTTTGTAAATTCCAAATTTTTGCCATATAGCTAGCTAGGGATGTAAGCAGACGGGTTTTTATAGGGTACCCGACCCATCTAATCCGATAAATACCCTATAAGCCCTATAGGGTTTGGGATAGGTTTTGGGAACAATAATAAAATCCTATAGAGTTTTGGGACAACCATAAAATCCGTTGGAAAACTTGAATCCGTTTAAATATATAAATATATATATATTATGTTTAGTCTCAGTCTCTGAAATTAACTAGCTGTGCTTCATTAATTATAAAGCTATTTTTTTTATTAAATCATTTAGAAAAAGTAAAAACCCTAGGACAGTAGACTAATACTGTATGGTCTCCACTTTCAGTTTTGGTCTTGGCTCACTCTCGTCAAATTCAAATCTCTTACTGTCGTTGCCACACTGTTTCATTCAATGATATTCTTCTCATGAAAATGATTAAGATTTTTTAAAGAGAATTGCATGAGTAATGATAAGAATTTTTTTCTTGGCTTATAAAGTAGGAACGGATCGAAAATAGAAAAAGATAAAACAAAAAATATTTATAATGACGTTTTTATATATTTTATTATGTAATGATTTTCATTTTATATCGAGTTTCGGATTTGGATTCAGGTTCCAGTTCGGGTACCTTATAGGATTTGTCTAGCCGGCTCATGGACATAAACCCAATAGGGTTTGGGACAGGTTTCGGGAATCCAATTCGGTATCGGGTTCGGATTTACATTTTAGTATACTTATCCCAAACCCGTCCCTGTTGTATTCCTACATATAGCACAAGTACATATAATGAGCATGATTTTATTGCATGGATGAAAAGCAATGTGGGGCATTTCTGTTATACTCGGATCGCATCGTCAAATACTCTGCCAACGGGACAAAATTCAGAATCTTTCAGCACGAAAGAGTTGAACTAACTCCACAAACTGGAAATCAATTGGAAATGTTGATTCATAACACGGCCCTCCAAATCCTGATCCCATAATAAAAAACATTGGGCTTTTGTCAAAAGAATGATAATTCTTGTCTTTTGCCAAGGTACTTAGATTCAGATTTTGAGATATGCAGAAGACTAGCAATCAACCATGGGTTCTAGAACATGTCGCTGGTCCGACTTCTTTAGAATTCTCTTCAAAATGTCTAATTGTCATGCAGACAAGATTTGCATATACAGAAACAATGAAGTACTAGCAAAATTACCCAAAGAGAATTATCCTGTACCCAAGAAGCATCCTAAATAGTTGCAAGCTACGTGGTACCCCCATAGTACATTACAAAATGCCAAATCATTCTGCTCTTTCAATCAAGGAGGAGTCCTAAAACTCGGGAATCCACCATAAACCACGCACCATACTGACAAAAGTAATGTATATCCTTCCGATGATAATTTTAAAGGCAAACATAAGTTTAAAATCATTACTTTTATTAGAACTATCAAGCCTGTCAAAGAAATTAACACATTCTCTTCCAAGAAAGATTTTACCTCTAATGGAGATGAAAAGAGAAAGAGATACCCCCTCAAACAGAAAATAACTTGTCTACTATGGAGAACATATCCCATTAAAACATAAATAAATGCTCATATTTTCAATTCAAAAATTATCAAAATTTTGACAAACATGACTAGTAAGATCTTCCCAGCCGCAATCACAAGTTCTTGAAAGCTGATTCCTGAGTTTGAGGTTTTTGTGGAGTTAATCTAGCCAAAAGCGCCTTATTTGGACAGTGCTCTGCATCAACAAAATAGAAATTGCCATTGGCCTTGAATGAAACAAACGGCCTATTGGTTTCTGGATGCCGAATATCAGAAAACTTGATTGTCCTGGGAATGTAAGAAGCCATCCATGACATCATCTCTACCTCAAAGGTATCAGAACCAGGTTGCCATCTAAGTTTGTGAATATAAGGGCTGACAAACCAGTGAAGAGCAGCAGTAGTGGAAGCACTAAGGAATATAACTGACGTAGCGACAGCACCTTTCAGAATTACATTCATATCTGGAGATGTCATGAAAGTAATGACTGGCCCCAGTGATACAGACAGGCAGCACGTAGAGAGTGAGAGAAGCTTCACTTTCTTAATGGTGGATGAAATTGGACCATAATAAACAACTCCACCATCCTTCTCATTTTCTCTGGAAGCTGCATCCTTATGTGGTCCAATGCTGATTCTGTTATCGTCTCCTGTCTGTGTGGATTGAGATGCCCATCTCCTTTGGGTAGCAGCAAGTTGATAAGCGGGTTTGAAGCTTGAATTTGCACTTGATATACATGGGAGCGGTTGACACCACAATTGATGAGCTGAACCAACCCAAAATAAAAAAAACAAAAGTAGAATGTGAATGCCAATACTTCTCCTGTTCTTCTCATCAATATAAGGTCCACGTATCATCAATTCTCAATTACTCGACAATATTAGAGCAAGTATGATTTGCATGAAAGCATTCAGCAAGTTCCATATAGCTATGTAAGTAGTTGTAGTAACAAGATTTATACAGATACCTTGCAGTAATGCGTATGGGAATAAGTAGAGTAGTAGACAACATAAACCTACTCCTAGCTCATAAGTTTGATCCTGATTTAAAAACTCCTGCAAAAAGTGACACTTTTCTAACATCCAACAAGTCCCACCCTTGCTGGCCCACACAAATAAATAAAAAAAAAAAAGAAAAAAAGAAAGGAAGGAAGAAAGTGCCACCACCCTAAAAGAAGTTCTGTGAAAATACTTCTCATACTTGCACCGATACTTTTCTTCTGTTCTTCTCCTCAATATAAGGTCCAAGTATCATCAATTCTCAATTACTCAACCATATTAGTGCAAGTATGAGTTGCGTGAAAGCATTTAACAAGTTCCATATGGCTGTGGTAAGTAGTTGTGGTAACAAGATTTATAAAGATACCTTGCAGTAATGCATATGGAATTAGAAATAGACAACATAACCGTACTCCTAGCTCATAAATTTGATCCAGATTTGATAATTCCTGCAAAAGCCATACTTCTCTAACATCCAACAACTTCCCCGTTGATGCCCCCCCCCCCAAAAAAAAAAAAAAATTCCCACCCCCTCTAAGAGAAGTCCCGTGACAAGGTAGAGTGAAAATGAGAAGAATGTCTTCCAAAAACAACACTCAAACCTTAACTCCACTTCAGATGGGGACGGGGTTGGGATCAGTGCCAGCTACATAGATCACATCTTACCTTTTATGCTCTCTCATAAATCTATCTACCCAGTATCGAAAATGTAGCAAAGAGGAAGTTTTGTTGGTACATGGTTTGTAAATGATGATAGGGGCATAAAGTATCTTTTATTAGCATGTAAAACTACATAAAGTCCTGAAATCCAAGCTACAGATTCCTCGCAATGGCAAAGGGTGATTCTTGAGACTTGTAGGCAACACAAGTATCACCGACATCGAAATCGTGCAGATAGACACTTTGAATTCCAAACAATATTAATTATCCACTACTCTTCAGTAACGACGATTGCATAAGTATGTATGTATGTATGTATGTATGTATATTATACACACACAATGGATTTTGCACTTCTTAAATTTAGGAATTTGAATCATGTCACTTGCACCCAAATAAGCAGGAGAAAAAAAAATTGCTAAACCCTAATAAAGAAATGAGGAGGAGGAGGACCTGAGGAGAAGTACTTGGATCGGGATCGGAGGGACCGGAGAAGCACCGCCGTCGACCCCATTTATGTCACCCTTCGCCTTCGCAAGCAAATGTTCACAGAGAGAAGGGGGGGGGGGGGGGGTGTTAGCGATGGAGCACTTGGAAAGGGCAGAAAATGAAAGTGCGAGGGTTTAAGGATACAAGAAAAGAGAAGTCGAAGAAACCTAATAAAAACATTAAACAGCCAGCGCACAGCAAGGGCATTTGGTCTAGTGGTATGATTCTCGCTTAGGGTGCGAGAGGTCCCGAGTTCAATTCTCGGAATGCCCCCTTTTTTTGCTTTGATTTTTCTTTTTATGTCAATAATTTATATTTCTAAATTCAATACCCAACAAATTTGTCAGCTGTTTGATTAATTTTTTAAAGCTTTTATCCGTTTTGATATATCTGATAGTATCTAAGGAAGGTTAATAATCAAAAAAGATATTAAGAGCAGAAAATTCATGGTTCATTGATTAATAATAATAATAATTCCATGTCATATAATATCCTTTATGATCAGTGAGAGCTCGGATCAAAATATCCGAGGGGGCCAATTCATTTTCATTACCTAAGTAATAAAGACATTATCCTTCATCTTTCCAAAATAAATATCAACATATCAATTTTTTGAAGTCCTAGTTTGTTAATTAGAAACATTCCCCCCACCCCCACAAACCCAATGCTATAAACTTATATATATATATATATTATATATAAAATCAAACTTAAGCTACCTAATTAAAAAAAAAAGGCTTTTCTCTTAATGTCAAGTTTTAAATTCTTCTGCCTGTGGAGGAGATCAAGGGAACCAAATCCAATCAAAGATGTAACAACAAGATTTGGTATGGTAGGTTTTAAACGAAAAACGTTAGATCAATCTTCCAGTGTGTTGACTTTATTTGTTGTCTCATGGGCAAAAAAAAAAAAAAAACAAACAAACTTGCAAGAGGTGATTCAAATCTAATTGATGCTTTATTTGACCTTAAGAAGGCTTAAAAAAGATTTATACTTATTTATATTAGACTTCTTTTAACTCTTATATGCTTTTGAGCTTATTATTCCATAGTTTAGCTATCTCTCTTGAATCCATTCAAAGATCAACCCTCATACTCTATAAGTAAGTTTTTCCTTTTTTTTTTTTTTGTCTGATATATTTTGAGTATCAACTAATATGAAAACAATGCCAAAGTTTTATTAAAATAAACATGATATCAAAACATCAAACCAATTAAGACAATCCAAGAGCAATTATGAACATTGAGTATGATCATCTATTAACCTCACACATTTAAGATACTAAGTTTTCTTATTCCTCCTTCCATGCTCCTTTATTGCATTTGCTACCTATAGATTACCCAAATTTGCAAAAAATAACTAGAATTTTGAAATAGCCATGGTTTTGCATGGAGACTAACCGTACTTTTTAACTCTATTAAAATCGTTTGATAAATTGGATAAGTGAGTGGATAGTATTACAACATATGTCAAGTTGGTTTTAAAATGTATTTCTATGTCATTTATTTATGAAGTTTCTTTTAAATTTATAATATACCAGAGTTTGTCCTTTTATTTTATTCTTTTTTATATTGTGCGATTACCTTTCTCATCCTCTGTGCATTCCTTAAAGAGAGAGAAAAGTCAAGAGAGAGAAGGGACAGGGAGGAGAGGAGAATAAAGAAACCACACCTACATCCAATTGGTTAAATCTTCACCAATGTAAGTGGAAATTTTGACAAATATTGGAAAGTTAAATGGATTAAAATCTGCGATTTTCTTTTCAAAAAAAGACATTGCTTTCTTCTTATATCATCAATAGACACTCTTGAAATTGACCTTCCATGAGCTCTTCTAACATGACTACCAACAACCTCGCATGATTGCACCACCCTGTGTTGTGAACTTGTTGAAGAAAAAGAAGGAGCACTCTATCTTTACATGCACAATTGGCTTAGCAGCCTAACCTAGACCATTAAGCGAGTTGCTAGAATCTATAAAGCTAACCACCTTTGACCTTTGCTCTCACATAGGCCACTAGCACCACCACCGCTTCACCAATCCTATTGAAATATCCAAAATCTTCATCTAAGTTAGAAATTGGATTTATATAGTTTAATTGATTCAAGAAAAAAAATAGATAATGAATTATGATTAGATAAATTAATGTAATTAAATTAGAAAATAGATTTTATTTGAAATTTGAGATTTCAGATACTTAAACCTCTAAATATATTATTTGAATGTTTAATGGATTCCTAAATCCCTGAAATTTAACCTAAAATTCCATATACTTGATTTTTGTAAATTTTAAAATCACTTTCTTTTCTAAAAATATTTTATTTGAGCCAAGCTCAAATTAAATATCAATTTGATATGAACCAATATCTTAAATCAAATCTCTATTTCAAGTTCTTTATTTCTAACATATTGATGCTCAAATTTTTTTCCTAAGAACTTTCAGAATTAAAAATATCGATACAAAAGTTTTAAACCTAATACACTTATCCTAAAATATTTATAAATTGCACTTATCCTTTTCGTTTTTTTTTTTTTTTTTACTTTTGAGCTATTCTTTTCTTTTTCTTTCCTTTCTCTTTCTTGCTTGTTTCTTGCTCCCTTTTTCCTTTCTTTTTCAAAACCCAAACCCAAATCTCAAATTCAACAAGATTATAGAGAAAATTAAAGATAAAAAGATAAAGCATAGAGATTATGTAAGAAATAACTTTGAAGAACTTAGGAGAAGTAGCGGTAGAAGAGATCAAAATGTTAGGTTTGTCTAGAAAGATAAGTTTTATTATTTTCTTACTTTAGTTGTTGTTTATGCACGTAAATGTTGGAATAGTGTTAAATATATGTAGAACTTGTGATAAAAGTGATAAGCCAAAGAGATTTGAACATATTTACTAAAACCTATGTATATGTATATTTGTGTTTGCTAGGTGTTTGATAAAATGAAATAAAGGAATATGATATAGAAATATATATAGAAGTGCTTATAGGTTAAGATTATATATGAATATGCTAATAATATGATGTTTTGTTGATGTAGATCGAAGATAAGTAGTTAAAATTATAGTAAAGACAAAAGAAAAAATGTAACATGTTCCCCCTGTCATGACCGATTATCTAAGAGGAAAAATAAAATCGAGGATGATCACAAGCATGACAAGGACCATGATCTTCTCTTATCAAAATATAAGCATGATAACAAGCGTTGTATTGCATGTGATTGACATCACCACCTAGATTACGGTGGTTATGAAGGGTGTGATCTCCTCTTATCATAATTTTCATGTGTCATGGCCTAAATCACAACTGTGACAAGAGGTGTTATCTCCTAGTCACGAGCGTGATGAGGACAGTGATGAGGGTCATGGCCCTCATCACGAATGTGATCTTTCCTTTGGTGTTGTTCATTAAGAAGGAAAGAAAAATAAAGATAAAATGAAATAAATAAAAGATGACTAATATATCATGTTAATTAATTTCTATAATTAAGAATGAGTTAGGATAACTTATAGATTAATAATTAATTTAAGTTCACGTAGTTCCTAGGTATAAAATGAACTTAGTTAATAAAATTAAATTCAACATGACTTATAAACTTTAATGAGCTAAAATAAATTAAATTGACTAAGTATATTCAACTTAGCTAAGATTAAACTAATATAGATTTAACTTGTAACTAGTTTAGATTAATATGATAAGTTAAACCTTGGATGATAAGGAATATGTAATTTCTAAAATATGTTAGACTAAAGCTTTGTTTAATAAAAGAAATAATTTGACAGACAATGGAGAACTATTTGTATCTTGGCGGAGCGATCTTTGCAATCATGGCGAGGTTCTTATCACATGTCTAATCAAATAGAAACATAAAACGGATGTTTAATTCTTTTTAATTATAGATGTAGGTTAATAAATAATTAAGTTGCTTATATAGTTTAATTTCTTAAACAAATATTTGCTCTAAACCTACACTCTTGTCCATCTCCTAATTCTTTTTAATTATAGATGTCATTTAAAGGTACGTAGTAACTTGCGTATTATATGTTAGGATATGCATCCTAAATAAATTTAAGCTTAAAGATGGCTTAATAATATGAGTGTTGTTTGTGCATGTATCGTTGAATTCGATATAGGGAGCGGCAACCTTATCCCAAGGGGACTGGTAGTTTAGGTACTTAAGCCACCCCCGTCATGATGCAATAGCATTCATAAGTGGTTCAGCGGGTAGCAGATGGAGCAAACAGTATCGATGTAATGTTTGCTTAAGCTTAGGGGAAGTACCATGATTTAGTTCACGTTTATGATAACGATTGAACTAAATTGTAACGCCCTAAAATAAGGACATTACAACCCGTTACGTGTTCTTCTCTTTATAAGAACATGCCAAGGCTAAAAATCTCAACCACAAGTATACACAATATAAAACTCCATAAACTCTCATAAACGATACCTGTTTAAGTTTTCTCATGAAATAAATCCTTTGAAGAAAACACCTTGTTGGCATAAACCAAAGCCAACATACTTAATAATCCAAAAACTCAAATAAAACTTACAATAATATCAAAGTTTATAAAAAATAAATTTTCAAAACTTCATGTTAGTTTATTTGAAATGATGATTTTGATGATAACAAAAAGGAGTAAATAATTACTAACATATTCATTAAGTGTGCAAGGATTTAATATAATCAAAGTGGTTTACAATGACTTAAGAGAATGATTTCAAAAGAGACTCCATGCAAAGAATACTTTAGAAAGTGTTTGGAGAAGCTTTCAAGAACAAATAAGCTGTCAGAAGGTTAATCAGAAAGTTCTCCGCTGGCTTTTTAAACTATCAGAAGGTTCGTTAGAAGGTTCGTCAGAAGGTACATCAGAAGGTGAACTGCAACAAAAAAAAAATGACGAGTTTCAGCTCCAGATTCGAATTTTCTTTTTAGATTTAGTATGTTGAAGACCCAGCTCCAAAGATTGAGTATATTTGGGTAATATACTCAATGTGTTCTACAAAGTTGGTTCAATATCCATGGGGATTCGAATTTCATCGGATTAAAGTTCTTTTTTTGAAAAAAATTCTGTTTTAACATCAAGGAAAAAAGAACGTGACTTATAAGGATCAATTTTCAATAGTTTATTCAAGTTTTAGTTGGAAATATGGAAAACATGATCCAAATATGCAAGGAACTTGTCTTATGATTATTTATCCATATAAGGACATCGAAATTTATGGAAAATACGATATTTTTGTTGCATGAACAGTACCAGACGAAGGAACAAGTCAACAACGGTGATTTCAAATTCGAATTTCAAGTTCAAGATAATTATACAAGTTGTTGGAGATTTAAACTTATCCATTGGAGCAAGAATTTCGAGATTACAACAACAAGATCTCAAGTTATTCAACATTTGCAGATTTTGAAGAAAGAAAAAAGCTAATATTACGCACAAAATAAGGAGCAAAGTTTATCCAATTGATTTCCTAGCCGTTGGAAGATACAAGGATAAGTATACTCACCCAAGACAGAAAAAAGGAAGCACAATCACATGAAAAAGAGGAGAAAACAAAGAGCCACGAATTTTCTTTGAATTTGAGCAAATTTACTGTCATATTCTATTGTTACTATTCCTTGAGCGAATACATTTGAGGAAACATAATTCTTTATTCCTCTGATTTGTTGTTACACATTTAATGTGAGTTGAGAGTTACAAGTAGGCTTAGTTGATTGATTGTTTGTGAGAATCAAGCTAAGTGAATTGTAGCCAAAAGTTTGGCAAATACTTCTTGTAACTTCATTGATTTGATTGGATAGTAGAACACAACCGGTGAGGAATACCGGAACCCTGGCTTGGAGCTGGAAGAGAGGATTGACGCTCGAGGCGGAACCTCTATATATTGCTTTGCACTCTCTACTCCTTATCTCTCTTTAATTTCATGATTTATTATTGATGTTGTACATGTGTGATATATGCTCAGAAGGTTAATCAGAGAGTAAATCATTCATATTTTTCTTACTCAGAGAGTTAAGCAGAAGGTTTCTAAGTGTGAAAGTCTTGAATCACTTTTGATCCGAATTTTTGCTTAAAGCTTTTATTTGTTAAGATTATTGTTTTAAGAAAGTTTTAAAGCCATTTTAGTTGAATAACCAAGTGGTGTGAAATTTGTTTTAAATTTTGAAAAATAAGTTTTATAACCAATTCACCTCCCCTCTTGGTTATCTTTTCGGGACCAACACTTCACATCATCTTCCAAGTCCATCTTTAAGATCTATAACATCTTAATTGTCAGTAGGATAGTCTACTCTACTAGCGTCCTCTCCCTCATCCACATAAATGTCATATCCCGATATGTCATACATAACTGGATCCTCACCTGGTCCTGAAAATGATAAAAGAATGAGCGAAAATGCCCAGTATGCCAAACCATAAACAAAATGCAAATGCCATACAACATATATATATATATATATATTTTCATGCATCTAATCCTAATGCAACGAACACAATTTATTATATTTAATTAATCAGCAAACAACATAGTTTAGAACTATAGTACTCTAGTTCCAAAACTTGAGTTTCTCATGACCCCTGAAAAACAAACAATATAGAAAATAGGTAATTATAAATATATTGGTGTTGGAGAATCATCCAAACACTGCGGCCTCTGCCAAAACCTAATCTATCAAAATCATTTCTATGCACGATTCCACTCGGGACAACCTCACACATAGATCATCAGGGTGCCTCATTAGTATCGCACTCTGCGTGGTCTTTATTAACCAAAGCCAAACACAAGTAACAAAACAATTTTATATGTTATATAGAATTAGATTAATTTCATATTCTAATCCTACACACACAATAAACAAATCTAAACCTATAAGCACATACAACAAACAAGATAAGGTCGTACCTGTACCAAATTCTGGAAACAGTACTCTAAATCACCAAAATCTGTTTTTATAACATAACTCCTAATTCAACAGTACCTGATAAAATTCAAAATACATCTCATCAAACAAACCTAAATCCATTCATATCTAAAAGCTAAATTTCAACATAATATCAAATCTATACATTTTTCCTTAATCACAACACCAAAATCCTTCAATTCAACAAATCTCTTCAACCATTTTTCTAAACCCTAGAATTTCATTCAACACCATATATATACCAGAAATCAACAACTACCATTTTTATAAAATCATAAAGATTAAAACTTTAAAATACTCACCTAAATTCAATTTTAAATCCTTTTAACACCAAAACCAGATCTATAGATAATCAGGTTGTTTTCTCCAATCTCTCTTCAAACAATAGAAAATTCTAAGGAACTATAAAATTATATATCTTAAAAGAAAAATGGTTATTCAATTACCTGATTCGATCTTCAATCTTCTTTAAACACCCACTCTTCAAATCTCCAAGAAAATTAGAACCGTTTCTCCAATTCTTCTTCAAAACAAAAGAAAATCCTAAGATAATTCATATATTGAAAGACTTTAAAGAAAAGATGTGATTTTGATTACCTGAATCCGATCTTCCAAGATCTCCTTTGACCAACAAAATCAAATCTCCAAACCCAATATGTATGTTTTCTAATTCTATCGCAAATTCAACAATCAAACACTAAGAAATCTAATAATCCATAAGATCTTTAAAAAAAAATGATTCAGTTACATGATCTGGACTTCTGAATCCTTAGCGGCTATAAACTCTCAAAGGATAAGAATCTAGGTTTAGGGTTTTATTGGAGAAGAGAAAAAGAAAGAATATATAGGGATTTGTGACTTTTTATCTTCCGTTATGTGTCTGTCATGTGACCAAAATTGTATTAAAATTAAACTTTGTTGACAAATTTAATCTTATAATTTATATTAATGGACACTTTTATCCTTCCTTATGTAATATTTATTTGTATATTACTTAAATTATGTTATGGACTAAGTTGTAAGTAAAGAGTGAGTAACAGCTACGAACCCTAGATGATACTATTTTTTTGTAACGTTATGTAGGAGATCTAAATATTCGTACTATCTATACCAACCTCCTAAGCAGCTACTGTTACTTATGACTCCTAGATTCTTAGAGATTGTTTCAAAGTGTGAGTGCTCTATGTTGATTTGTTTAATTTATTTTAAAGATAATAAACCGTTGTTGCTGCACTGCATTTAGTTAGGTTCATGTGTCATATCGTATGTGATTGTGTTACTATATATTGGACTTCGATTCATTACTGTTGTTATTGTTATCTTTTTCCAGGTATTATAATGATGATGATGGTATTGTTGATATTGAAGATGATGAGTTGTTGATGATAATGATGGATTGGATGATGATGATTTTTCACTCTGGTATAGATGATCCAGGAGATATGAAAGAAATAGTGAAATGAGTTAGTACTGTTGGATTATTATGATTCATTTTATTTTGTTTAAAGAACTGGATTTATCTTTTGTAACTTGTTTTCTTTAAAGGCTTGGTAGAGCCTACGTTTTGTAATAAGCTTTCAAAACTTTGTTTATCACCTTGAATAGGTATTGTCTATTGAGATACCTAGTGTGAATGTTTACTTGGAAAAATTTAGTTTTATCATTATTTAAATCCAGTTATTTTCACAATGCAATTATATGATTTTAAGAATTAAAACTAGTTAGCAATGTTCTCAATAAACACATTCATTTAAGGAAGCATGAGCATGTACTACATAAGGTATTATATGTAGTAGTATACGCCATAATTAAGTTTTAAGGCGTTACACCTACCATCACCCATCATCCATAACCAAGGAACAATAGCAATCAACAAACCTATGACTACCACAACAATTCCATCTTTGACTGTCAACACCATTTGTCATGACTACCACTCCTTCTATCTACAGTTTTATTAAACCATCACTCTCAAATAAATGCATTACTCTTAATAGCCTTTACACCATTTACATGATCAAAAGTTACCATCTTTTAGCCAAGAAACACCTTAGTTGATGTTCTTGCTACCAAATTGGCCAGTCTGACCAAGTTGAACCGGAACCAATCTTAAAAGAGGGCTGATTTTGACTAGTGGTTTGTTTTTGGGCTAAATTGGCTAGACCCAGGTGACCCTATTGGTTCAACCGTGAACCGATTGATCCGGACGACTCAATCGGGTTAGAATGCAAGGATGATATAGCAAAACACTAACGTAGCTCCAAGTTTTCACTTGGAGCGAACACAATAGATTTCTCTCTAAACTTTTGAACTGCTATTATAGTAAATAAAGAGAGTTAGACTATTGTTTTGGTTTAACTCTATATAGAATTTGAGCTTTGCGAGTTACCGCCGACTAGATACATAACAAGAACCAAGCACAAGAGATGTCAGATGCATGAGCTAAATGATCTAAACAGGAACAAATCAAAGTCAGATTTGAACATCAAACAACGAAGAATTTGAACCGCCTTAATGGTTGATTTAGATGCAAACTCGAGCCATAAATCAACGAACATAATTAGTGGGTTAATGAGTTAGCCTGTTACTTACTTAGCATTTTTAGTACTGTACTCAATGGCTTGGTTGGTGTGGAAAGTACAATTCTTTTCGGTGATGCCATAGCGTTCTTATCCACAAACACCACCGATCGATGTGGTAGAGCTGCTTCGTATCTCTGCCTTTGAAATTATGAGTCAAAAAGAAAAGATGAAGAAGTTTTCCTTATGGCACTAGACTAATCAATTTTGCAATTACTTTTTGAGCCATTGGCCACGACTTTTAATTTCTTTTTTTTTTTTCGAAGGCTAGTTTTTTCTTTTTCATTAATAGTTCTTCCCCAAAAAAAAGTAGTTGGTGAAATTGGCCTTGGGCTAAAGGTTAGCCCATCTAGAGGTCTTTTTATTTTTTCCAATCTTTTTGTTAATAATTAAATCGTTATTTTTTCCCATAATTATTAGAATATAAGCTAAAATTCATTTTTTTAGTGACCGTAGTTTGATGCCTAGTTAAAACCGATTCAACCCTTCAATCTTTAACTCCTTAGTATGTCGAGGCAATCCCTAGTCCGAGTTTGAGAACATTGACTTTAACAACCCATTAACCACTACTTTTCGCTGATCCACTTTGAACGCTACCACGAAAAGAAAGCCTAAACATTATCAATAAACAGTACTACTGCCAACTCCTATTTCCACAAACCAACAAGTTTGTAACCCCCTTCACAACCCAATCTCAACTCAGATTTATCCTTAGGTACACAAAAGTGTCATACATCTACTTCAATTGATGGGTTTTAAAATAAAATCCTTTACACAACCATCCGATCCGATCATTTCAACATGGTTATTTTATTAAAAAATAATAAGGAAAAAAGCAAAAAAAGTAAATATATTATAAAAATAAAATATCTGAAAATTAAAGAAGAAAAAGCTTGGGCTAGATAATTATATTTGTAAAAGTTATTCTGTTAATTTATTTTCTTATTAAGTTATTTATGTATTAATTTACCATTTTTAATAAAATTATCAGGATTATATCAATCCATTTACTTGTGGGGAATAACTATCCATTTCTTACTTATTTTATATAAATATGCTATTATGGTATTTATTTGAAGGGAATGAAAATTCGTATTATGAAAAATAATGAATAGCAATTCATATCCTCACACATATAAATTGTCATTTAATGATTTATTATCAATTTTTATTATAAATATTATTGTCTTAAAAATATCACCTACACAAATATCATGTCTCCTTTAATAAAGACAAGGGATATTATAACTATTTTACTTTTACTTCAATAATTACTTGCTTTACTATTCCATACCAAGTGAATATTCTAATAGCCATTATACCTCTATTATATTCTTATTAAATTGAAATTTAATCACCTTTTATTCTATATGACGAACTAAATGAGACGTATGTGTTCCTAAATTTTATTTACCTTCTTTGTCTTACCACACCATGCATGTAAATACCAATTATCAAATAACATGTCACATTAGTTCCATTACTAGTGTTATAATAGCATGCCATAAAATTTTATATTTAGTCGATCTTGATATTAATTCTATAGACTACAAGCCTCTTAAGTCTAGTTTAACCCATCAGCCACTTAGGGTGACTTAGCGGGCCAATAACCAGCTCATAGCAATAGAAGGCTAAAGCTTCGCTAGGATATCCTCCATCCTGGCTTAGAGTATTGACTGATCCCTTCACGGTACAACATCAAGTCGACACCAGATTCAACATCTCTCGGGATACTCTTTTGTTTAGGTTTGAAATGAGTGAACGTAGATTAGTAGGTCCAGTCCATGTTCACCATAATTGTCACTAACTGCCTACTTAACCGTGTTTTATTTTGTAGCTTACCATGTGCATGAGTCCAGCCTAAATACCCATCCTTAACCTCTACCAGATTAGAACTAATGACATAACTATAAAAAATTCAATTACAATTTCAAAGATTTATTTGAGCTATTTAAATTTGATATTTTAATCATTTGGAACTAATTATTGAAAATATTTATGTTGTGTTTAGTTTACAAAAATGAAATAAGACTATAAAGGAATTGCAATCCCTTTGTTTAATTATTAAGAGTATTAAAAAAAAAAAGAATGGTTTCATGAGGAATAACAATTTTTTTGGTGAAGAGGGAATATAAATTTCTTATCTATTTCACATTACCTTAAATAGATATTCTTTATGATGGAATCTTTTACAACTCAAAGGAGAGAATAGTTATTCTGCAGTATTAGTGGTAAAGCCATAATATTAATTCTATTCTAATCAATTAAATACAAAACTTATTGTCATCTAATGGTTCACTCCCAACCCTATTAAATATTTTTTTCCATAGGTAGCCTTGTTGCTCCTTAAGACTATATATCTTCTCAAGGTGGGTTGGGTCAAGATTCGTCATTGATTCAGCGGGTTCGAATCTTTACCCATAATTGCTTCATATAGGTGGCGAGGTGGGTTTAACTCAGGAGCCTGTTGGATTCAGGGAGGGTTAGGATGGTTTTGACCTGTTCCCTTTAAAAAAAAATTAAAGATTTTTTTATAGGACCCTTTTAGATTCGTTGGGTCCATAAGTCCTACCAAGTGACCCAGCCTAAACTCACAAACCACGCAGATCCGATGGGTGGGTTCAAGGAGAAGACTCGTTATAGCCGGATTGGGTCTTAATTGAGACCAAACTTAGAAGATTTCTATTAAAAACTCGCGTAACCTTGAGTTTATTTGGTTAATACTTATTACTAGATAGTAGATACAAACATCATTTTTTCAATTTTTTTGTAATAAAAAGATCAAATTTAACGCTGTGTTTGGATTGAATGAAATCTACTGAAACGAAGAGAAGGTAAGAGAAATGAAAGGAATTGATTGTGTTTGGTAACTTTATTTGCAGCGGAAGTGGGATGATGTCGACGGAAATGAGAGGAAAGAGGGGCTCAAAAATTTTCTGTCCGATTTTGGGATGAAAGCGGTAGAAATGAAGGGAAAACTATTCAAATGACAAAAATACCCTTAGAAATATCTTAAAACAGTTAAAAAAAATTTTAAAAAGAGATATTTTAGTCTATTACATATTTCACTTTCTTTCATTTCCTTTATTATCCATACCAAACAACATAAAAAATAATAATTTCATATCATTTCCTTCCGTTTCTATCTCACAAATCCAAACAAAAAATAAACATAATATTTCCTTTCATTTTCTTTCTCTTCTCTTCTTTTCTTTTCACTTCTTTCCGTTTCTGCTCTCGTTAGAATTTCCAAACATAGCGTAAAAAAAATATAATCAAATATATCTATATTTATCATTTTAATATAGATACAAATAAAAAACAGGTCCTCCATCCAAACCAATCTCTTTCCTGCCTTGTCCAATCGGATCTCCTCTCTCTCTCCCCCTCTCTTTGAAACATCGTTACTTCAGGTGATTACTGTTTATTTTCATTTTCTTAAAATTTTTCCTTCACAAATCACTACGACAACAACACAGCATAAAACTCCTTCAACTCCACCTACAATACTTCGCTATCTGATTGCTTTTTTTCCCTCAGAAATTTGGTGAAAAAGTCAAGGTAATTAAATTATCTCCTTTTTTTTCAATTCCTTATCTCAATTCTGTGTGTATTTGACAAAGAACTGGCTTAAAAGTTGTCATCTTTCGCCATTTTTTAGTCGCTATCATTTATTATATTGTATGGTTTTTTCAATTACTCAGAAAATGATGTGTCGTGGTTCTTGTTTAAGTGGTTTGAGTTCTACTTTCATAGCTATATGTGAAATGGGTGCCAAAATGGTTGCAGTAAAAAGGGTATGGTGATGGGTTAATTCGATTGAATTCAAATTGCGAAGAGCTCAATGTGTATATATGTATATGGTGGGAAAATTTAAAGTTCTTCGCTTTCAGTTACTTGGACCGCCCGTTTCTGTAATGTAGTGACTATTATTGAGGAATGGAACAAAGATGTCATTTGTTGATTTTAATCATTTCTAGTGTTCAATTGTAATTTTGTTCCGATGAGGATTTTTAGGGAACTGCTGTTAGAGGGTAATAATGCAACCAAACACCCTTTCTATAAGGAATAAGCTGCAATTGAATTGTTATTACAGTAAAGTCGATAATTTGAAGTCTTTAACATAGGAATTTTCAAACCCATAAATTTCTGTGATGTATAATAAATCAAAGAGGCCTTAATAACGATTTTGGTTTCATCTTAGTAATTTGTTTTAAATCAAATTGGTTATTGTTATGCTGTATATCATTATGGTCATTGTTGCTATTGGAAATGATTGTATATGCTGGACAAACTGCCCTGTGTGGATCTAAATGTTTCCTGGCAATGTGAAGATCATGGAAAAGAAAACCCCTTTATTAACTGACATCTTACTATGGGATGGATTCATTTTTGTATAATTGGGATACTGATGTGTGTTTGTGGTGCCATGGTGCAGTAATAGTGTATTTTCTCTTTCTTTTTTGGTACTTTTGTCTGGTGAGAGGTTTGTCAAGTATATACGTTGTGATGAAAATTTATGAGATGTCAATTTACTGCTAGATGGGAGCAGTAGATGCTTCGGTGCCAAACGATGTAGGTGGTGTAACAGGAAAGTCAAGAGATAACGTCACAGAAGTGGAGGATTTTAGGCATCAAGTTGATGATATCCTGACAAAAGTTGATCAGGTATCTTTACAGTAAAATCGAAGTCTTAATCCCATTTGAAAATGATCTTTTTATTTTTTTATTTTTTGGTTTCATCCCTTTTTTGTGTTTTTTCTTTTTTCAATTTATTTTTTGATAAAAAGTCGCATAGCCCTACCTTTGCTGGTTTGATATGAACCCACAAATGAGAGTAATCTTACTTGATTTTTGTTATTATGCAACATTCCAGATCCCTGGGTTTGTGCCATATACATCTCAGCCTCAATCATTTGTATTGCATTCTTGATGTTTTTCTCTCTTAGGTGGAAACATTTGTGATGACATGTAAATTTGATCTCATTGGATAAAATCTAAAGCTGCGCCTAGGCTAGATGGTCTCAAAGTATAATGGCATGGTATAAAGACATTAATAGTTTACTTCGAGCACCTCCATCCTCCTTCATCTTAGGTAAACAACATGCAGATGCTTCCGGATTATAGATTATAACATTCTTTCTGCAATTTGTATTTCATTTTTCTGATGCTTGTCAGTCCCTTTGAGCAGTATTATTTTTATGCATTTACATCTCAAAAGATGATTCGTCTACTCTCTGGTTGGGTCGAAAGGGCTTGTGGATGGTTTAAAGAAGTCTGACATATTTACTTATTGCGCTTATTGCTTATGTTTTTCTTTTCTTTGAAAGGAAATTATAGGTTAGTATTGAGATTGTGTTTATTCTTAAGGCTCTCTAATTTTTTTTCTCAACTTGCAGCTGGAGCAAAAAGTAAATGATGTTGAACAGTTTTATCTTAATGCAAATAAAAAACAATCAAATACTTCTAAAGGGAGCTCGGGTGTCAAGGAAAAGGACAAGGAAAGACAAATTACTAGTCTGAAGAAGCAACAGCAAGATGCATCATGTAGGGAGGCAGCCGCAGCGAAGAGAACGCAAGAACTAATGCGCCAGTTTGGTACTATATTGCGCCAGGTTATTGTTAGTTTTTGAATTGCTGACAGGATGATCTAAAAAGGGTACTGTTGTCAATTTGATTAGTTGATCAGTACCATTGCTGTCATTTTCTTAACGGGATAGATTGTTTCTCTACTCTTTTCTCTTTTTATCAGGAAAAATTGCTATGTTCTAGCTATCTTTTAGAATGTTTGCTTTTCCTTGTCTGGATAGCCTCAATGCAGCGATGTAGTTGACTGCAATGGACTTTGAGGAGCATCTATTTAGCATGCTATTTGACTTTCTGAGTTCACA
Source organism: Combretum micranthum (assembly GCA_024138025.1). Lineage (NCBI taxonomy): Eukaryota > Viridiplantae > Streptophyta > Magnoliopsida > Myrtales > Combretaceae > Combretum > Combretum micranthum. Next base: position 293,966 of record JAMXBD010000207.1, on the reverse strand, counting down.
TAGTTTGACGCACTGAAACCTTCTTTTCTCGTGCATATGACTAGCTTTATGATTAAGAACATTTATTGATGCGTATTGATATCTCTAGGGCTTTTGAGCATGTTCTCAGTAAACCAAAATTTACTTGTAGATTCCACCTTCAGAAAATTGTTTAGTGTCCTAGTGAAACTGTCGATATTTTACCATTACCATTAATCATTGTAAAATTTTTTACTAGACATGCCATCTACTGCTCTTATACTGTTGATGCATATAGACTTACTGTCCATTTACTTTACTGAATGAATAAGACTATGATGGAATTCTTATTACTAAGGAATGAAATAAAGATGTAATATGGGGGTAATTTAGGGAAAAAATAATTCTAACGTTAAATTGATATTCATAAGTTTGAGTAATGAATAGTTATTCAAAGTTTTTGGTAATACAGATTCCTTATGAAATTGCTATTATGGTCAACTAAACGCCATAAGAACTCTTCATAGGAAATAAGGTTGTGTTAGAATTTCTTTTACAGTGAAGTGCACGAGAGTTAATCGATACGACTTACTTGATGGTGCTTTTTCTACCCAAGCTACATCATTGGAGGCTTGGAGCAACTAAATACAGGGTACCAATTATGAATATCAGTTGCTGTGCAATAAAATAAGCATTATTCGTTCATATTATATTATGGCAAATCTTGCCTTGTAATAAATAAAAATGGAGGTTAGAGGGATTTGTCTGTCAATGTAGTAAATTTGATGATGCAGTTCTTAAATTCTGTGATATAAAACCTTAGAAGTTGGCCTTAGAACGGATGTTATAGTTGTTAAATCGAAGTTGCTTTGTGAAAATGGCTTTGCTGCAGTGTACTCAAACTCTTTATTTTTCAAAATGACATTCTATAATCGATATAATAGTATGTCAATCTCTATCTCTCTCTATCTTGCTGTGATATGAACATAGACACATTACGTAATATCTTACATAGTAGTTGATCTATCTTGATCACATATGGAAATTGGGAGTGTTGATACTTACCCATGTTTAATCTTGCTTTCAGCTTACTCAGCACAAATGGGCGTGGCCCTTTATGCAACCTGTAGATGTTAAGGGTCTCGGTTTGGATGACTACTATGAGGTGACAGTGTATCATCTTTAGTCAATTATTAAATACTTTTGGCATTCTTTTGTCCTTTTGCATAATTTGTTTGAGGCATGTCAATGGCAAATATATGCCAATGCTATCTATTAATAAAAAGATTCTTGACTTTGACAATGAAACTTTCCTAACGTTATGTTCCTGTACAGGTTCATCCTGAAGTTAAAGTAGTTATAAAAAAGTGGTGATGTTTAATGCTTGTTGTATATGTCAAAATCAAAGCTGCAATAAAAGCTCATTAATATAGCGAAAGGCACTGGCACCATATCAGGATAAAAGTCATAATTGTTAAGATTAGTGGATATGAATTTACTTGGTCTCTTGCGTTCATGTTTAGCTTTTCAGACTCTAGGTGCATATGTACATTAGTTGTCATCGTGAATTTTTCTCTTCTTTCTTGAGGTTCCTTTTTAATAGATCTTAGTTCTTCCAGTTTCTTTCTCATGTGAAACATTTAAGTGGATGTCGGATCAGGAAGCTGGAATCATGCATCTGCATTACATCATTATTAAACTTCTTTTTTTCCTTTTGTTTGTTGTTGGGGTGGGGGATGAGAGGGGAAGGGAATTATCCAACTATGATCAGCTGAACTATCAATTTGGATGTCTTAGTTATCCATATAATGTCCTTGTGGTTTTTTTTAATTAAAATTTTTTACCTTCTAAATTATCAAATATCAAGAGACTCTCAGTTTTGCAATTTCCCTTGGATGATTTGCTGCTGGTGGTTGTTTATTCTGGTTTATTTATATGGTCCTTAATTTGTTTAGGTGGTCTGTATAGGTAATTGAGAAGCCAATGGATTTTAGTACCATAAAAAATCAAATGGAGGCTAAGGATGGTACTGGTTATAAAAATGTCCGGGAGATGTGTGCAGATGTGAGGTTAATCTTTAAGAATGCAATGAAATACAATTCAGAAAAGAGTGATGTTCATGTTATGGCAAAAACCTTGTTGGATAAATTTGAGGAAAAGTGGCTGCAGTTTCTGCCGAGAGTCACAGAGGAGGTGATTTGCTTTTCAGCTGTTCATTATCCTAATGCATGTGTGAATAGATCCATTCCTTTGTGGATATCTTTTATAACTAAGTGATTTCACTTGCAGGAAAAAAGGCGGGAAGAGGAAGAGGCAGAGGCACAGTTGGATATGCAGCTTGCACAGGAAGTTGCTTATGCAAAAATGGCCAGAGATTTGAGCAGTGAGGTGAATGGAATAGTCAAAATCTTGTGATTCTTTTGTTCCTTTCCTTTCCTTCTAGGCTGCTTTTAGACAATAATTATGAATGGATCAGTTTTCTTTTACTTGTGTACTTGTCTTTGAAAAATTCATAATTGCACCATTCTTTTCTGGTTAACGTGATTTACTGAATTGATGCTTATACATTCATAAACTTCTTTCAGCTTTATGATGTCGATGTGTGCTTGGAAGATCTTAGAGAAATGGTTGTCCAGAAATGCAGGTATTCACCATATGATCAATTTCTTTCTTGTGGTAATCCCATCCTATTGAAGTGGTGTCACCGCTGGACCTTTCTATATTTGGTTCTCTTGATATGTACTTAAACATCATGGCCTATACCATAGCTTAGATGGGAATAAGTTTGATTGGTTGACCTATAATGATTTCCAAAAGCAGGCCTTTCAAATTCTATGACATACTTAAATGAATGCATGACCAGTATGCAGTAAGGGATTCTCTGTAGCTTGCCATCTCAGCCAAAAGGGAAAAAAAATGAGGGAGAGATAGGAGGATGAGAAGGAAGAAGATGTATCTTGTCCAAATTCATGAAATTGCTATATCTATCTAACCCTTCAGAGGATGAATACAGGGGGCATTTTTGTTTAAAAGAAGCTTCGTTGGAAAATAATATGCCATCACGTTGGCCTCCCATAATGTATTATGTATCCAATAGCGAATTCCCAAATGGTGGAGAGGTCTGAACTACTGGCTCATGTAACAAATTCCATTAAATGTTGATGCACAACCCTGCTGGAATCAGATTCAACTCATGGTGTTTTGCAAGTGGTGGTGTGCTTATAACTTAAATCCCATAATTCCTATAACTACTTGTAACTTTGTTCAATTTGCTTTGTTATCTATATGCTGGTTGAAAGCAGATACTATCTGCTCAAACTACACCAACAATACGAGCTATAGAAATATATATCTAGAAAAGTTTCCTTCCCAAAATTACACTGGATGCTTTTCAATAATTATATTGATACTTTATAGAGATCATATTTTCTAGTAACTTTGACAAATACATTGGTCTTTTGTATGTAATTCTTGCTACTCCCTAGTTGTTTAAGCGTCTTATATAGCACAGTATCAGTTGGATACCCATGGCAGTTCTAATGGCACAACATGGTCAATATGGGACTTCATTTGCTCCTTGGCTTGCTTTTGAGGCAAATATAGTTTCTGTGCAGTCTCCTCATACGTTCTCAATATTTGGAGATCTGTTAGCTTGCCATCTAACATTATTATGTGTAGAACTTAAAATAAGTATCCAAGTTGCAGTTGTTCTAGAATGGCATGTGCCAAGTCTGACATTGATTTTGATCAGTGTTGAGGATGTTATCATTGTGTTGTCTGACTAAAAGCAAGTAGAAGTGGCTGGAAGGGATATTAGGGGATTAGACTGACTTTGTAGTTTGTATTTCTTTTTCTAAACTGGTTTCTGTGTAGGTCATACACTTACATTTGCGTAGGTTCAGATGAGGAGCCCCTTTCAGGATGGCAAGTATTGGATGAAAATTTCACTCAGTTTCAAGTAGGCCTCTTTTTTGGCATGCCATCTGCCTCGATGTCATTATACTGTGAATCCTCATCACCAGGATAATAAAATGTGGCAAAAGAGGGTCAAACTGATACAAGCTTCCAGTAATTAATGAGGCGGCCAATTATCAGTTTTTTGCACTTTATGAAGAATTAGAGTGTGCTATTGCATTTTCTTAGTCAGCCACACCATTTTCTACCTAGAATTGCTTGTGATATCTTCAAATTTCATCTAGTGAACTCTTTGAAGACGACGTAGCTAAGAAGCCAATAAACTGGACTGATATTTTGGGGATATGTAAGAAATGTTTTTTGATCCAATGCTGTTGTTTCAGGAAAATAACAACTGAAGAGAAGAGAAACATAGGCAAAGCCCTTAGTTTGCTTTCTCCTGAAGACCTGAACAAGGCTTTGGAGATTGTTGCTCAGAACAATCCTACCTTCCAATCAAACGCTGAAGAGATCGAACTGGACATGGATGCTCAGGTCTTTCTCAATACATTTTGCTAGTTCATGTACCTATGTGTTATTGTTTAGTTCAAAAAACAAAATAACCAACTTCTGTGTACGCATCATGGCATCATTCAGAGCGAGTCTACCTTGTGGAGGTTAAAATTCTTCGTAAAGGATGCGTTGGAAGTTCAGGGAAAAAGTTCAGCTAGTGCTGGCGGCAACAACATCCAAACTAATAACAGCAACAGCAACCATAATAACAACAAGAGGAAAAAAGAGATTTGTGATGCTATCGTGAAAACTGCCAAGAAAAGGACTAAAAAACCATCCTGACTGCAGGAAGATGCTGTGGAGAGTGACTGGTGATGTGCTTTCTCAAGCCTCAAGGTCTCTTCTGCTCAAAGAGTGCTGAGTTGGTCCCTTGAACCCAGTTCCACTGCAGCTTTTTTTTTTTTTTTTTCCCTTTAAAATCCCTTTCTAACCAGATCAATGTAGTTTAATGAGAGAGAATCTGGATATGTTTTTTGTATCTAAGATACTCATAAAGACGATCTTTAGAATGATATGAAAGCTGGTCTTGTAATGGGTAAGTGTGGAGTAGAGGCCATCTTCATTTCAATGATTCTAATCCAAACAGACCCATATCTACTTAGCATAGCATCCTGAAGTTTACAGGACTGGATGCTTTGATTTCTTGCAGGGTAGATTACAAGAGTGTTTATGAAACTTCTCAAATGTGGATTATTATTTATTTGTTTATTTATTTTTGAGATAATTACAAAAATATGATCCGTGTTTTGATTAATTTACAAATACATGATTTGTGTTATATTTTTTGACAATAAAGTGATCCAACTTTCATAAAAGTGTCGATATTATTTAATAATTTTAAAATAGCACGTGTTAACATTTTATTGATCATAAAAATCAATTTTATATTTTTTTTAATTTTCTTATTTTCAAAAAAATAATTTTTAATATTTTATTTATTTAATTTTATTTAGTATTATTTTTTTATCACATTAATTTTTTTCAGACTAATAAGACTAACACATTTCCTCTTATAGTAATTAAAAATATTGGCATTTTTGTATGAAATTCGGATCATCTAATTATTAAAAAAAGATAACATAGGTTGTTATGTGTTTGTAAATTGATGAAAACACGAATCATGTGTTTGTAATTAAACTTTTCTTTTTTTTTGCTCCAGTAAAAAAAAGTTTAGCTATTTCAAGGTAGCTATGTGTGAGTCATTGTTCTTAAATTATATGAAATAATTGGGGAAAAAAACTTGTATAAAATATTTGCTATTTGGTCCAAGGAAAGATAAGTTTGAGCAAACGATTACAAATAAATTGAAAATATTTTATGTAAGCTGGGGACTCGGCTTACGGCTTACTCACACCTACTCAATAAGTAATACTAATTACTAGACATATCTAATTTTGAAAATCGGGCGTAAATGCAAAATTGTTGGTACTTTGTAGTCTCCACATCGGAATTGACGAAACATTAAAGGAGTGTATAGTGGAAGGAAATAAGTGAAAAGGATGTGTTTGAATAATCAGAATGAAAGTAGAAAGTGGTAGAAATTAAGAGAAATTGGAGAAAATGTTTTTACTTTACTCTCCACATCATTAGCTGTTTATTCCATTTTACTCTCCACATCATTAGCTGTTTATTCCATTCTATATGAAGTTGCTATTACAGTGTTTACTCAATAGGAATATCAATTCATAATGAATTGTTATTATATAAAATAATGAATAGCAATTCATGTTTCCACACATATGAATTGTCACTTAATGATTTATTTTTGAACTTTATCATAAATACTTCTACCTTGAAAATATCACATATAAAATTATTCTCTCTATAATAAAGACAGTAAACATTATAGATATTTTACATTTTACTCCAATAATTATTTATTTTATTTTTACACCAAGTGAATATCGTAATAACCATTAAATTATTGAATTAGAATTTAATTTTTTTCTTATTCAATATGGTGAAGCGAACGGACTGATAATTTTATTATGTATTCATCTACTTTTAAAAAGAAAATAGTGCAAATGAATGGAATTGGAGTAAAATTATTAGAATTTCCTATAAATGCAAAACTAGAAAGGTAAAATCATTCCTCTCCATTTTTTTTTTATTATCTTTAACCAAGTAACATGGACAAGAAATTTTTCTTCCTATTTTCTTCTATTTCTATCCTATTAATCCTAACAACAAATAAAAACTCCATGTCTTTTAGATTCTTTTCCTTTTCGCCACTCCTATTGATTTCTATTATTCTTAAAATTGCCGAACACAACGATTATCTCATAATTCCTCTATAGGATACTTATGAACATTCTTTATAATTTTTTAATGCCCTAATTTACAAATTGAATAGCTTGGAACAAACAAAAAAGAAGGGAGGACAATATATTGTTAATAGTCAATACTTAGTGAATTTGCCTCTACTAGATAGCTATAAGTTAGCCTAATTATTTAACTTATGAAAGAACTTTTCGAAACCTTTATTGAGACTCTGACGGTCCTGCCCCTTTGATTAATTAAAAATAAAAGGATATTATATAAATTAATTAGATAACATAAACAAATCACAAAATTATAGAAACTTAAAAGAGAGAGAGAGAAAGAATATTAAAAATAAAAAAGAGGTAAATTGGAAAATGTTGAAACCGCATCAAGCAACCTTAGTTGACATCATCATGATTCTAAAATTGAACTATATTGGAACCACAGGTACTACGTCTTGAAATTGAGAAACCAAAACATGAACGTCTCTTATGGAGTTATGAAATCGTCTTTTTTATAATTAAAAATAAAAGATAAATGAATTTTAGTTTGTAATATAATAAATTGTAAACTTAAAATAATAATTGAGTCTAAAAATGTTAAATTATTTAACCATTTTTTTAAATTTGTCTAGGATGTGCTTTTATTTATATATAAAACATCCAATATCAATTGTAGTTTCTAATATGAGATTATAAAACACTCTAAAGAATAAAAAGAAAATCACAATAATAAAATAATCTTATATTATTAAGGAAAGGGATTTTTCTTTTAGGAGAAGTTTGTATAAACTAAATTATATATGTTTCTAAGTTATATTTATTTGTATTGTTAATAATAACATATTAAATATTATGAATAGATAATAAATTTTACTATTTATATGAAATTGTTTAAATATCAATAATTATATATTTGATATTACTTTTAAATTTTTTTGTAATTCTCTCTCTTATTTTGGTCTAACTTCTAAAATAAGTAAAGCAAAAGGCCCACGAGGCAGAACCAGGAAAATCTTGTAAAACAAAAAGGGCAATTTCATGCAATTCTTAAATTCCTGTATTATATTATTTAAATGAATTTATTTAATAATATTTTTAATTGATTATTATAAACCAATTATAAATTGACTCATACCTCATACGTTCATTAAAAAAGCAAAATACTGATCGTGAATTTACATAAAAACAAAACATGTATGATGTATCAAGTTTTTTTTCAATTTTTTCATATTTATTGTTTTTTTTTTCCTTTCCAACTTTATATTATAAGAGACTGGGGGTTTTACTGGAAATAAAACAAATGAATAGCTATTTTTAAGGAGAGTGGAAATAACAGTCAAAAGAATCCAGTAGTTTGAACTTCATAGTTCATACCTAATACCTCCCGCGTCTAATGTCTTACAGCATTTATGGCCTTGCGGTGTTGAAACCCGAAAGTTGTGCACGTAAGCGTGCTGTGGGCACGGTCCCATTTCAGGCAATGAACATTAATGGTGTGTCTCCTAACTTTTCAAAAGTGGGAATAATGGAAAATGGCGAAAAGAAAACAAAAAATATAAATGAATTTGTGGAAAAATGGAAATAAGTAGAATATTTATTTTATATTTGATATTTTAATTTTTTATTTAACAAGAAGAGAAAGGGAATTTCACGATGTTTATATTTTTCATCAATTTTCACATAATTATGAAGAGAAAAGGAAGCAGAAAATTTTCCACTGCTTTCATCTCGTTTTTAACATTTTTGTTCGATTTTCACCATACCGAAACACAACTTTTCCACTGCTTTTTGTGAGGTCGAGCTCAAAAAACAATAAAAAATTGCGGCTTTGACCACCCTTAGCACCAAAGATTACTGTGTATATATATATTCTTTTATTTTTTAATGACAATAAAAAGAAAATTTCGTGTCTGTGAATGTTGTTAGATATTTATCCAGGGTATAAATGTCTATAAATTTTAATTTGTAAATGTCTATAAATTATAAAACATTACCAGTATTTATCATAAAAGTCCAAGCTCAACTTATTTAGTTAAACGAACCCAGTTGAGCCAAATGTAAATCGAGCAAAACTTGAATAACTTGTAAATAACTCGACTCATTTAGGATCTGCAAAATCATAGTAGACTTTAATTACTATCCCTCAATAGTCACAACATACATCTTTAGGATCTTTTGCATTGCAAATTAAGTATCTTTTGGATCTTTTGCATACCAAAACTAAGTTCATTTCCTAATTATAGGAAGATGGAAAAAACTTACTCATCAATTTTTTTTTTTTTTAAGTAATGTTGGTGATATGATATTTGCTTCAATCCTTAAAAAATTAAAAGAAAAAAATATTAACGTTCTACGCATCCAATGATTATTGGACTTTTAAAACATATATAGTATTTAAGGCATTAATTATTTTACTGATTTTATCATAATTGGTATGAATATAAGCAATTAGGCCCTTTAAAAAAAAATAGACGGTAAAATTTTGCCTAAGTCATCATATAATCTAGTGAGATAGATATTGGTATGAAATATTTGGGTAAAATATAATGAAAACTTGCATACAATATTTGCTATCTGATCCAAGGAAAGAAAAGTTTGAGCAAGTGAGTGGGTAGAAACAAATTGAGAAGTAAATATTATATGGGAGTTGGGAACTCCGCTTACTCACACCTTACAAATTAGTAATACTAATTACTATACATATTTAATTCTGAAAATCGTGCATATCTGCAAAATCGTTGGTACTTTGCAGTCTCGACATTGGAATTAACGAAACATTAAAGAAGTGCTACACGGTGGAAGGAAATCATTGACGATGTTGTGTTTAAATAATCAGAATGAAAGTAGAAAATTATAGAAACTAGGATAAATGAAAGAAAGAGTTAATTACAAAAACATAATTTATATTTTAATTAATTTATAAATATATTATTTGTATTTTTTTTATAAATAGGTGATCCAAATTTTATTTAAAAAGATAAATATTATTTAATAATTTTAGAATGACATATTTTATTGATTATAAAAATTAATTATACATATATTTTTCAATTTTCTCATTTTTTTAAAAATAATTTTTTAAATTTTATTTATTTAATTTTATTTAGTAATATTTTTAGATCAATAGGACTCCAACACATATCCTTCTAATAGTAATTAATTATAATGATGCTTTTGAAAACTCGAGTCACCTATTTATTAAAAAAATCAATATAAGTCATATATTTGTAAATTGACTAAAACACATGTTATGTTTTTGTAATTAATCCTTAAAGAAAATATTTTTATTCTTAATTCTATTTTTTCTGTCTACTTTTAAAGAGAAAATAGTGGAAATCAATGAAGATGGTGTAGCCAATAGCCTTAGAGGTGGGCAATGGTGGGCTGGACAGAACCATTTTGGCCAGCTTTTAAATGGGCCAAAATTTTTTAGCCCGGGCCCAGCTTGTGGGCTAAATGGGTTGGCCTACGGGCCAAATGAATTATTTAATTTTGTTATTTTTTATGTTAGTTTATGTAAAAATTAGAGTATTTAAATATTTTAATGTTTTATATATATTAAAAATTAATTTTGTTACCATTTTGGTTACTCATAAATGAAAACAAGTTTTTTAAATAATTTATTAGATATCATATTATGTTTAAATTAATAAATATATACTTAAAAAATGTTATAATGCATATGATTCATGTATTGATCTATTTTCTTCCATATTGTATCCTAAACAATCACAAATATGTTATTGTATTATTCTTCTTCTTACATTTTTCCTCTCTTTTTTTTTTAACTCCTAGCCTAGGGTTAAAACGGGCTGGGCCAATTTGGCTCGCATTTAAATGGGCCAAAAAAATTGGCTGCGGCTCGCTTTTTTGAGTGAGTAAATGAGTCAACCCGCAGCCACTGCCCTTATGCTCAGTTTTAAATAGCCTTTATAGTCTAATGTGATTTCTTTTAACTTCGCAAGTATGAGGTATTAGATTCAATTTTCCTACCCCATTATAATGGCAAAGAAAAAAAAATTGAAGATGGATTAAAATTATTAGAATCCTCCCTAAATGCGAAATTTAAAAACTAAAGTCATTTGTCTACTTTACAAATTGAATAGCTTGGAACAAACAAAAAAGAAGGAAGGGCAATATATAGTAAATATGAATAAATTCACCTCCACTAGATAGCTATAAGTTAGCCTAATTACTTAACTAATGTAAGAAATGTTTCAAAAATTTCATTGAAACTCTAATGGTCCCTTTAATTAATTAACAATAAAAGGTATTATAAATAAATAAATTAAATAATATAAAAAGTTACAAATTATAGGAACTTAAGAGAGAGAGAAAGAGAAAGAGAGAGAGAGAATAAAAAACAAAAAAAAGGTTATTTGAAAAAAAAAGTTGAAATTTGATATGACCCAAACATTACATGGGTCTTCAAGTAGACCAATGTCAACAAAATCTAAGCAGAGACCAATAAGATTTGAAGACTACGCAACTTAGTAGGAGTTGGAAGTACAGAAGTATAATCGAGTGTAACAGATTTTCATAACATGCATATACAAAGTGTACACATCAGATAGTTAGTTAGAATACACTTTGCTAACTCAGATTCATGGTGTAACAAACATTATAAATAGAAAGCAAATATAACAGAAGGGGACATGAAACCCTAATTTTAAAAGTATCTTTTGGAATCTTGCCGACTCGAATAGGCTACCCTCTTTACCTATAATCACCAAACAAATATTAGTTAGTTTCCTTGCTTTTTCTTCGTGAGAGATTAGAACGAAAGAGAGAGTAAGAGAACTTAGGGTTTCTATTTTGAAAGATAGCAAACACGAGAGTGAGAGGCGAGGATAGCAAACACGAGAGTGAGTGACGAGTGAAGGAACCCTAATTCTTCTTAAGGATATTCTACAGTAGAGGCCGGGCCTGTTGTGGGCCTCATTGGTATTCGGGTGCTCTCGTTTTCTTTGATTCTTCTATCTTCCTCATTCATGGCGCCTGAAATAAGATCATAGACTTCAACAGTAGACATGGATTTCTTGAAGACTACTTTACTAGCTATTCAAGACAATATTAGCAGTTTGTGTTCTCGTATTGATAAATTGGAATTGAATTAGAATCATTCCACTTCTATTCATAATGATCAAACCAACAATGATTCATCATCTTCAGGGTTAAATAGCAATGCAGATTCATTGCTTAAGGGAATCAAGTTGGAAATTCCTAAATTTTCGGGGTCTGATGTGTTGGGATGCATGTTCGTAGTTGAACAATTTTTTGAATTTCATGGTATTAAGGAGGAGCAGAGGTTTACCATTTCATCTTTCGCTTTGGAAGGGGACGCTCTTCAATGGTGTAAGTGGATGCATGTTAACAAACAGCTGACTTCTTTGACAAAGTTTGTGGAAGCTTTAACCAATCGTTTTGGACCATCTGCATATGAGGATGTTCAGGGAATTCCATCCAAGTTAGTGTAGATGTCCACGGTGGCTCATTATCAATCTCAGTTTGAATCACTTTCTAATCGTACTGTTGGTCTTTTTGAATCTTTTCTCCTCAGTTGTTTCATTTCTGGGTTAAAACCTGCAATTAGGAGAGAAGTACAAATATCACGGCCTAAAAACATGATGGATGCTATTTGGCTTGCACGTTTACATGAGGATAAAATAAATGATTAGTATAGAGCATATAAACCCTATAACTCTACTGCTATTGTTCCAACTTCGCCATTACAGTTTTCAAAACCCCAATTTTCTCCTTCTACTTCGGTTACTACAAGTAAAACTTCTTTGCCTATCAAATGTTTAAGCCTTGAAGAAATGCAAGTAAGGCATGAAAAAGGATTATGTTTTAACTGTGATGAAAAATTCCATAAAAATCACAAGTGCAAGGCTAACTTTTTGGTCTTACTGTCTATTCATGAGTCTGAGGATACAAAGGACATACCTAAGAGTGCGGAGGTTTTGGAAACAGACATGATTGAGGATACATCATGCACGATTAGTTATCATCCTTTAAATGGAGAAGATGTTCCAAAAACCCTTAGATTTCAAGGAACTGTACATAATTCAAATATATCAGTCTTGGTGGATTCCGATAGCATCCACAACTTTATTCAAAGTCGTGTGGCTCGGTATTTGGGTTTGACAGTTCAGAAAGCTTCTCAATTTTCAGTGATGATAGGCAATGGAGAAAAGCTACAATGTGATGGGATTTGCAAAAACATTCTTGTGCAAATTCAAGGCATTACTTTTATTGCTTCTTTTTATGTCTTACCAATTCAGGGTGCTGAGCTAGTCCTGGGTGTACAATGGTTACAGGAACTAGGACCCATCACAATTGACTATTCTGAATTAAATATCCAATTTTGCACCAGGGTCAGTCTGTTGCTTTAGTGGGGGATCAGACAAATTCTGTGGGATAGATTTCTCATCACCAACTTCGCATGCTTGTTAGTACGCATTCAGTGGCCACTTGTTTTTAATTAGTAGCTCAGACAGGTGATTCTTCACAGGAATTCACCACCAATCCACTTATTACAAGTGTTTTGGGCAAATTTCCTCATATTTTTGAGACACTGTCATTATTGTCGCCACTACACGATATTCAACACAAGATCATTTTACAAGAGGATGTCTCTACCATGAATGTTAAACCTTATCGTTATCCACACTTTCAAAAAGGAGAGATTGAGAAGCAAATCAAAGAAATGCTTGAACAGGGTCTGATTCGGGTGCTATCAAAATCCTTTAATATTTTACTTAATTGGATTTATTTAATAATTTTTAATTATTTACTATAAACCAATTATCAATTAAAACATGCCTCCTTGTTAATAGTAATATATAATAACAAAATAGGGTTGTTTTCGTGTTGTTTTTTCAATCTTGTTTTTATCATTTTCAAATAGATCGTTTGCTAAAAACAGACAAATAGAAAAAACAAATATTTTTACCCATAAATAGATCAAACAAATTAGATACATGTAATATATGGATGCATATCATATACAAATAAGATAAAGAAAAAAATTAGACAATCTAAACATACCTAAAAGTCATTTTTTTATTACAAAAGGTATAAATCTTGAATTTTCATAAACATAAAACATGCATCATGTTTTTTTTTCTTCTTCTTCTTTTTTTAATAGTTATTGTTTTTCTTTTTCAACTTTATTTTATAAGAGATTGGGGATTTTAATGGAAATAAAACAAAACAATGTACTAAAAGAAAGTGAAAATAAAAGTCAAAAGAACCTTACATTGAATTTCATACCTAATACCTTCCAAGTCTAAAATGTCTTGCGGCATTTATGGCCCCATGGTACTGGGAACCCGAAAGGTGTGTTCTCAAGCGTGTTGTGGGCACGGTCCAATTTCAGGCCATAAATCCCGATAAAATAATTAAAAATTGAACACGGTCCAATTTCAGGCCATAAATCCCGATAAAATAATTAAAAATTGCGGCTCTGACTATTCTTGGTACTAAAGATTACTACATACCAAACCCTAACTGCATCCAACAATGCAAAACCAAACCCATCTGTCTCATTGTTTGTATCTATATATTTTCTTTTTCTTTTTTCCTTTTTAATGACAACAAAAAGAAAATTTCGAGAGTGTGAATGTTGTTAGACATTTATCTCATTGCCTGAGGTTGTAAATGTCTGAATATTATTAGACATTAGCAATATTAATATATAAACATTTGGGCCAAGTAAAAATCATGTTAAATTTTCCAAAAAAGAAAAAAAAGAAAAGAAAACTAATAAATTAAACACTAAGGTTGTTTTTTTTTTTCCTCTTTTTGCAAGTTCTTTATTTTTATTTATTTATTTTATTAAAATATTTTGCAATATATAACTTAGGGAGGGAAATTAAATTAGGTCCTACCCTATCAAAAATGGGTATTCATACTACTAGACTATTGCCGCTTTAGCATTTTCGTTTTGAATCCTCAAAACTTTGAAGGAATGTTTGGTAATTTGTTTTAAATTGATTGAGTACTTGACCACCATCATTCATCAAACATTCGGTTAAAAATTGATGTTATATGGCTTTTTGAGTTTTGATATACTTATAATAATTAATTTGACAAAATCTAATTATTAAAATTAATTTCATCATCTATGCTATTATAATCTATTAGCATTTCCTTGGTCTCTTAAGTAAGAGGTTTCGTTCGAATCTCCTTTTCTGTTCTAATGGTGAAAAAAAAAAATTCATTTCATTAAATTATATGATAAAAACAATTGAGCACATCTCATTAAATTGAGTTTCCACATTTGTTAAATTCAACATTACTACAAGTACGAGGAGGCGAAGAGTATTGTGAATCTTACGACTCATCTTGACAATATCACAGCAATGTCACACCTCACTTTAATTAATATACCCTATCTTTTGCATTGCATTGCATTGCAAATTAAGTTTCTTTGGATCTTCTACATAACAAATCAGGTTATTTGAAAAATTATATCATTCTTTAGATTTATACTCAATTGTTGCCATATAAATGAAATACTTAATATATTAATTATAATATAAATTTTCACTGGAAGGTCCATCAATAAACAGAAGTTTCAAAATGAACTCATCAATTTTATGTTTTAACTAATGTTACTGGTATATATTAGCTTCATTCCTTAAAAAATTAAAATTAAAAAATATTAACTAACAATCTGTAAATCCTTTTATGGTCTTATAATTATTTAAAAATTAAAATAAATATAGTAATTAATATATTAATTTTTTCAATAATGTGATTATGATAGCTATAATTATGAGTAGTTATATAATTGATAAGCCCTTAAAAAAGGAACTATAGAATTTTTCCTCACAGTTAAGTCTAAATATAATTTATTGAGATAGATAACTTTTTCGCTTTTAATAATTATACATAATATGTCTAATAATTGAAAAAAAAAAGGCTTATTACGTAAATTACGCTCCGTAATAATTTATTGCTAGGAATGAGAAAATAAAGTTACAAATCCAACACTAAATTATAGAAGGCAGGTATGGCACTATGAAATGTTAAAACATATCCCAAATCTATAATAGAAAAGAAAAATAATATTTTCCAATAAACTTCTTATCTTATTTTTATATTCCATAAATAAGGCCAAAAAAAAAAAAAATCCAAATCAATTCCAGATTTGCTTTGTCAAACAAGGCGCGTGGTGAAATAAGGCGTGTGCTTGTCACGGCGTCGTTCTAATTACAAACTCTGCTCTCAACTCCCCAACCAAACAAACAAAGTATCTCTCTCTTCCTCCCCTTTCTCTCTTTTTTCCAACTCCCGTATTCCTCTCTCACCTAACTCTCTCTCTCTCTCTGGACATTCATTGATCTTGTGAAGGTACGTTTTAGTTTCTGAAATTTGCAATTGAGGTTACTTACAGTATATCATCACTCAACTTTGTTGCTCTGTTATCAATTTCATGTTGTGAAATTTATTGTTTTGTTCGTAAGATTGCTTGTTGTTAGGTTTTTATTCGAAGTTAATCTCGATTTAGGTTTTCGTTTTGCTGTATTATTGCGGTTTTTGCTAATGTAGCACTGACGACGTATTGAGTTTTGCATTAGACCAAGGGTTTCGATGCGTGATCCGAAACGTTGAGTTGTTTTTATCATTTTTAATGTAAGTTGGGGTTTTTGTCTCTGATTATCTATCCACCGGAGATTTAGGAGTTTATTTGGTCGTGATTGGGTTGTGTTGAAGAAGTCAAACATGCGGTTTGATAAATTATTATTTAGATCGATAATTGGAGTGGATTAAATGATTCTGGAGCTGTTTTCGATTTCGTTTAGATTGGAAAGTTTAGGTTTCGTTTGTGAAATTTTTGTGGAGAATAAAGCATGGTCTTTTCAGTTTGTGAATTTGTACTTCTTTTTTATTGGTTATTGGCAGAAGGGGTTGTTGAGCCGGTTTGGGTTCCAACTTGATTGCAAATGTTAAGGTTTTTTTTGTGACCTTTCTGTTTGGTGAAAACACACATGTTTGTTCAGTTGATGGATTGGTACTTGTCTTGATAGGTTATTGGAGAATAAAGTGCGGATTTTATTGTTGTTGGTATAGTTTGATCAGGATTGCTTTTAAGCACTAATGTCTCTTCTTGGTTTGCTTCTATGTTTTACAATGATCTTATGAGAAATTTTTATGACTTTATGATATATGGATTTGGATTGATTTCTATCTTAATTGAAGAGTTAGTCTTGACAAAATTAAAAAAGGGGCATGTGGTCAACTCTCTCTAGCGTGTGGCTTCTTCTTTTTCTTGTTTTTACCTGCAAATTTTTGTTGGTTCTAGATATGGGAAATTTTGAGACTTCATTATGCTGATAACATTAGATTATCATTTATCTCCTGAATCCTGAGTTCATTGACCTTACATACTAAATCATATTTGGTTAAGATTTTTGCTTTAGAGCTTTCTTCCCTGGCTCAATGATTATCTTATTTGCTATTGCATAATTAAACTTATTCGTGTTTTTTTGCTTTTATGCTTTGTAATAGATTTGGTAAAATAACCAGTAACAGTGGCATGGTCTTTGTTTTCTTCTTTTTTTAATTTTTATATTTATTAAATATGTGCAGGTGAATTGTTTCAGCATAGAAAGATGGATTTTTTCTGCAGGAATGACAATTCATTACCCTAGTCTGGACATGCTAAAGTGTCCATTTTTGAGGAACATTAATGAACCTACTAATTTTTCTTTTGCCTCAAGCGTGCCTTTTGCAATGCCAGTAAGTTTTAACTACTTGCTCATATATAATTGCTTTAAAATTGCTGTCCTGTATTTTGTAACGTGTCCTTGCAAGTTTCTGATTTTTCTAGGTCTCTTACATGTCATTGCATGTTCTTTCATTCAATAATATGTGGGAAGGTTTGCTGTCAGGTCTGCATCTCTGGTAGCTGGCTAAAGGCTAAATGCCTATTGACTGATATTATTCATCATTCCAGGTCCGTGGAGCCAAAGGTCCTATTTTTGAAGATGGCCCAAATTTTGAGATGGCATTTCGACTTTTTCATGGGCGTGATGGGGTTGTCCCTCTGTCAGAAAGATCATTCCCTCAGGTTGAGATGGTTGAGAAGGCACCGGCTCCTCTAAAGTTTAACCCGTTGGCAGCAAAGGCAGCCACAATTAGCCTCTCTTCGTTTGGACCTGGGGGCCCTTTCAGCTTTGATTCATTCTCAGAGAGTTGGAAGAAGCAGCAACGGAAATCCAAGTCATCCAAGAAAGACTCTTCTTCGCAGGTACATAATTGGCGACCTTCTATGTTGTTGTTTGTCCATTTTCCTTTAGTTTGGTCAAGCCAATGCTCTTCATGGACTTTTGAAAGGTCTCTTTGCTACCTTTGCTTTTTGCTTGCTATGTTGAGAGCATTGTGAAATTATTTCATTTTGTTATGGGTAGTTTGGCATTGCACTCAATTGAATTTTATTTTTTATCTTAATTTCATAGTTTTATTTTATTACTTAGGGAAATTCAAATCACGAGGCCTTGAGCAATGAATGGCTGCAAACGGGGAACTGTCCAATTGCTAAATCATACAGGGCGGTGAGTGGAGTGTTGCCCCTTGTTGCAAAGGTTCTACAGCCTCCTCCTGGGATGAAGCTCAGGTGTCCACCTGCAATTGTTGCTGCTCGAGCAGCAATATCGAAGACCGCATTTGCCAAAAATCTTCGTCCTCAACCGTTGCCTGCAAAGGTCCTTGTAATTGGAGTCTTAGGCATGGCAGCAAACGTTCCTTTAGGTATATGGAGGGAGCACACAAAGAAATTTTCTGTTTCCTGGTTTGCCGCCGTTCATGCTGCTGTTCCATTTATAGCTGTGCTTCGCAAATCTGTCCTGATGCCAAAATCAGCTATGGCGTTTACTATTGCTGCATCTGTACTGGGACAAGTTATTGGGTCTAGAGCCGAGCGGTACCGGATGAAGGCAATTGCAGCAAAAAAACTGACTTTGCCAGAGAATCCTATTGGGGTGTCAAGTCCAACTCAGTTCGAAATGATTAAGGTGAAAGGCAGTCATTGTGGAAATGCCATTGAGTGGGAACCACTCCCCGTTCAGGTAGCGGGATCATCCTCTTCGGCTGATGTGTTCTGCTGATTCCTCCACTGTTGTGTCATATCTTTGTTCCCCGGATCTGGGAGGGTGTAATTCTTTGTGTATTGCTATTATATATACTATGTAACCTTGCTGTGTCTTGAGTTTGTGGAGTCCAGTGTCTACTTCGGCCATTGAAGGAATAAGAGTGAGAAAGTGAGAGACCTTTTGTTTTTCTCATCAAGATCAATATATTAATCTCATGATTAATGCCTAATTAAAGTTTTCACATAGCTCATTCCTCTTGAAAATTATTAGCGCAATTGAAGGGATCAACACGTGTAGGTGGTGGGAAATGATAGAAGTCCTAGTCTTACTTGGGTAGCTGGGCTCTTCATTATCAAAGATGGCTGCCGGAATAAAGTGTTTTTTATTGTTTAATTAAAAAAGAAGTTGGTCAACTACCACAACAGCCCAACGATAGAAAAATTTAATTTTTTTATTTTTTCCCGTATAAATAATTTTTTCTTCTTGTATGTTTCACGTGGCAAGATGCTTGTCCTTTTACTCAAATTCCAAATAAATGTTGTGAATTGGATGATACTAATAAAACGTGTGTCCCTTAATGAAAGCGTATACAAGTGGAAGATTAACGCAAATCTACTAGGGTTTTCTCCTTTTTTCTTTCTTTAGTCATTTGGAAGGATATGATATGTCTTTTAGGTCTAGATTCAATCTCATCCTAAAGTTGATACTATTGTAATTCCGACTTGGAAATACACTATTCTCGCACGTTGGTGGTTCAGACTTAGAGCAAGCTGAGTGGTTGAGATATCTTGATGTGTGGTGGCATGAGATTTTTTATCAAATGGAAAGAGGGTCATGCTTTCCACACCTGGATATCCAAGACAATCATGCTAATATGTACTTTAGTGAGTCGACTTTGACAGGAGGAGCAATCATCCTCATCATTATTTTAAACGAAAACCGTAATATTAATAAACCATATGTATTCACATACCCATCGTTATCATCTTAGGGTGCACGGGGTTTTACTTGAAAACTATTCAAATTCAATTCGAAAATGCTTAAATTAGATGAAGATTACACAAGTAATTTATTAAGTAGAGTTTCATAATATTTAATTTAATAAACTTGTATGCTTGAGTATAGTTTAAATATTATGAGTCCAAATCAAACTTGAATATTGGTATCAATTAAATTAAAATAAAAAGATTAGATGATCTTATTCTAAACAAGCTTAATCAAGTTAAGTTAAATTTTTTTTACATCATTTTGAGTTGGGCTCGAGTTAAAAATTTTAGACTCAATCCAACTTGAGTCAAGCTCAATCTTGAAAGTTCAAGTAAAACTCAAGCTCGAACTTTGAAATTTCTATTCAAGTTTAAACTCAATACATTGCTTTGATTTGACTCATTTATGGTCTAACATTAACCAATATCATCATTATACATTACTACATTTTTTTTTATAGTATGAGAAATTTCATGTTTGCCTTTTAACCTTGTTGAGTTCTCTTAAATGAGTTTTATGATAAACAAAAAGGTTATAAGATATCTAATGAATCTATTTTAAGTGTGTAGAACAAAAATATCCATATTTATAGACACTTACGAAAACAATTAGTAAGATAGTCAAATAGACGTATCAGTAGACACTTAAACAGACAGTTGGATGTATGTTACTTCATTTGTAGAATGTTTACTCATACATTTTCTATCGATCATCAAAATACAGGTTGAATTTATTTGAAGTCCCAGCTCCACTAATTAAGTGTATTTGGGTAATGTACTTATAATTCGTTCCACATAAGGATGACAATAATCCACTTGAATAGACAATTAGATAGATGTTACTTTGGTTCGCAGTATATTTACTCATACAGTTTTTATCGATCATCAAAATATAAGTTGGATTTATTTGAATCCCCAACTCGACTAATTAAGTGTATTTGAATACACTTAATTGGTTCTACATAAGGAGGACAATAATTAACTTGAATAGATAGTTGGATAAATGTTACTTTGGTTCGCAAAATGTTTGCTCAATATTTTTTATTGATCACCAAAATACAAGTTGAATTTATTTGAAGCCCCAGCTCCACTATTAAGTGTATAGAGCTATTCATTAAACTGAATCAAACTGAAATGAATCGCAAAATACTGTTCTTTTATAGTTTGATTCAATTTATGATTTGGTTCATGAAGAGCCTAAATGGACCACTTCACATTAAAAGAAATAAATAAATAAATAAATAAGATTCATTTTATTTATCTATAACTCTTAAGCATTATATATCAGGACTTATATTGCTCTAATATTAATTCAATAAAATGCAAAATTCTTATCATGGGATACATTTACAAGAGCAAGTTTTATACTAGGTTGCTACATCTACAATCACTAATACTAAGATAATTTAGAACCTTAAATTAAATAGTATGATAAAATTTTAAATACATTATAAAGGAAGAATATTATAAGTAAATGTGTAATTAATGTAAAAGAATAATTTTCTTAGTTAGTATTATAGATTTATTAAAAATATATGTTATTTCAAATTAGCATTGAAAAATATTTTTAAAATGGGACAACATATGTCTTTGAAATTTTTAAATATATGACATGATATAATGATAAGTGACTTTAATTTTTTGCGACATTTCTCAATCTGAAAATCATTTTTTTTCCTGCGAACTGAAATGACCATTAATAATATTTATTGGAACTAAATCTATCTTTTAATGACAGTTCGAACCAAACCAAATCAAACCAAACTGCATATGAAGCGGTTCAATTTAAAACCTTGAACCGTTAAAAGTGGTTTGGTTCATTAAGGGTTTGAACCGAATCATTTTGAATGTGGTTCGGTTCGATTCAACCCTCTGAACTGAATTAAACCATGAATGCCCTTGAGTGTACTTGGGTAATGCACTTAATTCGTTCCATATGAGGAGGACAATAATCCATGAAGATTTTTCTTTCAAGATGTCTTACGAGTTTTAAAACAAGTTCTTATGAAATGGATAAAGATATGTTTAACAAATTGTTTCCGAATTTTGTGGAACTCTTTCAACCTTCCGATAACGATCTTCTTCATATATTTTGAAGCTCTCAAATATTTAAATGAAGCAATGGCAAAAATAGAATAAAGATCAGATAAACTTCAACCGATGTTATAGGATACCTTTAAGGTTCAAATTGCTCAAATTCAAGTTTATCTAAGTAAGGTTGTTGAAGAATCAAATAAAGATAAATATCAAGAATATCCAAAGATCTCAAGCGAAACAAGATATATGACTTAAAGGTTTGGATTTTTACATAAGATTTTCAAATCCCACAAATATAGGGATATCAATCTTATTCGTGCAAAAAACAAGGCGTTGGAAGATTTTGTGAACGTTTGAAGTTTTCTTTCAAGAAGGAGGAATAAAAAAGAAAATAAATAATAAACTCTTTTTAAGTTTCAAGAGTAGATATAAGAACAATATTTTGAAGTTTCTTTTGTGCTACAAAAGATTACTGAGAAAACATACAGATACTTAGATAGACACTACTAGCATCATCTACTGTATAAATTTCTTTCTAGATTTCGAGCTTAATTTAGAGAACTTATATTTTCTCATTGTACGCAAATTATTCCTTTACTTTTTGAGCGATGATTAACATAGAGGTTTGATTACAAAAGTCTTCTAGTTTGTGCATAACCGAGTGGCAGGCTAGAAAGATAGAGTATGAGCTATTAGTATTTGTAATTCTTCTTTACTATTGGATTAGTGGAACAACTGGATCCCCAACGGTGGAGGTCGAATAAAGGATTAACTCACAAGGAGAAACCTCTATAAATCATTGTCTTCTTTACTTTTTCGCACTGTAATTTATGTCATTTATATACTGCCTATCATGTGTATCCATTATCAAAAGAAACAAAAATATAAAAACTGTTCTTTTTAATTGGCTTTTACAAAAAAAGTTTTGAAAAAACAATCCCCCCCTCCCTCCTCTTTGTTTGCCATGCGAGACTTACAAACCTTATATTTACATTTGCTTTAGCACATGTATTTTCAGTTATATCTTTATTTCAGGTACTAAAATTTTCAAAAATGAAACAATATAGAGCCCCGGTTAGTCTTTGTTTAAGTGTGGTTGACAGACTAGCGGTGAAATGAACAAAATTAAAAGAAAATAATTATAGGTATTAAAAAAAAAAATTAACACCCAATTATTATGATTAGGTTTTCCATCACAGTATATATCCCTTTATTATTATTGTGGGTAAATTACAATGGAAAGTCACAATATTTGGGGTTAAGTTCATTTGATGTCACAACTTCTAGGGAAATAGGCCAATTAAGGTTACCATTGACACATGTCACAACGTAATAGATCTTTTAATTTTTTTCTCCTTTTGACACATGTCAATAGTGACCTCAACTGGCTAACTTCTCTAAACATTGTAATCTCAAACGAACCACTCAAAATGTTATGACCTCAAGTGAACTTACTCCCAAAATGTTATGACCTTCTAGTATAATTCACCCTTCTTATTATTATAGAAGCTAATAACACTTGTGATGAAGAATGAGGAAATGATGTTTTGATTCTTTATTTAAACTTAGATCTTTAAGTGAAAGTTTTGAAAGTGTAGGTGTTGAAACAAAAGTAAAATTAAAAAAAAAAAAGATCCTTTTGGTATGCTATTTTTATATATTCAATAAATGCATAGTTTTGGATGATGTTATCACATGTATTATGTAAATCTTGTGTGCATGTGAACTCAAGGGAATAACATGTAGATAGCACCTAAAATGATAACTTGTAAAGAAGTGGCTTAAAGGAGAGACAAATAGCCTTAATGGCACACTTGTGACAAGTGAAGGATTCTTAATGTATTAAGCTCACTGTTCTTGACTAGCATTTGAATTGTTCTTTGTTTGAATCTTGCTTAATCCTTAAGATTTGAAGTTTCATAGCCTTGTGTTGTTTCTCTAAGGTAGAGTCATTTTATACTCACTTTTCATTGAATAATTCATGCTAAATTATCATTAATTCTATATAAATCATGAAGAAATGGTAATTAAGTATGCTTAATTTGATATTCTAGGTTTTTAAGGACTTATATTACAAGTACAAGCAATTGGGAGAAGTTTTATGCCAAATTGGAGACAACAAGAAGTAGGCTGGCCATGCAAGCATATCAGGATAGTTTTTGCGATGTGTCGTATATTCAACATATCTCTGTCGTCCAAGCTCCTATTGAGATGATTTAAAATGCTATTGAAAGATAAGAGAGAGATATTCAATGTTTATGTTTGGTTATGGACAAATTCGGAATGTATCAAGGTCAAAATATGTCGTGGAATTGCTTCTCTTATAGTGATGGCATCTAAGTTTTAGAAAATGACAAAGTTTGGTAAATTACAGATATCTTTCTCATCTAAGATAATTTTAACATGATTCAAAATTCTGTGGAAAGATAAGAGAGAGATCTATAATCATCCAATTTTTAGTTTTGGCTAATTATGAAAGAATGAAGGTTAAAACTCATCTTGAAGTTACTACAAATGCAGAATATCACCTAGATTTGCATCTCGACATTGTCTTAGTAAATTCGACATATTTCTCTCATCCAGGCTTTGTTTGATATGATTCAAGATCCTATTGAAAGAGGAGAGAAAGATATACAAATTTCATGATGTAGTTTGATAAATTTCAATTGGATTAAATTCGAAAATTGCCATGAAGTTTCTGTACATCAACACCGCTTAAAGGCTGTCATTTATCTTGCTTTAGAAATAATTTTTACGATATATGCCGGTTACTGGAGATTCAAGGCCATCAGTGTTGAAGCCGGTGTACATTCAAAAATGGTCTCGGAAATCAATTTTACAAAAGAAAGCTATCGCCTTGAGTGCCAGCTTATCTTCCCTGCAACTTTTCATATTTAAACTCCTCTTGTTGATCATTTGTACAAAGAAGGAAACCCTAGGCACGAAATTAGCTTCTTTTTCCTTAGCTCTTAGATCTAAATTAGGCCTTAGAGACTAGAATTTTTTTTGTTTTGTTTTGATTGAGGATTCCACACTAAGATCAAGTGGAAGACATGATTTAAATTTGACTTCAAGAACAAGATTTCATTAACAAGGTGATTTTGTTCTTTTTCTTATATTCATATTTTGGATGGTGTTGAAAGCTTGTTTCTTTTATCCTCAATTTGATTTTAAGCTGTTGATCTAAATTATTCAATTGATGATCCCTGCTATTGATTGAATGATTGTTTGTGTTCATGTTGTTGATGCTAATTCACCATTCATGTATTTTGGATTGAATCTGGAATCCATGATGATTTAGGATTGCAATTGAAAATTCTCTTTTAATCGATTATTTGATTACTAATTTGGATTAGAAATCTCATAGACATATGGATTTTCAATTCGATTAGGGTTTGGAAATTTATAAAGATTAGTCAATTGATCACTTTCCTAGGAATAGGAACATTGATTGGTTAATTAGGACAATTGCTTACTTTGGAAAACAAAGTTGTTTTCTGATGCTTGATTGCTTTAAAACTAAACCCATTAGCAATTTGAATTTACAAGCATATTCTGGTCAGAGCATATATTTGATTGATTGTTCAAATCTATTGGCTCTAACCTAAATCAATTATAGGTGTTAGAAATCCCTATTTCTTTGTGGTTTAGTTTTATATAAGAAAATTCAAAAACAGAAACAATCTTGATTTATCTAGCTATAATTAAAACTAATACAATTGATAGCTAGTCCTCACTCTTATGGACATGACTCGGTACTCATCGAAATTTTATTACTGTACATGCACCTGGTACATTGACTGATAAATATCTGTGCATTTAAAAGAATTTAAAAAGAGACTAAAAAATGTTTTTTAAAAAACATATAGAAAAGGCATGGTCACTCTAATTTTAAGAGCTTCTAATGTCAAATGTGAAGTTATGACTTAATATTTATAGACTCAAATGATGGAAATCATACTATCGGTCTAATTACCAAAGCAAAAGTTAGAGGATTGCAAAATCTTACTTATCGAAGTTACTTGATGATATATTGCAATCCAATGGAGCTAAGTTAGTTTCTTGTTTTGGATTGCATGACGATAGCACTTATACTGATTGTAGTTTGTTTGTATTGTGTGTGTTTGGTGAAAACAAGTTGGGCAACTATGTTCAAGGACTGGAAAGCTCAATGTCTGGTGAAATGTGTCTATGCAAATCTCAACACAACTTGTGTTGGGAACAAACACAAATGTAAAGGAAAATCGGTTAATATAAGCGATTATACAACTTGTGACCGAGGATGTGTTAAATTGAAAAAGTGGAGGGAAGTGGATTCTATATCCAACATGTGTCACAAACATGACCCATGTTCAGGGTCATGTTGAAGCACTTTTTCAAATTTTCTTCACATATGCGAAGTACACAAGCATGAACATAAGCCATGTTGATAGTCATGTAGAACTGGTTTCACACATATATTTTTAGTTTGCAAGTTTGTTTTATTTTAATTATTTATTTATTTTATTAACTTTTTGGGACTTCAATCTTATTCATGTAATTGACTCAAAATAATTTCAATATTAAAGAAAACTCTTTTACAACCTTTACTTTAGACCCGACTCTTATCAATCAAGTTTCCTTGGTTTAGCTAGTTCTTTACTCTTATCGATCATAATGATTGTGGCATGTGCAAACACAAGTGAATATTTATGTGGGGATAATGTCATGAATGATACTTGAACTTAGTTTGAAATTGATTGATTAGTTCCTAAACTTTAAAATTAATCAATTTAATACTTAAAAAACCTTGAAATAAATTAATTTAGTATCTAAAGGAACTTAACAGATGTATTGATAGTATGAACAAAAAGTATTTTCAAGTACTAAATTAATCAAGTTCAAAGTTTAAGTATTAAATTGATCAGTTTCAAAGTTCAGGTACATTTATGACATTAACCTTATTTATGCGTAACATCAATTGTTCATGTGTGCTATTAAGATCTTCATTTTTTAGTATGTAATATCTAGTAAGCAAAGTTCTCTTTACCTAATTAACCTAAAATCCTAATTTCATCACAATATTGGGGCTTTTTATTAATTAGTTGTTTATTTGTTATTGAGATAATGTCACAAATGGTACTCAAACTTTGACAAAATAAGCCAGTAGGTCTTGACTATGAAAATGATCAATTTAATACATAAAATTTGAAATTGATCAATTTAGTTCCTAAAAAAATTTGAAATTGATCAATTTAGTACAAGAACTTGATGGAGGCACTGTGGTTATGCAATAAAAGTTATTTCAGATACTAAATTGATCAATTCATAGTTCAGTAATAAATTGATCAATTTTAAAGTTTAGGTACCTAATTGCATATGTTGTCAAAGTTCAGGTACCATTGATTACATTAAGCCTTCGTTATTTGATACCCTTGCGATAGTCATCCTAGGAATATCACCAAAGCTTAACAAAATTAATTGGATTATGTTTGATGATTGAAAAATGGTGCCCGAATAATAGGCAACAAAAAACTAGTTTTTGAAGCATTTAATGCAAAAGCAATTTTAGGAGAAAAATGCCAACAACCAAGTGACTTGAAGATCTTATAAATAGAGGTTGTGGGGCAAATTATAAGGTGTAATTTAAGATTATCAGAAAGGCAATAATCTCTTGTTTCACTTACCTTATTGAGAAGTATGTGAAAATCCTTATTTAGTTAGGTCATTTTAAGTTTTATTGTATGATTTTTGTGAATATTTTAAAGAAATTTAAATAAGTTGGAGCGAGTTTGGTAAATATATAATTGAAATTGGAGAAAGTGCAGAGCACAGGTTTTAACACAAGTTGTGTTGAGTAGCTCTCAAAACAACATAGGATTTTTGGAGTACCCAAATTGGTATATGACTTGTATTGAAGGTTGTATTGAAGAAAATTGTGCATTCGGTGTTAAACACGAGTCATGAACACAAGTTGTGCTCAGGGTCACATTGAAGGTGTTTCTCGTAGGAAAATCTTCATTATTCAGAGTACACAATTGTATAGGTTACGCATGCTAAATTGATTATTAAATTTATTATAAAGCCACATCCAATAATGAAAATTTGATCAAGATGTTATTTGAGTTGAATAATAGAGATGAAAAGAGGGTTTTTCCAAAAAAGAAAAGTAGAAGATTTTTGAGTGTGAGACCTTTGTTATATAAATAAGTGACTTCACTATATGAGAGATAAGTATAGAGGGATGAGAGTAAGCAAGATCAAAAGAGTTCTAGAGATAGGATGACATAAATCTTCAAGATTAGATTAAGGCTTGAGAGTGGTTGAGATCTAATAATGGATTCTTTGACCAATAATGCAATGATAAGTTGCTATTGATTAGAAAGAGATTCCAATTAATCAATCTGGGGTTAGAGATTAGTAATCTCAGAGATTAGTAATCTCAATAGAGATATTAATCTAAATTAGGAATTTCACAATTCAAGAAAACTAAAAAAATCATTGAAGAATTAATTGGTTGCATGAAATATTTACTGGGGATTCACTGTCTTGGTAGTTTTGTAGTTGATTGTTTTGAAGTTATAATCTTGACTTGTGATTATGATTGGTATTTTGATAACTTTAATAAGTTTAGTAATATTTTTAAGTAATTGATTAGTATAGCTCTATTGTTAGGTTAAGATATTAGAGATAAAGTAATCACAAGTACTTGAAAGACCTTTATTGGAATTATACTTGAACTTATATATTGTTATACTGTTATTTTGATAGGTTTACTTACCTAAATTGATCATAGAATATTATCAAGGATAGAAATTTTAATTGAGTAAAACAATCATATTACTTATAATATTGGTCTTCATAATTTGAATTGCAAATAATCTTGAGAGAAAAGAGTGAGTAATGTCATTAACAATTTAGTTGACAACTCTTTGTAAGGTACTATTGAAGAGTTTGTAGTATGATTTTGTGTCTTTATGAGAGTAAAAGTTGTGCCATAGGTGTGATAGTGTATTGTGTTTGCTTGAAAGATCAATTGTTTGTGGATTTGTGTGGGTGTTGTGATAGTGTTTGTGTGTAGCTCATTGGGAGAATTTTTATGGTGATTAATATAGTGTGGTATGAAGTCCTCCATTCAAAATCAAATTCTATTTTAAATTTGAGTTTAATTTCTTTATTTACAACACTTTATATTGTTATTGTTAATTATCTTATTTGATGCGTTAAATTACATCTTTTATGCATTAATTTTATGAAAGAAATCAAGCTTGATGATAAACTCATTATTACCCCATTTTCTCAAAAATTTGCTGTCACTTTTAAAAAAAAATTCAAAAATGCATAAAACAATGGTTGTAACAATCATAGAGAAATTTCTTTCTTTCTTTCTTTTATAAATGTTTTGGAGTATAAAAAATTCATTGTCAAAGATAAAGTGATTAAACACACATGAAACATACAACAAACATATATTTATATGATCCGATTGCATGTAATAATATTAAATATATTTAATTGTATACAGATATAATTTATAATTGCACATATTATAGAGTATATAAAATAATTATGTATGAATATAAGAGTTTTTCAAATCAATAAAAGTATAACATTTGACTACATAGAAAGAAAACAACATGTACAAAGTTTGATATATATTTTCAAATAAATCATAGATATTTAGAGTAATAACATATTATAATATTTTGAATCGAATTAAGCCAAATTAAACTATAAGGACCCGCTATCACCCCTATAATTAAAATAAACAATAACAATTCCCAACCACATATAACCTGTAGGATTATATGTAAGGTTGTCTAAAAGAGGTGTTTGAGGAATTGTTTGTCTAATTCCACATAATTAATATAATAGAAACCATAGTTTTTCAAAACTTTTAACAGAACATACTACACCATTAACATATTTCACAAAAGAAATAAACTCAAGTCATACATAGCTAAGTACGTATATATATATATATGTACACATTACAACCAAATGCTTTTTACAAGCCTTAATAAAATTACACATATAATCCAACTAGAACTTTAAATACAACTACAAAAGCTATCATAATTAATCTATTACAAAATTTGGATTCCATCAAGTCTAAGGTCATTCTAGTCCTCCAAATCATCAAGAAAATCCTCGAAATCGGTTCCATACCCTATACTCGTGTAAAACTCGTTGAATCCATCACCTAAAATGGTTAAAATATGAGCCAAAAGGCCCAATACGCAAGTAACGAATACAAATGCAAAGTGATTCACACATGCTTAAGCTAAATGCAAAATGCAGCAACCAATAATTTATTATTCAATCTTTAGTTAGTCATACATCATGGGAGCATTCAAACTCCGGGCAACAGGGATTTCTAGGGGAACCTGAGTTACGATCATGACGCTTAGGGATTGATATAAGTAGCTCGGATACTCATACCATCCTAGATAAATTTATCCATAACGATTTAGTAGTCTCATTTAGGGTTTCTAGACTTTTTTTGACTTTACTTAACTCGATCCATAATATCACTTAATTCAAGTGTTCTCATAAACATTGAATTAAATCATATTACATCCTTTCAAGAATAAGCAAATGTTATACCAATACCAAATTCCCCATCGATTACTCGGCGATCCACTTATGAAAGTCATATCAAAATGACAAGGGTGGTCTAAGCGCCTAAAACTACCATGCTTCTAATTTGAGCAGGGTTATCGCTCTTCAAACCAGATCCAACGGTATAAAAGACACTCAACAAACAATTATTAAATTTCTTAATTTAGAGTAACTTTAAATAATGCTTATCAAAACAAAGAAACAAGTAAGTTACCGTGTACCTGAGATGGCTTGAGAACTAATGGGGTTAGCCGAGCGAGGATCCATCACTGTACAAGATAATATTGAATTTCTCACTTAGTTCAAGCATTAATTAACTAATTCCAAACATAATTAATCAATGAAATTTATATAAATTATTACAAAGTCATAACATTGCATTTAAACATCATATCATATCATACAATACTCAACAAATATTCAATTGATCATATATGAAGTTTTGGGAAATATTAAAGAAAGTTTTTGAAAATAAAAACTGTAGGGGACGCCGGCCTTCAACGCCGGTGGAATTGAACCAGTGCACAATGTACTAAAATTCAACGCTTGCCATCACTGGCAGCATTCAAGGATACGCCGCAGCCTTTAGTCTACGTAGGTGGCCTCGAGTAGTGTAGACTACAACTCCAAATTTCCAAAAACTTTCGAGAGCTCCATGGGGTTGATCTATGCCTGTGGATACCCTTAACACCGGTAGCGTATCCATGTACGTCGACAGCGTGGGATACTACGTCGGTGGCTTTAAGCCCGGCGTTAAAGATTTTGATTCTGTTCGCATTCCACACCGCCTATATGCCGGCGGTGTTGGAACCCTAATAGTCGATGTACGATTTGAAAAATCAACACTAGCCAATTTTTCTTATGAAAGCCAGCAGTGTTTTAAGCGGCTTTAAGAAAATAGATTCTGGTCACCTTCAACACCGCCTCTACGCCGATGGCGTGGAAGTACCAGATACCGGCGTATACTCAAAAACAGGCTATTCGAAAATGTTTTACTTCCCTTGTTTTTCTTTACAACATTTTGTAAACTTTTACACTTTCAATCTTTTTTTAAACTCATCTTAAGTTTCCTAAAACTTGTTATATGTTCTAAACACTATTCAAACATCACAAACTCCACTTTTGATCATCAAACACCCAACTACAACATCAAACACCAATTACACTTCAATTCCACACTTCAACTACTTAACTTCACTACTCACCAACACTTATTACAACTTCCCTAACACTTAATTAATCTCACACAATAATCAAGCATAACCTAACATATATCAATGCATAAAATCAATCAACTCAAATAACATTAACTCATCCTACCCTAGATTTTACATCTAAGATACAATAAAGGAAATAAAACAAAGAGATTATGTTTGCATTAACTTACATAAAAAGGCTTTGGCTTGGTGAGATTGTTGATTCCAAGAGCTTGATTTTTGTTTTTGGTTTATGGCTTATGACTTGAAGAAAAAGGAAAAGAGAAAGAAAAGAAATGTGGGAAATTCGTATGAAAAAATGGGGCTGCCTAAAAGAGACCTTATTTGATTAAATTTGGAAATCAAATTTATCCTATGTTTGACTTTTGAGGCATATTTAATTTAGGCTTAATTTGGCTTAATTTGGAGTGCATTTGAGTTTCATTTGGGCTTGAAAAATAGACTTAAACTTTGTAAAATTCAGTCAACAATTTCTTAAGCAATTCAAAAGTTATTTTGATAATTCTATACATATTAATTCATAAAAGACACAAACGTTTATTACACTATGTACACATTAATATATATAAAATAATAACATTAAATTCATTGCACATATATCTCATTTCAAAATCATATATAATTTCAGTAACACATTTAAAAATATATAAATTGGGAAATGTATGGCTATTTCATAAACCGAACCAAAAGATATAAGGATAGGCCTGACTTGAAATGTTCTGGTTTGGTCTGATTTTTCATTTGAGGTTTCTGCAAATAGAAAAGTTAATTTGACTTGAAAAGCCATTAAAATCAAAACCAAACATAAATAACGTCGAAGTGTTTTAAAATTGATCACGGAAAAGGTAACACAAGCTTTTAAGTTGAGCCAAAAGATACACCATTAAAATTTATCACTATAAGCAGATGATGCACCTGCGTTGCATATGCAAATAAAACATCCAACATATATAAATTAAATGGATATATTGTTTTGACAGGTTGTTGAAGAGACAATCCAAGAAATTGAAAAATTAATTACAAATCATAATTACAATTGTATTTGCATATGTAACTTCTGAGTAACTGCCATGCATAAATATGGTATTAGAGCTTTAGATCGGTATATAAAGATATATGCTTAGGAAAAAAAAGGAAAATATTCAACTCTTATTTAATTTCATGATTTTAGGGATAGCAAGAATATTTTATGCTCATATGCTAAAAGAAGAAAAGACTATGTCTGTTTAACCTCTATTTAATTCTATTCAAATCCTATTTAATTTTATGATTTCAAGGATACAAAATATATTTACGTGAAAAAGACTATGTCTATTCAACCCTATTTAATTCTATTTAAACCATATTTAATTTCATGATTTCAAGGATCTCAAAAATATTTTATACCTATATATTAAAAAAAGGAAAAGACTATGTCTATTCAACTCTTATTTAATTATATTCAAACCCTATTTAATTTTCATTATTTCAGGTATATGAAAAATATTTTTTGCCCATATGCTAAAAACATTATATTAAAAATATTTACATTAAATACACCAAATGAGGTGGTTTTGCTTTAATAGTATAATAACACAATGATGAACGAAACAAAAAATATCTTTCATTTTAACAAAAGAAAATTAAAAAAGAACATTTTCAAAGAAAATTTATAAAAAAATCTAAAAATTTAATTGATAACGTAATTTTACTGCACTTAAAATTCTTAGTTAAAAAAGTATTTTAACTTTACTAAGAAATCCCATCTTTAAAACACATACTCATTACTCGTGTATTAATGATATGAAATTTTATTTGAAGACACCTTTATAGGTGTGATAAAGTAATGACTTTTTTTTTTATTTTTTTTAAATGCACAACTTTAAGATTTATTTTGAAAATACTTTTTTTTTTCCATGGATCTAATTTATAATAAATATGAAGGTTAAAGGAAAAAGAAATTAATATATTTTCATAAAAAAATATAAAAATATTACTAAGAAATGAGTTCGTTGAAATTTTTCTAAACTTTTCCCTTGAAAAAACAATTTAAGACATGATCTTTTTTCTTAAAAAGACAAGTTTATTGCAATTTTATTAATATTGTCGCTTTAAAAAACAATTTCATTACAACTCAAACTCGTTTTTCAAAAAAAAAAAAAAAAAAAACTAATTTGACAAGCCCATTTTTGTGATTATTTTCCACTTGGTGACATTTTTATAATTTTTTTATTAAAATATATATCTTTTTCCTTCTTCTATATGATCTAAAATTTATAGAAATTTTTAGATCACCTTATTTTTTGGCCAAATTATAA
The DNA here is from genome assembly GCA_024138025.1 of Combretum micranthum. Taxonomy (NCBI): domain Eukaryota; kingdom Viridiplantae; phylum Streptophyta; class Magnoliopsida; order Myrtales; family Combretaceae; genus Combretum; species Combretum micranthum. The sequence continues at coordinate 260,038 of JAMXBD010000207.1, read as the reverse complement.
AAACAATCATGGCTAGTAGTAGGGGTGAGCTTGGATCGGTTTTCATTAAAACCAAATCAAACCATAATTTATAGTTTGTTATTTTTTTTATCCCGAACCAAACCCTTAAATAACGGTTTAGTTTGTATTAGAAATTTTTCAAACCATTAAATAACATTTTGGTTCGGTTTAGATTATGGATTAAATTAAAATATTTATCTTTTAATTTATGTGGATATTTAAATATTTATATTACTTTACAAAATTTATATTACAAACAACAACAAGATACTTTATAAAACATTATACTTTAAATTATATTACTCTGTAAAACCAGTTATCCACCAATAAAACATATTCACTAACTGATACATAGCAAGCCATAATTTATAATTTTTAACAAAATCATTAAGTCAATCATCTACTGAATAATTTGGTTTAAAAAAAATTATCTATCAGCAAAAGTTATAGTGAATAAAAATGATAAACTAAATAATTAATATATAATAAGAGGTTATAGCTAAATAAATAAAGTCCATACTTTAGAAAATTAAAACTATTAAAAAAAAGTACATCATTAATAAAAAATATATATCATGAGTATAAAAATAAATTAAAAAATGAATAAGTTAATTTAAATTAATGTTTAATAAATAATAAATATTCAATAAAACCATAAAAACATATATGACTTTTAAATAAAATATTATTATATTTTTATGAAACGGTTGGTTTGATTTTACGGATTGATTTAGTTTATTTCTTCAAGCCAATCATAAATTTACGAATTGGTTCAAATTAAAAAATTTTTTAAATTAAATTATTAAAATAATTTATATTTTTAATTTAGTTTGATTTGGTTACGGATTGATTCGGTTTAATTGTTTTTCTTTTATTTTAAAGCCACCCTAGCTAGAGGTCCGGTGGAATTAGGATAGCTAGGACTGGAAACACCACCACAACAAATGTGCACTCTAATAGGTTTCATGTTCTGTGCTCGCTCCCAAGTATTTATCACTAAATAAAGAGCTTCATCTCTTGCCTCCTTACTTAATTACATCCCAATGAATCAAAGTCCGAATTCTTCATAATTTAGGTAAAGATCGATGCTCCACAATATTTTCCTGTTAAATGTTTCTATAATTACCGGTTTCGGTAAACTCTTAAGTAATCAGTTTCTTCAAAGTGTGTGTATTTATGTTATTATACGCCTGAAAACACGATCTTTAATCATGATCTGTCTGATTTCTGCCATTTGAATGCTTGTTTTGAGTGTCTGATTATTGTTTACATGTATTTATGTATGCATATATTAGTATGTTAATGGAATTCAGATATATTTTTATCTTGTGTGTAATTGAATGGCTACTTGTGATTCTAATGAAGAGGGTTGACTTGGTGCTTGATTTTCATATACTTCTGGATCCTTGTAAAGATTCGGTCTTTGTGTATCCTGACACAGATGTATAAGACTTAAGACTTGAAATCTTGGTGTTTGATTATTCAAATGTATTTCATGATGGTGAGGGTTTTTTTTGGGAAAATTGTTCATCAATATGGAAAATTGTCCAGATTCTCAGAGCTTCTAGTTTTTTTATTTATTTATATGTGGAATTTAAGATGATGTATGAATGTAGAATTATGGTTATTAATTGTTAATTGTTGATCAAGAAAGGTAATGCCAATACATTTGTTAAAATTTCTCTTGTTTTTATGCAGCATATATCTTTCCTTTTTTGTTTGTTTAGGTTTTTTTGTAAATTTAATTTGAAATGAAGCACTCAGCATTTGATTGAAGTGCAGCACGTCTTTCCTTTTTTTGTTTTTTTTTTTTTTTAATGACAGAGGGGCACAGTGGGCTGATCCCTTAGGGGGCAACAGCTGTAAGGCTGGTTACCTCCGGGCACAAGAACCACCTGCAAGATCTGTGCACCAAATTCAGTATAGCATACGCTATGTAGGCCGGTTACTCCATTTGGCTGTCCTAGCAAGTTTCGAACCTTGGACCTCATGCAATATGTCATGATATATCCTAGGCCTTTATCTCTGGGCCGACCTATTGGGGTATGTCTTTCCTATTTTTGTTTCCTTATTTATTTACATTTTGTTACAATTAAAATTTCAGCTTGCCCTACCTGTGATGTCGCTGCTGCTCCTCTAAGCTATATGCTAGTGGTTCTTTCATTGTTTTCATTATCTGCTCATCACCCTTGCATAATTTAGAGGATTATTTCTTAGGTGCCGGAAGAATTAGGAGAATTGGTTACAAGGAGACCCTTCTGTGCAGTAAGAAGACGTCAAGTGCTCATTTTGTGACTGGTAAAAAAGTGATACCCTGTTCTCTACATTGTCTTTAAATTGTTGATCAACTGGCATAACACTTCTCCCATCAAAGTTTCAATTAGCACTTCTGATTACAGGAGTCCTTATTTTATAAAAGTCAAGAAACACATTTATTTGCATACAGTCTATGGAGGCTTGAAAATCTTTCATTTACCTCTGATCTTTGCCTCTATTTTCATTGCTTTATTCCATTGCTGCAAATCTTAATTTGATGTTTTGTTTTCCTGCATATAGAAGGGGACCTCTAAAAGTGAGATCGATCAAATCATTTGATAAACTAAAAAACATAGTAATTTTTTCCAACTTTTCAATTGTGTTAGACAAATTGAAGCAATTAAACCATGTAATTGGTTGCCCTACACCCCGCCCCACCCCCCTAAAAATATATATAATATATGTATTGTACTTGATGTATTGGACTATTTTCAGATCAAGCCATCTATTGATAGTTGTGTTAATACAAGGTTTCACTTCATTGATTTAATAAGGTACTAAGATCCTAACCCTATTGCTAGGTATTCTCAAAGTTTAGATTTCCTAATGGTTCAATGTGGCGATCCAACTTTTCCAAGAATAATTTGTATTCTCAATTGAAAAGATCTACGAATCATGTTTTGATGTTTACCTAGGTAACAAGGCATTAAGTCAAAACTTAAAAATGAACATAAGATTGATGGTTTGTGGGTTTATTGGAGTACCTTTACTCTGTTATTGGTGTTGGTTTTTTTTGCTCTATATCTCTTAATTGCAAGTTGGTTTCATCATTCACCCGTGTTGTTAATTTTGGTTGAGAATATTGATTGTCTTTTAATGGAATCATTTCACATGACCATGACATTCTTTTCAGAAAATTCATTCCGTATTTTGGCTTCTTTCTTGAATCTATTCTATTTGATTATAAAAATGAGGGAACAAATGTGTAAATTTATTGGTGCCTTGTCATGTGAAGTCACCTAAGTAACATGAACCTTAGACAGAAATATTTGTAAATTGTAGCAATTTTAGGGGCCAAACACTTTGATTGGCTAAATGCTTGACTCTTTTTCAGTTAAGATTTTGAGACACTAAACTCTTTGGTCTTTATATCTACATGTTTGTTGGAATTGATATGGTTTCAATTGAACAACATATGATTGAGGAATAGAAGGGACATGTAGAATGTGACATGCCTAGGAGGACAATCACTAGGATATCTTAAGCGATAAAGAAAACAAACTTTTACTTACCCTAGAGATTACGCACCAACAAAGTAAACACGGATATAACACTAACAAGTAGTTGATATTACTCACAAACACTAGCTGGTGTTTGGACTTGCCACAGTCAAAAGATTGATAAGAGCAAGACTTGCCACAATTAAAGATGATTGATAAGAGTTAGGGTTTTCGCAAAGAGAGAATTTTATTGAACTGATAAATCTTTGTTTATTTATATCAAGGAAACCCCTATTTATACTCACGACTTGATATCTTAAACAAGAAAGATGTTTTAAAAGATAAAATAAGAAAATAACTAATAAAACAAGATTGATATCTATCTAAAGATAAAATAAAAGTAGCTAATAAAAGAAAGATTGAAATCTATCTAAAGAGTTACTCTAATTCTCGTGTAAAGTATCTTGGAAAATCCATGAGTATTATAATCTTGTAGATCATAATTGTAAGTAATATCGCAATGTCCACTTAAATCAACTCTTCAAGCAAATAGATTCTATCGAGTGTATGGTTGAAGGCTTGACTAAAGGTGTGCAAGAGTTCGACTTAACTCTTCAAGCAAATAGACTCAGTAGCTGTTATAGTCGAGGGCTCGACTAAGGGCTCTAGGACGCAACGACTTCCATTATATGGAATCTCTGATACTATTGCAGGTATAGTCGAGGGCTCGACTAAGAACTCTAGGGCACAGCGACTCCCATTTTATGGAATTTCTAATATTGTCGCGGCATAAATCCAGTGCATTCTTCCTCTGTTTTCATTACTTCTTCCTATTCTTTCTTTAATATCAGCATATTATACTCCAAGTAATCATGATTTACTCTACATGCAATCCATAGGCTGGGATAAATTTCTCTTCATCTTGCTTCAATCTCAACACTAAATTTTGTAATACTCTAGCTCTTGACCTCGTAATAGGACCTCCAAGTCAATTCCTATCAGAATGTTATGGTGTTTTTAGTAGAAAACTTCTGCTTAGTTTATTTAATAGTCATGGAATTTGAGGTTTCTGCATGCTGGTTAGACGTGTTGATAATTCATCCGTCATCTAATTGAAGGACATTTGCTAAAGCTCTGCTAATTTATTGATTTTGGATACCGAATTGACGGGGGCATCATTAATCAGCATTACACAAGTTTTTCTTTAGCTGTCAAATATCTATGCTTTTGCTTCATGATAGGATGTGCATCCCTTTCAAAGTTTGGTACAGACTTTCAACTAGTTTCTGCCAAGTTGTTTCAGTCCCAATCTGCAAGACATTTAAGTCTGGGATATGCAATGCTGGTAAATCTTTGCAGCTTCAAAGTGGTTAGCCAAATAATATTTGTCAGATAACTGATTGATTAATATTTGATGCTGATGGACAGACAAGCATCATTTTTTTTTTCAATGGGCATGGATTTATTGATTTTAAATGTCTGAATTTTCTCTTAAATTTCCAACTCTATGACTGTATTATGCCATGTTAATGATGGTTAAAATAATAAATTTTAATGGTGACAGTGACTCACTGTCTTTATTCATCAGTTAATATGATGTTCCCATTGACAGGTTGTATATGATTGTCATGAATGCAAGGAGTCTTTACCAAAATAACCCAAGGAAAGAGCCTGATTTAAGACGACAACGAGCCTGATTTAAGTTGACATGCTTGGACTTCAAAATTTTCAAGTTCACGGGTATGAGAAATTTTGCTATTTTACCATTTTTAAGTTTTGAAAATTTTGCAATTGCATGAATATACTATGTATCTGCTTTATGCCTGGAGTAAATGTTGCTGCTGAGGTTAGTTGATAACCTGTAAGATACGAAATGTAGATGATATATGGCGTTTTCATAGTGATATCTCTAAAATTTTCATTCTCTATGACAAAAAATGTCGAAGAAGAAATATGATATTCAAGATGGTTAGCTGGCTAAAGAACACTCTGTATCACAAGTTTATGGAGACACTAGAGCAAGTAGTTTTGGTGGAGTATTTTGCTTGTTAAGATTCTCAATTTAGAATAATTTGTGCTTTGTTTGTTATCTCTTTTCTTTAGAGCAGGATTTCAAATTAAGTTTTTGCATCGACACCTACATCTTTACTATTCTTAATGGAGTTTGTCAGGAGAATGGCCTCTGATATGCAAGTCAAGACTGTAAGTGTGTTGAGACAGCTCGCGAATTATTCGAATTCGACTTGGCGAAAGCTTAAATTCGATTTGTGCACAATCGAGTCGAGTTCGAGCTCGAGCTCGAGTTCGAGTTCAAGCTTTAAAATACTTGGTTCGGTGAGCTCACGAGCTTAATCGAGCTTAAATGAGTATTAAATCGAGACGAGTTGAGTTCGAGCTTATCGAATATTAAATACTCTTTATAGTTAAATCAATATTTAAAAGAATAAACAAGCTTAATTGAGTTGAATTTGAGTTTTTTGAGTATTAAATCAAGTCGAGTTTGAGCTTAAGAATCAAAGCTCAAACTCGTTTTTCATTTGAGTCGAGTTCGAGTTTGGTACTGTATGACTCGACTCGTTTACAGCCCTATGCAAGAGTAAAACCTTATTGAAACTTGTATTTTCTTTCTTTCTTTTTCTCTCTTGAATTATTTTTCTGAAACTTCCTCCAGCACATGGCAACCTTAAATTGCAGATGCAGCAATTATAATTTAAAATTTAACAAGGACGCATGTCATTGATATTAAAATTAGTAACTGCCAGGTTCATTCTTGACATAGCAAACCAGATCTGTATAATGGAGGAATCTGGAAAAAGAAAGCCACATTCTCTGTGGTTTAAGATTTAAATGGGGTTATGCAAATTGCAAGTAATCATCGGTCCATTGGTGATCACATACACAGTATCTAAAGATAAAGAAATGCACTATCAAACACCAAAAACCTTATCAAATATGTATTGCATATAGATATAAATTGATGGAGTATTTATTTAAACTGAGTACATCATCTAAGTCCTTTCTGTAAGGGAAAAGGAAAAAGTAAGATCATTCTTTCATTTGCCATGTCTTTCTTCCATTGAATAATCAAGAAAAGGCATGTACACAAACTCTACCATGAGCCTAAGCCAGAAATCATCTTCCATAATTGCTTGCTTCTGCTATTTGCTGCTCTTCCTTACAACTCTTTTAACTTCCAGGCCCCTGAAACAATACAACCGGGAGCGAAGCATTTTGATGGCTGCCACCGGACCAGAATCCACCAGGGTCCCACAGTTAGTACATCTTCTGTTGGAAGAGTCCATAATTTGTAAGACCATTTGTGTTGGCCATCTTGGGAAGTGTTGTCATTTCGTGATTAATTCATCCATCATTCTTCACCGGTGACATGGCGTACCTTGGCAGAGACCCAATCCGGAGATCCAGACAGTAGTCCTTCTCTTGATTGATTCCAGTGTTCCTCTGATGAAATTCAAGGACAGATGAACTGTTGCAAGGCACAGGATGCTGAGTTTCTGATAAATCATACCCACAGGTGTTCAGATCAAATTTTGGCTGAGATGGTTGTGGTGGTAAAGCCAATATGTGCCCAAAGAGCTTGAAGCTAACTGGCTCATTTCTGCATACCAGACCCTGCATGATATCATTAGAAACAATAACCTTAGTCATTTTACTTGTACATGCACAGTGCATATAAGTTCATATACGAAACTACGTACTTTTTGCAAGGCTTTTGGTACTGACGGATGCTCTACCATCGGAGAAATAGTATTGCACCTATTAATAGGCCAGCTCTGCAGTGTCAATGGATCAGTCGACCCTCCAACATCTGTAAGTTCTTGGGCATCAGTCTTTTGCAAGGCATGCTTCTTAGGGACAAAACCATGTCCTGGCATATGCTCAATACTTAGATCCCTCTTAAAGATGATGTATCTTCATCTTTTGCTACATGTTGAATCATAGTACTTTCTTCTCTCACAGGATAAATACCCTGCTGAAATGTGACACCTGAAATCCTCTCAAAATCTCTAGTGTTCCTGGGAGCTTGATGGCTACTTTCAGGATCAGATGTATGCAATGAGCATGTACTTGTATCTACAGCAGAGCTGCCTGAACTTTCTATCCTAAAATATTGAGCAGCAAACCAATCCCCATTTCGGTCAACAGTTTCCGTACCATAGGGCTCTTCTTGCAAACGGCTTGAGTGCACAACAGGTATGCCACTCCATTGTGCTAATTTATTTTGAGAACCTATGGCAAGCCCCATATTTTTTGCAAAGCTGAACGTTGAAGAAGACTCTATGGAGTCTGCTTTTGAATCAATAACGTCAATTGAGCATACAGTTCCAGTCTGTGCATTGTTAATTGAAGCTGCACTATTCTTGGAAGAGACTGAGTCAGACAAATGCTCAACTACACTCTTTTCATCTGACAATTTTAAGTTGGTAGGTGAGTTAATGGCTCTAAGAGCATCAAATTTTTTGCTATTCACTCGTATAATGGAGTCCTGATTCATCTCAGAGACACTGGCAGATGTAATCACTGAACCACTGCCACCATTGGAGCCATAATTTATACAGGGTTGCACATCTCTTGTGTTATTATTTATTTGGTCCAGCCCAAGGCAATTCCTTGCCTTGCTGAAAAAGATAATACATTTCTCACTGGACTTTGTTCCAACACAATCTGATATCACAGCAAAATCCTTGCCATATGTTGATAGAGCTTCTATTAATAGAGCCCTTTCCTCATCTGTCCAGCTGAAATGGACCCTCTCTTCAGAACCCCCACTCAGAGAGTTTTCTTCCTCTTCTTCCTGGCCATCAGGCACCAAATGCATTTTATTCCCTGGATCACATTTTCTGAGGCTCAATGATTGACATGCCTCACCATGACCAGCAGAAGCTTTGCAATCTGACTTCTTCCCATCACCATCTTCGTCATATAGAGGAACTGCACCAATGAACCCTGAGACTGCTTCATGATGTTTCCGTTTTTTCAAGGGAATCACCAGATTGTTGCATGAAGAGACTGCCTTTGATTGTGTTGTGAAATCAGTTTTTCCATTGAACTTTGAAACCAGTCGGATTTATGGTGCTTGTAATAGAACTGGACACAGTCTCCTGCTGTCTTATGAACGAGAAAGGACGCATTTTATTAAAATCCTTGCCAAAAATAGCAAACTTATTAAAGAATATCTCTCTCTCTTCCAAGGTCCACAAGTTGATCACAGTCCTCTCTCTCTCAACCTCACTAGGATCTTCTACGAAACCATTGCTAGAGATAAACATTGATGCGGTCTTCTCTTTCTTATCTAAGATCAATGCTGGCATTTGCAATGTCTTTCTGCAAATCTTGAAGTCGAACTCCCGAGTCAGATTATGTGCATAATCAATTATGCCCCGAAGTTGTGCAATGCTCAACTTTCCTGCTAGAAAAATCAAATATGTATGATTAGAAATACCGTCTCTAATATTATTGACTTGTATGAACACAGCATCACACGACTGCATCCAAGATGCCAAGTCAACTGCATTTAGCGAGGAAACTGTAATAGGACAAAAAGAGACACGAGAAAAAGGGGGGAAAAAAAATTCATGCAGTCATTAACATTCAGAAACAAACCATCCCTATATAAAGATATTGATGTCAAATTTTTCTCTTGCCCACCCAAAAATATAAAAAGGAAGTTCTAACAAACGCTAAAACTCACGAATATATAGAATGGAAGCAAATCATATTTTACTTTTCCATTCATCTGAGAAAGGAGACATTCCTAAAAATGAATTGGTATTACCTATAACTTGACTGGCTCCGGATGTCAAGTCCACTACAGTAAGAAAAAAACAGAGAGAATTATAACATGACGATGGAATCATGGAAAATATAGAATAAAAGCATACCACCAGGACCCTATGCGGGAAAATTTCCAAAGCCCTATAGATATTAATAAGGTACACCGGCTCTGATTTCTAAATACTAACACAAGACAGCACCAATTTTCCTCAGAGAATACAATTATCTTGAATAAAAGTTTACATTAGAAATGTAAGTATGACTGGTCTAATAGGTGCCAATTGGTTGGTTGTTTACCAAGGGACAATATCGTATAGATTTAAAGTGCAAGAAATACATTTTTAATAACTAGTATCAACAGCATTACACAAATTGATTCTTACTTAACATATTCTAACTTCAGCAAAACTACAAGAGTCCAATCAAAAGAAACAAGTATTTTGCTAATTAAAAGAAAACGATTACATTTCCAATATAAAACATTAAAAAGTCACTGCAACCACAATTTTGATAAGCAAACATAGAAATCAAAGATCCAATTTATAACGCCATAACATGGCTTCCAGGCCAGATGAGATGAGAAAAGTTTATGAAGGACAAGATGAGGATCATCAGCTATACGCTTCAGCTCTAAAGTTAGGCTGATTTTGTCTTCACCTGGACCAAAATTGTAAAAACACGTTAATGCTTGTTCATAATCCTTAGAATGGAGCTTCGCCTTTGGGAATGCACAGCAGATTGTACACAATATAAACACTTACCATAAACACATGGTCAAGACATAAGCAAACCATAGATTTCGGTAAGCAAGAAATTTAAATACTAGAACAAAGAAAGAATTTATTAGGATTCACTGGCCAAACAATAATAATGATTTATTAAAAAAAAAATCGAATGTAAATTTCTTAAAGCAAAAGTTCTTACCAAGAGAGGGAAATCTAGATCGAAGGAAAGATCTCCACTTCTGATATTCACCATGTCTTATTCGAATGCTTAATTTGAACTTCTCTGGAGATTTCCTTTTGCTGTCCTTGAAGAGGAGAGCAATTCTTCCTCCAAGGAAATGTAGGAATTTAAACTTAATCGTCAGGACCATCTCCTTGAATTTCCTGAACTTCTTTTGTTCAATCAATTTTCCCTTAATAGACAAATCATTTTGCCAGCAGGAAAAGATGCCAGAAATTGAATTCTGATCCTCCAGTAGTCCTTCGACAATAAACTATTAAGCTCTTCAGATGCACATTTTGCAGCTTGCTTGTTAGATGACAGTATAGAATGAGACAAGACATTTTCTGTGCTGCTATATCACTTGAAACTTTGTAAATATCATCACTATTGCGTTTGCCCCAATGCCATCCACATGGACAAGTGACATATTTGTCTTTTCTCCACTAGGAGCACCAGCTGCACATATCTGTCCACCTCTGTTGTCTGGTCTGGAGATTCCATGACCCTCAAATACTCAACTGTATACTCCTTGCAGAGGATGGATTGACTACTTGGAAGCAGCTGCAAAAAAATTATCAGCAACCATGTCCTCAATATCTTTGCACATTTCCTTTGTTTCTTCAATGTGAGAATTTCCATCTCCAGCAACATATGACTTGAGCTCATTTTCCAATGAATCAATTTCAGACACAGTTGTCTCCAATTCTTTAAGGATATTGGCTTTAGACCCGATCAATTTTTCAATAGCTGAACCATCTCTAGAACAGGGATTGTCAAACTGCAGACCACAACATATTGAATCACCTATTGAATTAGAGAAGCCTTCATATGCTCTTAGGGTTGTCCAACAATTTTCCTCCGAATCTGTTCTAAAAAAGAAGAGATTCAGAACCAAAGAATGCACAGATCGATTTCAGAAAATATATGCCAAGAGAAACTACAGAGTGCTGTTTACAACTGTTCATGGACAAGAGCTTCTGAATGTGAAGTGCAACAGAAAAAAACAAAGAAATAAAATACAATTAGGACTAAAATCTATGCTACCTCCTTTAAGACTTGAATTATGAAGGTCATGCAGTTTGCTGCATAAATTTTCACTTTATCCATTACGTGTTTTCCCTCTTTAAATGGTGATAATTAGTAAAAAGCACATAAAACTGAAAGTTTGAGGGCCAAGGTGCTTATAAACTTCGGATGCAAAGTCCTTGCCCATCATAGATACAATGGTGAAACACGATCTCCACGATTGGGTGGAAGAAAACGTTATCAATCTAAAAAAGCAGGGGGGGGAAAAGGTAAGACTTCCTTTTTCATCATCACACCAGGAAATGGAAGGCCATAGAAGCAGGACCTTCAAGAAGAACCCTATCATTACTTTCACGAATGTTCTCCTGGGAGAGACATCCCAATAAATGATAGTGAAACTACCAATATGAAAGAAGGGAGAGACCAATCACCCGTGCTTTTTAGGCATCACCAAAAGATCACAAGTCTACCAGGAATTAGGAAAAGTCCATATAATCTGTACTGAATACACCAATCAACTTAGTAAAGTTCCTAGGCAATATTTGAAGTCCTAGATGGAGATCCCAAGAGATACTTAGCCAATGAACAATATAGGGAAAACGAAGCAGAACGCAAGTGATATTTTAATTGTAGTGCTAGTAAATTAGTATAGTAGGTTTAACATGGAAATCATGTGAAACTCTTCATTTAGAAGCTAAGTTAATAATAGGACGAAATTTGTAACATGTATCAGAGAGCACAACTATGTTCAGTACATAAAATTACAAAAAAGCTAGAAAACCAGGCTGTAAAAAATCAGAATTATTTCCCACACATGACAACCTAAAGATTCATACCTGCCAAGTTGGACAGCTTTTGTATTCATTTATTCCTCTCTTTTTTATTTGTGTGTGCGCGCGCGCGTGTGTGTGGGGGTGGGGGGGTTGGGGTGGGGGTGGGTGCCCGTTTGGGGGAAGAGAAGTGGTGTTGTGGCTTGCATTTATTCATTTTTGGCTAAGTCAAAAACAGAATGTTTAAATTCTTTTCCTCATAGAAAGGATTAAATGGTTATCTTTTTTTCAACAGTTTGATAATTTACTTACAATCTAAAGCTTGTCAAAATCTTCAAATAAGGCAGCAATATGGTAAAGGAGAAAGTGCTTTGGTTTTAAATACTGAGTTTTCGATCACATCCCAGGTTTTTATGAATATTTGAAATAAAAATATTCTCAGAGAGAAAGGAAATAGAGCTATCAATTTGCTCAAAATTTGGTAAGCTTCATAAAACATCAGCATACTGAATAAATAAGTAATAATTTAATATTAAGATCACAATGACACTAAGTTTCACACTTTAGATGTAAAATGAGTTGTGGGAGGTAAGCAATCTGAGAATATTGCAGGGACAAGCATTTTATCTGCTACACTTTTGCCAGATTGAGTGGGTTTCACAGAACTAAGATACAGACTCCCTGATGGGCTTTCAGCTTTCTTTTTTTCATACTTAGCCAACCCGTCACCCCATCCAAGACGCTGCTTCCTGGAAGGTAACCCTTCAGATGGAACATCAGACAGAGTTTTGCAGCATCTGCACAGGTAACTTAACATCTCTAGAAGATGGATCTTTTCTTTCATGGAATCAGAACTCCTAGTGCTTTCTAAGGTACCAGGATGGACAAACCTCAAACATCCGGAAGAAAAGCCACAATGGGTCCTTTTAAAAGGCTTCCAATCAGTTGAGCCAAGTGGGCTCTTATAATCTTGTCCATTGACCAATTGGCCATCCCTTGACAATCAATAAGCTCATTCTCCAGGTAAGGCTGAGGAGATCTAGACTTTCATAATCAACCCCTGTTTCTGCATGCATATGAAGATATTTTGCTACTGGCTTTCTTTCTACAGTCTGTTGAGCTAAGGGCTTTGTCACATTCCTGCTCAACACTCACTGCATTTGCACCAGTCATTCACCCTGGTGGTGAGATTGACAACACAGAAGATTATTTGCAGAGTCAACTAGAGATCTTTGGTCACATGAAATTATTTCACCAATTTCTCTTGCTGCAATCTGTTAAAACTATTGTCTTGTCATATTCATGGTCAGTGCTCAATCCACTGGCACCATCTGTTCTATGAGGCTGGTCCATTGGGTGAGATTGACAAGAGAGAGATTTGTTTTCTGGACTTGCGTAGGCATTGGAAAGCATCTCTCTACCTAATTTATCACTGCAATGCTTTAGGACATGTGCCTTCTTAAAATTCTGGCCGGTATTCAATTTACCAGAACAAGCCTCTTTACCAAGATGGTCCTTCTGTTGCAGATAATAAAAGCTTGATTTGTGCATACACCCAACTGGAGTCATCCAAGGGTATGAGCACAATTCACTACTTGATCTTTTATTGCTGGTCTTATCTAGGAGCCCCTGATTTATGTTGGAAAAGCTGTTGCATTCCACCCCTAAACCAGCTCCCCTTGGATCCCTCTGTTGGGCTAATTGACCATTACCGTATAGCTCCTTCATCAACAAATGGAACTTGCCGTCGGCAACTTTCAGCTGTAAGCACGTCATTGCCAGACCAAGTAGGCACGTAACCTTGACAAGACTCCTCCATATGCTGGTTCCACTCACCTGCTTACCATTCCTTAAAAATGGTAAAAAGACAAAATAACACATCAACATCTGCATACATTTTTACAACATTGAAAGGAGGAAAATAAGCATATATTATTTGCCCAAATTAACCCGAAAAAAAAAAAAAAGAGAGAGAACAAAACAGACTAGCAAAGAACTTCTATGCTATGATATTTCATCTATAAGATTTGCCATACAAATGAAAGCCAATTTAAACCACAATCACACCAGCAACTATCCAATTTGACCATCTGACCAGTATGCACATTGTGGGTTCTCACAAAATGATCTTCAATGAACAGATGATCAGAATAGACGAGTCGTGGATAGTCCACTATCTCCTTGTATTAAACAAGAGGCAGCAAATTATACTAACAATAATCTCAGATCATCACCATCAAAGACTGATGCACCCAAACAGACTCAATCTAAACCCTCAAAATGCATATATATATGTGCAGATATCAATCTATATCTATTATAGAGAGAGGGAGGAAAAAAAAAAAAAAGGCCCGCGGCATACTATAATACGCACCAGAAATAGCCCCAGTATCCATGAACTCCTTCGTGAATGAATCCATGGAATCCTGCATCAGCAGAGTTTCTCCTCCATCTTGCATATGGTTCAAACCGCTGCGCTCTATCTAATCTCCTCTCCTTAAGGGATAGCTCCCTGTGGTTCCCATGCATATGTCCAAAGGCCATTGCGGCATACTAAAATCCAAAAAGAAAAATAAATAAATAAATCCTAAATCAGTCCGAAACATATTACCATTCACTGAAAAATTTCAACACCAACACCACTAGAACACCATAACTATCCCACTGCTACACTGAAGAACTGCCCAAAACGTTATCAAAGTGCAAAACTAGGGACTGTGACACGCAGTTACACCATAAGTAACCGAATCCAGAGATCCTTTTAACCATAAACATATCCTATTCACAATCTCAAACAAAAGCCAAAATCGCCAATCATCATAGCAGTCCCAATAAGAACAATGCCACAACACTAAGACTCCACGGCATAATATTTACAGCAAATTTCATATAAGTGAATGGTGAATCTACCTGAATTCCCGAAGCTACTTGGAGAACAGAATCAGCGGCAAATTCTATTTGGTGGATAGTGGTGGTTTGATATTGGTATTTATATACATACATATATATATTTATACAAAGAGAAATTAGGGTTTGAAAATATTTAATTTTACAAACTTTCCGTGTTTCCTTATACAGAACCGCCCTCTGACTCACGCAAGGTATCGGAAATATAAGAGAGAAGGTGGGAGAGAGAGCGAGAGCAGGGAGGAATTGGCGGAAGAGTAGAACGGAAGTTTGAGTTCTTTTTATTTATTTTTATTTTTCTAATTAAATTGGTTGTCGGCTTCAATTATAGGTTTTGAAAATTTTGAAATAACGCAACAAGTTTTTATGTGTTCGAATTTTATTGGCCAAAAGAAAAAAAGGTTTCAATTTTAAATTTATAATTTTAAATATCTGACTCATTAGATTATATAAAATATTTGTCTCTTATCATTAGGAAACAATAACTTTTTACTTAATTTATTAAAATATCTATGTAACTATTATTATTAAAGAATCCTCTCTATAAAAATTTACCGTTATAGCGTGATTCTTAAACATTTATCATACATCACACATTCACCTCTCTCTATACCATCTGCTAGGTAGGGGTGGGCAAAAAAACCGATCGAACCAAACCAATCTGTAATCGAATCAATCCAAACCAAAAATATGGTTTTTTTCATGGTTTGGTTTGAAAATTTTCAAATCCGAACCAATCCGTAAATTTATGGTTTGGTTTGGAAGGTAAACCAAACCAATCCATAAAACTGAACCAAACCGTTTTAGAAAAATATATAATATATTTTACTATGTTTATATGATTTTATTTGATATTTATTTTTAATGAATATTAATTAAAATCAATTTGTCCTTTTTTTTTATTTTTTTTTAAGCTCATGATATGTAATTTTTTATTGATGATGAACTATTGTTTTTTTAATAGCTTTTAATTTTGTAAAGTATGAAATTTATTTATTCAGTTATAAACTTTTATTATGTATTAGTTGTTTATATATTTTGTCAGCTGATCATTTTATTCATTGATGAATTTGGTTTATAGATGATTTTTTATTTTAACTAATTATTGGTAGATAATTGACAATGATGGTTATATTAAAAATAATAAATAATGACTTACTATATAATGGTTAGTGAATGTATTTTATTCGTGAATAATTGATTTTATAGAGAACTATAGATTAAAAGATGATGATTTATAAAGTATTTTGTCATGGTTTATAAT
The DNA here is from genome assembly GCA_024138025.1 of Combretum micranthum. Classification (NCBI taxonomy): domain Eukaryota; kingdom Viridiplantae; phylum Streptophyta; class Magnoliopsida; order Myrtales; family Combretaceae; genus Combretum; species Combretum micranthum. The sequence continues at coordinate 243,854 of JAMXBD010000207.1, read as the reverse complement.
ATCAACTTTGTAAAATGATATAAATATTTAAGAATCTACACAAATATAAAAAAACTAGATTTTTAGTTAGAATTTTGATTTAAACCGTAATCCAACCGAACCAACCGTTATTTAATGGTTTTAAAAATCTATAATTCGAACCAAACCGTTATTTAAGGGTTTGGTTTGGGATGGAAAAAAAAACCAAACCGTAATTATGGTTTGGTTTGGTTTTAGAAAAAACTGAACCAAACCGATCCGTGCCCACCCTACTGCTAGGCAATTTCTTTGATGGAAAGATTCTACATAGTTCTCATCATTACATGTTTTGATTATACAATTATAGAAATAGTGCGTGACTGTGTGTAATTAAATTAGCCTGAATTTATGTAAAATCAATATGATCCAACAAGTTTTAAAACAATATTAACCTAAAATTTATATAATTTATCTCGTAAGATAAAATACGAGGTTAAACAGTTATGACATACTTGTATTATAAAAAAACCACTTAGTAATAAAAAATATTTCCCCTAGAACAAAAAAATCTTTTTTTTTTCTCTTTAAGATGGTACAACAAGTATTTTTCTTTCTGTCCACTAAATCGTGCCGCTTAAAATATAATCCATAGATATATTATTTACTATAAAAATCAAATACAAATCATTTTGTTAAGAATTTAATGACTTAAAGGATGATAAGTCCATGATAGGTACGATATGATGATACACATATCCTATCATGGAAGGTAACTGAAAATTTTTTCATTTATTTTCAAATTTCAAGTTGTTATAATTAAAACTACCTTTTATATATATATTATTCATTATAAATAACTTGTGTAAAGTACAACATGCATAATTTGCTTATGTATTAAAATAGAAATCTATAATAAATACTTGTAGGATCTAATTATATCATTTCAACAAAATTGTAAAACATTTAACAAATTCTAAAAAAAATAGAAAAAAATTAGAGGTACTCTTGTATTGATTAGACTTTAAAGATAAACCATACTTCTATATAGCTTACAAATTCAAGTACATACCATCAAATTCTTTCAAATTATAATTACAAGTACTTCGATAATAAAATAGTACAAGTTTTTTTAAATAAAAAATTTTGAAAATAGTACACATGTGATAATATTAAACAAAAGTGATTGTAAAATGAAAAAAAAAATTATTATTATTATTATTTATTTTATATTATAATTTTTTTTATAAAGTACATGTTTTGGCATCATTACATGACATCCTAAATCCCACATCCTCCTTATAGTAGAGTACAAATTTCAGAATGGGCATAGGGTATAAGGACCTTATACCCGTACCTTCATGCCTTATACCCTATCCTGTCAAAGCATGTTTTGAGAAAACTATACTTATACATTATCATGTGACTTTCAATACTCACAAAGACCTTTACCGCTTGAGTAGGATACGAGTAATGCTTGTACGATAAGGTTGCTTGTTTACCCATACAACTCATATGATGAAAGCTTTGCTTGAAGAAAAATTTATGCAAAGGTTTTATTATTTTATTATTTTTCTTTGTTTATTGGTTGAAAACCTTTTGAATAGAAATGGGAGATTAAATATTTTTTTTAAGAAAAATAACTTACTCTCATTTAAATTGAAAAAAAAATCAGCTAGTATGTACAAGCACTTTCACAACAAGATCCAATTTATTTATAGTTTAATTGGCCTATGATGGTTTTAAAAGTGAACACTTAATGAAAGTATCTGAAAAAAAAAATGAGAATAAGTTAAAATACTGTGATCAAGAACATTAAATGATCGTCTATATCATTTAATATTAATTTCACGAAAAGCTTTTATATAATGGATTAATATGCCAATAGGAAGTAATCTTTAAGTACGGTTACAAGTTTATATAATGTTAGTCAGATACTGGAAGAAGTATTTTTAGTATATTTATAAAAATAAACAAATAAAGGAAACATATCATATCTTTAGAAGATATCTTTTAGTGAGTTTCATTCTATTTTGCACTGGTGGTTGATTATGAAATAAATAGGTCTAAGTGTTACACTAATACGGTGAATTTTCATTAAGAGGGTTCCTTAATAATAATAGGTATATAGGTATTCTTAATAAATCAAGTAAAATTTTATTATTTTCTAATAATAAGAGGTAAATATTTTGTATAATCAGTCACATATTTTAAAATTATAAATTTAAAATTCAAACACATTGATATTTTCCCCTTGTTATGTTATTTCAAAATTTTCAAAACCTATAATAGAAACGGACAACTAATTAATTAAGAAAAAAAAATTCAAACTTCCATTCTACACTTCCACGAATTTCTTGCGGCTCTTGCTCTATCTCACTCTCTCTCTTCTTCTGTATTTCCAATACCTTGTATAATCTATTATATTTTCGATACGTTGCATGAGTCGGTGGGTGTTCTGCATAAGGAAATACGGAAATTTTGTAAAATTAAATATTTTTCAAGCCCTAATTTCTTTATTAACACACACACACACCAATCATATCATCACTATTCACCAAATAGTAGTTGCGGCTAATTCTGTTCTCTAGATAGCTTCGGGGAGTTCAGGTGGATCTATTATCCAATTTCATATTGAAATTTGCTGTATATATTATGCCGTGGATTCTTGGTGTTGTGGCATTGTTCTTATTGGAATTGCTACGACGATTTGCGATTTTGGCTTTTGTTTGACATTGGGAATAGGATATGTTTATGGTTAAAAGGATCGTTAGCTTCGGTTACTAGTGGTGTAACTGTGCATCGCAATCCCTAGTTTTGCATTTGACATTAACGTTTTAGGCAGTTTTTCAGTGTAGTTGTTGGATAGTTATGGTGTTCTAGTGGTGCTGGTGTTGAAATTTTTTAGTGAATGGTAACATGTTTCAAATGATTTAGGGTTTATTTATCTATTTATATATGTTTTTGGATTTTAGTATGTTGCAATGGTCTTTGGACATATTCATTGGAACCACAGGGAGTTGTCCCTCAAGGAGAGGAGATTAGAGAGATCGCAGATGTTTGAACATATGCGAGATAGAGGACAAACTTTGATTTCTATGGATTCATTCGCAAGGACTTCATGGTGATTTTTGGGCTATTTCTAGTGCACATTATAACATGCCATGGGTTTTTTTTTTTTTTTTCATTTCTCTCTATATTGATATCTGTACATATATGTATTTTGAAGGCTTAGATTGAGTCTGTTTGGGGTGCCTTAGCCTTTGATAATGATCATATGAGATTATTGTCAATATAATTTACTGCCTCTTGTTTTATACAAGAAGATAGTGGACTATCCACCACAGTTGATTTTTATCATCTGTTCATTGCTGATCTTTTTGTGAGAACCGACAAGATGCATGCTTGTCAGTTCGTAAAATTGGACAATTGTTGGTGTGATTATGGTTCTTTGTGGTTTCAGTTTAGCTTTGATCTGTATGGCTAATCTTATAAATGAAATATCATAGCATAGAAGTTCTTTACTAGTCTATTTTTGTTTTAAATTTTGGGTGATTAATTTATGCTTTATTTTCCTTCTTTCAATGTTGTAAAGATGTATGTAGATGTTGATGTGTTTAAAACTTTTTTCTTTTTACCATTTCATTTGGAATTGGTAAGTAGGGTAGGTGGAACCAACATATAGAGGAGCTTAGTCAAGGTTACAGGCCTACTTGGTCTGGCAATGAAATGCTCACAAATGAAAGTTGCTGACATCAAGTTCCATGTGTTGATGGAAGGAGCTATGAGGACGATGGACAATTAGCCGAACAAGGGCCAAAGGGAGATGGTTTTGGGGTAGAATGCAACAGCTTTTTAAACATTACTTGGGGTCTCTTAGATAAGGCTTGCAATAAAAGATAAATTGGTGAATTGCATTTGTGAACTTCTAGATTTTATGTTAATCTTACAGGTAAAACCATAGAACCGGAAGTCAAATTGAAACTCTAAAGCCAACTATATCAACAACAAGTGTAAACCCCGAATACTTCCATCATAAGATATGACCCTAAATTAGAAATTATGAAGTCGACTAGTAACCTTAAGAGTTAATTAGAAACCCTAGTTTAGATAGATACTTAAATTTGATCGGTTTGGAACTCATAGACTTTATAAAAGGAATTCTTGAACCTCAAGTGATTCCAAAAACAAGATTTAGTATTCCGAGTTAATAATTCAAATCTTGATCAAAGGAAACTTCCAATCCTAAACCCGAATCTTTGTCAAACAGATGGGATATATAGGAAAACCTAAATATGAATATTAAGTGATTACCTTAATATCTGATAGAGACGGGAATTAAAACAAGGTTTAGTAATGAACCTATATTTAGATTGGAACCCTAAAATTTGAGAGTTCTAGTCAGTAATAAATTACTTTGATAAGATTTCATAGTGAGTATCCAAATCTAATATATATAACTAGTATAGCCTATATATTAGTAGTAATATTACATAAATTACTTGATAGGGTTTTAGTTAAGAAATTGTGATTTCAGGATAAACAGTTAGGATTATAAATACCCAATAAAAACATAAATTGATGTATAACTTGAGATTTAGACTTCAAATATAAAATCGAGTCATACCAATAACCAAATTAGGGTTTTCTAAAGCCCTTGGAGCCTGAAACGAAAATTGACCGAAAGGCTTTTCAAATTCAAATCGCGTGGGATGAATTTTCTTAGACAATTAGATACGTGTTAATTAAAGTTTAAAATTTGTACTTTTTGTTAAACTAAACACTTCTTTGGATTCATTAAAAATCTTTGTATATGTATATATACTTATATAAGCTAAAATATACCCTAATAGTGTATTAAACTACCCGAAAACTTAACTAAATAACATCTAACTATTATATATATATATATATTTACCTTTTCGGCTTGCTGGAGACGACTTCATCCAAGATTGAAGGGCTGTGATTTTATTGAGGGATGTGAGCCGGTTTTTTCTCCAAATTATTGGCCAAAGGTCAATCCAAATCACTACAAAGCCAATGGAGAAGGGACAACTCACCCTTGTATTAATGACAATCAAACAACAGAGGCAATGAACATCAAAGAGCAGTGTGTATCGGATTTGAGGGAGCAAACGCGAGCGGAAACTACACTATCCTATATATATACATATACGCTAACGAGCTCGGTTGGAGAAGCAAACGATTTCCAAACATTCTCAAGCTTTCCAGAACCCATCTACATATCATTAGGAGTAGAACCAACTTAGGAACAGATTTTTTTAAACGCCCATAATCATCGAGTTCCAAAATTTAAGCAAAATCTGGGGAAAAACGCTTAAGAACGAGCTTAAGGTGAGTCGATCTTATTCCGTGAGTATTCTTTCAATTTTAAGGATGTATACTGATTTATAAACATCTTAGGAAGCTAACCAAGGTAGCTAGAAGCTTCGAATCTCATCGGAACGCCACAACGAAGGTATTTTTCCTAAACCCTAGCCGAGCTTAATGATTTGAGAACATGAATAGCATGTTGTTTTTAGATTATGATTCTTGGATATATAAGTTTATTAAGTCATTAGGAGTCTTTTGGAACTAAAATCACGATGTTTTGACGTCGGGATTCGTCGGAAATGGACATAACTCATCGGAGAAGACGATGAACAGTACTTCCCGATGAGCCCAGGCTCGTTGTACGGGCGTACAACCTCTCATCCAGAACGTTGTACGGGCGTACAAACCTTATACAGCGTTTTGTACGGGCGTACTAGCCCATATACCCCTCAACCAGAGCTTTGCACGGGCGTACTTAACCCCGTGTAGCTCTCTGCTCGCAGCTTGTACGGCGTACTCATGCCCGTGCAGCCTCTGCCAAGCAACTTTGTTACGGGCGTACGCACCCGTGCACGCCTCGGCCAGAAGAGAAGCAAAAACGAATTTAAGTATACAAGTATATACTAATTAATTATTTAAATAATTTTAGAACGTTTACTAATTGTTTTCCTGCATTATTATTCTGATTAGTAATAGTAATATTATAATATAATAGTATTAAATCCAAAAATCATTATTTATTTATTTATTTAAATTTAAAAAATAATTTTTTTTTTTTTTTTTTATTAAATAAGAGAGTGTTTAAATATTATTCATCTAAAAAAAATTTCTTTAGAAAAATAATTTCGAAAATGTTATAATAAAGTTAATAAAATTCTTTTATTAACAGATATGTTTTCTTAGTAAAATAAATATATGTATAAACTATGAGTAGTAAATACTAAGTTTATACTAGCATATTTGTATATAAATAGATAACAATGGAAATTTAAATAATCCAAATTTATGAGTAAGGAATATATATATACTATAAAAAATTTATTAAATAATTTAAAAGATAATGGAGAGACAAGAAACTAGAAATTAGAGTTATGTCGAAAAATTAGCTGAAAATAAAACAGAAACCCAACCGACCAATAGGACACATAAATAGCTAATTTGTATAGTTTGGAATTTTAATAATTATATTATTATTTATCTCAATAGTGATTCGGGTATTGGAGAGGACCTACCTGAAGATTACTACGATTGAATAGGATGGGCAGGTGAGTGACTCAGTCTTATTACATTGATTGTGTTTGTACTAATAGTGGACTATAAATGAAAAGTAATGAATATTGGTAATCTGTTTGAAATAGGAATGTTGTGTATTGTATTCTCATTGATTGCCATGTCACTCTAAAATAAGTGATAATACAATTGCGTGTATTCTTGATAATATGTGTAGTATGTAATTGAATGTCTGAATTGCTTGATCACCCTCAAATTGACTAAAAACTACTGGTACCATAATGTAAATAAATCATGCATTACATACTATGCATAAAAGCATTGAGTAAGTGGTAGCCTACTACTGTTAGCTCTCGGATCCCAGGCTAAGGTTGAAATCTAGGCCAGAGGGCTAGTAGTTAATTGCAAGATTACCTTTGTTCTGTTAGTACCATAAGAACTACATGGTAAACGAAGGACACCGCTTATGGTATTACGTGAGGATAACTAACACTTAGTGGAGTTTCTAAAGCTAAACAGAAATAAATCATGAAACATGATAAGTATAAAGAGATAACTAAATTGAGATTGTTATTTCCTGAAAGCTTAAGTCTCTCCTGGGTAGGTGGACCATAGATTGGATCCTTCAACCCCGATGGGAGGGCGTAAATCTTCATCCTGTTTGGATTCCGGGTTATCCAAGCTTGTAATGTTCATTTGTGTGATTGCTGCATTCCATATGATTGATTAATAACTTGTATGCTTTGTGTAATAAGTTCTGGTTATTCACTGAGCTCGTGTTTTAGCTCACACTCCCACAGTCCTTTCAGGTTCACTCTGCGACCGTGGCTCATTACTAGCAGGAGCATGGTCCCGGTAAGGAAATAGAAGCCAGAAGTTTAAAGTTTAGTATAGAATTAGAGTATCTATATCTGTAATAATCTTATGGTGCATGTAATGTGCATTAGAATCATCAGTTTAGGTTGTAAGGAATTCTGAAGCGTATGATCTGTAATATAGTAGTTTGTGATAGTTGTTTACTAATTAACATCTTATATATGTTTGTTTATTCCATCCAAGCAACTAAAAGATCCTGTTTTTGAAAATCATGTCATTCCTAGAAGGTAATCTAATAATGTTAATCGAGTGGTTCTTGATTATTATTATTAGAGTACCCTCGGGGCGTGACAAAAGTTTATTTGCCATCTAGCTCGGGCAAATGGATTGTATCCTTTGTTCCTTTAAAAAAGGAAAAAATAATAGCTTTTTCAAAAAAAATATCATATATGTTGACATACAATATAGTTGTCATTTAATAATCTAAAGAAAAAAAGTCCTTTTTGGTATATAAACTTTAGCTAAGTGGACAATTAAGTACTTGAATTTTCAAGAAAATCAATTTTATGTTTAATCAAACTTTTTGTGCCCTTTTTTTCACTACCTCATTCTTTTGTTATCTCTTAAAGTAATAGACACGTGTCAAGTAATGATTGGGTGAGGTAGTGAAAAGGGGTATAAAAAGCGTAGTTAGATATGAAATTGATCTTTTTGAAAGTTTAGATACCTAATTGTTCACTTGATCAAAATTCATGTATCAAAAGAAGCTTTACCCCATAATCTAATATGTTTACTGTACTTGGTGACTTGGGTATAAAACCAATATTTATCGTAACACTAACCCCATGCTATAAACAAGATCATCTTTTGGATAAAAATCAACGTATCATGCCCATTAGGGATATGAGTAGTATGATTCGGCTCGGTTTGCCTCCGGAGTCGAACCACATCATTTATTACAATTTGGTTTTTCTTTCAACTTTGAACCTAACCATACAATTCAGTTTATAATTTTTTCAAATCGAAAAATTTTTATTCTTAAAAATAATTTTTATTTACAGTTTGATTTGCAGTTCAAACAATTTTTATTCTTAAAATAAAAATACGTTCTATCAAAAATTTTTAGTTACACATTTCTTATCACCAATGCAAATGTAAGCAATAATATTCAAAATTAATTATTTACCCAAATAAATAAGGTGAAAAAACGTGTACCATTTTTGAGGAAAATTTTAAAAAATACAAATTAAAGAAAAAAATTACAAAATTACTATCGTTATATCATATGTTGAATATACGATATAAGGATTTGCACAAGTATTACATTTCTAATATGTGATATAGCGATGTACTCTCGCAAACTTTTGAAATTAGTAATATTGCATGACCAACATATGATATAGATATGAATGTGTATCACATATTAGTCATGCAATATATGTTGAATAATTACACATGTATCACAGTTGTATTCATGTAATTTTTGTAAAAAAATGATGGCTAAATATGAAATAATCTCCAAATAAATATGTAAAACTTATAGCTGGAAAAAAGTTTCATCCATCATAAAATTATAACCGTATTCTAGTCTTATTTTCTTAGGTTATCTTAAAACTAAAATGACATACTAAACTCTATTCCAATATAAGGCGCAAAGTTTAATTCTTTGTGTACTTCTAACTAATACATTATCACTTATATAAACTAATAAGTAATTAAGTAATAAAAGTGTATTGATTAGTAAGACACGGGGAAAAAAAAAAGAAAAAAGAAAAAATAATGTTCAAAAGTTAGAACACTAGAGACTAAAATCTAAAATCTATCTTATTTATAGACACAACACAACAACCAATATATAATATGTTTAATCTAATTTCATTCCCATGAATGATACATATTCAAGTGAAAAATGATATGCTTGAAGGTTCGTTTTGATTTGAACCACATGATTCGGTTCAGGATTCTGAATTGAACCGCAAACTGTTTGCTCTTTATGACATGAATCATTTCAAAAAAGAACCGAAAATTCAACATGATTTAATCTTATTCTAATTCAGTTCATGATTCAATTTTTTTTTTTTTTTTTTTGGCATAGCCTAGTGCCCATAAACCATATTAGCTAAAATTAAAAGAGAATAGAAAGTTAGATTGGCATAAAAAAATATAAATATTACTACGGATGATTCTGAATGATAAAATAAATCTCTTATTTTTTTAAATTGTCATAGAGTTATTTAATAGAGCTGCAAGTGGAGGTGGCAAATAAAATTCCACAACCTTCTAGGACTCCAATTTGTCATAATGTTGGCCCATATCTTGGTGGCTTATACACAAGTTAACCTTCAATATCTATACACATGAAAATACTACATGTATATGACAAGCCGTTATTTATATATATTTATATGTTGTGTTCCCATATTGATAAATGTTATATATATTTATATATAACTAATACAATTTTGAAAAACTTGGTCCACCTTCTATATGTATTTTTTAATAAATATATCCACATAATATATCTACCATATAGTGATTTATTCCTTTTTTGACTATACCTTTATCTTTTGATCTATATACTTTGAGTGATTTAGCTTTGGATTTAGGATTACCAAAGCTTCTTACTCGGTGGGTTTTGCCATAAACTAAAATTAAGAAATCAAGACAAGCATGTCGATTATGCAAAATGTCTCTGACATAGAGAAAGTAAAGGATGTGATCATAAAAGCACTAGAGCATTGAGAGATACGCATCATAAACACTTGTACATGGCAAAGGCTTATTGAACTTTTCATACAAGTACCTCTTAATTGCTCGGGAGTTTAGGTTCTCATTTGTTGTGTAGGTGTTGACTCAAGAGTCACCTACCTAATAGATTCAAAAGCAAATCTTCAATACCCCTAAAGTGATGACAGGAATCAAATTGTCAAATCCATTGCCTACTAGAAGAATCCATGATCATATCCTTCAAATCATACTCCACAAACCAACCAGGGCATTTCTTTATGGTGATGTGTTCATAGACCATTGAAGAGACTTAAGAATTAATTTGTTGGTCATTTCTTATTTTAGTTTTATCCAAGATTGTGTGGTTAATGTATTAGGAGAAAAATGGACTATTGGGTGGTAGTACTGGCCTCTTAATTCGTGTATGTAGTCATTCAATGCACAATTACCATACAACATAGAAACAAGAAATGGTGTGATCACTTTAAATAAAGTAGTACGAACACAGAAATCTTATTTTTCCCAATTTTGGGGTATTTTAGTGTTTTTGTTATATTTTCTTCATTTTTTTTCACTTTTAGTGTGTTAATAGTTGTTAATAAGCTTATCGATCTTACTTCCATGTGGATTTGGTGTGTGGAACCGCATTTGTGTGCAAATCCCAAGAATATGGGGTAGCATGTTTGAGAAGCTTCGTTTCCATGCATTTCATATTTTGATTTTATCTTATTCATATTAACTCTATTTTACCGGTAAGCAAAGTCAATTATACTTTTATTATCTAAATAATACTTTAAGTGTTTAACCGATATATTTCTTAAGAAAGTTATATCTAAACATAAAATTATCTTAAGCTTCAAATGAATACAAGAATCTAAGAGGGTAAATAAACCCCCTAGTAGACTCCCTACTCTACCTTGAATGATAGCGAAGGAGCCGAGTCGACCTTAGAGCAAACTTAGCTTTGTAACACATAGCAAAAGTTATTCGATGAAGATTTAAAAACTGCCTCACCAGGAGACTCACTTAAAAATCTAAAAGACTGCAAGAGCTATCTAACTTTCCTACTCTAAAGAAACATAAAGATTAACTTAGGAAATTGATAATGATTAAACCACATCAATATTGCTAGACAAAAGTAATAAGATTATACTAATTGGGCTTCATTTAGAAAATGGAACCATCATATTAGTAAGTAGATAAGTAATGTTTGAAGGTAATTCATTTGAGATATTAACATTTCGAGTAGTTAAAAGATGAATCAACATTGTGTAAAGTGAGTCAAATAGGGTATCATTATTTTGCAAAATTCATTTAAAGTATCAACGTTTGATTAATTGTTAATTAATGTTCCTTAACAGTTAATTGTGAATATCTTATTTGAGTCACATTGCGATATATTGATTTTCTTTCTTTAACCATTTGAAATTTGGTATCTTGAATGAATTTACCTACAAAAGTTTATTCCTCTTTTTAACCACTTAAGACGTTAACAAACTAAACGAGCTTGCTCGAAAATGTTGATACATTTTATGTAATTTATCCATTAGTAATTTAAATCCTTCTCGAGAATGAATATTGTATTCTAGATGATCTTCTACTCTAGGAATGATTAACCTTCAACAACCACTTACTTTAAGGATCAATTTGTATCTTTTTTATATAGATATTTATCACGGATCAGTTCCTAACTTACCTATCATTTGTGGTTCCTAAATTGGGAACCACCTCTAGGAAGGGTGGTCTTAGTGGTTCCACCCTCTAAAATCACCTAATGCAACAGTTTGAGAACTATCAGTTCAAGAACCAATTGGAGAACTGGCTAAATCAGCGATTCCACACCACAAAATTAAAACAAAAAAGGAAAAAAAGAAGAAAAATAATTTAAAAATAATTATAATTAAAAAATTTTAAACTATTTTCACGTGAATAATAAAAAATTCATTTCCTTTTCATGACATTTAGTGTGTTATAATAACACAAGTAATAAATATAATTGAAATTATGTGTTGTTGAGTTTATATACACTTTAAGTTATGTAAATTTTTCTTTCTTAACAAGTGAGCTTATTTTTGCATTGTGAAATTTTTTGTATCTTGAATATTTTATAGTCTCACACATTACTAACATGAGAACTAAAATGCAAGTGATTGTACATAAATAAATGCACAATTGTAAATTTTCTTTAATTAATGTGTTATAACAATTAAGCCTAATAGTATTTCAAGTTAAAATTTTGTTTTGCATTTTTTTCTTACTAAAATTAAGTTAAGTTATTTAATTAATTTTTTTAATTTCACAGTTCTTGGTTCTAGAGAAACCAAGATCAAACTGTAGGAACCAACAGTTCTCAAGAACTGGAAACCAAAGTGGCTCCGATGGATTTGGTTCCAGTTTTCCCAATTTTTGGAACCGAGAACCACAGTTTGTGTTCAATTCTGAACCCAAACCAACTAGTGATGATGTCTAGTGCTATAGCCAAAGCTAGGTAAATACCCAATGACTACCATGTTGTTTGTAATTATTAGGGTAATCTAGCTAATTATTTTTAGTTAGATTTAGAGATCTACACGAGGAGTTAAGGTATTAAATGCATGTGCTTGATGGTTGTGTAGATGTGGACTTGACAATGGAAAAAAAGAAGAAGAAGAAGAAGAAGATGGTGTTGTGTTGGTTTATCTCAAATGATGACTGATGTAACAAAAAGGAGTAAATAATTACTAACATATTCATTAAGTGTGCAAGGATTTAATATAATCAAAGTGGTTTTACAATGACTTAAGAGAATGATTTCAAAAGATCTCATGCAAAGATTACTTTAGAAAGTATTTGGAGAAGATTTCAAGAACAAATGAACTGTCAGAAGGTTAATCAGAAGATTCTCTGCTGGCTTTTTAAACTATCAGAAGGTTCGTCAGAAGGTGAACTGCAACAAAAAAAAAATGACAAGTTTCAGCTCCATATTCGAATTTTCTTTTTAGATTTAATATGTTGAAGGCCCAACTCCAAAGATTGAGTATATTTGGGTAATATACTCAATGTGTTCCACAAAGTTGGTTCAATATCCATGGGGATTCGAATTTTGTCGTATTAAAGTTCATTTTTTGAGAAAATTGTGTTTTGACAGCAAGAAAAAGGAACGTGACTTACAAGGATCCATATTCAACAGTTTATTCAAGTTTTAGTTGGAAATATGGAAAACATGATCCAAATATGCAAGGAACTTGTTTGATGATTATTTGTCCATGCAAGGAAGTCGAAATTTATGGAAAATACGATCTTTTTGTTGCATAAACAGTACTAGACGAAGGAACAAGTCAACAACGGTGATTTCAAATTCGAATTTCAAGTTTAAGATAATTATACAAGTTGTTGGAGATTTAAACTTATCCATTGGAGCAAGAATTTCGAGATTACAACAACAAGGTCTCAAGTTATTCAAAATTTGCAGATTTTGAAGAAAGAGATAAGCTGATATCTTGATAGATATTGGTGATAAACTCCAGCTGATATCATGCACAAGAAAATAGGAACAAGCTTATCCATTTCTTTTACTAGTTGTTGGTGTTATGAAGATAAAACTAGCGTTCATCCAAGAGAGAGAAAATATAAGAAAAATCTCACGTGAAAAAGAACAAGGGCCATCAGTGATAAAAAGCTCTCCTTCTTTATACGCAAAATACTGTCATTTTTCTATTATTGCATTTTGAGCAAAATTTTGAGGATACCTACTCTTTATTCCTCTTATTTGTTGTTACACATTTAGTGTGAGTTGAGAGTTACAAGTAGGCTTACTTGATTGATTGATTGAGAGATCAAGCTAAGTGAATTGTAGCCAAAGAGAATTGGCAAGAACTTCTTGTAACTTTATTGATTTGTTTGGATACTGGAACACAACCGGTGAGGAATATCGGGACCCCGGCTTGGAGCTGGAAGAGAGGATTGACGCTCGAGGCGGAACCTCTATAATTCGACTTTGCACTCTCTACTCCTTATCTCTCTTTAATTTCGTGATTTGTTGTTTATGATATATATATGTGTGTGATATATGATCAAAAGGTTAATCAGAGAGTAAATCATTCATATTTTCTTACTCAAAGAGTTAAGCAGAAGGTTTCTAAGTGTGAAAGTCTTGAATCACTTTTGATCCGAATTTTTGCTTAAAACTTTTATTTGTTAAAATTATTGTTTTAAGAAAGTTTTAAAGCCATTTTAGTTGAATAACCAAGTGGTGTGAAATTTGTTTTAAATTTTGAAAAGTAAATTTGATAACCAATTCACCCCCCCCCCCCCCTCTTGGTTATCTTTTCGGGACCAACATGTTGCTTATTCTTTGTGCCGATTGCTAGTAGTGTGATCGATATACTAATTAACTACCATAATTTCTTCATCACTTACAATTCTACTAAATAATGGCTCAATTAATCTAATAAATTGTCATGCATTATATAGGGTTGCATTTAAGAAGGCGGATAACACTACGCAGTCACTTGACAAGCTGTTAAGAGGAGGTACTTTACCACTGTTTATGAATAAGGACAAGTTGCAAGTCAAGCTTTTGGCTTAAGGATGGGAGTTTACGTGAGCTTTGCCACATATGTGAAGGTCGAATGTATTTGGTTGTACCTATATAGCCTGGCAAATAGACAAAGTTTGGAACCTTAGGCTATTGATTGGAATTATCCTTCCAACCCCTAGTTTAAGAGGGCATAAATCCAAGATCAAATGTGATTTCTCATCAGTCTAGTGTTTTTGCATTTCCTATGCTTTTTATTTACATTGCATATATTGATTGATAACTTGTTTGTACAATGCTTGAAAGCATGATAAAGGAGGTCTATTCACCAAGCTATGATTTATACACTCTCTTATAATGGACTTGTCTTTTCCTCGAATGAAATGTATATAATCTTTTGTAACATATCAACAAATAAGATGTATAAACAAAACAAGTAGATGGGTGTCACGTCAAATTCTCATGGAAATGTTGGCGTTTAGGTATAATCTTTTGTAACATATCAACAAATAAGATGTATAAACAAAACAAGTAGATGGGTGTCACGTCAAATTCTCATGGAAATGTTGGCGTTTAGGTATAATCTTTTGTAACATATCAACAAATAAGATGTATAAACAAAACAAGTAGATGGGTGTCACGTCAAATTCTCATGGAAATGTTGGCGTTTAGGTATAATCTTATACACCCTGATCTGGAGATGATTGACTAGACTGGTTGTATATGCTAAACAACAACTTATAATAATGTCACTATTAGCTTTTACTTGGGCGTGCTACACATTCATTTTTATTTATATTTATTTTGTGTACTTAGATCCTCTCCATATCCTTGATATAAACTACCGTTGTTATATTGAAACCCATCAAAGGTTTTGTGAATGTGAGCGGTGCACAAATTATTTTAATTTAGACGAAAGATTTTTTTAGCATAAAATGAATTGTTCTATATACCCTCAAGCATGCTCCCAGTCACTGTCGCGAAATTCTAGTAAATTGTCAATCCCTTTGTGTCTGATGGACTTGACCAACCATTGTCCATCGATACCGGAAAGAAGTAAAGGTGTAGAAGGTTGAAGCACTATGAAAATATGAAAATGTCAAATGTGCTCTCTGTTTCTTATAAAGATCATAAACAAAGCGAGATGAAGAATTTATCAAATTTAAATTAGTACACAAAGTCATTAACAAAGATTGACAAAAGTTTTATTCATCACATCCCCAAACTTTTCTGCAAATAATAATAACAACAACAACAAACACATGAATTGGAGATTCTTTCTTTTGATATAATTTATTTGGGAGCTTCTATAGTCCAGTCAACGAGACCGTCCATTCAACTATCTAATCATTAAAAATAAATACAGTAATTAGAATATTAATTATTTTAGCGATTCAATCATTATTAGATATGGTGAAAGCCATTGGATAGTCAACGAGACCGGTCCTGTCAAAATTAATAATGAAACCATAGATTATGTAAAGCTATATTGCTACTTGTTATTTCTAATTCTAAAGATTATATATAATCTCCTACTTCTGATAGGAGATATAAGTCTAGATCTTCTATTGCCCTAAAAAGACGTTGCATAAAACTAAGTGTCTAGATCAAAATCTTCGAATTCTAATGGCAGATTATTATCGATATCTTCAAATGGTAAACTAATATCTATAATTTTTTCAAAAGAATAAGATTCCAAATATGTATGTGTGTGTGTGTGTGTGTGTGTGTGTGTGTGTGTTGAGATTTAGTAAATATTAGCTGAACAATCATAAAACTTACTAAACCTTGCTCTGATACCAAATCCATGAGCGTGAGCTCAGGCTCCTTGAGTATGAAGCATGGCAGTTAATGCTTAGAAGACGAAGGTAGAGGATTGCAAAGAGTGAGTTTAAAGAAAGGTTGCAAAACGATTAAGTGTTTGTGTTTTCAATAAAAAACAAATGGTACTTCTCTTACTTAGAGTTTTCACAATATGGGACTACATCTTTAGACTTTCTTTTTTTTTTTTTTTGTAATTGTAGGATTGTCATGGGGAGTTAGTATTTTTGTAGCATTTCATTATTCTTCTTAGTTACAAATCCCTCAACTACTTCCCCCTTTTACGGCTTGTTCATTATCTAGCCTAGACATGGGTACTTAGTCTCTAGGACATATATAAGAAGAGCAGAAATCCTACTTTGGTTTAGAACAAGAAAATAAGTCCTATATTTACAAAGAAAAAAGAACATAGTTTTAGAAAGAATTTACAAGATATATCATTTTTTTCAGATATAAAAATCCTTATAGTAGGCGACTCTAGAGCATACTTCAGATATAAAAAAAAAATAAAATCTTTTTGGTGCCAAGAGTTTTTCCCATAGTATTACTAACTTTTTTCAGATTTTCCCTGGCCCCGAAAAGTTTAAAGAGAGTAAGGGAGTTAAGAAGGATTTTATTACAATAGAAAACTTGAGGGCACTCTGCCTTACAACTGAAACATTAAGTCCTATTTATACTAGTTTCAAAATTTCTAATGGACCGAGAATATCCCTGCATAGGATTCTTAAAGTAATGGTAAAATGGCAAAGAATAAATTGTACAAAAGAATCTTACAACTGTAAAACATATCAAAATTTTGTTGTTCATTAACTTATCTTCATATAGATAATAAAAGAATCTATGTCAGTTTTGTCTAAAAGATAAAGCTACCATGGTTCAAAGTCTTCCACATCTACTAAAGCATGATAATCTTTATCCTGTTTGATGAAATAGCTAGCATTCTCGTCCTCGAATTTTGCAATGTTTATCTTCTCTTGTTTCTGCAAGATGTATCATTTCTAGTTCTAGAATGAATATTTTTAAATTTTAGGTAACATTGGCTAAATTAAAAGGATAATCAGGATCAAAGAAAAATCTTTTGAAATGAATATAACTTCTGTGCTTTTGAAATTGTTTAATAAAAGGCTTGATACAATGGCTTTGTAGATCTTCATCCATTAAATTATCTTCATATTGTACTGGATTAGCCATGTTATATCTGGTTATATAAATATGATGCTGAGCTTGTATAAGGCTAAGTTGTTGAGGCTCTGAAGGAGCTGAAATGAATTCTACCTTAACCTATAACTTTTGCTTTCCTTATGCATTTAAATAATATTGCCTGGAGCTTTCTGCTTAGGAAAGTGGTGTATGGACAGTTGTCCCTAAAAATAATTGTTTTGATCATCCCATTATCCATCAATTGATGTACTGAATACCCATTTTCTGATTTAAAATATCCTATATTGAGTATAATTGGTGCAACATGAAATGTGAATTAGCATTCTCTATTGGCTCCTATTATATGTCTTCTTTTACAAACTATCCCTGGTATTCTTTTCCTAAGATAATAGATATCTTCTAAAAATTGTCGAGCATTCTGCATTTTCTTGTAGAACCCTTCTACAAAGAAATTTTTAAATTTTTCCCTAACTTCTTAAGATAATCTTGTTACAAATTCGTTTGGTTTAAAAAAACATTTTACTTTGGAAAACTTCTCCTCCTCTTTCGTTTGATTTATACTCTTTTTTATAGTGTTCTAACATTTTTTTTAATGATTTATTCTATTTCTTAGTTGTTGGATTTTATTAGCATATTTTTCTTTTTCTTCTATGGTGATTGTCCTTCGTCTTTCTAAATTTAAACTTTGTCTAAGCTGATAATTCCTTATATGCCTTTGTGCATTCAGTAATCTCTTATTAAAATTTTCACATTTTATTATTTTTATATTTACTTGACAATAATTACAGAATTTTAAAGAGTGTGTTAGATCACTTTCTACTATGTGTGAATATGATGGTGGAGTTTTATTACCTCATGCTGGAGAATATCCTTGTTTCCAAGGAGTTTTAATGTCATACCCAGCTTTTCTTTCTATTGATGATGAGGATGATGCTTCTTACTTAATTGTCGGTTTTATAAAATATGTATGTCCTATGCATTGTTTAGCAAACTAAAATGCACTTTCTAATGTTACGAATCCCTTATAGAGAGGATTGGAGAAACCTTGGGTAATTCTTTGGACTTTGCTCTAAGATTTATAAACTCCATTCTGTCTACCATTATATGCAATGTAATAGTTTAATTTTTGGCTTTCTATTTTGTGATAAGTAAAATGATAATGCATTTAAACTTCTAAGTTTATGTTGTATATCATTTGCTGGCCATAACTTGTCTAAAATTATCCTTTCTACTTCGCTAACTTCTTTTCTACTTGGTAATCTAAACTTGAGATTAGCCTAGAGGATAGACTTTGAGCTTTAGTCCGATCTTTAATGTATCCATTCCCTGCAAAGACATGAATTAAACTGTTAGTCTGCTTAATATTCTGCTAGCTATTGCCATTGCCTTTTTGTGTTCATAAAATACACCATATGCACTATTTATTATTTTGTCTAAAAACCTACAAACATCTTCTAGTGCTATTCTTTTGATTATTCATATTGTTATGAAATTTTACTATAGCTTTACAATGTATTTTTACTAATATTTCATTTTTATTTAAAATAAATAATCTAAAACTATATAAACCATGTGCTATAGCTAAAAGTTTAACATCTATGCTACTAATGATTCCTTTTTCTTGAAATTTCCACTAGTGTATCTACATTTTTCACTATCTTTGAAGTATATTTATACGGTTTTGCTTTTTGAACAGTTCTCCATCCTTTTTCACATCTATCTATTTTTACTATTAAATAATTTGAGTCTAAGGGTAATTTAAGAGGGGGGAGCTTTTCTATCCTTAATTCGATTTCTTTTACTAATTTTTCATCTTCTGTATTACGGTATTTTTGCCCTTTTAGGCTTGTTTTACTATACAAGCATCCTTCCAATTTACTTAAGAATTTAATGAGTAGTCTTGCATAATTTAATAAACCTAAAAAGAGTTGTAATTGTTTTGTATCTTCTATTTTATTTGAAAATTTTGGGATCTTTTTACTTATGTGATCTAGTAGCTTAATCTTTCCTTCTCCTATTTATGTTTCTAAGAATTATATATTTCTTCTAAATAATAAATTCTAATAATATTAGTTTTAAATGATTAATATGTTCCCTTTTTTTTTTAGACTATACTAATATATAATCTATATATATACAAACAAAATACTTATATTTATTAAAAATTAAGTCCATTTTTCTTTGAAAATTTGAAGGGGCATTTTTTAGTCCAGGGAAAATCTAAAAAGGGTTAGTAACATTATGGAAAAACTCTACACACCAAAAAGATTTCATGTTTTTTATATCTTGAAGTATGCTCTAGAGTCGCCTCGCTATGAGGATCTTCTCTATTAGAAAAAGGATATATCTTATAAATTCTTTCCAAAACTATGTTCTTTTTTCTTTGTAAATATAATAAACCCAAAGTAGGATTTATTTTCTTCTTATATTTTGTTAGATAATGAAAAAGCCATAAAAAGGGAAGTAGTTGAAGGACTTGCAACTCAAACGAATAGATGGAATGTTACAAAAACAATAGCTCCCCATGAGCAATCCTACTATTAAAAAGAAAAAGGAAAGAAAGTCTAGAGGTCTAGTCCCATATTGTGAAAACTCTGAGTAAGAGATGTACCATTTGTTTATTATTGAAAACAAAAACACTTATATGCTTTGCATCATTTCTTTAAACTCACTCTTTGCAATCCCCTGCCTCTTTCTTTGCAATCCTCTACCTTTGTTTTCTAAGCATCAACTCGTTTGCTTCAAACTCAAGGAGCTAGAGCTCATGCTCAAGGATTTGGCATCAGAGCAAAGTTTTGTAAGTTTTATGATTGTTCTGCTAATATTTACTGAATCTCAAACATATATATAATAGTGGAATTCTATTCTTTTGAAGAAGTTATAGATATTAGTTTACCATTTGACGGTATCAATAATAATCTACCGTTAGAATTTGAAGATTCTGATATAAACACTTAGTTTCATGCAAAATCTTTTTTGGACAATAGAAGATGTAGACTTATATATCCTAACAGAAGTAGAAGATTATATAGAATCCTTAGAATTAGATATAACAAGTAACAATACAACTTTACATGATCTTATAGAAAAAAGAAGGAATAGATAACGTTTGGATCGAAGCTTTTGTAACAAGAGATAATTTTCATATAAATCTACTATTAAATTTCAAAAATCATCTAAACTCATTTATAAACTTTTTATCCATATCAACTAGGTTGGACATATTTTAGGAATGATAGATAATAAAATAGAATAATTTAATTGGCTTAATTTAGAAATTTACAATAAAAATAGACAAAAAGTCAAGAACCTATAGTTCAAACATAAGTGTTATTTTCCTAATACCTACCAACATAATCTACATAATGATAATAGACAACTAAATAGTTTAGTAGACATGCATATAAATACTGTAGAAACTTTAGAGAATCAATTTAGGAAAAATTTTAATATTGGGAACAAGTAATAGAACACTTAAAAAAAAAAGTAATAGTAGATCTTACAAAGAATCTAGATTTATTAAAGATCAAAATAGTATAATAGAAAGAAATTTAAAGATATAGAAAAATACAAAGAAATAACAATACCAAAAACAAGAATTATACAACACTCAAAGGATAGTTACTAGAAAATTAGAAGAAAAATTTCTAGAATCAGAAAATAAAAAAAAATATTAGAACGAAAAAGCTATTAGTTAGAACAAGTAGCTCAAAAACTAGAAGAAGAATCTATAGAAAATACTAAAAAAACATACAAAAAGTAGAAAAAGTAGTCCTAGAAATATAAATCTCTTAAGAGTCTATGAGTCTAGAAGAAAATCAAGTCATAAAGAAAGTTTAGAAAAAAAAAAAACGAAAGAGTTTTAAATAATACATTAGGATTTATATAAAGTGATCCAATAACTTTACAGATAAAGATATAGTAAGAAGCTTAAATACTTTAACAGCTCTAGAAATAAGATTACATTAGAAAATAGAAGTGATACAAGAAATGTTAACAAAAGATATAAAGTACTCCAAAGAAATAGAAAATTCATCTAAAAAGTTTGATAACCTTAAAATAGGAAACCTAAAAGAAAGACTTAAGAAGACTCCAGTTTATCTGCTATTCCTAGTACATACCTCTAGTATTGACAAAAAGACAAAGGAAAAAGCAAAGAAAATGACAAGTAGGACAGAAACAGGAACAATACCTTTCATAAGAATCTCTAGGACAATAAGAGAGCAAGCTAAGGCTAGTATTAGTGGCAGCCCAAGCTTTTTAGCAAGAAAACTTCGAAGAGGAAGCTCAAGTAAATCTAATAATAGGGAAACAATACTAGAAGATGTAATAGACGTTAATAGAGATATAAAAATATTTAATAATGTAGGTTTAGACTTATAGCTTAAAGCAAGGCATTGGAGTGCTCATTTACTGTATTCTTATGCACAAGTTTTCTAACCTCAGGATGCCCCTTGGGTCTAAAGGATTGTCATCTGTAGCTGCCAACTAGTCAGCACGCGGTAGTTCGAGAGCCCCACTATCGCCTACTAGGGTGGTTCTCGACTATGTAGGAGCAGGGTCAATTTGATTCTTGCCCCGTTGTGGCCTTGGCATTATGTGGAAAAAATGTATTATTACAGCGGTAGTTTATGGGTTTTGGAAGAGCTTTAGCAGAGAAAGCAATAAGAGAAAAGGAAGGGTTTCAAAAAGGAGTTCAGACAAGGTTTCAGACAACAGTATCTTCTCACAAATGGCGCCAAAATGTTGCACGAGTTGATTTAGGCTGATAGAGATAGTCCTGCAAACATAAAAATACGATTAGAGGGGAGTCATAGAGTTGTCCAGCATAACCACTCCAATGCTTAAGTCAGTCCGTGGGTAGGAATAGTATTCTATGAATAGATAAGATAGACTTCCTTTTTTTTTTTTCCTCTTTATGCTTTGCTCTCTCCTTTCCTCACAGGGAAAGGGGGTATATAGAGTGTTTAGGGTCATACTAGGGTAAATTTCTTCCTGGTAGCTGACCTGGTATCTGAGGTGATGGGGATACTCAAGCTGGGGAGCTATGGCTTCAAGAAGTGTGGCTGGGTTGATCATGTCCCCTTGGGTCATAAAGTATGATTGAAGCACTTACTTTGACTAGAGATTATGGGGCCATAAGACCGAGATAGCTGGTTAGTTGAGCTGATGAGCACGACAAGTCTTTACTAGGTGTGGATTCATGAGGAGACCTTGCGCCATATTCCTTAGTGGAGTCGTGGGTCTTATTACCCGTCTAAGAGATCGAGACGTCACGGGTAGTGAGCCCTTCTTAGGCCCATCAATTATAGGGTTTTGAGGCCTAGGAGAACGAGTAGGATTCATAGGAAGATTAGCAAACAATATGAATATAAAGTTTAATATAAACATACAAGAAATTATATAGGGCATGAAAAATTGGGGAATAAGATTAATTGAACCAGTAGAACATAGCTCAAAAATATTAGTAGGAGAAAGTTGAAATATTAGTAGGTTTTTTAACCAAAGTAGAGAAGCAATAATTCCAAAAAATTATATAACATGCAAAAATAGTGAAGGCGATGTAGAAGTAAGATTTAGTTCATATGTCCCTAGGAATATTCTAGATAGTGAAACACAATCCATTGAGAGCCAATCAGATAGAAATGATATGCTTAGAAACAAAACTTCATAGACATAATACCAAAAAAAAAAGTTATATGGATGAATATGAAGAAGAATTCTTAAAAGAATTCAATAAATTTTTTGAAGATGATAGTGACTTTGAAAGTGAAGATAGTACAGAAGAGAATAATAGAAATAAAGAAAAAGAAAAATATGAACAGAAAAAAGAGTTAGAAGAAAACATTAAAAAACAAGAATATGAAATGGTAGAATTAGGATAATTAAACCTAGAAATTCTAGAAAAATATAATAAGAAACCAAAAAATATAATAGAAGAATATTTAGATGACCAAGTTAGTATAGCAAGTACAGAGATAAATATAATAAATGATATAATTGACAAGGAATTAATGGATAGCACAAGTAGTAATGTAACAACACTAATACCAAGTGAATATTCTTCAAGAAATATGCCACGAACCCCATATGTAGTTTATGATCCAATAACTGAAAATAAGTATATTAGTAAAGGTAAAAGATTATATTTTACACATGACTCTAGAAGATATATAGATGGGGGTAAAATGTTAAATCTTCCAGCATATAATATGCAAATGTGGGTAGAAGAAATAACAAAATGGAAAAACTTAGTAGTACAAGATTATTTTAAATAAGATTTTGATCATACTGTAGATGAAATGTATAGATATTTAGAAACTTTTCTAAGACCAGTGGATAGAGTAGCTTAGGAAAGATATTAAAAAACTTATCTTAACAATTTTGAAGAATTAAAAGTTATGGACCAAATCTTTTCAATTTTGTAAATATAATAGAAGAATTATTAATAGGAAGTAGTCCAAATAAAGGATTGGTTTTGCAACAACAAGAAAGTATTAGAAAATTAGAACAGTTACAGTTAAAAGACTAGATGAATGTTATTTTATTTTTAAGAGATTATTACTGTTATACAGAATTAGCAGGATACTTTTTTGACAAAGTTATTATACAAAGACTTATGCTAAAGTTACCAAGACCATTAGAAAAAGAGATTAAAGAAAGCTGGGACAAACAAATAGAAGGAGTAGAAAATGACGTTGAATATAATATAACGGTAGCTATAAGATATATAATAGATAGATTGACAGAAAAATGTACATTTATTCAAATAAAAAACAATTAAAAGGAGAATATTCTTTTTGTAAAAACATTCATATACCACAACAATATGAATCTAAACAATAAAAAACCATATAAAAAGAGAAAGAATAAAAGAAAAGATAGAAAGTACCATACTAAAAAAATCTTTGGCAAAGATGCCTTTTCTTAATAAAGACAAACATTTTAGAAAGTTTAATAAAAGTAGAAATTATAAGAGTAAAATTACAAGTTATACTTGTGGAGAATTAGGCAATTTATGTAGAGATTGCACAAAAAAGAACTCTCTTCATAATAAAAATGCAATATTAGTATAATATATAAATGAAGATTTTATTCCAGTAGACAATAATGTCACGCCCCAAAAGGTACCCTAGTTGTATTATATTGTAACTAGATCTGATTGTTGAACAATACAACTAGTTACTCTAAGAGATGTGACTTATAAAACAAGATCTTTTGGGTTGCTTGATAAGAAATGATATACATACATAAGTCATACAATAATATAGAAAACAAATTGCATATAAAATCTAAATAATAATTATTACAGACTAGTTCATCAAACTTAAAGACTAATAACATCAAGTAAATATAAACTTGCTAATACAATAATTCGATAATTCTCCTATCTATTCTCATTTCCTTCTAGCTTTATTCCTTACTAGCTCTAGCCTTTAGGATGGTACTAGCCATGGCCATAGGAGGATCCTGAAAAATCTGTTGGAGTATGAGCATATCTACAGCTCAGTGAAGTAACTATCACATATTACACATCAAACATATCAGACAAGTTTATTAACAAGCAAGTGTAATGTATCATTAAAACATATGCTCAAATACAAGTTTGGATAAATCGAAATCCAAACAGGATGTAGATTTATATCCTCACATCAAGGTTGAAGGAACCAAGTCAAGGAATACATCCTTATGACTCATAAACTAAGAACAACAAGAACAACAATGCTCACTTTGTTTATCGCTTTATTATATGTTTTTTTTCACCCAATTTCCTTTAGAACTTAGAAACTCCATTAAGTGTTAGTCATTTCAAGTTGATACCATGAGCAGCGTTCCTTTTTTTGCTAGGTAGTTCTTATGGAACCGAACGGAACAAATATAATCTTGTGAAGAACTAGGAAATCTACACATAGAAAAATCAAGTATTATCCGAGAATCGAAACACTAATACGTAGCAGGTTGTCACGTCTTTTATGCAATATGCAAGTTATGCAATGCATGATGATTTAAATTTATAAGTCTACTAGTTTAAAGTCAACTTTAAGGCGACCAAACAATTCATAGATAGTACTCAACATACTTCAAACAATTATTCACAACAATTCTATTATCACTTTGAATAAGCATGGCTTTGACGTTCAACTCATACACCACTCAACAAGCAATGTTCATAACCCTACATGCACCATACATTTATTTTAGTTATTTGATTTCAGGTGCAACTACTATTACAATCACAAGCAATATAATAGATAATCGTAATAATCCTCTGGAAAATCCACAATTGGATCAGATTTACCTAATAGATGAGTAGATATTCACTAATAAGATAATTAACTATGTAGATGATTCCTAATTAGTGTCTAGGAATCCTAAAATTAGTTTTGTTCTTGTTAAAACCATTTTATTATATCTAATCCGATAGTAGCTTATAAATAATCATTTTAAATCTTATAAAATACTTTATATATTTATAAAATTCATGCAAATAAATATTTCTCAATAAAAGTGACCTAAATAATCTTAAATACATGTTTTTAGTGCATAATCTTTAAGTAAACTTCTATTACTTCTAACTCATACTTTTGTGTATAAATAGATGTTAGAAGGTTTATTTTGCATATTATATGTTAGTTACTCAACTTATTTGCTTTGTGATTTATATTTCCCTTGCTCTATAATTTCTTATGGTTAGTGTAAGACTTTTCTATGTCTTGTTTTGTTTTATAATTTCATCATTAAGCTTTTATTAATGGTATGAGTCTTTAGTGTAAATAAAATATTCTTTATTATTTATTTTCATTTTGCTTGTCTTGGTTCTAATTTATATTCATATTTTTACTTATGATGGTCTTATTATTCTTAATCTTTATAATATAGCTAGTCCATTGATGTCTTTCCTGACAATATACTTTCTACTATTGTTTACTTTGTTTGTCAACCGTATCTATTTATAAATTAAAATTTCTATTATTTATAGGGTCTTATCTATATTCTGATCATTAATATACGATTCTAGTGATCCTCTAAATTCATCTAAGTTTTATTTTGTATTCCAAATTATAGTTTGTTTCTTAGGATTGGTTTAGATTATTCAAATCTTCTATTTTTATTATACTTTTAGTATGCCAAATGATAAGACTTTTCACTATAATTCCTTATGTATTCATATGATTAATATTCCTCATAGATATCTTAATGTTTATATTGGCTAAGTTCTATTATCTAGAGAGTGTTGTAGACATACTCTACTAATCTTTGAACTAAGTTAAAATATGCAATATGTCTGGAGAGTCATAATCTTAAAGTAATCGAAAATTAGAATATGGGGTTTTTAAATTCTAAGTTTGATTTCTTCATAGTTTTATTTACTAGAGATAGTATCTAACTCAATTAAAATGACCATCACATGCTATTCATACTTATGCTATTATTGAATATAGACTTAAGAAAACTACACATGTGTAGAGTTTCTGTGATAAAATTTTACGTTCATTTTCCTAACTTCTACACATGTATGAGATATAAGTTATATAATAGGCTATTGCCCTGTTGGACTAGAGAGGAAGATGATAAATCCTCCTTCATATTTAGACCATGACCTACATATGAAAATAGGGAGATGAGTTTATCATATTTTAGATATAAAATAACTAACTAAAGATATTCTTACCTTTTACTATTATCTTGTTAAGTTATTGGTTGTTTTGTTTTTTGTTGTCAGTTATAGTGGGGTTACAAGAGAGAGAATAGAGTTTTGGTTTGTTCAAAATTGTCTTGTGGGACAATTTGAGCTCACGGTGGGTGACAAGTAATTTTATGAGGAGTTAGACTTGTAAATTTTCATTTGTTGTTGTTGTTATTGTGTTACGGTTAGGTTTACTTGAAGGAATTAGTTTGTTTATTTGTATATTACTGATATATAGGGGTTGGACTCTTGTATGAATTGCCAAAGAAGTGTTTGACTAGTCTATATATAATTATCCTAATATTTTACTACACTATATGGTGGAACAAGCTTGTCTGTATCATATACTTCTTGTTGTTGCAATTCATGATGCAAGAGAGAAAAAAAAAATTTAAGTACCGCCGATTCTACAAGCCTCCCCAAATGAGTCATCAAGTTTACTTTAATTAAAGGGTTATTTGGTGGCTTGTAATTGGTTCAAGTGTCCCCTAGCTTTGACTTAATGTACTATTTTTCTACGTCTACAAGCAACTATACAATGAGCAATTCCCATAGAAAGTGATACGGCCAAGTGTTTATTTTTTTTACAATGTGTGAAAATTTCATGTTGAACAATTTTACAAGGGTAATTATCTATCTAATTTCGTCAAATCTAGCTCATACGTGTATAATTATGTTAGTTATGTGAGAGTTTGATTCTCAAAAATTTATTTAAGGTTGTAAAATATTCTAAAGTATTGTTGAGTTCAAATTTTAAGCTTAAAGTTTACGCGATTAACTATTTTTAAAGTTTTATCCTACGTGATTAAAGTTTTAGGGCCCAGTAGGTCAAAATATGAAATTAATACTTATAGACTCTTAATTTTCTAATTAAAGTTATGATGCAGTCCAAACTTTTATTTAAAATCTAGATTAATAGTTATGGATCTATTTTATAGTTTCTACTACATATTTATAATCCTAATGGTTCATCTTTAATTTATCATTTTTATTCTACACATATTATGAGTTACTAGCTTTCTAGTGCAATTGAAATTTAAAGCTACTTATACTTGTATTCTAGGTTTTTTATTCCGATTATGAAATCTTGTCTTTGATATCTTTTAAAATCTAGAAAATTTTCTATTTAGGGTTTTAGGTCATGAACAAAGTCATAATACTTTAAAGCTTCTAATTAGGGGTCTTGTCGAGTCCGAAATCCAATAGCTATCGTGCATTTACTATTTTATTACCTTTTTCTAGTCTTAAGAATTATCGAGGGTGATAGATAATATGAGTGATTCAGAAACTATATATAGTACGGTAAGTTATACACAAAATGTAACAAATTCAGAAAGCGATAGTGATGACATAAGTGAATTTATAGATAGTATAACAAAAACAAATATAGAAGAAGAGAATTTAGAATATATGGATAATAATTTAATTTGTAGTCATAATTGGAGAAATATGAAGGACATGATAATAAATCTTGTAAAAGTTGTAATAAATATCCTAGTATGAACATGCAGTACCAGTGTAATAAATGCTATATAGAATTTTATAGGTTTCATCTAGAAAAAACAGGAGTACAAATACAAGAAGAATAATTTGAAAAAGATATAAAGAAAGAAATAAAGAAGAGGAGGTGGAAAGATCAATAGAAAGAAGGATAAGAATCCTAGAAACAAGGGTAGATAAAATAGAAAGTAAAATAGAAAGGCAACCATTAATTCTAGAAGATAAATTAGATAAATAGTAGAAATAACTCCTACTATGAGAGAATTACTTAGTAAAGATCTTACAAGTATGAGAGTCTTAACAAAAGTAAGAAAAGGTAATTGGTCAAAAAACAATGTAGCCCTAATAGACAAAGGATGTAGCAAAGTAATAATAAATAGTAAAATAATTCTAAAAGAATTTATAGAAGAAACAAAACCCCGATTATTAGAACAAATGGATGGACAAATGTTTTGTTACAATAGTTGTATTAGAAATGTAAATATGAAGTTTAAAAGGAACCTAAAAGAATATACAAAAGATTCTAGATTAAGTTTTGCTTATGTAAAGGATTTAAATTTATCAGACATACAATTTATAATAGGATTATCTTTTCTCCTCAAAGACATAAAAAGATTAATAGCCACAAGAGAGGAATTTAAGTATTAGAAGATACCCAAATTGCATATACATCATAATGGATAGGAAAGCGTGATGGTACCTTAATAAATTTAAAAGAAGATAAAGAAAATAGAGGAAAAGAATTAAAAAAGTGAAATATTAGGATCATTAGAAATACAAAATATAGAAGAAATACCATTAATAGAAGAAGTAGGAGAACCTAAAATAGATAAGCTTTTTAAGTAAATTAGAAGAGGAGGAAATAATAGGGCGAAATCCCCAAAAATACTGGGATAGAAACAAAACTGAATATAGGTTAAAAATAAAAAATCCAGACTTTACAATAAAAAGCCAAAAGATAGAAGTAACAAATGATGAAATAAAGGAATTTGAAATGCATATAAGAGAATTAGAAAACTTAGAAGTACTTAGAAAATCAAAATCTAGGCATAGAAGTCAAGCACTAGTAGTTAGAAAACATAGTGAAATAATAAGTGGTAAAAGTACAATGGTAATAAATTACAAAAGACTAAATGATAACACAGAAGATGATTCTTATGATATACCAGATAAAAACAGTGGATAAATAGTATTCAAGAAAGCCAGTGGTTTGGCAAATTTGATTATAAAAGCGAGATTTGGCAGATAAGAACGGCACCAGAAAGCATGAGTGGACTGCTTTTGCATGTTCATTAGGTCACGATGAATGGCTTTTTATGCCATTTAGACTAAAAAATGCCCCTTTAATTTTTCAAAGAAAAATAAACTTAATCTTCAATAAATAAAAAGATTTTGTTTGTATATATAGAGATGATATATTAATATTAGTACATTCTAAAACAAAAAGGGAACATATTAGTCATTTAAAACTAATATTAGCATAATTTATTAAGAGCGGGATAGTAATAAGCAAAAAGAAAGGAGTATTATTTAGAAAAAAAAAATATAGAATTCTTAGGAACAGAAATAGGAGAAGGAAAGATTAAGCTACAAGATCATATAAGTAAAAAGATCCTAGAATTTCTAAGTAAAATAGAAGATATAAAACAATTATAATAGTTTTTAGGTTTATTAAATTATGCAAGACCACTCATTAAAGACTTAAGTAAATTGGTAGGACCCTTGCATAGAAAAACAAGCCTAAAAGGGTAAAAATACTTTAATACAGAAGATGAAAAATTAGTAAAAGAAATCAAATTAAGGGTAGAAAAGCTTCCCTCTCTTAAATTACCCTTAGACTCGAATTATTTATTATTCAATAGTAAAAATAGATGGATGTAAAAAAGGATTAGGAGTTGTTCAAAAAGCAAAACCCATAAATTTGCTTCAAAAGAATATGTAGATACATTAAAGGAAATTTCAAAGAAAAAGGAATCATTAGTAGCATAGATGTTGAACTATTAGCTGTATCATATGGTTTAGATAGTTTTATATTATTTATTTTAAATAAAAATGAAATATTAATATGAACAAATTATGAAGCTATAGTAAAATTTCATAACAATATGAATAATAAAAAGAGTAGTGCCAAAAGATGATGTAGGTTTTTAGACAATAATAAACATTGGATATAGAGTGATTTATGAACATATAAAAGGCAATGATAATAGCTTAGTAGACATATTAAGCAGACTAACAGTTTAATCCATTCTTTGCAGAGAATAGGTACATTAAAGATCAGGCCTGTGGAGCTCAAAGTCTATCATTCAAGCTCAAATCTCAGCTTAGATTACCCAGTGGAATAGAAGTTAGTGAAGTAGAAAGGATAATTTTAGATAAGTTATGGTAAGCAAATGATATACAACATAAACTTAGAAGCTTAAACACATTATCATTTTACTTATCACAAAATATAAAGCCAAATGAATCCAATTATTATCGTGCTTATAATAGTAGACAAAATGGAATTTAAATCTTAGAGCGAAGTCCAAAGAATAACCCAAGATCTCTCCAATCCTCTCTATAAGGGATTCATAACACTAGAGAGTGTATTTCAATTCACTAAATAATACATAGGGCATGCATATTTGATAGAACTGGCAATTAAGCAAGAAACACCATCCTCATCATCAATGGAAAGAAAAGCTGGGTGTGACATTAAAACTTCTTGGAAACAAAGATATTATCCAGCACAAGTTAATATAGCATAGTCACACATAGTAGAAAGTGATCTAATACACTCTTTAAAATTCTTTAAGCATTGTGAAGTTGTTAAAATCGACCCATACTCCACACTTAAGCCCAGTTAACTAATCTTATGCTTTACACTAACCCCACTTCTCTTTATGTTTTCTCACTTTCACCTCTCAACTTCTAGGTAACGAAACCTTGCTATTTTTTTCACTCAATTGTCTCTCTCAACTCACTAATGGCTTATCCTGTATTTTGCAGGTTAAACTAAGCTTATCCGAGTGAGCTTGTACACTTCTAACCTCAAGAGACTCCAGATTTTCACTAAACTTTAGGGATACTCTTTTTCTTTCATCCACTTGATATTTATACATGTACATCCATAATAGATCTGTTACAATTTTTTTATCTATTAACTACTACAACTAAAATCAGTTATTGTTATCAACTATAATCTGTTGATTCAACCGAATTTTGGTTGTTCTTGTTCCTATTCCTTGTACTTGTACATGGGTTGTAACAGATGCAAATGTAAAAACAATAAAATGCTTGCATGAACAACTTTAGAAAAAGAATAGATGAATAAGCAGTTTGTTGCAGCCTATGCAAATTTTAATAAGAGATTACATAATGCGCAAAGGGATATAATGACTTATCAGCTTAGGCAAAGTTTAAATTAGAAAGACCAAGGATAATCACCATAAAGAAAAGGAAAAATATGATAATAAAATTTGACAACTAAGAAATAGAATAAATCATTTAGAAAAAATGTTAGAACACTATAGAAAAAAGTATAAACTAGAAGAAAGGGTAGGAGAAATTTTTCGAAGTAGAATGTTGTTTAATCCAAATGAATTTGTAACAACATTACCCCAAGAAATTAAGGAAAAAATTAAAAATTTCTTTATAGAATGGTCTCCGAGAAAATGCAAAAGGCCAAGCAATTTTTAGAAGATATCTATTATCTTAGGAAAAGAATACTAGGGATAGTTTGTAAGAGAAGACATATAATTGGAGCCAATGGAGAATGCTAATTCACATTTTATGTAGCAGCCATCTCCTTGATTATGCTCAATATAAGACATTTTGAATCAGAAAGTGGGTATTCAGTACAACAATTGATGGATTATGGGATGATCAAAACAATTATTTTTGGAGACAACTGTTCATACATCAATTTCCTAAGCAGAAAGCTCCAAGCAATGTTATTTGAATACATAAGGGAAGTAGAAGTTATAGGCATGGTTAAGATAGAATTAATCAGAGATTACAAATGCACAAAGAGATATAATGACTTGTCATCTTAGGCGAAGTTTAAATTTAGAAAGACTAAGGATAATCACCATAGAAGAAAAAGAAAAATATGATAATAAAATCCAACAACTAAGAAATAGAATAAGTCATTTAGAAAAAATGTTAGAACACTATAGAAAAAAGTATAAACCAGAAGAAAGGTAGAAGAAGGTTTCCGAAGTAGAATGTTTTTTAAACCAATTGAATTTGTAACAAGATTGACCTAAGAAATAAAGGGGAAAAAATAAAAATTTCTTTGTAGAAGGGTTCAACGAGAAAGCAATTTTTAGAAGAAATCTCTAATCTTTACAATGGAAAGTTTGTAGAAGAAGACATATAATTGGAGCCAATGGAGAATGTCAATTCGCATTTTATGTAGCAGACATCTCCCCGATTATGCTCAACATAGGATATTTTAAATCAAAAAGTGGATATTTAGTACAGCAATTGATAATTTATCGGATGATCAAAACAATTATTTTTGGAGACAACTGTCCATACACCACTTTCCTAAGCAGAAAGATCCAGACAATATTATTTGAATACATAAGAGAAGCAAAAGTTATAGGCATGGTTAAGGTAAAATTCATTTCATCTCATCCAGTGCCTCAACAACTTGGCTTTATACCAGCTCAACATCATATTTATATAAGCGGATATAACATGGCTAATCTAGTAGAAGATGAAGATAATTTAATGGACAAAGATCCACAAAGTCATTATATCAAGCCTTTTATTAAACAATTTCAGAAGTATAGAAGTTATATTCATTTCAAAAGATTTTTCTTTGATCCTGATTTTCCTTTTAATTTGGTCGGTGTTGCCCAAAATTCAAAAATATTCATTCTAGAATAAGAAAGGATACATCTTGCAAAAACAAGAGAAGATGGACATTGGAAAAAGTTTGAAGTCGAGAATGCCAGCTATTCACCAAACAGGACAGAAGATTGTCATTCTTTAGTTGAAGACTTTAAACCATAGTAGCTTTATCTTTTAGACAAAACCAACATAGATTCTTTTATTATCTGTACAAAGATAAGATAATATACAGTAAAATTTTTGTCATATTTTACAGCTGTAAGGTTCTTTTATACAATTTATTCTTTTTCATTTTACCCTTACTTTAAGAATCCTATGCAACAGTATGCCCAATCCATAGGAAATTTTGAAACTAGTATAAATTAGACTAAATGTTTCATTTGTAAGGTAGAGTGCCCTTAAGTTTTTCATTGCAATAAAATCGCCCTTACACACTCCCTCACTCTCTCTTTGAACTTTTTGAGGCCAGGGAAAATCCAAAAAGAGTTCCTAACATCATAGGAAAAACTCTAGACACCAAAAAGATTTTATGTTTTTTATATCTCGAAGTATGCTCTAGAGTAGCCTCACTGTGAAGATCTTCTATATATAAAAAAAAAAAAAAGAATATATCTTGTAAATTCTTTCCAAAACTATATTCTTTTTCTTTGTAAGTATACGGATATATTTTCTTGTTCTAAACCCAAACTAAGATTTTTTTCCTTCTTATATCATGTCCTACGAGACTAAGTACCCATGTCTAGGCTGGATAATGAAAAAATTGAAAAAAGGTGATGTAGTTGAAGGATTTGCAACTAAGAAGAATAAATGGAATCTCACAAAAACACTAGTTCCCCATGAGTACCTATGAATACCAAAAAAAAACAAAAGAAAGTCTAGACTTTGCCCAATACATGGAAATAAGAATACAAACTAGAGGATGTGATGTAACATTTAAGTATCAAGACTTAGTTGTATCTTAAAGGACTTCCACATCATATCTCTAATAGCAAATTTTGTGTGATAAGTGTAAATTCTCTAAGGAAAGTGGCTTCATTTAAGCCTTTAAGTCAATTTCACTTGCTATTTGTTTCTTAAAGTCGTTTTAATAGTCTTTAAAACTTAATGGCACCAATGATCCAATTTGAATATCTAAGTGATCTTTGTATTTAAGATGTTTAAATCCAAAATGAATGGCTACTAAATTCTAGTATAGGATACAATGTACACACAAAAATGTGCAATCATACAGGCTTAAACCAAATAGTTTATCATGAACAAACATATAGATTTCTGAACTATAATGTCTTATAAAATATTCTATGAGTGAATATCACAAATGATACGTAAACTTTAAAAAAATATGCAATTAGCTTAACTTTTAAATTAATCAATTCAATAACCAAATTTTGAAATTAATCAATTTAATACCTAAAAAAACTTTTCATGCACGCTCCTCCGTCAAGTTTTTTCAAGAGAGAAAGATGGGAGGGTCTAGGAAGAGAGATGCGAGAGGAAGAGGAAAGTCAAGGCTGGAGGAAGAAGAAGCGTAAGAGGAGTAGGAGGTAAGAGATTACAAATGAAGAGTTCTTATTTTCTTATTGAATTGATTCTCTACCGTCTAGAAGATGAAAGATTAAGGGCTTAAAACTTCAAAATGATTTATAATGCGATTAAATATGGAATTAAACTTGTGCATTGCATATTTAATACCCTATAGCTTTGTTTAAAAAAATCTAGCTTTTATCTTCTTTAAGACAAAAAAAACAAAATGGTGACCTTCGTCTGACCTTTGCAGCATCATAATGGTGAATTAAAGCAAGGAGAGAGAGAAGAAAGAGAAAGTAAAAAACTGAATAAATATGTTATTGTGGAAGAGAAAAATAATTTTTTGTAATATAGATATTTTCTCACATCAACATACCATGAAAGAAATAAAAAGTTTTGGATTTTTTTTAAAAAATATATTTTTAAAAATGTTTAGATACCCTAATTGAAATTAACCCCTTTTTTTATATTGTATTACTTTTAAGTTAGGATTATAACCAACACAAAGATATAATTTAAATAAAAGCAACTTTATGGTGAGAGGTATCACAAAAACAAGACAAGGCAAGTTGCTTAAACACTTTATTGGGGGTCCTTCCCCAAGCACCCGTACTCTGCCAACGACTGGTGCTTGTCCTAGTTTTTTTTTTTTTCCCTCTTTGACAACATGTGGGAATGTTTGCTGTTTGTGTTGCAATGGCAATGCTGTTGCTTGGAAAAAAAATTAGAAAAGTACTAAAAACTTTATTGAATTAATTTGTAAATAAAATCGAAATTGTAATTTGGCATGTTAAGTAATTTTTTAAGTAATTTTACTAAAGTGATGGTAAATGATAGTAATAATATAAAATATGTACCCATGAAGGTCGTAAATGATGATAATAATGATATGAGACATGTGCACAGGCCCAAATATTAGAGGACCAAAACGTCAGCTCCATCCATCCACAGGCAAACACAAGAGAGAGAGAGAGGGGGTCGAGGAGCAGAAAAACAAAATGAGCACGGTGAAAGCGGTGGTT
Source organism: Combretum micranthum (assembly GCA_024138025.1). Classification (NCBI taxonomy): domain Eukaryota; kingdom Viridiplantae; phylum Streptophyta; class Magnoliopsida; order Myrtales; family Combretaceae; genus Combretum; species Combretum micranthum. Next base: position 207,715 of record JAMXBD010000207.1, on the reverse strand, counting down.
CTCATAACGGGAAACTCCAACGTTAGAGGCTCCATCCACTTCGTCCAACATCCCAACGGTCTCTCTCTTTCTTTCTATTTCTACACCATATCTATCTATCTATATCTATGGGTTTCATCTGTTAGATAAAACAAAAAAATTCTTTTACTTTTTAACGGATGAATTAATATATCATGACATCAATATAAATATATTTTAATTAATTAAACAGGGCCTACCCATGTGAAGGGAAAAATCAGTGGTCTTTCACCTGGTCTTCATGGCTTCCATATTCACGCACTTGGTGACACTACCAATGGTTGCAATTCCACCGGTGATATTACTATTTCAATCATATATGATAACTTAAATATTAACCATTATCGTTTTGATTTTTTTTTCATTGTATCTAATCCATGTAAATGAATATATACCGTATCAGGGCCTCATTTTAATCCATTAATTAAGGATCACGGTGCTCCAACTGATTCCCAGCGTCATGCCGGCGATTTGGGCAACATTGTTGCCGGTCCAGATGGTTTGTGTTCGGGTTTCAATTGTTGTTTGTTGTGGTTTCTTTTAATTTGCTCGAATGTGGATTTGTAGACTAAAAAAGTGATGATTCTTGCAGGTGTTGCTGAGGTTTCCATTTCAGATTATCAAGTAAGTGGCTCACTCGTCAAATTTGTATATTTACTGTGTTGTTGAACTAGTAAATTGAGCTTTGGATTGTAAGCATAGGCATTTGATAAAGGTTATAATTAGGTGGACACAGCAAATATTAAAAAGTTAGAACTTTGAAACAAATAAGTTTTGAAATGCAAGAGGTTGGCCTAGTGGATAAAGCCCAACGTCAACTTGGAGGAGGGTCTTGGTTTGAATCACTGAGGAATTTTTTTGTTCTATCTACATTGAATGAACTGTAATGAACCGGTGCATGGATCTTCTGAGCTGGTTTGTGTGAGGGACCTGAGAGTCCAGGTCACAATATGTTAAATTTAATGGAAGATGGAGAATAAAGGCAGACTTTGCTCATTACTTTAATGATGCGCCTTATCAGCATGCATAATGTAGGTTGAAATTGATGTTTGCACAGTGATACATAGTCTAGACCTTTTAGTTTTAGCTGCTTCATCTTGTTCGAATTTTGATCTCACCAGTTGATGATGCCTTGCTTACTCGTTGTAATTTGTATATTAGATTCCACTGATTGGGCAGCATTCCATTTTGGGGAGGGCAGTGGTTGTGCATGCTGATCCCGATGATCTTGGAAAAGGTAAGGCTTGATTGCTGTTAAGAGACCTGTGTGTGTTGCTTTATTATACCATTGATTCAGCATAGATGTGCATTCTTGATATTTTGGAATGTGAGCCGGTATTATGTTGCCAATTTCTGTGTTCAAAACTTTGGTGTTCCATGAGACCATCATCCTTTATAAATAAAGAAACAGATCTTCTCTTTTTGCTTAATACTTGTCAACTGTCACCAAGCCAATACCTCACCAGTCAATCAGAAACCAATTCACCATTTCTAGATCCTATTTCTAGAAAAACACCTTTCTCTCCTAAAAGGCCTAAGAGTATAAATGTTCTACAGTTTACACCAGGAAACATATGTATGTTTCAGGGTCTTAGTATATTGATGGATCCTCTTTACATAGCAACTTCTGTAATGGAGACTGGCGGGCTATAGTACTGATGATCAGTTGAGAAAATCATAGCATAACTAAGGAAAATTAGATGAGACTGGTGGACATGCTCTACACCAGGAAATATATGTATGTTTCAGGGTCCGTGTATATTGATAGGTCCTCTTTCCATAGCAACCTTTGTAACTGAGACTAGCGAACTATAGTATTGATGATCAGGTGAGAAAATCTTTTTTTTTTTTTTTTTTTTGGTGAGAAAATCATACTTGTATAATCATCAATCATGCCATGATGCTGAACCCCTGGAAAATGTTCATAGATCATCCTGAGTTTAGGAGATAGGAGCTCCATTTTGGCCTAGAATGTTCTATGCTTTTGTGGTTGTATCTGTTGCATGTGACTTGCTTCATCAGACTTCACTTCGGAGTATTTACGAGGTGTGAAAATAAATCTATCATGGTATGTGCAGATTTTCCTTGAAGTGCAGCAAGCTCAGGATGCAATCCTTAATAATAGAGCTTCTCAACGTTGCATATACCTAGTTGATCTAATCATAAATATATATGTTGTTACCCCTTTTCTGCGCATGCATAGTCTTAAAGAAAAAGCAAGCTAGCTAGATAGAATGGTTGTCAATGTGCCTACGTCTATTATTGTATCATTTTGTTGCCCATGTTGTTGTATTGTTTCAGTTATGTGTGTTGTACATAGCAGTTTGTTGTTCTCATGTAAATGGTATGGTTAGCTTGTTAATGGCATTAAAATGTGTGACATGATAGGGATAGTAGTTATCACACATGTAACTGCCATTTGCACTTTTGCTTACGATGAGATGAACATAAGAAGAGGGCAAGGCCAAATTTCTCTACTTGCTCTAATTCCAACGAAATTGTTGGCTTTCTCTTAATGAGCCCAAACTCTTTTAATCATGATAAGCAGGATGTTTAAGACTAACTCAACCGACTATCCTATATAGCCTTCGATCCTACAACAATAAAAAGTAAAAATGTTATCTTGAAGGAAAAGGAACCTCTTGTTTTAGAGGAAGGAATACCTGTGTATTAATCCATCATTTTCTTTATAGGACGATCAATTACTGTGATAAGAGGACTGATAACTACTCTAATTCACTTTACTTCTGATCATGCCTGCTTTATATAAGTGCAGACAGTTGACAGTTATTTGATTCTTCATCATCTTTTATCTAACTCTGGGTAATGGTCTTGCATCATCAATTTATATTCCATTTAATTACTGAATGTTATTGATGAATCAGGTGGTCATGAACTTAGCAAAACAACTGGAAATGCTGGTGCGAGGGTTGGCTGCGGTAATTGGTTTCTTCTCACCCCTATTTGTTTTTATGCTGCTTGTTTTGTAGTTGTAAGACGGGCAGGTTTAGGAAATTATTCAATAAGATGAGTAATGATTGATGGATTTCCATTTGTCAGAATATAATGGTTAATTTATTTCCAGAAACAAGAACAAGTTGCTTGCCTGACGGCATGCCTCATTGTCCTTCCCTTTACATTTTTATATAGCCTGATCCTTCTTCTTTGTTGTCCCTGGCAGGCATTATTGGGCTTCAGTCATCCGTTTAGTTCTTATTTTGAGCACAGAAAGCACGTCATGTTGATAATTCAAATTCGCAGGATGTAATAACATCTGTCCCAAGATATGCTGCAAAAAGATGATTTAGCATTGTTACCTTTGATGACGAGTTTCACAAGTGGAACTGAAAGTCTACGTTTTAGATTTATCATATGTTTTATACTGTTCCCTTGATATATCAGAACTTTCCGTATACGGCCGTTTCCTTAACAAGGAACTGTATAAACGGGCATAAGAGCATACATATGGAGTGCATCTCATCTAGCCATGGCAGACTAAATGCTTGTTATTACCCTTGCCAAACCAGACTGTAACACTTAAAAAGCTTGCTTTAGCGGAAATTTCAGCGTCTACTCCACCAGAATGATATGGAGCAAAGTTTTGGTTGAAGTTTCAAAAAATAAATTTGGCTTAGAAATACCATTTAACAGGCTTGACTCGATTGAATTGTTTAGATTTGGTTAACATGAAATAAATATTTTTCTTGTAATTGAAATGGTACTGCATTTTATTTAAATTTGATTGAATCAAGTTTGACTCTAATAAATTTAGACTTGTTTGACCTGTATATTTTTACTTCCATATCTTTTTATTAATAAACAACATGTTTGAAAACAGAAGGAAAAAAAAAGTTTTTTTTTTTTGACCAAACGAACTATCCATTACATTCATAGAGCTATCCGTTGTTGGTAATATTACAAGTTAAATCAGTACGAGAAGATAAAACACGAAACAATAGCTTTCGGAGTGAGAATGGAGTGGAAATCCACCAATTAAAAGGATACATCCTTCTCCTAAACATAGAAGCTACCCAATTAGTAATACAATTTGCATTTCTTCTTGCAAACACAAAGGAAATATTAACATTTTGCAAGGTATTTAAAAAAGAAGTGCCCTCTTCAAAATAAGGTATAGATGACCAGTGGAGCTCGTCTTGATGGCCCTTGAAAGCTCGGACCACCTACTGACAGTCAGATTCAAACCGGATGAAACTCCATCCATTTTTCTTGATTAAGCTAAGATCAAGGTTCATGGCCGCAATTTCACTAGTCTCGGCCAAAGGAAATAAATCCAAAGCCGAAGCTCCTCCTATTAACATTTCGGTTTGGTTTCAAGCCACAGTCGCAATCCCCCCCATATCATTTGGCCCGGTCCAAGAACCATCAGAATTCAACCTAATAATTGGGCCCCTATTATATTCAAGCCTTTGGACGTCCAGTGGATTTGGTAGCCCATCTGTTCCAGCAGGCGCATGGGACTCCTGCTCCACTAGTGAGGCCAAATTACCAGTCGCATGTGTATTGTCGGGGCTAGACCGCTCCAAAACAACTCCACCTCTTTCCTTTCTGTCTATGGCCACCGATGAAATACCAGATGCAATCGGTTCATCAGTTCTTGGGAAATTCCGTGAAGCCCCTTCTTCCTCCGATGCTACTTCAAGGTAATTTTTCTCCTTTAGTCGTGATTTAATTCGAATTATAGTCGAGCTAGGGTTTGGCTTTCTGTGATTGTGGATAGCGTCACATCTTTCTTTCCAGACCCCCCGTGCCACTTCTCCAATTTCTTTAGCCTTCTGTTTACATTCCTTCTTTGGTAGTTTTCCCATACCCACTAGGCTGTCCCACCATAGATCTAATGAAACAATTTGATGCTTTTTGACCCGTAACCCTAGCGCCCCAAACCAAACGCATGTGACCCAATTGCAGCATAAGATAGCGTGTTCTGATGACTCCTCTTCATTACATAAAGGGCAAGTTGGAGATCTGGAGACTCAGCGCTGATGGAGGTTTTTCATGACTGGGAGTGCATTTGACATTACGCACCAAAGGAAGTGCCTAATTTTCGGTAAGAAGCTATTACTCCAGATTTGCTTCCAAGTACTTCTAGTCACTTGATTGGATGATGATGATTTATCATGCTTAATTGATTTCCTTTCCTTGTGCAGCAAGTGGTACACAGATTTCACGGTGCACTCCCCCCTAGATCAAAAGGCCATACAATACGATCCTCCGCATTCGATCTTGGATTGGCATGCTCTGGATGGCCCTGAGTTCATCATGTGAAAGTAAGTGTCGAATACACCTTACATTCCATTCTAAATTTTCCGTATCCATGATATCACATACCCTCAACCTAGGATCAATATTAGTTCCATTAGATAGGCATTCATTTTGAAGATGATGAATCTATTTGTCTGACCCAACATTGATCCTGTCTCCTTTGCCAACAATCCAGTTTGCATTTCTATAGAGGAGGTCTTTCCCTTCAATAAGGCTGCTCCAACCCCAGGATGCCCTACTCCCCTTTCCTGCCTCCTTAAACGAGCAATTGGGGTAGTAGGTTCCTTTAAGGTACCGCACCCATAAGGCTTGTGGGTTTTGATGTACCCTCCAGGCTAATCTAGTCAGAAGACTTAGATTGAATAGGTGTAAGTCCCTAAACCCCATCCCACCTCCTTCCTTAGTTTTGAATAAACAATCCTTACTAACCCAATGCATTCTACCATCTCCTTGTCGATGGTCCCACCAGAAATTAGTGATCTGAGAGTTAACCTAATGGCACCATTTGAGTGGGAACTTGAAAATACTCATAAAGTAAGTGGGTATAGCATAAGCCACAGATTTGATAAGTGTTTCCCTTCCTGCTTCATTTAGAAGCTTTTGTTTCCACCCTTGAATCTTACTTAACACTTTCTCCTTGACAAACTATAGAGCATCACATTTGGATCTTCCCCAAAAGAGTAGATAGCCCCAAGTAAAATCCAGGATCTTCGGTGCTAGCTATGTTTAGGCTTCTTTTTACCTCTATCTTCCAATTATTTGGGGAGTTCTTGCTGAAAAACACTGAAGATTTCGAGTAGTTTATTACTTAACCTGAGGCTTTGCAATAGTCATGTAGGATTCTCTTCATTGTTTGCAAACCCCTGCCACCTGCTTCCAGAAAAAACAAAAAGTTGTCTGCAAATAGGAGATGGATTAGATTAGGGCTAGTATGTTTGACTTTGATTCCACTAAGGAGACCATTTCTAGATGCTGTAGATAAGCCTTTAGAAAGAACATCAGCAACCAAAATAAATAGGTATGGAGATAAAGGATCCTCCTATCTAATCCCTTTAGATGGGGTCACAGAACCCTTCACCTTTCCATTAACATTTATATTGAAAGTTACACTAGACACACACTTCATAATCCACTTAACAAAAAATTATCCAAAGCCCATTTTTACCATAACAACCTCCAAAAAGTCCCATCCGATCCGATCATAAACCTTACTCATATCCATCTTGATGGCACAACTATGTTTTTTCCCTTTTGTTTTATTTTTTAGAAAGTGGAAAATCTCATGTGCTATAATAATATTGTCTTGGAACATTCTCCCCGGAACAAAAGCACTTTGATTTTCCGACTGAAAGCCAACCGACCAAACAGGACCCAATGTACCAAGATGGTATGCATGTTTGGATGTTTTGCACCGATGGTTCCCAAGAGAACTCAATAGAAATGGAGAAGCTTTATTTTCAACTGCGAATGTGTAAAATAATATCTTCGTATGCGACAATTTCAACAGCCAATTAAACATTTTCATTGTAAACATTCACATCAACCCTTTAGCTATCACAGTAGAAATTTGCAATAAATTATACAGGTGGCTTGTAACATCAAAAGAGCTCCGCATAAGCCAAGCTATTTTTAACATTATATATGCCACATGGCTCTTACTTGGCACACCATGCTGCCTTCTAAACTAAATCAACACATAATATCTTTTTAAAATATAGCCATTAAATTGAAATCAATTAAAACATAAAAGAGAATTAAAAAAGAAAAATCTGTTCTTCAACATAATAAAACCCATTATTCCATAGCTCTCAATTACCATTATATGCAGCAGCAGAACAAACAAGAGAGAACACACAAATTATTGAGCATCAGACCCTGTTCCTCCTCCCACGGCCACTGCCACCGCCACCGCCACTGCCGCTGCCACAACTAATTATCTCAACCTCTAAAGATTATGGTACCATATCTCATGATTATAAAGATTAAATTACAATGAAATTAAAAGATATTTGAAATATTTTTCTCAAAACAGCACGTTACCTCCACCCACTGCCCTTTTCCTCAGGTGAATCCACCCACTACCATCTCCCATTATTCCCTTATAATTTTATACAAACTAAGTGCATTATACCTTATGAATGGGGTGCTTTATCACATGGTATTAGTATTAGTCTCCAAGAAAACTTAAATCGCTTTAGCCAAGAAAAAAGGGAAACAAACAAGGAAATGGCATCCACTACTTCTCTAGCAAATAAAAGCCAATGAATTAGATAAATTCTAGGAGTAACTAACGTTTTCATTGCGGCTGAGTACATATGAAAGGATGACTCAAAGAATGCAGGCCCTTCGTAGTTCTTGTCTCGCCCCAACATCATCAGCCACTGATCTGCGCACATTCTATGTGAACCCACAACCGGAGACTTTTCAGGGGCAAACTCACGTCTACTAGAAGGAAAACCAGCATTTCTCTATCCTCTCAGCCATGTGTTTCTGTAAGATGAGTTGTCACGTAGAGAGGCATCGTGGGGCTTGTACTCCATGACATAGCTGTGCGGAAGCTTCAGGTGCCGCTTAATGGAATCTTTAAAGCCATAACAGCCTGTGTATATTCATGAAAACTGATTAAAAATGGTTTACTGATCACATAAGAAAATGAAACTAAGGAGAGAAATAGTACAGCAACCTGGTTGTCTGAAGCATTTCGGTTCCACACACTCAGTATATCCTCATTGAAACGGATGCTCAATACTGCACCACAAATGTTTTTTTTCAATAATCCAGTTGATCGCCAATCAACGCAAGTACCTACACAGATCAGCCCAAGGATAAATATGAGACAGAAGTTCTGGCTAGCAATCTCATTATAGGAAATTACTGAAAAAAGCCTCTTTAGGTTCAACCCCAACATAGCCTCTTCAACTATGATATATGGGCCAAGTTCTTTTCCTTCATATCTCTACTTTTAGTCCCATTTCCAAATCAGTCAAAATCCTTTTTATCACATAAACAAATTACAATGCACTCAAGCAATCAATAACATAAAAGAAGGCCCATCTAAAGCACCAACAAACCAGTTACTATAACAATGCAACTAGATTTTTCATTTAGAGTCTATTTGGAATGTCTGATTTTCATCTATACTTGTATTTGATCTACATCTATATCTAATCTGTATCTAGTCTGCTTAATCTATTTACATAAAAATATCTATTTTTCATTTGTATTTGTTTCTTAACAAATAGTTCGAATCGAAACAACGGCATGTCGATGGCACTCCAACAAACCAAATAGAGTCTTAAGGTGCATTTAGTTTGTTAGTTTGGCGTAAGTTTGGCATCTGTCTCATATTTATTTCAATAAGACTATTTGTCAAAAACAAATACAAATGAAAAATAGACATTTTTACTCATAAACAGACTTTATAAATTAGATTTAAATCAAATATAAATAAGATAAAAATTGTAGAGTAAATACAAATAAGATACAGATGAAAAACAGACTATCCAAACAGACGCTTAGTCTCTAAGTCAAAACATGTAATATAGCTCTTTAAAGCAATCCCCCACCTGCAACTCAATGGGTTTGAAAATCCACAAGGAACTCCTATATTTCACAAAGTTGATTTGCTAAGTTAGCTTTCCATGCAAACTCCCAACTAGAATGCAATTAAGTTATTGAGTAAATTCCTATACAAGCCTCCAAACCTTGTCAACACTAAATGTAAGTCAAACCTTAGCACCTCACCCAAAAATTTTTTTCTTTACCCAGAAAAAGTCAGCATAACATATATGTTTTGGACTGACACAGGTTGTATTATGATCTATACTACCCAGCTTCAGATGTGAAGCAGCCAGAGATCAATTTCACAAGATTCTTAATTCAAGAAGGGGTTCCATTTGAAGATTGAATAGGTACCCAAATTGGTTGCTGTTCTCTTTTGTTCTTTCAACATTCTAAAAGGGAAAGAAAGTGAAACAAACTGCTAAAGAGTGAATCTTCTCTTTTCCATACCAGATCCTCCCAAAAGCGGCCAGACACGACCTTCTTGAAACGTATTATCCACTTTCCGCCATTGCAATTAGCCGAGTCCTGAAAGAAATTTAGTGGTCACTTTCACACCTAAGTTGTTTTAGTTTTTAACAGTATTCATAATCAGAAAAAATGAGGACCAGGAATTGTCATGTTTAAATTTGAGTTATCTACATAAACTACAGATGTTACCTCCCAGAGAGGACGGATGCCCTCCTTGAACAGATGCAAATCTGTAGGGCTTGGCAGAGAAGAAGGGCGAGCCAAGTGACAATAGCATACCCAGAAACCTTCAACCTGTGCAAGATCATGATCTTCATCAAGTCTTGAACTATCACTTTTCAAGTAGAAAAATGACTACACTTCATCACCTTTCATAGCCACAAAACCCAAGAATAAAGTCTGACTGGTAAAACTTACTGTGCTGAAATCAACAATTTTCTTTATATTGTCCTCATATGAAGCTTGAGTCCTAACACCAGGAGTTCGACGTGTGTACCAAAGGACAAATTTATACTGACATAGAAGCAAAAGAAAACGTCAGAAACAATCAACTATTGCCATGACAATGCGCGAGACATGATTTTAGTTTCAGCTCTACAATCCAAACAAGTGACTTAAGATTAGTTGCTAAACTAGGCACCAGAAAGTCAGCTCAATTGAATTGAGCAAAAGTAAAGACAATCTCATGTGACATGAACTGGTGTGGGATGTAAAACAAAACAGTCAGACACAAAACATGACGGGTATATAGTAAATGAATCCATATTGGCAAGGGAATCACATAATTAAACAACTAATTTACAATTCTATGTTTGCCAATGAGTGCTAAAGGTAGCATTACAAATGCTCGTCACAACTCACGAAGAATGATTAACAGGATAAGAAGAGATCAAATTAGAACTAAATTTAGAGGTACAAGAGGTTACCATAAAATTAATTCAAAAGCCAAATCTAGCCGGACGGAGTGATAGCATTTGAAGTGATGTTTTCCGTCGAACCAAAAGAGTTCCACTTTATCTTTCAATACCACCCACCCCCCCCCCCCCCCCCCAATCTTTTGAGTAACGAGCATTTCAACCATGATATTCACCATAAATAATCTTGGCAAACCAAGCTTAATATACTCATTACTTTCCAGTTAAACTCAATAAACAGTAACTAATATTTCCATTTGTCCCAGTTTCTGCCACTTTGTAACAAGCCCCACTTATCTAGTAACTCAGTTTTCCCGATTATATTAAACTTAACTCTCGTATAAGAATAATCCGCCAACAAGACAGTATTAGATCAAAAGTCCTCCTTCATCGGTTTCCAGATGTTACAGGTAAAAAATAAAGGAAAGTTTTTTTATTAGGTAATTCGAATTTGAAATGAAGCTGCTCCTTTCATTCACCCAATAATTAAATCTTTTGATGCAAGAGCCCTAAAACTAATCGAACAATTCAAGCTCCTCATGTGTAGATCGACAATTAAATAGAACACGGCAAAAGTTTGAACTACCGATGTCTAGTTATCATCATGAGCGAGTAATATAAAGAAGTTCAAAAAACGAGGAGAAAGCGAATGAGAGAGAGAGAGAAAGAGAAGAAGAAGAAGAAGAAGGAAAAAAGGGGGACCTTGAGAGGATGAAGACCGTCTTTAAGGTCACGAGCTTGGCGTTCACGTTGGTCCTCTGCCTCTGAAGAATCTAGGGCATCATTGTTGTTGGTGTTATTGGTATTTTCGTTATCTAATAAATCCTTCTTCTCTGCGACGAGTTCCATAAGTTTTGTTTGCTTTGCTTTTTTGAGTACCAGTTAGATGAAAGCCCTATAAGTGGAAGAACATCGGCAGATGATAACCCCGTTCAGTCCTTTTAAGGTTCCATTTACTAGATTTCGTTCTTTCCTTTCCTTTTTCTTTTACCTTTTTTTTTTCACCCTTCTTTTTCACAGGAGGAACCATGTCTTTAATAACTTTTCTAGAATCTTCTAAACAATGCTGAATCATAAAAATGGGTAATTATAAATGCAAAAATGAAGGGAAAAGGAAAAAAATATTTACGTTTTTAAAAAAAAAATTATAAAATTACTATCGAGACTAAAAATATCGCCAGACCTCCTTCTTTTATATTCCCTCTTCTTTCTCTGCGCCGTTGCAATCTGAAACGCTAAGCCCCAAATTGAATATCTCGTGTTCAATCCCCAATTTGTTGTCGATTGAGCGTAATTAGCTCCGTCAACTTGTGTTTTTAGATCAGTTGGTGTTGAGGAAGAAGCAATTTGTTGAAGAAGAGTAGCAGAGGCGCAAGAACGGAGGACAACGACGAACGGCGATAATTTGTGGTATGAATTTGTAATTTTCGAAGTTTTTGTTAAATTATTGATGCTACATTATTGAATATTCGTTGTATGTGTTGTGGGAATATTGTATGTTGTAAGATTCCAAATTTTTGCATTTTTTTAATTATCGATGTTAAATTGTTGAATATTAGTTGTGTAAAATGTGCACATATTTGTTGTTGTACGCAAAGTTCAATTAAAGCGATACAAATTTTGTATAATTTATTAGAAATTTTATAATTTATAATTTATTAGAAATCAATAATTGATAACAAAAATTAACATTTAAAATTATAATTTATTAGAAATTAGTAATTTCAATTTTATATGAATTAGATTATAAATTTGTGATAGAAATCAACATTTAAAATTTTATGTGAAAAAGGAGAAATGAACTTTATGTAAAGCCATACAAATAAAGTAGATTAGAAATGAGTAATATTAATTTTAAGTTTAAAAATAAAGCCATATCATTCACTTCTTTTGCTGATTTTATTAATACACCATGTCAATAGACTATTAGAAAATCGAATTATATATAGTAGCATTAGGAGTTACGTCAAATAAAAAGGGAAGTTCAATTCATAAGTGTGAAGTTGCAAATTTCATGCAATGAAGTTATTTTTTATGAAATGGCAAGGTTGGTAAGGAAATGGATAAGGCGAAGTTTGTACTATACGCTCATGGCAACATTGTGCAAGGGGATGATGGTTTTAGTTATGATAAGCGGCCGATAGCTGTGATCAGTGTTAGTAGGAACTCTACGTATAAGCAAATTGTGGACATCATTTGTAATAGACCGAACGTAAATAGGTGTATACATCAAGTGGATCTATATCATAGGATAGCTACTGGCGATGGGACGCTACATTATGATATTATTCTAGTGACGAATGATGATGATGCACAGGAGATGTTGGTGTACACAGAATGGTCAGTGGTTATTTATATGTAGATATCTGAAAATGCTATGCACCTGCAGGAGAAATGGGCAATGATAGAGATATTGGGAGCGATGGGTTGGCAGACTCAAACTCCACTCCAATTCAAACAATAATCAACGCACGGGTGGAAATGTGTGCACCCACCTCGATAGGTGGTCATGATACAGATGCCATGCAAGACTCATTGGTAAGTAAATCAAGTGGCGACTATGATGATGATGGAAATCATAATATCAAAGCTTTTCCCCAACAGTATGCTTCTCTCGGGGTACAACTAAGGAGGAATAATTTGCACCGCTTCATTGCTCCTACTAACGTTGATGCAGTAGGGAGCTCAAGTCAGTTCCCTTTTTCAATGCTGAAGTTGGTAGTGGTTATGCTGCATATGATGATGAACAGGAAATGAGTGTCGGGAATTGGAGCTTCAGCGATGAATTCAAAGTTAGGATGTGATTTGACACAAAAGATCATCTCATATGGGCAGTTAAAATGTGGCACATAGTAAACCATTCCAATTTGAAGGTGGTGGACTCATACCCAAAATCATAAGTAGTTAAATGTACTGATATACATAGCAGAGGTTGTAAGTGGAGACTCAAAGGCAGTTATAAGAAACATGATGGGTGGTTTCACATCACTAAGTATGAAGGACCCCACTTCTGCTTGGATGAAATTACTGGACAAGATCACTCTCAGTTGGATTCCACCAACATATCCAGAAGCATCATATTAGAGATCCATAATTCTCCAGATGTGAGGGCTAAAGATCTCCAACTGAATATCTTAAAACAGTTCGGATATTATGTTCATATAAATAGAATTCGTGAGGCGAAGAGAAAAGCAATTGAGCAGGTATATGGAAGTTGGGAAGATTCATATGTGGAGCTCCCTCACTTACTCAATGCAATAACATAGGCAAATCCAGGAACAAAGCTTGAGTGGCAAACCGTTGATTCGGATACTGTGGGACATGTGTTCCTATACAAGCTTTTTTGGGCATTCGGTCCTTTTATCGAAGTTTTCTAGTACAGTAGGTATGTGTATTAAATGTGATTGAATTTATTTATGTACGGTTAATATCAACTAACTAACTTATATTGGTTAATTCATTGCAGATCTGTGATTACAGTTGATGGTACTTTCCTATATGGCAAATACAAGCACAAACTGCTTATTGCAGTTGCAATAGATAGAGCAAATCACATGGTCCCACTAGCATATGCTCTTGTGGATGAGGAGAAAGCAGACACATGGTGTTGGTTCCTTGCGAAGGTGTTGGAACACGTTATCAAAGATCGATCCAACGTCTGCTTAATATCGGACCGGCATGCCGGTATTAAGAGTGTGGGAAAAGGTAAGAATGCTGTGTGGCCTAGAGGTTGGCCTTAGCGCTAGTATATCCAGCATGTTGCTAGCAACTTCAATTCAAAGGCCAAAAGTAAGGAATGTAAGGAAATAGCAAAACGAGCAGCCTACTAAACCCAGAGTAGAAAGTTCCATGGATACTTCAACGCAACACTTCAAAGCAATCCTTGGATGTCACGATATTTTCGCGAGTTGCCTCCATGTATGCGGACTTTATCATACGACGAAGGCGTAAGATTTGGAATTGGTACAACGAACATGGCCGAAAGTTACAATTCAGTTATAAAAAATGCTCGATCCTTACCCGTAGCAATATTGATGAAGAAAACATTTTATAATTGTAACTCTATATTTAATAAGCAAAGGAGAGAAGTGAGCGAGGCAATGAGTGCGGGTAAGTTGCTCACCGAATATGCTGCAACGAAGTTTAAGAGATGGAACAACATCTCAAGTGCCCATAGAGTTATCTGTTTTGACTATTAGGAACGAATATTCGAGGTTATAACCGCTCCGCGCCTTACCATGTATAGTCAGAAAGGAGGACTACATACAAAAAGTGGAGTTAAGAGCATGTAGATGTACCTGTAACAAGTAGTAGACATACAGAATTCCATGCTCACATGCAATGGCAGTAATTGGTACACTGCACATGGATTGTTTTGCCCACGTAGCATGGTGGTACCGGTGGGACAACCAGCTTAGGGTGTATGTGTAAGGAATAAAGAAAGACGAAGATGAAAAATAAAGATTGAAACAACAAAGACACAAAATTGTTTACCCAATTCGTCACGGATTGTGGCTACGTCTAGGGGCTCTACCAAGCCAGGATTTTCACTAATTAAAAATGAGAGAGAGGGTCCCTATTACATTACATTGATTGGGTATTTATATGGAAAGTAACCCTAATATAATTTTACGTGAACTGCTTGAAATACCCTTAAAAAAAATTTCATCGGAGGCGCTGCCCACCTGCAACCCCTAACCAACTCTCCAGCGAGTTGGATCGCCGTACTCATGGGAAAAGTGTACAGTATTCAAGCTCCACAACCCAACAGTATGGTCGTTCCTTCATACCTGCGGCCGATAAGGCTAATTGGACTTATTTGGACATAGCGAAAATGGCATCCTATACCAGGACTTATTAGGAAAAGGGGTAAGCTAGGGAAAAACGCTTTCAAAATAAGATGGATATTCGAGAGAGCCCACGAGGTTACTCATGCGATTCATGTGCGCAGCCAGGGCATAACATTCGAAGTTGTCCAAATAGGGGGTTGGCTAGTAGAACAGTAACGGGCCAGTCCAGTCGTAGTGGTAATACTTTGTTCTCATATACTTTATTCCACTATAGTAATGAGACATGCTTTTATCTTATGTTTCATCTGCTTGTTTTAATATACTTATGCCTCTATTGACAATAGCCATTTCTTTCTCCTATGCAAATGGATCTAGGACCGATAGATAACTTTTACTTACAGAACAGCCTGTTCATAGGTTGAGACTAGCTTGGGAGATGCAAGTAAGTTTATTTTTGCAATCCATAACTTATTACAAGTAATTTTTGTTTCTTATAGCTTTGTCGACTTCTCTACAGGAGCATGTGGTTTTGCATTATCGCCGTAGAGAGGCGAAGTTGAGGCGACAGCATGGCGTCCTTACACAGGTGGACAATCGCTTAATGCCATTCTTGTCTCAGGCGGGTTTCATTAGGGCGGCCCATATGCCATTTGTTCAGCTGGATTGGCACCTCATCATGGCCTTGGTGGAGAGATGGCGACCGGAGACCCATAGCTTCCATACGACCGCGGGAGAGTGATCAGTTACATTGAAGGACGTTGTTATTCTTACTGGCCTACCTGTAGATGGCAACGCTGTTACAGGCACGGCCCGGATGGATTGGCCTGCATTATGTGAGGAGCTGTTGGGAATCCAACCTGTTCCTGAGACAGATATGGATGGTAGTCATCTGAAGATGTCGTGGTTAGAAAGCCACTTTAGAGTGCTACCAGAGTTTGCAGATGATGTCTTGATCAGACGCTACTCTAGGGCGTATATGTTGTTGCTGATGGGTGGATTCATACTTGCGGATAAGTCATCAAATTACATCTACTTGATGTATCTGCAGTTGCTTCAGGACTTGGAAAGGGCGGGGGCAGTATACATGAGGAGAAGCCTGTTTGGCATGGCTGTATAGACAGCTACGCTTGGCTTCCCACGTAGACACAGGGGATATTGCAAGACCCTTGGTTATCTTGCGGATATGGGCATGGGAGCACTTCCCCCACATTGCCCCGATTAGTCGACATGTTACAATAGTTATAGCAGGACGTCTATTGATCAGCCATTGGGGTGCGACTTTTGATGTCACTAGCGTATCCACCCACTTGCTAATTGAGTATCAGACATCCTTGGATCGACAAACCGAGCACCAGGTATGATTTTCTTTGCCTTATTTCCTTCAAATTGATTACTAATGTGTTGTTCCCTTCAAATTGCAATGTTTTAATATTTTTGTTAATTGGTTGTGTACTTTTTCCCCTTCAACAAGTTGTGTGGGATCCTTACAGTCCCATTCTGGACTCCCTTCCTCCATACTGCCAGGCAGGCAGCAATATTTAGCATGCATGGGTCCCGCTAGTGTGCTTCCATATAGTTGAGCACTACTACCCAGACAGAGTGCTCCGACAATTTAGTGGATTCCAAGGGATCCCATACCTACTCAACGACATAAGAGCCCTGCAAGAGATTGACATGCAGGGACGTTCCTAGTGGAATTAGTAGGCGAAGCATGCTAGGTAGATAATTGAGTGGGATAGTCGGCATGATCATATTGTTGATATGCCAGATATGCCTATCGGTACATCTAATGATTACTTTCAGTGGTGCAACGCGATCACCTGATTCTGGATCAGTCGCACAGCGGCTATCATACGCTACATGGTAAGGTCACCGACTCAATAACCTATGTAAGGAAATGTATTTTGTTTTTCATGACTCACTGTTCTACATTTTTTCTGTTGCAAGTAGATTTCATTTATAGAGTCCCAGACATGCATTCAGAGATTACTCCTTCCACTATATGAGATGTCTATCGTGTAGTGAAGAGTTCATGGGGTTCAATTTAAACGATCCACCGCCAGCAGGACCAGCATCTGATGACCCACAGACACAGGCTGTTCAAAGACAGCGTCCACATAGAGAGAGGCGTGGATGGGGACAGGGTCAGGAACGAAGCCGTGGCCGAGGTATACAGATCATGGACGAGCCCGAGCCATCCCATGTATCGTCATTTGATCAGCCTGGCTCTTCCATTCCTTCATGACGAGGCTGGCCCATCGTCATCATTACATACAAATCTGTTGGACACCCTCATGCTAGACCCGTCATATAGTGAGTTTCATGCCCCTTTAACTCCATAGAAGAAGCGACCATCGCCATCACATGATATGGGGGAGGGACTCACACAGATGGAGCCAGACCCAGTCCCATTTCATCCATACAGTGGTGCTGGTGGAGTAAGGATGGCACAGTTACACAGATTGATCCATCTACATAGCATCCTCATTCAGCGTACCTATTCGCCCGTACCTTTGTGAGACAGGGATGACGGAGGGGGGCAGAGACCACTAGTAGTAGATAGGAAATTTTCTCAATTTTTTTATTGTAGGATATAGATTCTTAGTTTTTACGATTATTGTATTCTTTTTCTCTTGTACATTGATGAAAACAAACAATTCGGTCATTGATTTCATATTATGTTCTCTGAGTTTTTATCTTATGTATGTGATGAAAAGTTTGAAAATACATTGTGTTGAATGATTTGGATTGGAACACGTTTGGTTAGATTAATTTCCAAATACTACTGAAGTGTTGGAAGTTGTTTAGCCGTGGGGAGGATGGCTAATTTGCTTATATAGTTGTTTTTAATCTAATTTTATAGATTTTGTTATAAATGTAAAATGAATCTGTTTTTCAAGGAACAAAAGGGGAATGAAACAATTTTGGAGACAAGGTCAAGTTGCATAAAATCAGAATTATTTTGATCTCGATGGCAATTTGTGTAATTTTTTTAAAAAACAAAATATTTTTTTCCTTTTCCCAAAATGAATGCAAGCAGAGATGATTAAGTGAAAAGCATAAGAATTATAGTAGCCCAATTTTCTGCTTGGATAGTCGATTTGGTTTTTATTTTTAAAAAACCAAACCAATGTTTAAACCAATATTAATATGATACCGATGAAAAACTGCAGTTTTACTTATAACTAAACCGATATCAATACAAATATGATATAAATTCGATACAGATAAATATTTCGATGATCCAAATAGGTAGGTGCGTCTACTCATTCTTATTTTATTTATTAAACTATTTTTTTCTAATATGTATGCCTGTTTGGATCATCATTTTTGTGTCATTTTTGCATCGTTTTCAAATTGAACAGATACTGAGCTGATATAGATATGATACTTATTAAAAAACTGACAATTTTACTCATAAATATAATCAATACCAAATCGATACAAATAAAAATTTAACAATCCAAATAAGCCTTCATCAAATCAGTTTCCACTATATTTTAAAAGAAATTAATAGTACAAATAAAAATTTATAATAAAAAAATCTACCATATCTAACTAATCTAAGTAATCCAACTACTCTCTCAATATAACTTAACTATATGTTAATTTACAAGAATCAAAGTGGGGAGATACTCGCAACGATCGTCAAGATCATAAAACAATTATTGCATTTCACTTGAGACGAATGATTATTTCCTTTTTTTTATGTAAGTTATTAGAGTGTTAGTTACATTTTAAACATCAAATAAATAATTATTTATAATGTTATTATAAACAAAATAATAAATAACAATGTATATCTTTATCCTATTAATTACTATCCAATAATTTATTTTACCAACTTTATACAATTATCTCTATCTTGAAAATTGAAGAATATTACATGTATAATATACTTTCTAAAAAAATTACAAAGAACCAAATTGTGAAAAAAATATTAAATAATATTACAGTATCGCATAAGGAATATGCGATATAAGTTTTTACATGCATCGCATCTATGCGACACACATCCTTCGTTTTCTTTCTCCTAGATTTCTCTCTCTTGCTAAAAATACACTATTTGTTTCTCTAAAATCTCTAGATCCAAAATCGAAAAAAGTGGAAGCAGCCGACATAAATTGACAAAACAAAGGTTTGAACTTTCACCATAAATTGACGTAAATTAATTACCTTTATCTTTCCACGTCTAGTGAGTCCACCGATTTGGAAGGAGATGGTAACAAGAACAAAACTGCCATGGAGTGAGATGCATAAGCTTTTGGTACGGACTGGATTTGCTTCTCTCATGTCATTTTCTCTCAAGAGAATAAAAGAAGAAGAAGAACGAAGAGAACAAAATACACAGCAACAGCAACACATTCAAGGGTCGCTTGTATATCACGATCCAAAGTTGCGACACATATATCGCCTTTCCAAAATGCGATACCCAAACTCATAAAATTTGAAGGGGTAGGTCAATGTATTGCCATTTGTGTATGCAATACAAGTATAAATTAAAGTATCTCTACTGCAATATGCGATATAGCAACACTAATTTGATTTTTTGTTTTTTTTACAATTTGTATTTATGTTTTTTTTTTTAATAAATAACCTTAGACATGTGTTCTACCTTGAAAATTGTCTATAAATAGTTAATAATGCTACTCATATCCCTAGACTTATGTTAATAATGCAATAAATAGTTTATTTTATCATAAAAAATATTATAGATATTTTATTTTTATTTTAATATATTTTTTATATTAATTAAACATCGTAATAGTCACATAATAGCTATTGCTTTCCCATCAAGGGTTTGTTCAATCTCTCTTTATAGAATAAGTAAAGTAAACTAACCATCGGTTATTGTAAAGTATACATTTTTCTTTTTTTTTTTTCACTTTTAACGATACAATTGTTGATAAGAGTGGACTTCTATTTTGAAAAGCTAATTTAAGTGTTTTGTATAATTTATTACTCATTTGTTACTTTTCGCCTATCTTAAGTAATTGTAAAAAAGAAAAATAGAGTTCAAAGAAAATTTAAAATACTAATACTCTTTTCTTGATCGCTCTATTTTCAACATGTAAAATTATTATACCAAGATAATAAAATAATAGAATAGTTATTGGATAGTGCATCCATGATGCATGTATCAAAATAAATAATTTTTTTTATAAAGACAAAATAATTAATTATTTAATTAAATTTTATAATAAATCATTATCAAAAAGTATTTATTAACCAAATTAGTAATCAACCTAATTAAATTTTATATTTATTTTAATTATTATATTAGTATATTGTTTGATATATTTATGCTATGCAATCATAAATGGTTTTAACCCTAGAATTTACAAATCATGGTGAAGAGCAAAAGCCCGGATTTCCACAATAGAAATGATGTTATTTTTGTACATAAGCCAAAAGAGTTGCTTGAAACAACTCTAGGTCATAGTGATTTTGGTATAGAACCAAGTTTAGTCCATAAATTGAGACTAAGAGAAACTGAAGGAAAACAAATAGTTGAAAAAAAACAACATAAAAGAATGGAGCACATATAGACGAATAAATCCTAGACATTATTTACAACATGAATTAAACTATGAAGAAGCATATGAAAGAGCCTATTGTTATATCTTTTTAATAGAAATTCATTCATGGACAAAATACCATATAAAAGTAGACACTTAATAAACTTTTTGCGATAAAGAACTTTTGGAAACCTTTCAAAGTAATGCAAGAATATGTAAAGGAAAAATCTAGACAATAATTGAAGCATAATTTCAAGTTTCTATAAAAACAAAGAAGAAAAATTAGACTTATGTATATATAAATTCAATATAAATCTTGAACATTTCCTACTAATATACATTGACAAACGAAGGTTCTCAAAACAATGTGATTGGTATACTAAGCATGTTGGCTTGAGAAGATAGAATTCGAGTGTAATAGAAGAAATAATAAATGACATAGCCTGAGCAAATGATTTTTCTAACAAGGCATATTGCCTCAAAATTATTATAACAATATAATCGATTCCCCTGAATGGTTCAAACATAACATAAGGCCAGTTATGCATAAAATAATTATGGAAAAAATATACTTTTAGTCCTCAATATTTTATTTTTTTTATATTCTAGTCCTAAACCAATTTTTTTTTTTTTTGTCTATTCAAGTCCTTAACCTTTCCAAAAACATGCAAACAAGGGCTTTTTAACGATGTTAGGTTTTCAGCTAAATTTCGCTTGGCACATTTTCAATCCTTGAAAATTAATTTAAATTTTGAAATAACTAAATTAAGATAAATTTAACAAAATAAATAAAAATAATAAAATATTTGGAAAATTAGTTTAAGATTATAAAAATTAAACCAAAAAATATAGAAAATTCTCTAGAGATAAAAAATTGTTCCAACCATTTCTAAATTCTCAAACCAACAACTCAACAGACCAACCACCTAAGATTACATGGGTAAAAACCTCATTTGAGTAAAGGAACAAAGAGCCAAAAACATAAAACGTTTTCATGTATTCAGAAGATGGTAAATTGACAGTAGGTTGGTTATGTGTTTTGGATATTGTTGTCAAAATCGGCTCGAACCGGCCAATTTAACCTAGTTTGACCAGAACTAGCACTAATGCCAGGTTAGGTCTCACCAAAGACCCGTTTTTTGCATCAAATCGGTGAGACCCGGATTGACCTGGGCGATTAACCCAGGCAAAAAAAGAAAAAGCAAAATAAAAAAATATAAATTTAAATATTTATTCATACTTTGTTATAAATTTATAAAATATGATTATTATGTCATGTTTATTTAACAATTAATTGATGAATTTGATCCACATATAGATTTAATTGAGAGATGTCATATATTTTTACTTTTTTGTGACCTCGGTTTGTCCCCCGGTTGAAACCCCAGTTCAACCTTTGACCCCTTAGCTTGTCCGAGTCAAACCTCGGTTCATTTATGACAATATTAGTTTCGAGCAATTAGAAGTCAGTAAATTGGTAGTGATGGAATGAGTAGTTTAAAAATTATTTAAGACGATTAAGGTGTTTGTGATTTTGGATGTTTACGCTTTGTCGTTTATTTTTATAATGTTTTTTTTTTTGTCAATGCAAAAATTATGTGATGTGTTAAAGTGTTGAAATTTAAGGTATTCAAATTTTATCCTTTTCTAGTATGAAGTTTGGCTTTTTTTTTTCCTATTGAAATCGATGAATCATTTGATTTGTTAATGTTGTTTGTAATTTTGGGATTTCACATTGTCGTGTATGTAATTGAATTTCTATAAAAATTCATAAATGACTAAAACTGTTTTTAGTTTTACAAATTTTATGTATTTTTTCGTTTTAATTTTTACAGTCTTAAATCAATTTTCTAATTATTTTGTTAAATTTATATTAGGTTAGTTGTTTCATAATTTAAATTAATAATTTCCAACAAATGAAAATGAGCCAAGTGTAAAAATTTAAGGGAAAAAACTATCAGCTTTAAAAAAGTCCTTGTTTTCATGTTTTTAGAAAAGTTAAGGATTTGAACAGAAAAATAATAGGTATAGGACTTAAATAGAAAAATAGTAAAACGCTGAAGACTAAAAACGTACTTTTTCCGATAATTATTGAAGGAGATTATAATTCGACACATCCTAACCAAATTAAGGAGGAATGTGAACATCCTTTAGACATCTAACTTGAAAAATGGATTTCCTATTAAATTGCTCATGCAACTGAGCAGCCTGAAGACTATTATTTGATTTATCAGAGCAAAATCTACAATATATTTACCTCACACTATTAAGTAGTTTGGCCAACGATTGAAACCAAATACTTTAAGTTGGTAGATCTTTACAAAATGAAGAAAGAAATGCAAACACAACAAACAAACTAAACATGACAAAAGAAGGAATCTAAGAGCAGTCCAAAGTCAGAGATAAGAAGGAACCTACTATTTAAGACAACTTTTATTGTTCATTGTATTGATTAAACACCTTTTTACACTTCACAAAAATACCCCAAATTATAGAACTGAAGTAGGGTCCTTCGGTACTCCATAGAAAGACCCGTTAAATCCCTTAGACAATCCTTATAATAATGTCTCTTTAAGTACTTGTATAAAGCTTTTGGTATGATCAATAAAAGTATTATCTTTGTAAGAATTTTCTCTCTCTCTTTTTAAGTTTTCACGGAACTAACAAAAGGGAAGGAAGTTCGTTCCTTACCTATCTTGACATCTCCTTTTCTTATAATCCTACCTTTCTTTCTCCTTTACCTGGTCCCAGTCCTTCCCTGCTTCCCTTTGTCTTTCGTATCACTTATATAGTTAATTTTATGTAGGAGTTAAAATACCTATAAGAGTTGTTATAATTAAATAGAATTATTGGTGGCCAGTGTTGAACTTTAATCTAAACTTAATTTGGACTTTGAACTTAGATAGTTAAATTCAACTATAGGATATAATAAGATAGATTAATATAATCAAATTAGTAAATAGATTTAATTAAAATTTGAGAACCCAAATATTTCATTCTAGCTATTTATTTGCCTTAATTACTCATTTCATCAATCCGATTGGTCAAATTTTTTCTAGCTATCAAATTTGAATTCTATTTAATTTCAATTGGTCTATTTACTTCAATTATCTTTTGCAACAAATCAAATTTTATCATCATCTCAATCACTTTTAATTAGGCCTCCTTTTCTTTCAATTACTAAATGAACAAAAATATTGAATTTTTCCCAATCATTCATTTAAACTTCTTTTCTTCTATTTTAATTCCCTAAACTTTCAAATATGTAATTAAAGTGTTTTATAAGTTTCTAAACCCTCAAACAAATAATTTAAATGTTTAGTAAATTTGTAAATCTCAAACTTTAGTCTATTCCATGAATTGAATTACTTAATTCTTTGTAATCATCAATTTAAACCTCTTTTCCTTCGATTTATAAATTATCAAAATTTCTCAAGTTTGATTATCTAAATTTATAAAAATGTCCTGATTTAGTCAGTTTAACTTGGATTCTATTTCTTTAATCTCCATAAATTTGAGCTTATCTACTTGTTTAAAAATATTAGTTTCTAAACTCGAACTCAAATTATATATCAATTTCTTACAGATTGAATTTCTAAAGTAGGATTATAATTTAAGATATTCATTTCCATTATATAAAATTCTCAAATTAATTTTTTATTATTTTCTATAGTTGATATCTGTAGATGTACAAATCTGATTACAAAGGCCTTGAGCCTAATTATTATTTGGATTTAACTCTTTGGGCTAATATGACAGGGCTTAAAGAGTTAGGCCCAATCCAATTGGGATGATCATGGGAGTTTTGGCATGGAAGGCTTGGAGTAGGGTCCGTTGGAATTGGCCTGCCCAATTCCAACCTTTCTCAAATTGGCTCACACACATTACAATGAAGGCCTCAATGGGCCTGGGTCCATAAGGGAGCCCACATCCATATCCATAATGAGAGGGACTCATCCTAGCCGTGGTCGTCTGTCTCATCTGACGGACGACATCGACAGCTAGATTCTCTATAAATACCTTAGTCCTTACCTCATTTGGAAGGTGAAATCTTGGAAACGCCGTCGTGCTGCCGGATTTCCGTCTTGGTGAATCAAACACTTAATTTACTCAAGAACATACACGAATCCATAGTACTCAGTGAGGTTGATGCTATTTAGCTCCCTTACCTGTCACACGTGTGTTAGAGCCTATTGAGATTGCCTACTCCTCCTCCCTACACGATTCTCTCTTGATCATCCTATCACGTGTTGTTTCCCTAGGTCACGCGTAGCGCGATAGTCACGCGACACGCACGTGATCGTTGCATCCGGATTCATACCCACACATTTTTGGCGACTCCACTGGGGATAGGGAAATCAACACTTGTGTGATGGCACCTCCAAGGAAGAGACCTACCGATCCCACTGAGGGTACAACTCAAGAACTTAATGTTGATCCCGAGGCTACTGAACATGACATGCCAGCACTTGAGGATGTGAACCAACCCTGGTGCTCAAATAGACAATGCTACGATCTTGCGTGCTGTGCAAGAAAATACCAACAAGTCAATCAATCAATGCAAGAGTCTGCAAAACAATTCCAACAATTCATGACAATATTTGCTCAGTACCTGCCTGGAATAGCTGCTATTGCTGCCACGCAACAAGGTGCGACTTCGTCGACCCTGTTGTTGTTGCGCAACAACGCGCTTCTCAGGCACCTCAAGTTGCTCCACCTGCTAATCCTACTTCTATTCCTGAACAAGATCCTACCAGAGTTGGAGAGCAAATCCCTCCATTAGAGCCTGTAATCACGCAACCGCTTGCACCTCAGGTAATGAACACTGGAATTCAGATTGGAACACCATCAACTTCCCAGCTGCATTACATGCTCAACTCGGAGGATCTTCATCCTCACAGGCTACACCACCAATTGTCATTGGTGGACCTACTGTTCAACCCAATGTAACTTTACTCCAAACGGCCACTCCAGCTACACCAGTTGAAGTTACTACTTCAACCCCTAAAGGTACTTTCGTCACGAAGGAAGATCTGGACATGTACCTAAGGGAAATACAAGCTAAGTCAGATGTGGGAGTATTGGATCTCAAGCTCCCATACAATCAACGTATTGCTGCTAAGCCATATCCTCAGGACTACGTGAGTCCAAATTCATGCTATTCAATGGTAAAAAGGGAAGTGCCAAGGAACATTTGTTGAAGTTCATTGAAACACTAGAGGTTTATGGATTTGATGATGATTTAAAGTTGAAGGAATTTTCTAAGTCCCTCACAGAGAAAGCGTACACTTGGTACGTGAATCTTCCCCCTGGATCTGTAGATTCATGGGCAACCATGTGCAAAATGTTCCTAGAGAAATTCTTCTCCACACAAGAACGAGTGACCTTGACTGATATGGGACGAATCCGTCAAAAGCCCAAGGAAGACTTGATGGATTACATTGAGCGCTTCAGAGAACGTTCACTAGACATCCAAGACATATGTGATGAAAGAGAGCTGGTGAAAATTTGTATCCAAGGCATGTTTACTGAGTACGCGGTGCATCTAGAAATCTTTCTTTAGCTTCATTCTCCACTCTGGTTGAAAACGCGCGAAGGACTAATAATTCTGTCGCGGACAGAGAGGAGGAAGCGTGAATTTTAACAAAAGAGGACCGTCTGTGAATGCAACTCAAAGTGAGGATCCCAAAGATGAGAAGAAACGAAGAGTTGAAAAGTCTGGACGTGAGAGAACAAAGGAAGTGCCAACATATCCTTGTTCGATGGGAAAAGTGCATGCTATGCTCGATCAATGGTTGAGAGATGGAAATCTTAAGCTCCCGAGGGTAGAGCGTTTACCAACTCAAGAGGAGAGAATGATCCCAAGTTTTGTAGGTTCCACAGGATTGTAGGGCATCCTACTAGGGATTGTTTTACTTTGAAGAGAATTTTCAACGAAAGAGTGCAGAGTGGAGAGCTTGTTATTGAAAATAACGATGTTAGGAACAATCCACTTCCAACCCATAACAATCAGCGTGGTGCTGTCAACGTCGTTATTCATGATCCTGCCATGGTCGAGGCCAGTGATACACCACTTACTGAGGCAAGTAACACAAAAGGAAAACAACATGTAATTGAGGAAAATGATTGTGCACCCATTGCTGCGGCGCTTTTGAAGACTTCAAATTTTAGAAATTTCTTTGATCTACTTGGCTTTGATGAGAAGGCAAGGCTTGCAGCAGCAACTATGCTCGCGCAAATTTCCGAGGGACAATATGCCGAGTGTAGTGCAGCGCAGCCAGTCAAAAGAATGGCTCGAGCATGAAAATGCAATCTTGTTCACTGATGCAGATATGTGTGTAGACGGTCCAAATCACAATCGACCATTATATGTGGAGGGCACACTTAATGGCTATCCAGTTAAGAGAACATTCATTGACGCTGGTTCTTCTCTCAACATCATGCCTAAGACTACATTTGAAGCTGCTGGTATTGACTATCGTCGTTTGGTGAAGCAACCCATTTCAGTCAATGGCTTTAGTCATACTACAACAAAGACCATTGGAAGAGTTAATGTTGATCTTAAGATTGGACCTATCCGTGGTAGTGTTACTTTTCACGTGATTGATGCGCCTGTGTCCTACCACCTCTTGATAGGTAGGAAATGGCTGCACGATCACAATTTAGTGCCATCAACGATGCATCAATGTATCAAAGGACATTGGAAAGGGAAGGATATATTTATTCCTGCTACAAAGAATCCTTTCGAGCACGATGAGGCAAATTTCATTGAATCTACCTTCTTCAATGAGTACTCTGATGAAGGTGAGACAGCTATTGCTAGAGCTTCAGGTGTACCATTACCCACTTGGGAAGAAATTCAAGAGGGCCAACAAAAGAAGAGAAAAATGCGTGGTTGTCGAGGAGGTAAAAAGAAGAACAAGCAAGCTGACGCTGTTGAAAGTTATGTTAGAGAAGATGGGCGAAGAGTATATCTCTTATGACGGTTTCCAGGGTCTAAGGAAGTTTGTTCTTCTTCAGACCCTGTACCAATTCAAGAAATTCAACCCGCCCCTCAACAAATGCAAGATCAAATAAAGCCACAGAATGAAGAAATTGAGGAATTGGATCTAGCGCGTCCAGGGGAGTCGCCGCGGCCAATTTTTGTCAGCAAAGGCTTGTTACAAGATGTTAAAAGTCTTCTCATTGATTTGTTGAGAGAATATAGGGACGTGTTTGCTTGGGCATATGATGAGATGCCAGGTTTAGATCCTAGTCTTGTAGTGCACAGACTAAATATCGCCCCAGGCACGACTCCTATTAAGCAAGGACAACGAGTTTTCCGTCCTGAGGTTGAGGTTCAAATCAAACACGAAATTGAGAAGTTGCTTCATGCGGGCTTTATCAAACCAATCGAGCACCCTACTTGGCTCGCAAATGTCGTACCTGTTAGAAAAAAGAATGGCCAAATAAGGGTTTGCGTAGATTTTCGAGATTTGAACAAGGCTTGTCCTAAAGATGATTTCCCTTTACCAAATATAGACACCTTAGTGGATGTCACGGCAGGACATGAATTATTTTCATTCATGGATGGTTTCAGCGGGTATAATCAAATCAAGATGGCAATTGGAGACGCTGAGCGTACTGCCTTTCGAACGCCTGTTGGGAATTTCTATTATACTGTCATGCCCTTTGGACTCAAGAATGCTGGTGCTACTTATCAAAGGGCAATGACAGCCATTTTTCACGATATGATGCATGATTTCATGGAGGATTACGTGGACGACATAGTCGTGAAATCAAAACATGCACCAGACCACTTGGTCCATCTTCGGAAGGTTTTTGAACGATGTCGATTGTATAAGCTTCGCATGAATCCTTTGAAATGTGTCTTTGGAGTTGCTTCGGGAAAATTCCTTGGATTCGTGGTCCATAGGAAGGGAATTGATGTTGATCCTGCAAAAATACAAGCTATATTGTCTATGCCCTCGCCAACTACTTTGAAAGAGTTGAAAACTTTCATGGGGAAAGTTTCATATATTAGGAGATTCATGCCTGCACTTGCAGAGATTTCGCATCCCTTACATCAACTTATGAAGAAAGGAATTGCATTTGAATGGAAACAAGTCCATGAAGATGCGATTCAAAGAATTAAGGGAATTCTCACTTCTTCTCATACCATGACTATGCCTGTGAAGCAAGTACCGATGATATTATATCTCACTTCTACCAGCAGATCAATCGGAGCTTTACTTGCACAAGAAATAGACGGCCAAGAACCCGGTCTATTATTTGAGTCGCTCACTTCAAGGAAGTGAGGTCAAATACCCAGCTTGCGAGAAGCATTGTCTCGCGCTGGTGTTTGCAACTCAAAAATTACGTCACTACTTTCTGGCACATAAGGTTAACCTTGTCACACGGTCAGATCCTATCAAGTATTTATTGTCACGACCAGCGTTGTCTGGGCGTATTGCAAAATGGTTGTTGCTTCTTGGAGAGTTCGACATTACAATACAGACTCCTAAAGCTGTTAAGTCACAGGCCTTAGCTGATCTCTTGGCTCATTTTCCGAACGAAAGTGAAGATGTGATCACAGATACTATACCAGCAGAATTTCACGAGGACTCACTCATGATCGAAACAGAAGGAGAATGGTCACTTCAATTTGATGGTTCATCAGGAAGTCAAGGTGGGGAGCAGGAGTTGTATTAACATCACCTAATGGCCAAGAAATACCTTTGGCATTTAAGCTTGACTTTCATTGCACTAATAATGAAGCCGAGTATGAGGCATTGTTACTCGGGATCGTCTTTGCCTTGGAAGCTGGAGCAAACCACTTGTGTTCGTGGCGATTCAAATTTGATCATTAAGCAACCAATGGTGAATATGCCCTCAAGGAGCCATCACTTGCGCCTTATAGGGCTGCAGTGCAAGCTTTAATTGGGAAGTTTGAAGTCGTAAGGTATGAACATACCAAACGATCTACGAACCGTTACGCAGATGCATTGGCAACATTGGCATCTAAGATTCCAATGCATGCTTCAGATGAAAGCCTAGATGTCAAAGTTATCAAGAAAACTATTCCTTGCACAACCTTGCAATTGTTGGAGGAAGACGATGAAACAGGAGATGATTGGCGTGTTGGTATCAAGAATCAATTAGCGCAACCCAATGCAGCCTCCATCGTAACCTTGAAGAATTTTATTCGTATCAATGCTTTGTACTTTAAAGGACCGGAGGGCGTTCTATCGCGATGCATTTGCGCGAAACAGGCTCGATTAAAATTAGACAAGTATCATAAGATCTGGTGTGGGGAAGAAGGACCTCCTTTGTATCGTCGCATTCAACGTGCAGGGTATTACTGGCCCTCAATGGCTAAGGATGCATCTCAGGTACAAATGCATTGTCCTAAATGCTCTGAGTTACCAGATGCAAAAGAATGTAATTTTGTCGCAAGTGCTGGAGATTGGCGTCGTCCGTATATTGACTATTTGAAGAATAACGTGCTACCGACTAATAGTACGGATGCCAAATTAGTAAAAAGGAAGGCACGCAAGTACCTAATGCATGAGGATGAGTTGTATAGAGTCTCATTCATGGGAAAGCCTCTCAGATGCATTACATCTCCTGAAACAGAAGAGATATTAACCGAGGTACATGCTGGAGAATGCGGTGAGCACCAAGGCGCAAGGAAGTTGTATTATCAACTACTAGACATGGGGTACTATTGGCCAACCATGGAATCAGATAGTTCCAATTTTGTTAAGCGGTGCGTTCCTTGCCAAGAACATGGAGATGTGATTCATGCTCCTGCAGTTGCACTTCACAGCTTAACAACACCATGGCCTTTCCACACTTGGGCGTTTGATCTAATCGGTCCTATTCACCCGCCATCTAGAGGCTGTATTTGGATCCTAGCTGGAACTGAATGTTTTACTAAGTGGGTAGAAGCCATTCCTTTAAAAAAGGCGACAGGACCGGTAGTTGCAAGCTTCATTAAGGAGAACATTATATGCCGATTCGGGATTCCAAAGCGTATCCTTTCAGATAATGGCACTCCTTTCATCAATTTACATGTTCGACAACTGTTGGAATCATATGGTATTGATCATGTAAAGTCAACCCCTTATTACCCTAAGGGCAACGGCCAAGCGGAAGCTACGAACAAGACTCTTTTAAAAGTTCTGAGTCGTATGGTACACGATAACCATAAAGAATGGCACGATAAACTATCTCTAGCACTTTGGGCTTACAGGACTTCAAAGCGGCGACCAACACAAGCAACACCTTTTTCGTTAGTATATGGTGCCGAAGCAGTCGTGCCTATAGAGGTTCTGATCCCTTCAGCACGATTAGCGATCAATGCTGAGCTTGAGCCAGATGCTTTACGCATAATAGACTTGGAAGCCTTAGATGAAAGACGAGATATGGCCAAAAACAACTTGATCAACTACCAACACAAGCTTGGTATGGCCTACGATCGGTTGGTGAAGAAAAGGTCATTTCAAGTGGGTGATGTTGTACTTCGTGCAGGAGCATGTGCGCCGAAGTATACCTGCGCCAAAGTTCAAGCCAAAATGGGAAGGTCCCTTCATTATACATGAAGTCCATGATAGCGGGTATTGCAAGCTCCTCAATCCAAGACTGATGCTATTACAGCTCCTATAAACTTTCAATATGTAAAGAAGTTTCACATGTAATAGCATGATCAGTGTGATGATGATGACTTGAATAATATGGGCTTGCTTTTCACATGATTCTTTCACCAATCAATTTCATTATACATTATATTTATATGTTGCTGCTGCTTGGTAAGAGACTTGTCTCCTATGCGCGCGACATTCGTCCATTCATTCATGCGGCTTGTAATTGTTCAAATTTACTAAGCGCGTGGCATAATACATGCATATGAATTTTTTTTTTTCCTAAGTATGTTATGTTAACCATCACATTTGATGGAATGGTCAAGTAGTGGGTAATACCCCTTGAGAATTCTTGTGAAATCAAGAAGCCTTTGCTCGCGAAAGAAATAATAATTTAAACGCGCAAAGTCATAACATATAACGTGCCGCTACATGAATCTTACATTCTGTAAAGCGCACGAGTTCATCGTACTATGATACGATACCAAGTGAAGGGAAAAAAACTAAGAGAAAGTAGCACCATGTGAAATATTGTGCATGAAACATGAAACAAAATAAAGACAAAGTTCATGAAGTTACATAACTTAACGCAATCCTTAAAAAAAAAAGGGGGGGTATCATGACCAATGCAATAATCTATTCTGCTATAGAAGCAATATCAAGACCCTCAAGAGAATTCTCCAATTCGAGTTGTGTCGCCTCAAGTTCAGCCTTGAGCCTCTCGTAACGTTGGATTAATGGTCGATGGTGCAATACCTTTTGTGCCTTGCTAGCAACACTCTCCAAGCTATCAATTTTAAACCCCAAGGCACGAGCACTATTAAAAGCTTGTACCAATAACTCCAAGTCAGCTGAAGAAAATGAATTCCATGGTCTACCTAGCAGCATACAAGCCCGACCTAACATCATAACCATAGCATTTGTGACTTCGGAACCAGGACAAATTGATCCTGCCCAAAAATCCCCATCACGTGCATGCAACCTCTTTATTGACTCCAAGTAAATAGGGGGGACCAGGAATTCATAAAACGAAACACTCTCCCCCGAAGTTATCATATGCGGGTGCGTGTTCTCCCCTCCAACTTGCTCTGGTATTTCATTATTTGGAAGAGCAAGAGTAGTATCCTGATGTGCCGGGGGTTCGGAGGCATTATTACAAGGGACATCATCAATTCCCTCACCGTGAATCTCTGCAGCCAACGCTTCTGCATATGCATTAATATCCTCCTCCTGTATGCTTTCATTTCCATGATCGCTTCTGTCGCTTCCAAAGTCGTCAGAAGCTTGCTCCTCACCGGCCATGTCCTCATCATCATCATCATCATCAATCACTACAGCAGATGTATTATCACCTCTTGCTTGCAATACCTTCCCAACACCATATCGATTGGGATAAGGGTGAGTGTTCGGCGAAGAAGACTTAGATGAAGCAAATATTCCAGAAGTGCTGGCGTTTCCATCGCCAGAAATATTTTTGTTAACCTCACTTTGGCTTGTGACTTGGCTTGTCCTCAACTCGTCCTGAAAAGGAAAAAAGGAGTGAAAATGGTTAATGACATATCAATAGTATGTAAAGAAACGATAATATAGACAGCTTAAGTAACAAGATTTAATACCTCACAAAGGCGAGGACGCTTGATTTGACTGATGATTGATGCAGGAGGCATGGTCCGCCCAATCACCGCTTTTCCTGAAGTGTTATTCTTGTCATCTTTCGGAAGTTGAAAGTGGAACTCATGCTTATAAATGACGACTCTGGCAAACTGTCATCTATAGCTGAAAGAGTATATTTCTTGAATGCCTCAAGACACCCTGTCCAATACGTTAACCATCCACTTTATGCAACACCGGAGCGATTGATAGATGGGTATGGCGTTTCTCAAGGCTAATTGCCTCACAGCATCTATTAAAATCTGTGTCGATAGCCACAATAGAAGGCACACCTTGATCAAACCCGAACTGACGTGCAACCCGATGAGGTGAGTACAACATTACTCTATGCTCCAAGAATTCAGTAGAAGAATCACACCAATCGTGAAGCGCAGGCAAACCTCGAGGTGTACACCAGAGAACATATACTACTTCAGCTTCAGAAAGCTGCTCACCACATTCCATCAGATTCACTAAGGTCTTGGAACCCGAAGGGTAATATGTTGTGCACCACTCATATCCCTCCAATTCCTTTGTATAAGGGCGAAAGTCGACCTCATGAGCATCATCTATAATATCAAGTAATGAACCCAAAGGCTTTCTATCAACCCAAGCCCAAGCTCGAGGTTCAGGAGGATCAGGTTTTGCAACAGGTACACCTGGATATCTTTTGTAATGTTCGCTGAAAAACAAGTGTAGAAATCCCAAATCTACATTTGATACGATGATATATCGCCCCTTTGATCGAACTGAAGTCTCACTGTAAAGGTCCAAGCGCCGATATAAAGACCCTAAATAAAAAGGCGCCAAGGCAACTCGTTCTCCACGAGCAAGACGAATTGCCAAGTTAAAAAATCGCGGACTGACACCTTTTCCTGGCCCGCCGGGAAACACGTACATGGATAACCAACAAGCGATGAAAGCTTCTAACTCATGCCTGAAATGAATTGTGGGTTATAAGTAAAGTCAGATTGAAGTGACGACATTCAAGCATAAATAAACAAAGTAGGAATGCATACTTACTCGCATCCATACCGGGGGCCTTCGGATCGAGTCCTTTCGTGCTCAAAAAAATGTCTTATCCACGCACAAAATGATGCTTGTCTACGACTGTCTCTTGCTTCTTGTCTATCAGCTTCTAGTACTTCCACCAATTTTTCATCCTCTTCTGAAATCTCAGCTGTGACAATATCAGTTGACCCAGAACTAGGGAAACTTAGCAGTGTGCACACATCTTCTAAGGTTGGAGTAATCTCACCCCATGATGTCACAAAAGTATGTGTACATGTACTCCAACGTGCCAATACAGCTCGCCATGCTTCAACACTTTGAGAACGGATAACCATTTTAGAAGAAATCCATATAGCAAAATTGATCCCTGCACTTTCTAAACGAGACCTATAATGAGAATTCTTTACAATGTAATATACCCATGACTGCCACCCTTGCAATATCTGTTTTGGGTAACTAAACACTGTCTCTGAAAGGGGAAGCTCCTTTCTTTCATTTCTGAAACGTAAAATGGAATTCTCATCTATGTTCTTCCTATCACTTACTCGGGGCTCTGGTTGGATGAAATGAAATTCACCATCTTTGGGAGGATGAGCACACAAATCCCTCTTTTTGATATCTTTCCAGAAAAAATCATTTCGAATTGTAGCATCAAGCCATTTACTACGTGGCAAGGGAACTTTTGGCACATGACCTGAATTCGCCAATATTTCATTACTTTTGTCTGTATGGTTGCCACTGCGAAATCGACTCTTTCTATTTTCCTTCACCATCCTCAAGATGTTTATTTTATGCGCACCTACATGATAAAGGAGTTATATGCACATACAAGATCGAAAGAGACGCTATTCGTGAACTCAAATATGCGGCATGAGACATATGCAACAAGTGTATTAGCTACCACAGTATCTCATTCATTCACCAAATGATTAGGTGCCCAAGATGAGTAAGAATCCCCTCTTATAGTGGTGCGGTTCCAAGATCGTCGCATGGGCAAGTGAGACACAAATAACCGAGGAGAGCCTCTCTCATGGCGGTGCGGTGCCAAGATCATCATGTGAGGAATGGAACACGGACGCAATGTGCGGTTCCAAGATTGTCACATGAGGTTTGGGACACGCACGGCTGAGAGTGTCATCGTACAGTGCATGGTCTCAAGATTGCCATTTATGCGGTCGGAACACGGACAACAAAGAGCTCTGTCTTAAAAATCACGAGGCACCGTGGTCATTAGATGAATGAATGGAACACATGGTGAATGTGAATGATGGAATTGAGTATTCTTTTCGAATGTGTTCAGAAATCATTAACGATTGGTGGCACTAATATGACATTGAATAGGCAGTTTATAAAGCGAAAAACCATACTTGTAAAAATGAAGTCAAGCGGATGCACGGTGAAGATCCAACACTTCAATTTAGAGCCCTGCATGCAAGAAAATGAGATGAGTTGGTTTAACAAACAAGAAAGGTTTGGCTCATGCAAAATTTTACACACATTCTTTGACAAGTGCTAAACCCACTTATGTTAGTTCTACAAGACAAGGCATTAAATGGACAGAAAGGCATGAAGCACATATACAATTTCCCAATGCAATAGCCAAATGCCTAGGAATAGTCTTTCATGTTATTTTGGTATGCACAAGCAAGCCAAGCCTACACAAACTTAAAGGAGACACAACACATAAGCACAACATATAATGGAGGTCAAGGCCTAAAGTCTATTTTTGGGACTTGAGAGACTTTCTCATATGCTGACTATACTTGATGTATACAACTTTATTGAAAACAAAGCTTGTGGAGAGGTGGATTGGTATAGCATTTTAAGTGATGAAACAATCAAGAAACAGTACTGAAAGCTAGCTCTTTTGTTGCATCCTAATCAAAACAAGTATCTTGGAGCTGATGGTGCATTTAAGAGATTAGCTTATAACAACAAGAGGAATTCGAGTTTCTCAGCAAAAAGTTTAGATTCCCAATTCTAACCCAACAACGCCATCTTAGTAAAGAAAAAGATCACTGCCTCCACATGTTTTCAGACAATCATACTCACCTTCCAGCCAGATGGGCAAGAATCTGTAACACCATGGTCAAAACATCAGTGATGCTCCTAGCTGGATGGAGGATGATTCTCTCAAAGTAGATAGCCCTATTAAGAGAAGAAAGATTGATGATTATTTTAGTTACAGAAGTGAAGTGACATAGCAAATCAAAGTGTACTTGGAAATGTTACTGGAAAAAACGTTCATAGATTAAAAAAAATGGCTATTGTAAAATACTATGCCTGGACTTCTTAGTGTTCAACAGCACTCGACCCGGATTCCTTACTTTCAAATTCCAACAGCAACAAGATTCGTCTTCAAATTCAAGCTGCAACTGAAAGTAAACGGTATTGTAAGGGGAATATAGATATATTGAGTAACAAGGACCAAACAACAAGACAAGCAAAACAAAAAAATATTGAAGGCCCTGATAGCACGGCTTTATGCATACTTGCTGCTGCTCGGAAAATTGAAGGCCTGGATGCCACTTGCAACAAATATGGGTTCGTTGATGGTCTATTAGCAATCATTGTTGATCATGGACTCCGTACAGAGAGTATAGAGGAGACACGTATTGTGCATCAGAGAGTTTCTGAAATGGATGTGAGATTGCTCGATGTGAGTGGACAAATGGGATCTCCGTTCGTGGGCAATCTGATTGAATAAAATGAAGATGAAAGCAGAAAAAAAAATATATGAAGATGAAACAGAGAGAAGACAGACAAGGAAAAAGAAGGGCAATGAGGAAGATGTGTTTATAGAGATGTATATATATATAAACAGAACGTGAGCAAATGAGGCAAGGAAGCAAAAAGATATCTTGTGTGCTGGAATAAATGGGGCAATATATTGTACTAGGGCAATTAAATGGTGACATCTGGCATTACACAGCAGCAGTAGAACGAAAATTTGCAGGTTTGCAGGTTGCACCATCCACATAGCCAATTGTGTCTATCCCAATAAAAAAAAAAAAATACTGTACCCAGCTGGCATTACACACAGCAGCAGCAGCAGCAATATGTTTGCTGATATGGCTCAACAACAGGCTTCACCACAGAAGGCTGCCCTATTCAGAAATATTTTAGCAGAAAAGGAAAAATAGTGTCGATGGCAGTTTCGTGATTTCGAGATGGCAGTTTCGTAATTTTGGAGAGTTTTGAATTTTTACCGAGCGAGACCATATTCTGAAGGGAAACGGCCCAACGAGCAATACTCATCAGCTTTGCTCATGACCCAAGCCGGTTTTCGGCCAAATTCCTTCGTTTAGGCCTTCAAAACCGCGTTTTTACTATTTTTAGTAACTTTTCTTCATGTCATATCTTTTCATAGGATAATCATTTTTATATGCCGTCTGTGGCATTAATCTCGTCCGCTCATCTATTTTCGCTCTAGGTATTATTTAGATAGGTTTCCTTTTTTGGTAAAAATTTCCTTTTTTGGTAAAAAAAGCATATTATCCATTCTAGGGTTTTACGGGAAGGTTCTATAATCTTCTCCAACGAACATCAACGGTGGAAGTTATAATTTACATATTATGGGACTATATTTTATGGAAGATCAATGTTCAACATCGTTTTTCTGGAAGAAGCCTGAAGTGCTCCGATACCCTACCTTATAGGAATGATATATATTGCTCTTCACTTCACTTTGATTCGATTGAGACAAGTATGAATGATGATATGGTAGAGGGCTTCATAAGACCCAACTCAAGCAAAGTCTTTATTAGAAGAGCAAGAAGATTCAAAAAATCGATACAGGCTCAATCGGGCTCAATTTATGATAGTATAAATTATTTATGTCACAGCCATAACATACTGTTTTGGGAGTAAAGGAACAGGATCACTCAAACGAACGAAAACAATGCGGTGAATAACAAGGGCGTGAAAGCTATGGCCAGATGGTCTTAAGCTTCTATCAAGATTCTGCTCCTATAGGGTGCAACAGAGTTCTCAAATGCAAACAATTACTGGAAAGTTGGTTCGAAAACGACAAAGAGCCTTTATTACAGGCTGCAGCTTGTCGAGTATCTCAGCCTTTGTTCCTAAAGAAGGAGATTTATTTGACAATGCTGCAGCTTGCACCAGATTCCTACATTGCAAGCTATCGAGAAACTGATACACCAAGCAGCGTTGCAACTAAGTTATAGCGCACATGCGCTGGATGAGACTTCTGTCATTCGAAAGGGCTTGAAATAATGCCCAAACCCATCCGATGAAACCCGAAGGACTTTGGTCAGGGGGCAAAATGTAGATGTACAAATCTGATTACAAAGGCCTTGAGCCTAATTATTATTTGGATCTAACTCTTTGGGCTAATGTGACATGGCTTAAAGAGTTAGGCCCAATCCAATTGGGATGATCATGGGAGTTTTGGCATGGAAGGCTTGGAGTAGGGTCCGTTGGAATTGGCCTGCCCAATTCCAACCTTTCTCAAATTGGGTCACACACATTACAATGAAGGCCTCAATGGGCCTGGGTCCATGAGGGAGCCCACATCCATGTCCATAATGAGAGGGACTCATCCTAGCCGTCGGTCGTCTGTCTCATCTGACGGACGACATCGACAGCTAGATTCTCTATAAATACCTTAGTCCTTACCTCATTTGGACAGGGTGAAATCTTGGACAAACGCCGTCGTACTGCCGGATTTCCGTCTTGGTGAATCAAACACTTAATTTACTCAAGAACATACACGAATCCATAGTACTCAGTGAGGTTGATGCTATTTAGCTCCCTTACCTGTCACACGTGTGTTAGAGCCTATTGAGATTGCCTACTCCTCCTCCCTACACGATACTCTCTTGATCATCCTATCACGTGTTGTTTCCCTAGGTCACGCGTAGCGCGATAGTCACGTGACACGCAGGTGATCGTTGCATCCGGATTCATACCCACATAATATCTTAATTTGAAAGGTTTAAACCCAAAGTCTCAACCCATAAATATATTTTCATCCTAATCCCTTTTAATCCCAAAAATCTTCATTTTTATGTAGATTAAATGAGAAATAGAAGCTAGAAGATGGAGATCACGAACATAATAGCTTCAAGAACTGAGGAGAGTAGAAATAGAGAATATCAAGATGTTCAAGTTGCCTAAAAAGATAAGTTTTTTGTTTTCTTTATTTTGATAATTGCAAATGCATAAATATGATTAATTAGAACTAGATAAGTTAGGTAAGTAATAAATTTAGTAAACTAAGGATATATATGCATGAAACTAAAAAAACCTAGTTGTTTATATATGAGTTAAGTTAGAAAGTTGTTGAAATGATTTAAATGATATATGATAGTGTAGACATGATTGGGAATGTTGTTTAAACTTGATATGAACTCGTATGTTGCTTTTATGACGTTTTTAATGGAAGTATGATGTTATGAGTTGATAAAATTGAGGTGAAAGAATGAGAAAAACACGTAACTTTGGTACCATATGCATTACGGGCGTGATGCAGCTCATGATATTCTCGGATTAAGGATTTATGAATATAATGGCTTAGATCACCGGCGTGACGAGGGGAAAAATCTCCTCTGATTACATTTTTCCCCCTGTTACAGGCATGACAAGACTCGTAATGACCATCACTGGCTTTATCACAATGGCCTCCATCACGAGTATGATAAGGCCAGTGATGAGGATCACATCCCCCATCACGGGTGTGATCCATCCCCTGGTACCATCTGTACAAGGCAAAATGAAAAGAAAGGAAGATAGATGGAATGAATTAAATGAATGATGAATAATATATATGATATGTAGTGCTTGTATAATTATGAATGAGGTATATGAATTAATAGGTTTTGTAACTAATTTGGTTTAACATGGAACTTAAGTTTATAAAATGGACTTAGATAATAAGCCTAAGTTCAACATGATTTAATAAATCTTAATGTGTTAGAATGAATTAGACTAATTAATATCTTTGGCTTGTTTAGATTGTTGGATTTTTATTTATATCATATATGTATCGATAACTTATCGGTATCGGTTTGATCGGTTTTGTCAATTTATGAGTAAAACCATCAATTTTTCATTGGTATCATAATTGTATTGGTTTAGTATCGGTTTAATAATGGTTCAATATCAGTTCATTTTGAAAATGAAACCAAAATGATACTAAACCTGGTATCCAAATAGGCCTAAAGTATATAATAATGTTTTGATAGAATAAACTAATATAGCTTAGTAACTAAATTAGACTTAATAAGGCTTTTGAATATCAAGTATACTAATTAATAGACTTAAGTTTAATTGGATTTAATAGACTATAAGGAACTAAAATAAAATTGATCTAAAATAGAATAATTATATAAACTAAGATTTTAATGGATACATGATAGTGATCTAGTGAGATAATTAAATGTGATTTGATAATTGGATTAAGTGGTTAAGTCTAATCAACTTAGTTAAGTTAAGTTAATATAGATCTAACTTGTTAATGACTTAGATATAATTGTAGTATGTTAGACTTTAAAAGATAATGATTTATAAACAAAGAAAAATATAATTTGACAAATAGAGGAGAACTGTTCGTATCTTGGTAGGGCAACTTTTGTGACCATGGCAGAGTTCTTACTTAGTGTCAGATTAAATAGGTTTCTAATATAAATCTTTGTTTCAATCAAGTGTAAAGTAATGTTAGTTACTATTTTCGTTTCATAGGAGGAACATATTAATCTTTGGCTTCCCAGAAGTTTGCTATGAATTAGCTAGGATGACAAGTGAGTAATATTGACCTTATCACCTTGTTTGTGCTTGTAACAGAGTTACACCCGTATTAAGATAAACATAACTTACATAGTTACACCCATATTAAGATAAACATAACTAACTATGTGTGGGAATTTGGTAGTTGTGTGTTGTTTGATGATTGTGTTGTGTGATAATTCATTAAAATAAAAACAATTACATGTTGCTTGTAATAATTGAGTTGCCTTTGTTGATGGATGTCTGTTAATTGATTGGTCAATAAATGGACTTAATACTATTTTATTAGTTAATTAAACAATCATGCATTGCATGGCAAGCATAACTTGCATTTATTTAGTGTTCACATTACGTATTAGCTCATCAGTGCTAGGATAATGCTTGAAAAGTCCAGTGAATTTGGTAAGATTACCCTCGAGTATGTTAGTCATACAGAAACTAAGTAGACACCGAAGGATGCCGCCTGATGAGAGTTGATTAGAGGTGGCTAATATTTAATGGAGTTTTTTAGGGTGAAGTTGAGGTTATGTTAATAATATATATATATAGCAAGCGAATTTTAAAAAGAATTCTCATTTCCTTAATTCTCAGTCTCTCTTGGGTGTGAATAACTAGTGTTGGTCCTTTAACCCTCAAGAGAGGCCGTAAATCTCCATTGGTTTGGATTCTGATAATCCAAACTTTATATATCATATGATTAAGTGTAGCATTACACATGCTTGTTTATATTACTTGCTTGATATTGTGTGGTCTAGTTTTATTATTTACTGAGCTGTGGTTTAGCTCACACCCCTATAGTTCTTATGTAGGATTAGCTCAAGCCTAGAATAGACTAAAATTGTGTGAAGAAAGAATTCACTTTCAATGAAGACCTTGAAGATAAGAAGATGAACTTAGAATATAACTTATATGTTTAGTATTTAAGTTAGAGATAGATAAGCGTAGAATTAGATTAATTGTATAATGGTTTTTGTCTACCTTATTTTACTGTTCGGTGAGGGATACAAATTCTCTATGGTTCTAGTGGATTGTAGGAATTCATATTTCCTTAATTATCAAAATGTTTTTATACATCTAAATGTTGAATAGAAAATATTAAATAGAGTTTTACAATTATTTGACTTGCAAAATAGTTCTCATATTAAGAATGCATACATGATATGATTACTTCAGGTTATTCTTACTGGGTCCCTTTTTAAGGTCGTGATAGGAGCAAATACTAGAAATATGTAAAATAAGAAAAATTCACTATAAAAATTGTTAAATAGTATGGACAACATCAAATAACATAACTATTTGTATTTGTTGATACAATCACCGGTACATTTGTTCTACATAGGAGAAACATATTGAAATTTTTTTTAAAAAAAGTTAGAAAATAACAAATCATAACTTGTCAGCTTGAATATTAATAAAATTAAAAATAAAAAGGCAAATATATGGATTTATCTATATACTCCAAAATGGTGTCATTTGTTGTTCATCATTAAGAACATGCAAACAACATAATAAAAATATAAATAAAATAAAATAAAAACTCTATACTGTTTCCTTACCTTTTAATTTTCCACTTACTTTATCTTTTACAGGTATTAAGGGAGGGAACAACATTGTAATACCCTAATCTGAAGGTATAACAACCCACCATATGTCCTCACTTGATATGGACACATTAAGGCTATTATTCCAATAATCCACAAATTAGATATAATATCATCAATATCTATTTATAGGGATACTTTTAAATATTATGCAATAACCAAAAACTTCATAACAACCTAGTTGGCATAAACCAAAGGCCAACTCAATTTAAACTAAAACATCTTAAGAAAAATCTAAAAAAACTTTAGATTTATAAAAAACATATAAAACTTTGTAAGATATTAATTTTTGTCTATCTCCTAACCAGAACATTTAAACATTAGCAGGAAAGTTAGGTTCACTGTTGTCATCCCCATAATCTACATATATATCATATCCAACTAAATCAAACACTACTGTTCATCACATATTCCTAAAAAATAGAAAGGAATGAGTACAAAGGCTCGATATACCATACCACAAACACATACGCATGAACAGGCATAA
Source organism: Combretum micranthum (assembly GCA_024138025.1). NCBI lineage: Eukaryota > Viridiplantae > Streptophyta > Magnoliopsida > Myrtales > Combretaceae > Combretum > Combretum micranthum. The sequence continues at coordinate 165,044 of JAMXBD010000207.1, read as the reverse complement.
TATAGATTTCACATACAATCCAATATTATATGTAACAATCCATGTTATTATCTTTGATTAACCAACAAACAACACAATTTAGAACTATTAGTCATTAGTCTTAAACCGGAGTAACTCATGACTCCATAAAATCAACCAGTATGGAAAATAGGTAATATATGCATATATTGGTATTGGGAGCTCCCACATGCCTTGGGTCCCATTTTCGCACCACTCCTTGACCACTAGAATAATCTTTGTGCATGACTCCACTCGGGACAACGACACACATAAATTATCAAGGCGTTGTCTTAGTAGAAATAGTCCTCCCAATCTATTAGAAACAGCTATAGATAAGAAGCAAATCAAATTTAAAGCCGAATAATAATTAATCAGTTTACAATTTCTAATGCTACAAAGACAAGCAGCAAATAAGGTAAGGTCATACCTAAAATCATTTTAGGAACAAGAACCCTAACGTCACCAACAATACCTAAATCATCAAATATTCAATCAAAACATCTTCTCGTATAATAGTCATAAATTCATCATCATATAAACCCTAAACTGGAAATAGACTACAAACTCTAAATTCATACACATCTTTCCCCTTTGATTTGTAAAACCACAAATCACTAAAAAAAAATAGGGTTTCTCTAAAAAATATGACTTCTTTTAACAAAAATCAAGCAACTTAGAAAAGTCCTTACTTTTTAGATCACTAGAGGAAAAGAAAATATTCAACTTACCTATCTCTTGATACTTGTTCTTCCTTGATTGCAGAACATTAGTCTCCAACAGACTTAGATCATGCCTTGGATTGTTAGAGACTTGATGATCAATAACTCACCTTGATCTTGCTTCTTGATTTTCCTTAATACAAAGATCACTATTAGAGAGGATTTTGAAAAAATTCTATATTTAGGAATGGCTTTGGTGTAGGAGGAAGCCTAGGTTTTATATAGGAGATAAGGAATAACTCTTTATCTTTAACAACATCTTTTCATCTTTAATACCACTTCTTCATCATTAACAACGTCTCTTCATCTTTAATAACGTCTCTTCATCTTTAATACTATCTCTTCATCTTTAACAATGTCTCTTCATCTTTAATAACGTCTCTATTTTTTAATCACATGTCTACAAACGACAAAGCATTTAATTATACATTAGGGTAGACCATAAAAACCTCTTATTTTTAATCAAATGACACTTTACCCTTTACTGTAAATCATTTATCTTTATATTACAAACATAGAACTTCACTATTTATTATGAAAGTAAATTATATAAAATAATTTTAAAAAAAGAAAAGAGAGAGAGAGAGAGAGAGAGAGAGAGAGAGAAATAAAGAACTTTGTAAATCCGACATACATTGCCCTAAGTAATCCATCCAATTGCGTACTATCTATTTACAATAAAATTTTTATATTTATAATTATAGCATATATGAATTTACATATTTGCTTATTCTTTTATTACAAAAATTCTCATATCACTATGATAGTTCCAATATATATACATATATATATATATATATGAAGATGAAAATACCTCATCAGTTGATATACAAATTTACATATTATCATATATTATATAAATATGTGAATTTATATATAACGAGGCATGATGCAACTATGCCTATATAAAATCAATTACATATACAAAATGACGATCCATGAGACAACAAAAGAACTACATGTAAGGTGTCTTTTGCAAACATAATCGCATAGATCCTGTCTAAGCTCACTAGTAAAGGAAATCAATAGAGAAAATCAATAGAAATATCAACAAAGTATAAAAGAAAATCTTTCATCGAAAGCAATAATTCGTGAGTTCATGAAGAAAGATGTCTTATTGTTTCATAAAATATCAATGATCAAACTCAAAACTTGGGGGGAGAGAGAGAGAGAGAGAGCGAGAGAGGAGGAGGAGGAGGAGGATAAGAGAGCAATTACAATTTAAAAATAGAAGTTCAGAAATAGGATAGTGGGTTCCCAAAAAAAAGGCACAAAGTGAGCGATATTATGTAAAAGAATGAGATGAGAAACTGCTCCTAAAATGTGAGAGGATAAAGTTAAATCCAAGTTACTAAAAAGAACCTTTGAATTATAAAATTTTACTTGTAATACTTTGTGAGAATAAAAGAATGATATTAATTTAAAAGGTTAATTAAAGGCAAAACTAGGGAAATAAAAAACAAAAGCCTCCTAACTTTAATAACATAGATATAATAAGAAGTGATTTTTTTTTTCTATTACAATTTACAAAGGGGATAGAGTAATTCGAACCCAATTCATTACACTAGAAGACAAATAGTAATACTATTAGATTACAAGGCCATGATAATCAAATGTATCATGTTGGGGTTATATAGGTTTCAACTTTCTTCTATTAGTTAATGGGTGAAAGCAACTTAACCTAGTAAGAACTCATCAATTATTAGGTAATATTTGTATTAGGTTACGATTTAAATGAACCGGTGTCAAGTTACATTTTTTTTAGAACTATTATTCCCATCGTCTATAGTATTAAAAGACAAGGGTTTGGTTTTAATATCTTAAGTGCTTCCATAAGTATCATTCAAGCTTTATGATTTTCTTGATAATCCTTTATGAATCATCAACTACATAGAGATATTAACGAAAAGAACCCTTAAGTTTTAACTACCGTAGTACCCTACTAATAAGGCATCCCAATTAAAGTCCCGTTTGTTTAAAAAAAATGTATTGTATTTAGAAAAGTATTTTAAATAAAAATGTTTTCTTGAAAATGACATATTTTCATATGTTTAGTTGTATTTATAGAAATATGTTGAAAATTTTTTCCGGTATTTGACCTACTAATACTATGTATCACATTTTTGTATGTAAATGATTTATTATTAGCAAGTTAAGATATAAGTACATTATGCTAAATAATTTTATTTAAAGTAAAAGTATAAAATATATATTATTTTACAACATTTATTTACAAACTACTATTTGATATTTAAATTCATTAATGATTTTTCTTTTTCTTTTTTTCCAGTAAATTATTTCCATGTTTAAATTATAATTTATTGGTTAATGATGATAAAAATCAAATAAATATTGCATTCCTAGAGTTAGAATACTTGCAAAGGTTAATTTAGAAAATGACTTTCCATTTATAAAAATGTAAGTCATTTTTTTTTTAAATGAATATTTTAGTGGAAGTTATTTTCTCTTACAAGGAAAATGTTTTATACTTAAAATGTCATTTTCCGCATAACAAACAAAGAAAAAAAATTGTTTTCTATAAAATATTTATCTTGAAACATACAATAATCAAAATGTCATCCCATGAAAGTAAAAAAAGTAAATCTACACAATTTAGCTTAATGATAGATTTCCAAATAATGTTGTCTAATTGTAATCTATCAAATGCTAGTTTCTCCTTCAACTCTTACACATGGTTGAATAAATAGTTCATATTGTACTAAAGAGAGTTGTACTTAATACCAATAGACAATTATTATACATGGTGAATAAAAAAGTTCATGTTATATTGAAAAGAGCTCTAATTAGTAATAACTGGACTTACCAACTATGGTCCGCTAAAGGTATCTTTTCTTAATAAGACTTTGAAATACCCCAACTCTTCACCTAAAATAGAAATTGGTTTTAGACAGATTTAAATGACTAAATTGAATTATAGGATTTAAATAGACAAGTTGATATAATTTAATTAGCTAATAATTAAGTTGGTTTGAGATTTTTGTTTCAAATTCTCTAAACATGTCATCAAAGTGTTTAGAAAATTCCTAAATCCTTGATTCTTAGCCTAAACACTAATTCATAAATCTCAGTAATATTTGAGTTCATTTGCTTATCTTAAATATCAGTTCTTAAACCCGAACTCAAATTAAATATCTTTTATTTAAAATAAATTCTCAAATTAAGTTCTTATTACAAGTTCTTAATTTCTAACATATTGGTTCCGAAACAAACTTTTAAATACTCTTGAAACCATAGATATTTGATCTGATAGTTCTAAACCAATACCTATAATCCTTTATTTTAATTTTAATCCCTATCCTTTTCTATTTTATTCCTCACCTGCTCTCTCTCTCTTTCTTTCACTTTTCTTTCCTTTATTTTCCTTTCCCAACCGATGCTTCTTTTCTCTCTTCCTTTCTTCTTCTTTTCTCTTCTTTCTTCTAATTTCTTCCATAAATCTCAAGATCAAAGCCAACTAGAAGATGAATCAAGACTAGGAGATGAACTAGATGGAGGAAACCGAGCTAGAGGATGAAGTTTCAACTTGTGTTCTTTTCTAAAAGCTAAGTATAGTTTACTATTTATTGTCTTATTTATAATTTCGAATTTAAATGTTGTATAGATGATGTATATGAGTTGAGAAGTGTTGTTTAAGTTTGTATTTGTAAAGCTTATGGTTGTTGAAGTTGAATTGTTGAGAAAGAACATAAATTGTGAAATTGGGGTTGAAGTTGTTTATGATGATTATAGTGATGTTTGATGGATTGAAGTGGGAGTTTGCATTTATTAGATTGTAGTAAGATCAAATAACAAGTTTTAAGAAGCTTGAAAATTTGGAGAAGTTTGAAACATTTTGAACAAATGGTTTTTGCAAAATGGAAATAGGGGAAAATTTAACAGCAGCGTAATGCATGTACGTCGGCATTCAATGCTGCCGGTGTTGAATTCTATGCTGCCGGCGTACGTGCAAAATTTGGCGGTGTTGGGGATTCATTCGGTGACCAGATTGGTGGACCTCTAACGCTAGCAAATTTGAACTTACGCCGCCGGCGTTGAATACCGGTGTTGGTTTTGTGAATTTTCCTAATTTTGCAGTCTCTTCGTATTTTAGCCATAACTTTTTCATCCGATCTCTAATTGAGCTGATTCAAGTTGCATTGGAAAGATAAGAAAGATATATAAAACTTTCATGTTTTGAGTTTTTACAAATTCGAAACGTATCAGTACTTAAATTTTAATTCTTTCCAACTGATATGTTTTCCAAGTAAAGTTAAAAACTTGTTTTTGTTTGTTTTATTTGTGTTTACTTTAGGAAATGGATCTTTTTGAGTTAAAATGAGATAGATAAGTGATGTTTGATGTGTTATATTGATTGGTTGATATAATTAAACATGAGTTAAGTAGATTTATAGATTTAACAAATAATTAGATTAAATCTAGAAGTTAGTTATAAAATGAACTTAGTTAACAAACCTGGGTTCAACTTGACTAAATGAACTTGAATGAACTAAATGGATTAGATTGTTTAAATTTGATGAATTTGGATAGGTTTAAGCTAACTTGGGATTAAGTGACTAGATCTTAGATATATAATGGATTAGTAATTAATCTAAGTCCAACTTGGCTTAATGAACTTTACTAAGCTAAGATGATTTAGATTGTTTAAGTTTAATCAACTTGACTTAGTAAATGAATCAAATGACTAATTCTAATCAATTTGGTTAAGGTTAAGCTAAAACGGGTTAATAGCTATTAATTAGCTTAGATGAATGAATTATGATGATCTTTGATTAATATGGGGAATATGTTGTTTCAAAGGTGTGTTTACTTAAGAAATAGATGTTTTTGTGCATGAATGCCTTGATTAAGCTTTTGTTGATAAAAGACCATAAAAAAAGCGAAAAAAAACACTTTGACAGACAAAGGAGAACTGTCCATATTTTGGCGAGGCGATATTCGTAGCCATAGTGGGATTCCACATTAGTGTCTGATCAAATAGGATTTAATAAAATGAGTTAGAGATTAGTGAATAATTGATATAAGTTCTTGTATGAGTTTGTTGAAGTGAAGGTTGGTTTAGGTTCTTATAAGAGTTGTTTCTTGAACCAGTGATAGATATGAGATATATCTTCTGAGATAGCTTCTACTCTACCTTCTGAGACTCTGTTTGGATTTCGTATATAAGGTACGCAGTAACGTGTTTGTTCTTTGCTTAGGATATGCATATCTTTAATAAATTTTAATATAGAAAAACTTAAACCTTTGTTTGAATTGGATATCTCTTATGCTATTTAAATCCGTATCTGGCCTAGATGGCAGATCAGTATCCGGTTCGGGGAGTAGCACATTGCTTAGATTGGGGGCACGGTAGATTAGGCGCTTAGGCCACCCCTATCTTTTGATAAGACTTTCCTAAGTGGTACGGCAGGTAACTGATGGGGAAAACGGTATCGACGTAACGTTTGCTTAAGCTTGGAATGAAATAATATGATTTAGTTCAAATGTTTATGGGAACAGTTGGACTAAGTGATGTTATGGACTAAGATAAGTGAAGTTGTGTAACGGCTGTTAACCCTAGATGAAGTTATTTTCTCTTTTATGGATATATCATCTAGGAGATATAAGTATCCGAACTGCTTATAACAACCCCCTGAGCGTCGTGATCGTTACTTAGGACCCCCAAACATCCTTGATGTCCGGAGTTTGAATACTCCCGTGTTGATTTGTTTAATTTAAAGAAAAGACAATAACTTGTTGATTGTGCATCGTATTTAGTTAAGCTAGTGTGTCACTCCGTATGTGATTGTGTTGCTGTGTACTGGGCTTCAGCTCATTCTTGTTGTTGTTATTATTTTTACTGGTTTTGTTGTTGATAAAGACGATGTTGATAAAGTTGATGATGATGAGTTCTTGTTGATGTTGGTAATGATGGATGATGAGATTGATGTTGTTGCTATTGATGATGCTTGACTCGGGTTTTGGGTATTTGTGATGATTCGGAGAGAATTTGTGGATGAGTGAAGTGAGTAGGAGCGTGGATGTAGTTAGTTGTTTTATTTCTTATTGTTTTGTATTAGTGAGAGTTGGATTTATGATATAAACTTGTTATATTCTTTAAAGGGCATAGTAGAGCTCATGTTTTGTAATTTAACTTTTGCAAAGCTTTGTTTAATCTAATAATTCTCCATTTAAGAAGAGTGGAAATTTTGAAATGTCTATAAGTTTATAAATTGTTTTATAAAATGTATTTCCGCTGTTAAATCCAGTTGTTGCCAAAATCTAATTAAATGATTTCACAATCTAAAATCGAATAGCAATGTTCAATATAAACACCTTCTTTTAAGACAACCTTATGTATAATTCGTAAGAGTTATACGTGGTTAGGGACTTGGTGTGCTTAATTTGAAAATTGAGCATATCAGGTCTTTACAGACTTATACTAACGTTACCCTTTACTAGATGAGATGGCCAGAAAGATGATGTTTATCAATTTATCATTCTAGGTTTTGAAATACATAGATTAAGTATCATTCTTCTTTACCTTTTATTATAAATTCTCAGAATTAGGATTGTAATGCTATTGGTATTATTAAATTTCAATTAAAACTTATAAGATTGAAAGAACCCTTTAAAAGCATGGAATAGAAATATTTATGGAAATATTCATGAAAAGGTAAAAGAAGTGAAAGGAAAAGTTAATGGGTTTGAAACCTTGTTTGGATCTAATAATAACAAAGATTGTTTTTCAAAATCACAAAAAGTTAAAAAGGATTTATTATAGCTAGTTGGATGAGAAGATATATTTTGAAAATATAGATAAAAAATTAGGTAGCTAAAAGACAGCATCGAGAACTGAAATTATTTCTATGCAATTGTAAAAGAGAGGAAATCTAATCATGCCAAAGCTAAGATTAAGGATTACTTTGGAAATTAGATAGGGACTCTTTCATACATGTTTCATCATGTAAATTTTGTTTTTTAGGTCATGCTTTCAAAGGATTATAAAATCTCTTTTTTTAATGCCCTAATTGGTTATACTAAGTAATCTTCTCTTAAATATTAGATTTGCAACCACACGAGTTTAGAATAGATTTACTAAAACCTGAACCCATCTAAACGCTTTAAAGGACATTGCAAAGCCCATCCCAAATGGTATGGTGTTTTTTATTGGATACTTGAAACCCGCCCACTAAATTAATGAGAACCTTGAATTCAACTCCATTATTGATTTATCATATTAAATTCAAACTTTTAGAATAAATTCTTTAAGATTGATTGTGGTATGAATTGCCTTCAATTAAACCACCTAAGATTAAATATTGACCAAATAAACTTTAACTAAAACCTTAAAAAAAATTTGAGCATCAACCATTAATCCTGCTTTACATTTCAAAAATAGAAACTCATTGTTCAAATTCATAATTTCATAATACAACTCATAAAACCTAGGAAAAAAGACAATGAAAAGAAAAGAAGATTGGCAATTCATTCATAGAAATTGAAGTTAGGAAATTTATTTGCATTATCATTGGTTTTTGGTCTAAAGATATCAATGTTTTAGAGTGTGTTTATTTAAGGTATCAACATTTTAAATAGTTAAAAAAGGAATAAATGATTCGTAAAGTGAGTCAAATAAGTTATTAATAATTAAACAATGGTGAAAATTAAAGAAACTTAATTGAAAACTAACTTAAACATTGATACATTAAATGAATTTAGCACGAAACGTTAATATCTTCTAAATAATTATAAAGAGAAAACACTATAACTTTATAAACTAAGCATTTAATATTTAAACTCAAAAGCTGAACATTTTTTAACGTCACACTAAGCAAACCTTAAATTTTTTTTGGAATATTAATAAAACAAGTAAAAGAAATTTAACTTTAAAAATATGCAACAAGCAGGTTTGCTTAGAATGGAGAAAGTACATCACAACTGCAAAGACAACTTTAAAAAGGGACTAAAAGGAGATAAGGAACCTAGTAAGAGACGAACTTTCAGCGAACTTAAGCTTTGGCTTTTTAGCCTCTCTATCTTTAGTGAGAGACAAACACAAAACCATTTTGGCAACCAACGATTTTCAAAAAGGATGGAAAAGACGAGTACGGAAGATGCGATTTAGAGTTGGCAAGGTATTCTTGGGAAAGTGAGATGAGTGAGAAGTTATGAGCAATAAAGAAGGTCTTTTAGGTTTTTTTTTTTTTAGATTCTAGACATTTTAAATTTTAAATTTATGATATGTTTTAGCAAAAAGAAAAGGGGAGAGAGAGAGAGAGAGAGAGTTTGCAAAATGTTTTATTGTATTGCACAAAGTAACTATTAGCATAATTTCGAGATACACACATAGTACACACATTATGTACCAGGTTTTAGTTTCCCATCAATTCCTAGTTCAGTCCCACCACCCAATAGGAAACCCTTTTATATCATGTTTGGTATGCAATAATTGTTTGCAAAGGAATGGATTAGATTGAAATGAAACGAGTTCCATAATGAAAAATCCATTCATATATTTGGATAGTTACATGGAATGGAATGAAATGGAATGGCTATAAAGTGTATTTGTCAAAATTGTCTAGTAATAAATGCAAATACAAATATGTGATCCGATAAAAGGGTAATTACACTTTGCACAATTAATGAAACTGGAATCGAATTATGATTTCGCATTTGAGAAGGCGGAATTGAATTCCTATTTCAGGAATCACGATTCTAGCTTTTAAAAGTGTATCCAAAAGTAAGGAATGGAATGGAAACTGGAATCGTGATTCCATTTCAGGTCTATTCCGATGCACCAAACATAACATAAGTGGAAATGGTATGTAATTGCACAATTACCTTTTATAATAATATTCATTAAAGTGAGAAGTTTTTTTTCTTAACGCCAACTTCATCTCTTTATGGGGTAAACTAGACGAAAGGTATTGATATTTGTGCCAATGCTTGTGTATCAGTTTATTTAAGGTCTCAATATTTAAAATTACATAAAGATATCAATGTTTTACAAAGTTATTTAAAATATAACATTTAAATCAATTTTCAATTAATTTCCTTAATTTTCTTCAACATTCAATTCTCGACAACTTATTTGACTCATTTTTCAAAACATTGATTTCTCATTCTAGCTATTTAAAATGTTCATATCTTAAATAAATTTGTCTCAAATATTAATTTTTCTTTTTAACTATTCAAAATATTAATACCTCAATACCTTTTATGATAATTCTTTTTTTTTTCTTTTTCACAAAACCAACCATAAATATTATCCTTTCTATTTCATTCTATTTCTTCGTATGCTTCAAAATATAAACTAACAACACTATTTCATGTTTTTCCACTCTATTCCTTTCCTTTGCTCAGTTTCCATTTATTTTCTTGATATAAAGAAGTTGTCAAATACAAAATTAATGATAAAGAAATGAGATCAAAACAACTAAAAGAAGATGAAATATACATAATTTCAAATTAAAAATAACTTCTTTCTAAGGTATTTATCCATAAAAAACACAAATTAGCTTTTCCCTGTGTTTCTCAAAGTTACTATTGATAGACCTTTAATTATAAGCTTATGCACAGTAGGAAAAAAATAGAACATGATAAAGAAAAAAAAATACAATGAATAAGATTGTGAGACTAAACTTTCCTTAAGAAAAAGATAAAATGACCAAATGATACTCATAGTTATCGACATCCATGTTATCATCTATCTCCATCTCAAAACCTATGTCATCGTAAGCATTCATGTCCTCGTCGACATCCATGTTATTGTCTATCTCCATCTCAAAATCAATATCATCATCGATATCCATGTCCTCATTTAATCATAAATCTACACTATCTCGCATCACAAAGCCCATGTCCTCATCAACATTCATGGCATTGTCTATCTCCATCTCTAAGTCTATATTATCATCAACATCCATGTCCTCATTTGACCATAAATTGGCACTATCCTGCATTACATAGTCCATAGTTTAAAACAACTTGTTATTAGGACAATTGTATTGTCTAAAAGAAAAGAGAATTGAAGAGAAGGGAAGCGGGTTTCTTATTTAAATGATTTTGGTTTTGTATTTTTGGTAACACAATTGAATAAATTAGGAAATTCTTCTTTTATATACGTATTTTTTTCCTTCTTTAGAGTAATCTAGAGTTGTGTTAAATTAGGAAAGTTTATTTGTATTATATACATATATATGGTATATGATAGGTGAGATTAATGCAAAATTCAATGGTTCTACCATTAATTTTGACTGGACCGGTCTCATTACCATCTAACGGCTTACACCATACCAAACTGTGATCAAATAACTAAATAGTTAATATTTCATTTACCGATTATATTAATTGCGGGACAGGATTGTGGAAGCACCGAGATTAATGGGTATATGTTATATATATTATAATAGAATATATGTAACTTAAAATAATTACGACTCCATAGCTTTCCTACCATTTTAGTGAAAATGATAATTCTTTTATAAAAAAATTTCAAATTTATATATTATAATATACTATTACTAGTAAATTAATCTCCTTCATTCGTGTCAAATAATAAAAACCAAAGTATGATAGTTATTTTTTGTATTTATCTTATCGAACAGTTACTAATCTCCCTTCTTCCATATCCATCCTAAACTCCTCTCTCTCTATATATATATCTTCTCCCTCTTTATTCTCTATAACAAAAATCGTTCTTTTTTATTTTCGCATACGCAACACAATGCATCATACACAAGTATATGATATATACATAAAGGAAATATATATATATATATATATTAATATAGTTTGTGAGCAGCAGGGAGATATTTGCAAAAAGAATATGAACTTTTTTCCAATCCATGACCAAGTTTATATACAAAAGTGTTGCATAAAAAATCATTAACCAAGATAGTTTCCTTTGCTTACTCCATCTTTGAGTTATGTATTTTTGTTGTTCAATGGAAAATCCTAAAAGTATTTATATCTCAATTTCCACTATCTTAAATAAATATCAATTAAATCTTAACAACAATAAAATCAAATAAATTACTAATAAAATAACATTGTATTACAACAGGCCACCTTCTTTTCCCATCATAACAAGCATCTACCTAAAAAAACACAAATTTAACATATAAAAAACACACATACCCATTAATCTCCGGTGCTTCCATGTTCCCATCAACGGGATTGTCCTGCAGTTAATATAATCGTTCAAATAAATATAGTAAATGGAATATTAACTATTTTAGTGATTCGATCACGGTTTGGTATAGTGCAAGCCGTTAGATGGCAATGAGACCAGTCCAGTCAAAATTAATGGCGGGACCATAGGATTTTCTATTAATCTCACCTATCATATACCATATATATGTATATAATATAAATAAACTTTCCTAATTTAATCACAACTCTATATTACCCTAAAGAAGGAAAAAAAAAAGGTATATAAAAGAAATTAATTTATTCAAGTGTTACCAAAAATACAAAACCAAAATCATTTAAATAAAAAAACCCATTTTCCTTCTCTTCACTTCTCTTTTTCTTTTAGACAACACAATTGTCTTAGTAACAAGTTGTTTCAAACTATGGACTTTGTGATGCATGATAGTGGATATTTATGGTCAAATAAGGACATGGATATTAATGATGATATAGATTTAGAGATGGAGATGGATGATGCCATGAATGTCATGAGGACATGGACTTCGTGAAGTGAGATAGTGTAGATTTATGGTCAAACGAGGACATGGATATTGACGATGATATTGATTTTGAGATGGAGATAAACAATAACATGGATGTCAATGAGGACATGAATGCTTACGATGACACAGATTTTGAGATGGAGATAGATGATGACATGGATGCTGATGACTATAAGTGTCATCTGGTCATTTTATCTTTTTCTTAAGGAAAGTTTAGTCTCGCAATCTTATTCGTTGTACCTTTTTTTTTCTTTATTATGTGCATAAACTTGTAATTAAAAGGTCCATCAAGGAAAAGCTAGTCTGTGTTTTTAATGGATAGATACCTCGGGAAGAAGTTATTTTTTAATTTGAAATTATGTATTTTTCATCTCCTTTTAGCTGTTTTGATCTTAGTTCTTTAGCATTAATTTTGCATTTCACAACTTCTTTATATCAGGGAAATCAATGGAAACTAAGTAAAAGTGAAGGAATAGAGTGGAGAAAGATGAAATTGTGTTGTTAGTTTGTATTTTGAAGCATAGGAAGCAATAGAATGAAATGGGAAGGATAATTTTTGTAGTTGGTTCTGTGAAAAAGGAAACAAAAAGAAAGAATTACCATAAAAGATATTATGGTATTAATGTTTTGAATAGTTAAAAAGAAAAATTAATATTTTAGACAAATTTATTTAAGATATGAACATTTTAAATAGTTAGAATGAGATATCAATGTTTTGAAAAATGAATCAAATAAGGTGTTAAGAATTGACTGTTAAAGAAAATTAAGGAAATTACTTGAGAACTAATTTAAATGTTATATTGTAAATAAACTTTGTAAAACATGTTATCTTATTTTATTCACTTTATAAAATGTTGATATCTCTATTTAATTTTGAATATTTATAACTTAAATAAACCCATACCTTTTCATGTAGTTTACTCCCGACCATTGTCTATTTTGACTTTCCCTTGTTTTCCTATGTTTTTAAGTTATCAAACACTATGAATAGCCCCAGTGATCCTCTTGAAGATCCGGGCTAAGCTTGATTGTACTTGTGTATGGACTCTATTATCTTTGCTTGTCTTTAATAAACTTTTTTTACTCACAAAAAAAAAAAGTTATGTCTCTCTTTCGAAGAGGTATCTAATGTAGTGACTGTTTCATTGGGCAATTATGGAATTCTTTGATGGCTTACTTGTATCTTATGTCTATACAACTGCAACTATTAGTTTGATGCTGAAAAACAATAACACAAAAACTTGAAGGGATTTCTAGCTTTTTAGTTCATGTAATACAAATTTAATTTTGTTTTCAAAAACGCTAACTAATAAGCTCAACAAAATTTTTAAAAAATTATGAGTTTAAATCAAATTTTTTTTTAATGGTAAGAGTTAAGGAGAAAATGCAAAAATACCCCATAAACTTTAAGAGTGGTGCGGATTGACTCTCTGAACTTTGAAGGCATGTTTTTTAACCCCCTAAACTATAAACAATTTGCAAGTTAAGGACATCCGGTCCTTTTTTTTGTGCAAATTTGTATAAATGTTGTATAAAAAAATTACACCTAAAACAGTGCAAAATTTGTACTATTTTGATAGAAAAGTACAAAATATCTTAACTTGCAAATTATTTGTAGTTTAGAAGGTTAAAAACCACACTTTCAAAGTGCAGGGGATTGATCTGCGCTACCCTAAAGCTTAGGGAGTTTTTTCATTTAACCCTATAATTGACAATATTTTGCTAGCTCAAGAGCTAATGCATGATCTAGATCTAAATGAAGAAGTGAAACCTAACCATGATACAAAACATGAAAACAATGTATAAAAGATTTATTATTTAGGATTCCATTAGAAATTTACTTACAAGATTAAATAAATAATCTGTAATGGTTGGTTCATTGTCCTTGCTAATGATAAAAAATTCAATTTATTTTCTTCATCTTGAGAACTCTACTATAGGGATCCATCACCTACCCTCCTTCATTCTAGCATCAAAATATTTATCTTTGCTCTTAGTAATTTGTATTCTAAGTACTCTTTCTCTTAGGCATTGGGCTAGAGCACCTTCCTAGATATCCTAACAATATATTGCTAATGATTGTATTCTATCCATTAATCAAATCTTTGAATTAGTTCTATCCTAGCATTCATAATAATAAAGGAAGAAGTTCTATAGTCTTTCGAAGAAATTCCAAATCTTTTATAAAGCATCCACTAAAATCCTTGACTGGTATTAACAACAAAAAAGTACCCATCTTTTCAAATGCTAAATCACTCAAAATCAAACTTCATAGAAAAATTAAAAAAAAAAAATTCTTCTCTAGATACATGTAAATCAAATACCTAAAGAGTAAACATCTTGTTAAGATCTAGGCTTCTCGTAATTTATCTCTTTTATAGAAAAAACATTTTATAACACATAATTTAGCTAAACTTCACATTTTTTTTAGCTGGAGTTAGGGTGATAATTTTTTATGATCAATGTGCCCCAAAGACTAGCCAGTGAAATCCTTAAACTTCTTGAGAGAATAAGAGATGTCAATACACAATGAATTCCTTAAACTTCGATTAGAAAAAAAAAAATTCCTCTTTCTCTTACAATTAAATTAATGGTACCATGTTATAGGAAATTTTGGAGATGCAAAACTTTTGTAATATTACTTTTGGTACACGAAAATCGTTTGTAATGGAGGAATGGAATGGAATAGGAGGTAGAATGATGAATCAATTCTTTTATTTGGATATATGATGGAATGGAAGAAAGTGATGTTGTTTACAAAAATATCCTAAGCAATTAATGTGAATAATAAATAAGTAAAAGAATAAAAATGTAAAGGATTCTCAATTTTAGGGAATTGCATTTTTTGCTTTTAAAAGTGCAACCAAACATAGGATTGGGAATATAACTCGAATTGCGGTTCTACTTCGCGTTCATTCCCACTTACCAAGCATGACATAAAAATTGGACTAAAAGAATTTGAGAAATGTCAAATCCGTGGTGTGGAAAATTAGAGTAATTAATTTCATTTATAATTTATTTGATTTATAAACAAGAATGAGATGGAAGAATCATGAATTCATTCAAGAAAATGGTGTTAAACCTTAGCATATTGTATTTTGTTATTTTTAATCTTCTTTAGGATAACTTGAAATTATAATAACATTTTGAATGTATTTTTGTAACAAAAATGATTTGATGTAATGAATAACTTAAAAATATCCTCAACAAGTTTATGGACATTTTATTAAATCAATAAATTTGTTTTTCTTTTTTTTTTAAATACACTACGTTATATTTGGTGTAAGAAAATGAAGTGGAATAGAACCGATTCAAGGTGACATTTTGATTCCTATGTTTAGAAGCTTGCTATAATGGCAGAATCGTAATTTTCTTTTACTCTCATTAATGTTAACTATTTTAATTACTTTTTTTGTTCAACCAAACTATATTTATAATTATTATTATGATTTTTTTTCCTATAAAAAAACATCTTATTTCATTCTAATTCTATCATATATCTAAACATGGGAAATGAGACCTTACTCATCTCTCATTTCATTTCATTTATTCGATTCAAATCCATTCAATTCTAGATAATTCTTGTGTACCGATTACCAAATGTGACATTAAGTAACATTAAAATAGACAACGCAATTTTTCTCATGCAATGATAAGAAATGGTAATCTTTTCAAACTTCCCATAAATAAATATCAGTTACTAGAAGATGTTTGATTTTTCTTATATATATTCCTGGTTTTTATTATTTTCCTAGATTATGGTGAGATCTATTGTAAACAAGATAAGTTAAATTACAGTATCATGTCTATAAATTTCATGAATGATAAGACTTTTACTATTTCTCTCTTTTTGGGTTTTTGAATATAACCTTTTTTTTTTTGTAGGCGGTGATTTACTAGTAAAGGAGAGTGAGAGCACGATGACTTGCATACATACACAAAACGGGTAGTGGAGTGTTGAGGGTTGTTTGATAGAGCCACTACAATACTTAAGTCAGTTGATGGGCTTAAGAGAGTAATACATTATAGACACTCGCTAAGATAGCATAAGATCAAATGCTCCTACATTTGGGGATGATGTTCTATTTATAGGCTCAATCATACCTCATTTGGGAGGTCCACATGATCTTGTTCCACGTGGGTAGCGATATGGAGGTAGATGAAATTGGACCCAATCTGGTCTCATATAGAATGGAGGTAGTCGTGCATTGAGTTGTTCCCCTAATAGAGGTTAAAGGGTGACGTGGAGGCATGATCCTTGCTATGGAGAGCGAAAGTGATGGTGAACAAGGAGATGAGGTCCTCTTGGAGCCTTAGCACGAAACTGAAGTCTCTGTGCAATTGAGGTCTTTTAGGTTAGGTCCATTGGGGAGTTTATTAACCCAAGCACTTGTGAGGCCCTTTACAAGTCTACTAATCAATAAAAGAATGTTTACTAGATTATCACCAAGTATTCTCTATCAATAATTTTCTCTATGCTTCTAATTCTTATAATTTTATGCAATCACACTTTATAATTTATTAGTTAGTATTCCAAATATTAAATGCTTTATTTTATAAATGCAATGAAAATAATGGAAAATATGAAAAAAAAAATATTAATGAGATTTTTTAACCAACGTATTAATGAGAATTAAAACAAATGTGAACTTTTACTCCTTCAAAGGGATAGTTCAGTTCAGTTGATAATATGATTATTAAATTAAATATAATTCATATACTAACTATTATAATAGTTTGAATAAATCACTTTGAACTGAATTATTGGTGGAAATTGAATCATCTTATAAATGGTGTGTGTATTTAAATTCAAAGTGGTAATCTAAATGTATAAAAAAATTTTTACTATCCATGTTTATATGAAATTTTTCTACTACTAATCCTCTTTATGATGAATTTAGATGGAACATGATACCATTGTTCATGTTTTATGTTCTCATTTTATGCATTCATAATATATGTGTGTGTGTATTTTATTTTAAAGTCTTATTATTTATTTCAACTTTTAATTGTCTAACATGTTTGGTACATAAGAAATGACTACAATCAAATGGATTAGAATGCACTACAATGAGTGATGGATGACGAATTTATTCATTTATTTGGATACATGCATCCAAACAAAGTGGAATGGAATGTCTATAGTATAATACTTATATAAAATGGCCTTGGTAATAAACACAGATAATAACATGTGATGGTGTGATCACGATTAGTAATGAATTTGATATATTGAATAATAGGATTGATCCCGTTAAAAAATAGGACGGGACCATAATTAACAGGACTACGGAATTTTCCTAAGTTTAAAAGGTAGAAGGGATTGCAAACAAGTCTATTCTCATGTACCAAACCTAATATATGAGAAAATTCTATGGTTCTATTATTTATTTTGACATGATCGGTCACATCTACTATTTAATAACTCAGATTCATACCATCACACTATTAGAATAGTTAATATTCCAATTGTTATATTATAATGGTCTCGTCAACAGGGCCATAAAAGGTCCTTATAAGTAAGTCAAAAGTTCTTTTTTATACTTTTTCAATTTCTAAATGGATATCATGAGGAAAATATAATATAAATGGAAATGAATTATTAAATATTATAGTTATAGAATATTCAGATTTAATTAATGGATAAAAAGAAATTATTAAAAAATATAATTTGCATGAAATTGAAAATCATATTTTTGTAATAAATAAATTAGTAGTACTATGACTACCTAATCATTTCCTCTTTCTAAATCTAGTGTAGAGTAAACACGGATGAATAAGAGGATATATAGGATGGTATAATCCAAAAATAAGAACAAATTTGAGTCGTATATTATTATCATTAATTAATTTTTGTACATGGATAGCTTGTATGTTGTTTGCTAGTTATTATTATCTTTTTTCTTTTCCTAGTGTTTCTTTCTTAGATGTCTTATAAATAGATTTTTTCCTCTCCTTCTTCTTCCTTAGTCAAATTATATTCTCTCTCCATAAAAAACCTAATATCTTCTTACAAACCTTCATTGCCACTATTGTCTACTTTTTGCTCAATCTAAGTCTCTTTTGTAATCCCCTATAATTTGGATGAACCTAAACAAATTTTGAGGACAAAACTTTTATTGAGGGTAGAAGGATGTATTTGCCAAGAATTTTGGTGAATTTGGTTGACCACTTGAAATGATCTAAGGATTATTAGGCTTAATTAATAAACCTAATATGGATGTGATTCATCGCATTTATGGATATTTAGAGTGAGGGAGTGAACTTGGGTGAGTTGCGAGTATGACATAGTTTATAGGCTCTGCTTTATAAAGGCAGAACCAAATCGTTTAAGGAAAACGACTTCGTCCACAAATTTGCATTGAGTACCTTACCGTGGCTGTTCTATCTATTTAGCATCTTAGGCTCATATACATGATTTTCAAAGAAAATAGTTTTATATATATTATAAAACTTCTTTTTAAAAGTTTTAAACCTAGCTTTGGGAGTGCAAGCACCCAAACATGGTGGGTTCGCTTGGTTGTGAAGGCCCTCGCAATATAGTCTTTCACTTGATTCATGAAGGGAGTAAATCTGTACCATATATGTTATACCTAAATGATCGAATATGTTTCCTTTATGCCATTGTTACACTACACATGTTTGATTTGCTTTATTTGATAATCGTGCTTGAAAGTGCAAATCGAAGGATAAATTTGACTCAAACTAGATGTAGCTGACTCTCTAATAGTTAATTTTTGTGGGAAAATTGAAAATAGGGATGCTGAATGAGATAAGATTTAATTGCATAGCGCATCAATGATCAACTCCTGCAAGATAGGTAGATGATTGGGAATTTGATAAGCTAAACCTACATTAAGAGATGACACTTAATATTGGAAATTTCTTTCTTAATTCAACCTAGATAATTCTTATACCTAGGTTAACCTTTTACTTTCTTTTGGAAGCGTATCCAATTTTTTGTTGTCCTAATGGAATGTGGAATATTGGTCTCTCCAATTACTTTCATAATATGTATAATGTAATGAGAGAATAATTAATTAAAGTCTTGTAAACTCTATCTTATAAAGCAGTCCTTATATTGTAGGTATGCACGTAATATATAAACTTTAGTTCATCTTATTAGACTCTCATTTAGGGTCGTGACATCTTCACATCCACATCATCCTTCAAATCCAATGGAAACTCTCATATTTAAGATGTAATATTGACTGTACCATATTTGTTGAAGAGACGGTGGATAAGACATCATTAAAGAACAAGAGATATTTATTTAATTTTTTGTTTTATTAAGGGTCATTAATAGGAAATATTTGGCCTTAATGTTCTTAGCACCAACCCATTGCTCGAGTCTATTAGAAGTCCCCCCAACTACTCCGGCTTAGGGTCCATAGCAAGCCTTAAACTCATGAAGGACCTTAACCCCGATCTTGACTTCAGGCTACCCTCACATGATCCTTACCCATACGAAGACCTCGATTTAATCCTCGACCTCCATAAGAACCTTGGTCCCCTTAAGGACCAGGCCCATCTTACATGGCCCTAGTCGTAACACCTCGTAAAGAGGCCCATGGAGACATGTTCCTAATGGTTGCGACTTTCCACTTAGAGAACCATGACAACCTGTTCGATGCCTTTATCCCCTCGGAGGAATGGGTATTGATCTGACCACCCCCTACTCTCGACTTTATTCTCTACTTTTGGTTTATCTAACTAGTAGACTGAAAGATACACCACGTAGGATGTAAATATTTGTGGTCACCCCATTCTGTTATGGCAATCCTCTATAATAGACCCATGCACCAAAGTATGACAATAAGTATTATCCAATATCAATTAGCTCTATCTTGATGTTTTTCCTCTTAAAACGCACAATTAACTTGAGTATTGTCATGATCATGCGGACACCTGTCAGTGCATGACTAAACATGTTAGTGTCACGTCAAAAGGGCCGTAATAGGGATTACCCTTTCAACCAATAGGTCTACAATGGCCTATCCTTTGACTGAGAGGCTGATAACCGAAGCTATAAACTCAAAGTAGTGATAAGATAGGTTTGACCCACATCTCTCGCACTTACTCTATTAGCGAATTAACACTTGCAATAAAAGTTGAATGTCGTATTTGTTACCCAAACATTACATGAATTCAATTTAATGTGTTAACTTTAAAATGATCATTGATGGTGAAATGTAACTTTAATAATATTTTCTATTTAATTATGTATGTTCTCTTTTTTATGAGTGAAACACATTGTTGTGATTATTACCATGTTCTCATCCACACATAAATATATGCATACATGAGTTTGCAAAATAAACTTTTAACTTGAAATAACTTTGAGCATAACAATAATTGTTTATAATCCATTAGTTAAAAAAAAATTCACAGTTGCATTTATTTATATATTAGAGGTCATGCACCTCGATGTGTGTGCTAGGAAAAAATATTCATATTTAATATATGATTAATTCATTTTTTACAACTATAAAGAGAAGTAAGAAAGAAAACATATAGAAATTTACTGAAAAAAAAAGTTCTAAATTAACAAATGATATCTACTATCATATTAAAATTATATACAATTTAAGAAAATTATATATTTATTTTTTCTACTTTTCATTTATGAAGGGAGTGTTATTATTTTGAAAAAGTAGTCATAGAATGAGATTACTAATTAAAAAAAAGGTTACCATTTTCCTTTTAATCAAATAATACATATAATGGGAATTTAAGATACTAAAAACACCAAACCCCTCCTTTTTACTTTAATAATATAGATATAGATAATCACTTGCACGTTTTTATTTGTCATGCTAGTAAGTTATCACTATAAAATATTCGATATACAAATAAGTCTCTATAATATAAAAACAAGTCACACGTCATTAAGGAAAAAAATCCACTTTGATTAGAAGTCTACATAAACTCAACAACACATGATTTCAAATATATTTATTATTTGTGTAGCTAATAACAACACATCAAATGTCGTGAATAGGAATAATTTTTTTACTATTCATGTGAAAATAGTTTTAAATATTTGTTTTTAATTATAATATTTAATAATTTTCATCTCTTCTTTCCTTTCCTTCCTTTTTTTAAATTTTTTTTTGTGACATGCAACCAAGGGAATTGCCAGTTCTACTTGTTCTTTAGCTGGTTCTTGAACTGGTAGTTCTAAAATGCTGAATCAGGTGATTGTGGAGGGTAGAATCGTAAGACCCACCAGAATTGGTAGGTCCTTTGCCGGTTCGGACCCATCATCTCCGAGTCGGTTCCCAGTTAAGGAACCATCAGTGATGGGTAGGGTCGATTTCTAATCGGAATTGACCTGATGATGTCTATTATAGCATAGGGACTCCCTCTGTGACTTCAGAAAGTGATATAGGAATCTTAGTTTTTGGCACATGCATCTATATCCACCCCCAAATCTCGCACTCTAGTGCATCTAAACATATGTCTATAACAATTCCTATTTCTATAACCTTATGAACCTTCCTTTCCAACCAATGTCACACTTGTCAATGGATTACTATCATCAGTACAAAAGCATTGGTAATGTTGTTCTTACTACTTTGCTGCCCTTATATAATGTTTTCTATGTGCCCAAGTTTCCATTAAGTTTAGGATCATTAACAAGCTTACCCAAGATTTGAAATACTCCGTAACCTTTACCTCTTATTCTGTTTCTATCCAAGATATGTAGACTAGAAAGGTGATTGGCATATCGCAAGAGTATGGAGGATTATACTAGCTGGTTGTGCCTCCATCAAGAATGGCTATTTTGGCAAAATATTCTGCTTTACAAATTCATAGTCGTCTGGAACCTACGAGATTATAAGTCTTTAGAAAATGGTCCTTAGTCTTTTTAGTCTTAATATTTTTGTGTGGGTATGATTCCGGATGTAACGATCGTGCGTGCCATGTACTATCGCGCTACATGACTTAGGAAAAACACGTGCAAGGGTGATCAAGAGAGAATCGTGTAGGGAGGAGAGTAGGCAGTTTCAATAGGCTCTAACACACGTGTGACAAGTGAGGGAGCTAAAAAGCATTAACCTCACTAATACAACGAATATCGTGTGCGTTCTTAGTGAGTCAAGTAATCGATAAAAATGTGTGGGTATATTCTGGATGCAACATCACGTGCGTGCCATGACTATCGTTACATGTGACCTAGGGAAACAATACGTGTAAGGGTGATCAAGAAAGAATCGTGTAGGGAGGAGGAGTAGGCAGTTTCAATAGGTTCTAACATATGTGTGACAGATGAGGGAGCTAAAAAGCATCAACCTCACTAAGTACCATGAATATCGTGCGCGTTCTTGAGTGAGTCAAGTAATCGATTCACAAAAATGGAAATCCAACAGCACGACGGTACTTGTCCAAGATGTCACTCCTTGTCCAAATGAGGTAAGGACTAAGAGTATTTATAGAGAATCTGACTGTCGATGCAGTCCGTCAAATGTGACAGACGACCAACGGTTAAGATGAGTCCTTCTCAAAGTGATTATGGATATGGGCTCCCTTGTGGACCCATGCCCAATAAGGCCTTCATTTGCAATGTATGTGAGCCGATTTGAGAAATGTTGGAATTGGGCAGGCCAATTCCAACGGGCCCTACTCCAAGCTTACCATGCCAAAACTCCCATGATCATCCTAATGTAATTGAGCTTAACTCTTTAAGCCCTGTCACTTTAACCCAGAGAGTTAAATCCAAATAATAAATCAGGCTTAAAGCCTTCATAATCGAATTCATACGTCTACAGTTTCAAATGCCAATCTTATCAACTGGGAAAGCATAGCAGGTTCTCTTTCCCAAGTCGAGTCAATAAACATGCTTTTGCACATTTTGCTTTAGTTCATTATGATGTTTGGGGTCCTGGTCGTGTAACTTCTAAGATGGGGTTCAAATACTTTGTAACCTTTATTGATAATTATTCAAAAATGGCATGATGTTTCTTAATAAATAATTGTTCTAAATTGTTTTCTATATTTACTTCCCTTTGTGCTGAAATCAGAACACAATTTGGTATGCATGTTCAAGTATTGAGAGGTGACGATGCTAGAGGTTATCTTTCTTCTACATTTAAGTCTTTTATGATTAGTCATGGTATACTCCATCAAACTTATTATCCATACATACCTTAACAAAATGGTGTTGCCGAACAAAAAAACAAACACTTAGTTGAAGCAATGCATACTATGTTACTTCATATGAGTATTCCTCTACAATTTTGGGATGATGCCGTTCTTACCTCTTGTTATCTCATCAATTGTATGCTATCTTCTGTACTTCATGATCAAATCCCATTCTCAATTCTTTTCATTATGATGCTTTACATGGCATTCCTCTACATGTATTTGAGTGTACTTGCTTTGTTCACATTCCATCCTCTGGTAGAGATAAATTGTTATCCCGGTCCACTAAGTGCTTGTTTTTAGGGTACTTGCGTCTTTAAGAGTTTATTATTGTTATTCTCCAGAGTTGCAACGTGCCTTTATGTCACATGATGTAACATTTTTTTAGTCCATTCTGTTCATCACTAGTTCATCTACAACTTCTAAGTCAACTACGAAGATTCTTCCACTTCCTTTACCTCTCTCCATGTCTCCACCATCTTCATAAACTCAACAATCACCACCATCCTCTTCAGAATTGGTTAGCTTATGACTATGCCATTGCAAGTTTACAAGCACTGACCTTGTTTAAAATCAATTATAGCCACTACTCAAGATTCTGATGCCTTACTAAACACCAATCGAATCTTAAATCTACTTTCAAATCTATATCTTCCTATTGCTTTGCAAAAAGGTACTAGACAACGAAATACACCTTATCCCATCTCTGATTACATCTCATATGCCTCTTTATCACCTAATTACTTTGTTTTTGTGTCCTCTCTCTATCCACAATTTTACGTTCCTCTGAATCTCTTAGATGCACTTTCTAATCCAGGATGGCAGGATGGATGCAAGCTATGAAAGAGGAAATGTCTATCTTATACTCCAATGAAACATGGGATCTAGTCCCTCTGCTTCCGGGGAAGACGATAGTAGGTTGTAAATGGATTTATGCCGTGAAAAACTTGGCCAGATGGTTTAGTGCATTGCCTTACTGCAAGATTAGTAACTAAAGGGTATACCTAGGTGTATGGTAATGACTATATAGACACTTTCTCTCTAGTAGCTAAGATGGTTTCAGTTCGATTGTTCCTTTCTCTAGTAGCCATATTTAACTAGCCTTTACATCAACTAGATATTAAGAATGTTTTTCTTCTTGGAGATCTAAATGAAGATGCGAGCTCATTGCTCAGAGGAAGCCAAATTTGGTTTGTAAATTGAAGAAGTCATTATATGGGTTGAAATAATCTCCTTGAGCTTGGTTTGATAAATTTAGTTCAACTCTTCTTCAATTTGGTACAGTTTAAAGTATGTCATATTATTCAATTTTCCATATGTTGTCAAATTCGAGGAAGCGGATTTTCTTAATTATTTATATTGGTGATATTATTATTACAAGAGATGATGATAATGGGATTACTAAATTTTGCATGAAAAAATTAATATAAAGATCTTGGAGAGTTAAAATACTTTTTAGGTGCTAAGATTGCTCACTCGAGGAAACATTTATATTTCTCGAAGGAAATATGCAATAGAGTTGCTTAAGGAAACTTGCATGTTAGGTGCCAAACCAATGGATGCTCCTATGGTTTGTAACATGAAGCTAGTGTCAGGATTTGGAAAGCCATTATTTGATCCCGAAAGGTATTATAGACTTATTAGTAAACTGAATTATCTTACAATAACTAGACTTGATATTTCAAATACTGTAAGTGTGGTTCATCGGTTTCTTAAATCTCCATGTGAAGCTCATCAGGAGGCTACTAGGAGGCTATTGCATTATATCAAGGCTATCTCAGGTAAGGGATTGATGTATCATAATTGAGGACATCTTCAGGTGATAGGTTATATTGATGCTGATTGGGTTGAATCTCTCTCGCGTAGGATATCCACATCAGGTTATTGTGTTGTGTTGGGGGAAACTTGACTCTTAGAAGAGTAACAAACAAAATGTAGTTGTTAGATCTAGTGTAGAAACGGAATATAGAGCTATGACATTTGCAACTTGTGAGCTTGTCTGGCTTAAGCAACTGCTAGATGGGTTAAGATTAAACCAAATTGAGCCAACTGGACTGTATTATGATAATCAAGCTGCCATGCACATTGCATATAATTTTATTTTTCATGAGAGAATGAAGCATATAGAGATTGATTGTCATTTTATTAGAGATAAAGTACAATCCGAAGATATTACAACATCTTTTGTTAGCTCAAATGATTAGCTAGCCAACTTCTTTGGTAAGTCTTTAAGAGGTTTTAGAGTTGGATGTATTTGTAATAAGCTGAGGCTTTGTTATATTTATGCACTAGCTTGAGGAGGAGTGTTAAGGATATAAATGTAAACATAAATAGTATAGGGGCATTCCTGTAATATACATATATTATTAAATAATATATAAAAGTGTGGATGGTCGCCACAAAGTAACTTTTTCTCTCATGTTAACAAAGTCTGTTTTTATAAACTCAAAATCGAACATATATGATCATTATCATATTGATGTTTGCTTGGTATCTTATAAATCTGCATTTTTACTTAATTACCCACCTTACTATATTTATCAGTGATTTAAACTAGTGCATTTTTTTTTATAGTTGCTTCTTTTTTCCTGCTCCTACTCTTTGACGTGCTTAAAATTCTATTTACTTGGGAAAATTAGAAGAATAGATAGCATTATACAAAAACGAGTTAAAAAAAGGCAAGTTTAATTAATCTTTTATGTGGATTTTTTTAAAATAGAGAATAGAAAGTGTAGGTGGTGGTTGAATTCTAGCTCAACCATTTTTTTTCAGAAAGTTTTTGGGTTTGACATATATATTGTCTGTCTAAGGTAGATGATGCATTTGTGCCAATCTTAATGCATTATTATTTTTTTTTTCCTTTTTCAATACAATTTCTCACTTTTTCTAATGGAATTGAGTTTGAATTGAAGATGGAAGGTTGAAGGCAAATTTACCTCATCTTTTTTTTTATATATATTTTTTACTTGTGCATGTGTAGCATTCTATGTCATTTGGACATTCTATATCTTAGGAGAAGAAGATGCATATTATATGTTTCGTATCACTTTAGTGGTAAATTAAGTGGTTTTTAATGTAAATATACCTTATTTTCTAATTTGTGTATAAGCAAAATTCTATGTTGTTTGGGTATATCTATATTTTTGGTGTAGAAGATGCCTATGATTAATACTAATATGTTCTTCATTATTTAGTGGTAAATTAAGTTATTTTTTAAGATACTAATTAATGTATAGACTTTATTTTACAAAAATGTTTTTATTACTTATATTTACTAAATGTTTAGAAGAACCAAAGTTAGCAAAATTATGAACAATAGGTAATAGAGACTTTTTTTTCCCCAAATAGCTTGACTTGATACAAGTGAGAATAAGTACGTTTGCAGCATATGTATAGGTAAAACAATATATACTGAAACTTTACTTATTCTAAACATGGTTAACAGATGACATTATACATACATACATATATATATTCTATATTATTTAAGTGAGAGGAAGAGATAGGTCTGTTTGGATCGTTATGTGTATCTAATTTGCATTTGTATCTTAATTGCATCTTATTCATGTTTTATCTATACTTGATATCTATTTGATTTGTTTATGATTAAAAATATTTATTTTTTATTTGTATTTATTCTTTAATAAATATCTAATTAAAAACAACAAAACTATATAAAAAAAAAGAATAAAATAAAGAGACTCCTAGCTGTCCACTAATCTTTATTAAACTTAAAGCCTATAATTTGAATGGCATCTTCTATGGTATTGCTTCCTCTATTGTAATATCTTAATATTTTTCCTATGTATACACCTGTCGCCAAATAAGTGAATAAATTTTGTGTTCTCTTACGACCGAACACCAAAAAAAAAGAAGTGGAAATTTAATTTATATAACAACTAGCAAAATAAAATCACAACCAGGATGCTGGTACAGGGGAAAGGGAAACATATTTAAAAAGGAAAGAAAAGGAAAGAAAAGAAAACATAGAGTGAAAATAAAATCAGAGGAGCTGCTTCCGGGGGAATTGAGAACTCCTATTTCAATCATTTTAAGCAGACTAGAGCTTCATTGCCCAGGTTTATTATCTGCAAAACCTGATAACAGTCCACGAGTTTATCCAGTCATGGAAACAAATCTATCGAACTTCATTGATAGATTCCGAAGGAAATGAGGTATAAAAAAAAAAGGATTGTTAAACTAATTTGAAACTTTTAGTGTGTTTTTAAAGTGTCTTTTGAAGTGCGTATTTGATATTTAAAATTGTTAAGTATCACGTTTGATCGTATTTTTATTTATTAATATAATATATTATCTGTATTTATAGTTTGTGACCGATATAACATGTCGCATCATATATTTTAAGAAGATAGAGTTGTTGTAATATAAGATAAATAAATTATAATGAAAGGTAAAAGTGTCATTTGTTGAAAAATAAGAAGATTTTATGGTTTATCATAATATATAATTATATGTTTTGTTAAATGATAGATACGTGATTGAAGATGAAGAGAAGGAGCTGGATGCCGCTTGAAGGACACTGGCTTCTCTCTTTACGTCATGGCTTTTGTCTTATACGTTGCGGACATTGGGTCGGCCACCTTGGTCACGAATTCGTCTTTTAGTGTTTAGGTCACCAGCTCATGTGTTCATGTCCCCAGTCTTCATGCCAGCGTATAGACACAGAATTTTGAAAGTTTTCCATGTTGTCTTTATATGCCTAGCCTATTCTTATTTCTCCAAAATCATTTTCTCAACCTAAAAAACTATGAAAATCTCTCTCGAGCCTTTAGAGATCTTAAGAAGCCTATCGATAGTGATCTTGCTTCAAGAAGGACCACGATTCAAGATCTAAGGAACTAATCTTAAAGGGGTTTTAAAGATAATCCTAAATCGTTGTTGGAGATTCAGTGTGCTGCAACTAGAGAAGAAAAAAAAATTAGGAAAACATGTAAGATTGATCCTTTTTAATCCTTTGGTGATTTAAAAGTCAAACCTTCTTAATTTTTTTTAATTATATTGAATGGAGTCAAGTTTTGGATAAATTTTAGAGAAAACCCTAAGATTGGTGATTTTGTGGTTTTACAATCAAAGAAAAGAAGGTGTATAAATCTAGAGTTTATTATTCTTCTCTATTTAGGGTTTTAGATGATGATGTGATTATGTTTATTTTATGAAAATATGTTTTGATATAGTTTTGCTTATATGATTAGGTGTTTGGGTGAAATTAGGGTTTCTGTTCCTAAAGCTGTTTCAGGTATGATCTTATCTTACTTGTTGCTTGTGATTACAGGATTATTATTTGTAAAATGATTAATTGCTATCCGGCTTTTAAATTTGATTCGTTACTTGTCTATGGCTAGGTCTAGTAGATCGGGAGGACTGATGCTACTAGGATGACGCCTTGAAGATGTGTGTGTTGTTGTCTCGGGTGAAGCTGTGCACATAGATGATTCTGGTAGTTTAGGAGTGGTGAGAAAACAATATTCGAGTATGTAAGAGTTCCCAATACTAATATATGTATATATTATTATTTTTCCGTATTAGTTGTTTTTACAAAGTCGTGAGTTACTCTAGGTTTAAGACAATTTGCAAATAATTCTAAACTATGTTGTATGCCGGCTAATCAAAGATAATAACTTGTGGTTACTGCATTAAGTACCAGGTTGCATGTGGGTTTGTATGTTGTATGCTCATATGCATGCGTTTGTAATATAGCGTATTGGGTCTTTGTGCCCACTCTTTTATTTTTCGGGAATAGGTGAGGATCCTATAATATTCGATTTATTTGGATATGATGAATATGTGGATTATTGGGAGGTGATATTGGAGCCGACTTTCCTGCTGATTATTAGACATATTGGACTAGTGATAGACAAAGTTGAAGATCCTATTAAGTTTTATATGTTTTTATGATTCTAAAAATGTTTTATAAGACCTTTTCTTAAGATGTTTGTAGGTGATTGGATCTGGTTGTAGTAATCACATGTATGTAGCGTCTAGCTTGTGCTATATGTGGCTTCAAAAGAGTGACTTGACAATAACACATAATGACATGTAATGATGACTTATGGAAAGATGATACGGAGGAAGAGTAAGCAATCTTACATAACTCGAACGTATGCGTGACAGGTGGAGGAGCTATAGAGCATTAACCCCACAGTTCTTAGAGAGAGGCGATGTGTTCTTTGTTCTGATTCTTATTTGATCTCTATGATCACAATCCAGCACAATAGCGCTTCTCTGAATATCTGAAAATCTTGTCAAATGAGGAGAAATCCTGAGGTATTTATAAAGTTTGGTTGTTGATAGCATCCGTTAGATTGCAAGGTGTGTTAGTGGCTCAGATGAGTCTTTCTTCTAATGGATCTTTCTATGGGCTCATTTTGGGTTTAAGCCCACAAGAGCCTCTTTTAAGTGCATGAGCTTATCTAAGAAAGGTTGAGAGCGGACAAGCTATTTTAATAATCATTACTCCAAGCCCATCATGCCAAATCTCCCATAAGTCATTCCAAAATATAGACTTGACTCTTTAAGCCCTGTCACTTTGCTCAAAAGGCCAGTCCAAATATTTTAATATAATCAAATTAGACCTCTCCATTTAAGATTATATTAAGTTGGCTTTAGTTTATGCCAATTAAGTTATCCAGAAGTTTTGATGATTATGAATTATTTCTAAAGAGGTATCCTTATATGTAATTGAAGTTATATAATTTATCTTTGCAAATTAGTGAAACAATAGTCTTAGTGTGTCTTTATTTAGTGAGGACATGTGGCTGGCTGATAATGCCTTCAATTTATGGTGTTATTGTTGTACATTTAATAATATAAATATTTAATTGTTAAGACATTTATGATTAATAATTAGGTAAAATTATTAAATGTTTGAGGGTAAGATATATTAATATTTTGAGTGGCTAAAAAGTGATACAATGATAGGTTTATTTAAGGTATCAAAATTTTAAGTGATTAAAAAATTGAGTTAAATAAGATATTAATAATTTATTATTTATGTTGCTACATGCATTTGTGACAACACAGAAGATGCATTGCGGGTACAATTAGAAGAATCAATGCTAAAGGCAGAGATTAAAGCATCTCTACAAGACCATAACTTGCTCATAATCGAAACATTGTAAAACTTGTTACTGAAACTAATTACTGGGTTGCTATGGACTGGTTAACTAAACTAGTTATTTCTGATATGTTTATTATGAATGATTTGTACCACCTTAGACAGTTGATTTTGAGTCAAACTCATTTCATTTCATTCCAATCTATTACATTTCATTCTGATCAAATCCATATCATTCATGCGTATCAAATATAATATAAATGAATAAGGTTGACATGAAATTACTATTTTAAAAATAAAATAGAACTATTATATGATTTTTATTTGCTAATTTTTTTATTTTTCATTTAATTGAGATATTTTGAAAAAAATTATTTCAATATTAAATTAGTTTTCATAATTTTGAGTAATAAATAACTATTAAATATTTTTTTAATAAGAATTCTATGTAAAATTATTGTAAGGAAAAATAAAATCATAATAAAATATTGTTATTATAGCGAATTGAATGGTTTTTAGTGATTAGTCTCTTTTTCCTATCATAAAAAATTTAATTAATCTTACTAAAAATCAATTAAAGATAAAAAACTTGTGGTAAAAGTGAAATGTGGCTACTTTGTACATGCATATACGGCCTCACATAGCAATTAGCATAGCAATCAATGGAATAAACAAAAGTGATTTTGGAAAAATAAAAAGAAACTACTTTTCCCAGCACATCAATTCGAAATTACATTCAATTCAACTGACTGAACACAACCTCCACCTCCTCCATTTCTAGGTAAAAGAAGAGAGAGAAAGAAAGCTAAGAAACCGCAAGAAGAAAGAGAGAAATTTCCATAGAAGCATAATTTGGTAGTTTTTACTTTGCCTTCTCAGGTTTCATTATCATCGTAGTGGTGTGTGTGGGATTTCGATCGAAATAAGGTTATCGGATGGCTGGTGAGTTCGGAGGTCTGTTGGTTTTGTTGCTCTGTGTCGGAGCATCTTCGGCGATTTCATCTGAATCTTCGTGCTCTCGTGAATCCGTGGCACCGTTCTTGAATAGGCTGCAGTTTCAGTGCCCTAACTCGATCTCACCTAACCTTCCTCTCCAGGTACTTTTCTTTTATACGAATCTGTGATAATAGATAATATTTTATCAATATTGATTTATTTTTAGATAGTTTATTCAATTACTTCTTTCTTGATTTTGATCTCATGATGTGTGATTTATGTGGTTGATTTGTCTGAGTATGTGGATTATGGATCGGTTAGTTGTGACTCTTGATGTTTGGTTTTACTGTTGTAGGATTTTAACTTGTGCAAAAAAGTAGTGGCTGACTGTATTATTGTGTTTGCTGAGTTATATTTGGAAATTAGAATTATATGTAGGTTGACTTTTCGGTTCATCATTGTGTGGATGGGCTCTGAGGAATCAAATGTTGGGATTGAAGATGTATGGGTTGTAAATTATGCCGTTGGTGATACCAAGGGACGTTTTGGTTAGAAATGCAGTTGGCGGCATCTTTTATGCAGATTGGACCAAGCTTTTATCGTTGCAAGAAGGCATGATGTTATATGATGGGTACCATTTTCTTGGGTGAAGTTGAAATTTACTTTCTTGCAGTTACAGAATAGTTGAGCAACACCTTTTCTTGAAATTTGGACCATTCTGACTGGCTAGCTATGTATGGCAACTTTTAATTCTTTTTGACATGTTGAGCTCATATGCAAGGATATGAAGGGGGTCTTGGCCAAGAAGGGAGAGGTTTATATTTCTTAGGACATCTGACTTAAAGTCCAGTGTCCAGGATTGTTTGTCAATCAGTTTGGTATCTTGAATCACTAGAAACTAAGGAAATATGAAACATACAACCACAAGCTGGAGCTTCATGCTCCGTGATTAGAATTAAGTCCATAAGGTTGGGAAACATGCAGAAACTTTTAGGCTAGCAATTTTCATGGAAAGTATGTGTTGACTAATTCATTGAGCATTCTAATCTTTTGCTTGGATAATTGGCCAAAACCTGGTACCCATTGTGTAATCTATATAACAACTCTGCTTTCGTGTCCTGTTTTCTTTGCTTTGTTCTCTATGTGGCAAAACAAATCTTGTTTCACCTATGGGAGCTTCTTTTTAGTTGTTTGTGATCCAAAAATATTGGCCTTAACGTTTCTCATTGTGGGGACATGTGGACTGCTTTAACTTTTATTTGCTCGCTGGTACTGTTGTCTTTGCCTGGATATCTGATACTTATTAATTGTTCAGTTTTTCTTTTGTAAGTTGCAACAAAATCAAGACCATCGTTTGTTGTTCGATTCACTTATATTTTTACTTTTATTTGCTTTGAAATTTTGTCATTTTTAATCCCATCACCCCATCCCTTCCATCTTATGCCACAGTTTGCTGGTTTTTCTTGTGAATGTTAGATTGTTTATTTTGTGTCATAGAAGCTTTTGCCATCCTAACCATTGCAGCTGAGGCCTTACAGAAAATTGCATACAGCGATGGTAAAATCCAAATAGTTTTCAAATCAATAGCTAAAATGTGAATTTTCTGCAAAATAAATTGTATGGCCTTATTGTGGAGGATAATTCTTACACTGTCTTACATGGTCGAATTATCTAAGATGCATTGCATGAGTTTATGAAGGATCGAACTTTTATTAAAAAGCATAAAGATTATAATCGTTAATGAGTTCCTTAACAAGCTTGTATATCCTATGCTGCTCCTGGAATGAAACACTGATGGATCTCCACCTGGGTGGGGTTTTTATTCAAAGTGTCCATCCTACTGTGGTTTGGGTTGGAGCGCCAATATCATCCTTAGGTACTCCTTTCTTCTTTGGGTAGCCACTTAGCTTGGCAAAACAAACTGACATTAGATAAGCTGGTAGGATATGGTATTGTGGAAAATTCCAGATGGTTTCTATGCAGTGCAATGGACTAGAGTCACAGCCACCTGCTAATCCTCTGCTCAGTTTTTAATAGAAGTGATCCAGCAGCTTGGATGTCTCACTCGGTGGAAGGAGTGATCTTCTGCTTCTTGGGAATTAGCAGCAATGGCAATATCAAGTCACCCATTATCTATTCATGGCAGGTGGCTTTGATGGTTTACCTACTTTACCAGAGTGCAACTTCTGTCAACTTGGCAATCTACAAGCCTTCCTATGACTTTTTGTTAAAGAGTGCTTTTGTGTATTAGAATGTCTCACCAAGTGCTAGGTTGATATAGTTTTTCAAATATAATCAGCTACCATGATCCTTAATGTGATTCTGAATAGTACTTTAATGCAGCTCTGTTTCAAGCCTAGTTGGGCAATGCTCTGCACTTCATCTTATTCACATCAATGCAATCTTTATCCCTCTGTAAAAAGAAGGCTTCATCAAGCAAACTTTGTTAAAAGCATCACAGTTATCATCTCATCTTCTGGGCTATTATAACCGCAACTCAAGAAACAGGTCCAATGATAGAAGCACGCAATGCTGCTTCAGAATAATAACCAACATAATTAATCTTACTTCAACAAATAGTCTCTTACATAGCAAGAAATCAACAAGCAGACAACCTTCAACCAAACTTACTCCAACACATGCTTGTTTACATAGACCTAGGAAAGCAGGGGAATGTGATTCCACTAAGATGGTTTTTTAGTTGTAAGAAAACCTAGCAAGATAATTAGACTTAGAACTGTAATCCATAAATCTAAAAGCAAAAAAATTACCAGTTGTAGGTGTAGACTGTCAGAAGTTTTCTTAATGGGATGGATCGATATAATATTGAAGATATTTGAATTCTTTTGGTTATTTCACTTGCTTCCATCGTCAGTCAGTTGAAATGTTCCCATTGTCCCCCTTCAATGAATGCATTTTAAAGGGATTATAGTTGAAAACTTTTGCTTCTGATTGGTAAACTTTCTTGCTTATCTAGAAAGAACTATCTTTTTAGGGGAAGATGCTCTTGTCTTTTAGACAAATTTATTTTTATTTTTTGGGTAATGTTGTCTTTTAGATAGGTTGGTTGCTGAATAAAATATTTATTGGATGTATAATAATTCAATATTCTGGTGAGGTGGACTTAATTGTTTGATTTGATATGAATGGTGGTTATCCTAAATGGATACATGATGCTTACTCTCTTGCAATTAGCGAGGTTTGCCCAGTGTCTAATTATGGGATAATATAGATACTTTAGGATGTAGTACAATGGTTTGGTTTTGTAGCAAGGATTTATGTGTTATAATAGGAGTGGAGAGATTTTATATCCTCTTACAAATAAGAGACTAAGAAACGGGCATCTACCAGAGAAGTTGGTTTTTTGTTTGACAAGATATATTTGAGGTATATGTTTTCGATAATTTACATGTAAAAAATCAATATTAAATCTTGCTTAAAAGATGGATTTTGGGTCATTGTTTAGGGAATAAATGGTCTGGCATTTAAGAATGGAGACTTTTGTGATAGCATATTTTTTATTTGAATATGGAAGAAGTAGATTCAGGTAATTGTGTAAAAAGATGGACATATGTCCTTTTCTATCAGCATATTCTGTTGCATGATTATAGTAAACAATCTCCAACCTAGGCATTTTACTTCTAGACTAGCAACCACACCTTTTTGGTAAGTACAAATTTTCTCTTGCTTGTCTTGGAAATGCAAGAAGATTTTTCGGTGATCGCAGCAAACCTGTGGGTAAATTGGCTAGAGTTCTCTTTCCTTATTTTTCCTGTCCTAATGATACATGCACATGAAACCCC
The DNA here is from genome assembly GCA_024138025.1 of Combretum micranthum. Taxonomy (NCBI): domain Eukaryota; kingdom Viridiplantae; phylum Streptophyta; class Magnoliopsida; order Myrtales; family Combretaceae; genus Combretum; species Combretum micranthum. The sequence goes on along the minus strand of JAMXBD010000207.1, from coordinate 129,670 downwards.
TTTTTGTAAAGTACTGTGACGTTTTCAGAAAGAAATTATTCAAGTAATGAGCAGGATAGATGAATAGAAAAAGGAGATACCGTACAAAATGGAATCAGGTGTAGATTGGTCTGACTTTTTGGATCTATGGCATAGTGACCTAGACAGGGTGCAGTCTAGTACAAAGTGTGGGTAATGGGCAAGGTAGGCTCTCATGGTTTTCTTATTCAGTTGCTTTATTTCAACTGCATTATTGTGGAACAATGGGTATCTACTAGCTTGAAAAGTATATATTGACAATATAACGAAATGAATCGAAGATGAGTACACTAAGTTGGAGGAAAAGTAGAGATACAGTGGCAGTCATTTGGAAAAAATTGCAATGAGGTGCACATTCATGAGGAAACAAAGAAAGATTCATAATGGAATCGCATAAAAACATAACTAAAAAAGGTGATTCAATTGGAAGAACAACTATAGCTTTATAAGTTAAGCAGGCTTATCCATTCTCATGACAGCAACATATCTGAAATCCCAATGAACTCCATCTTATATGTCAACCACTCTACTCTTGCAGTCGATCACTGGAAGATGCACCTTCTTGATCCAAAAAATGCAGCTGAATTTGAGCAGTTAACTGAATGAATGCTAGTCTATTGATTCTTGTGCAATTCAACCTATACTTTTTCACTTAATTGCTAAATGTTCCCTTGGTGACATATGCTTGCAAGTATATTTATTATCGACCTTTCTAGCAACTTTGGTGCTTGTCTTGCAACCCTGTTTGGTATCTGTTTCTTTATGCAGTGGGTTGTGGGCTCTAGCTTTAAAATATAATTGAATGGTTGTTGATTTTGACAATATTTGAAAGAAAGCTTTATCCTTCTTGTGTCCATTTTTTCTCAAATCAGCTATGTGCAGCAATCTGGAATTTGGATAAAAGTGATTTGTGATGCAATTCTGTTGCACTCATGATGTATGAAATAGAAAATGGGTCTGAAAGTGGGTTGCAAATCTGCTAGCTATATTCTTTAGTCTATACTGGAGATCATCATAGAAAACTGCTTCTCTCTCTCATTTTTTTTTTTTTTCCTTGTCTTTTGGGGGTCAGTTGGAAACACTACTTGAATTCATAGAATCCTTTTTTGTCCTGGAAATACTACTTGAACTCGTAGAATCTTTTTTAGCTTAATCCATAATATGGGAATGATTGGGCATATCAAACTTAAGAACTCTCAGGCAATACGATCATGTCCACACTATCTAGTAGAGGTCATAGAGGATATGCGTGCCTCACACATTAAGGAAAAAATTATGTTGCCTCATATTCTTAGCTGTGAGATTGTTAATATGAGCAATCACCTAACAAATGAGTTAATTCTGCTTGAGAAGGAATTGACAAGAGGAGAAGAGTGGATAGTATGATTTGAAATCTAAAAATATGAGTGGACAGTATGATTTGAAATCTAAAAATATTGATGCTGTTTAAGGGTTTTTCATGCCTTAACCATTTGCCAACCCTGGAGGAATTATGTTTTAGCTCACACATATGTGGTCATGGTGTATTTGAATTCTGTATGGTTGGAGAGAGGTTTCTTGAAGCTATGCTGCATATGCCTGGTAGCAGCTTTGGATGATGAGGGAAATGCCTATACTCCCTTTTATTTTTGGTCTCAAAGATGTCTATAGTGAAAACACTAATATGAATAACGCAACAACACAGGTCTGGAATTTTGCACTCAAATCCTTGTTACATGAAGCGAACAGTTATAAGAGGAGTTGAAGATAAAGCACCTAACCTGATGAGGTAGTTATGCTGGAAGTTTTTGCAAGGACGGATGAGGTGGAGAAGAGTGATTAAAATTCCTTGGTTGAATCTCCTCCCATCCCCCATAAAAAAGAGCTCTTGTGAAGAATGTGAGAAGCCCTTGCATACATAAGTTGTGGGGTGTAGGCTTAGCAAATTTTGCCTTGAGAAAAAAAGTTGTAGATGCAGATGTTGTAATGATGGATGCAATTGACTGGTTGTCCAGTGGTCAAAGTCTTCCAGTTAGCTTTGGCTGTGAAGAAGGTATTATTATTCTAACCTATCAGTTAAGAGAAATTAAAGTACACGCCCTTACATTCATATGTGATGCAAAGAGGGATAGGCTGGAAAACACCCCCCCCAACCACCAACCACCCCCACCCCACCCTACCCCCAAAAAAAAAAAGGATAAAGAACTCTTTTAGGCCTATAGGGAAGGCTATCCAGAACAAAGAGTCCATTACGTGTGCCATCTCATCTTTGTACTTGTTAATGTACTTTGAACATAGGAATGAGGATTGAACATAAAACCATGATTCCATTCCGACTTCATTCCTGTACACCAAACGTATCACAACTTGACATATGGAACCTAGAAGAAAGTGGATACCTTTGTTAGGCCCTTAATCTAAGTTCAGGCATGCATAGCCCAACCACGTGCAATATCCAAGTATTACACGGAAGACTTCTGTTAAAGACAACATTCATGTCGATTGTTTTTAAATGGACCTTAAACACATTAACAACAGGTACTTATTAAGAGTAGAACTATATATATATATTATTATTATTACATCATTTGTACCATCTATGTTGGTACTTTAAAAGATTACAAAGGTTTTGTTGTCTCAAAATAGTAAAATAAACCTACTACATAATATTACAAACCAAAGGCTTATTAAGAAGCCTTTAACAAAATTACATGAAGTTGGAAAAGCCTTAATTAAGTCTTCAACTCAAGAAAAATTACATCATGTTGGAAAAATATTTTTCTAGTCTATTACAAAAGCATCCAACACAAGAACATGGCCTCTATTCGTCCCACTCGTTAAGGAATTCCTTAAAGTCTGTTCCATAAGCCATATGTTCATAGAACGTATCTTCATCAACACCTGTAAATGAAAACGTGAGCCGGAGGTCCGGTACACAGTGACACAAATAAATAAAAAGTGGCATATATTCTTAGTCTAATGCAATGCAATGCAAGAACCATTAAATTATATTTTAATAATTAGGTGTAATAATCAACATCGGAATATTTAAACTTCGATAATAAGCCAATGGGAACTTAGGGGTTCTAAGTAATAGTAGCTGTTCAAAGAGTTGATATAAATAGCCCGAATACTTATATCACCTATAGGAACATCTACAAAGATAATAGTTTCATCCATGGTTTACAACCGTTTCTTATCTTTACTTAACTTAATCCATAATATTACTTAGTTCAATCGGTTTAATAAACATGAACTAAATCATATTATTTCTTTTTAAGAATAAGTAAATGTTATACCGATATCGTTACCTCTATCGACTACTCGCTGGGCCATTTATAAATTATCATTGCATCATCACACGGAGGTGGCCTAAACGCCTTACTATCATGTTGATATTACCAAATAGGGTTGGTGCTTCTCGGATCAGATTAAACGGCACATGCACAAACAATTCAAACATTCTAGGCCATCTTTTTTTTATTTTTTTATTTTTTATTTTTAACCGTACATTTTAGGCCATCTTTGCCTATAGTAGATTTAAAAAATGCCTATTCTATCATCCATTAATCAAGTTACTACTGTTCTTGATGGAACTGATATATCTGGTAATGGATCTGTAGACAAACACAACTGAGTGGGGGTATTTGTTACAAGAAAATTATTTCATATAAAACATTATTAATCCACAATTGAATATCAAGTCGTAAAACCTTTATCAAATTTAAACAAAATTCAAGTCATTTCATAACTCAGTGTGTGTATATATATATCTATATAATATATCCCTTTATTTGTATTTATTTATTTTCTTCTTCTTCTTCTTCTTTTTTTTCTTTTCCAGGAGTAGGGGATCCGTCATTGCCGTTATGGAGTTCGTAACCACCTTCACGGGCACCATCACGCCTGTGATGGAGGGTAATGGTACGATTAGAGATGATCGCACCCTTAATCACGGCTGTAGTGAGATCACAGTAAAAAATTGAGCCCGTGATTATTTTTAAAAACTTGCTTAGACTCTTCCACGGGCGTGATCACACTTGTGATTATCCAAAATCTTATGATCAGTGGGCATAAAGCCCTTGACCAAGCCCGTGTTGCACAGGGAAATGATCCTCGTTGGTTTAGTTCGAAATTTTACTTCTCACAACTTAATAACATGACTTCCTTTAAGCAAAACACATTAGATTTGGATTATAAACTTACTATTAAATCTTAAAGGATTCATATATACTCCTACACATTCACATACAAGCAATCCAACAATCTTATCATTCACATCTTCATCAACTTCATTTTTCCAATGTTAGTGCAACATGTAAAGTATACTCATTTATTTATCCACCAAAGCAACTACAATAAACTGCATTACTCTACTCTTACAAGTTCTTATGATTCATCCAAGTTTAATGATGAGCTTAGCCCTAATTTTAACTTCAATTCACTAAGTGATAAAATGATTAGAAAAACAATTAAAACTTAACCTTAGATGGTCTTGATTTGTAGATGAAGTATTGATGGTGATTTTGATGAGTTGTGAAAGAAAATTTGATCAAAATTGATGGTGTTTTCCTTGCTTATGAAGAGGTGGTGGATGTGGTCTGTTGTGGAGTTGATTTGTAAAAGAGTAAAGAAGGTTTTCATGGGCTTATCTTGGTGTATGGGCTTGGGTTTCATTTGCACAAAGTAGGGCTTCTTCTTACATTGGAAGAAAAAATTACATTGGCACAAAACTTAACTAATTTATTTACAATCAAATTCATACATTAATTAATCAATACATACATATACAATTTTATCAACTAAGTATTTACAATTAATTTTATACATCAATCAATCAATATATACATAAATGCAATTTAATTAAGCTTAGTAGTTTAGGATATTTCATTAAAAGAAGTTTCGTTCCCGAAACTTACCTTACCTTATTGATCGAAAAGCTCGGGGTACTTCGGTCTTATAAAATTCTCCATTTTCCATGTAGCTTCTCTTTCAAATTGACCACTTCATTGAATTTTAACAAAAGAATTGTCTTTCTTCTTAAAATTCTATCCATTCGGTTCTAAATCTTGAGAGGCTTTTCTACTGTTGTCAAATTTAGCTGTATCTTTGGTTGATTTGTATTGATGATAGAGCCCGGATCAGATATACATTTTCTTAACTGTGACACATAGGATACATCATGTACACCTGCCAAATTTGGAGGTAAAGCTAATTTATATGCCAACTCTCCAATTCTTTCTAATATTTCATATGAAGCAGCACATCTTGGATTTACCTTTCCTTTTACTCCGAATTTGAACCCTCTTTTGGTTTGAGACACCTCGAGAAACACCTGGGCACTAATCTCAAACTCAAGTGGCCTTCATCTCATGTTCACATAGCTTTTGTATTGGTTTTGTGCTGCTTTCATTCTTTGTTTAACAACTTTAATCTTGTTCATTGCTTGTTGCACTAATTCAAGACCAATCAAAGCTCTTTCACCTACTTTGTCTTGGTGTAGAGATCTATATTTTTTTTTCTATATAAAGCTTCATAGGGAGTTATTCATATAGTTGCTTGATAACTGTTATTATATGCAAATTCTATCAACGGAAAATTTTCATCCCATCGTCCACCAAAATCTAATGCTCACGCTCTTCACATATCCTCCAAAATCTGAATAGTTCTTTCCGATTACCCATCGGTTTGAGAATGAAAGGTTGTACTAAACTGTAAACGGGTTCCTAATGATTCATGTAAGCTCTTCTAGAATCGACTAACAAATATTGAATTTCTATCTGACACAATCGACACTGGAATGCCATGTAGCCTCGCAATTTCCCACGTGTATATCTATGCCGTCATTTCTAATGAACATCCAACCCTTGTTCCATTAAGATACATTAACTTGGTCAATCTGTCCACAATTACCCATATCATTTTATGTCTAGCTGCTGTTCTTGGTAAAGCGGTTATAAAATCCATAGTTGGTTTTCCCACTTCCACTCTGGAATGTGTAAAGGTTATGGCTCACCACTAGGTCTTTGATGCTCGATCCTTATTTGCTGACATGTCAAACACTTTGGTATATAATCAGCTACATCATGCTTCATGTTATCCTACCAGTAGATTTTCTTCGAGTCTTTATACATTTCGATGCTTCCTAAGTGCATTGAATAAGTTGATGCATGAGCCTCTTTCATGACTTCTTTCCTCAAATCATTAATCATTGGCAATTTGGCACATATATCCAATTCCCCAATCTAATGATATTCTCATCATCTAGTCTTAACTCTTTTTTTTTCCCATTCGTTATGGCAATGATCAATTATTCGCTTTGTAGGTCTTCCTTCTGACTTCGCTTGATTTGATCTATTATATAGGCTGTAAAGTTAAGATTGCAAGCATAACATCAATTCTATTCAAAGTCACTTCAATATCCATTCTTTGGAAATCTTCTAATATCTCATTTTGATCTGTAATCATGGTTACTATATTCATTTGTTTCTTTCTACTCAACGCATTTGCAACCACATTTGCTTTTCTTGGGTTATGCAAGATCTCAACATCATAATCTTTAATCAACTTTAACCATTGTCTCTGTTTCATATTTAATTCATTTGAATGGAGATATACTTCAAACTGTTATGATACATATATATCTTACATTTCTTGCCGAACAGATAATGCCTCAATAGCTTTAAAGCTAAATTATTGCTGCAGTGATGGAATCAAAATGCTCAGTCATAACTAATCACTAGAGCAGCTAAGGACTACAGAATCTTGCACTAAGAGTCCTACATGACAGCATGGAACCGAATGAGGTTCATTTCGTTGATCTTTCGATGTTTGGATATTATGATTTCAATGAAATGAGTGTAAACATACTTTAGGAGGACCTTGAAATCATTGAAGAGGATGGAATCGAGTTAAATGGAGCAATTCAAAGGAAAATGGCTCGGAAAGCTTGAAGGCCGGCAGCATTAAATGGCAGTTACATTGTTTTAATGCGTTGAATGACCGTTACATTGTTGAAAGCTTGAAGGCCGGCGGCATTAAATGGCAGTTACATTGTTTTAATGCGTTGAATGACCGTCACGTTGTTTTAATGCGTAGAAAGACAGTTCCAGTGTTTTTATTTTGCTTTTAATTTGTATTTTCACTTTTATGATGAGGACTATAAGTAGTCCATTTAACGAAACCCTAATCACTTTTGGTTGAATATTGAATTTGAGAAGTTATTTCTCTCCAAACCCTACTCTTATCAATCTTAGATTGTGGCGAGTGACGGCTTTGGATTTGTTGTGAGACATATCAGCAAATTCAACGCTAAGACTAATTCCTTGCTAGTGCGTCATATCTAGTGAGAATTAGATTTATCTATTTTTTTTATTGTTATTTGTTTTTAATTGAAATTTAAGCGATTGATCAATTGTGTGAGTGAGTTGAGCAGAACACACACTTTTAGATCTAGGCACATCATGCAGGCTCTAAATTGTGGACTAGATACTTCTTTCCATGTGATTTTAGTTGTCTTGATGCATAAGCAATTACTTTATCATTTTGCATTAAAATACATCGAAGTCCTTGAATTGAGGTATTGCTGTAAATTTCAAATTCCTTTCCACTAACTGGTAAGGTTAACACAGGGATGATACCAATATTTTCTTTAATTCTTGTAAACTCCATTCACATTTGTCATCCCACACAAATTTCATATGCTTTTGAGTTAATCTTGTCATTGGAGACGCAATCTTTGAAAATCCTTAGTATCTAGCCAATCCAATAAAACTTCGCACTTCAATAATATTTGTTGGTCTCTACCAATCCATTACAACTTTGACTTTCTTTAGATTCATTGACACACCTTCTTTAGAAATCACGTCTTAAGAAAGCTATTTCCTCAAACTAGAACTTACACTTATTGAATTTTGCATACGATTTCTTTTCCTGTAATCTTTGTTATACTAGTTTCAAGTATTCTTTATGTTCCTTAATATCTCGAGAATACACTAGGATATTGTCAATAAATACAATCACAAATGAATCAAAATAATCCTTAAATACCCAGTTCATGAGGTCCATGAACGCTGCTGGAGCGTTTGTCAGCCCAAAAGTATAACTAAAAACTCAAAATGCCCGTACCTCACGCAAAATGCAGTTTTCGGCACGTCTTAAGATTCAATTTTCAATTGATAATATCCATACCGCAAATCAATCTTAGAAAATACCGTTGCACCTTTCAGTTGATCAAACAAGTTGTCAATTCTTGGTAGAGGATACTTATTCTTTATGATCACTTGATTTAATTCTTTATAATCAATGCACATTCTTAAACTTCCATTGTTTTTCTTTACAAATAATACTGGAGCATCCCACGGTGGAATACTAGGCTGTATAAAACCAAGGTTTTGCAAATATTGCTGTTGCTGTTTCAATTCCCATAACTTTATTGAAACCATTTTATATGGTGATTTAGATATATGAGTTGTCTCTAGAATCATATTAATTCCAATATCAATTTCTCGATTAGGAGGTAAACCAGACAATTCTTTAGAAAGCACATGTGCAAAATCCTTTACTACTGTCTACTGGTACCATATTGACACTTAATTTTTCAATATTAACAGCAGTCACTACAGATTTCTCCCACAAGTCCATTGAATACATTCTTCTTGGTCTTTGCCTTTCAATAGCATAAGTGAATTTTCCATTTTTTAAATCGAAACTTAATTCCGCTTTATTATAATCTATAGTAACCTTATACAAATTTAACTAATTCATACCCAAAATCACATCAAAATTAGATATGGATAAAACTAGCATATCGATCGGCATATTCATATTGGAAATCAATATATCAACATTTCTACAAACATAAGTTTTCTTAGATTCCACACCAATAGGAGTACTAACGCACATTACGTGATTAAACAATATTTCATGAACAAGATGATAATCATTTATAAACTTCTTTGATATGCATTTATGTATAGCTTCTGTATCTATCAAGCCATAAGCATGTCGTTTTGAAATTAATAAGGTACCTGCTAATGTATCCACTGAAGGAGTTTTTTCACATTGTTGTAGTGCAAATACTCTGGCTGCGGTCTTTCCTTTTCTTGAACTAGGCCCACCATTATTGGGTTTTTCCTTATAATCCGCTATATGATGTCCTTGCTGTTTATAGTATACACAGAAGATCAGTTGGAGTACTAGATTCTTACACGTTGAAGCTCTCTGTCCCTCCTGACCATGAGAAAAACAGGACTGCGGATTCCATCTAACTGTGTTAATTCATGGAGTCCGAAACATCGAGGACACTTTCTTTCAAAAATAGTAAGAGGAGTTGGAGTCTTAACCAATAATCCTGGACCTGTCTTTTTGCCTAAAAGCGGCTTTCTCTCTTTTCTTTGAAACCCTATTCCCTTACCTGTGCTATCATTACTTTCATACGATGTAGATGAAGCTGATCTTTTTCCTAGGAATGCAACTTGCCTATCTTTCTGTGTCCTATTCTCATTTAGGATTTGCTCAGCAAGTTTAGCATTAGTTATTGGATCGGTTAGTGTTGGAACTTGGAATAACTTTACTTCACTCTTGATTTCTATATTCAAACCATTTTGGAACTTCTGAACCTTCATATATTCGTCGTGATAGCCCTCACCAGCAAATCTTAATAACCTACAAAACGTGGCATGGTGCTCGTCAATGGTCTTTCTGCCTTGTCTTAGACTTAGCCAATTAGAGATCATCTGTTCTCTATTTGCAATAAGGAAATATTGCACAAAGAACATATCTTTAAATCTAACCCAGGCAATCGGTTGGGAAATTTTCACTTGCTATTCTCCACCAATTGTAAGCTTCATGTTTCAACATGTAGATTGCTAGATTAACCTTTCTATCTTCTGTTATATCACATGCAGCAAAGGTTTTTTCTAACTCTTCTATCCAGCTCTCAACAATAGTTAGATATGAAACAGTTCCATCAAAGTTGGGCACTAATTTGATAAAATCATGCAATTTTATTTGATCATTACACTCACTCGCTTGCATATTTTCCCCCTGTGTGACAGCTTGTGGGGCACACCGTTGCATAAACTATTGTTGTTGGTACGTCGTCCGTTGGTACATCATCTGTTGGTATAATTGCATCATGTCAAATATGTCCTTGAACATAGTGCACATGGTAGCTGTGTCTCCTGTAGGTACTTTTGGCATTGGAGGAAAATGTGGTATTTGTTGGGGTTGCGGAGTCTGAGAAGTAGATGCTGAGGGAGGAAGAGGAGTAGCAGTTGAAGTTGGAGTTGATGATGACTGAGGCGGCGGAGGTAGCATATTTTCCTTGGCAGTTTGTTGTTTGGTATTTTTACGAGACCTATCCATCTTTGATACAAACACATAACATATTCATGACATATATATATCAAATCATACATTATTGCTATTTTTTGTTTCAACATTGACAAAAACAATCAAACGAGTAAAACACATCATTCAAACAAAACATAAGCTTTTTCCATACTAAACTCATTGCATCTAAGGTTAGGTCAACTCCTAATTCATCACACTTAGACAAACAGTCACATAAACATATGCTTTGATACTATTTAGGAATTGTCATGCCCTGAACCTAAGTTCAGGCATGCATAGCCCAGTTACCTGCAATATTGAGGCATTACATGGAAGGCTTCCGTTAAAGACAATGTTCATATCAATTGTTTACTTAAATGTACGTTAAACACATTTACAAAAGCTACTCATTAAGAGTAGAATTATATATATATATATATATATATATATGTATTATTATATCATTTGTGCTATCTAGGTAGGTACTTCAAAAGATTGTAAAGGTTTTGTTGCTTTAAAACATAAAAATAAACCTCTTACATGATATTACAAACCAAAGGCTTATGAGTAAGCCTTTAACAAAATTACATGAAGTTGGAAAAGCCTTGATTAAGTCTTCAACTCAAGAAAAATTACGTCAATTTGGAAAAACATTTTCCTAATTTATTACAAAAACATCTAACCCAAGGACATATGGCCCCTAGTTGTCCCGCTTGTCAAGGAATTCCTCAACATCTGTGCCATAACACATATGATAATAGAATTCATCTTCATCAACACTTATAGAGGAAAACGTGAGCCGGAGGTTCGGTATACAGTAACACAAACAAATATAAAGTGGCATACATTTTTAGTCTAATGCAATGCAACAACCATTAAATTATATTTCAGTAATTAGGTGTAACTATCGACATTAAAGTATTTAAAATCCAATAACAAGCCAATAGGAAACTGAGGGTTAAAAATAACAGTAGCTGTTCTAGGAGTTGATATAAGCAGTCTGAATACTTATATTACCTATAGGAATATTTACAAAGATAATAGTGTCATCTAGGGTTCACAACCGTTTCTTATCTTTACTTGATTTAATCCATAATATTACTTAGTTTAACTGGTCTCATAAACATAAATTAAATCATATTACTTCCTTTTAAGAATAAGTAAATGTTATACCGATATCGTTACCCTTGTTGACGACCTGCTGAGCCACTTATAGATTGTCATTACATCATGATAGGAAGATGGCCTACGTGCCTGCCAAACAGGGTTGCCACTCCTCGGATCAGATTAAGCGGCACATGCACAAACATTTCAAACATTTAGGCCATTTTTGTTTATAGTCGATTTAGAAAATGCCTATCTTATCATCCATCAATCAAGCAACTGCGTATTTGAAGGAATTGATATATCTGATAATGGATCTGTAGACAAACACAATTGAGTAGGTGTATCTGTTATAAGAAAATTATTTCATATGAAACATTATTAACCCACAATTGAATATCAAGTCCTAAAATCTTTATCAAATTTAAATAAAATTCAAGTCATTTCATAATTTAGTATTTATACATATATCTACATAAATATATATCCCTTTATTCTTATATATATATATATATATATATATATATATATATATATTCTTTTCCAGAAGCAGGCATCCATCACGTTTGTTATGGAGGCTATGACTGCCTTCATGGGCACCGTAAATTGAGGGTAATAATATGATCAAAGACGATCGCATCTTCAATAATGGCCGTGATCTAGGCTGTGGTGAGATCTTGGTAAAAAATAGCCTGCGATTGTTTTTAAAAACTTGCTTAGACTTTTCCATGAGCATGATCACGCCCATGATCATTCAAAATCTCATGATCAATGGGCATAATGCTTTCATCACGCCCATGATGCATAGGGAAATGATCTTCCTTGCTTTAATTCAAAATTTTACTTCTCACAATTTAAATAACATGACTTCATTTAAGCAAAACACATTAAATTCAGATTATAAACTTACTATTAAATCTTAAAGGATCCATATATACTCCTACACATTCACATAGAAGCAATCCAACAATCCTATCATTCACATGTTCATCATCTTCATCAACTTCATTTTTCCAATGCTAGTGCAAGATGTACTCATTCATTTATTCACCAAAGCAACTACAATAAACTTCATTACTCTACTCTTACAAGTTCTAATGATCCATCCAAGTTTAATGATCAGCTTAACCCTAATTTTAACTTCAATTCACAAAAACTCATTTTATGGAAGTTGTCTTACATGGATGAAACAAGTGATAAAATGATTAGAAAAGCAGTTAAAACTTTACTTTAGATGGTCTTGATTTATAGATGAAGTGTTGATGGTGATTTTGATGAGTTGTGAAAGAAAATTTGATCAAAATTGATGGTGTTTTCCTTGCTTATGAAGAGGCGGTGGATGTGGTCTGTTTTGGAGTTGATTTTGTAAATTTTTTTAACATGATAATGATTCTTTTCCATTTAGTAAAGCAAGCTTTGACTTTTAAGGCACGTTAAGAAGAGTAAAGAAAGGTTTTCGTAGGCTTATCTTGGTGTATGGGCTTGGGTTTCATTTGCACATAGTTGGGCTCCTTCTTACATTGGAAGAAAAAAATCACATTGGCACAAAACTTAATTAAGTTATTTACAATCAAATCCATACATGAATTAATCAATGCATACATATACAATTTTATCAATTAAATATTTACAACTAATTTTATATATCAATCAATCAATCAATATATACACAAATGCAATTTAATTAAGCTTAGTAGTTTAGGATATTTCAACCTCAGTGCTACTCGGAATGAAATTGTGATTTTCCTCATGAAGGATTTGGGGAAAATGGGAAATCAACTACTCCTCACCTGTCTATGATCCTGCCATTGTATAAAGTTCTATAACAATGTCCATGTGATGTGTGGCAAAATAAGTTCATTATGAGATCAAAGCATGGCTAAGTCCTTGCACTAGTTCATTAAAGAGTTTGCTTATCCGAGTGACCCTTTTATCATTCCATTGCTTCAACTGGTGCAGGGGAATGTCTAAGTTCCTAAGGCTATAGAAACTCTCGTAAAGGACAGATTTTTTTTTGGGTTGGGGGACTTAAAAAAGGAACCAATTTTAGCTTTATAGATATACGCTTGTTTATGTTTTATTTATTTATTATATATTATTTATTTTTATTGAGAGCTTCATGTGGCTGTCTTGTGAGTTTTGATCTTTTTAATTCGCTACGAGTTGGTAGTGCTTTAAGTTGGTAAACCTTGGTGTTCTTTAGGGTTTGTTTGGATTGTCTGATTTTTATCCGCATCTGGTTAGTATGTGTATCTTATTTGTATCTAATCTGATTATGAGTAAAAATGTTTGTTTTTCATTTGTATCTATTTTTGACAAATAGTCTGTTTGAAAATGATAAAAATAAGATGCCAAAATGACTTGAAAATGATGAATCAAACAAAACTTAATGAATCTTTATTACTAAAGAAAAGGATTGTTGAATGCTTTTAGAGAGCTCAAACTTTTCAGTTATGTAGCTGACTTTAGTCCATATATTCATCTTACCAATATAGCTATTGTGCTGCTTTTAATATTGACCTACATTTAGCCTATGGGCAGTTGGTAGTCATCATGTGCCCTTATGATGAATACGCAATTGTATATCATACACAATGCACACAAGAGTTGCCCTTTTATCATGGCTACGAATTTGTTGAATCTGCTTGTACAGTTTCTAACCCCCCCCTTCTTCAGGTAAGCACTCATGTAGTTCATGGTGAGCTCCTATTAATGCCTTCTTTGTTTTGTTGCTGTAGGTGGATGAGAACTTCCTTGAAAGGCTTTTGAATTCTAAAAATAACAATGGATATACCTCTATATTTTTTTATGCTGATTGGAGCCCATTCTCTCTTGCTGTGCGTCCACTTTTTGAAACTCTTAGCTCCATCTTCCCTCAAGTTAATCATATTGCAGTGGAGCAATCTTCAGTAATGCCAAGGTATTGCTACAAGGCAATTTCATCATACGAGCCACCACTTGTTATTATAATTCAATTTTGTTGTATCTTTACATGACTGGCATGTTAGTTGCGGATGGCTGAATTTTGCAGATTAGATTTACTTGCAGTACTGTACTTGTGGAGAAGTTTTATTTAGGCAATTGTTAAGTGTTGACAACTTCACAATTGAAAAGAAAAACTTGTTTCATTGGTCTGTTTTCTGATTCTAACTGAGTTTTTAAATCAAACACTAGAATAGTATTTATGCTGCAAATTTATACTCGAAGCTATATTTTACATCTCCAGACACCACTGATCAACAAATGAAATGCTGTTAGCACATAATGTGTGGATCGTTCACATTGTGACCAGGATTAGGATCATATATCATCCTTGCAGTGGTAAATAATTGTCCTGCTCACGTTTTCCTTGTGAGTAAACATCTTTTTTCTTTTCTTCATCCATCGGCATCTTATGTCCCCACTTTGTGCATGTATTAATGGCCAATGCCCTTATGATGTCAATGCTTCTTGATATTTGAGACAGTAAGCTCTAGCTTCTTTTTCAACATGCAAAAAATAGTAGTAAATGGAATTTAAATTTCTTAACTAAAACAATGATATAGAAATATGTATATATATATTCAATGGATATTCTAGTAATAACAAAAGTAACAAAGAAGATTGCAGGAGACAAGATTGTCAAGTAGAAAGTTGCAATCCTTTTGAATGGGTTAGAGACGGAGACAGGAGGAGGGAGATTGGTTTTGAAAGGCTGCTTAAAAATGAATAGATCAAGAAAAATACCAGCTTTAAGTTGACATCACTGAGGCACTTAAAGGGACTTGTGTGACATTGTCTGCTAGGCACCTTCAACAACGTTTCAAGCATATATTTTCTTTGTTTCTATACCATGAGACTGAAATCATATTCGTTTCTCTGTCATGTTATGCCTCAGACATTGGATCATACATGAACCCAATAATCCCTCATTGAATTGATTGCCTTGCTAATCATGCAGCATCGCTGACACAAGTCATGGTCATGAGTACTTGAGTTTCTATTTTTTTCATAACTTGAGGTGTTAGATGCTCCTTTTCAGATTATCTACCACTGTCTTCTCATTTCTAATTGGTTGCTGCAGCATATTCTCAAGATATGGTGTACATAGTGTCCCTTCAATATTACTGGTGAACCAGACTTCAATGGTGCGATATTCTGGTCCTAAAGATGTATATTCTCTCACGCGATTCTATGAGAAAAATACTGGTAAGTAATCATTTTCTGGTATGGATAACATTTCATAAATTCTCATGATGCTGATGCCTGTTCTGTCAGACTTTTCTGTGCGTACCAAACAAAACGGTCTAGATATTGATATTATTATTATTATTAATAATATTTGTGTCTCTGCTATGAAGCTGGACTGACCTTGCTACATTATTTATTTACTTATTTATATTTGGGCTCATCTGCCCACTGGTTCATCATAATGAGAGCTGAGTTTGCTGCATCTCTTTTTTGACATGCATATTTTATTTTATATGGGGTGCAGGAATTGAACCGGTGCAGTATTTTACTCCAGATGAGCTGCAAAGTCCGTCAAGCTATGATGATCCCATCGTGCCATTCTCCAGTTCAATGAAAGATATGATAAGGAGAGAACCTTATTTAATATTTTCAATAATGTTTATTTGCTTGAGGGTTCTTCTGGTTATATATCCTGAATCTGTACGTCATCTGAAAACATTGTGGGTTTCATATGCTCCCCATTTGAACTTGGAAGTATTTGGTGAGACAAGCCAAACATTAGGACGTATCCTTCTTGTGGTTGATGTTAGAAGGGTTTGGACGAAGCTACGGCTTTGCAAAACAAGGAATTTCCACGAAGGGGCAAAAAGTGCTCGTGTTTGGGCTTCTTAGCATCTGTTTCATTGGGAGAATCTTCTTCAGCTAGGCCATCCTTTTTGGCACGGACTTAAGATACTCGTGTGTGTAGAGTAGGAAACGTGGAGCTTATCAATCAGGTAGCATTTTACTAACTACTTGCTGTTTTGAACAGGTTGTTCTTTCTCTCATCCAATGTATTCAATGTAACTTGAGAATTTTACTATTACTAGTCCCAGTAGCCAGGGCTGTTTTCCTTGTTTGTGTTGAGGGTTTTGGGAGGAACCAAACAAGCATGTAAATTCAAGAACAGCTTTCTTCTGTATATTATTTCGGTTACAAAACGGATTTGCGTTTTCTCTCCCGTCACTGGGGAGAACATATGTTTGGGTGTGCTCTCTCTTCGTTGCTCATCTCTGTTTGTTTCATGGACCTCCCACTTTATACCATTTTAAGACATGTTTTAATTCACTCAATATTAGGAAGACAAATCTCCTGTAGCTCCCCGGAATGCTTCTACACCACTTTCAAAGTGATGTGCATTCTTGAGAAACAAGAAGAAGGGGCTTGTTGATGCACATAGTACAAATGCCCAAAGTGTGCAGTGTCATTTAATTCACCTTCCTTAGTTAGGTGTCTAAATACAATTCATGGAGACAATTTTCCGCTTATCAGAAGAGGGGTTTCACTGGGCTCGGACTCTGTTACTGCCTGCCTGGATCTTGGGGATAATAAAATTACCTTAATTATGAATACAGTTTGATTATATCTAACCTCTGGCTCTGGCACTGCCTCGTTCCTCGGTAGAACATTCTCTTGTGCTTACCCTACATATTAATATTTGTTGCATGAACTCTTTATTAAAATTGCCAAATTTCTCAATTTGCATTAAAAAAAATCATTTATTAGTGCCAAATCACGTATTATCTGTTTGATGGTCGACCTCGACCACTTCCGTCACATGAATGTCTGAAAAAGAAATAGATGGTTGTTAAGGCTTTCACTTTTGCCCTTTTCCTTTTCGCTTCAAACAACCATTCTTTTTAAACTAAATGAAAACTTGCCACGTACTGACGGTGGAATCACAATTATTGACAAGTTTTAAATATCAGGATATTTTTCAGTTTTTCAAATTGGAAGGTTCAAGCTTGTGTCTAAATTTAATCAAAAGCCATAATATTTTAAGCAAGCTATTTAAAGCTTTCGTATTTATATTAATATTTAATTAAGTATGTAGGTAAGTCGTTTTGTATCCTTCATGATTATATCATTGCATTTAATATGAGAATGAACCAAATATATTTGACTTAAGACAGAACGCCAAAATGCATGGATTGGTATGATCTTTAGACCATCACTTTACACATAAGCTAACTTGATAGAGAAACTTTCAACTGTAGGTGTTTTATAATTGTTTAATCACTGTCCTCGATGTCGTATTTCCGCTTTTGATTTGTTAATGATCTACTTTAATTAATTTATCCATTAGGAAATATTCCAAGCAACCTCTGCCAAGCAACCGACACAACTTTTGCTTGTTCCTTTCTTCTTTCTTGACATACCCCTCTCTCTCTCTCTCTCTCTTCTCAAGGGGTCCATAAATAAATATCATAGGTTGGTAAAAGCTTACACGTAATCAGATTTTGTTCCTTTCCTTGCCAATGTTAAATAAACGCCTAAAGTATCATTACTATAATAGAAAGCCAGTCTCTGTAGCATACATCAACTTAATAGTTAATTGGATAAAGAATATAAATATAATTGTCAATTAAAAGAAAAACAGACACTTATTAATGGGTAACAAAAAAAAAAAAAAAAAAAAAAAAGTCTATGTTTTTCATGTATTTACATATTCATGATGTACATAAACATAATAGATCTTTAAAATATCTTTTTTTTTTTTTTTTTATGGGCCACAAAGTTTATACATTTAGAGTATTATAAACGTACTAATATAAAAATCGAACTCGGTACATATGATGAGGAAGAGGCCATTAACATTTTTTTTTAGATTTATTAATTAGGGATTTAATACAAGTTAATAAAAGCTTTGTAAAAATATTAAAATTGTCTTGGTAGGACCACTAAACCATCCTACTTTTAGGTTCCTGCTTTAACGATAAGCCCTTAAATCAAGTCATGTCTGTCTTCCTTGCAAACTAATGGGACTTTTAATCAAAACCTCCAAGAGCAACAGGACACCATAGTGTGGCCTGCTGTTAACTCAAAATTGTAACACTAAACTCCATGGTAAGCCACCATCTATGATCCAATAATTCCACCCTCAAACCCCACAGTTCCAACACATCAAATACCAATAAAACACCAACCCCATCTCCAAGTTCCTCCCAATCTAAGAAACTTAGTGAAAAATGGATCTTGATGAGTGGGAGTTGCTTCCTATTGATGGATACATAGATTTCAATGAAGGTAGTGAAAAAAAGATGTATTTGGGCAGGAGTATTTCTGATCCTAGAGGTGTTTTCGACATGGATCACTTTAGATGCCCATCACCCAATTCCTTGAAACCAGTTAATCCAAAAAGAGACACACATGTTCCAGCAAAACTTGTTAATCCAGTTCCTATTGACTTGGACTTGGACTTACCACCTGTGATCACTGAAACAAACCAAACTAAAACTTCTAACATAGAAGCTGAATCTGAAGCTGATCAGGACATGGTGTCTCAAGTTTTCTTCAAAAAAACCGAATTTGTCGACATGAAAATGATGGACTCATCACCAAGGTCTTGTAGTTTCCAGTTTGATGACAAAGGTGAGGTCTTAGAGAGTTGTTTTTCTCCAAGAAAGCTAGAGAAAGAGATTTTTATTAACAAAAACAACATGGTTTTGGACCATGATGTGAAAGATGTTTCTTGGGAAGGGAATAAGATGGTGGAATTAGTAACTTATGGAAGTGGAGTTTGAATGGGATTGGTGCTCTTTGTTCTTTTGGTTTTGCTGCTGCTACCGTTTGTATCCTCATCCTTGGAAGCCACCAAAGGAATAAGAAGGATCAGCAGAATCAGAAATTTAAGTTCCAGATCTATACTGATGACAAGGTCAGAAAGTTTCTTGATCACTTATGCACAGTGGAATTGTTATAAAAAATCTTACTTTCAGATGACCTTTTTGTAGTATGGATTTTACTTGCTGTTTTTCATGTGATTATGCAGTTGCTTTTTATATTTTGCTGAATATATGTTGTGATGCTAGAATGGTTATTTTGAGGTTGAATCTGTGTAAGTATATGATTTGGCTGTACAGACAATAAGATCAAGATCTCAGACACAAGCATTGCCTAGATAATTTTCTTTTGATTTTTTACTGTCTTAAAAGTTAAAAACACCTACTTGATACATGACAATTAAAACAAAAAAAGAATTGCAAATACATGTGTTTGATTCATGTACGCTCGATCGTCTTATCTTTGAAATTATGTTAAAAATTGCATACAACCATAGCTAAAATACCTATGTAGGAGTATGAATGTAAAAATTTTAAAGAAATGGGGTCTAAATGATAATTTTAAATATAAAGGGTTAAGGATACATAAAATAGATAAGGCGACCTATTTCCAATTCTCCCAAATAAAAAGGCAGCTTAAAATGGAAAGTTTAAACAAACGATGGATTTTCTTTCATTTCAAAAAAAAAAAAATGACATATTAATGTGATTGAACAAAAGGCTTAAATTATAGCAAAATTTTATTATGGACCATCAAGAAGTATTGGTTGCAAATAGTATGGCATCTGATATGCTATTTCAATACGTGTGAAATGTTCTCTTAAATGTAGATACTGAACGAATACCCACCATCTAGATCGAACTTTTGTTTGGATTATCGGATTTTTATCTGTATCATATTTGTATCTGGTCAGTATTTGTAACTTATCTATATCATATTTGTATTATATCTATTTGATTTGTTTAAGATAAAACTTTTAGTTTTTTATCATATTTATTTTTTAATAATCATTTATTTAAAACCGATAAAAATAAACAAACAGACAAAAGAAGTGAAGTACATTTGAGTAGGTGCTGATTTTGTCTTGTCGGTACAGAGGATGAAGCAAGTGGTACATCATGCTACTAAACTAAATGAAGCAATATCAGCTGCCAGAGGTGTTCCTCTGACCAGAGCTCATATCACATTTGGCGGTCGCTACGATGGTCTCTGAAATTCCAGGTTTTTTGCCCTTAGATCTCCCCAAGAACATCCAGTGTCCACCGATATAATATAAGAAACAATGACATGTGGCCTGGCCTTAGGGTCCACATATGTATGCATTATTATCCTTAATGGAATGGGTCGGTCACGAAGATTCCTCTTAGGTTGTCTTTGTGGGGTCTTTTAGTATATAGCATATCCCAATAGATATTTGGATACAGCATATATTGGACGCATCACGCATGGATGTAAGGGTTAGGTTCATATCTGTTTTGCTCTTTACTTACTTTTCATTGGTGTTTGTGATTCTAGTTCTAGATTCCCGCAGGTCATACTCATACGTTGGGCCCTTTGTTTTCTTTATGTTTATGACAATGGGAAATTTTAAATTATCTACTTTCTCAACCGTTTATCATATAAATCGAGTTGCTAATATTAATAAGATACTGTTTGTTTAAAATTATACATGGATGTAAATGTCTCTATGCGACTAGAAGTGCAAGCAAACATATTATTTGGCCTCTCGAAATGCGAGGAATGGGTTATCGAAATATGACACGAGAAGCCTCTTGAAATTACTGGATGTTAGAAATTATTAGAAACTTTGATTTCTCACTAAGTATCAATATTCTTGTCTATGAATTTACCTAATTTAAATAGATAGATTATTAGAGCTTAAATAATAAGTTAGGTGATAAGTTAGAATTAGTTAGTAAACTATCTAATAGTTAATAATGAAATTTAAGGAAATATGTGAGTTACCTCCCTAAATTTAAATCTGGGTAGGGATTTACCTTGTGAACTCTTGAATATTGCAATAACTTGATGTGATCTCATACCTAGACATGCGTACACACATTATGCGCACAAACCAAAAACACATGTGAGTACACATATGCTATTACAAAGATGATTGGAATCATTAGGAATAATTATTATGGGACTTCTATAATTTGAAGTTGGTTTATTTTATGTTGGAATACTGGTGGAGTTCACTGACAATCCACAATTGATCTTAAAACGACAAACTATGACTATTTAATTAAGGGGTTAATATCACGAACGGTACTTGGATTTTGAAAAATTTATAATTAGTATCGAGATTTTAAGATTGATCAATTTAATACTTGAAAAACTTTTTCATGCACATGATGCCTCGTTAAGATCTTTTAGTAATTAAATTGATCAATATCAAAGTTTTTCAAGCACTGAATTGATTAATTTTAAAATTCAGCTATCTAGTTGGATATTTTACCAAAGTTTAGGCATCATTTGTGGCATTATTCTTTAATTAAAAAAGAGATAATTTATGAGGATATTTGAATTTATATTTTTATTTGTGGTATGTAGCTAATATTTGAAGTTTAGCATATCTATAGATATGTGTTTATTGAATATATTCGGGCATTTGGGGTTAGACATGGTCCTGATTTGGTTCCAAAATAGGAATCGGATCAATTAGCCAGTTCCAAAACCAGCTAAAACATCATTAGTTTTCTTGTTTCTAAACGGTTCTTCGGTTCAGAACCTAATTTTTATTTGCATTTAAAATTTATCTTATTGAAAATTAAAATTTATTTATTTTTTAAATTTTAACTTTGAAAAAAAAAATGATGGTTCTGTGGCGTTGAATCCAAACCAAAACCGTAAGTTAGAGATTTTGGTTTAGGTTCGATTTAGTTCCAAAACCGTGAGGTTAAGTATTTGGGCATAACCATATGGCTGAATCAAATATTCTGATGAAGCCAACCTAATATTCCATGTAAATAAAACTGTCATATTTTTAGAATACAAACCGATGAAAGTCTACACAAGAAGCCTTCTAGGCGTCGTTTAGATCCCTTCGTGGTTGCCTGGTACCCACCTATAATATGATCGGAATTGATTTTGTATTAATTAGCGAGACCACGTACGCCATTGTAGATTTTTTTTCCTTGGGCCATGAAAGTGACTGATTGATCCATAGAGCTTCCGAGATAAATGGGATTAAATGAGTCCTGACCCACTAAGAAAACTAACGCTGTGTTTGGCAGCTATAGAAGCTGAAGGAGAGTGGCAGAAGCGGAAGGTAAGAGACAAAAAAGCTGCGTTTGGATTTGGTGGAAATCCACAAGAAAAAGTGAGAAGGTTATGGAAATTGAAGGAAAACGCGCATGCTTCTTTTTTTTCCCGAATCTGTAAAGAAAGCTGTGGAAATTATAAATAATACTGTCAACTTCCTTTTTTTCTAAGTTAAAATCAAATATAATTACTAATTCTATTTCTCTTATTTTTTTTCTATTTTTTTTAAATTATCAAACATAAAATAAACTTTTCACTTATTTTCATTTTTATGCTTTTCTTTTAGCTCATTTTTGCTCATTTCTACTTTTAAATTTGCTGTCAAACACAGGATATCCCAATAAAGGAGTCAAATACCTTGTCAATCAAAACCAAGACGTGGGGTTTCCTAGCAAATTGCTAGATGTGACTCCTTCAATGGAAGTATGTGTTGGGTTACATGCATTTGGGGTTTTCTTCTGGCACTTGGACTCGTAATGTGCTTAGTTGAACTTATTGTTTGCCACGTGATGTGTATAAGAACGACAGACAGCGTATCCAACTTGTACTCTCTCAAGAAATAAGAGTAATGGCAAAGAAGTTTGAATCTGAATCAGTGTCTCTAGATTCAATTTGTCTTTGTCAAGAAATTTATTTTGCCCTGTCATAAGTATGCCACAGTGATAGATGAATTATGAGGAGGAGCTTCCTAGCATTTAAAGCTCCTCTATAAGGTCATATTGTCATAATGATAGATATTTAGCAAAACAAAAGGATAAAATAAACATCATATAGCAAGAGCTGTATCATTCAAGCTGGTTTGTTGAAGTGCCAAGTCATGCCATCGTTTCGGTTCAGTTTGTTTTGTCAAAAAACAAATGCAGATAAAAAACGGATATTTCTAGTTTTAAATAGATTAAATAGACCGGATGTGGAGAGAATACAAATATAGATAAGATATAGACACAAATGAAAATTAGAATATCCAAACAGGCACCCATATGTCTTGCTGAAATCATCTTACGTACCTTTCTAAATATTTGTCAAAATATAATTGTTATATGTCAAAATATGTATAAATACATAATTGAAGGGGATGTAATAAGTGGAAATATAAGTTAGAATATTGTTGTAGGTATTTAATAGTAATATATAATTATAATACAAATCATTATATATGTTTTTTACTTTTTTATTGTCATGATTTTATAATTATTTAATTAGATATAGAGGTATTATAATACTTTTAAAACTATATAGGTCTTAATCCTTAGTTAATTTTACCAACTAAACAAAATTTTATTAGTTTCTTAGTCCACTAAATGATGTAATAAACAATCATGAATTATTATATTTCTAATCTATTTCATAAATAATAACTATTATATTATAATCATACTGCATTTAGCCAACTAAACAAGTAGTAAAATCAAGTGCACCTAAGCTCATGGAATACTAGGTATAAGGTGGTCTGGGAGTAGGATGGTAGCTATAGCTTTATGAATTATAATTGGGAAAATATTAAATTTGGTATCTAAACTTTACTTGGAGATTCAATTTGATATTTGGACTTTATAGTGATCAAGTTAATATCTAATCAAACTTTTTGTACCTATTTTTTACTACCACATTGTTTACTAACATAGAAAAGACAATTTACCATTGTTATATAGTATTAGAAGGGATAGTGAAAATTCATTTATGGGCTACCTCTTCCAGATTGAGAAACGAAGTAAATGATACTAGAAAGGTAGTAAAAATAAATATTAAAAGCTTAATTAGGAATTGAATAGACCATTTTAAAGTTTATATACCAAATTAAATTTTTGTGTAATGTTTAAGTACCAAATTTGATATTTACCCATTTCTACTTACTGAGCAAAATAATGTAGGTCTCATTATTCGAAAATATCAAATCAATATGAAATATTGCTTTTCATTCTTTTAATTTAGATAATCTTATGCTGCAAGTTTTTGTTCTGAGAGTGCATTGGAATCTTTTTTTCCTTATCACTTTGCACGATATAAGTTTAGGGAAAAAAAAAATCAAAGATTCATGAGTATTGTTTAGAGAAGCATTGTGAAATAAAATAAACCTTTTCATCGTGCAATCTAATATTTTGGTAAAATAAAGGGCTTGATATCAGGTTTTGCTGTCGCATACCAAGTTCAAAAGGGAAAAGGATGCAAATGATTTATCGGCCTCAGAAGGATTACAAGTCATGTGTTTCATCAGATAATGTCACTCAAGGGTCCACTGCCCTTAGGTTGAGATTTGTGTTGCCGGATCAAATCTTAGATTGGGATATGTCTAATTCATAATTTGGGTCTACTTGCTGTAGCAATCCAGTAATTTATATATTTAATAACTAAAAATCAAAATTATAATAATATGCAATTGTTTTATTTAAGTTTAATTTATTTTCAATATATGTTACACTTATGCTATAAAGATCCAAGGAGTAAAACGTGGGGTACGTAAGTACCCTTTTCTTTTTTCCCAAATGAGAGCACATATGCTGCAATAAAGAAGAAAGAGATTCCTATGTTCTTTAGGCTTCTCAATAACCTATAACTTCTATAGATTCTATTTCTAACTTTTCATATATCATAGAAGGTAAGATCAAGAACGTCACTCGTAGTGCAAAGAAAGAATAACCTTCTGTGCAACATTAAGCTCTTTAAGGTAAGAT
This sequence comes from Combretum micranthum, assembly GCA_024138025.1. Lineage (NCBI taxonomy): Eukaryota > Viridiplantae > Streptophyta > Magnoliopsida > Myrtales > Combretaceae > Combretum > Combretum micranthum. Next base: position 104,525 of record JAMXBD010000207.1, on the reverse strand, counting down.
TACTCTTAATTAACATGTAAACTTAATTAAATAAATGCCAAAAATTGACATGCACTATAAGATGGCAAGGGGATAAATAGAAATAAAGGTACCCTTAATTGATGGTATATGTTACACTTTCGGATAGGTGCACAAATAGTGAATCACATGCACTTAATGATTCATAGCAGAAATTAATTGATGTAACCGAAATAAGCTCATGTAACTAAGAGAAGAGTGGACACGAATTGCTTTGTTTCAATGTTTACAAATGTTGTTAGACTTGGATTAGATTGGCCAGTTTGATCCAGTTCAACTAGAGCCAGCAATGATAGTGAGCCAATCCATGCATATAGCTTGGATTGACATTGATTTAGATTAACTCGGTCGACTTAGACGATTGGATCATGACTTGATCAACCTAGTCAAGTTAAAGGGGTCGAAGTGCAATTTAAAAAAAAAAAAAAACTTACTAGAAATTTTTATTAAATTTTTCTTTCACTTTATTTCCCACATTATCATTGCCTCATTCATTTCTCCTTGGGCTTGGACTATCAAATAAGATTTTATTTTTTTACAGCTGGATATAGAATAAACAAATAAAGGGAAGCAATAAGTACTATGCTAGTGTAATAGTTTGTTCTTTTTGAATAAGATGAAGACGCTTATTATTTCATGATCCATTTTTTTACACCATGCCATTGTTTAGGTTATTTTCCATATTTGATTTAGGAATTGATATCCTTTCATGATATAAGTGGACAGGAATATTGGTTATTTAGCAAAAATATTGAGCATAAAGAAATTCGTAAAATATAAAAATGATTACTTGAGTTAATTATTAACAAATTACTTTTTTTTGAAAAACATAGTAATTATATCTTGAAAAGTTATATACCCATAAATATATTCATACTATATTATAAATTTATAAAATATAATAATTATATTATGCTTATTCTCTTTTTAAGGTATATGTGTTACATTGATTAAACAGTTAATTGATGGATTTGATCTAAATAGGATTCAATTGAGTGATTTCATATACATTTGTCTTTCACAATTGAAATTTGCTTTACATTTTTATTTTTTATTAACCTTGATTTGATTCCTAGTTGAACCTAGTTCGATCCCACAACCCTGATTTCCTGGCATGTTTAGGTCAAAATCTTGACCCGGTGTTGACAACTATGATTGTTACTAAAAACCAAACCAAACCATAATTTATGATTTGATTTTTTCATCCCATAGTGGTTTGGTTTGTATTAGAAATTTTCCAAACCATAAAATAATGGTTTAGTTTGGTTTGGATTATGAATTACGTTAAATTCATAATAAAAAAAGTTATGTTCTAATCTCTTACATATATATGGAGATTCAAATATGTAAGATTGAAAAAAAAGAGATTGATATAAAATGGAAGTGTATATATATATATATATATAAATCAATTGTAGAAACGTATTGGCCAAAAAGAATTGTTTTAAAAAGGAAAAGGTATTATGACCCTAAGAAGGGGGCCAAAAAGATAAACCGATAGTAATCATATCAAGTATGCATCCAAGATATGATAACTGTTTTACAAATCAGAGAATTACAAAACTCTACTTAATATATACTATATAAGTTTTAATTCATGAAAATAGTTGTATAACTAAGGAAATACAGATTTCTACAATCCATTAGAACTACAGAGAATCGGTATCCACCATCAAATAATGAAATATAATAGATCATATACAAATTACAAAGCTTGAACTATTATACAACTGTTCTAATCCATTCTAAGTCTAACTCGTATATATATATATATATATATATATATTACAAAATCACTAACTAAGCTACTAAACATATAAACAACTTTCTAATGCCTATCTTCATATTTTCAAGGATTTCACACCTTCTTAGCCCATCCCTAGCCTGAGATATACTTGCACAAAACTATGGGGGTGTGAGCTCAATCATATCTCAGTGAATAACAATGACTAAATCACACATCAAACATTCATCAAGCAAGTCTTATTAACAATCATATACAATGCAGCACTAAACCATGTGAAATGTATAGTTTAGATGACCAGAATCCAAACCAATGGAGATTTTCGCCCTCTCTTGGGGGTTGAAGGAACTAGCTCAAGTAATTCACGCCTAGAAAAAATAAAAAACTAAGGAAGGGAGTATTTTCTCAATTCATCGCTTCCTCGAAGCACTGCTTTCCATTTATATATATACATAACAAACATAACCTCAAACTTCCCCTTAGACATAACTCAGGAGTGAAGATTTCCTTTTGAAGATTATTTTATCTCAACATCATCTCCACTTCACCTTAGAATAAGAAACTCCACTAAGTATTAACATTTCCTATCGACAGCATAGGTGATGTCCTTCGTTGCCTGTTTGGTTCCTATGGAATCGAAAGAACAATGTTAAACTCTTTTGTAGAACCAATATCATTGTCTATTTATTGGAAAAACTCAAGGTTACTATAGAACCGAAATATTAATATGTAGTGTGATTACCACGTTAATACAAGGTATGCTATTATGTAATGCATGTCTGTTTCATTAAATAACCAATTAGGGTCAAATACATTTATTAAGGTGATCAATCAATTAACAAACACTTATCAACAATAACAACTCGATTATTACAAACAATGGGTGATCACTTTTGTGCTAGTAATTTCTCAATCCAACCATAACCAAGCAACAATTGAATGCCCAATCCCCACGCATTTTCAATTATGTATATCTTAAATTTAGATGCAACTATATTATAATCACAAGCAAGGTGATAGGGTCAATGTTCCTACTTGTCATCCAAGTTAAATCTTACAAGCCTCTAAGAAAACCAAAGCATCACCCCTATCCATCACCACCAACATTATCATCGACATCAAATCATCATCATCCTTCATATTGAAATCTAAACAGAAATAGAAGATTGACTAAGGTTATTACGGAGAATAAATAACAAAAATAGACATATATACATGATCTTAAACTCATTTTAAGATCCTATTTGAGGAGACACTAAGCAGGAATCTCACCATGGCTGTGAAGATCACCCCGCCAAGATACGGACAATTCTCCATTGTTTGTCAAAGTATTTTTCTTTTCTCTTTGTTTATAATTTCTTATTACAGAAGCATCAACAAAGCATTCATATACAAAAACATTCATTTCCTAAGCAAACATACATTTGAAACAACATATTCTCCACATGAATTATGGTTAACATAACATATCATTCTAAATTAATTATTAGCTATTAACCCATTTTAACTTAATCATAACCAAATTGATTAGTATTAATCATTTAATTCAATTACTAAGTCATTTTAATAGAACTTAATCAATTTAATTTATTTTAGCTTACTAAAGTCTATTTAGTCAAGTTGAACTTATATTGATTAACTAAGTTCATTTTATATCTAAGATTCATGTTAACTTAAGTCTATGTTGACTTAATCTTAACCAAGTTGATTAAACTTAATTAATATAATATAATTCGTTTTAATTCACTCAAGTTTATTTACTCAAGTTGAACCTAAGTTTATGAGCTAAGTTCATTTTATACTTAGCTACACACATTTAGCAAGCAAACACAAGTTTTCAACTTTGTTTAGAATATGTAGTAGTTGGAATCAATCACAATTTAGGCCTTGGTACTTTTAGAATTTGCAAAAATGTAAAACATGAAAGTTGTAGATCTCTTTTTAAGCTTTCCATAACTATTTGAATCGCCTCAATTTGAAGTCGGATGAAAATGTTGTCAAATTATGAAACAACATCATTGTAAGGAATCCCACACCGAGGCCAGTAAGGCTTTAGTCACGGTCGTGATTTAAAAAAAAAAAAACATGATCAGAGGCCTATAAGAGCCGGTTCATGCCCATGATTAAAAAATTTCCCACATCCTGAGCCTAGTAAGGGCACAATTACACTCGTGACTCTTGTGATTTGCTTTGTTACGTACTCCTTTGTTTCTTTTACATAATTTTATCAAATTATACACATTCTACTTCACACTAAATATTGTAAAACAACATAACTAATATTTACAACTTTTAACACTTCTATATTCAATCCACTTCATCAAAACATCTCTAGACTACATTATCACTTCCCAACTTCACACACACACACACACACACACACACACATTCTACTTAGGTTTTTAACTTTCATGCTCATATCTTCTTCATTCATAAGTTTTATCACAAACCCATCTCATTTCTAACATCAATCTATCATTAACAATATATATAACAACTTTAACAAAGAAAAACAACATACTTACTTGGTTTAGAAAAGCTTCAACATCTAAAACTCTAACACTACTAGTTTTCCTTAGTCTTTGAAACCATTTCCTGAATGATGTCCAACTGTCATCTTGATTTTCATCTTTTATTTCTCTTTTGATCTTTTCTTACTTGAGATTTTGTGGTGGATCTGGGAGAAAAAGAAGATAGGAAAAGGAGGAGGAGATGGAATTGAAAAAGAAAGAAAATGGGAAAGAAGAAGAATAGAGTGGTAGCTAAAGGAAATAAAAGGGTATAAATAGGATAAAGACAAAGGTAATTAAAGTTATTTATGATTAAGGGTTTTGATTTAAGCTTTTCATATCATTATCTTAAGTACTAAAAACAATTGGAAGGAACTTTTAGAATATATATAAGTAAAATCAATAACTTGAATTGAGAATCTAGTATAAAAATTTAACTTTGTAAACTTTGATTTTTAGTTGAGTTCGGATTTAAAACCGATATTTTTAAATAAGCAAATGAACTCAAAATTTATGAAAATTGAAGAAATAGAATTTTGACCCAAAATAGCTAATTTAGAACATTTTATAACTTTGGTAAATGAAGTGGAGAAATTTAAAGGATTTGTAATTTGAAGGACAAAGAGTTAAATTGATGGTAAAGAATTGGATGAACTTGTTTATGAAAGAAACTAAATTTTAGAATTGACAAATTTATCAAACATTTGAAATTGAATTTTTCTAAAAGTTTAGGGATTTGAATTTAAAGAACAGAAGTTTAGTTTGAAATTTATAAGAAATAAAAGAATTTGATTTGTTAAAAATGATAGTTAACTTAACTTGGCTACATGAAATGAACGTTTGAAATCTCAAATCTCAATTAATTTTATTTATTAATTTGGTTTTGTCGATTTATCAAACTTGGTTTTAAAATTCACTTTACTTTACTTAATTAACTATTTATGTTCCATTTTTAAATTAAAATTCAATTCACGTATTGTTATAATTTTTCATTCTAAAGAAATCTTGATTCCTCTATCAAATATTCATATTTATTGAATTTATCAATCATATGTATTATGATTACTTTGTTTTGGTCTTTTCTCACTTTTATTTAATATTACATTTTGTAATTTTCATTAGCGCGATCATCTTGATAAGATTGATTCAAGATGTCTCATTTTTTTTCTTTACTTATTTGTCCAAATTCACATTATCTTATTAGAGTTGAAATTAGAATATTTCATTATGTTATTGAGTTATTTTCAATTATTAATTGCGAAAATTATGTAAAGAAAAAAATTTATATCTTAAAATTTTATTATTATTCATTCAAATTCTCAGTCAATATTAGATTGTTTTTAATATAGTATTTTTAGAATGCGAAATTGGGAATGATTTTATGATTTCTTTTAAAACATTTCCAAAACTTAACATTATTTACATAATGATTTCTATATATGAATTGTGCTATTTTGGGTTATTACAAAAGGATTTCTCTACAAAGTTTGACATAAAATTAAGTAATTCATAGAGTATAATCCTTAAAAAAATCATCAAGATATTCGAACCACATACACGACAAAGTGCATTTATTAATTAGCACCAATACTCTACATAACTAACAAAATTGATCTACTGAAGAATTAATGCATAATCAGAGTCATGACAAACTAAAAAAACTCTATACTTTATTGAGCTTAAAGATTAAAAAAAATAAAATTAATTCACCAATGAAAGAATACATATATATATATTTTGGTCTTTGAAATAATATATTTTAAATCTAGAAAAGAACGATTTAATATTAGATAAAATTATTTATCAAATAATAAATATTATAATGAAACTATAAAAATTATATAACATTTAATCAATCTTCATAAAAAAAAATTATAATTGCAAGTAAGATATTATTATAGTTTTTCTTAAGACAATTTGGTTTTAATTTACAAATTAGTTTGATTATCCATCTGAACTAACTATAAATTTATGAATTGAAATTTTTAATTGCTAAAAAATAATTTGGTTTGGTTTGGTCGTTTCTTCGCACAACTACTTACAAGTAGTTTTTTTTTTTTTTTTTTGGTGGAGACAAAAGATTAATTATCTAATAAAACATCCAAGATTAATACCCCGTTAGCGACGGCACAAAATAATAAGATTTGTATGTGAAATCACATTTTTATATCGTACTTTCAATTAAGATATTGCTAAAACAAATAAAGAGAGATTTATCTAATTGTTTGTCAAGGGAAAAAAAAGGTCTACCTACTTGTCCAATAGCTGATAATGCGAATTATATTGAGGAATTAGGAATATCTTGACTTCCTTTCTTTGCAATTTAATATTTATGTACAAACCATATTCGACCCTAATCCATTTGTTGAATTTTTCTTTTTATTCACATGCTTTTCTTCTTTATTTTTAAAGGATTCTCATTCTAATATAATTGTTTGGTGTAATGATTAAGATCAAGTCCCTCTATCAGCATAAAAGTAACTTGAGTTTGTATTTTTGGGAAAAAGCTCTATACTTAATACTAATAAAGTGGATAATTAGGTACTTGAACTTTTAAAAAGTCTAATTTCATACCTAATTAAACTTTTTACACCTGGACATTTAAAAATTCCAATCTCATACCTAGTTAAACTTTTTGTATTCCTTTTTACTATCCTTACTCTTTTATTGTTTCTTATAATAGTTAATACATGTCAAACAACAATTGAATGGATAGTGTCTAGAGGCACAAAATGTTCAATTATACACAAAAAATTAAAATTTTTAAAAGTTAAGATACTTAATTATCCATTTTGTCAAAATTCTACTACTAAAAGGCCTTTTTCCTATATTTTCTTTGTCTCAAAATCCAACTTGAGTGTACATATTATGTATGCATAAACAATTTTTCAGATGGTGCATGAACATTGTTATTGATATCCTTTTACAAAAAGGATCCCAAATAAATAATAAAAAAATAAAAAGAAAGAAGAAAAAGAAAAATTATCCCATATTAGCATTCTTATTTTACCATGTGAAAAACAAGAAGCCATTCAATGTTATTAATAAACTATTTACTTGAAATGTGTATACCTAAATCGCTAAATAAGCGTAATGGAGTTATTTAACCTAAAAATATGAACCTATATTATGTCAATTAATATGATAAAGAAAGGTAATAGATAATAAATAAAGAGAGTAGGGTTTTCTATGGACAGTGAGTGGTTCCTGTAACAATAGTGAATGATTTTACTTACTTTTTTTGCCGGCCAATAGTTATATTTTTAGTTTAGAAAGAACGCTAATATAGCCTTTTCTTTTCCTGAATAAATATAATAAAAAAACCGAAAAAATTAAAATAATAATTAAAATTAAAAAGTGAGTTATCCACCATGGGTTTTTTTCCCTAGCCGTTCCACTTTTAGCATGGGCCCAACTACAGGCCCAATACACGGAGACACGAGCCCACATACATTTGCTATTTCCTTGTACGGTTGTACCCTAGAGGCTCACGCCACGGCCTCTGCTGTGCAGTTCCGTATGGTTTAGTTATTAAAATGGTTGCATTGCATAAACCCTAACCCTAATTGTCTCTTTTCCCTGTCACTCTGCCATGCCGTCCGATAAATTTCTCTCTCTCCCTCTCCCTCCCTTTCTCCCTCTCTCTCCGTTTAATTATTCATTCCGGCCAAAAACGTGAATTCACTCGCATCGATCAAATTTGTTTCGTTTTTTTTCCCTTACACACTCGCATCGATCAAATTTGTTGCGTTTTTCCCTTCACTGGAAGGAGGATCAGGTTGGGTTGTTAGAAATGAAGTGCCTCTTTGAGTAGCCATTAGGGTTTGAAGTCATATTCAAGGTTCCATAATCGGCTTAGTTAGGGGGCGCATATTAACTAGCTTTAAGACTCATGGATTCTATCATCTTTTGTTCTTAATGAAATAGCTAAGGCCTTTTGAGTTTTGAGGGGACCTTTTGCTTTTCAAAAATCAAATGTCCTCCCAGCAGCCTTGGACAATTTTCCTTATTTTCCAAATTCAATTATTTTTATTAATTAGTGACTTATTTATTTATTTTTTTAATTTGTATTTTTCGTTTATAATAGCCCTCGAATAACCACAAGGTTGCATTATTTATTATATAATCACGCTTTTGTGGTTCAGACAGGGGCTGACATTAAAATTGGGAAACAGTTTGAGGTAAGGAACGATTTCACCTCATTGTTCTTTTCCTAGATAAAGTCCTACATTTTAACTCTGTTTTTTTTTGGCAAAGCTATATTTTAAATCTTTCATTTCTGTTTTTTTTTAGTTCAGTGGTCATTAAGTCTAACTGTGTATGATTCGTACAGCCGGCTGGGCCGGACCGGGCTGATGCATCAGAGTCGCTGGTTCCGGATTGGACCGACCTGACCGTGCCGAAGAACAGATGGAGTTTGTTAATGTGATCGGGATTTATAAACTTGAGTTTAATGGTATTAATAATATATATATTTATATTTTCTAATTAAATTTATCTAAATTTGATAAAAATCAGCTAATGATTTGAATTTAATTTGAGTTTAATTAGTAAATATATGTTATAAGCTTGGTTAGTAAGTCATACTTAATAGTAGATTTTAGGTAGGACATCATGGCAACATAAAAGCATTTTTATTAGCTTAGGTTAATATTACAAATTATATCTCTCAACTTTAATAGTTCTCATGGCAAAAAAATGAAACATAAAAAAAACTTTAATCAAGTACTTAACTTTAAAATTAAACAATCTTATACCTGTTTAAATTTTTTGTATACATTTTTTCTATCTAAGCTAATGACGTTAGCTTTGCTACGTGGTTTTTTTAACCTATGAGAACATACCATGTGTCTATTAACATTGCATTTTATTTAATTAATTAATTATTTTTCTTATTACTATATAATTATAATTAGTGTTAATCTACAATAAAGATAAAAATAAAATAAATTATATAGCCCCATTAACAATCAAATTAGCACACCTAATTGAAACCTAATCAATAAAATCCAATTTTCCCAAATTTTTTATGGTTATGCCCTTTTTCTCATTTCAATATTATAAAGATGAATGGTTGTTGAAAGTTTTTTAATGTGGGACAAGGAATTGAACTTACTCCTTGTTCAAAAAATCTCTCTCTCTCTCTCTCTCTCAAACTTCTTTTACATGGATGAAAATGAACTCTTGGTCTTCGATAATTCATCTGGAACCTTCGTAGACACCAATTCACTACCACCTCTGCTACATTTATTACTACAACAACTACCTTCTATTGCCCCTTAGGTCATGATCATCTCTCAATCACTTTCCCACTTCAAATTTAGACTTCCTCACAAGTGTGGAGTTATAAAATTTTCTTTCCAGCAAGTGCAGCGTTTCCCCAAATTAGACCATGTTCTAGGCTTTTGTGGGTAGCATTTTATTGTCATAGAAACATCACACTAATGATAAATTTAGAAAATTCCTAATGCATGTACTTTAGCAGATTCAAAAGCTGGAAGCAGCCATTTTACTCTAATAAATTAAAAAAATTCCCAATGAACTTAGATAAATTTTGAAGCATGCGATAATCTCTCTTTGCCATATTTAGTTTCCATGTATTCATAATTTTTCATGCTATTGATATGGAGTGTGTTTGTTTCGCCCACAAGTTTTTGGATTTTATTTGAATATCCGTTATAATCAAAACTTTGTAATTGTTGTATATTTTGAGTAATTTCAGAGAGCAATATTATTAAGAAATGGCATGATGACTAGCATTGACAATTAATATCACAGAAAATTTCAAAGTTAAAGAAGTTTTGGAAATGTTTTCCAAAGAAATGGCATGATGATCAACATTAACAATTAACTCTTTATTGCATCAATTGAAGGTGACCTATATAATCAAGTAAAAACATAAACATCATCGTACGTAAAAGGTTCAAAATGCTTCATTTGCTCACAAAACAAGACCAACCACTTTTAACTGGCAAGGATTCCATATGGTCGATTAGTACATGATGGCACCTGACCATTAAGGAAAAAGTGCAGCATAAACAATACTATTACTATTCCCCCCCCCCCCCCCCCCCCCCCCCCCCTTAAATCGAGTGTAAATAATACTATAAGTCAAGCTAATGACAGATGAATATTTTATTATTAACAAATATGAAATCAACCATCACCAACCACCTATCTTTGTTTTAGACATTCTTGCTAATTATAAAGATATGTTAAATACGACTGCTTTCATGCTTTGTTTCAAGGATAGAAAAACAGAGCAAAAATCACAATTTATTACACCCAAAAAAAAAAGAAAAAAAAACCACTAAGGAGCATTGGTCATCTTCACCAATCTAGATTACTATCAATTAAACTTAAAGTTTTTGTTTGTTACATAATTTTTTTTTTTTGCAACTGGTACTAAATTATTGAAAAAATAATTTAAAAAACCCCTAAATAAACGAACAAACATGTCAAAATTATAATAGCCTGTTTCTTCCTCATCTTAAAAGATCCTCTATTGCTATTCCTTTTTGCTATATATATAATGCATGTAATATTTTGTCATAGGTTTTGTATTAAAAAGATATGTTGGGTTTTATGAATTTTTATGGAATAGCTCATCAATACTGTTATTCCTATTTGTCCTACATTGCTCAGCTTTCAATAAACAGTCATCTTTAGAATGACCAATTTGACATCTTCGTACTAGAATGGAAAAAGTAGGAAGATTATGGACATGTAGGCTTAATGGGTTGTAGGTAATGGGTGGACTAGGTCGATTGGTAGTAGGTCTCAATGTTTTGATAGTAAGTCTCAATGTTTTTGTTATATTATCTAAGTAAAGTAACATTAACTATAATTATTATAAATAAAATAATTAAATAAGTTGCTACGTCAATAGAAACATGGCATGTTCTCATAGGTTAAAAATGCCATGACAGCTAATGGAGTTAACATTGTTAGCTCATGTGGTGAAAATGTACATGAAAAGTTAAGTCAGTTAATGAAATTGTTAAATTTTAAAGTTGATGTACTTTGCCAATAGCATTGTAGCCTAGTCGCGTCTCTCTGATTTCTCAAGTGAGAGATCTTAGGTTCGAATCCCTCTTCCCTATTGTAATGGTTAAAAAAAAATTTGAGATACTTAATTACGCATTTCGCCAAAGTTGAATACTATTTGTGATATTAACCGATTATCTTACACCTAAAGGAATCAAGAGTTCATGCATAAAAAAAAAAAGAAGAAGCTATTTTCACCGAAGGATGCAAATGAAGCAAGCTAATTGACAAACTATTTGAGCTCAACTCGATATTTACTTAAGTTTAGTTTGACAATAATCCAGTTGAGCTTAACTTACTCGACTAGTTTATGAAGCTAAAACTGAGCTTCATATGTTCGGCTTGATTAGTTTGCTAGCCTGAATTGAGCTCGAGTCAAGTATAGATATTAATCAAAACTCAAGTATACATATTAATTGAATTCAAATCAAGTTTGTGCATTGATATTATTTCAACTAGAATTTAAAATATATTTTATTTAATAAGTTTAGCCTAAATGAACTTAACTGAATTGAACTCGGGCTTGTGTAGTATTACTTCGAGCTAAACCCAAGGTTAAAATCTTAAAGCTTAGTTTAGTTCAAGTAGTGCTCACGTTTTGAAATTTGAAGTCGAGTTATGTCAAGCTCAATACTGTATCATTTCAACTCAACTTGTCTCCGGTCCTACGTTTAATTATTATTCTTCTTATGTACATCGGTGAATGATTTATTTTTCTAATATGTGGAAGAATTGTAATGACAAAGAGAGAAAGTATAGAAGGCTTTATTGATAGTCCTACAGAAAGCTTGCAAGATTAGTTGGTCGCAGTAGATTTGATAGGAAAGCTAGAACAAAAATATAAATGTTGTGTTTGGAAATTTTAAGGAGACAAAAAACGGAAAGAAGTGAAAAGAAGAGAAAAGAAGAGAAAAGAAGAGAAAGGAAATGAATAGAAATATTGTGTTTATTTTTTTGTTTGGATTTATGAGATAGAAATGGAAGGAAATGAGATGAAATTATTGTTTATGATGTTGTTTGTTATGGATAATAAAGGAAATGAAGGGAAGTGAAATTCTTAATCGATTAAAATATCCTTTTTTTATTATTTTTAGCTGCATTAAGGTATTTCTAAGCGTATTTCTGTCATTTGAGGAGTTTTCTCTTGATTTCCACCATTTTCACCCCAAAGTCGGATGGAAAACTTTTGAGCCCACTTTCCTCCCATTTCGTCCACATCATCCCACTTCCGTTGCAAGTAAAGTAACCAAATACAGTCATTTCCTTTAATTTCACTTACCTTCCATTGGTTTCATCCGACTTCCACACTACCAAACACAGCAAAAATCTAAGAGCTAACTTTATCGTTAAGGAACTCTATAATGGTCTTGACGTGTCATGTCATCCTCTAAAGGAATTTTTTTTTATTTTAAGAATTTCTTTATTTTATCGTTAAGAATGTTTAAAAGGGTTTTTAATGTTTATGTAGGTTTTTGCTATAATTACTTTTACCAATATCTTGATATCTTTTCAAGGACATTTTAGTGTAAAGAAAAAGATTATATAAATTTGCATGTACAAATATCAGGTATATTTATTGTTGATGTTTAATTTATTGTCCTAGAAAATATAATTAATATATTTATCAAAAGATAGTAAATTTTGATAGTTGTTAGATGTCTATATTACCCCAAATTGATACTAAAGAGATTATTAGAAGTACACAAAATGTAACAGTAAAAATTCAAATGACCTGGTTAAAATTCCAGAATGATTATCATCTTTTTTCTTATTTTTTTTTTAAAGAATTGGAAATTTAGAATTGTCATGGTTTCTTATTTTTTTTAGTTGCAACATTCTCGTTTTTATGATTTGTGTTAGCAAATTTTAGATAGAACATTGCAAACATATAAAATATTAAAAAAAAAATTGGATACAAAGGTCCTTACCAGAGAAATGTGAAAAACAACAAGAACTTGCTTTGTTTGAGAAGAAACTTGCAACACAATTCTTTACCTTGAAAAGTCCCGCTAGGAGCCTTTCATTAAAGTTAGTCTAAGAGCATTTGTTTTCTTGCTCAATAGTACTTAAAACAATGTTGTTTTGAATTAAATATCAAGAAGATCAAATTTTCTTTTTTTTGGAGTTAAATATTAAGAAGATCAAGTTTGATTCAATAAATTCAAGTAATTTCATTTTATATTCGATTCAATTATCATTGAATTGCATTTAAATAATTATTGAGCTAAACTAAAAAACTTGATGCATTTGATAGATGAGAATTGGTTTTAGACCATTCATGGGTGTAACCATGGAAATAATAATGGAAAATGGTGTTAGTTTTTTAACATATCCAAAAGAAACAATATTGTCATAACCATGTAGTTGCACGAGCTTTCTCTTCATTGCCACTTTTCATTATGCATAATTGATTTTCTGTTCTTCATTCTCCTTAAATTTAAAAATGGACTTTGTCTTACTTATCACTTGGAATCTTTCGAGTTATCATGTCCTAAGAAACACAAAATGAAGGCAAGAAACAGTGCCAACAAGAGTGAGGCGAACAAGAAATTATATTTGAGAGATGGGACGATCAGGATTAACAATATAACAGCTTCAAACACAACATTCTCCAATCATAGAAGAAAGTAACTACACCATTAGTATAGAATTAACAAATTGAGAAGGCAAACAAATAGATTGTAATTAGCAAGAGTCTTAAATTATATGATTAGATGCACTTGTATTAATAATCTATTTACTATTCTTAAAGGCGGTAGTAAATAACATTTGTTTGACAAATGATATTTGGATGTGCAACATTAGTCTTTTGTTATAACTTTTCTCAACATATTGTTGAGACTAGTACATTGGAAATGGTGAACACTAGGAAGGTAGATAATATATAAAATATGAACCAATAAGTAATTTAAAGAACATGGCACCAAAAATTTAACGTAGCTAACCCTTGAATTTGGGCTATGTTCATGAGACAAATTTTGAAAAATTCTCTCACTAAGTAACTAACTTACAATAAGATGCTTCTTTAGAAAATATTTTAGAGGTATAGTACAGATAATTGAGATAAGCCTAAAATAGTGACATTAGTGTTTCCTAAATACCTAAAGTAACTCTCATTATTTTTTCACTTCCTAAAAATTATCTCTAAAACAAATCTCATCAAATAAAATAAATTACTCTTTGGCTCTCACAAATAACCATCAAAATAATGTGCTTTGGCCACACCATACACTCCCTTTTTGTTTGTAATAATGTCTAATTATACATAAAAAGTTTACTTGGCCATTAAACGGTAATGTTTCTTAGCCACAAAAAGGAAGAAAATTTTGAATTGCAAATCTAACAAATTTATGGTCACAAAAGTAAGCAAAATTTGACTTGTAAACTAAGATATAGCTGACATCATCTCATTCTTTTTATTTTTTTTTATTGTTATGATGTAGCCCTCATGTAAGATGAGCCCACTAACAATTTTCCCCCACCCACTACATGGAGGGCCCCACCAACCTTGATATTGATCAATATAGACTTGTCTCTTGGAAGAATCTTAGTTAACATGTCCGATCCATTTTCATTAGTATGGATCTTTTCAAGTTAGGCTTCTTTTTCAACACATCTCTAACATAGTAATATCTTACATCAATATGTTTTGACTTTGGATGAAAGGAGAAATTATTCCCAAGGTGAATCGCACTTGGATTCTCACAAATAGCTCATAATTCTCTTGGTGGAGTCCAAGTTCATTCTAGAACTTTTTTTATCTATAGCAACTTCTTACAAGTTTATGCTATTACAATACATTTTTGTGATCTTAACAGAAGATGAGACCATTTTAGAACTTTTCCTTCCTTAGTTTGTTAAGAGAGCAACACGTTTTTGTAAATTTGATTGTTATGACACAACATTCTTGCAAATGAAATCAAGTGTCTTGATGTAGTCTTACTTGAGTTAACATTACTAGCCATATCCGCATTTGTATAGCCAATTAACACATGTTTTCCATCTCCAAAACATAAACGCATATTGGAGGTTCCACAAAGGTATCTAAGAATCCATTTCACTACAACTTAATGTTTTTTACTAGGATTTGAATGCAATTGACTCACTACTCCAATTGAGTGAGAAATATTTGACCATGTACATGTCATGACATACATCAAACTCCTAACTGCTAAAGCATATGGAACCCTATCTATCTCTTCCTTCTCTTCCTCTATAGAAGGGAACTACTTATAATTCAATCTAAAGTGATTAGCGACAACTAATCGCTTTAGCCTTGTTTATATAAAACATTTGAAGTACTTCCTCAATGTACTTCTCCTATGACAACCATAATTTCTTAATGCTATTGTCTTTAAATATCTTCACACCAAGAATATGCTTTGTTGTCTCTAAGTTTACCGTAGCAAAAGACTTGCTTACCTGCTTTTTCATAGTATTAATTCTAGAATTATTTTAGCCAACAACCAACATTTCATTCACAGAGAGTAATAAAATCATGAAATTGTCATAAAGAGTTTATGCACAAATACACGATGATCTAAAGCAGTATTCTTGTAACCTTGCTCCCCTACAACTAACTCAAACTTCTTGTACTATTGTCTTGGTGCTTGCTTTAAGCCATACAAGCTTGTCTTCAACTTACAAACATAGTCCTCTTTTCCATTTATCACGAAACTCTTTGGCTGCTTCATGTCTGTCTCTTCCTCTAGATCACCATGAATAAAGTAGTTTTTATACCCATTTGCTCTATTTCCATGTTGAGGCTTGATAGTAGATGTCTTTTTCATTACTATGAAAATACCTCATCAAAGTGAATCTCTTTTCTATGGCCAATTCCCTTGACAACTCATGTGCCTTTGAATCATGGTTGAGGATTATGTTTTTCATGTTTTATCCTAAACATTCACTCATTATTCAAAGTCCTCTTACCTTTTCGTAGCTTTATTAGCTTAAAGTTTCATTCTCATGCAAGGATCTCATTTAATCTTGCATGGCCTCAATCTACTTTCTTTTGTGTTCATCATCCATTGCTTCTTTAAAACATATTGATTTGCACCATATCTAGTAGATCTCCTAAATTATGGAGAATCTACTAGAGTTGATGATTAATCATGAACACCATCATCATCAAAATCATCTAATGGATACTCAATAGGGGCATTTGCATCACCTGTCTTAGGTAATCATTATGTACTTCATCTCCAACCTTTCTAGGCATTGTTACTATAGGAATTATCTCTAGGTTTGTTGTACTACTGTTAGATCTGGAAGTATTCTTATGAGCCTTCTCTATGTCCTCAATGATCTCATCTCCAACAAATATTGCATCACAGCTTCTTACAAACTTCTTTTGAACTAGATCATAAAACCTATAGCCAAACTGATCTTGACCAAAGCTAATAAACACACACTGTCTTGTCTTGATATCAAGTTTAATATATTATCATTTGGAATATACACAAAGGCTTTAAAACCAAACACCTGTAAAAAGATCACGACATTAAAATATGCTCACAAATCTTACCCTGCGTCTGTCCCTAGTTATAAGCTACTCCTCAATGGCATCATGAATCCAAAAGCCTCAATTTTTAATCTAGTATCCTTTGAAATATGCACAAAGGCTTTACAATCGAAAACTTGAAAATGATCATGACCTTAAGATATGTTCACAACTCTTACCCTGTATCCGTCCCTAGTTATATGCCACTCTTCGAAGGTATCATGAACCCAAAAGTCTCAATTTTTTTGTCTATTATCGGAACTTTTTATAAGAGCAACTTAGATAGGATTGCAATTAGTTTATTTTGTTGAATGATGTTAGTATCCATAGAAGTTAGAAGATGAAGAATGATATATCAAGAGTAGGGCTAATTTTACTCATGGTATTTGAACTTTTTCAATTTTAATCAAAATATACCTTTTTTTTTTACCATAACAAAAATATACCTTAAAAAAAATTCTTACAAGCAAATACCTAAACTATTTGAATCTTTCAGCCAGGTACTTTTGGCTAGATTTTAACCAAAAGTCTAGCAATATTGACATGGTAGAGATTATATGTTGAGAAGTTAAATTTTTCCTTCCATGTCATCATAAATTATTCTTTTTTCTTTCCTCCCCTAACACTCTCTCTCCTTTCTCTCTCTTCCCCCTCTTCTCCTATTGCTGTTGTTGTTGCTTCATCTTCTTTTTCTTCTTGTTCTTCTCTATATCTTTCTTTAATAAAAGGATTGATTTGTAACTCTAAAAGTTGAAAAGAAAGTGGACACTTAGATAGAGGAGGGAAAAAATTGATAAAACCAAAAAACTAAACCAAAAAAACCAATTTAAAAAAATATGGTTAATCAGTCTATTAGTTTTGGTTTGTACCCACAAGAAAACAATGGTCAACGGTTAACTAGTTTGATATCTATAAGTATATATATAATATATAGTTAATTTAAAAAATATATATAAATAGATAAAGTTGAAACCCTAAAATCTAACTCTCATCACTTTTTTCTCTCTTTAATCTTTCCCATTTGATCTTCTATATTTATAAGTTAGATCTAAAATATTTTACATTTACATACATACATATATATATATATATATATTTAAATCATTCATGTTCCACTTGATTATTTTGCTTACTTTTTGTGTTCTTTTGTGAATGGTCGCTGGATGTTTAGACCTCGAACATTTATGTTTTAATTATTATGTCGTTGTTGTGTTGTAATTTGAAAAAAAGGATAAGATTATAAAGTTTTAATTTATGTAATGTTGTATTAGAGTTATATTCCTAATGTATTGTTGGTTTTATAGTTATTTAAGTTATTGATTTGCAATTTTTGAATCTAATTGTGATATTTAACTTATTAATTTGCAATTTTTGAATATAATTATGAAATAAAATGGTTTAGCTTTTTATGGGCTAATTGAAAATATGATTAATCACAACTTTTTGTTAACTATTACATTAAATGGTTAAAAATTAAAAACAAAAAATATATAAAAAAAATAGTTAATCATTATGATGGTTAATAATAGATTGATTTGGGTTTAAAATTTTAAAAAATCAATTATTTTGATTTGGCTCAAAAAAATAAGATAATTGATGCCCAGACCGATACACTCAAAGATCAGAAATGACGATGAGATTGGGTTCTTACTCATTCATACCAGCGTTCGGTACGAGCATATACAAGGGAGATTTATATATGGCTCGTAATAAAAAAGTTAGAAGGGAAGCCGGAATCATCTTTATCGTTGAACTTGATCCTCTTCCCCAATCCTTTGCTCTCGCTAACTTCTCTCTCTAGCTCCCTCCAACTAAGCCAGCGGAACCACTCCAACCCTTCACTAAACCCATATTGGCTACTTTACCGAAAATCAAGCAAAATCCCTGCATGTTTACATGCCCGTCTGTCCGTCACGAACCCATCTCGGACATCTCAACTGCCAAGCCACATCCCTCCTTTTGACAACGGAATAGTCCATTGCCGAAATCAACCAGAGACCAAACCCGCCAAGTCGCCTGTTAACACAGTCAACAATGCCAGATGATGTCGATGCCCTAGGAATGTGGGATTTGCATTGTTTTTGTGCAAAGGTGTGAACTTTGGGTTTGAAGCTTGGAATTGAGAAGTTGAAAAGAACCTAAATGGCAATGCATATAATTTGGTGAAGTTTGAAGGACGTTGTAGTATTAGCAATGGTGTCCGGAGAAAGAGAAAGCAAAGGAAAGTGAAAAATGAAAATTGCTTCAATGGGTTTACTTGGAGTCAGCTACATATGTTTTGCTAGAAAAAAAAATTTAGCAGTTTTTTCATGGATTGTTCGATTTAATGCTAATAACATGGAAGGGAAAAATTAAAATTTCAGTGTATAATCCCAATTACGTTAATATATTTTCGGACTTTTTATTGGATTCTAGCTAAAATTATCGTGATTAAAAGATTTAAAATGTTGAAGTATTTTTTATAAAAAAATTTTATTTAAATGCATTTTTAATAAAATAAAAAATATTAGATATCCTAAGTGAAATAATCTATCAAACCATAGTAAGTAAAAGGAAGACAGGGTCAGAAGGACACTATTCTTACGTGTCATATACTTAGCTTAGCTTGTTTACTTGCGGCGATCCATCAAAAAATCAATTGTCCAAGTCTTTTCCCGTTGCCATGGAAATCTGGATCATATGAGAAGGTGAATGCCTATGCGCCATCCAACTTTGCTCAGCCCTTATAGTCCAGCGCTTTATATGAAGAAGAGAAAAAATAATAAAAAATAAAAAATGCTCACACAGTTTCAGTTCAATGGAGGTGCTCACTTGTAATGCAATCGAGTTTACATTAATGAGTTTCCGATTCATCTAATCCGATAAAAACTCTATAGAGTAATAGAATCGGTTTGAACAAATGTAAAAAACCTTATGGATATTAGGATCGGGTTTGAATGCTACTAAAATCCGATCGATATCCACTCGATCCGTTAGTTCTAGTAAAAAAAATAATAATGTAATATATTTACTAAATATAAACATAGTATTAGGTTAAATTTAAAAACAGATTGCAAAGATAAAGTAAATTGTATATTATTAGACTATTATTTTATTGCTTAAGTCTACTGAATCTATTAAAAAAAACTAGCAGAGCAAGTTCGGGTTGTTAATTGAGCGGGTGGTCGAGTAGGTAATTAGGTTGATAATCAGGTGGGTAATCGGATGGGTGGCGGATTTTAGAGTAAATTTTGGATATAGAAGGAAAACCTTATAAGATCGGGTTTGGTATGCTTATAATGTAGTGGGTTCGGGTTTAGGTTCATATGACCCACTCCGAAATCTAATTTGATTGCATCCTAGTGCTCACTGCTAACCAGGTTCGTGGGTGCTTTGTCTTTATTTTTAATTTACTTTAATTATTTTATCTAATTAAATACACTTAACAACATTACTTATCTAAAGTAATTGTGATCCCCCATGTTAATGATAGATGAAAAACTTAATGAAATTAATATAAGGACTACTAACTCGTAAAAATTTGAAAATATTTTAAACTCACAGAAGGGCAAAAATAAAGTTAAGAACATGAATAAAAGGTAATAAGACTAATACAAAGATAGTAAAAGAGTCGGAGCATATTATACAAGTCATGCCAACAATAGTCCATTTAAATAAGACTAATACAAAGATAGTAAAATCGAAAAATACTAATTATCAAGTGAAATTAAAAACATCCCAATCAATTTGACCATTCAGGGTGCCAATCATTTCTTTTTAATGGTGAATTTCTTGTTGTAGAAGTCTTCTTATTATATACAATAGACCACCGACACATGTCTTCATCTAATGAATTTGAGTAGTAACTTAAATTCATTACAACAACAACCACCATTTTGGTGATTGTAGTCGGTTCCGCACGCGGTTATGTCGGTGACGGTACTGTGTCGTCCCACTGAAACCAATATGTAATTTGTAAATGCAGTTTATTATATGGTATATATCTTGACCCACTATAGATTGCGGTACAACCTGTCAGCAAAAAAGTGAATTTTAAGATAGATAGTAATTTATTAATTTAGACGAACCGCTTGTCTGTCACTATCTAATAAGCTCGGATCAAATAAATAAAATAATAAATATTTTAATTATTATATTTATTTTAACGATTGAATTATTAAATATATGGTTTCATTTATTATATTGGTCAAATTAATGCAAAAAATTCTTAATAATTATTATATAATGCTTATAGCATTCAAAGCGCTAAATATAATTAATGAATTAGAAGAAGTGGGACGAATTAACCATATACAAAGAATCACAATCCAAACAAATCACATTATAATTTTACAGAAGTAATGCCATAACATCATTGGCCAAAGAACAACAAAATGATCCCTCTAGCAATGTGTGATGTGCCTATAGTCACAAGAAAGAATAGAATACCCAAAACAACATAAAAAAAATGATAAAAGTTTAAAATTAAATCTCCAACCACAGTACCACACTCATTGTATAATTTTACTTAAAATAGAAATCCAAATGCAAAGGCGGCTAGGGAAGCAAATAGGGTGGGCACGAAGATGGTGGCGTCGGAGGTGGGGCTCGGGGCAGGTGCATCGGCGGCAGCCACATTCTGGACGGCTGAAGCTGCCCTGACCACCACGACCACGGCGAGAAACAGTCTCATTCTCATTGCCTCCATTTGGAATTTTTTTTTCTTTGAAAAGTTGTATATTAACAGAAACAGCACACCTTTTGTTTTCGAATATGACGAGGGCGCTGCAACTTGGTGATATGGTGTAGAATGCTACGGGACAACGGCAAGTGGGCAAGCAAAGCGTGATATTTATAGGTGCTGGGAGGAGAGAGAAACTGGTGGGGTTTGTAACGGGTGGGCTGCCCGGTCGGACCGTTGAAGCACATGGGAAATGGGGCTCTTTCTGACATATGAAGCTGGGGCTGACCGAACTGACCGAGAGTTGACAGGGTCCTCTTTTTCTTTTAGGACTTTTCCTTGTATTCGGTGCAATACAGCTGTTGCCAACCGCAACGGCTCTATTATCTTGTCAGTGGGTCCCACACTTATTGATGTCAGCTAAACCTATTGCTTTCTTGGACGCATTAATTTAATTTATTGTGGAACTAAACTTGGAACGACCATCGTGTCCCGTATATGTCCATGTTCTGTGGATAGATGAAAGTAGGGAGGTAAATTGGGGTTTGTGAAAAAACTTTTAACAATTATTTTGAATTTTTAATCATTTCGGGTACATAGAATAATGTCTCCATATTCATGTGGGGAGATTTTTTTTTTTTTTTTTGGCTGGAAAATAAAATTAGGATTAATTTAAAAGGAAAAACGACTTGTATTATGTGATTTTATAAAAACATGACTTATATTATTTTTTTAGATAATTGACTAATTGAATTTTCTTTCATCTAATTCTATTGAAATTATCGTTAATGTGAACACATGTCAAGCATATGATAATAAAAACACCCCACATCTAAATTTGTCTATAAGTTAGGCATGTAGGTTAGTTAATGGGTCACTTAGTAGATGAGATTAGGTCAGTCACTTACATGAACTCAAGCTTGGCATGATAGAATTCTAGTGGCATGGACAATATTCAATGATGATTTGCATGTTGGGTTAGGTCTTTGGTGGTGATGGAGGTTTCGAAGTGCGATGATGGCGTCAAACTTGGTGGTTCAACTTCTAGGTTTTAATTAGGAACTTGGCTCTAGTGAATGAGTTAACTCAATGAGTTGTGCCAAGATAACTTGATGGCAATGGGTTTCATGTGACGCAAGTCGTTATTGGCTATGGTGAGTTTAAGTTTAGAGAGAAGATGGCTTTAACTAAATTTTCTAGATCATATCAAGTTTGTCTTGAATTGGGGAGGAAATTGCTCCTACTAATAGTGATGTTGTGGGTTTTGGTTATGAGGAGTATGGAGGTGGTTCGACGTTTCTCAATTTGATGTATTGGATTTTCGGACCTATGGAGTTCATAGGGCGAGGTTGAAGGATATGAGAGTTTAGAGAGAGAGATGTAGAGCCGAGAGGGAAGTGTTTGAAGAAGAAGAAGATAATGTTGTTGTCCTTTTTTTTTATCCTTGATAAAATGGTACTCTGGGTATACTCCAATTAGATTGATATGAAATGTCATATACTCCGGTTACTTCTCCGTAATCTAATATGAGTTCTATGGGAGTTTCAATGTAAATCCTTATATTCAATTTATCAAAATTTAAAGTTTGGATTCGTTTGATCTGGTTTGATTCTTTTGTGCATTTCGGATGAAGGATGAAGAAGATGCGTGCACTGCATGTCTACATGTGTTACGGACTAGAGTTAGGAAAATAAACTAGAGTTAGGTAAAGAAACAGAAAATCAGTTGTACAAGTGGTTATGATTGTAACAGCATAGGATTTGTATAAATACATGAGGAAACAAGGAATAAAAGGCTATCAAACCCATTAGTGAAATCTGGAAATCTCGAGTGAGATTTATGGAGAGTGGTTCTCTTGAATTAACCAAACTATCATCTTCCATCACCAACATCTACCTTCACCTGCAACATCAAAACGGTTAGAATAGAATTAGGGTTCATAATAGGAAAACATGAGAGAGAGAGAGAGAGAGTCACTTACCTTTGTTACTCTGTGAGGAAGAGAGAATCGGATTTTAGGGTTTGTGAGTGGACTGGGCTGGCTTTACATGACAGGGGTCCAACATTGGTGCTCTCGTCCCTAATCAGCCTCCATTCTTGATCTTGATCTTCCATTCTTGATTTTCCATTCTTGATCTTCATTCTCCGATCTTGATCTTCCAATTTTCTTCTTGATTTTACAGTGGCTGCCAATGACGATTTGGCGGAGAATTTTGCAAGGATTCATGCTATTCTAGATTCTTGGATTTCAAAGTTGCACTCACCAACGGGATCTGTAACGGAACAGCAACACAATAAGGATTCGAAGCAAATTTCCAGACCAAAAATGGATCACGATCCTTCTATTACCTCAGGAGAGTCTTCACCATCATCCGGGTCATCTTCCACGACTTCCATGTGACGGTTTCACCTTCCATTTTCTGATGAAAAAAGTGTAAATGAAATGGTTAGTAATCCAGACTATGCATTACAGTTTATAAATTCAAGGGTAGATAGATTGAGATTGAATTTACCTTTTTACATACAAATGCATGAAGTTTCCCTATCTTCCCTTTCTCCATCGCTCCTTGTCATCATTAAGGAAGATATACCTAAATTTTGTGGTATTGATCCAATCTTTTGGGTGCTTCATGTGGAATGCTTTTTCGATTTCTATCATATAGAGGAGGAATTCTACCCTAAACTAGCATTTTTTGCCATGCAAGATTGTGCTTTTTCATGGTATGATTTCATGCAAAAACTCAATTACTTTCACACATAAGATCATTTTGTTAAAGCTTTAATGGTGCAATATGGTCCTTTTGAGTATGATTGGCAAGAAGATAGATTTGATATAAGGAATGATCCATGGCATGAACATACAAGTAGTGCTGCTGACAATGAGATTACTCTTACTCAAGCATATGGAGTTCTAACATTAGATAACATGGTAGGATTACTAGAATGTTCAGATCAGCATGTGGATGATTTTCAGCAAACAATAGTACTTCAGTATAAGCATGTGGATGCGGTAGAACCTAGGGTGAATCATTTTGAAAAATTTATTTTCAATGCTGTACAATTAGTTGACCCTAAGCCTATAGTGGTAGAGAATAAAGTTGTACAGGATTATCAATGGGAACATGAAGTATACTAAGATTTCGACTTGCAATCTAAAGACAGAGTTAAGGTACTTACTGATGTTGATCGAAGCTGCAAGCTGCACAAGGATGATATGCTTGTTCCTCTGCAAGATCATGACTTTAACCCTGGCTATTTCATGCAAAATGTTGAACAATATGCATTTGAAATGCAATATCACATGCGCGAAGATATGTTAGATGATTCAGCAATTACTTGGGTTCTTGATGCAGCCACAACTCAGAGATTTCATTTAAGTGAGAATCAAAAAATGATACAACACAGGACATCCTTGGTGGAGAAAATTGCAACTTTTGAAATCAGGGGTATTTGTGAGGTTTATAGGGTGGCTCAAGAGGATTTAGTTCATCAAACGATTACCGCCAGCAATTATGTTTGTAAGCACAAATTGGGTAGCTATTGTTTCTCACACCTATTCCTCTCATCATGGCCATATTATCAGAAACTTCATCTAGGGGACGAATCATGGGGTCATAACCAGCAACTAGTTCAGGGTCTTACACAATTGGCTCAAGAGGATTTCTATATCCTCTCATCATTGCCTATTAGAAGCTGGGATGGCACATGGACATATAGTCCTACTTCAACACTCTCAGTCTACCAGATATTCATGCTCACCAGGGATTCTTTTGGCTCTGAGGCATCTCAGTACCACAATTATCAAGCCAATTCACCATATGAGATACATTTTTCAATGGATTACATATATTGCAGACAACAGTGGGATTAGAAATGGAATACAAGACCACCAAATTTGGGATTTTTAGCTCAGAGGGATTCTAATCCCATCCACTATTTTTATCATAGCTATTTGTGGGACATTCGAATGTCGGATGGAACATGGAGCTATAACCCTCCTTTGGCTCAGGGATATCTTTTTTACACACATCCTACTGCCTTCATATTACTATGGGTAGCTAGGTGTTCTTTTCAAATTACGATCCCTATCATCATTGCCATATTCCCACCAGAACAGGGGATAAATGGGTGTAGGCAGACCTTACTTCTGGGTTAGCTCTAGACACAACAATCAGTTCATGCAAGGGACAGTAGTTACAAGTTACAGCAGGGGATACTTTCACTAAAGAGCCAGCACGCGGTTTTACAAATAGGACAGGAAGTGGACTATAGAGCCATCACTTTGGTTCTATCGCTCAGAGGGTTTTTCAATCACAAATTTCTATCTGTCAACAAATTTTTCCCCATCATCATAGCAATAACAAATATCATCTCACAACAAGCAGCAAATTACTTTGTTCATGCAATTGGGGAACATAACATTACTGTACACAACAATGGGTCGAAAATATCATCCAACCTTGAGGACAAGGTTGATTTTGAGGAGGGGAGAAATGTTACGGACTAGAGTTAGGAAAATAAACTAGAGTTAGGTAAAGAAACAGAAAATCAGTTGTACAAGTGGTTATGATTGTAACAGCATAGGATTTGTATAAATACATGAGGAAACAGGGAATAAAAGGCTATCAAACCCATTAGTGAAATCTGAAAATCTCGAGTGAGATTTACGAAGAGTGGTTCTCTCGAATTAACCAAACTATCATCTTCCATCACCAACATCTACCTTCACCTACAACATCAAAACGGTTAGAATAGAATTAGGGTTCATAATAGGAAACACGAGAGAGAGAGAAGTTTGAGAGTCACTTGGCTTTGTTACTCTATGAGGAAGAGAGAATTGGATTTTAGGGTTTGTGAGTGGACTGGGCTGGCTTTACATGACAGGGGTCTAACAACATGTGTTCAAATCAATAGCAATTTAAACGGAACAAGATGGTGTAAAATTCAAGTGAGTCAACTGTAAAAAAAAATAACTACCGGTTATGTTTTTGCAAAACCGAATAACCATAGGTCAATAAGCCATGAAATTATTATGAAACATCAATTAAATTAATATTTTTTATTTTCACAATTTTTAGTAGAATATGCTTGATTAAATTTTTCGTGGACTTTGGTCGAACTATAAAATTTTGAATTTTAAAATTTTTACAAGAGTTCTTAGGTACATCAACAATGCTATTACAAGTTACGTTATGTTTAGTTCGTAGGAAGAAAATTAAATTGAAAAAGAATAGCAACTTTTTTATTTTATAATTAGGTATATTTTTTTAAATAAAGTATGCATTTTGTTCATTCTTCTAGCAAAGGGAATGAATAAAGATTTCTCTTTTATTCTATTTTACATAGAATAAATATTTCTTTTAGTGAAATTTATAAAAAAAAATATTTCATAATACAAAATATCAATTCTATTTTAATAAAGCGGAAATTGAAAGATGGCATTGTGTGCGGGGTTTATTTGGTTGGCCCTTTGTCAAGCTTATGAAATAATTGATTCTCTCATTGAAAGAAAAACAAATATGCACATAAATACTCATCATGGTGATCTTTTCTATATTTGACGAGGGCGAATTTGCTCTTGAAACATAATGGGTTTCAAGTGAACCTGAAAAAAAAAAAAAAAAGTTTTGAACAAATCATAGTTTTTTTAACTTATTGATAGATTCATTTTATTTATAATTAAATAAAAGTATATGGTGAATTACATATTTATTTGATGATGGTGAATCTGCCAAACACGCATTTAGAGGTACGGTGCAGACTTTTTTAAGGGCATTATAGAAGTACGGTGCGGAAATGAGATCTACATATAAAACTGCTTTTATGTATTATAATAAGGGTTAATTATAAAAAATCTTATCTATGTTGTAATATTTTTTATAATCAATTTAATCGTGTTATTTATTTATTTTTTTTGATAAATAATTGACTAGTATCACACTCTATTTTGTTTTGTCAAATAAATAATTATTTTCATTGCCGAAACTCACTTTTCTCATCCCAAGCAACTGAAAGAATAAAATTATGACTAGTGACAAGAAATTGACATATTCTCATCCTTTGCTGGATGGTTCCCCACAGCAATAAGTTCACCAGTAAAGCTGGTGAAGATCATCTTGTCAAGTCTGTCCTTTTGACCCTTAATATTGCTTTTTTCTTTCTTTTTTTTGAAGTAATCAAGGTTTTATTTAATCTAATCAAAGATGGAAGTTTTGTTAGACTATGTATATATACTTGGGACCGCCATGCTAGAAATTCTTTTGTTTTAAATTTTGAAACAAATGCTTTACAGTTTGGACAAAAAGGGACCGATGTTTGTAGGATGTCAAAGAAGAGTACTTACTATTCGGTATAATGTCTGCTGGTCCGACAATGAAGAAAATGAAGATGAGTAGCTTTTAGTATGTCGAATTATCGTCTGTCGGTGATGATGACCATTGCTCTAACTCTAAGGAAGCTTTTTGAAGTTTTGTTCTTTCTGTCCATTTGGCTGAGAATTATTATTATTATTTAAATAATCACGTGATTATTATGTTAAGAAAATAACAGTTTATTTCACGGAATAAAACGGAGCGTAATACAAATTTATAATTTTTTGAAAAATATATATTATTCGGGCCATCTAATTGCATAAACACTAAAATAATGGTTTTTTTTTTTTTGGGTAATTAACCCTTACAAGGACAATAGAAGATGTTACTAAAAAGTAAAGATAACTAAATGAAAAATTCTATTTTGGTCTATCATCTTCATTTTCTTCATTGTCGGACCAGCAGACATTATACCGAATAGTAAGTACTCTTCTTTGACATCCTACAAACATCGGTCCCTTTTTGTCCAAACTGTAAAGCATTTGTTTCAAAATTTAAAACAAAAGAATTTCTAGCATGGCGGTCCCAAGTATATATACATAGTCTAACAAAACTTCCATCTTTGATTAGATTAAATAAAACCTTGATTACTTCAAAAAAAAGAAAGAAAAAAGCAATATTAAGGGTCAAAAAGGACAGACTTGACAAGATGATCTTCACCAGCTTTACTGGTGAACTTATTGCTGTGGGGAACCATCCAGCAAAGGATGAGAATATGTCAATTTCTTGTCACTAGTCATAATTTTATTCTTTCAGTTGCTTGGGATGAGAAAAGTGAGTTTCGGCAATGAAAATAATTATTTATTTGACAAAACAAAATAGAGTGTGATACTAGTCAATTATTTATCACAAAAAAATAAATAAATAACACGATTAAATTGATTATAAAAAATATTACAACATAGATAAGATTTTTTATAATTAACCCTTATTATAATACATAAAAGCAGTTTTATATGTAGATCTCATTTCCGCACCGTACTTCTATAATGCCCTTAAAAAAGTCTGCACCGTACCTCTAAATGCGTGTTTGGCAGATTCAATTTTATTTTCTCACTTTTCTTCTATCTAACTTTTCCTTCCCTCCCCCAACTCCCTATTCTACATTTATAAAATTCATTTCAAGTCGAGTTATAGTCATAAAGTTTATAAGAAAACTTATTTATTTTATTTATATAATTAAGAATTTGAAAGAAGTTTAAAAGTTTTATTCTTTTTTAATTCATAACTTTTTTTTCAAACAAAATAACAAAAACTTAATTATGACTCTACTTACTCTTTTTTAAATAAAATAATAAGAACTTTATATAACTTCATTTGCACTTTTTTTTATATGCTATATTATATATTAAGAGTTATTCTAAAGAGGAATCTAATTTCTTTATTTTTTTTACATCTGTTATGTATCTCAAGTTTTTTACAATTTCTATGAGGATATGTATAATTTTTCAAAACTATTTTATATAGATTGTAGAAACTTATGATTTATGTTTCAATTCTACGTTCCTATTATACAAACCATTTGATGATTCCACATAAAATCGCAAGTCTAAAACCTATCTTACGAGGATAAAAAAAAAAGCAAATAATTCTTTCTTTTACATATTGTTTTAATAGGGCTACAAATGGGCCGAGCTGCTCACGAGCTATTTGAGTACGATTCAACTTGAACTTAATTAGTAAATGAGCCGCCCTCAAACGTAAAGTAAAACTTGTTTATCTATACAAGCTAAAGTCAAGTTTTAATTTAGGCTTGCGAGCCGGTTGGTGAACAAGCTCATTTAAGCTTGTTTACATACTCGTGAGTAGGCTTGTTAATATGCTCATTCGTAGATTTGTGATTTTTTATACATGATATCTTATATGTAACTACATAATTAAAACAACAAAAACAAATTTTTATTTAATATTTGTGTGTGTATGTGTGTGTGTAACATCACTTATGTATATTATATATTAAGTTTTTCAAAAAAATGGGAAATAAGCTATATAAACGAGTCAAGTTTGAGCTTAAATCCTAGACTTGATAAAAAGTTTGTCTTGGTTCAAGCTTGTTTCATAAACAAGCTGGAATCAAGCCTAAATTTCAAGCTCGATAAAAAGGTCAACTCGAGCTCAAACTTAATAAATTTTAAATGAGTTAATCCTAGAATTTCAAAAGCTTTGCTCAGCTTGGCTTTTTTGCGGTCCTATTTTTTAAGATATATATTGTGGACTT
This sequence comes from Combretum micranthum, assembly GCA_024138025.1. Taxonomy (NCBI): domain Eukaryota; kingdom Viridiplantae; phylum Streptophyta; class Magnoliopsida; order Myrtales; family Combretaceae; genus Combretum; species Combretum micranthum. The sequence continues at coordinate 74,454 of JAMXBD010000207.1, read as the reverse complement.
GATTCGATAAATAATATAAATAAATTTTAAGTAATTTTAAAATAGAAAAAAAAATCAAGAAAATGGTTTTTTTTTTTTCTTACATATTAAGGGTCTATTTGGATGGTCTTTTTTTCATCTGTATCTAATATGCAAAGTCAATTTATAAGAAAAAATATCTATTTTTTTTATTTATTTTATTTAATGAATAATCTGATTAAAAAAGACATGAAATAGATGCTAAATTGATGTCAAACCAACGAACCAAATGCACTGTAATATGACATCTTCAAAGTATTTTTTATTTAAAGGAGCTTTAAATATTGAGGATGTCAGATAGAGAATTGTGATTAATTCAGCAATAGTTTTGCAAATTATAATTATAAATGCTAGACAGGACCTTATAGTTGTCTCTAATGGTACAACATATGTTTGATCAAAACGATTTACATCCAATTGAAAATCTTGAAATATCGCATACATTTTTTAACAACCCGAAACTCTACTCACCAAGGTATTGTCTGCTTGGCAAGATAGCGTATGTTTTTATCCTTAGTGCCAGCTACTTCCCATGAGGTCACGCATCATAGGAGTATTCCCTACTGAGTATGCTTAACTTTAGAGTTCTAATAAAATTTAAGCCATTATACAAAAAGATGCCTCGATTAGTAGAGTTCCATCACTTTATATTTGAAGGATATCACATATTCCTCCATTTACAGAACTAATTTCCTTGTTAGTTTCATTTCATAAGTTCAGAACCACACCTAGCGGGAAGGACATTAATGATAATCCATACAGACTCAAGAGGTACACTCACCCTAAGGTACTTTGTCTTGTACAATACTAGCTTCCCTACTTTTGGCTAATAAGGCTCAAACAAGCCAAGCCAAGCCGAGCTTTTAAAAGCTTGAGCTCGGTTAATTTAAAATTTAGCAAGCTCGAGTCGAGCTTTTTATAGAGTCTGAAATTGAGGCTCGAGCTCGAGCTCGAGCTAGAGCTAGAGTTAGAGCTAGAGCTAGAGCTAGGCTTTTTATTGATTCTAATGAGCATGGTTGTCAAACTCGAGTTTCTACCTAGAATCGCTAAGGGGTCCATAGAATCGAAACGTAAAATAGAAACGTAGAATCGTAAGATTCTACAACTAATGTAAATTTACTTACAAAAACTATTGATGTACTTACTGAAATAATAAATCTTTAAATAAATTATGAAAATAAAGAATTTAGTATTAAATTAATTATGTACAACCAAAATTTAAGTTTTATCAATCATAATTCACATACTGTCATTAATATATTTACTGCAATTTTATAATTAAAATAATTATTTTTATTTAATAATGATTCATAATCTATAATTATTAAGATGTATTACAAATCATTTAAATTATCATGTGTGAGTAGCTTGTTTTGTGTAGTAATGAATATTTTCATGTTCACTATATATTTACACAAAAAATCATTATATTTATGGCAAATATATTTATAGATAGAAAATTATTAAAAAAGAGAAAAACATAGCAATGTATATATTAGTTTAATTTTCATTCAAAATGTTCAAAATATATCATAGTATATAACCTAAAAGAAAATAACTCTCTAAAAAATAAAAAAAAGGAAATAAAAGGAAAAAATATTAAAAAAACTAAAATTAAGTTAGATTAAGAAAAATATCAAGAACCAACCCCAAAAACCCTAAATTTAAATATATTAAATTGATTGCATTTTTAAAGTTCAAATAGAAAAAAAAAAGTGTAAAATTATAACTTTAAGATTTTACTACGATTCTACTTACGATTCTACTACCGATTCTACCACCGATTCTACCGTTTCTACTCACGATTCTACGATTCTACTTACGAGTTTACTCAAAAAACGATTTTGAATGCGAGTTGAATCGAAATATCATCATCAACTCGTAAACTCGTAGAAACGTACGAGTAGACTCGCGAGTTTGACAACCATGCTAATGAGCTTTATATCGGGCTTGAAATTTAAGCTCGAGCTTAACTCATTTAGATAGATGTTTTTCATTTTTTAAAACCTAAAATATAATATATAATAAGTATTTTTATAATACATATACATTATTATTAAATAGAAATTAATTTGTATTGTTTTTATTATATAGTTATAGATAATATATCATGCATAAAAAAATTAGCTTATTAACGTGCCTATTAATGAGCTTAGTCGCAAGCTTGTTCACAAGCCTAAATGAGCTTATTCACAAGCTGAATCATGAGCCTAAATCAAAACTCGAGCTCAGTTTGTTTAGATAAACAAGCTTTACTTTGGGCTTGGACTCGGCTCATCTCATTTACTTATAGAGCTCGAACCAAATCAAGCCTGAAGCGAACCGAGCTTGAGTGGCTCACAAATAGTTCAACTCGTTTGCAGCCCTATCAGCTAGTGAATTGCTCTGATTCCACTTATAACGACCCAAAACTCCTCCCATTAAGGTATTATCTATTTTGGCAAGATGCTGCATGGTTTTGTCCTTAATACCAGCTATCTCAGGTCACCTATCCTGGGAGTACTCCTAACTTAGTACGCTTAACTTTAGAGTTCTTTCTAAGCCATTATACCAAAAGGCACCTCAATGATTAAAGTTCTATTACTTTATATTTAAGAGATATCACACGTTTAGTCCTCTTTATCTTTAGAAATAACCAGCTGTGCAATGTCTAGTAGTCTAGATATTGTTCAGACCAGGCAAGATAGCCTTTAGTTCAACATTCTAGCTCAGCTTATCCTCTTTTAATTTGTTTGTTTCATCTTATTCTAATCATTTTAATATCATATTTTTATCATCTTTAAACTTATATTTGTTAAGAAATAGATGCAAATTAAAAACTAACAGTTTTACTCATAAATTGAATAAATAAATATGAGACCAATATGATATAGATAAGTCATATATGTAGATTAGATAAAAATATAATATAGATAAAAATAAGACAATCCAAACATAATTGAAATGAACCCACACAGAGAAACTGTTTAAGTGGAAAAGAAAAAAAAAAGGAGAGAGAAGGTACTGAAGAGCATCCTGAGGTCCTCAAGAATAGGGCTGTGTAAATAAATTGACCGAACCGTGGATCGAACCGTGAACCGAACAGGACCAGACCGGACCGAACCAAAATTTCAGTTCTTTTTTGGGACTATTCGATTCTCAGTTCGGTTTGATGAAGAGCAAACGGTTCGCGGTTCGATTTGGGATCATGAACCGAACCGTATGGTTGGAAAAGAACCAAACCAAACCATTTTTATATGTTAAAAAAATAAACATATTATTTTAACTCTTAATGTTTTATTAATGATACATATCTACATCACAAATTTTAAAAACAATTAATTTTTTAAAATTTATGACTTAGATATGTGTTATTTATTAGAATAAAATTAGATTTTTCATAATATGTTGTAATTGTTATGTTGTTTATAAGTAAGATAGATTTTATATTTTAACCTTTAGTATTATAACTCCTGCATATTTCTTTTCCATTTGTCTTACCAATTAATCTACCTCTATTATTTAGTTACTTATTTATTTATATAATTGGTAATATATTAGTTAGAAGTATACAACGAATTAAATTTTATGTCTTATTTGGGATAAAGTCTAGTATATCATTATAGTTCAAGATAATTAAAGAAAAATGAGACTAGTCATAATTATAATTTTATAATAGATAAAATCCCTTCCTTCCTATAAGTTTTACATGTTTATTTGCTAAATGATTATTTTAAAATATTGTTGTTTATATTTGCATTAGTGATAAGAAATATATAATGGAAGTTTTTTGATATAATATATTTTCAATTTTATGAAAAAAAACCGTTGGAACCACAAAACGAACCCTTTTATTCGATTTGAAAAAATTATAAACTGAATCGTATGGTTAGGTTTGAAATTAACAGAAAAATCGAACTGTAAAATATGGTTCGGTTTGGTTTGATGTGCAAACCGAACCGAACAGTACTGTGCACACCCCTACTCAAGAATGCCCTGTTCATACTTTAAGAACTACATTTCTCTATTATATCCTCATATTTTTTAATAGAGTTTTCTAATATACATATGTATGTATATATAAATATATATGAGCTTCATAAGTCTTGTATTAGTATCATTTTACACTAAATTTTTTTGTAATAGTAATACTTTCAATAGTAATAAAAAATTAACAAAAAGTATATGCATATATTTTAATTTTTTAATTTATTATTAATCATAAATCAACTAGAAAAATATGATAAAAGAAAAATATTATAGCTTTGCTATTAAGAGTAGGTCACATTCCTATCTTGAGAAGAGAGGAGCCAGATGTATATATAGATGCTAGAAAAGGGAAAAGAGCTAGTGATAACTAATACTCAAAATGACCTAAATCAAGCAAAACTTTTTCTAGTTCGAGTTTAGCTCATTTAAAAATTATTAAGCTCAAATTCAAGTAGAATTTTTTATCGAGCCTAAAATTGAGGCATGAGCTCAACTCATTTAACTAAACAAGTTTTGGAATTGAGGCTTGAGCTTAACTCATTTAACCAAAAAGTTTTATTTTGAGTTCATGCTCAGCTTGTTGATAAACAAGATCAAGCTAAGTTGAGCTTTTCACTAAGTCTAGCCGAACTTTTATCAAGTCTAAAATTTAAGTTCAAATTCAACTCATTTAGATGGTTTGTTTTCCTTTTTTTTTCCTCTTAAACCTAAAAATTAATATATAAGAGCCACAAAATATATATATTAAATAAAATTTACTTTGTGTTTTTTATTTATATTGAGATATAATATATTATAAATATAAAACTAACAAATCTGTCAACAAGCTTATTAATTAACGAGTCTGTTCATGAGCCAATTTTCGAGCATGTTCACAAGTTTAACCGAGTCAAGTTTGAGTGGCTTGCGAGCAGTTCAGCTTGTTTGCAAAATTGTTTCAAAGTAGACGTACCAAAACGCTTACTCATTTTTAAAATTAGACATGTCACATGCTTCTTATTCCCACTTTTCTACTTAATACCAATCTTTAACACAAGCAAGTGCTTTAGTAAACACAAACGATGAAGAGGCCTAATCGTTGTCTAAGTTAAGCCTTCTAATGCTAATTGTTGTTACAACAATTATTGACGCCAAAGTTGCTAGAACTTGACAAACCATAATAGATAGTATCAAGAAAGTATTCTTATGCCTCTAAATCAATCCAAGATGATTAAGCTATAAATGGCAACACTATCAGCATATTTAAAAGTAATGGTAAAATAGTTGTCAAATTCTGTATATGACCAATTTCCTGCCCCACCTTGTCAAACTATTAGGAATAGGGGAATTGTTAAGGGTGTCCCCCTTAGTGGTATTGGTTAAAAGGGATAACTTACTAAAACTTAACCACCATATATAATTGAAAATTGAGAAGATAACCCTTTAGTGAACTAAGTTAGCACTTGGATTACATGACATACATTTGTAGCATTAGTTGTGTATGCATAATACATCAACATATTCATAATATTAAATTACATAAACATCGAGGCATTCTATATGATAGCAAGGGTCTAAAATCATGACAACAAGATAAATGGAAGGAATTTTCCCATAATAAATTAACCACTTCATAATGATTTCTTCCACACAAAATTGTAACATGATGCCATGCTATGATTTATGTTCAAAGAATTGGCTTAAAATCAGGAATCAAACTATGAAAGTTTTCTTAGCAAAAAAAAAAAAAAAAAAAAGGGAAAGATAGTAGAAAAAACTACTAAAGTCTTAAAGGCTAAAGTTTAGTCGAAAAATTACGAGATTACAAATTTTACCTATATATAGGTTGAGTTATGCGAAAAAATATCAACGTTTGGATTTAATTTTATTTAAGGTATCAACGTTTCAAGTGATAAAAAAAAAAAAGAATCAACATTTCACAAAGTTAATCAAATGAAGCATCAACTTTTTGTAAAGTTTATTTAAGGTATCAAACTTTCGATTAGTTTTCAATTAAGTTTTCTTAATTTTCTATAATTGGTCAATTATTGATATCTTATTTGACTTATTTTGCAATACATTGATACATTTTTTTTAACAACTTGAAACATAGATACCTTAAATGAATTTATCTCCAAAAGTTGATTATTTTTTCTAACGTTTCGAAACATTGATATATTAAATGAACTTACCCTTAAATATTTATATCTTTATATGTAATTTACCTTACACACACACACACTCTTGTAAAAGGGTAGTTCAACTAAGAGATAATGTTTAAGTTTATAGTACTCATATGATACTGTATCCTATTCTATTTATATTCTTGACATGATTATGAAATTATCATATATATTGATTGAAAAGTAACTATTAAAAATTCCTTTTTGTTAATGATTTTGCTCATTGACTTTGGTACTATTATAGTAGCTATTTCAATAGTAGATTGTCTTTCTTTCTCTATTTACTTTCACTTTCAAAAACACTCATTTCCTCTTCAAAGTTATGCAAGTGGACACTTCTTCGCTAATTTAGATATACATGTACTCTCTCTCTCTCTCTCTCTCTCTCTCTCACACACACACACAAAAACAAACTTCCCAGATTTGGACACTCAATTTCTCACAATTTACAAATTAATACTTAAAATTGCTCAAGTTTTTAATAGCATGAAAATTGAGAAAACATAAATAAGTAGGATCCATTTCCAAACGCCAAACGATTTATCTATGATTCTTTGGCTATTTAAGAAACTACTTTTATTAATGTGGAGTTAGAAGACAAAAGAATTTTTAGCCCTTGAACATGGTAGGTAGAGGTGTTCACTATTCGATTAACTGAACCATGATCCTATTTTTTGAACCGGACCATAATAATAAGTTATTTTAATATCTCAAACCATAATCAGTCCATTAATAATGATTAATCACCTAACGGCTACCGTTTTTTGGTTAATTTTTTAGATTTCAATTTTTTACCATTCAACATAATGGCTAAGCAAAAGTTACGGTTAATCATTTTTTCAACTGCAATTTCGTGGCCAATGTTGATTACTCATTTTTTATTAATGAAAAAGATATTATACCATTAATTTATTAACTAACTTCCCTTTTTCAATTCTTGAATTTTGGGGATATATATATATATATATATATATATTAAAACTACAATCGTAGACAAAGATGACATAGGAAGGTACACCATTAAAGTAATAGATGATCCCCACACAATAAGAAGACACTATACTTGATACCTCCGAAAAATATTCTCTTTCAAAGAGAGCATATTGAGATGTATGAAAACTCACCGGAAAGAAAGTTCAAACCATACTTAATTATATGTATATTATGAACTTACTAGGTAAAGATGAAAGATGGTTGCGGTTCAAGTGGTTGTCATTGGGTGGGTAGAGTTATGGGTAGTCAGATGGTCGGAGACTGAGTAGAGTGAGGATGGCTGTGGCAAAAAGAAGGAATTAGGTTTCTAACTTTCTTTCTTTATCAATTTATATTTTTTAAAAGATTAATTTTATATAATATATTTATTAATATTGGACGGTTAATTGAAACCATCGGTTTTTTATAGTCAAAAATCAAAACAATAACTGAAAAAATTAAAAATTCTTAATCTAAACCAAGACTGATGGACTAGTTACCTATCTTTTTTTTTTTCGAATTGATTTTCTAATTTTAGTTCGATTTTATCAATTTTTTTACATAGCTTTTAGTTAAGCTATATCACCCTATGGGGAAAATGAACAAAAATAATAGCCTACAGAGTCTCTTCTTCGTTTCTAGTTGAGAATAGATTGTGGAAATTTGTATGGTATATTAAATGCTTTTTATGGCGCATTTGCTTTAATTCTATTGTTACGAATGGAAATTTATTAAAAACAAGATATCTAGAAAGATCTTCCATGTGTTTTTTTTGTAATAAATATAAAGCAATTGAGTATACCCTACTTTTATGTGCTTGGACCGGTGCTGTGCGGTTTAGTCTCTTTGGTTTGCATATTAATGTGTTAGCAATAACACGATGTCTAAACTGGTTGTAACCAGAGGCATCTTATTTCTTCCCTAGCAATAACGGCATGGAAAATTTGGAAAAAAAAATTAAAGGAAATGCTTCTTTAATAATGAGTTTCCAAATCTTTATTCTACTATTAAAAGAGTCAGGCTATCCTCGAATGAACTTTAATCTTATAAAGCTTGGCAGCATGTTATTGCAGGATCAGGTTCTTTAAATGCGAAACCATCTAAAACCATTTTCGAATTATCAATGGTTGCCTCCAGAGCAGTCAATTATCAAATGAAACACTAATTCAATTGTTGAATGTAATGCTAAAAAAGCTGTCATTAGAATAGTGGCAACAATTATCGTGAAAATCGATTCCTCTGTCTTGTATCAGAGCTTGGCAAATCCGACAGTGGCACTAAAGAATACATCATGTTGTTTGTTTATTAATAACTTGAGATGTTGTTTTGAGTCATTTTATTTACCTTCAGTTAAGTGTAAAGCACCGGCCAAAAAAAAAAAAAAAAAGTTAAGTGCAAAGGAACACACAACCTTATTAGGTAGCTACCCAAGGCAAAAAGGTCATGTGCATGGTTACAACGGCATCGGTACTGCCATCTTCTTTATTCTATCTGTTACAAAATAAGCCTCAAGACTAAGTTCGCTTCTTTCTTCTTTATTGATAAAGTTTCCTTTTTATTGGGGAGGGGAAAAAAAAAGAAAATCCACAACTTATGTGGGAAAAACTTGGATCAAGTTTTATATGGATACTTATAGGAAAGATGTAAAATCCACGTTGGATCTTGTATAAAGTTATAGGTTTGTTTAAAAAGTTGTAGGTGTGATAGGTTAAAAAATATGGTAGGTTATGTGTAAAAATTATAGGTGGTTGAGCAAAAAAGTGATAAGTGTAGTACATCAATGACTTGACCCAAGTAGATGCCCTACTTATGCTCATCAATTTAGTTGAGATTTTCTCACCAAAACACCTTCTCTTTATTCAATGTCTTCCATCTCTCTTGCTCATCCCTCTCTTTGATTCTCACACAAACACAATTCATTTCTTTCCATTAGCACTTGCTCTCATTCTTATCATCACTTTTATATTATTTTTTTCCCTCACATTAAGCATGCTCTATCTCTTTTCTAACTTTCGGCTAATCTTTCGATCCTATCTCTTTAACTCTCATCAATCTCTCTCTCAATCCAAGCGTTCTTTCTCTTGCTTGCTCTATTCAAGCATGCTGAATTTGTTGTTTGAGTCGTCAAAGTCAAAGGCAAATGTGAGTGCGATTGTTGAATAGATCAAGGCTAGAGAAAAAAAGATTTATGATGAGGTTGAATTTATATATATATATATATATATATATATATATATATAAGGGTGAGGGAGGGGGTTGCTGTAGCTCCCGATCATGCGATAAGCATGACATCGACCTGCGAGAAGTTCTAATTGATGACATGTATAGAGATGTTGCAAAGAGAGACATGAGATGAGAACAGTAAACCCGGTTTCTCGAGTGCGCAAATGTGATAGAAAATCAAATCAGAAAGATTCGACTGTTGCTTTGCTTTGATTCTTTCTAGAGTTATTTCAACAAAGTTTCAACGTTGTTCTCGATCTTAGCAATATGCAGAATTCCACCCCAAATGAGAGGCGAAGCCTTTTATTCATAGATAGCGAAAATTGAAGCCAACCATTGGATAAAACTCAAATGAACGATTGAGGTCAACTATTGTTGGTGATCATTAAATCATTTTTATAATAATCTGACGGCTAATATTGAAGCCTCCTTTTTTTTTTAATAGTAGTGGGTTGGCAGGAAATGGACTTGATCACTTTTATTATAAAAAATAAGTTCATTTTCAATATAAAAATACAAAAACTTATTTTAGTCAATATAAGCCCTATTTTATTCAAATAAAACCCAAATTAATCAAAGAATATATTTTTGGAGCTTATTTTTCATGTATGAGAAAATCGAAATAGGTCGAGAGCAGAGTGAACTAGTTCGATAATCCCTTCTCCAAGCCTACCAACTCAAGTCTTTCAATGACATCCTTATTGGATTCTGTCTTTTAAGCCATTACTAACTCAGAAGACTATCTTATGACATTAAATGGGCCAAAAGCCTAATTACCGAAATGATCCTTTACAATATATATATATATATATATATATATATAAATATATATGGGTAAAGATAGTTATGCTTTGAACCTGAAGGCGTCATAGTTTTTATCATGTCCCTGCAAAACATGTAACACTTAATCTTATGCTCTCCTATTTTCTTCAAGTTTAGATGACAATCTTAAAAAAAAAAATGAAATTCAAACGGGAGCAAAACCTTCTATTACGGGATCTATTTGGGTCAAGTCATTCATCGCCAACTATTACTTTTTGGACTATCACCTACATCTTTTCTATGTAACCTACCACAACTATCATTTTTTACCTATCACACCTACGTCTTTTTAAACAAACCTACCACTTTATCTAAATCCAATAGTGAATCTTACACCTTCCCTAAAAATCTTCGATACAAGACTCGACCCAAGTTTTTTTCCCTACTCAGAGCCAAAAATAAGGTAAAAGTAGCAGCCTTAAGAAGGTAACCTATATAACCAGGAATTGGTTTTAAAAATTCACGCAACAATTACGAAAGTGTAAACCAACAGTGTACTAACTACTAAGGATACAATTTTGAAAATGAGGAATTCATACACAAATTCTTATGATACTGATTTTGAAAGTATGGTGCGAGTTCCAAGATAACGTTTTAATTATGTGGTGAAAGCTCGAAGCAACTATGTAGGTTTCAGGAAACAATTTTTTTAAATGTAGATTTTAGTGGTCCAAAATTTTAGTAAACTAGATTCATTTAAATACAGGCAACACTAAATAATCCAATATCCCATCCACATCGATTAATTTAGAAACTAAACCTACAAGCATAGCCAATAGATAGACAAAAGTCACTCCACAAATTCTAAGAAAGAAAAGAAAATTTTCTTTTATTTTTGGGATTTCAATTTATATAAGTATTGTGATTTTTATCAACAAGAAAAAGAAAAGGAGATAAATGTATAATCTTTAAATATGACAACACTAAAGAAATACAAATTAAGATTTGGCTCTCTTAGTTGGTATGACAACACAATTAAGATTACGAAAAAAGCTTTGAAAATAACTTGCTGACACTACAACATAACCAATAAGGAAATTAAATCAAGCCAATTTGATATGACGATTTAACTCAATAAAGGGTTTTTGTTTGCCATGATTTGAAGAATGGGTAAGAAAAAGAGTATTAAAGAAAGTTGTCAGAGAAAAGATTTGATTTCAATTTCAAGTCACTACTGAATAAAATATTATAAAGATATTTTTATATGAACTTTAATGACCGTCCGGCCATAAGTGTCATATAAAAAAAAATAACACTCTCTTATCAACTTAATAAAAAAAATTAATAAGAGTATAATAACTAATTGAAAATATAAATATAATTATATAAAAATAAAAAGCCCATAAACATTTCACAAAATGTTCCATTTGTAATAATAGACAATATAATCTCCATCGCCATCTTTGTTGACTGTAATTTGCATACCTAATTTCGTGGCGGCTTTGTATTCCTATCATGTAATTATAAGTCATGTCATCCATATTGTTATTTGAGTTAGCTATAGTTCTAAATTTAGGTGCTTATTTATAGTTCTTTTAGGTGGTTTATTGAGGAAGGCGAGTTCATTGAGTTTTACAAGGTAGCAAATGGTAGGGTCGTTGAAGGAGCGGTTGAAAGGGTGGCTAAGCTCTCTGATTTAGCCGACATGCTTTCTTTTATTCATCTTTTAATTGTCCATTAACATAGAGTTTTCTTGTTATGCTTAATTTAAGAGTTTGTTCATATAGATTTCTTTTCTTTTTAAAATTAATAATCTGTATCTAATTCTATTTCATTAATTATATAGTAACCTAACTTGTTAATCTTACAACTTGTTTAATTTTAAATTTATCTAAGAAACATTAATTGATTTTCTAACAAAAACCTAAATCAACCCATCCTTATTCATTTGAAATCCCAATTCAATTAGTTATAATCACTAGGTTTGTTTAGATTAATTTGTGGTTCGATACGAGGCATAGGATATTGAGATTTTGTTATTGTTAGAGATGTGTATTTCAATTTCGTAAATATTTTTTTAGATTATTAACTAGGGCTTCTAATTGCTAAATCAAATAAGAAACATGACAAGGATTCTTATTTAAAATGAAAAAGGGGGCTTATGCCATACCTAATTACCTATAATTGATTCTTCCTCTACTTTATCGTCTTTCTATGTCGGAAGAGGACAAGTCTCATCAGAGTGGGTTGTGAGAAGAAAGAAAGGCATGTTTTTAGGAGTCACGAAGGATGGTGCAAGTATTTATCAAAGAACACTTGTCATATGTTGGTTTTCAGGGTCATTGGGATGATTAATTTTCAATATTAACAAGTCATTATTTATTTTATCCATTTTTATTTTATTTTTTAAGTATTTTCCTTATAAACTATTCATCATATATATACATATATATTTATTATTCTATTTTTGTTTCATTTTAACGATACGTACCACCTTTAATAGTATGTTATTTTTTTGACATTTTAGTCAACTTTATTTGGTCAAGTCACAAGTGGGATCGAGATATTTCAGATAACACAAGGCTTTGAGCAAAGTGTGTACGCGTGTAAAACTCCCAATTCATGTCGTTCTCATAGACACAATGTTATTTAGTTTTTGTGTTAGATTTTTGTGCACCATTGTTTTCGTCTTGCCGAGCAATCTCCGGCGACGTGAAGAAGATGAAGTTGTTCAAAGCTCGTTCAGGACCTTGTCGGTAATCGATCGAGATCCCAATAAGAATTGAGAAGAGGAGGAGTTGATCCTAAAGCTTCGGTAAGACCACGAAAGTACGATGGAAGATGTCGAATGAAGTTTGATCTGAGCTCACTTCGGAGGTTTATGCATGGAAAGTGTTCCGAAAATTCGATTGAGGTAAGCACTTCCGATCCCAACAGTAGCTTTATCCCTTGAAGATTGAATTACTCCGCCTGCTTATTTTATTTCTTTGACCAGTGTTGAGAAGGGAAGAAGATAACCCTCTTTACTTCAATATTCAATATTGATCGAAGTTTTGAGGAAAAGGGAAATAATATTATTAGTTTTAAAAAAATTATAAAAATATTATTGAAACAAAAATAATTCTAATTTTAAATAAATTGATCTAATCTCTTGAAGAGACGAGATTATAAAGAGACGAGATCACTGTAATTTTCACTCATCTCGTATTTTGAAGAGAAAAGGTAGAAAAACTCACTTTTTAGCTGCAGTTTTTTATGATTAGCGCATGTACCATGCCATTACCGTCAAATCTCTAGCAACTTATGTTAAAATTATCATTTCCTTTTTTTTTCTATTTTTATTTTCTTTTTAGATTATCATCATTTCTTTTCCTTTCACGAAGGACCGGTCACATTATTCTGAACACTCATCTCTCATTTCTTGCTCGATACACTCCTGATAAACAAAAGGCACCATCTCTCTATTTAGTTCCGGAAATATTACAAGGAAAGAAGGGAAAATTTAGAATGCAGGAGGAATGGGGATTGATCACATATATGTACATGGGCCTAAGGGAAAGAGAGATGGAGAGGTGGTGCCTTTTGTTCATCAGTACTGTACCGAGCAAGAAATGAATTCCTTTTTAAATGCTAAAAATATTTTACCTTGATTTCTGCGTCTTTTGAAAAAAAAAAAAACGAGCATTTTATCTTTACAAAATCTCATGCGAGACATGCGATTTTTGACAATATAGAAAACTTGTATATAAAAATTGCAATCTACTTAAATTTTTATCATCACAAAATCACATTAAAAACATGGGATAAATGTGTGCACAATTTTTTTGAACAATCTCAAATTGCATCTTACGTGTGTGATATATAGAAACCGTAAATCACATGTTTTATGTATAATTTCATAATAATGATATTGTGATTAATTTTATGTAAATGTTATAATGATAATTAATTTCTTCAAGGGCTGTAAACAAGGGGGGAGGGGGGAGGAAAAAACTCAACGTTATTTGTGCTATACTTTATATGCGTAGTTTGAGACTTAAGTAGTGTTAATTTTCTCGTGCCAAAATCATCATAGTGGAATGGTATGAAAATGAGTTCTATAACAACATTAATTTAGGTTTAATTCCAAAGTTTTAAAGTTGTAGCGGATAGTAATAAGATACCCATCAAATTAATCAGTTTGTTTTCAATTGATAAAATAACAGATTACCGTAAATTAGTAAAAGAAGACTGAATATATGGTTAAATTAGCAATTAAGGTAGCATTTTTTTAAGGATATGTTAAGCGCGACTAGCATATCAAGCCACCTTTTCTCTTAATTAATTTGGTACACCAATCTTATTTGTGGTAAATATATTCTTTTTTTTTTTGTTTTTTTGCCAAACAAACAAGAGAAACTTTATTCATCAACCACGGTCATCAAAATTACAAGAAAACACAAACAAACACGAAATATCCAAACTAAGGAGCTTCAGGAGATAGGATGGGGTGGATAACCACCAATCATAAGGACACATCCTCTTCCAATAAAAAGAAGCAATCCAATCAGCGACACGATTTGCATTTCTCCTAATGAAAGAAAAGGAAACATCTAAAGAAGATAGAGAACCCAACAACAACTGAGCCTATTTGAAAAAAAAAAAAAAACAAAGATTGCCAATGAAGAGCCGAAGAAATTCCTTTAAAAGTACGGATGGCCTGCAAACAGTCAAAAAAGATATGAAAAGAAGCCCAACCCATCGTAGCTGCCATCTCGAATCCTAGAGAAAAAGCCAAGATTTCACAAGCTTTAGCTGATGGAGTCTAGACTATCTTCGAAGCCCCCCATAAAACCTCACCTCTAAAATTTCGAGCTATAACTGCTTCCATATTGGGTCCATTTTAAGAACCATCTACAAGGATGAGGATAGCATTAGACAGAAAAGGTGCTGCACCATATGGATTTATCAGTCTTGAAATACCTCTTCCCACATGAAGCCGTACATCACGTGAATTTCTTCCCATGTGAGATTATCTCCTAAATATGTTTGGATGCGACAGTACATCATCTCCAGCATTCATATCCATCCGATTATCTTCACCAAAAAAGGTACAATCTATAACTTTTGGTAAAGTTGCTTTGTTTAGTTTCGTTTATTTCCTGAACCAAGCATGGATTTTTTCTATTGTAGCTTTAGGTTTAGGGTTTTTTTTTTTTTTTTTTTTTTATGGAGACATTCACATCTGTCCTTCCATATAAACCAAGCAACTTCCACAATAGCCGACTTCAGCCACCCATTGTTTTGTTGATTAAAAAAAGCGCTCCACCAAATAACAAAGGTACTAATTTTTTGCCTCTCAATTTTTATACCTAGCACTGCAAAACAAACATTCCACCCAATCACAACCTAAAATAGTGTGTTCCATCGTTTCAGATAAACCGCAAAAAGGGCATGTTGTAGAAACACCTATACAACGCCTCACAAGATTATGCATGTTAATAGATTTAATGGTTGGAATTTGACTAATTAACTTTCTATTCATAATCAGGATGATATACAAGTCTGTGATAATGACCACATATTGTGTGTACCAATTAAGTAGTAAAATAGACAATAGGTGAATTCAGTTAATTAAATGTGTGTCTTTGTTGTGCTTTGTTGTTTCAGTATGTGATGCCTTTTGATTGGAATTGTAGATACATCTACTCCTAGGGTAATACGGTAGACCATTAATTAAGCACTTAAATTACAATATGATTTGGCAAGTAATCAATAGAAAAGATTCACATATCTATTATTTTGAGACTCTATAAAAAATATTCATTAAGTGTTGCATGCCTCCTGTATAGATATGTGATGTGTAAATACTAATAAAATTTCAGTATATGTAATAAAGGAAATGATAGTTACTAAAAGAAGTATTGCATGTGATTTGCAAATGTTATATATGTTAAGATTATATTGCATTTTATTTACACACCACATGTATATGACACATAATGTATATATTAATAGTGCTTGATTATACTATATTTAAAATTTTTTTTATATTGCTCTTATAACTTTTGTGTGTGTTTTGGGTGATTATAGTGTTTAATTGGTTTATATTTTAATTTCATGGGTTCAAGAGCTGATCCTTAGAAATTAGTTTAAGTTTTATGTATTTTTGAAGTTATTTTGCAAATAATTGGAAGCTTGAGAAGAATATACCCATAATTACGCACGTGCATTGGGAATTAGAAGTAGTGTATTTCATGGAGAGCATACGTAAGGGCACCTCTCACGCCCATGCCATGCTCTCCATGAAAATATTACTTATTGTTTGATGTTAGTTTAAGAGAAGCATGTCTAATAGCACGGCTTTTTTATCCAAGCCATACACTTTATAGGATTTCAAAGTTACCTAAACACCCTCAAGAGACAAAAAGGTAACTTTTGAATGCTTGTTAAGAGATTTCATGGAAGGAAAGCAACTATATTCAACCCCAAGAATTGTAAATGGAGTATTATCATCATTTATTCTTGTGAGTTGACAATTAAATTTTTATATAGAGTAAATTACGCTAAAAGGTATAAACGTTGGTGAGTAAGTTCCAAAGATAACTTTTGGAATACTTGTTAAGAGATTTCATGGAAGGAAAGCAATCATGTTCAACCACAAGAATTGTAGATAGAGTTTTATCATCATGTATTCTTGTGATTTGACTATTAAATTTTTATATAGAGTAAATTACACTAAGAGTATAAACATTTGGAAGTAAGTTCATTTAAAATATCCACATTTCAAGTGGTTTAAAAAAAAGGTATGAATGTTTCGCAAAGTGAATTAAATGAGGTATCAACGTTTTGCAAAGTTCATTTAAGGTATCAAGTTTCGATTAATTTTTAATTAAGTTTTTAATATTTTCATTAATGATCAATTTATACTATTTGACTCACTTTGTAAAATGTTGATACCTTAAATGAATTTATCCTTAAACGTTGATTCCTCTTTTGAACCATATGAAAGATTGATAATATAAATGAACTTATCCTCAAACATTGATATCTTTCGATGTAAATTACCCTTTTTATATACGATGGTAGTGTAGCTATGTTGCAACCAAACTTATAAATCTTAGATTTCCTATGTCACCTTGTATACAATTTTAATGGATTATTTTTTTTTTTTTGTGATTTAATCATGTGTCCTTCACATATTCTTTGAATCTTTATTTGTAGCATAAATTCAATATTAGATTTCATTCATATAAATTAAGAAATCATATGTTTGTATGTATTTGCATGATTAGAAGGAGTTGCATGTAGTCCTATAAATAAAGCAACATAAATCTTCACGATCAGGGTCAATATTATAGTGGAATTCACACAATAACAAAGTAATGCAAAATTATTGGTTTTAAAATCAATGATGGCTTAGGAGTTAATCATCTTGAGAGGGATATTAACTTATATTAGGAATTTTCATGGCTTGGGAAATTGATACGGAATTTGAATATATTTTAAAATCACATAGGTAATCTTAGTAAAGATTCAATGTGTGGTATTGTTTTTGCATTATTTATGAAATTTGATAATTGCTCTCGTGTATTCTTGATAATTATTCCAAGTAAATGAGCTTATACATAAATTTTATTAATTCTCAAATCATTTGATATTTCAACTCCCTTACCTTGCATTCAATCAAACGAAAAACTAAAATTGAAGGAACTTATAGTTTTTTTTACTTAACTCTTCTCAATCATGTCATTATTCTTTCATAATACTACCTACTAGAATTCAACAACTAATCTAGGTAAATTAAAGTGCAATCTTATCATCAACACTAAGACCATAAAGTTAAATTCAAACATAATGTCAACCAATCAAGGAGAAAATTAATTGTGTTTTGTATACTTACTGGAAGGTATGCACTCCCCTTAATAATCTCTTTATGCAACTTAATTTAACAACTACATTCATTTGTTGATCTCCTTTGAGTGTAAACTCTTTAGTTAGGAGATATAATTTTGATTTTTTTTAATTAAAGTATTTTTCTTTGTCAATAAGTCTCAAGCCATACGATTGTAGGCTACTAGGTTTTTAAGATATCCCTTCAATCGTCACTACTTTAACTTATTATTACTTAAGTTCCATTCTTTTTTTTTTTTCCAAACTTTTCTCTTAACTAATATAGTGAACTTTTAACCAATAATTCTATGTTTGTCATCTAAGTCAACAAGTATTGTCCTGCCTATAGCACCCCACAAGTTTAGTTACTCAAGTCAATGAGCCCACTGTTGAACTATTCTAATTCATTGCATTTAGCTTTGTACCTTTTTTAAATACTCAAAAGCCTACTAGAGGTTAAAGTTCAAAGATACTCATAATTTGATTTTTTTAATCTATTGGAATAGAAAGACACTTTTGTTTAAATTACTTCACTTGTTTCAACTTTCTTCTTTCTTCCTTTTGTTTTTTCCTCTAAAACCCAATTAAGTTATATGAAAATTTTCAAGTGATAACTATCATTTATCATTAATTAGAGATTATAGTACTCTTAAGATTTCTAAGGAATGAGTATATACTAGAGTAAGTTTAAAAATACAATTAATTAACTCTTAACTAGCTACATTGATAAAATTTCAAGTCTAAAATCTTGAGTAAAATAACAAATAATTTTACTTCACGAAGATTTCATCATTCAATTCTAGCAAAGGATTAATAGTATATACATATACATACACACATCTGTGTAGAATTTAGCGCAAAAATTAAAACAAAATTAGCAAAAGAGAAATTGTTTTTTCTAAATGAATTCAAAGTAACTTTTATAATTAGCTAAGTGCAACTAATAGGTTTTCTATAAGTAGTAATTTAACAATTTAAATATACATGTTAGAAAATTAATTACTCAAAAACCTGAAAATTAATCACTCAAAAACCCTTATTAATTCCAATATTTGCTTCCCCACACTCAAAATTGTACCTTATCCCTAATGTACCAAATAAACTCAAGTAATATAAAAAAAGGTCATGGCATGTAATAATGGGAAAATGGTATTAAAATTGGAACTTCTCCAGTCTAAATAAAGCAAAGTTATCCTTAGAATTCCAAAAGCAAATCAGTAAGATTCCATGCAAGTTTGATGGCAAATGGTTTTCCATGCTAAAAAAAGGGACAAAGAAAACAAAATAAAATAAATAAATAAGTAAAAGACAAAAAGAATTAAAGCATTCATATCTATATAAGAGGTAAAATGAGAACCAACACAAGACCATTGGTGCTCCTATTTGATATTAACAGATGTGTTAAGTGACTTAAGCACAACATAGCCACAAACATAAGTTATGCTCGTGTAACTTTGGTTAATATGTGTTCTATTCCACTAAGATTACATGCCCTTGAACACAAGGTGCATTCAACCTTATATTTCCATTATTATCATGAACATAGTGTTAGTGATTGTGCCCTAAGCCAATTACTGGATATTGTCATTGATAAACATTTCTATTATATTGTTTGCATGTTTACTTTATAATAGGATCCGTGAATAATTTAATTATTCTAAATGTCCCTAGATGCTCATTATTGTGGGAACAATAATGAATTAAATCTAGTATGAGGTTTGACTGATAATCATGGGATGTTTATTTATATGGAGATATAAATCAAACTCATAGGTACATGTTGGAGAACTATGTACTGGACTGACCCGCTTTGAGATCACTACATGGATTATTGTCATAAGTGATTCTCAAAATAAAATGCCATCGTATCCTCAGACCTGAAATCATCATGGATTCCAACATGAGGAATATTATGTTTCAACTCAATCAAACGTTGTCTTTAACCAGATAATTATAAAGGTTGAGATTGGGCATAATGTAAATCATGTAGAGAAAGTTGAGTGATTAAGATGGGATTTGTCTCTCTCGTTGTGAGAGAGATATCTCTGGGCCCCTCGATGAGTGAGACTAAGAAATGCATGGCCGTGCTCAAATGAATTGATAGCGGAATCAATTTCATTTGTTTTTATCAGTTTACTTAGAAATCCAGAAATGATAAGATTGAACGATATAAGGATGACACTATCCATGCCTTATGTTCAATCTAGATATCATGTGACAAAAGGATAATAACATAAGTTATGGATTAGGTAAAAATCGGATCACCGATCTTCATTTAATTTGGGTAAACATAATGTCTTGCTAGAGGCTACTTTTGTTTTGTTGACTAAAATTGTTTTAAGTCAATTGCCAACATTAAGTGAACCTACAGGGTCACACACAAAAGAACGAGTCAAAAGGATCATAGACTAAATTTAATGTCTCGTGGGAATAATAATTTATTATTATTAAGAATAATAATAAATTAATGGATCAAAGACTAAATTTGATGTCTTGTAGGAATAATAATTTATTATTATTGAGAGTAATAATAAATTATTATTTGTTATGTGCAAGAATTA
Source organism: Combretum micranthum (assembly GCA_024138025.1). Taxonomy (NCBI): domain Eukaryota; kingdom Viridiplantae; phylum Streptophyta; class Magnoliopsida; order Myrtales; family Combretaceae; genus Combretum; species Combretum micranthum. The sequence goes on along the minus strand of JAMXBD010000207.1, from coordinate 53,915 downwards.
TATTTTAGGAAATATTATCCCTTATTAAATTAAGGGGCACTACTGTCATTACTCATGTGAGAATGACATTAGTATAAAAGGCACATAAAGAGATCTCTTTAGGGTTAACGACTTGTCTGTCGACATTAGACCGGCAGAGAAAATCTGCAAACCCTAAAGAGTGAAGCACGAAGAGTCGTGTGTGAAAATCCCAATATCATCTAGAAATGTTCTAGATCACGCTAGCACGTGAAGGATCCTTTTGTAGAGTGCTCGTTCGTGTGGATACCGTAGAGGGTATTGTGATTTTGCGGTACCTACAGATCCGATCTGCAAATTGATTTCAAGTTTCAAGCTTTTAGAGGTGCGAAATCAAACTATTTGTTTTTGTTTTAATATAATCAATACACATGGATACTGGGTTAGGGTTTTCTTTTTGAAATCCGCTGCAAAAGATTTGATCCGTATAATTTTAAAACCCTATGAAAACCTAACACATAGGTTGTGTTGTTTCCAATGTATTTTTTTGAGCTCTAACTTCCTCTTACTAAGAGTGCATGGCCACAAACATAGGTTGTGCTTTTCCTCATGTAACTCATCAACCTTCTTTATGGGATACTCTATTCATGACACGACCTTCAACACGGGTTGTGTTGAAGCTTATGTAACTCTCTATTCTTTTAATCTCACACTTGTGGGAGTAGACGGTGTCGAACATAAGTTGTCTTCTATAATCTATACCATATGTTAGAAATAATATACAATGAATACTTAAGAGTGGGGGTGAATTAAGTATTACAAATTTTTTTGTTTTATCAAACCAGATTAATTAACTAAGAAAAGTTAAGAGAAAACTTAAACAAACAAATGCAGCGGAATAAACTAATTAAAACTAATTAGCAAATAAGCACACAGAGAGAGAGAGAGAAGCAACATAAGGATTTAACGTGGAGTTTGGCCTACTGCCTACTCTCCACGGTGCAAATGCCTCAAAGAGGACTTTTACCACTATATTGATTATTCTAAAATCAATACACCTCTTCAATGAGGAATCACAACAATGTCTATCACAATAGGATTTTTACAATTACCTTTCACAAAGGACTTTCACTTGATAAATCAAGTGTTATGCTGGTGATACACGACTAGACTTCAAATGCCTCCCACTAAGGACTTCTCTTTCACTTCTACGAAGGATTTCCCACCTAATCGCAATTAGGAGGATGTTGGTAACTCCAGACCAGTCTTCAAATGCCTCCCACTGAGGACTTCTCTTTGCCTTCAACGAAGGACTTCTCTTTGCCTCTACGAGGACTTTTCTCGATGCCTTACACGAGGACTTCTTTTACAAATGCCTCATTTGAGGACTTTTCTCAAACTGCTCCTATATGAGTAGATTTACAAACTAAAAAGCTCTTAGGGAAATATACAAATTTCCTTTACAAAGAAACACTCCTACTTGAGTAGATTTGCAATAGAAAATACTTTAAGAATTTTACAAATTCCTTTTACAAACTGACTTCCTTAAATGAGCAGATAATCAACCTTTGTAAATCTTAAACAATACTAAAAAACTCTCGTTTAGAGTGTATCAATAAATTTCAAAACAAAGCACTAATTGTTCTCTTAAAAAAAATTACAAATTAACGAGAACGAGAACACAATAAAAAAAAAAAAAAAAACTTTACAAAACATTTTTTCGTTTTTACTGTGCGTTCAAAAATCTAATATTTTTTATTCTCTTTCAAAGAGAAGAGGAAAATCTATTTATAGCTCTTGATAAAAATTTGCCCATTATCAAAAAGTTTGACAATCCATACTTGTTTTAATATACTTAAAACGTTTTAAAAACGTAAAAGTCAAAAGCAGTGAAAGAGCATTAAATGTGTCTGACACATCATTAAATGCATTCCAACAGCTCTTTTCTTTTTAAAATCGAGGCAAACTTTCTAAAGTCAAGGTCTGAGGCCGAGGCTTAAGCTTTAGTCCTTGACTTTATAAAATTCGCCCAAGAGCAAACTTTCTAAAGTTGAGGTAAATTTATGAAGTTGAGATCTACGGTCGAGGTCTAAACTTTAGCCCTTAACTTTATAAATTTTGCCCAAGGCTAAAATTTCTGAAGTTGAGGATAAATTTATGAAGTCGAGGTCCGAGGTTGATGCCTAAAACTTCAACTCTTGATTTTACAATTTTGCTCAAAACTGTAGCTCATGACTTCATAGTTTTGCCCAAAAATCTAGCTTTTGACTTCACAATTTTGCCCAAAACTCCAGCCCTTGACTTCATAGTTTTGCTCAAAACGTGAACACTTGACTTTACAAGTTTTGCCCAAAACTTAGTCTTTTGCTTTATCTGATGAATATGTCTCTCCTTCTTCTACTGGGTCATAGCTTTATCTGGACTTTTCTTCAACTTTTGTTCTGTTAAAACTTAAACAACAGCAGAACAAATACAAAGCGTATATATATAAATATTTTATGTATTTGAATAATTAAGGACATTTAAATAATTAATTGTGTAATAATTATTTTCATCAAAATCATTCGTGAACATAAAGTTCAACACCATATATCTCTTCTAACCTTTTTTAGTACCTCAATCACTTAGTAAACACGACTAACTGGTGGATTTGTTGATTAACACATGAATAAACACGATTATGTTGACTTCTCTTATTTTACTGAAAGTCCATTTCCCCACACTTGAAATTTGAACAAATCCACATTTTAGCTTCAATTAGTATACATGTGTCTTTTGCTCTTCATTATGAGTCTTTAAGTCCTACAAGACACTTAAATAACATAATTGTAATAAAAAATTTAAAGTAAACCAACATAACTACTAGAAAGAAAAAACTAAGAAGATAAATGAAACATAGGTTATGTCGCAATAAGTGCTTTGCTTAATGTCATTAGCTTGGCATTCATGCCAGCTTTTACTCATGGCAAATAAAATTAGGACTTTTTCGAATGTTCCTCCTTTACCTATAGTTTGCATAACTCTAAAAGAGACTTGATAATTACGTCCTACAAATGACTAGAAATCGAAAGATGAAACACTTTAATGAAATAACAGGTATCATCTTGATTTAAAAATTGTTTTATAGTTGTAAGAACCTTAAACACTAGCTCTTTATCTTATACTCTCAAGATTAGCTTTCCATTACTTACATCTATACTTGCCCTAGTTGTAGCTAAAAATGACCTACCTAAAATCAAAGGTACAAACTCCCCATCCATGTGAAGTATCACAAAATCAACAAGAAATCTAAAAATATTTTTTTAACTAACATGTCATCCATAATTCCCTCAGAAAATTTAATAGATGCATCTGCATATAGTGAGCTCATACATGTATATTTTGATTCTCCTTACCTTAACTCCTTAAATAGCTTGCTTGAGTCAATCAACTTTTTCTCAATAGATAAGTAACTAATCAAATAAAGAAAAACTCCTTGAATATTTGATCTTCTTTAGTGACTTATTTGAATAATCGTTGAACACTCTTTACCGAGGGTCACATTTGAAAGCTCATCTAGCTTCTTCTTATTGAATAACAAATCCTTTAAAAACTTTGCATACTTTGACAGCTATAACAAAGCCTAAACAAAAAGGTAACTTAATACGCAATTGTTTAAATAGTTCCAAAAATTTACCAAAATGTGCATACATGTACTTTTTCCTAAGGCAAGTAGGGTATGGAACCAGTGACCTACAGTCCTTGACTTTTTATGGTTGAACTTCCTTTTGTTTCCCTTTTGGTTAACTTTCAGTTCTCTTTACAACATCATTCTCCCCAACCCTCTCTTACCCCATAAGTTCAACTTACAATTCCTTTCTACTTCTAAGGGTTACTACTTTTACATGCTCTTTGGGATCTATCTCAATACTCTTGACAATGATCCTTATGGTCTTTCTAAGATGAGCTTAGCAAGCTAACCTATTTGATTTTATCAATTATGAATGGAAGCCCCTTGATTTCTCAATGTTATTATAGTGCTTTGAAAACTAGCTTTTAAAGTTTATGTAAATTTAATTAATAATTTTTCCAAATCAAATTTCTTTTCTTAAGTTGAGGGATGTTGGAATTCTAGTGGCGGTAGGTTGTTTCTCTAGGTATCCTTATTACTCTATGGAAAGTTCATATGATTGCTCTACCTTGGATTGTAAGCATTACTATAGGGGTTGTTTTAAGGCTTTGGGAGATTTTTTAAATAATCCACTTGCTCCTATTGGTCTTAAGCTACATGTCCCATGATAATAGGGTCTCAGCCAACAAATTATGGCTATTAGAATACCATAAATTTGTCAATCGTTTTACTAAAGGCCTCTATCTTAGTTGCCAACAAGGTGACCACATTAGCATCATAGACACTAGCTAGCTTGTATCCGACCTTAGTGTCTTCCTACTAATAGTTATTCATAGGCATCTCCTTAATTAATTTTGAGCTACTTTTGGCATTTTGGTATTAAGAGTGCACTTAATAGCTATGTCAATCATTTGCTTGGTTGAGTAATTAAAACTATTGTAAAAGGTCCGAATTTGCATCCATATAAGCAGGCCAAGGTGTAGGCACTTCTTCAATAAATCTTATTAATGCTTCATATCTCACACTCAATCTATGTGCAATAGATATGTAATTCGATAGTTTAGCGATTTTGGCAGGAGAAAAATATTTATCTAGATTCTTCTCCATCATCCTTTGCCAAGTGGTAATGGATTTCCTTGGAAGAGAATTCAAATGCGTAACTCATCCCTTAAAGAGAATGGGAATAACTGTAGTCTAGTGGCATCTTGAAGGTATCATAAGTCTCTATTAAACAATAGTAGGTCTATATACTCTAAACCTTAGTATAGTAGTGAATCCTAATATTCTAATATCATAATGCATAGTGAATTTAAAGATTCCAAGAACTCAACATAACAATAAATTTGGAGATTTAATGTCTTAGCATAATAGTGAGTCTGATGATTCTAAGATGTCAGCATATTTGTGAATTGAAAGATTCCATAATTTCTTTATGATAGTTGATCCAAAGATGGTAAGAGCCCCAATAAACCAATGGGTCTAAAAACTCTAAGACCTCAATATAACAATGAGTTTCAAGACTCCAAGATTTCATAATATATCAATAAACCAATTCCATCAACATAAGCAACAAACACATACCATATAAATAGTTGCAATGAAATTCTAAACCTACACACACAACTAACAAACAAGCAGTAACCTATGAACTTGAAATCTGCTTAACTTTAAATTCTAACTAAGCTCTTACTGTTAAAATCCAATTAGAATATTGCACTTAATTGATTCCTTTAGTAGAATACTTTGATATGCATCATATTGTTTCTATGATCAACTCATAAATTGTTATCTATCATTAATCATTGAAAATCACTTATTTCATTCCTTAAAACATGAATTTAGAAAATCTTCTACAAAATTTACTTATTTAATCTTGATCCATCTTATGGATAAACCTTAACTTTGATCAAACTATTAGATTGTGGATCATAACTAAATTGAATCTTAAAAGTCGTGATGCAAAGATGGTTTAGTCTTGTTAATCTCTGGATTGTTATATAATAAGCTTGTTTCTTTAATGAGACTCATTTTCAACACTTTTTGTGTTTAGTCTTTCTGACATAAATTTGCTATACTAGAAATCTATTTTACTACTTGTGCAGGTATTAGCACTCTCTTACTTTAATCATCTTTTTCCAATTCCTATTTGTAGCTTACAAAATCCTTTCAACAAACGATAATAGTTACTTAAGGATTATAAGGAAAAAATGTTGAAAAGATTAGGAAATCCTTTATGTCGTTGAGATCTTGGTTTCGATTTATTTATTCTCAAATGAAACCAAGTGGGGTAATGGAATGGTGTTATAGGGTTTTAGGGAACTGTTAAAAGATTTAAGTTATTTTCTTTACTAAAATGAAGAGTCTAAGATAAAGAAGGCTATTCACATGAGAAGGGTCTAAGGTAAATTACAAATTTGTCATCAGTTTTAAATTATAACTAAGGTATTTTAGTAAAATTAAGGATAATGTAAAATCACTACTTGAAGTTTTGGTGTTTAGTCAATTTCTCAATTAAAGTTCTGAGTTTTTATTTTAGATCTAATTGAACTTTTACTTGTTAAATTTATTACATCTTTCTATGTATCTATACTTTTTGTCTAATGAGCATTTGTTATGTCATTTATCAAAGATAATTAGGTTAAGAAATTTAACAAGTAACAATTTGGTTGGGTATGATATTTAATCAAGCTAGACTTTATATATAAAATGTTTAAAAAACTCAATTGAATATAAAGTTTAACATCGTCAAATTTTTATGTTTTAAACTTAGCACTAAAATACAAGAGGTAACTTGTTTTAAAAGAGCTTTGTGAAAAAAGGTGACTAGTGTCTTATTTATTCATTTTTTTTTTTACAAATATCGTTGGGAATTTAGACATCCAAAAGTCAGATCTTGCAATGGAATTATTTTATTTTATATATAAAACCCTAAATTCCCAAGACGGATCCATGTGATTCAATTAAATTGAAAGGCATATATGATTATACCTTTTCAATTCTCAATCTTGTCGGATTTTAAGGTGCTACGATATCACAACTCCCTCTAGGGTATCCACATGAATGAACATGCCTTTAAAAGGATCATTCAATTGCTAGTGCTATCTAGAACACTTTTAGATTTGATCAGGAAAGTTACTCACGACTCTCGTGTTTATCTCTTTTAAGGTTCACAGGTTTTCTCAATTAGTCTAATGTCGACAACTCATGTTGTTAACCCTAAAAGAAACCTCTTATGTCTTATTTATGCTAATGTCAATATGAATAATTACATTAACACCCCCTATTAGAGATATATTAATTATAAATTAATTTATTAACAGAAGAATTCCTAGTCCAATTAAGATTATTATTGTCCTTAACAAATTATATTTATTTATTATTCTTAACAAATTAAGATTAATAATAAATAAATTTATTATTCTCGTTGGACTTGTTTAAAATTAATCCACGATCATTTTTGTTCATTCTTTTATATGTGAGCCTGTAGGTTTACTTAATGTTAGCCGTTGACTTAAAACCATTTTTTGTCAACAAAACATAAGCATCCTCTGGAAAAACATTTTGTTTACCCAAATTAAGTGAAGATCAGTTATATGATTTTTATCTGATTTATAACTTATATCATTATTCTTTTATCGTATGATATCTAGATTGAACATAATCTCACTCCCCCAAATGTACCATAAACGTAGCAGTCTACCACATACAATATTAAGACTTAAGAATGATTACCTTTGTCACACAAAAGTCTCGATATTATATGTAAGACGTCTAATACAGCAATAGGAAACACCAGTGGAATGATGTTTAAGCAGTAATATAAAGCATATAAGAACTAATAAACACATATTCACTAGATTAATCATAATAAGGTCTTTACATAAACTTAGGAGCATTCCCCCGATAATTCTCTGATATCCAAAAGATAGTATGAGTCTTACATAACTATAACTACAAAGATTTTAAATGAAATCTATTCTAAGATCTTCAAAAGGATTTCCCCCGAAAGCTTTTCCAAAGGCATAGGCTTCCCAAATAACCGGAGGCTTCGAGTATGAGATAAATTGATCCTGCATCAATAAAATCTATTGGAGTGTAAGCTCAACTAGTTTAGTGAGAATATTTTCGAATTAGCATACTCGTATCAATAAATTCAAACAACTTATTAATCAAGTATATGAAATGCATCAAGCAAGTGAGCAAGCAATACATATGATCTACCGAAAATCATATGTTTGAATGGATTACACTCTTTATCCGAGGTTAGGTATTTCTGGCTCTTTAAAACCCATCCTTATCATCAACCTTGTAGGTTTTTTTTGCTCTTATTTGTCCATCCTAAAATAGTTCTTTCCGGCTCCTATTTGTCCATCTTGGCAGTCTTACCGCTCCTGCAATTATCTCATTATTATACTCTCGTCCCACCGAGGCATAGTAGCTACATGCAATGTTACTCATGTTGTGATATGCATGAATCAATTAATATAACTCTTAATAAGTGATTAAGGTAATGTAAAGGCGATCATAGAATTTGCAGATACTCTATCATGATAATAAAACACAATCTAATTAACAACAATTCATGTTTTGATATGCTTAGTATACTTTCAACCAATATTATCATGTCTATTCCATTTTCATCTTTTTTCTACTTCTAGTTCCTCTAGCTACAAGCACAAATAAGTACGTAAAAGTAGGAGATAAACTCGCTCAGCCATCCTTACCAAAAAAGTCATTTTACTTGTAAAAATTCCTCCTGATATAAATCCTCCAACTTCTCATCGCCTAAACGAACAAAATACCTGGAACGAGTATTTTATGAAAATTCTACTCAAACCTTCTAATTCTATTTCACTATTTTCGTCAAAATTAGGATGCACAGAAATTCCAACTTAAAATTGTCATAACTTACTCAATTGAACTCGGAATTTCACCTATAAGCTATCGCTTTCTACCTACTCTAAAAAAGCTATCTATATCTAAGGTTATTTTTACATTAAAAGTCATTTGGGTTCTAAAACGGGTCGGTACATGTTTAGCATGAAAAGCTCAGCCCTTAAATTGTAACTTTTCAAAATCTTACTTCATCCAAAAAGTCTATAACAACACATAAATATTTATATAGTTTGAAAAATCGATTAATATAGATATAGATACTCATATTATATGTATGATTCTAATGATGTTGTCTTAATAATGGTTTTTCATAAAACAATTTACTTTTAGAAGTTGGAAAATTAAGTTGACAAAATCTTTCTCTAAGTTATTGGAAGAAAAATCAAAATTTTGGGTTTGTTGCTAATGTATATTTATTCTTATAAAACCATTATTTTTATACTTTCTTAACTTTACAAGGATAGATTTATTTCTTAAAAACTTGGTTCTTTAAGTTATCTAACAATTTCTTAAGTGAATGTTGAACTAGTAAATTAATCTTGACTTAGAAAAACTTACTTTATTTTTAATATTTTTCAAGGTGTTGATATAAACCTTACAAATAAGTTTTTAAGAAAATATTGCATAGTAAGAAATTATCAACATAAAAAATTTATAATATTCCTATTTAATAGTATAAAAAGATCTTAGATGAACTATTTTTCCTAAGTTGTATACATTTTATTTTCTAAGTGGATTTTCAACTAGTGAGTTGATATTAAACTTGTCTTAGAAAAATTATTTAATTCTTAATATTTTTCAATATGTGAGCGTGAATCCTATAAACAAGTTCATAAGAAAAATTTGTATAACAAAGAATTGTTAACCTTAAGATTTAATAATTTATTTTAGTATTTTGAAAAGAGAGTAAGAGAACCACATAATTTGGTTTTGAAGAATTCTTTGCATAATATCAACGCTTAAAAATTTATGATGAATTTATTTAAGTTTTTGTAAAGAATATTGTTGAATCGTGATTATAAGTTTTGATGGAAATTTTTCCTAGGTGTTAAAATCATGTTTTTAGAGAATTTAGTTCTTATTTTTAAGTAAGAGAAAATAACTCCTTTTTGTTTCTTTGGAAAAATTTATGATGACAACAACATCACGTTCATGCATAACTATGAATTTGTAATCATATAAAGAGAATAATGTTCATAATAAAATCATAGAAAATTAAGTAAGCATATAAGAAAAATCAAGTATTTGGAAGTCTTAGCTTGTATCGAGGCTTCCCGGACTTAGAACGAACTAGTTACGAAAAAAAAAGTAAGAAAATAATAAGAAAAACATAGAAATTTTAGATTTATGTTAAGGCCCCTCGGACTTAGATTATAGACAAGCCCTAAAGAAAGAAAAATAGAATATTTTGACTTGATGAGGACAGGTCTAAGACTAAAATGACTAGTCTTAATAAAATTGCATGAAATAAATAAGTAAATTATAATAAATATAAGAGCATGGGTAAATAAAATTTATGTTAGTGAGCGCATAGGCTCTAAGAACATATGTACATAAATATATTTAATAACATATAGGAGTTAAATTAAAAGCAAGAATAATATATCATAACATAATAACAATACAATAATAAAATTTTGTATGAACAAGAATAAAACATAAACATATTATTATTATTTTAATTCCCATGGGTTTAGAAAACATATATTATGATCATGTTAAATTACATGAACATAAAAATAAATTGTAGGAATTTTTTTTACCTAAGATTAATGGTGGATGAAAGAGAAAAGTATATTGGTTATTGTAAGAAGATGATTGTGGTATGGAGGAGGAAAAAAGAGAGTGTTTGGAGGAATTTTGGAGAGAGAAGTTATGAAGAAATTTTGGTAGAGTTTTGTTAGTGAAATGAAGATGTGTGAAAGAAGTGGGGAGAGGGAGGGTATTTATAGATAAATGTGGAGGAAAATTGTAGTTAATTAAATAAATAAAAAAGAAAAGAAAATCGATGGCATGATGGGGAAGAGTGATTAAAACTTAATTTTAAAAGAAAAATGTAAGAGAATTATAGTAATATGTGGCATATAATTTTTATGGGAAAAGAAAATTATAAGAAATAGGTATATAGGTTGTAAGAATAGGTAGTAACAAAACTAGAAATACGTAAATAGTAATGAATAATAATGAATAGTAGAATAGACAATTAAAATACCGGTAGTAAAGAAAATCCGTGTAAAAACGCTATATCTTATATTCTTAGGATTCGAAAAATTATGAAACTGACATTTTTGAAGTCTTTGTATAATGACGAGTCTAACATTATTATCGGAATTACTATTCTGGGCACCAAGGTACATTTTTCGAGAACTGATCCCATTTGGTTCTAAAACGAATGATTTTTGGGCAAATATGGTCTTCTTAAGCTTCCTTGCATCATTCCAAACTATAATTCACCATTAGTTCATTTCTATTGTCCTTAGGTTTTGAGCGCGAGATTGCTAGAGTTGAAACTACTAGTTTGTCTTATCATAGTTGAATTTTGAAATTCCGATTTGATAGGGATAAGGTTTATTCCAACTTTACCCTAAAAATTGAAGGGTTTGCACATAAGACATGGATAAGGTCACCCTTATATCGTTTAATTTTATCATTTCTGGATCTCCGAGTGAACTAAAAAAAGAAATGAAATTGATCATACTATCAATTTATTTGCGCACGACCATGCATTTCTCAGTTTTACTTATTGAGAGGCCTAGAGATATATCTCTCATAACAAGAGAGACAAATCCCATCTTAATCACTCAACTGCCTCTATATGATTCATATTATACCCAATCACAACCTTTATAATTATCTGGTTAAAGACAGTGTTTGATTGAGTTGAATCATGATATTCTTCATGGTGGAACATATGATGATGTTAGGTCTAAGGATATGCTAACATCATTATTATGAGAATCACTTATGACACCAACCATGAAGTGATCTCAACCATGAAGTGATCTCATAGTAGGTCAGTCTGGTACATAGTCCTCTAATATATGCTTATGAGTTTGATCTGTATCCCTATATAAATAGACATCTCATGACTACCAAACAAAAACACATACTAGATTTAATTCATTATCATTTCCACAACAATGAGCATATAGAGACTTTTAAAATAATTAAATTATTTATGGATCCTATTATAAAGTACACATGCAAACAATATAATATTAATGTCTCTATATCAATAATATATAATGACAATATCTAGTAATTGGCCTAGGACACAATCATTAATAAATATATGACTTGTGTTTCTAAGTTTGTGTTAATCTTCCATAAGGGACCGATAAAGATCAATTTTTGGTTAAAAAGATGAATTAAGATTGGAACAAGCATTGGGTTAAATAAAGCTTTTAAAGAAGAGAAATAGTGCCTATATAGGAGTACCGTGCCCATATTATATTCATGCACAAGTGTATGCCTTGAGTACAATCCGTGTTCTTACCTATGATTTTTTAAGTTTTCAACTTTTGTGTATTTTTAATATATTTTATTATGATAAGTTATTTTATGACACTTATACCTTTAAGGTTGTTAAAGATGTATTATATAGGTTTGTAATAAGATATTCTTATGAGAGAGCGAGATTTATGAATTTAAAACTTAGTCTTTCATCCTTTTTCATTCTCTAACAAGAATTACAAAGAAAAACCTTGAGTTAGTTAATTGTGCATCACATCAATTAGTTAATTCACACCCTATTTATTTCCTTTGTGATTGTGGTCATATTAATTAGATCTAAATGACACACTTTAGTTTTTTTATTTTAATGCATGATATCCCTTTCATTATTTTTGCGATTCATATGATTATGAAATGACTAAAATTTTTTGAAAAAAATACATGAGTTAAGGAAGGAAAAAAATAAAAGATAAAAAAAAAAGCAACAACAATTATAGTGTGGAAGTCGCACGACCCCTCTTAATGGTCACCGACTTCCTTATCGAACACCTCTTAGCCTTAGGCTACCAAGCAAGTCACCAGCTACCTTCATTCTTAGGCTTGATAGGTATAGCGTTGGTTGTTTCTATCTTTTTTTGTTATTATTATTTAATTTGTATATATGTATATATTCTAGAGATAATGTCACAAATGTCATCATACTTTGACAAAATATGCAATTAAACCTGAATTTTAAAATTGATTAATTTAGTTATTGAAAGAACTTGATAAGGTACTGTTAATATGCATAAAAAGTCATTTTATGTGTTAAATTGAACAATTTCAAAGTATAGATACAAAATTGATGAATTTCAAAATTTAGATATTTGATTGCATATATTATCAAAGTTTAGGTATCATACATAATATTAACATTATATTTAATAAGCTTTAGTTATGTTATTTAAATAGATTATTTATTAATTGTGCCTACTACTAAAAATATTACCATGTGTATTTTAAGTAAGATTAATGCAAAATTAGAAAAAAAAAAAGATAAATCTATTTATTAAACATAAATTAGAGGTTATCTCTTTGCAAATATATATATATATATATATATATAGGTTATTTATTTTTAATTTACTAGTTCAGTTTTATTTTTAAATAGCCCATATAGTTATAAACGGATGGAGGGATCTGGACCGTCCATTCCATAGTTTGATCTGACGCTTAAACGAACCTTCATTTACATACCAACTAATCTAAACTAACTCAGCTAACATTATTACACTGGATGGATAGAGATACCTCTTAACACACAAACAGAAGACTTGAAAGCCCCAGACCCACTGCTAGAGCGCACCCCCAGAGAAAAAAAACTTGCAACTTGCAACTTGCAACTTGAAACAAGATTGAGATTATTTGAGAGAGGAAGAGAGATAGAAGACAGACTTTGAAAGAAAAAATTAAAAAAAATTCTAAATACTGACTACTTAAAGGTGGAACCATCTCATCTTCTTGTCTTCTACAAGGCCAAAGGAAAAAAACAGGAGAAGAAGCTCCTTCACTTCTGTTATCTCTGTGTTTCAATACCATTGTTCTTCAATCTCTGAAGAATCAGGTTGTTGAATTTTGGTGAAGTTTGGTCCTTTTGGGGGGCTTCTGAGTGGATTTTCTTATAGATCTTAAGGTAAGAAGAAGCCCAGCTTTAGTTTCTTTCTTCCTTTTGTTTCCCAACCAAGTTTCAGCTCAATTGTCCTGGTTATTCAACTGGGTACCTCTAAATCAATGGTTTTCAAACCCCAGGCTTACGTCTTTCATGAAATCCGGTTGTTGGGTATTGAAAAAATGGCCATAGCATTTTTAACTGTGGCTAAAAAGCTCCGTAAATTTGATGCTATGAGAACGTTTTCTGTTCTCAAAAGCAAAATTTAGTTGAATCTCTGTGTAAAGACTCCAATTTTTAACTTGGTTTGACCACCAAGATTAGATCTTTCAATTGCTGAGTTCATTGGAGTTTTAAGTTTAGATAAAAGAGATATAGTCTTTGTTTGAGACCGGTCAACAATAATTGTGTTTTTGTCTTTGCATGTAATAGGTATGGAGAAGGGAAATAAGAGTGAGAAATCTAGTAAAGCATTGAGTCCTGATTTTCTGGTGCAGTGGGGTAACAGGAAGAGGATAAGATGTGTGAGAGTCAAAGACCCTAAAGTCTCTCTGAAATTTAATGGGGGAAGTGGAATTCGAAAGAAGATCTCATCTGGTTTTCTGTTTTCTTCCGACAAAGAAAATTCCCAGGTTCAATCCAACCGTTTTACCAGGTGATTTATTTGATTTTATTTTCGTTTGGTGCTGATGTGTTGTGTTATGTTTGTTTGATGATGATGGAGTGTTGTGAACGATTGAGAATTAGGCTGGACTCGATATGTATGCCTTCCTTTGATTTTGGCATATATGAAGGAAAAATATAGAAGATGAATCAAGCAATTTGAATGCGTTATGCTGTTTCCATGCTCATTTTTTTCCCCCTGTAAGCACAAACAAGAGTTTGATGGATTTGGGCCTAATTCTTCTTTCTTCTTCTTCTTCTTCTTCTTCTTCTTCTTCTTCTTGTGTCGCTTATTTATTTATTTTTCTAAGAAGAAATCTGTGTGTTTTTTATTGTTAGAACTGTGAAAGTTGGGTTTTCAGCTCGGTGGTATCAGAATTATGAATATTTTTGTCCTGCTTTTGCCATTTTATTTTTAATAATGATTATGAGTTACCAGTTTTTGAAGCATTGTAATAAATATCTATCTGAGTGCTGTATAAGTAGATCATGAAAATGATCCATGGATTTTTAGCTCAAGAGAGAATTAATGATTGTTAAAAATGCATCAGATCTAGTACATCGGAGGTAAAAGGAATTCATGATCTGGTCGTAAGAGGAATCCACCCATGTTGTTAATGTTAATGGTGATGAGATAAGCTCTTTCTTTCAGTCATTCTTCTTTGCATTTGGCCCGGCATAGATCTATCTTTGTTTAGAATTATCCAAACATAGGTTAAAATCTATCAATTGTTCTTTGTTTTCATCTAAAAACAACTAAATTTGTGTATAAATACCATTTATTTCTCAGTTTCAATGAGAGTGAAGCTATAGAATGATGTAACGTGGGAAAGATGATATTGACAAAGAAGACGTCACACTTGAATTTTTTCATTTAATTGCTTATTGCTTGCCAAAGATGATACTTGTATAATTGATAGGTCATTAGGTTATCCAAATAAGTCGTGCTATATACTGACACTAACTGTGGGGTTGCAGAAACTCGGAGGGTGCAACACTGAGGTCTTTAGTGAATCATTCACTGACTGTGAATGAGAACCGGAAGTCTCCATCCTCAGAAAGGGAGGATAGATTCTATACACGACGAGGATCAGTAAGTTGTGTGGATGAGATTGGGAAGGTTTCAATGGATGTTAATGGTAATGGAAGAGAAGATAGAGGGTTTGTGTGGCCTAAGCTATATATTGCGCTTTCAAGTAAAGAGAAGGAAGAAGATTTCCTGGCTATGAAAGGGTGCAAACCTCCTCAAAGGCCTAAAAAGAGAGCCAAGATCATCCAAAGAAGCTTACTTGTAAGTTATCTTATGAAACATTTGATTTTTCTTAGTGCATCTGCTTCTTAAGGTTTGTTATCTGAGTTTTCTTATTCCTCTTTTCATCTGGGGTGAGAAGTTGGTCAGTCCAGGGGCATGGTTGACTGATATGTCTCAAGAGAGATATGAAGTTAGAGAGAAGAAGAGTACTAAGAAGGTGAGTGCCAAACTTTTAAAAGAAAAATCTAGGACTAAGGTTGTCCCTTTTCCCTTTACTTTTGTCTGGTTGAGATTTGACCCTTTTCCTAGTTTGGTGAATTGTAACTGATATGTTGATGTTGGATGCAGAGACCAAGAGGATTGAAGGCCATGGGAAGCTTAGAAAGTGATTCAGAATGACATGAGAAGTCTCATCTCTCTTATCTCTATTCAACTTTTTGTTAGAATTTCTGAATTATGCATCTGGGAGTGGTCAGGGGTGGTTAGAATTAGGTAGGGGGGGAAAGGGACGGATGTGTCTCAGTGTCTGATTTTGGTGCGTGCATGCATGTATATAAATTGTAAGTGAACTCATACGAGGCAATGGTGGTTATATTCTGTTATTCTTTATCGATATCTTATTAGTCCTCTGCCTCTATTAACATCCTTTTGGTCTCTGTTTAAATCATATGTTATCCCTGTGCTTAAATCATAGTTATTTGGGTCTTTTCCCTAGTTCTCCCTTACTAGAAGGTATTTGAGATATCAACATTTCGTAAAATTTATTTAAGGTACCAATGTTTAGAGATGACTTATTTAAGGTGTCAACATTTTAAGTGATTAAAAAAGAAAATTAATGTTTTGCAAAGTAAGTCAAATAAAATATTAATAATTAACTATTAACAAAAATTAAGAAAACTTCTAATCTAAACATTAATTTTTAATTGAATTTCATAAAACATTAATAACTTATTTGATTTATTTTACGAAACATTGATTCCTTTTTTAAATTGTTCAAACGTTGATATTTTAAATGAACTTATTTCTGAATATTTACAACTTCTAGTGAAATTTATCCTTTGAACTTTTGGCAAAATATACAATTGAATACCTAAAATTTAAAATTGATCAATTGAAGATATAAATTTTAAAATAATACACATATATATTACTAGGCATGCACTATGTTGTAGATTTTGGAGATAAAAAGTTGAAAATAAAATTGTTAACCTTAAGTTTCATCTAATTCAACTAAAAAAAATGATTAATCCAAACATTTATTAGCAATTTTCATGGTTTTGTGTAGAAAAATATTGTTCCCAAATCCAAACTTCTAAGATAGCTAGCTAATGTCCAATATGTGGAAAAATTAAATATGATATTGACACGGTCAAATTAAAATGTCGAAAGTAAACGTATGGCAATTGATTAAAGAAAGGAAAAGGAAAAGGAAAAGAAAATTACGCTTAAGCAATGAAAGAGTAGAAAATAATGTATAAAAGCCTGAGAAATCCTTAGAAAAGAAATATGGCAAAAAAAAAAAAAAATCCTTAAAAAAGAAGAAAAATATAATTGTAATAATACGTTATAAATAAATTTATTAAATATATATATATATAATATATGAAAAGAGTATAACACTAATTAGTTTGCTTCATCAAAGTCCACATTTACTTACCAAAACAATGCCGAAGGTATTAATTGGTAAATATAAGGTAAATTACTTTTTGGCCAAAAAAAAAAGGGTGAAATACTTGAGGAAAAAAATTGTGATTTGAAATAATTACTAGAAATTTTACAATTAATAATGCACTAATTATTATATCTTTTAGTAACGTTTATTAAATGTCATGTGTGGAGGGATAAATTTGGATTTTTAGATCTCAAAGTCCATAAATAACTTGAGTCTGACTCTTTAGGCTGAGTGACAAAGCCCAAAAAGTAAAGTCCGTCAAAGTGGGATGGCAGTGTTAGACTAGACCAACTATCCACTCTCAACCTTTTTCAAGGAGCTCATGCATTTAAAGAGGCCTTCTATGGGCCAAACACATATGGAAAAATCCACCATTAGAATGACTCATCTCGTCCATTAATAGGTCAATACGATCCAACAGACGTCATTAAGAGTCAAACTCTATAAATACCCACAGCTTCTCACCATTTAGGGGACTAGAATTGGACGGTATCGTCCTTGGGTTACAGGAATACTCTTACAAAAGATCAAACAGAGCTCAAAGTGAAGAACATGCAGGATCTCTCAGATTGCCTACTCCTCCTCCTCACTATATCACTCTTACTCATCCCTTGCATGTGTTTCCATATCACTCCTTTGATGCTATGTATAGTGCGAGACTCACGTTGTATGCACGTGACCACTACGATCAGATCCACTCCATTACACTATGTAAAACATACTAATAACGATGTGTTGTGACTAATTGTAAGTAGAGATAGATTTGGTTCGGTTTTATCTAAAAACCTAACCATAATATGGGTTTGGTTTTTTCCATCTAAAACCAAATCATTATATGACATTGTTTTGGTTTAGATAATTTATTAAATCAAATTTCTAAATTTAAAAAAAAAAACTTTATTCACCATAACGTTTTTTTTTTCCAATTTCTAAATCCATCGAATGAGGAGGAGCTTTGCTTATTTGTAGACCTTGGCACTTGATGATGTCTCTCAAACCGTATTGACCATTAAAAGACGAGATGAATCTTTCTATTAATGGATTTTTATATGGGTTTTCTAGTCTATGGAAGGCCTCTTTAAATGAATTAGTTTCTTGAGAAAGGTTGATATCAAACAGATTGACTTGATCCAATGGTCCCTATTTCAAATGCATCATGTCAAACTTTTTTAGTCACCTCAATTTCATAGACTTAACTCTCTAGATCATGCCACTCAACTCAAGGAGTCAAGCCCAAGTCATTATTGAGTTTTTAGATTCATAATTTAGGTTTAACCCTTAACAATTTATTATTATTATTATTATTATTATTATTATTATTATTATTATTATTATTATTATTATTATTATTATTAACTTAAATTTTGAACTCATCCCCCCCAAGGAACTTATTTATCTTAATTTCTAAAGTAAAAACATTTAATTATTTTACATGATGATCTTCCTAATGAAAAATTTACCCCTATATTACTTACAAATAAAATGCAAGAAGAATCCTCGAAGAAGGGACTCCAATATTATGAATATATATATATATATATATATGATTTTAGAAGTTTTCATTAAAGAGACATCTATTTATATGATTGATGTAATTTATTGTAAAGTCTTAAATATATCGATTAAATTAAATAATATTCTAGATTAAATTTGTTCAATCATGGTGTTTTTAATTTATTAGTCAAATCACTTCGTTCATATCCTTTTATTTTGTTTCATTATTCATAATTTCATAACATCCATAAAAATTACAAAATCCCAAAATCGTGAAGTCCTAATATTAACTCTTTTGTTGCATTTACTCAGACACGGGATTATGATTATGATGGTATCATAGCTTAAGTTTTTCTAGGATATATTTTAAGGTTTGTTATGGTCTTATTTCTTCTTTTGGTTTTATGCATTTTGGGGAAAAAAAAAAAAAAAGCCAATCTGGCTTAATGTGGGAGCAATGTAAGTTTGGTTACCCAGGGACTATACAATGCTGCCAGAACAAGACTAAAGACACGCATATGTGTGCAACAAAACAATGAATAGGCCTGTTTGGATTGTCATATTTTTATCTATATCGGTAACCTATTAGTATCGAATTAGTATTGGTTTAATATCAGTTTAGTTTGGTTAGTTTATGAGTAAAACTGTCAGTTTTTCATCGATAGCTTATATGTATTGGTTCGGTTTGAAAATGATGCCAAACTAATGTATCCAAACATAGACACAATAAAAAGCACTCAATAAAAATTTCCATGGAGAACTTGACAACAATTGTGGTGGTTTGTGGTAGTAACTGTCAGTAGTTGTGTGGATCATGCACATCTAGGTCCGTAGGTACACTAGTGGTGCTAGAATTTTGGTGTTTGTCAAATGGAGGTTGCGCGTCATGTGGGCTGATATGTTGAAGATTACCACTACCAGTAGTCACTGGTCTTTGATCTTTAGGAGGGCATCCAAAAAAGCTTCTTACTGACGCAGGTTTTTCTATGAGAAAAATCATATGTTGTAAAGCGAAATCTTCCTCAAGATCAAGTTCATCCCGCTTTACAAGGAGTTCTTCAATCATAACTTTTTCTTTTTGCTTCTTGCTTTAACTGAAGCTTGAGGCTTCATTTGAGTAGCAATGCTAGCGCTTGACACAGTCGTAGGACTTCTATTTGGGAGAGTTTGTGTTGCAGAGGCCATTTAGTCATCAAAATCGCTACAAGGACTAGGGAAAGAGCTCTCTAATGTTACTTGATTTTCAAGAACCATTAAATCTACTTCTGATATTTTTGAAGCTCCTACTTCATTTTTCTCACAAGCCCATCTTCCAATTTTGTCTTTTATTATTTCAGCACCTTGGCCAATGGCTCATCATTGCCAAATATCTCTCGAATTCTATTATAATGCATTACTAGTTTAGTCATCCACCTTTTTGCAATTGGTTTTCTAAAAAAATTTGAAACAAGTATATTCATTATTTAGTAAACAACATATGGCTAATGTAATTTTGCAATTTATGCAAAAATCAGTACTTCTATTAAAGTTTGTCAAAATTCATATTCAACCTCAAATAGACATGTGACAAGACTCCATGCAAAACCACTCGAATTATCGAAAAGATCAACCATCTATTCTTGATCTTCTCCTTGTTAATATATACATCTTTTGTTTTCTCGCGAAGTTTCATGACAACATTATCATAAGCTAATAAAGTGAATGTCCTATCCTGTTTATTCCCATTAACCATTTGGTTGTAAAATGCATTAATCAGATACTCATCCATTGTTTCTGTCCAATGGAGATTTTTCCTTTTTCCACTAGAAGTCTTCGTATCCTCATGATTGTCCTTTTCTTTAATCATTTTCCTGTTAAAAATAACAAACAAATGCAAACTACAAATATTTCATCATAGCATAGTACTTAGAATACAAAAAATTACATTGTCTCTCCTTTACAACATATACTAAGGAAGCCAAGTACTTGAGTACATATGCCAAAAAAATCTAATGTTAATTCCTTATAAGACATGAAAAATTACATAAATGATCCCTTATAAGCCAATGTGAAATACTCCAAACCTCCACATATATTAGAAATTGGGTTTAAATAGATTTGAATGAATTAAATTAATCATAGGATATAAATAGACAAGTTGACAAAGTTAGATTAGTAATTAATTAAATGAAATTTGAGATTTTGATTCTAAATCTCCTAAACATGTTTCTAAATTGTTTAAAGGATTTCAAAACTCTTGATTCTTAGCCTAAATACTAATTCCTAAATCTCAGTAAAATTTGAGTTCATTTGCTTGTATAAAAATATCAGTTCTTAAACCCGAACTCAAATTAAATATTTTTTATCTAAAATAAATTCCTAAATTAAGTTCTTATTATAAGTTCTTATTTTCTGACCTATCAGTTCTAAAATCATCTTTTAAATATTTCTAGAACTATACATATTGATCTGATAGTTCTAAAACTAATACCCTATTTTAAAAATACCTTTATATTTGTCCTTTCCCTTTATTTTGTTTTCATTTTTCCTTAACCTGCCATTCCTTTTCTTTATACTTTACATTTCTTTCCCTTTTCTATTCTTTCTTTCTTCTTATCCATTTTCATTTCCCTCTTTCCTCAATTCATCTCTCCAAATCTCAATTTTAAGGAAACTAGAAAAGAAATCAGAGTAACAAATGAAGATTTGAGAAGAGAAATCAAGTAGAAAAAGCTTCAACAACATGAAGAAGAAGGAATTGCATGAATAGGCTTAAAGCTAAGTTTTCTATTTCTGTGCCTCTTTATTTTACTTGTTATTTACAATTGTAATTGATGAGTTGATGTTGAATTGAGTTGGAAGTGCTGTTTACATTTGTATATGTTGGATTAATATTGATGGAAGTTGAGTGGATGAGGAAGAGGATGAATAGTGGAAGTTGGGATTTGATGAAGTTTGGATTTATTTGATGTTGTTGCATGAAGTTTGAAGTATTAGAAGTTGTTATAGGTGTTTATTTGATGTTAGAATTGATATAGAAAACTTAGTAGATGATTTGAAGAAGTTTTGATAAGAGTAAAGTGTAAAAAAACCATGTTTTCGCAAAGCTATTCTATCGTCAATGCCGCCTCCTGGAGCTTCTACGCTACCAGCTTTGAGTCGGTGTTGAAGTGATCAGAAGGCATTTTCTTAACACTGCCTTCAATACTGCCGGTGTTGACCCTCTATGTTGCCAGCGTTAAGCTTTACACCGCCGGTGTAGAATTGCTGGCGTAGACTTCAACACTACCGGCATTGGTGCATTGAACGTCGGACTTTTGCCGGCATATCCCCTATTTCGAATTTAATTTCTAAAATCATCTTCAAATCTTTTCCAAAGCTTGAAATATGATCTTGTATGTATGAGTTGACCTTGTATGATGATTTATATGTTATGTAAGTTGATTGATATAACTAAACATGAGATAAGTAGATTTATAAATTTAAGAAATAGTTAAATTAAATATAGAAGTTAGATATAAAATGAACTTAGTTAATAAATCTAAGTTCAACTTGACAAAATGAGCTTGAATTAGCTAAAAGGAATTAGATTATTTAAGTTTAATCAACTTGAACTAGTTTTAGATTAAATAATTAATTTTAATCAATTTGGCTTAGATTAAGTTAAAATGAGTTTAATAGCTAATAATTGGCTTAGATGAATGTGTTAGGATGATCTTTGAATAACATGAGCAATATGTTGTTTCAAATGTTTATTTGCTTTGAATATGAATGCTTTTATGTATGAATGCTTTGTATCTGTTATTTTTTTGTGATAAGAAACTATAATTAAAGTGAAAAGAATTACTATGATAGACAAAGGAGAACGGTCCATATTTTGGCGAGGCAATATTCGCAGCCATAGTGGGGTTCCATATTAGTGTCTGATCAAATAGAGTTTAATAAAAGTTAGATATAAGTGGATGTTAGTTTAATTTCTTATATGAGTTCTTTCCTAAACAGTGATGGATGTCTAACATATCTTCTGAGACGGTTTCTGATCTATCTTCTGAGATAGCTTCTGCCTCTGTTTGGATTTCATTTTCAAGGTACGCAGTAACTTGCGTGTTGGATGTTAGGATAGACATATAAAATGGATTAAGAACTTAAACTTGACTTAATAATTGATGAGTGTCGATTGTCTTTTACGCCGTTGAGTCTGGTTCGGAGAGCGGCACCTTGCTCAAATTAGGGCATGGTAGTTTTAGGCACTTAGACCACCCTTGTCTTACTGAAATGACTTTCATAAGTGGTTCAATAGGTAATTAATAGGGTATTCAGTATCAGTATAACAATTGCTTATTCTTGAAAAGATGTAATATGATTTAATTCAATGTTTATGGGAACACTTGAATTAGGTGATTTTATGGATTGAGTTAAGCGAAGTCGAGAAACAACTGATAACCTTAAATGAGATTACTTTTTCGTTTTGGATAAAATCATCTAAGAGATATGAGTATCCGAACTACTCATATCAACCCCCTGAGCGTTGTGATGCGTTACTCAGGATCCCTAGTATTACGGGCTACGTAGGGAGGTGGGGCTGCTTAGTTTATATGAATAGTAAGGACCACTCAAGGAGGTCGACGTGATACTAGATCCTTGATGTCCGGAGTTTGAATACTCCCATGTTGATTTGTTTATTTTAAAAAAAAAAGATAATAACTTGTTGATTGTGCATTTAGTTAAGCTCGTGTGTCACTCCGTGTGTGATTGTGTTGCTGTGTACTGGGCTTCGGCTCATTCTTATTGTTGTTATTCTTTTTATAGGTTTTGTTGTTGATAAAGATGATGTTGATAAAGTTGATGATGATGAGTTCTTGATGATGTTGTTGTTGTTGATGATGTTGTCTCGGGTTTTTTGGTGCTTCTATTGACTCGGAAAGGATTGTGGATGAGTGATGTGAGTTAGGAGCGTTGAGTAGTTTTGTTTCTTCTTTTGTTTGTTTTATACAAATTGGATTTATTTATAAATTTTGTATTTTCATTTAAGGGCTTATTGGTGCCCATGTTTTGTAAATAAGCTTTTGTAGCGATTTATTTGAGTGAAAGTTTTTCCACTTGTAATAGTAGAATTTTGAAATGCTTTTATGTAGAAATGTTTTTATTAAAGTTTATTTTTCCGCTGCTAAATCCAGTTATCTAAAAATCTAACTACACGATTTCATAACCTAAAATCAAATAGCAATATTCAACATAAACACCTTCTTTTAAGACAACCTTACGTATAATTCGTAAGAGTCATATGTGGTTGGGAACTTGGTGTGCTTAATTTAAGAATTGAGCATACCGGGTCTTTACACAATGTGTTATAATGTTGTCTCTTAAAATTTATACCATTCTTGCATCTTCTATGTCTTTATGCCATGCCCAACCATGATCTTCTACTTCCATATTCAAAAGCTCATGGTCAATTTCGTATATGAGTGCTTCATCTGGATCAATGCCCATTAAAAAGTTATGTAATATAAGACAAGCTAAAATTATCTCACATTATGTTCCAAATATATAACGCTTCTCCATGGTACTCAATATGATAGGAAACCGTTTTTTTATTTTTTTAGTACGCTAAATGCTCTCTCAATGGCATTATGTAGAGATGAATGTTGATAGGACATAGGGATTCTCTAATGCATGTATCGAATTCTCCTTAAGGTGAAATTGTACACCTCAGTGAGGAGGTATTAGACCACTTCTTATCTTATAACTGCCATCAACAAGGTAATATTTTACTATTGAATGAAGTAATATTTTACTATTGAATGAAGAACATATATTAAAAACTACTATTGTATTTTATTATATTACTTTAAGGTATTTTCAAGTTATGTTTTCTACAAAAAAAGTATCCTTAATTATTCTAGAATCCACAACTAAACCCTCCTACCCAGGTAATACATACGTAAATCTTAAGTCAAACGAACAAGTTGCTAGGACATTTTATGTCATATATTCTTTTCTACCACAAAATTTGGATACCTATCAGGTTCTTTCACATGAGTGTATGTTCCATCAATGGCACCAATGCAATCCTAATACAGTAATGAAAGGATGTTCATCAAAGTGAAAAGTTTCAACTTTGATAATAATGAAATAATGGATGGTATTTTACCTTAAAATAAGGATAGAATCTATCATTATTCAAAATTTCTTGTGGCACCATCATGCCATCGGATTGCTTGAGAAAATCTTCCTTAAGATGCCTATTAAGCGTCTTTAAGGCACCCACTACTTCTTAACATTCCATATAATTTTTCAAAAACCATAGAACCCAAGTGTGTAATATTACAACATTTTCTATCGTCTTTTAGTTGTACCAAAAGTTCTTTTCAAATTAAATCCCTTTCTAATGATGAAGCAATACTACTTGTTGGTCTTTCAATAATGTATGGTTGCTTACGCGCTCTACTCCTTTCCATCAAATAGCATAATAGTTGTACATCCATTTGTCACATTCTTATGCAATCTTCGATCAAAATCCTTCTCAAAATCATCATTACAAGTACTATCTTCCATTATATCTTGATTATTCATGTGAGAAATCATAAAATTCCAAAAAAATAGAAGATGCAAACATTCATTTAGAACACAAAACTTCAGAAATAGAATATGATGATAACATGAACACCACATTTATTTTGTATGCTTTATTATCCATTTGAAAGTTTTTCATTTATACTATTTAATGTAGGCGATAAAACTCTTGGAAACATCCTGTAAAATAAACCTTCCCACACTTGTCTTCTTTACCCAATTATATATATAAAGATGTATCAAAGTTTTATTTCTTAACGGACAATCTTTAGTTCAAAACTATTTATTTACTTTAAAGATTATCTTTTTAAGCGATGTTATCTATTTCCAGTCTTCTTTTCTCTACTTACCATTTTTTTCAATGTATCTATCCGCAATCTTCTTTTCTTTATTCACCATTATATCTATATTTGATACTCAAGTTACCAATAATTCATTAATATTTTACTTTTAAAATTTTTCTATTTAAAAGCAATTTGAAAAAAAAAAAAAAAAAAAAAAAAAAGAAGAAGCCTGAGGACCTTGGTAAGGATTCTCCTATTATAAATTGCATTAGCTCAAAACCCATTTTCCGCTTATTATAGTATCATATAAAGAGCACCAATCGGATCCAACAAATTAATATATTATATACTGCTTCACCTCGTCCAAGCTTTAAAGCATATAAAAAGGAAGACCACTAAAAGGATTTGAGAGGCACACCTTACAAATGCATGCGTCAGGATGGACAGAAAACTGCACCCTATCCAAATTTCGAACTGCCTTATGTACATCTACATAAAAGGTAAAAATATACTGATGGCGTTCATAGATAACCTAACTAGAGACAAGGCGGCTGATTCAAACTAAAAAAAGTCATTACAAAATCTTGGATCTTATTATCACCAGCAACACATACTTTTGCGACAGCTAAGGTGAGAATGCATGTGATTCCGAAAGGATATATCTCAGCAGGACATATTTCTGGGATGAGTGTCATCTATGTGAATGGAGTAGTATGACCAAATTCTGTCTCTTGACAATTTTTCATCATGCTAAATACCGGACAACAAGGACCAGGAACAATAAAGATCTTCACAAATCAATTGGAACCAGTCACCCCAGGAAAGAGTTCTGATATTTTGTTGAAAACGTCCATAACCTGAAAATGAATAAAAAGCAATTGCATATCCAGATTTTACAGGGAAAGTGAACCAAGCCTGTGTGGACATGCACACATTAAAGAAAAAATTCTGAAGAACACGAGGCTACTCTGACAATAAAGGAAATGACTACTATCTAACTTGGATTGTAAAGTCAGCTATGATTCACCGATGTTTCTCTATTTTCTTAGGAAACTACTGATGCTTCATTCTCATCTCTCTATCCCACTATTTCCGGCAGAGTTAAACTTTTTTTACTATTAAGAACACCAAAATGATGGAAAACAGCTTACCTCCTTGTCATTTTGATATTTGGCAATACTAAGTGGGTTTTGGGAACACTGCAGAACAAGAATTAAAAGGAAAACATAATATTAATATAAAAGCACAGGGCTGAAATGTGAAATGATGTTAGTCAAGCTATACTCACATCCATAATGGCTTGTTGAACTCTGGGGTTTTGAAATGCCATGGCAACATCAGGATTGGCCATTATCTTGGAAATGACTTCTTCTGGCGTGAGACCAATTTGATCTGTGGAATGCCAAAATTAATTGAACGCAGAACAAAGGCATGTAATATAACTTATGAATATAAATTCGCACAGAAAGCTACCAAATTAAGTACTATCAAGCAGCCAATATATCTCTGTAAAATTTCACACCACGATTCAATTACTATAAGCATCCATATCCAGCAAATTCAGCTATTATCTATTCTCATTTCACAATGATACTGTCATTAAACATAAAATATCTGAAGATCCCTGGTGATGCCATGAAACAGTGTGTATAGAATCAAGGAGAAATTCCTCTCCACCTATTCCAATCCTTATTCCATCAATTAAAGCCACCAATTCCGGAACAAGTCCTTACTGCAAAATCTTACTGGAAGACAGGGTTTGAAGCAGACTATAGACATGCAAGAGAAACTCACCAAATTGTTGCTTGACCTCAGGACTGCTCAGATCAAAATTTTTCAAAGAATCCATCATTCTGCTGTCCCACTCACTGCTTCCACCCATATTATTCCTAATAGCAAGTAAAAAGAGAACTTTATTATAAACTATGTACCTTGCAGTTGCTGAATATGAAAGATGCAAGCCTGCAGAATAATGAAATGGAGATGATCTATCTTTTCAACATGGTATATGGGTGCACTTAAACTAAGAAAAATATTTTTAAAAACCTGGTTTTGGTAGGGGGGAAAAAGAAAAAAAATTCTAAACCATGATGCATTGTCCTATAATAAATAGAATCTCCAAAAAAGAAAAAGATACTAAATAACAAATCATCAGAATGTTTTTGTGCAGTATCATAAACAACAAAATATGAATGGAATAATGAAACTTACAGCATTTCTTCAAGCTGTTGTCGGTATTGTGGGTTTTGAAGCATCCCTGTAGACAGATTGAATAACATGGTAAATAAATCTAGAACTGTCAAGTTAATGTTGGTTTCCATGTTTTTAATGGATATCAGATAACTTTAAGGCTAATGAAAATGAAAACAAACTCATAGATCATGATTACCGGTCTATCAAATGTAAAACTAAGGCCGCATTTATCGAAACCTATCTAATCCATATACACTTACATTTAAAGGTTTCAGGATTCCTCATCTCCTCAGGCAGATGGCTGCAAGAAGATAATGACCCTCATGAGAGTTGAAGAGAGCTAGCTAAATCTGAAAAAGTAAATTTATGCAATAACAGCTCTCCTATATATATCACAGAGCATGTCCATAGTAGGGCATTGAGTAGTCAATTGCTCTTAATGTCAGCCTCAATATCCATCCACAAATGCATGACATTATGCTTAAATTGCTGACAAGGTACTCAAAATTAGTGAAAAGTTGCCTTATTTTGCCAATTATAAACAGTTGAATGGCATTTTAACTAACAGAGAGAGAGAGCATAATCAGACCAGCTACATGCAAGCATGTGCCTGTGTGTTTAATTCACAGGGAAAGAGCATAAATGGACCTGCCACATCCAAGCACATACATGAGGTAAATCTAGATCGTGCTATATACCCAAATTTTAGAAATGGTCTTGATAATTGGATATTACTAGACCTTAACCGCAATACCAATCCGCTGGGGTCCATAAATAGGTAGGTTCCTTTTTCTTTTTCTAGTGTGGGTGGGGCTTCAAAGTAAATGAGTTAAAACCATTGAAGACAAATTAAACATGGAAAGAAAACAGAAGCAACTTCACCTTGAATTGGTAAAACTGATATGCAATCACTACAGTAGGCTTATAGCATGCTGAGAAAGAAATGGATGCAACTTGAGCCTATAACAATTATGATATTATCAAGAGAAGAAATCCATTACGGATAAACCATCTTCTGCACCGTTGGATCTTCCATCATTTTTTCCAAAGCATCAACAGATAAAGCAGGACCTTTTCCTGGCAAAAGAAGAATGAATTTAAGTTAGTTTGATGAGGCATCTCACCAATGTGATTCTGCTATTAGTAAGACATTAGCAAGATGCATAATTACAGAAGGTAGATAGAGTTGGGTCTCCTACAATGGGGATCTTTTGCACCAAACATGGGTCAAAAAGAAGGATTTATACAAAAAGTTAATGCAGTTATAGAGTTAATTATATTCAAAACCCATAAGTGCCAAAAAAAGCTCAACATAACCTTGCGGGGTGTCTCCCAACTCTTGGCCTTCTATCAATCAATTTTACTTACTCTCAAAAAAGGCCAAGCATCTATTTTAGAGTTTGGATAAGTTCTTAAGCATGAAAAAGGCCAAGAAATTGGCCTTACTTTTTGAAAAAATAAATAAAATAAAAAATAAAACTAGACATTTTGCTCATTTACCTCTATCTTACAACAATGCCATTGTGCATACACAGAGGTAAGTAGGAAAACAAAACTGATAGAGGATTGCACTCCCCTAGATGCCCACTTCACGTATGCAACAAAACTCCTCTACCAGAATTCTTGAAAACAAATAAATCCAACAAACCTAGAAAGTCGTAATAGCTCTATTTGCAGCTCTGTTTGGAAAGAAACTGGCAGAGTTATGACAAAGAGTAATAGCAGAGCAACGGTGCACAGGTTAAGTACTTACCAGTAGACTTGGGCCCCTCCGACGAAGTGAAACCTGAACTAGAAACAGCGCCATTTTGAGAAACCTTCAAAGGACACCAGATTAGTTGCTACCAGCAAAAATTTATCACTCCACCAAATGCTACGGCCTACCAAGCATAGCTTTTAGGAGTGATCAAATATGTCTCTACATTTCTCCATAAATGGCTTACCTCACTTGCAGATTGAGCATCTGTGGATGTAGTAGCCTCTGCTACTTCGGTGAAGCTTTCAAAAGGGCTCTCTTGCTTGGTTTCCTCAGGAGAACATCTACAAAAGCTGTAAGAACTAGTTATCAGGTATACTCTCCAGATTCCATGTGCAAGTGACAATGCTGGTGATCATACTTTGCAAGCACCAAATCCAAAAGGAATTAATGGCACAAAAATTTGTCGTAACAATGAGTCAACCAAGATAGCTACCAATCTATACAGGATATTGATGTGTGTCTCGCTTCCGCTTCGTCCACCCCCGCTCTCGCGGGTGCTTTCCTCCAAGGCGGAACACTCCCCTACCGATGCATTTTTACATCCCACAGCTTCGGCAGATCGCTTAGCCCCGTTTATCTTCGGCGCAAGAGCGCTCGATCAGTGCTACCAATCTATACAGGATATTGATGTGTGTGTGCAAGTGAACATATACAAATATATTGATGTATTACTTTTCTGGAAGATTACCCATTGTTCACCATCCATCTGTTCTGATCAAGATTGTGAACTTGTTTTAGGACTTCCTAAGATAAATTCCAAAGGAGCTTCTCATAGTGTAGTAAATGAATCAAGGCTTGCAAGATACTCAGAATCAGCTAGACATTTGCTAAGGTTCGATTCAAATACAGCCAAGCCTAGCTCAAGATTAAGCTACTCAAATAGCTTGGCAAGTTCAAGCTTAATCCTATTTGGCTCAACAAGGTCTTGAACTTAATTGAGCTCAAATTGAGAGAGAGTATATATCAAGCTTTGTCAAATTATAGTAAATCAACACTTTAATGAAAATTTAAATAAAAGGAATATAAAATTTATTAGATGAACTGAGCTCAAGCATGCTAAATAGCATTTTAAGCAAACTCAAGCCAATGTGCAGAAGCAATCGAGCTCAAGCCAACCCTGAGCTTTGAGTTTTCAAGTAGAGCTCAATACTATTTCACTCCCTTGGTTCGTATCCGCACATTCTTTCCACTAATTTCTCCTTTTTTCCTACCTAATTTTACCTATTTTGTGAAATCTAATTAGGGATCCCTCAAGAGAGAATCCTAGGATCTTACCAGAAATTTTTCTTACCACAAAGCATATAATATCGCTCCCCTACTCCTAAACACCGCCGATTTCAGTTGCAGGAGTTGGATTTTTTGCAAATATAATCACCAAATTCCATGATGCATCTGCTGGTGATAATCCATCCCAAGTGATTAGACGAATGATGGAAAATCCAACTTTGGAAATTTCAGAAAAGTATTCCCTGCTTCTTGAATTTGGTCTTGATCCTTATGCACTCATTCTTGATTAGTGAAGCCTTATTCCACCCCAAGCAGAGCCCTGTGCAAGGTCATCAATTCCCTCACTATTCTTCCAGTTGATGCATAACCCTTTGCTGTCATGCACCTCACAAAGCCTTTCTCCACTGTCAACAGCACACTCTCTTGCATGAGCATCTTGATACACAGCATGCAAGCTTCAAACTGATGTTGAAGAGAACAAAAGATGCATCATAATATCCATCTCTTGTAACAAATTGCTATAGGATCGAGTTTGTGATCTTCTTTTAAAATGCCTAGGTTAAAATCTAGGGAATCTCTCTCAGTTTCTCCATTTTTACTACCCAATTAACTGTTTTTCAGATAAAATTAGAGCTCATTCAAGAGAAGACCCTAGCATATCTTCTGGAAAATTTTTCTTGCTAAAGTATTGAACAGAGATGCTGTGCTAAATCTTTTGCCCAGTAGCACCTTCTTATTTTTAAAAGATTCCTTGAATACAAGATGATGGATTGGCAGATCAACAAAGTTATCAATGTTGCAAAGCTCAACTGGAGCAATTTTCTGAGGATTAATGCCTTGATTTGTGCATTATTTTCTAGTGTACAGCCAACCAACATTCAAAATTTTTGGAAGAATGATATACTCACACAAAAAGGTACACACATTGAAAGGAAGTAACTCATTACCATATTTTTTTGGCTCCTCTTTTGTTTCTGGTTCCTTTTTGACATCAGCAGCTGGTGCTACTTCTACTTTTGTAGCTTCAACCTTTGTTGCGGGAATATCCACTGTAACTGATGGTCTTGAAGGAGGTGGAGGTGGTGATGGAGCAAAAGGTTGAGGTGTTGAGGTTGCGAAAGGATTAGGTGGCACATTGGGAAAGGGAGAACTAGGAAACTGGTTGCTCTGAGGGTTCATTTGGCCCATCATCGCCTTGAATGCCTGCTGCATTGCATATTTCTGGATACACAGAGGGAAATTTGTATTTGAGTGTAGAACATGAGGAAAGTGAGAAGCAATAAACATAGGTAATTTCTCATAGTTGAACTGCCTCATAACACGAATTAAAGGAAGAATCAAGTACAATAAGTCTAGTCTACTTGATGGTAGATGCATAATAAAAATGATGAAACCCAATTCATCCTCGAGATATGGAATAATCTAAGAAGCAAAAAACAATTGATAATAACTAAGGCAATTATTTCCTACAGCACTTCAATTCTTGCTTTTTCACTATCCTGAACACTAAACCCTAAATATGTACAAAAATGTCAAAGGGAATCAGGAAACAATCCATCTAGAAAAATTCCCTGTTTAATTGCATCTTCAGACGAAAAATGGAATCCTAACCAAACACATAAATTCACCAGATATTTGGCAAGCAAACCCTTCAGCAAGTTTTGACAGATTTTTGAAGAAAGACAGTGAAGAATTATTATCACATGGAAGTATAAAAAGAGGAAGTTGCAAACTTCTGGACAACTAGGAAACCAAAATGATTGTCGAAAGCAACTGCTTTTCCAAGTAGAAAGAAGATGGAGAAGTTTGACACAGCGGAAATATCTCTATAGGAGAATAAAGTCTATGCATAAAGATCCTCCAGAAGCATACAGCATGCCCAGTCCCCTCATTATAAGAGGAGAAATAAGTGAAATGCATCCAAATGAGGAAAATAATGTGAACTATTTTAAGCTTAATAAACTCAACCACATAATTAACAATTATGCATTTTTTCCATCTTGTAATAATATCAATGGCCATATAACCATGGCATTTTTTAGTAAATTCATGGGCCTTTTTGGTTCATCCTTCTGGTATCACTACAACGTCATTTTAAAATCATATATTTGCTAAAACTAGATACCAAAGAAATGAAAGTATAAATACATATATATTCCCTATACAAAATTAGATACCTAACAGGTCTAATGAAATTATTTAGTTTTACAAACAAAAAAATAAAAATAAAATTTTCTTTTCCCAATAAATTAAATGTATATATTAAAAAAAAAAAAACTTCCTAAAGATTCATGAATTTCCCTGCCTAACCCACATTATCCAAATACTATCTTCACCACAATTATCATGTGAAACAAAAAGACAATTTATCCTTATATCATGTTTGATGAAGATAAATCAAATAAAGATTAAATAGTTTTAAAACATCATATTTAAACAGATACAGATTAGACAGAATAGATAAAGATGAGATATCGACAAAAATAAGATCACACAAAAAGACCCTACCCAAAAGGTACATTGCCATGATGCCAATTATGATCATATTTTACCGGTAACTGATAAGCGAAAATGGTTATCTCAGTAATTGAGGCATTCTTATCAGACAACACCTAATGGCTAAAGAAAATGACAATGAGCACAATCTTCAGAAGAGCTGCATTCTAGTGAAATGATTCATCCTTGTCTTTCATATGTTCCTTATTATTAATTATTATATATACTACTGCAATGATGATGTGATGATTATGCTACTCTATTTAAGCAAAGAATGAAGGCAATCATTGTCCTGTGACTTTAACTGGCATGGACATTGCAGTTTCTACCAGGATACCTCTCTTTCAAGGTAGGAAAAGTTCACCAAAGGACCACCTTCTGTGGGTGCCCAGCTTTAAAAATGAATATAGACATAAATTTAAATTAACAGGACCTTAGAACGGTGGTCTGGCAAGGCATCAAAAAAATTATATTCCAAATTTATAAATTTAAATTGACAAGACCTTAGAACGGTGGTCTGGCAATGGCATCAAAAAAATTATATTCCAAATTCATTTATGACATTAATTCTCCAAGAATTCTTACTACCCGGAGGCAGCATCTCTCAGCTACAATTATCTCATCAATCCTTTGACAACTTGTTCCAAGACAAAAGGATAAAAATATAAAAAAAGAAAGAAAAAAAATGAATTATCGGGAGGAAAAAAAAATGAATTATCAGGCTTATAAAAAAGGCAAAGAGACTTTAGATGATTAAGAGAGAAGATAATTTAAATTATTCCAATATCTATAGCTCAATGGAACTAAAATAGTTGCAGCAGTTTGTGAATGCAGTGAGGGGTAGCACATGGAATCTTGCTCGAGCAGAAGTACAAAGGTAGATAACTTTTCAAGAGACAAGAAAGTGAAAAGTTTAATGCCTAAGATTTCCATGCTTTCCTTCAAAGCGATCAGACCTGTTATAGTTTTGCAGCACATAAGTAAAGCTCAAACATCAACCATTGCCATTGTCTTTACTTGGCAAATGCTTATTAGGATTTTGACTTACAACAATTCAACATTACATTCATGGATTTGCCTGAGCTATATGGACACATAAAGGAAAATAAGAATATTAGTCCTAACTTTTAAATACCTTCTTTTGGCCCTACAAATCTCATGAACATTTGAGTTTAACATTTTACATTTTCTAAGTGTAATCCCATAACAATTCAAGCAAATCTACAATGAAAGCCTGATGCCACATCTGATGCTTTGACAATAGGTTTGGATGGATGGAACCATTTGTTTGAAAAATTTTTAGAAAATCTTGATCAATAAAAGTCTCTATAGCTTATTCAGGTAACTGGAAGTTCCTGAAATTGGAGGACTATAATATCAGAAGGTAAAGGATCAATAACTAATAACACCATATCTACTTCCTACTGCCTCGTGACTTTGAACTTCTGCCATGAATCATTTTTAACTCATTGTAGGGCTAGATTTTCCTTCTTTTTTTTTTTTTTTTTCCCGTGGAAACAAAGCATATGGTAATGACATATCATCTCTTAAGATGTATGCTTATGCACTTACCCCATTAGCTTTTAAAAGTGTGTTTAGAATCCTAACTGCCACTGAAGGTAATTTTTCGAGACTTTAGCTGTGGTTTTGAAGGAAGATTCACGTTAGGGAAGTAATGGGCACACTTTCTAAAAGTTGAAGAGAGGTAAGCGTACAAACACTAAAGTCAATGATCAAAGAGCAACTCAAAAAAATTTAATAGGTAGATATCAGAATAAATCACTCTAAGTAGCTAATCTCATCATCAAAGAGAGTGAGACAAAGGTATGTTCAAAGTGCTACATACCTCCAAGCCAGCATCAACAAAATTTCACAAGATACAAAAATAATGTAAAACATTTTATTAATCAAAGAAGAGGAATACCTTTAAGGCTCCCGCAACCTGCCATTATATTATACTCATTAGTGGCATGGACAGAATCAACACAATCATGACAATCGTGATTAAATATAAAATCATAAAAGGAGTTGCATTGAATTTATACCCACCCATGAAAATAGAGCAGAGAGGGCAACACCAACCCCAATCCAAAATAGTGGAGAACCTCTAAAATACAGCAAAAGGAAGATAAATGGTCAGAAGAAGAGCATGGATGTTATGAGGAAACAAAAGGAGATACTTATCCCAGCAATATACGCAGAACATGCAAGCATGAGAACAGAAGGAGAGAATCATTTCGAATAAGTAATTATATTGATTAAAAGAGTCAGAGGTGGGAATAAGATCACTTAAAAATGGCATTGACAACCTACAACCTAGACACTTACAGTTACTCCGTCAGTGGTCAATCAGCAAACATAGCAACTAGCTTGGCTGGTCTGCTCCTCTAGAACACCACATCAACTATGTTTTCTAACTTTTGGTTTTGCTTGCTGCTTATGCGATTACAATAGAGGCACATACGTGGTGTGATTGTTTGTGAAATGCAATAGCTCTACTCTCATAAAAAATTTAAGAGAATGATTGGATCATCAAGTAAAGAACCCATTCATGTCATCAATATTCAAATAGATTTTTGAGTTTTGCCTTTGGCAATGGCTTTGATGTTTATTCTCTGGTGTGTGTTGCGAGCTTCATGTTGATGAGTTTGGCTCGATGTAATATTGGTAAAGCAATTAACAAATCATGCGACAAGGTCCCAACTCACTTACACGTCCATATCATGGCATCTGATCTTATCTCAATCACACAGCCTCACTTGACTCTACAGCTATTCACTCTTAACTAAAGAGTTTCTCTCTACTATTCTCATACCTTCACATAATATGGCGGCGACAGAATGGTGGCTTGTCATGTCTCCCAAGTTCAACAATTGTTTATTTATTTTTTATTTTTTATTTCTCCGTGCAACCAAGTCCAATGGTTAAGCTTAGTGAGATTGAGAAATTCAGGTCAATCTCACACCAAATGTCAATGTCCAAAGCAGACTTCGGACCTAGAACTTGATACATGGAGCGAGGTCCCATTACAAGTACCAATCACCCACAACTAGTTTTTTTGCCATCTTCTCCACAATCAACACAGCCGTCACATGTATCAAAACCTGCTTTCTCTTCACTAAACTAATCCATGATCTTGTTTCATCCCTATCCCCTCACAATTTGCAATAATGTAATCACATTCGGATGTACTCAATCTTTTCATTCATAGTCATACTTTTTCATAACCACATAGCAGGAACTAAAAACAAATTTAAAAGGCAAAGGGGCAGGATATATTACACAGAGGACGACGGAGGAGGCGGAACTGGAGCAGGCGGAGGCACACCAACTGACGTAGTTTGCTTACCTCCCCGTGACGATATGCTGGCAAATCGATCTGGTAGTGCTGCAAACCACAAATTCACGAGGGAATCAGTATCAATTCAACAAAATTACTAACTCATACAACAAAACAAGTATAATATAGATTCTAATCAATAAGAATAAACTAATTAGTACCGGTTCCATTGTTTCGTAGATTGAGGGAAGAGTGGGGTCTGTTAAGGCATTGGCAGGAGAAGGTAGAAGGAAGAAGAGACCTAGACTTGGGTTTATCGTGAAGGGAAGGGATTCGAAGCGCGGAAGGATTGGTAAAACGGCACCGCGAAGGGAGGGTGAAAGAGTAGGAGTTGGGCGATATTTGCAGAGAAGATGTGAGATGTGTCATGGTCGCGCGCGGGACTGGGAAGAAGATGGTGAGTGTTGAAGTGGAAGTGCAGGTGCTAGCGCGTGTTTTGGGGTTTATGTTTACGTCCCCAGCCAAACCAAAGAAGCAACCCCCAGCCCCAACACCAACAGGAGCTGAACAACGTTGGCTTGGTTTCCACTTTCTAGTCCTAGTCTTGTTCTGTTCTACAGGGGAAGGGAAAGGAAAAAGGTAAAGTTAGAAAGGGCAAAAAATAAAAGGAAACAAATTGCTGGCAGTGTAGACAAGATGTGAAGCTTGCTCATGGGCTTATTAAAGGCCCATCTAACGCTACCAAGCTACGTCGTAAATGGGCCTAAAAGCTGAAACACCCTTGGGCAACTTTGTAACGAAAGAAAATAAAAATAAATATAAAAAGTCTCTAAAGCCGTCGGTTGAAACAAGTTATGAGCTTCCTCCTAGTCATTTCAAGGTGAGGTATAATTAGAGTCCATGATTTAGGACATGACTCTTGAATCTAAATACAACACTACACGAATCTAAAAAGGTTTAAATAAGGAAAAATTGACATGAATAATAAACGAGTTAAACCCGAAAACAGAATGAATTTAAACGTGTTTAGATTTAGGTTTAGGACCCAAACAAGTCTACAAACTCGCGAACTTGTTAAAATATATTATTATTTTTGTTTTGTCAATATTGTGATTGGTATATCAACTTTGGTTAAATATGCAATTAAATACAAAAACTTTTATTGTTATCAGTTTGGCACCTGGATTAAGTTTTTGTGTACACAAATGTTACATGAGCTAACTTTATTAGCTCCATTAGATGACATGGACTCTTCTATTTATAGAAATCTGCCAGTGTAATTTACATAACATCTTATTGATTTTTTATTTATTTTTATCATTATAATTATTATGTTATTTATTTTACTTATTATTATCATAATTATAATTAATACTACATTAATTATTAATAATAAAATAACCCTCAAAAGCCCATTATGTAATTTCAATCCAACTAGCCCATAACCATCTTAAACCTAAAGAATACAACCCAACAAGCTCATACTTCCCTTAATACAAACATTTCATATGATTTGTCAAATTGCTCATTACAAAGATGACTAGTTTCTAAAAGTTTAGCAATGTGGGACTTGTGTGCTCTTGAAATTATTAAATTGCTCATCACTAGAGCATTTCAAACTCAATCAATCCACCACGAGCTCAATTCTATTATGCGTGAATCCTAATTTCAATTTGCCAACACTCCACTTCGCAAGCAGAATTTCAAAAAATTTCAAGACAAAAAAAATGAATAATAAATACATGTATATGTAATATCAAGAAAAGGAACGCGTGATAAAATGTTATGTATGAGCAATCCATAGATCTTAATGTATATTGCTCTGTTTGCATTCCTCATCGTGCTTTATCTTCTTAATTTAAATTTCAAAGGATAAAGAAAAAAAAACAAAAATCAGGATAAAGGATAAATAAATAAATGAAAGCAATATGTGAAAAGTGCTAAAAAAGGGAGAAATCATCAAAGAAATTAGATGGTTTAACATCAGTAAAGAGACGATGTTGTCTTCTTAGACAACCATCATGAGATGTATAAAATCTAATTTTAACACCTAATTTCACAGCAACAGCAGCAGCAGTAGCAACAACATAAATCATAAATATAGAAAAACAAATTTTCATGGGAAAGTTTTTGCCACTAATTAAATTTGTGATGATCTAATAATCTCATCCCCTACTTTTACAAAGTAAAACGGAGTATATTAAAAGTTGGACCTAATTCCAGAAGTTACAATCATAAAACAGCTACATGTGGACACTATATCATTTGTAATTTTCAATTTTACATGCTATAACATTCTCTCCATACACGCACACACATATAATATGCTACATAGAAATCTTGAAGAGGACCTAGGTCTGCAAGAGCACTAGTAAAAAGTAGACTAACAATACAAGAAAGAAACTTCTAAAAACCATTGATCCTTAAATTTTATGAGGTTATGTGTCCTAGTTATAAATTGCCAGAAGTCTTCCATCTAACTTGCTTTCTCTAATGACTACCTACGAGGTTATGTACATGTTGATGACGACCAAAGCTACCGAGGGATGAGACAAGCTAATCAATCCCGTTCTTACCCAGCCTAATGGAACCACACAGAACTGTAAGGTGAATTTTGGGACTGAGCACAAGGGATAGTGGCTCGATATCGTTGTAGGCAAGTCCGTGACTAATGCGAAGATTGTCAACCACATAAGCTTCTCTCTCACCGATACAAGCAACAATTGAAAGAGGGTTTGGTCATCAAGGATGTCGCTTTTCGTCCTAAATATAGACAATTTACAAATGATTAGATTATCGATTACATTGTATTTGTTTTGTCCATGATAGTGGCAGCTAGGGGTAGGCAACAAAACCAACCAAACCGAGCCAATCCAATCCAAATTGAAAAAATGATTTTTTTAACAATTTGGTATAAAAAAATTCCAATCCATAAATTTATGGTATGGTTTGGAAGGTAAACCAAACCAATCCGTAAAACCGAAACAAACCGTTTTAAAAAAATATAATAGTATTTTACTTGTAAATCGTAACTATAGATTTTTTTATGATGATTTATTAAAGGTGATATATATTTATATGGTTTCATTTGATATTTATTATTTGGTGAATATTGATTAAGATCAACTTGTTCATTTTTAAATTTTTTTAGGCTCATGATATATATATATATATATATATTTGTTGATGATCAACTATTATTCTTTTAATAGTTTTTAACTTTATAAAGTATGAAATTTATTTATTTAGTTATAAAGTTTTATTATATTAATTGTTTAATGTATTTTGTCAGTAGATCATTTTATTCGTTGATGAATTTTGTTGATAGATGATTTTCTTATTTTAAATTAATTTATTGGTAGATGATTAATTTAATGGTTCTATTAAAAATTATAATTTATAACTTACTATCTATTGGTTAGTGAATATATTTAGTTAATGGATAACTGATTTTATAAAGAACTATAGATTAAACATACGATGAATTCATAAAGAATTTTTTCGTGGTTTATAATATAATTTTGTAAAATTATATAAATATTTAAGTATCTACACGAATGTAAAAAAACCAGAATAAAGAAAAATTTTAGTTAGAATTTTTATTTAATTTGTAATCCAAACCGAAAAAAATCGTTATTTAATGGTTTAAAAAAATTTTAAATTGAACCAAACAGTTACTTAATGGTTTGGTCAGGGATGGAAAAAAAGAAACAAACCGCAAACTATGGTTTGGTTTGGTTTTAGGAAAAACCAAATCAAACCGATCCGTATCCACCCCTAGTGGCAACTTGATAGAAATCAACAAGCTCAAAGTTGTCGGAAGGGAAAACAAAAGGAAGAAGATTCAAGGAGGAGGACAAAGCCTTAAAGCCACCAGCTTAAGGATCAAAGTTGTCGATACTTCAAGGCTACCGACCTTGAGCTGGCCTTGTGCTGTAGATTTTATTTCCTCTTATTTTCCTTTTTTTTTTTGTTTAAGTTTTTCGCTAATACTATTAGGGCAGGTTTTGTGGGCTATTATAAATAGTTATATTCATTAGCTTTAGAGAAGTTTCTCCTTTATTGAGATTTGAGAACACTTTTGTGTGTGAACCCTTGTGGTGTTTATGAGTATTGAGATTTGATTCTCTTTATTTCTGAGTTCTTATCAATTATTGAGTACTGTCGAATTGTGGCGAACCCTGTTGTTAGAATTTTGTTATTCTTTTAACACCATAATTATTTTATAGATCGTGGTTCATATCGTTCTATATTTTAATTGCAATCCAATTTAATTTTATTGCTCATGGAGCCTATCGAGCAATAATTTTATTCATATCCTTTAATTTCATTGTTCTTTCATAATCTAGAAAACCCTAAAAATAAGATAAATTATTAACCCCTTCAAGTTCACATCAGATTTGTTATCAGAGCTTGTCATTCAACGCTATTTACTCCAGGTTTGTTAGGTTGATTTATCTTTTTCCTTTAGATGTGAAATTGTGTTGTTGTTGATTTGCTGGAGAGAAGTTGTCTGATGGTAGCAGTAACGTGAATAGAAATAACGCAGGGCTAAAAGAAATAACTGCGACAACAATGGTGGTGGAGGAGATTTTGTGAGTAGGCAGGACTTTACACAGTTGCAAACAGGGTTTAATTGAATGCAATAAGATATGAGAAGGATTCTAGAAATATTAGAAGTTAAGGATAGAAGGAATCATAGTAGAGTCGGTCATAGAAGACATTATAGTAGTGTGTCTAATAGGAATAGTGAAAGGAGTAGGAGGCAAGGAGGTAGAGATGATAGGCGAAAGGGAATTAGGAGTATTAAACTAAAAATTTTACCTTTCGCTAATATCACTAAATTAGAGGAATTTCTAGATTGGATGCCACAGGTGGAGAAGGTATTTAGCTACCACGAGTGGGATGAGCGTATGAAAGTGAAGATAACATCTCTGGCATTTTTCTGATTATGCTAGTCTGTGGTGGGGTAAGTTGCAAATTAAGAGACAAAGGTCTGATGAAGAAAATGAGCATTCATGGGCTTTAATAAAAAGATTGATGAGATATAGATTTGTGCCAGACTAATATAAACAAGAGATGCTAATGGTGTTACAGTCTTTGAGGCAAGGAAAGAGTGTAAAGGAATATGTGGAGGAGTTTGAAACTTTGATGGCGAGGTGCAACATTAGAAAATCTTCATATGAATCTACAAGTCAGTTCATTAACGGGTTAAAGATAGATATCGCCAGTGTAGTAGAGCTCCAGCACTATCAGACCCAGGAGGATGTAATTAAGTTGGCAAACAGAGTTGAGAGACATCAACATGGACAGTCCCAAAAATCATATCACTATAGTAAGTCAGATGAGGAAAAGATGAAAGAGGATGAGACAGAGAAGAACAAGGGAAAAGTGGTGGATGACAAAGTGCCTGATTAGACACAACAGTGAAAGAATCGAGATATTGAATATTTCAAATGTTTGGTACATGGCCACATCACTTCTCAGTGCCTTAATGAGAAAGTTATGGTCATGAAGGGGAATAATATTGAGAGTGAAGAAGAAGAGATTGACATGTTGAATATTCCTTTAAGTTTCCAGGATGTGGTACTTGAGCAGGAGAATGTGATTCTAGATCAGCGAACTAATCTATTTTATGTTCAAAGTTTAGTGCAGGGAAAATCTTGTTTAAATGTAATTGATAGTGGCAGCTGCGCCAATGTTATTTCTACTAGACTGGTTTCTAAACTGAGGTTGCAGGTGGCGTAACATTCAAAGCCATATACTCTTCATTAGCTTAGTCATCAAGGAGCTATTCGTGTGCATAAACAGGTTTGTGTACCTCTTTCTATTAGTGATTATACTGATGAATTCTTGTGTGATGTAGTATCTATGGATGTTGCACACTTAATCCTTGGAAGATCATGGTAGTATCATCACCTTTGATGGGTATAAAACGAATATACTATTCAACAATGGGAAAACATACAAGTTTACTTATAAGTCCTGTAGAGGTTCAACAAGCAAAGATGGTGCATATTAAGAAGATTAAAGGATCGGGGAGTTTGTTTGTACGGACTAACTGAATGACAACTCCAAACTTAACTCCGAAAGTTCAAAGATTTAAGGGCAAGATTCGTGGATGAATCTTCTTAAACCCGAGCTCGAAGTAGTCAAAAGGGAAAACAACAGGAAGAGGATTCAAGAAGGAGGATAAAGCCTCAAAGCCACCGACCTTGAGCTGGCCTTGCATTATAGATTTTATTTCCTTTCTTATTTTCTTTTTTTTTGTTTAAGTTTTTCTCTATTGATATTAGGGCAAGTTTTATGGGCTAATATAAATAGCCATATTCATTTGCTTTAGAGAAGTTTTTCCTTTATTGAGATTTGATAACACTTTTGTGTGTGAACCCTTGTGGTGTTTATGAGTATTGAGATTTGATTCTCTTTATTCCTAAGTTCTTATCAATTCTTAAGTAATATAAAATTATGGCAAACCTTGTTATTAGAAAATTGTTATTCTTTTAACACCATAATTACTTTATAGATCATGATTCCTATCGTTCAATTATCTAATTGCAATCCAATTTAAGTTATTGTTTGTGCAACCTATCGAGCAATAATTTTATCCATATCCTTTAAATTCATTGTTCTTTCATAATTTAGAAAACCCTAAAAATAAGATAAAATATTAACCCCCTCAAGTTCATGTCATAGCTTTGGTGCGCCTATAGGAGGTTAGCTACCATTCACCTTTATAATGAACTATTTGCTAACCCATTATTGAAATGGTAATAATGTAGGAGGTAGGCTTGCTAGGTTATGTTAATTGGATATGAGTAAGGTAATGGATAGGCTTGTTTGCAGTTAATGTACGCTTATTATATTATTACAACAAGTAAATCCTTATTAATTGTAATTATAATAATAAAACAAATAAAATGATAATTATAATGATAAAATGAATAAAAAACTAGTAAGATGCCACATCAGCAACACATGGCACTTTACATAGGTGAGAGTACCACATCATCTAACAAAGTTAGTTAGGTAGTATTTATGTACATAAAAATGCGATCTAAGTACAAAATTGATCATAATAAAAGTTGAGGTGCTTAATTACAAATTTAGCCAAAGTTTAGGTACTAATCGCGACATTAACCCTTATTTTTTGTTTGCTCATTTTGTTAAATTATAATTTGCTTTTATATATAAGCAAATTATAAAATGAAAAAAGCTATCCATATAAAAAAAATTATATATATATATATAGCATATTATAACCTATATATAGAACATACATATAACATATTAAAATATGG
Source organism: Combretum micranthum (assembly GCA_024138025.1). Lineage (NCBI taxonomy): Eukaryota > Viridiplantae > Streptophyta > Magnoliopsida > Myrtales > Combretaceae > Combretum > Combretum micranthum. Next base: position 10,177 of record JAMXBD010000207.1, on the reverse strand, counting down.
ATCTTATTTAACAAATAAAAAATATATCATTTTCATATTAATAAATAGTTGCTTTATTTGCTACATATATAACATATAAATATATATACACAACATACATACCATATAATATGTAAACCAATTATATATAACAATTATATGTATAGATATAACACATGTATAATCAAATCCATACATTATAAATACATGATACATGTTATATCAAGATTGTGAATATAATATATTATATAAATATCTATATTAAAATAGAGATTGCATACAAAATATTTATAAAGTGAGTAGACTGCATATAACACAATATATAACTCATAGAGTACATATAATGAATGGAACACACATAACGTATATCGCTTAAATTTATATTAGCAGACGACGCACTCGTGATGCATATGCAAATACAATAGGTAACGATAAAATAGTGTACACGATGAATTAAATGTATAAGAAGAAAACATAGGTTTAGAGGAGGAAAAAGAACACATGACCTAAAGTTGATGAAAAATATCAATGAATAGAAAACTACATAAGTATTTTCCTTCCTAAGAATAACATGGACAATAAGACTAATTATTATGTATCTATTGCATCACCGAAGCTACCATATAGCTGTCAAAATAAATAAATAAATTATAATGATGTCTAATTTTAGATAAAGGTATATAAAAAAGCTATACATTGATATATTAACCTAGTAATCAAATCACAAATTTCATTATACATCAAAGTATGTATGCTTTGCAATGTACCAAAAAACTATATTAATAAAATAATTTATGCAATGTATTACAAAGAGTAACATTTATTTAAAGATATACTGTGAGCTATAAAAAAATCAAGGGAACCTTAATAAGGCAACTGTGCATAGATATATGGGCATGAACTCTACAATACATAATTAAAAAAATGAGGTGTACATTAATCGTACAATAGTAATAAATTAGACGTAGAATATATTATTTTTACTATGTAGCTAAATGGTGATCACGTTGCTGGTATGATCCATGAATTATCGTGTCTTCATTTATGTACCCACGTGTTGAATCTCAGCAAATGCAACTGAAAGAAAGAAAGGTTGTTTAAAAGTTTTTTGAAGAACTTAAGCTTTATGAATATAAAGCTTATTGTGTTGAGAAATAGTAATGGTACCACTTGTAGTTCAATTTTCTAATCTCATGTTTAAATAATGACACGAAAGTCTATCTATCTATTTGAATAGAAAATCGCCAATCAAAGCCGTACACCTTAAGGTAATTTCTCTGTGGTAGAATGTCAAAATGATATGATCAATTAAAGAATGAAAAAAGAAAAAAAAAAAAAAAAGATGCCAAGTACCACAAAAGAAAGAGCGAAAAGGACAAACATACCATAGGAGGAGTGCATTAAGGGATGATTGTGGATATTTCTAAGTTAGATAGCCATGCATCTCTTTGATCCATTTCAACTAACGGAGAATCTTATATGAAAATTTTAGATGTAGATTAGTGAACGTATAAAATAAGGTACATGAATGAATCTATCTCATTTTCTATGAACCGGAAAAAACTCAATAAAAATTCTTACATGATATAGTCTAAGGCGTCTCATCTTAAATGCATTTGCTAAACAATAGTACCAATGATAATCTGCAAATAATTATTAGGAGAAAAGCAAGTGACAACTTTAGATGTAGATTTGAGAATATATAACTATGCATATGGTACGAAAAAATAAAAATGAAAATACATCACATTGAATGTAGGAGCACCTTTAGGTCAATAAAACATCTTTGCAAACAACATTTTATGTGTATGTTCCATCTTCCCTAGGTATTTTCCCCCTTCCTCACCAAAACTTTTGTTGACTCCATTGACATACCACATGATAAGGCTACATAAACTTGTCCGTGACTGAACACATGTTCTAAAAAGTAAATACCTATGATATGTATTGTTTGACTTTATGCCTTATTAATTATCAAATCAAAACTCAAACGCACAAGAAATTGCTTTATTGTCATCTCAAGTGAAAGATTTAAACTTTCTGAAATTTTTAAAGATATCCATAGAATGAATACTTCCAACCCTCTTACATGACTAGTTAAGACCTCAACATTTATATTTGGCAAGAAATCAATACATATTAACCTTGTACCATTACAGAGTCTTGCCTTTGGGTCTATGTCTCTTAAGAGCATAATTGGTGCTCTTTTCTTTAGTGTCAGCATACGAGGAGGCATTCCACCTGGGGATATATAGTGCAAGTATTCTTATTGGTGCCCATAATCATTAATAACAGCATCGAAAGAATAATATGTTTGTTCTCCAGTAGGAAATGATTGAATGATTTCGCTATTTAATTTGCCAACATCAACATTTGTTGGGGTTACAAGTGCATGATTGATGAAATAAGAGGCATCATTTGTATGTTTAGACAAATCCGAGAAGGTTGCATTGATTAAACAATCAATTGACCTATTATCTTGCCATTATATGCTCATGGATGGAGGTATTTTTATGTAGTCATCATGTATGATTGGTTCTATACCATCACCAACTTGTAATGTGAAATTCAAAAAAGCTACATCGATATGTGACCTCATGTTTTGGGTTATCGAAGGGCATTAATAGTCTAAAGGGTGATTTGTTTAAGCATGCATTGACCATTTAAGCTTTTGTGCCCTTTGAGACCATTAGAAGAATCTGTCTAAAATCTCTACCTAATATCATGATCTTACCCCAAATGGAGCGTCAACTTCCATGATATCTGTAAAAGATCTATCTAGTGATTCAAAGGCATACTTATTAGCCATGGAAGCTTTATCCCATAGAATTGCTTTGCACATCTTCAAAAGTGCAGCCAAGTCAGATTGCTTACTTATTGCACAAATAGAATTTGAATCCAGTGTTAACGGGATCTAAATCTTAAGTGTGTTGTTCTACCACAAAGTAATATTGTCAAAGCAATCCCAAAGGTTGTTGTCGCTATGGCAATGTGGACATTACTTTGAAGGAATGCTAAAATATCATGATATAGAAATGTTTTACCAGTGCCACCTAGACCATCAATAAAAAATATAGCAAAGTTATTTTGCTCAATTGTAATCGTAACTAAATCGAATGCACTTCTTTAATCAACATTTAAGTTTGCAATTGCATTCATGTCTTCATTAGGCATAGGAATAGATAACTCATCTTGAATGGCTTTTGGTATGTCATTGAATTCCGTTAGATCATATTGAAGATGTGGAAAGTCATAATCCAATAAACTTTTCTCATGTTGACCCAATAATTCATTAATGTCATGTAACAATTTATTTATCATGAAAACTTTTGAATTCGTAGATGAGGAGCAGTAATCTTGTAACATGGTCTCATAAAATTCATCCCATAATGACCTAATGTTGCTTGGCTGGCAATATACCAATATTGTTATGAATAACCTTCAAAGTGTGTATGGCATTTGAAAGGACATAGCTTCAAGTAACTAGTGATATATGCTTTGATCATTCTCAATGAGACCTATACTCTCAACTGACTTTCAAAACGTGCCATACCGTATCCCATCATGTGTCTACAAATCATCAAAAGAAGTAGGGCCACAAACATGGTTAAGTAATATCCGAAGATAAAATCTTTCTAAGTCAACTGGTCGTACAACATGTATTCTTCTAATTACTTTGTTAATTACCCCTTCTATGATGCCAACTCTTGCTACTCCATGTGTAATATTTTGGCAAATCTTTATACAAATACTATCGTGCTAAAGGTTTCATCACATTAATACAAAAGAATTCACGAGCATTATTCGTGGAATAAGACTGTGAGCCAAAATTGATTGTATAGTGTCACTACTTTTGAAGGTAATTGTATGCATGTTAGGCAAATGTATCTGCAACCTTATGACATTTGGATTCATTCGATTCATTGGAAACTTAAATAATCTCTAAACAGCTTTGGGAGCACACATGCATCTATAAATTTTTGTATTTCATCATTACCAAATCCAATGCAGACCTCAAGAGACACCTTATCAGGACCTTTGTGAATGTATTTGTACAAATACTTTACGCTCTTAACACTTGCCCAAATCTCTACATTTATATGATAATCATACTTAAAGAGTAACTATAAGTTGTAAGGGATTATCCAACGGTTTCTACCATGATGTTTAGACAAGTTGGAAGTGGAGCAGACACGTTTTTTCATCTTCTATACATTAGATAAGAGTCAATGCCTTAAATTGTTGAATTAACAAATGGTGTAGGGAAGTGCCGTTTACAATGACCCTATTTCATACACGATGCGGAAGAGTTGAACATACTGCAAGGTCCATAAAGCATGTGTAAGGACCCAACTTACCCTACATCTAAAATTCAGGTAAGCCAAATCCCCTAGCCACGTATAAATATCTTAACTATTTACACACACAGACCTCCTTAAAGGATTTTTTTTTTCTATTGAACATTGTCGATCGGTTTTAAATTCTGAAATTGTTTAGTTAGATTTTGGAGAAAACTGGATCTGTGATTGGAAAACAACTTTATAAAAACATTTCTACCTACCACTCATACAGGAATAAATAACTTTCTAAAAAACAAAGTTTTAAAATCTTAATACAAACATATGGGATTCACAAGGCTCTTTAAGAATAATACAAGTTCTAAAAATATAAAGCTATCCCTTTAAACAAAATAAGATAAAACACAAATAATATATCGGCCTTACTTCACTTCACTTATCCACAACTCTTCCCGCTTCATCCCATACCTGAGTCAAACATCATCATCATCCAACCCATCATCATCATCAAATCATTATCAACATCTCACCATGATCACATCATCATCATCTTTATCAACAATATCATCATCATTACAATACCTAGAAAGAAGACAACAACAACAATGATGAGCCAAAGCCCAGTACATAACCACATGTGAAGAGACACGCAAGGTTAACTAAATGCAATGCAACAATGACATGTTATTATCTTTAAATTAAATTAAACAAATCAACATTAGAGTACTCACACTTTGATTGCACTCTAGGGGATTTAGGGGTTCTAAGTAACGACAACTGCTCAAAGAGTAGATATAGATAGTCTGAATACCTATATCTCCTACATAACTTTACAAGAAAATAGCCTCATCTAGGGTTCATAGCTGTTACTCACACTTTACTCAATCGTAGTCCATAATATCATTTAGATCAATTGTTTTCATAAACGTGAACTAAATCATGTTACTTTACTCAAAGCTTAAGTAAATGTTATGTCGATACTATTTGCCCCATCGACTACCTGCTAAGCCACTTATAAATGTCATTGCATCATGACCGGGGTATCCTAAGCACCTAAACTACCGTGCTCGCTTCAGATAAGGTTGTTGCTCCCCGGACCACATTAAACGATATAAGCACAATCAACACTCATTTATGTAAGTCATCTTTAAGTTTTAGTTCATTAGGAAATACCTATCCTAACAAACAACAAGCACATCACTGTGTACCTTGTATATATGAAATCTAGATAGAGACTCAGACGCCATTAGAAAAGATAAATCAGATATCCATATTTGTTTCAAGAAATTAAACTCATGTAAGAATTTAAATTAGTTATTCATTTACATCAAACTCATTTTAAATCATATTTGATCAGACAAGATATGAACAATTCTTTATTGTCTGTCAAAATATTTCTTTTCGCTTTTATTATAATCATTTATTACAAAAGCATCACATCATTCATATTCAAAAATACGCATTTCCTAAGCAAACACATATTCGAGACAACATATTTCCCATTTTAATTATGCTTTATCCTAACTCATTAACCAAAGCCAATTATAATTAGTCTACTTCATTGTAATACATGGCATAAACTTACAAAAATAATTAAGAGCATGGTAAGTGATTGTTTTATTATATTCTGATATAAAATTTGTTTTCATGTATAAACATTGGCAATTGAGACGTCTATAAATCTCTCCACATGCGTATTCATAGGTCAATTAGATGAAAATATCATTTTAATGTCAAATACAATAATATGAGTATGTGAAAAATAATTTGCTTTAGATAATTTTAGATGATGTTGGTGGAGGTTTCCTTTTTCTTTTCCAGTTTTAATATCATGTAGAGGTTATAGGAAAATGGCAGTATACGCCGATAAAAAACTAGAATCTTGATGGGAATGTGTAGTTATGTGTATGAATATTTTATTTAAAAAAAATTTCGACATACTTTTTTTTTAAGTGACAGTGAGTTGATTGTAAAATTCACTGCAAATGTATTATGTATCAAATATCTAACCTGATTTGTCTTTCTCGGGTCATAACACCATCACTATGTTAATTGAGTGTCATTCATGAGATAAAGAGCTTGGTTTTGAAGCCCTTGTATTTTTTGGATTGTTTTATTTTACTTTTCCTTTAGGTAAGGTTTAATTCCTCATCAGCTTGTTGTGTAACCAATGTTAATCAGATGAATGTACCACGCAGTATTGACTTAAGTGAAATGTGTTCCTAAAATTGATACCGAGGTTGTGCTAAAGTTTTAACTTTTTTAATTTGAGTTCGATTAGATGCTAAATTTCATAAACTTCTATAGCAATTTGTTATGATAGAATTAAGTTTTGCTATTTAGTCATACTAAGTTACTTCTTTTTTTTTTCGGTAGGCCACAAGGATAATTACAACGCGATCATATAGGGTCATTACAACACACTAATACAGAGAATTGAACTTGATACCTTAAAGATAAAGATCTGAACCGAATGTCATTATGCTAAAAGGTCATGAGTCTAAGTTGCCTTTAGGGGTGCAAACGAGCCGGGCCGATCCAGGTTTTTGCAAGCTCAGCCTCGGCTCGTTTATTTTTTAACGGACTCGAGCCGAACCGAGCTTTTAACAAGCCTGAAAATATAAGCTCGGGCCCAAACTCGTTAAGCTTTTTCAAGCCCGAGCTTGGCTTGTTTAGCTAAATGAGCCTAGCTCCAGCTTAGGCTCGTTACGTTAAACAAGCTTGAGCTCGGCTTGTTTAGCTTATATAATTATTTTTAATTATATTTATAATATTAAATTAATATAAATAATTATATTTATAATATTATATTAATAATATAATATCAATATTATATATATTAAACGAGCCCGTCACGAGCTTGGCTCACGAGCTCTTAATAAACCTATTCACGAGCTTTGTTTTCGAGCTCATAACGAGCCTATTCACGAGCCAGCTCGCAAGCTTGAGGACAAGCCCCAGCTTATTTCGTAAGCATTATGACCCGAAGTCTGCACTCGGGACGTTTAGTTGATATGGAAGCAATGTAGTCACATTTTGGTACTGAGCATCGTGTCGTTTTATGTTTATACGACAGCACATGAGCCAAACTGCATATCTAAGATGGATACAAATATCAGAATGGGTACAACTATTCCTTTTTTTGTCTTTTTTTCCCATGACAAATGGACATATCGCACAATAAATCCATATTATAGGTTATATGTGATATGGGATGGGATACATCCATTTGAAAGCAAAGGTGGTCTTTTTATTTGATGACATTGAACATTTGGTATGAAATATGTGTAAAATTACATAACGTGGCACTGGTATAAAAAGTTATTTTTTGAGAAATTTTTATACATTTCTGTGTTATAAAAAAAATAAGAGCAAAGAAACAGGAAAGTAATATTTATTCTGGGACCAACAATACAATTCCAATTAAATCTTTTGAAAAACATATGAACATGTGCTAATTTTGTATGAGGAATTTATCAGTTGTGACACTAAAGTAGGATATAATTGAGCATGGAATATATTATTTAAGATAAGATAAAATATTTTAGGAACCCGTTGAGAAATTGAAAACCAACTCCTTTTTGGGTCAAAATAGCTACACATCACCCAAATAAAATTGGAAGTACTAACTTAAAAAAGAAATTCCCTTTTATGGCTATATGTCATGTGCAACATTAATATATCAAATGTCCCAAAGTAATAGCTGATTTCTTATATAGTATATTTAATTACATGAAAGAAAATAATAAGAAAAAAAAAATGAGAAGCATGAACCGTTCTGATTATAATTAAAATTAGGTAATACGTAGTCATTTGAATAATCAACTAATGGCATCAAACTAAATTCAGTGCAGGCTCATTTCTAATCAAACTTGTTTTGCTTTTGTACACATTGAAATGAAACTATGATTTTAATATTTTTTATTTAAAAATAAGGAAGACGGAATGAAAAATATTAGAGAAATAAGAAATGTAAAAAGTACTCTTAATAAGACACCAACCCCTTTGTAGGTTAGTATATGAGATTCGTCCAAAATCAAAATAGAAATACCAAGCAAAAATTAAGAGAAAAAACCCTTTTATGTCAATATAGCAAGCGCATCATTAAAATTTTAGATGCTTAAAGAAATAACATTCATAAAACTTGGCTTGCTCTGCTGCACAACACAAAGCATTGGCAAAATGACATATGTACTTTAAATGGAAAGACCAATATGCTTTTATGTCAATATAGCAGACAAAGAACCCAAACAAAAAATAAGAACACCAACCGAGAAAAAAGAAGAAAAACTCCCTTTTATCTGAATGTTGTTGGCAGAGCATTAAGATGTCAATTGCGTGAAGTAATAATATAAAAGGAAAAAAAAAAGAAAAAAAGAAAGAACTATGGACACAACTTTGAAAATATACACTAGAAATACTCAAGAGGAGGGATGAATTAAGTATTTTGCCTAAAACTCAAATTTTAAAAATTTAAAAATTTAAATCAGCAAAATAAAAGAAACTTAAATAAATTTGCAGTAAATAAAAAGATAATAAATACAAAATATTTAAAGAGAAGAAGTAAAACAAATATTTAACGTGGAGTTCAACCCTTTACCTACTCTTCACGGTCTACTAAATTGCCTCTTTCGAGGTCTTCATCATTACTATATTAATTTCAAAGAATTGGCTTAAGATGAGCAATATTATACAACTTAGGAAATATAATATTTCCCCACTCTCTCTAAGTGCTTTTGTATGAATAGTAATAAAATGAACCGAGCACTAAAGTATTATCATCTCTCTCTTAATATTTGCAAATATTATGTATAAGAAAACAAAGAAAAAGAGTTTATTTAACCGCAGTTAATGAGCTTTGTAAAATAATTTGGCACTTCATTCTATTTGTGATCTCTAGGACTTTATATATAAACAGCTTTGAAATTCAAAAGTTCATTAGACACGACATTTATGGCTGGCCAAATATTAAATGAGCTTCAACGGCTATTTTCTTGCGACAGCAGCATCAGACTTTAAGCTGTCTCGCCTCAAATATTCGTCGTGCCCAAACTTTGCCCTCAACAACCTCTACGGCACTCTTCTTCGAGCCCAAAAATTTGAGCTATCACACCCTAAACTTGAATATGTCAAGGCCTCAACTTGACCTTTGACCAATACTGTGTTGTCTTTTAGATTTATCAAGCCTTAGGTCTAATCTAGTCGTGCCTCAACTCTTTAACATGTCTAGCCCTCGATATAACCCTTGACCACTGATTTGGCATTATTGAGGTTGTTGATCTTTGGCCTTTGCTTCGTCACACCTTAGTAATTGACTTTAGCTTTCCCTCAACCATCCCTTGTTTCTGCTAAAATCTGTAGAAAACTCCACAAACACACACAAAGCATGCATATATATGACTAATTAAGTATAGTTTACAACAAACAAATAGTTGATTGTGTATTTCATTGTCTCATCAAAATTCACTTTAAACTCTTAAGTTCAATAATCTCCACCTTTTTTATAATGACAATTTATGCATAATTAACGCATATTCACTACAACATACTCCCCCTTAATCAAGCATCCGAGTTCTAAGAAATTTTTCAATTTTCCAATTGTCAAAACAGATTTTTGATGCTTAATTTTGGGAAAATACAAACTATACTTAATATATCATTTTCTTCCCCTATCAAAATAGACTCTATGCATATTTTTAATCGTACATCCACTCCTCTCCCATTTGTACTCATAAAAAACAATATGATAACATATTTAATATATGTCAATAAGGAGAGATGCAGAGATATATAACATTCAGCTCAAAACAAAATGCCTCGACAAAGGACTTCACATTTGCCTACTCCCGTGTAGGACTTAAACTATATGTCTATACTTAGATATGACTTCACCACACTTG